>OX438826.1:11441173-12787773 GCA_949315975.1 Eudonia truncicolella
TAACCTTTATCGGATTCCCGCCTTAGCGTTAGACATGGCGAAGTCCAAACTCTGCTTTGTACAAAATTGTGGTAAATACTTTTTTCGTTATAACAGCTCTATAGAGTTGTGATTCGCGAGAGTCCATCGGAATTAAGGGGTGAGGGGTGTGGGTATCTACGATGGCGGTTACGGGCCCTCAGGTGTGACGCGGCGGAAGCCCGCTATCATTAGCCTACCCACATGCAGTGCGTGGAGCGGTGGACGCACGCACCCTCACTCGGCCGCCGTACGCGAAACGGCCTTGTGTGCGTGCCCAGAGACGGACCGGCCGACGAGCTTTCCTTGGTTAACGATACTTTTGTTTTATTCATGTGTCTACGCATGAAAACAAAAAAGCATCGCCAGATCTGGTAGTAGACACGCTAGTTTAGCCTGACTTTCTATTGCGTGGATTTATTGGTTATTATGATCGATGCTTAATGTATTTTTATTGTTTTTGTATTTGCCTATAACGAATAGAGCATCACCAGCTGGAATTAAAAAACTAGTTTGAGATTTAGTGATGATCTGCTGATATGTATTAAATAAAAGAAAAAACGTTTAAAATTATCAGAAGGATTTAACATTAAAATAAATCGTATGAGATATAGTTACCGAGTTATCTTTTGTTGAAATAATTCTCATCTGACAAAGACCAACAGATCAAGACTCTACAATTAAAAAGGATAGCAGTGATGTTGCCTGTCAATATGAATAATTTACATACGATCAATGATGAATATTTAATTAGCGGAGTAAAGGAAAAAAATCATACAAGCATCAATATTATTGACTGATTGGGTATGGTATATGCCCCTATTAATTAATGCGTTGATCATTGCTCATGCAAGAATTTTATGTATGTTTTGCATTCGCCCATGGCTTCCGTTACGTGATATGTTATGTGAAAACCATTTTGTACTGTACTAATTATTAATAGCCAAGACTACGATCGCTATTGCATAGAAAACAATATGTTTTTTTTATATAATATCTTGAAAATTTTATTCTAATGCTTCGAGTTCTTTGCAGAGTCCGCGGTAGGTAACTGACATGTTGGGCAAACAAGAAAGTTTTAATTTTAATAGAAAAGGTATTGGGAATTATCCACATACCCACGTCACAGGTTATTGAACTCTAGTCGTAACAATACACTGCAAGACCAAATGGTACTGTAAGATCATTTAGCGTCAAACAGAATGAACTTAAATGAAAACACGATGCAGAATTATTTTAAAGAGCCGTTAGTAATTAAATTGTTTACGATTCGAATTTTAACATGTTTACACGATAGGCTAAAGACAGGGCTCGATCTAATGGTCTGACATTACTTAAGTTAGTCTAATTCCAATGCTAATGATTTTCTCGAACACTTTAATTACTGTTTAAAATGTTGGTTTGGTACGAATGTGTTATCTTGGCTTGTGCATTTAACATTCTGCGTCATTATTGGGACATCATGAAAGCTTTAACTCCAACACATTCTTAAAGTCATTCTTAATTTATTAATTGGTCAATGGTAACACAAAAATGTGATGGCTGTTTATTATCATTATTATTATTCTGTTTATTTATTGGAAAACAAACAGCATTTAATAGTACAGAGGTAATAACTTAATCTATGTTTCTCATTTGCCAAAATAGTTTCCACTTAAAATTAAGACTACGTTAAATGCATACTTACTTTAAAAAAATATTTAATATAAATAACATCAAATACAGAGTTAGTTTTTGAGTCTACGTACAATTAAATATAACATATACCTAGAGACATACTATAAAACTACAAAATCAAGCTTTTTAAATCTGATTTCAGTTTAGATGGTTTCAATGAACCTATTTTTATAATTAATATTTTATTAATCAATAATTACGTACTCGTACATTGGTATCAAAAGCAGCTAGTCGTGCATTGACGACGCTTCGACTTCAATATAAACATTCTTGTCACATCGAGCGGATCTTGGATCTTTGTTACCAACTATTTCGATCCGAGTCCGCCCCTGTCCGCATATCCATGGATCCGGCGACACAGTTCGCTAGACACCCGGTGGACAATAAAAATGCGAGTGCCACTAAATATTAATTTTTTTAATACTTAATCGCTTATGGGAACTGTGCGCAACGGGTTTTTGCACAGTTGAACCCCTCATTAGTACTCGCGCTATCTTGATTGTATGCACAATTGGGAATAAACATGCCATGTGTCAACAAAAAGTCCACATGTCAAGGTGGTATGTCATCGTATAGTATTTAAGAAATAACCTATATAGGTACTGTCCCAATACTGGGCTAAGCCTGCATCACTGAAATCAAGTCATACCTACAGTTGATGGGTATTAGCTTTATCACGCTTTCCGTATACGCATTCGTGATAACACAACCGCAGGTTTATTGCCGAAAAAATCAACCTGTTGTTAATTGTACAGACGCCTGCACATCAACCTATCCAAATCTGTCAAATTTCTTCAATACATTTTCAACCATATAACTTAAGCATAAAGTTCAAAGTCAATTGAGGAAATTTGACAGTTTGTGGTAGGTTAATGTGCAGGCGTGTGTACAATTGCAACGCGACTGCTCCAGTTACGGTTGATAAATTGGTATTGGACACAAATCCCTCAATAATCGCTGGCTTAGTGCATTAATTTGCGATTGAAATATATGTAATAGTTTGCGTACATTAAGCGTTTTCAGTTTATAAAAATAAAATAATAATTTTTACGAAAACACAAATGTTGAAAAAATTTCCACGAGCAGGATTTGAACCTGCACCCTTCTGACATACCGGGTCAGGTGCTCTTCCAATTGAGCTATCGTGGTTCTAACCAGCCAAAATGTTGAAAAAATTTTTTCAACATTTGTGTTTTCGTAATTTGTTTTGCAACAAAATTTGCGTTAAAATTATATAAACAAAACAAAATCATTTTATAATAGTTTTTAGTTAAAGTTACCAACTTCCCATACTGTAACTAAAAGCTCACTAATGTAATAATCGTATTCAGATCAAACTAGCAAAACTTTCAATTATACATCTTACTATCCTTATTTAGTCCTGTTAGTCCTGTTACCTCACCAAGAAACCTTAATGCTTGTGTAAGATATGGGTTCACGTCAGTAGTCCACCGTAGCTGCTAAGATTGACTCACGATTTCTCGCATTCAGCACGATTATCTATCGGTTTGGCTACCGACGCTTCATTATTGTGAATCTTCGTACATTTTTTTTTATACTTACCACGGCAAATGACTCCACACCATCTGATGTTAAGTGGAAATGGAGTCCAGACGCGAAGGCAACTGGTGCAGCGTGAAAACAACGCAGCATCAGTCAACTTCACTCTGCCAACCCATAAGGTGCTTCTTCACGCCTCGTTTGAAGGACCCCATATCATAGGAAAGAGGGAAAACGTGTGCTGGTAGACTATTCCATCTTTTGGAGGTGCGACAAAGAAATGAGTCACCAAATTTCTTTGTGCGCGATGGGATATGTGTAACAGTGAAGCGATGACTCCGGAGAGCAGCACGTGTACTCTTATGGAGGAAGGGAGAAGGTGGGTCAAAGAGTTCTTCAGGGCACTCGCCGTGGTATAAGCAATAGTAGACGCTGAGTGACGCTATATCTCTACGCAATTGCAGGGGTTCGAGAGTATTAGTGACCTCTGCATTGCCGATAATGGGTACAGCGCGACGCTGTAATCTGTCTAAGGCATCGAGAAGATACTTTGGTGAACCGTCCCAGATGTGCGAGCAATATTCCACGCAAGACCGTACCTGTGTTTTGTACAAAAGACACAACTGGTCAGGCGTAAAGAATCGCCGCACTCTGTTCAGGACACCGAGTTTTCGTGAGGCTGTTTTGATCACGGCTTATTTGATTACGGCTGTTTTGATCGATGTAGTCCTTTTGATTCAGATCGCAGCGAATCGTCATACCGAGCATGTTGATCACGATTTCTCGCATTCAGTCCGATTATCTATAGGTTTGGCTACCGACGCTTCATTAGTGTGAATCTTCGTAAATACGAGTAATGTCAATATGTAAATCGGGCTGTTTAGCTCGCAGTAAGCCAGCACAGCCGTCAATTGGGGTGGCTACAGCGAAATACGGGTGCGCGCTTATCTGCATCGTTTCCGTTGTTTAGAGGAAGCCCTATGTGTCGACCAGTGCAGTAATGAACGCGCATACGCAATTGCGGATCTATCTGTTAGTGTATGAAGAAGATAAAAATTTATGATCGCTTTTAGTGGAGAAAAGTTGGGTTATATACGACGACGTTAGTAAACTGAGCTTTACTTCTAAATGCAATAAACTCTACTCGTTTGTCACTATGAGACGCCGATTCAATGCTATACACATTCTCGTTTTCGTTGACGTAATAGAATGACAATTGAAACTAACAATAACACGGCACCCGTTGATTCCATTGATTCTGTTGAGTTGAGTTTTATTTATTCATTTGTTTTTAAAAGTAAATGGTTTAAGTTCAAAACTTTTTGTTCTCTTTTTGAAGTGTCTTTTTAAGAACGGTGATGATTGTCGTTTGTTTTAATATAGTTATATTCTACTTATACTACCGCTTCGTGTTTTAGTAGTGTAATTCTGACATTAGGAAAAGCTGTCAAAATCGGACCAATAGAAAGAGATCGGGGACCATTTAAAAAGAGAAGAATTTAGCACCACACCATTCTACATCATAGAACTAGGTACCTCGATTAATGGAACAAGTTGATTATGTTATTACCGACGTACATAGCCAACAAGGTGTTTATAATTGACCATTGATATCTCGATGCAACATCGCGTAATTGCATATATACCGTCCACCTAATTTTCACTTACACACCAATTATACCGGTTATTATCGCTCCGGGTTCGACACGAAAGCATTTTTTGTGTACGTACACTTGTTGAGGGGAAGAATGTTGAAGTTGTTTTATTTATATTTTTGCAAAATGAAACAGCCGTAGTTAGAATACGAGATTGCAACCGTGGTAGTGAACGCACTTCGAATGCTTTATGTAAAACATTTATTTATTTAGAAATATCATTTAAATAAGTTCTTAAGTAACGATTGGGAACATATTTGTCTTTTACATAGAGTAGAAATTGGTTGCTAAAACTAGATATTTTTGTTAGTGGCATTGGCACTCGATACAGTCATTTTACATAACAATAGTTTAACAGTTATTAACCGTAGCAATTTAAAACATATTTCATTCTTCATCACCTTCATCATCAAACATCTGCTAACTACTGGACAGTTAGTACGTAAGTACTTACCCACACTAAATTGTTAATTTATTAATTTCTTATGTAAGGGATTGTATGGTTTTTAAGAAATAAGTATTCTTTAAACAAAATCCAAATTACAAATAATAATATTTGAACAATAATTTGTTGTATTCTTTTATTCGTCTACGATGATAAGTTAATTTCGACTATTTTATTTTGTTTTCTTGTGTGAATTCTGTTATGTTTGGTTTTTCTCTACGCTGAATTAAAGCGCTGTAAGCCTTCAAACCCAAATGTCTGTGAAAGATTTGGGATAAAATAATTTGAAAAAAAAATATAAAATATTTAAGTTACGTTATCTGTTCTTGAAACGATTTCGTATTAAGCAATGCAGCTAATGCTTATAAGCATACAATTTTCTTCTGCAAAATGAGTACTTAGCTACCTTAGCTACCTAAGTACTCATTTTGCAGAAGAAAATTGTATGCTTATAAGCATTAGCTGCATTGCTTAACGCATATGACAATTTTCCTAGAGACAACGAAATAATGACGGATTAAACGATCATTCTCGTTAACGACGTCGTATTCTCTGCTGATGTGCTGACATCAGCGCGACATAAGATCCTATATTTAGAATCTGTGCGCCTGATTAATAGTGTTTTAGTGGCTGGTCTAACTCCACAATTGACACCGTAACCCCGGGCTTAGGACTATCTTCCATCATGTGACATCACGCACATATTATTATCATCATAAGCTTGGAGCGTCAGTTCTTAAAAGTGACCAGTAAATCATTTGTTCTAGTTAGCTGAATAAGATTTTAATGATGTTTAAAGCACTACATGTTTAGTATGATAAAATAATTATACTCGTATAGTATAAGCATTTTTCGTATCTTTTTTTTCTCTAACGGCTGATTTTTCAATCGTCAGTTCAAGTTTTTTTTTCCTTTAGTTGATGGCTTCATGCGATTAGCACATTTAGCCAGTGTCAAAGTAATTTTTCTTACACACAAATTTTAGAAATTAAAATAAAACCGCAGACATGACTCTTCACTTTCCCGCCAAGAAGTCCAGTTAAAGTTTATTCATTGAATACTTTTGACATATTGACAGATTATCTTTAGAAAATATGTCACAATGGCAATGTTATTCGTTGGATAAGACTTATCTGAGGATTGAAAAACCTGGCCTAAGTGTGCTAAAGCCGTTGCTTGAAGTAAATGGTAGACATATTTGTATGTAAGCATCAAATGCCATTTCCATCACTCTAATATACATACTTTTTAAATCACACTAACATTATTAATGCGAAAGTTTGTGTGTATGTGTGTATATTTGTTGCTTCTTCACGCTGCAATGGATGGATGGATTTGGATGAAATTCGGCATACAGCTAGTTTATAACCTGGAATAACACATAGTATAGTTTTTATCCCGATATTCCCACGGGAATTAAACTCATACCTTTTCTCTATATTTGGTTCCACAATTTATGGTCTTAAGGTGGTTTTAAGGTCTTGGTTTTGATGTTGGGAATTTGTTTGTTTTGTTGTCATAGGAACTGTCAAAGCGGTACGCAGTCCACCGGGACAGCTAGTATCTAAATAAAATTAAATCTATAAAAGTATCTAATTTATCTTATTAAGAACATGTTTTAGTTATAGTTACATACGACTCGTTTATGTAAAAATTTATGGATCTATTTAAAAAAAATGCGCTACAAACGTGCGTTCTTAACAATGAAAAGCTGACCGGACACTCCGAAAATTTAGTTCACTTTCGCAATCAATAAAATTGCTTAATAATAACTTGTCAACCCCAAGCATTTTTTTTTAGAAATTATCATCTAGCTTTGAGTAGAGAACTCAAACGTAGCCGATACTTCTTTTCCTAATATACGAAATGAAATACCTATTACAAATATATACCTACTCGCGTTATATATGTACATTTCGTTTCATCCTTGCGTTTCAAACCTTTATCGTATCCGTGGTCACAGGGAGACTTCCTCATATATTTTTCTATGACAGAGGCCAACAGTTTGGAAGTTTCTCTATTTGCGGGTTAGAACAATAGATTACTGGGCGCCGAACGATCGTCGGTTATCGTCGGGCGGATGCGATAGCGGTGGGAACGGTTGGAAGTGACGTTGTTTTTCAGTATTTCAACTGAACATTAGTGGTCAAACGTAACGTAGCGCTCATAAACTTTCCATGCAGAAAGACGTAAAAATATGTTCGAAAGTTTTGTTTCAAATTTAGTATCAGATAACCTAAAATTAATTTTGTTATATTATATTAAAGTATGTTTAAAATACAAATTTAACAATATTTTAATTTGTACTTTTGTTTACCGCTTGTGGCTTTTATTGTGCGGGGACTGCATTACTGTAGCTATAGTATACTTTTTTATAAATATTTGATTAAATGAAATTCCAAGGAATCACAGTAATCATTCACAGACAGACCAGTGACAGTATCGAAGCGTCCGCGTTATCGGGCGCGTCGAAATTCCGAGCTACAAAATCTGTGAAGCTTTATAAATACCTATCTGTGGAGCCGTAGTAAAGTTCAACGCACAAAGTGCATAATCGTAATAATCGGGTGGCCGGAGCCAAATGTCATCGAACCACTTATCTCATCCGCCATCCCTTTTACAATTACAACAACAAATGAGTAAGAGCTGCATCGGAGCATCGATATGCGTGCACGCATCTGTGTACCGGTGTTGGAATAAAATCCTGTGTGAATGAACTCTAATCTCTTGTTTTGTGGCAGCTTCCAGAGACGCGCTCGGTGCGCGTGCGCGTGAGCGCGCAGATACGTGTTTATTACCGCTGTCATTGTGCCGGGCCTGTCGTCTATTTGAATCTTAATCGACATTGATACTGTTAATCGAAAACTGAACCCTACCAACGGTTGGATGGCCTGATTGATGCTACTAGATAGAGAGAAGAACATTTGACCTTATTTAAAGATGCGCCATCAGTAGGTATCTAGGTTTCAATGCATCCTAAAAATTATCACAGTCGGTGTTTTATTGAATTTAACTAGTTATAAGAGTACTAGAAAAGAACACCCGCAAAAAGCCAACGTAGAAACTGCTATAAACTTAATGTGACTCATAATTATATTTAAAGTTAGTAACTATAGATAAACCGCCCAGCCTGAGCTATCAACGTTGACAATTATTCGATTAGCTACTTTATATTCTGATCGAATCGGCGATAGAAAACTTAATAGATACCTGCGTGCGTAATCCAAATTTTAATTCGCAACGCAAAATTCGCGGCGCCTTTGATCGGTCGGTATGCTATTGTTTCGCATTAAATATATATAAATATATATCAGTAACAAGTTTTCGAGCGCGGCTGTGTGAATCTGGATACGCCTTTATTTATTTCAGTTTTCAGTTTTGACTTTTTCAGCATAATTATGTAAATTCCCGGCCTTGCAATTATAAAGGTGTTTAGAAATTACACCTTTAAAATAGCATTATTATTATAGTTATTTTTATTACCCTTAACGTTTCAATGCAGGGCTAAGGCCTTCCTTTCCCTCCTTCCACTTATCTATATCTACTTCTGTCTGTGGTAAATTTTTAAGAAAGTAATTTCGTTTGTCTAGCCATTTCATTTTGTGCTTGCCGTAACCGATTACCATTAAATACCATGGGACATCAAAATCAAAATATTAATAGCCTAAACATAAAACAGATACTTACTTAATATATGTGTTTCATAAAGTCACATATACTGACGACGGACTCTTGGCAGAGTCCGTGGTCAGTATATGTGACTTTGTCTTAGAAAATGTTACACCTAATTATCTAATACAACATTACTACCATTAAACCATTATCGTAGACGTTATATCAATAAGTAAGTCGGTAGCTAAGTGATCTATTCTAGTGATAAGCTCAAAATACAGTTAACACAGTGCAATAGCCATTGAAGATAACTAGCCCAAAAAGTTTCGTATACTTACTTACCAGCAAGACAGCAGATTAAAAAGTTTAAAAAAAAAACATCTGTCAAAATAGCGACGCCGATTTCACAAATAAACGTTTAGTGACCAAACAGGTAGATTCTATTGTAAGCCGACCTTGAATACCGTTAAACTGCTGATCCCATTTAAGTTGTTTATGGTTCATCTGACGTAATGGGATAAACAATTGAAGTTAAGGGCAGCACTCTTTCTTCGTCGCCGGGCGTCATAAAATGCAGGTAAGCCACCTGAGTTACAAGAAAAATCCCTTAATTGCCTTAAACAGACTTAAAAGATCCCTGTTTAGGCTCGTCGGGAGATTTACACTTTAGAAATGAGCTTATAGAATTGACAAGAATTCTTGGGTCTGTCTGTTTATTGGTGGGTTTTGTCTAATGTTTACGATAATGACGATTAGCTTAGGGTGGGTACATTATTTATTCTAATATTGAAGTGAGATGTAAAAGTTGTGATATGATTCAACATAATTAAGTTAGTGTAGAATAGGCATGAATATAAAGACGACCTGCGTAGCCGAGTGGCTTGCACGCCGGACTTTGGGCGGCGCTAACTCTGAGGTGTCGGGTTCGATTCCCGGTCGGGTCAATGTCGAAAATAAACTTTTCGATATTGTGTCGGGTCTGGGTGGTTGTGTGTACCGTCGCTGTTTCTGATTTCCATGAAACGAGTGCTTTAGCTACTTACCTTGGGATCAGAACAACGTATGTGATGTTGTCTCATATTTTTATTTATATATATATTTATGAACGGGATTCATACCATGTGTATTATATGTACGTATCCGATATTTCAACAGTTGAAATATCGAATACGTACATATTAAACACATGGTAAAAATCCCGTTCATAATTTTACTGTAATGCAAGGTGACCATGATAGTTTAAATAGTTATAGGCATGAAAAGTTTACAATGTATAAGTCAACAGTAAGATATATTAAGCAATGCCTATTTTCAAACAAAAAGTAGGAAAAGTATAGTAGTATAATCTATGAACAAACTATGTATATGAAAATATGGTAACGCGGTAAGTGTGTTGGTCTCTTTTGCGCATGAAATGACGCCGGGAGGGTATTTCATTGAGAACTGGGAATTTTTGTTGTTTTTTTGTTATATTTTTAATTTTTTATATTTATCCATTAGAATCCCTTTATTTTCATTAAATGTAAATATACCTAATATATTTTTAATTAAATATTTATTAAGTAATAAAGTTGATAGTGTCATAAAAACAACTAATTGTAACTAAAAACGTTACCACTTATTTTTTAAATGCGACATCATATGTGCAACTGTGTAGTTCTATCATCTACTCATAAGCTTTGTGTAAAATCGTTTTTCTAGATTAGATTAAAATGTAATAAAACCGTCTGAATCACTATTATACTTTTTGAACTTCCTCTTTTATGTATGAATGGGCTGATACAAAGTTATAAAAGAGCTTGTTTCATAGTTAGTCATTGAAACGCCAGACGTACCTACTGTTCATATCAAAAACCGTATTCAATCCGAATGCAGTTTACTTAGAAGCTGTACTGTCGAATAATAAGTGCATTGTGTGACCATAAACGCACATTTGGATTAGTGACGGGAATCGTTAATGTCGATAACGTGCCATTTTGATCGATAAACTTAACATCAACTTTAGGCAAGCCTTTAAAATGTTGCAAGGGACTTCCTTTATTACAAATTCAGTTCAAGATTTCGTTATCAACTTCAAAGTTTACTAAACTTTGCATCAGCGTAAATTACCATATAAGTAACGCAAAGAGAAACTAACGATTACATCGTGGCTTATAGTCCTTACAAATCGCCCGCACATAACGAGATCTAAGGCGGCTTCTTAATCTAACCAATGATGGTCTATCTGATGGGAACTATCGAAGGTCCTGATCGGGGTCAACGACTCCATACGAGCATATCGACACATCAACCGCGGCGTCGGGGCGGCGCGCGCCACGCACTTCCGACGAGACGGATTTGCCGGAATCGGCGCGGGCGCATCAAACACTACTGCAAAATTCGGACGAGGCCGCGCGCGCGCGTGAATCCATTTGAATATTTTTTCCGCACCGACATGGGAATGGCGGCTGGCCATCCTTGGCGCTGCAGCGTTGCCGGGCCCGAACGGTCAGCCCGGGAATGCCAACCAGAATTTTACAACAAAACATACAGAATTTTTATAGCGCATAATCTCAGTATGTCAACGCATCATATCATACCACCAAATTAACTGAGCCCTTTTGCAGAAATTAAGGTACATATTACTAATTATATTCCGCTCGCAGCACTACAATAAGAAGCAACAATTTAATTACGAAAAAATGCCCTCTTAATTATGTTTCTTTCGCTGGGATTCAGTGTATCCGAATTTCGCCGAGCCCAGAGCCCACACGGGCTTTCTTGCTACCTATATCTCACGTTTTTGAGGAGCCGTAATATTTAAATTGCCGACATCGCTCCCGCGGGCATACCTTGCATGGGAATGCGCGCCGGCGGTCGTCAAAACCAGCTTTTACCGAATGCGTTATGCGTTGTCCACACGCAGGCTAACGTCCCTGTCTAACACGAGGGTAATGAACGGCGAAGACAAAGAGGTTGTGGTGGAAAGCACGACTTTTACTGCCATAGTTACGTAAGCGAACGCATCCCGCCTAAAATTTTTGCATGGATGCGTCGCGCATGCGAAAAAGTGGAGTGGTATATAGTCGCGCGGCGGCGGCGGCGGCGGCGCGGCGGAGGGACACGTCCGCAACATAACCTGTCGATGCATATTAATTGAGGAGGAAGTTTTGTCAACAATAACTAATGTGCTCCGCGAACCGCCTGCGGTCTCACTTATAAAGCTTTTTTGCTCATATTGCGCTCCCCAGCTCCTTAGTTGTGGACTAGACGGCGCCTTATTCTCCATTGCAATATTGCATAATTTATGACACAACTATCAAAACAATAGTTTCATTATTCGCTGCCGGTGGCACTCAACAATATCTCCATTCGTTGTCTGAGTGGTTAAACTGGGTTGTTCCATTTAAATCGTGTAACTACTTCAGTATTCATTAGCGATAATCACTTCGGCAAATAATCTATGCCTCGATTACCGACAGGTTTATTCTTCAAGTGGATCTATCTATAGACGATCGATAGTGTTATATTTCCTTGATGAATACTTCTCGATTAATGATTATACTTAATGATTATTGTCGTTTTATGTGAACGAGTTTTTCAGGATTTTGTTTAATCTATGAGAAAACAAACAATAGTTATAGAATTACGCAATTTTGCATACAGGGGTAACTAGCAGTAATTAACAACATTTTTTTGTTGAAACGGATGTTTTTCTATAACTAAATCATATAATTTTTTTCGATTAAGTTGTGAAGAATATTTGTTAGAACAATGAGACCATTTACAGCGCTAGGCTGACTCACACTTGACCATTATTCGTTTTGATTACTTACGGCGTTTCCGTGTAAGTTCAAAAATAGAATTTATCAATCTACTACAATTTACTTTAAAAAACAATTGAGTTCGAAGACTTTCAAACTTACATTATTTATTTATAAAACATTTGACAATCGTGAGCGTGCAATTTAAAACTCCAAAATGAGCGTACCTAAAAGAAATATGAAATTATCCTTGTGGAAACACACGTCGCAGATAAGACACGTACCGGATAATCCGAAACAGATACGCGTCAGGTGCGCCGCGATAATGCGTTAATTAAGCAAAAATATCAACGGATTATACCGAATACAGCACAGATTTATTTATGTCTTATCGCGTTTTACTGGCGGCTTGCATTGTTGTAGCAGATATAAAGTATTATTAAGATTACGCACGACTTAATCGCACGATTTAATCGTAATAACAGTTTTATCAGATTTGTTGTACGACGCGTCATATCACTGCTTCTATTTAGGTAGGTGCGATTAGTCTGAAATTTCCATTGTAGGTTCTTTTTTATTGTTAATGATACTTTCGATGGTTCGGCGTCTGCTGAAACGTCATTGCTCGCACAACTCACTGCCCTATTTCATTTTTGGTATTTTTTCGGTAAAGACGTTTTCCAGCAGATAGTTTTCAAACTTTCACGTAACTTATAAACATAGTTGTATATGTGTATTTTGTTAAGAAAGTCCACTACACTAAGTAACAGTGATAGTTTGAAAACTATCAGCTGGAAAACGAATGGATGGAGACGGATGGTGGATGGGTTTTGACCGTTTTCATCTAATCTGATGCAGATTATGATAATTATCAGCAGTGAGTTTGCAAATTGAAATTCTCTAAATTCTATTGATGATTTAAATCTACACTAACGCTACAATTGCGAGCATCTCAACGAGATGAAACAAAATAATCGCGAGATTTTGATTTTGACACTAGAGTATGAAATTACATTTGAGTCGGCATTCTGAAGGGGGTAATTCGCACATCACTATACGATTAGCGATCTAACTCGAATACATCTGCCAAATAAAATGTTAGTATGAGAGTCCGAATCGAACGTGGGCGACGTTCGATAATCGGTGACCGATTTTTTTGTCGTTGAAAATGATACTTATGGAGTTCTATGTTGCAACGCACACGTCCTATAAAAGTCGGTCACAAAATCGGTACTAAAACCTCGGCAAAAATATTAGTCCGATTATCGGTCCTACAAAATTAGGTCGTGGGCTCCCGCCGTGACATGACTGTTACAAATGTTATGGTAAATTTAGCGCATTATTCAAAATCTTTAGAAAAGCATTGAATCCCTGACCCGACAAAGTGTGCACACACCTTCACCATTTCCAAAACAACGTGTAGCGGTGAACCAATTCCTATTATCGTACGTTAACGGTAAACCGCACCAAATCGTGTGGCAACACCGCAGAGGTTCTGTGAGCGATCCGACTTGATTGCTCACACGTTAGCGAAAGCCGACCAAATTAACTTAGCATGTCCGAACTTAAAAACCATTTGTTTCCAATTGGTGGACCCGACAATATGCTCTTATGTTTATCCCGTCCAAAAATAGTGCGAATGACACTAATTACTACGTTGTAGCAGGCCAGTGTTAAGTGATTGCTCACACCGCTCCGAATTCAAGTTAAGCTACTGGTGTACTGTGGAAATTTAGATATCACTGTTTGTACAGAAATCCCGATGCGGAATCAGCTTTCAGGTATTTGGGATATGGAAAAACCTCAAGCTAGCAATCGTTCTAAGGTGATAATAGCCAGCGATTGTTTGTACGGAGCTTTCGATGACACTTTTAAATGTAACTTTGCGCACAACGGGAAAACTATGCAAAAAACGTTTTCTGACTCTTTACATAGTATAAAACAAAGTCGCTTCCGCTGTCTGTACGCTTAGATCTTTTAAACTACGCAATGGATTTTAAAGCAGTTTCAGCAATAGATAGAGTGATTCAAGAGAAAGGTTTATATGTATAATACACGCATATAATTGGACGTAGTAGTCGTCGCTGCAATAGGGTTCTATAGGATACGGGCGTTCACTCAAGCGGACGAAGTCGCGAGCGGGCCGCTAGTATATTGTAAGTCATCAACAAACGGACATGACGTCGTCCGTTTGTAGGTAGGCCTAGACGGAGATGGCGGGATGAGTTCGACTCCAACTCAAAGAATTGGCCCAAACTAGCTTAGGATGGAGGTTTATCTCTAATAGGAGGTCTTCGCCCTTAATCGCGTAATATTTAGTAGGAAATCATTGGTTGTTAAGTGTTCATTTACAACTTCTATTCCCAAAACTTTCAAACTGTTTTTCTGTTAGTTAGTTTTCTGTCAATGATTTGTCTTTTTCGAGTCGATACAATGTTGAAGCAACGAAATTACACCCTGCACACGCATCATGAAGTATTTTGTAAAGCATCGTGAGTTAATTTGCACATAGCTAGCTGATCAATGTGTGACATACTGAAGGCTGCTTTAATGCCTACACGAGAGTCCTAGCTTCATTCCAGACGTGGTCACGATCCGCAGAAGCGAGGGAAAATACTGAAGAGGTATTATTAGTTTCTTAGTTGGAGGTATTCTTAGCTTCTTAGCTTAGCACTTAATTAGCTCTTATGTACTCAAGTTCGTTGTTGTAAGCGTTAACCAACATAAATATATATACGTGTAATATTTTATAATGTAATATGTTTTATAATTATAATTACTAGGTCCATTTGAACCCAATCCTACTAATATTATAAACGCGAAAGTTTGTCAGTATGGATGAATGTTTGTTACACTTTCACGTAAAAACTACTGAATGGATTTTAATGAAACTTTCCTCATATACAGATCATGACCCAGACCAGCATATTTTTTTTTGCTGTAATCTTCGCGAATCAAGTCGCGGGCAACAACTAGTGTTTCAATAAAAAGATTTTACACGTCCTAAAAAATGTCTATTAAATTTGAACTATTATTTCAAAGAATTCATATTATTCTCAATTCGTCTAAGTACTTATCGTAAAATTATCTATTAATACATACACGATCCTTCTTGCTTCGGAAGGCATGTAAAGCCGTTGGTCCCGGCTGCATTAGCAGTGCGGATTGGTAGTTGTTAACGACTTACCAACCACCAATCCGCACTGGGCCCGCGTGGTGGTTTATGGCCCGTTCTCCCTATACATCCATAGGGAAGGCTCGTGCCTGCTGATGATGATGAATGTACAAAGTACAGTTTTATAATAATAATTGCACAACGCGAGCAGTAATTTATTATTTTATTTTTATTGAATACAGTTAAAAGTCGCCTTTCTTTGTGTGCACACATTACACAATAAATCAAGGGTTTACTTTCCGAGTGTTGTTATTTTACAATCAAGTCCAAATCAAGATAAATCAATCAAGTCACGTGTACGAGTAAAGCAAGGGTTCGTACAATGATGATGACTTATATGATTAAAGTTACAGCACATATTATACATACATATTATATTATACATACACGCTGCACCAGTTGTCTTCGCGTCTGGACTCCATTTCCACTTAGCATCAGGTGGTGTGGAGTCATTTGCCGTGCTAAGTATAAAAAAAATAAAAAAAAATATATTAATGACACCCACAGACGGTAAGCTTCATACAAACGCGCTGTAGTAACGCAGACATAGACAACCTCACGGACGCGGAATCTTGATACTGTTCCGAGCTGTTCCGAGATTCGTGTCTGTGAGAGGGGGCTATGAAGCTTACGTCTTGGAATCTCTTGATTTGTGGCTACGGTTTCAGGTGGGGTCTTGAAAGCTCGACCTTTCGCCGTATGGGCTACTGTTCTTCAAATTGAGCTACAGACATTGTTACGGTACGAGTGTCAAACTTTTCAATGGCGTCGTTTAATCAGCAGCTTTTTATCGATTTTAAGGTATATTGGGATGTTGGAGGTATACTTATGTGACATCATGTTAGCGACATTAAGCTAAATAGTGATAATATATTAGCGATAATAAGGTTTCGGGTTGAATTCTATTTTAGAATAAATCTCACTCCAGTTAGGTATAAGATAAACGAATACTACTAATGTCGTGTGAGATTATAATTACAATAATTGTTTGGAGTAGATAACGTTGTCCGTATTTTGTTACGCCATTAGTATATTATCTTAATGTGTTATAATAAAAAGCTTTTATGTATTGTCTTGCTGTCATCCGTTTTAATCAATACGTCGGGTAGGATACGCATATTTTTTAATTTCACCGCGGATAGGGGCAACCCATGGGTTATGTGGAACTCTCCTCCTCTTCCCTCGATCAACTACTAAAAGTTCGACGAGGGTAAGTAAACCCGCTAAAAACCTAGTACCATCCTTTCTCTGCCACGGGGATGGCTCGGGATCACGAATGGCAAGCACCGAGTGCCGAACAGGAATCCTACCAAGCAGAGTGTGATTAATCTATACTCAAAATTAATAGTGATTCTAGCTAGTCCATGTAAAGAGTTCGAAGCACCAGAAAAAAATATCAAAACATTGACGGCCTCAAGGAAAAAGTTTGTCGATTCGCTCGAATAGAGGCGTATAAGATGTTTCATTTCAAAGCGTAGTGTTTACAAGAACTTTGGGAAATGACAAGCATCAATCTTTGATCTTTTATCTCTGTGTTTTCTACATGGATGATATTTTTATTTATCTATTACACCATTAAGCGTATTGCATTAGAACCTAGACTTAACGCTAATTTTTCTTATTCTTTCGTAATATAAACACGTACCTACTTTGTTATTATTAGTTATTTAATCAAAGTTGAAAAAGACAAAAAGGTATTGATTTAACTGTAAACATTGTAAGGTTGCGTCTAAAACTTTTCCGATGTACTAGGGTTAATATGTTTGAGGCGTAAAATGTAGTCAGACAGTCGGTACCTATTATAATTTTCAACATAACAGTACATGACAGTAGGTATGAATATAAAATGACAACTTATATTAAACGAAATGCACGCCCTTAAACTCATATGTTTCTTTTGTCAATCGATATTATGTGGTTTATCAAATAGTTTTATTATCGGGCGACAAACAAATACCACTTCCTGTTACAATATTGGTTTTATAGCGCTAATTTATAACGTGGGAATTGAGAAATATAACAACAAATACTACTTATATATAATTATCAGTTGTGGTAAAGCAAGTATCATTGCCGATGATTATTAATTAAAACTTGTTGCCGTTAAAAACGACACCAAATCATAACATTTTGTTTGGCCAATTAAAAGGAATCTGTGACTGTCTGTTATAACTAAATTTCATATTTTATTTCGATAGTGGACATCCGATGATTTGAATAATATATTAATATATTAAGTTAGGTAAAAGACAAGTGCTTCTGCGTTGTATGTAGAATACAAAAAATAAACATTACACATTCATCACCTCGTTTATGTCCCCACTGCTGGGGCACGAGCCTTCCCTGTGGATAAAACCACCACACTGGGAGAACAGGCCGTAAACCACCACGCGGGCGTTTGTTAACGACTGCGAATGAAGCCGGGACCAACGACATTACGTGCCTTCCAAAGTTAAGATTTCACATTAAATAATTCCTATTATTATATGTCTTACTATCAATAAGTCGGGATTTAGGTACGTTCTATCGTGTGTACACTTTTTATCTTAGCCAGTACCATCCGATCAGTGCCCCTCACTTGACCCGGTGTTTTCAAATAAAATCACGTCTATAACCCGCTGATTATGGGATAAGGTCTCTAAATTTATAGCGGGTCAACACCAAATCATTGTCGAGTGGAAATTACCCAATTTGTGTTGAAATAAAACGACTTTTGGATAACACGAATTCAGATGTTTCTATATTTTCTATTTGTTTATGAACTGTAAAACCTATTTGTTTGTTAAAGCTAAAAACAGTATAGGTATCTGTATTGATTTTGAAAATAATAATTAGTGGTTTTGGTTATCTTGTCATAGGTATAATATACCGTGATAGCATTCGTAAAAATGTGTGCGGGCATCTCATTCCCACTTCAAAACGCCAATAAAACACTTCCCAAGCTGAAACTACGCGATGTTTCATTCTAAATTCTTAATTACCACAGTGCTGTATTGTTTCCTACGTATAAAAATTGGTGATTTTTGGTCACTTGGTTTGATATTGCTATATGTTACCACTATAGTGTTGTAGTGGCACCAGCGTTCGACGCTTTAAGCCAGTTTTTGTTTCCCACAACTAATAAAGTATTAAGTAAGTAAAGTAAAGTAGCCTGTATTCAATTGTCGCTAAAGTCACAAATCAGTCGCTGGCCCCTATTTCTAATTATTAAAGGAAAAAAGATGGTGATAATGATGATGACGATGATGATGGTAAAAGGAAAAAAAGGACGATCACTGGTTCTGGTCGAAAACTAGTGTCACTGGGGGGGCGCCATGAACTTCCAAACGCAAAACGCTATACGAGCCAAACTTTTTTTTTCTTTTAGTTGATGGCTTCGTGTGATCCCCAACCCCTCGAGTATCTCAGTAAAGATGGTGGGGCTTTACTAAGTCCTTACGCGGACTTCTTGAGAGAATTTGAAAAGTGACGTTGCACTGTTTTGTTTCATTTGCCAACACTCATGCACACTCACGAACACTTAACGGTTAATAATCCATCATTATTTCACATTAATATTCGGCATAACACAAATTTAGAAAATAAAACAAAACCGCAGACATGACTCTTCACTTTCCCGCCAAGAAGGCCAAGCTTAACTTAAGATAGTGATAAACTTGAAAACTTTTTAAAGGTGTTTATTCAAGAATAAGGCTGCTCTATGTTTAGCCGACTACCGCGTCAGAAGCTGGCTTAACGCGAACTAATCCATGTGGGTAGAACCTTATCCCGGTTTGCTCTCCGCCGCCGATGCCAGGATTGTGTATACAAGGGGTCTGAGAATCTTGAACACACCTACACTATGAGTTTGTATACATTACTACGTGTACTCACTATCTCTAGCAGCTATAAACATGAGTCGACTTCTTGTTTAAATGAAGAACAAAATAATGGTAATAGAAGAATAAGCATTATGGTAGATCAACTTTTTTAGGACCGAACGCAAAAGCGCTTTTCATATGGGGTACCTCTAATATAGTCCGGAAAGAGGTTAACATGTATATTATTATTATATATACTTTATGTACTTAATGTTGTTTTATTTATATACAAATTAGTATTGGTATATACAATTCTATATACAAAGCATGTTTCCACAATTTAAGTGCCACCAATATACTCGTAATAGCATTGTGGATTTATTTTATATTTTTTAGGTATCTTTTCATATTGAATTTTTCTTCTGTTGTGGACAATGTCCCTAGTTGCACAATTATTCCATTTAGTTATAACTGCATATGACATTTATTTTATTGTGTAATTGTTTATTACCCTGAATAAAATCATTTAAAAAAAATATGTGTTAATCGTCATCATCATCAGCCTATATTAGTCCACTGCTGGACATAGGCCTCTCCAAGTGCACGCCACCGAGCACTTCTTGCCAGCCACCTTGCGAAGATCGTCGGCCCACTTAGTCTGAGGGCGTCCTACGCTAAGTATGCCGATATGCGTTCCTCCACTAGAACTTAAAAATAATATTTTCTAATACAATTGGGTTCGGAAATAACAAAAATAAATCTTAATCCATACAAGTTATCTGAAACTAAATAACTGGAGTTTTAAATGAAGACGTCACCTCACAACGGTGCATGCGTATATATATATGATAAGGTCGTGTTGTTGTTTTTATCTCTTGGAGACTGTGACCTAAATGTCTTCGTCAGCTACGTACTGCGTAATTTTTTTTTAAGATCTATTTCGTCATTCAGGCCGTTTAGATTAGCACAAACTTCTTTAACGGATTCAAATATAAGTTACATAGTTATGTAACTTATATTTGACGAGCTCCTTGGTCGAGTGGTTTGTGCACCGGTTTTCATGGTGTCACTATCTCTGAGGTCCCGGGTTCGATCCCCGGTCGGGTCAATTTAGAAATTATTGTTTATCTAAATTGACTCGGGTCTGGGTGTTTTCTATGTATAATAAGTATGTATTTAAGTATGTTTATCCGTTGTCTAGTAACCATTTAACGAGTTTCATAATGAAGCTTCTCTTGGGCTAGATAATTGGTGTGAGTGTAGGAAAGTTTATTATTATTATTATACTCTTTATTATTATACTCTATTATATGGGCCATGGGGATGGAACTCCGGTCCCTTGCATGCGAAGAACCGGTTCACACGCGCTCTACACCAGGTACAGACATGTACCTGGCCGCTTCTCTCCTCCACCACGGCCCAGTCAACCCGAGCCGAGGTCCGAGCTTTTAGAGGCGCCCTCGGGTTGTTCTGCTCCCCGATCCGTACCCTTCGGAGAATCTAGTAGGGCACTGGGACGCGCACTAATGCGCGATGCCGTTCCCTCTAGAAAACCTCCGAAGGTGATTCGTTTCACACGGCTTGAGGGACCCTTTACGTTCCTCGTCGCCCCCAAACAAGCCCGGTGAAGCTGAAAATTCCGTCTGAGGCAATCAGCAAGCTCTCTCAAAAAAAAATATCTTATTTTACCGATTCTTCTACGGAGTTCTTCTGTCAACTATTGTTCGATGCCTTGAAATTGTTAGCAGTGGAACAAAGTGATTTTTAGCACTGCGCTGGTTACAGGTTATGCCACATTATCCTCAAAATCAAATGAAACAAAATTTGCTCGGGCCTCGCGGGTGTTGCTGCTAGTGAAACCTGTCATGTGAAATAGTCGCGAGTAGATACACCTAACTATAACTACATTACACTTTTAAACTTAATACATACTTACCGCCCGCTCACGACCAATACACTTGAGTAAACTCCCGTATCCTAGGATAGTTTAAAAAATAATAATCCTAAACCCTATTGCAGCGTCACCTCCGGTAGGTCCAATTGTGATTCTTAATCATCCAGAGACCAACTCAAGCACACACAAAAAGTTTCATCAAAATCGGCCCAGCAGTTTAGGACGACTTTAGTGACATACACACGTACGTAAGAATATATACCTATTGTTGCAGCTACCGGTATTTCTTAAACAACGAATGGTTTTTTTTGCGACTTGATAAAATAAAAAATAGAAATAGGTATAACTAAATAAAGTTATTATTTAATTTTTTTTTCTTGTTTGTTTGTAAACAAAAAATTGCTTTTTGATATTGTTTTTAGTGTTTTAGGGATCGAGTGTTTTACCATTAAACATAATTTTACAAATAATAATATATCCGTTACATTTGATGTCGACTTACCCAGTGACAATATCAATTAATTAATCCTTCCAGTTGCAACTGTTCAAGCATTACGTATGTCAATATACATAGTAATTAATGAGCTACTTATAATGTTAACGATATTCATTTGTTGACATACAAAAAAGTATGTGCGCACGCACATAGTATTCTCCTTAATTAAACATAGTGTAAGTAAGTACAAAAACAACGAATTCTTATTATGGAGCGTTGCATAACAAGATTCCAATTCTTTGTGTAGAGACTATGGGTAATACTTATACTCATACCCTATAGGCTTGGGTCTTGGAAGACATGTTCAGAACTTACTTTAACTAACTCAAATTATTTTTTATTATTGTCTTGGTAATGGTAATAAACTAGGTAATAAGCTATAGTGACCTGAAATATTTAATGTTTTTTTTCTACTGTAATAATGTAATAAAATTACAAAAACACAAATGTTGAAAAAATTTCCACGAGCAGGTTTTGAACCTGCACCCTTCTGACATACCGGGTCAGGTGCTCTTCCAATTGAGCTATCGTCGTTCTAACCAGCCCGCCGAAATTATTCAACACTATTTACTTTTTGTGTTTTTGTAATTTGTTTCGCAATATAATTTGTGGTAAAATTATATAAACAAAACAAAAACATTTTATGTATTAAAATTTTAAATAGAAATGTTTCCATCATTACATAATAAATTATGAAAATCGAATGTCAATGTCACATTTCTTACTGCCACCATATGATCAAAGATGCAGAGATCAGATCATCGATTTGGAAATTTTAAAACGTTAACAATACCTATAGACCACCCTTAGACCACCTTAGACCACCCTAGACCACATTACCAAATTACCAAAAAATTTACCAAATTAGACCACCGACGCTTGCGTCGGTGGACTTCAGGTCTTGGTGATAAAAAGTCAAATTCTAGAGAAAACTAATACATTCGGAAAAACCTGTAGTCATAATGTCGCCCGTTGACAGCTCAAGAATTAAGAGATAAGCCCCGCTGATGTGCAAATAAGAGACGCATCTAAACGCTATCTCCATCAAATAGTGAGGCATAAATTAATCAGGGCTCAGTGCGATAGAAAACACGGGTAATGCCACGGCAAATGTTACTATCGCTGCTGGCTTGAGTTTGTTTGTGTGTCACAGCTACGCGCCTCCGTATTCGCCGGATTAATTATACCGAGGAAAAAAACATAATTCTCTACTATTTTGTAATCGGTTTAATGACTACAATTCGGTTGTTACAACGTCAGGGTGTCTACTACGGTTTAGGTTATATACTTCTTTAACCAATGGTATAGGTACTTTTAATTTTAAATTCATTTTTAAACTGTAAATGTTATTGCTTTTAAGGTAAACCCGAACCTAATCCATGATAATTTTGTAATAAAATTTGTCCCTAATGTATGTCCATGCCGCTGCTGGCCTTCTCCAATCGCCTTCCCCCTTTTTCTTTTATCTTTTTCAAACTCGTAACTAAACTCGTCTCGACCTCTAACAAATTAAATAAGGGTGTTATTTAAACGTTAGCAAAGTATTCGTATTTTTGTTAGCAAAAAAATGCTAGTTGGGCAGCAAAAAAGCTAGTTGGGCAGCAACTTATGGTCAGCAAATATTTCTAAATCAGTATGCAACTAATATCATTCTGAACGGCAGTCTTATGCCACTCCCCCCTTCCGTGACGGCCCTCGCTACGCTGCGCTTCGCTCGGGAAATTTTTTTTAACTTAACCTAACCAACAGTAAGGATTTTTATATGCTGACCGATTGTATAATTCTGCTGATCAAATAATAATTTTGCTGAGCAAATATTTATTTTGTAATGCAAATAAAATATTTTCCATTAAATAATTTTAAATAAGTAACTAAAAGTAAGTAAATATCCTGTAACTGTCCCACTACTAGGCAAAGGTTACCATCCAAAGGTTACCAAGGTTAAGGTTTCTTTCGGATCTCAGAGGTGAAAACTTCTAAGATTGATGAAGCAATGTTGACTAAAAAACATAAGCATCAAGCACTGAAAAATTTCGACGGGTGAAAGCCAGACCTCGGTAGCCAAGTGGTTAAGGCAGCCGCCCGGAATGCGGAAGGTGCGTGGTTCGATTCCCGCCTGAGGTTGTCGTCTTTTTTCAGTGTTTAAATTTTACTTAAGTATATTTAAGCGTTAATAAAACGCTAAAATATATAAAAAAAAACACTTAAAGGTTACCATCATTGAAATCAAGTCATCACTACAATTGATGACTCAACGCTTGGTTAAATAATAATATTTTTAAATAGGTATATTGCATTATTTCGTAACGACGCGATAGAGCTCATCCGAAGTTCTAGCTCTTAGAGGTTCTTCGGGTTTTCCGCTCATGTCATCCGACTCAAACGTTTCGGAGAATCTAGTGAAGGGACACGTTTTTGTGATGCCATGTCATCCTTTTTAAAAAAACCTACGAGGACTGTTCGATAATTACGGCTTGAGGAACCTTCTCGCTGTATACCAATAAAACCTCATTACCTACGCTGTAATAGTCATAGGCGACCAACAGCAGTTTTTATAAAATTGCCCAGTTATTGTTTTGTTGTCACAAGTTTCAAATAAAGGTGACAGTTTTCTTTTTTTTATTCGACAGAGCCACGGTCAGGCAGCCAGACACGCGGTGCGCCTGATGGTAAGCGATCACCGTACGCTTTTTATTAACGCTTGTACTTGTACTTCTTCGAAAATGGGGTCCCTTAAACGAAGTGTAAAGCAGCAACTAGCGGGTCGGCAACGTGAGAACGGCTGTGAGCTGCACAATCACAATCCTGCACAATCCTGCTATGCTAGTTGGCTTCCTCGCATTTGGACTCTTCTTTTTAACTTAACATCACACAGAGCAGTCATTTGCCAACCCTTTTTAAAAAAAATAACTTTTATACTCAAGGCTTATAATGCTTCCGTGCCCCACAATTTCACAAATTACCTAAAAAGGTTCCACTGCTAAGCTCAGACCTTCCTACATGAGCAAAAATTCTTAAGAAAACCAGACTTTAATCCACCACCATACGACCATACCTCTTGATATTAACGAGTGCCAACTTGCAACAACAACTGGAAACTATAAATATTCCAGCTTGGTCACACGTCCAGTCACCTGCCATTGCGAAAATTGCTTAACTAGTCAATTCACAACCAAAACGCACAAGCCGCCACGCCAATGAGTTTCTCCCTTATTAAAACAGAACATAGTAATGTATATTGCTTTTTGGTGAGTTAATTTTTAATAGGGGTATAATCTAACCGGGTTCTGTGTGTCTATTTTGAGTTTTAGTCATCATTCATCTCGTTATCGAATGCGTCGATGCACCTCCCTACGGATGGAAACACCACAAAGAGAACGGCCCCCCGACCGCCTAACTCTATCGCCATCGCTCTCGCTATCGCGCTCTATAGTTTATGGCGTCATCTTGTCATTTCAAAAGCGATATGAAAGCAATATGAAAGCAATATCGAAAGCTATAGCCTATAGCTTTCTATAGAGTTAGGCGGTAGGCCCCCTGGTCGTTAAACATCACGCGGGCCCAGCGCGGATTAGTGGTTGATAACAACTACTAATGCAGCCGGGACCAACTGCTTCACGTACCTTCCGAAGCACGGACACTGCGCTGTTTCAATGCCATTCAAATACTTATTTTCGTTAACGTGATCGTTAATGAAACTCGCAATCGGCACCCAGTGCGAGTATATCCTGCCACTGGCTTACTATCGAGATCATCAAGGGAGAGTTTTTAATTATGAGTATATAATTGCAACAGTAAACAGTTCTTACATCACATGCTATTAAACGCGTTATCTTTTTAAGTAACAATGACATCTGCTTAAAATCGAGGTTAATACAATACTTAGTTATGAAATTACACACGGATTTTTAATACTAAATCGTATAGGTACAATTGTTTATAAATAACTAGGCCGGTAATCTTTGAACTTCTTTATCAACTATTGTGACGTATTTAAAAACTTTCCAATTTTTTAAATACAATTTGAAGATTTAGTTTACTATGAGGTACTTTAAATGATAAAGTTTGATGAAGTAGTTAGTGTATTGACACCAGTGTCTGACAGCTACTAATGATCGACACTTTTCCCCGTTTTTAATTAGAAATAGGGATCAGCTTTTGATTTCAAAAATCAACAACAACTGAATACAGATCACCTGCTTGTCAGCTGTCATCCGATAATTTTCTAAAACTGGCATCAACAATAGAGCCGATCTGGTACCACTAAGATAGTACAAGTCTTTTCAAAAAAGCTTCAGAAGAATCTCTTTGGCCATATTTATGTGGCAAATGGAAAGCAAACACATATATTTGCAAGATTAGATGTGAAGACATAATTAGAGCGGTGTAGGCACTTTTGTAAATAATTAGATAATGATACATATGCGTGTATCTGAGAAAATAGTAGCTGACAGTGGTTGAGCCGTTTATCTATTGATATTGTTATAAATAATGGCTGTTTACTGATCTCTAATCAGTTTTACTTGTAACGTTTAATGTAAAGATTTGTAGTTGTAAGTTTTATTTACATTTCTTTTTATCTGCTTAAATATCAGGCCATGCATAGTTATTTGTTACACTTTAAAATTATTAATTTTCCTTAAATTCTCTTAAATTCTCTTCATCATCACCAAGCTCATTTTTATGTCTCCATCGGTGTCGCGCGAGGCTTCTCCATGTATAGATAAAACGCGCCATAAACCAGCACGCGGGCTCAGTATGATTTGGTGGTTGTTAACGACTGCTAATGCAGCCGGGACCAACGGCTTTACGAGTATTCCGAGCGATAACTAGCTGACCCGGCGGACTTCGCACCGTTTTGACAGTTTCTATGACAACAAAACAAACAAATCGTTAAATAGTTTACGTTTGAAAGCGTATCAAACAAACAAGCAAACTCACTTTTTAGTGTTCCGTACCTCAAAAAGGAAAAAACGGAAACCTTATAAGATCACTTTGTTGTCCGTCTGTCTGTCTGTCAAGATCCTTTATCTCGGGAACGCGTGGAGGTATCGAGTTGAAATTAAAACCATATACTAAGGTCTGCAGTCCCTAGAAGCTGTAAAAAAAATCAAACTTCTGAATTATTGAAAAAAAATAAGATCGCAAAAACGTATATTGCGACACTCTCAAGGGAATCAAAATTCATTGGGTACTTGCCGTTGACCTAGAACTATGAAGTTTGGCAAGTCATATCATCATATACTACAAGTAGGTACAGATAAAAGTCTAAAACTATACATATTTAATTAAATCACAAAAAAACAGGGTATTTATGCAAGGAACGGGAGTCCAAATTATCAAGTACGTTAACCGCGTCATGTGGGGTATCGTATGAAAGGGCTTCATTTGCACAAGCTTAAACAGATTTTTAATAATTTTTATGATGTATAGTTTTCGATTTATGACGAAGAAAGAAAAAAGAAATACCTTTTCCCTCTAATAACTTTGGTGTATGTAAGTACCTAACAGTCGGGAAAAGTTCGTGACTCGATTCCTGAACTATATAATATGTACCCATTTTGTACGGAACTCTCGGTGGGCGAGTCCGACTCGCACTTGTCCGGTTTTTTATAATAGTATCCCATGTATTTGATTGTATTCTTGAGAATATCAAAATTTCATGATGATGAACTGTAAGCGTACTTATTTTAATTAAATAAATATCTAATTATATGAACAACATACGATATCTCGGTTTAGAGACAAAAAAAGATTTTTTTAGCTAGTTGTATCATTATCGGAACATATCCTAAATCACTGGGTATCCAACTGAAGACTTGTTGGTGTGACCTCTTGTTTAACCACTAGACTAGGTTCGTCTTTGACATAACAAAAAATATAATTCAATTCATATCACGCATTGTTTTACGTCGCAAAAGATTAATCCCCTTTACTCGACGAGTTTCATGAGATAACAGTGGTCAGAATTTTTCATTAATTAAAATAAAGGTTCCCACACACTAGATTCCAATACAAATATTAAACTCCGGAAGTGTATTATTCTTATCAAACGTGATAACCCCGAATTGTTTGGATTGTATGCTCCAATTTAAGACACAGATGGATAGTGGACAAAGAAATTGGTTAAATTTTGATGTGATTGTAACTAAGTAAGATCAGTGTAAAGCAATCTGTTTCATTAGGAACAACCTGTTTGGATTAAAAACAGTAAGATATGAAATTGTACAAAAAATATTAATTTACTTAATTATAGATTTTGGGACGGAACCATTCACGAACGAAAAGTCAAGCAAACTTAATGCAATTGCAAAAAAAACAGGATTAATTAAAGTCGCTATTTCGCGTTCACGATGCTATGTTTATTTCTTTATAAAGATGTATTACTTAACGTACAAAACCTATTGATTGAAACACTATCTTTAAACTCAATGTCTTAGTAGCTCAATTGGAAGAGAAGTCGTAGGTTTGAGTGCAGGCACTTTATCAAGCTTTATGACATTGTTGAACATACAAGCGAGGTTTCCAACCAGCATGAAAAATAGATCCGTAAACACCAACACTCCACAACAAGTACAATTCCAAAACCCATGTCGTCCAAATCTGGAGAGAGCAACAAATCGTTGGCGCAAATT
Organism: Eudonia truncicolella; assembly: GCA_949315975.1. Taxonomy (NCBI): domain Eukaryota; kingdom Metazoa; phylum Arthropoda; class Insecta; order Lepidoptera; family Crambidae; genus Eudonia; species Eudonia truncicolella. The sequence goes on from OX438826.1 coordinate 11,469,824, forward strand.
GTAAGTTCGGCGAACATATCCATTGTAATTGTGCCCGTCGTGATTGCAGCAAGAGTTAACACATAATACATTACAGTTTGTGTCACAACACAATCAGGAACGGAGGACGAATCAGGCGCCGACGAGCGTAATCTGGGTTAACAGGGGTCAAACGGCATCACAAATTCCAATACGATATTAGACGTATCTGTGGCGCGAATCAACGATTCTACGGACATTGCTTTATTGGCTGGTATTGGTGCACTTGCTGCCTGTATAGGTCCATGGCAGCTCCAAAGCTAGATCCTGCAACTGCTACTGGCCTGTGAGAAGACGGTAAAGACGAAGAATTAACGTACCAGTTCATTCTTCAACATCAGTTAATTGAACTCCTTCAGCGATTTCTCCTGATGTTTTTACAGATTGTAAAGGTTGGTTTTCGATATAAGTTATGACAAAAGATTAAGTGAGTTCGTCCAGATATCACAAAGTTTCCAAAAAAAAGAAATCAACAAATGTACATGGAATGGATGACTTACTTTTTGGATTCAAACCTATATACCATTAGTGCTACAATATTTTATATTGTACCTATATAGTGAGTAAGAAATCAACAAAATAAAGAAACACTCGCAACATTTTGACTACAAAAGAGCGTTTCAACTCGGTCTACTTAAATTCTCATTAACATCTCTTCAAATCAATATCGTTAAACGAGGAGGTCGATTCGCGAAAATTTCTCAAACGACACCAATTTAATCTGTCCGAGTAATGTCGTCATTGCACATCACTAACCTTATTAAACGACTATCATTTCAGAGATTCACCATTATGTGGTCAAGTTGTCATATAGCAACAATACCTACTCAATGAGCGTAATCAGAGCTACTGAGCGTTTAGCATCTTCTGACGCAATAGCCAAGTGTCCAATTTGAATGTCGACTCCTCTTAAGTGGTTTGACTTCTGCAAACGTAGATTATATTGATACGAGTTTGCTTCGTTCAACCAGAAAAGGTCTGGATTCTAAATTCAAATTCGAAATCTGCAATCGAGAGGTTTATACGTGAGGTCACATAGATAGACTCGTTTGTTGGGTTCAAACCTTTATAACATAGATATTTTGTGTTTTTATTTATTTATTTTTTATCTAATAATGAGTCACCATTGAACATCGAGAATAGCTTAACTGTCGAAGTGTGCTTATCATTTAGAAAAATAAAAAGAAAAAAAACTTTTTAAAAACAAGCTTTCATTACTCGTTAAAAAAAAAGGAACTAAAAAGTTAAATATAATATAATCTTAAAAGCGAACGTGCTAATGGCGCTATTTCAGACTTCATTATGTCGATCTGATCCATATGTTTTGTTACAAATATTTAGAGCTAGTTTCATTGATACTCGCAGTGACGTTTCTTTAATATTTATAACCTTCGTACCGAGGCGTTCGTTGACTTAAATTGATATTGTAAGTAAAAATAGTCTGAATATTGCTATTTTTGGATTTCTTACAAGTGTCAAGTTAGTGATAATTTTAAAGTGGGATGATAATAGCATGGCGTGGTGAATTTCATGCGTGCTTCTTGTGCTATGTTTAGTTGAAACGTGTTTCTGAAAGGTTTTTAAAACTGAGTAATGTTTGTATGTATTACTTCACAAGCCGTTGCGGTATCGAGAGTTAGTTAATTTGACGTCGGAAACGCTATCACCTTTGGAATTGTTGTGAGAAAAAGATGACAAAATAATATAAAATAAAAATGTCCTAATAAAGTGTTTTTTGTATATTACACAATATCTCCACTGCGTACGGCTTCCTTATCAAGCGAAAAGCTGCTCTTTATTGTTGCCCAGTCTTTCATGTTGATGTGGAAAGGCCAGAACCCAACGTATTTACAAGCTGATGATGATGGTGAATATTTTAATTATGATTCAAATGAAGATCTTGACTTATTTTAATTTTATAATATTAATTTCTTTTACAATACCATAAGCAGCAGCGTTTGCAAAGACAATCAATAATCAAAGTTACTGCATTATTTTGAAACAGTTACTTATAAATTATAAAAAATGAATGGGGACCATCGACCCAGTTCTGTCTGCATTCGCGCAGTCGCAGCCGTCTGCGCGCGGACACACTGCGCATACGCAAGTTGTGTTGCGTCGATGCATGCGACTGCACCGGCGAATGGGCGGCAATTGTAGAATTAGTTATTAGTAGTCACCGCCCGCGGTTGCACTCGTGAAATGTTGATTTGGTTGAAAAATATTTTGCAACACTCTGTTTTATTTTAAAGTGAAATACCCAAAAGAAGAAATCCTAGAAAATAAGTATTACCACGCCATGAATGAAAATTAATCAATCAAACATCATTCACCTGTGCGCAAATTTTTTGTAGTTACAATTGAATATTGACCTAACTGGATTCTCGTAGATTTCAATCAGATGTAAGATGTCACACTTATTTTAATTAAGTTATTTTAAATCAGTTTAGTGAGCTGATAAAAAAGTAACAAAGAGGGGGAGCTCTATCTATGACACACCGGCTTAGAAAGCGCAAGTTCTTTTCGTTTTAGTTCGATCTTACAAGTTAAGTAATTTTCCAAGTTACTGTTCGGTGACCATTTACCTAATATTTTCAGCTCCTTCATGCTCAGAGCCGATCCAAACCCCTCGAAAAGTCTAGTAGGGCACGGAGACACGCACTGTGCGTGATGCCGTTCCCTCTAGAAAGCCTCTGACGGTGCTTCATTTCACACGGCTTGAGGAAACCTTTAAGTTTCTCGCCGCCCCCTGAAAAGGCTAAAAAGGCCCAGTGGCAAACAGCAAACTCTCTCAAGAAAAATCCTCTATGCTTCGGAAGGCTAAGTTAATTCAATGGTCGTGATCTTTTCGCTAGGTTACCAACGAACGCTTCTATCTTTAAAATTAAATTAGTGGGTCGCCCGCAAAACTTCGCGTTTATTCAACAGATTTTTTTTTAGGAATTTCGAAATCTATGACAGGTTTCTTTATTTTTCTGCACATCTACGGCTGGAGCTCTTCAAAATGAGACTATAACCGATTTTTTATGTGCAGCTATCGTCCCATAATGGGACAAAAATCGGCTTATGCTATTAATATATATATAATATACTGACAGGCAGATAGACAGAGATACAGCCTGCACCTCATTGTGTTATTGGATCATTTTCCCATTGTACAGACGCCTGCACATCCACCCAAAACTGTCAAATTTCTTCAATACATTTTCAACCATATGCTTTAGACATAAAGTTCAAAGTCTATTGAGGAAATTGAACAGTTTGTGGTAGGTTGGTGTGCAGGCGTGTGTACTTGCCGTCGACCTAGAACTATGAAGTTTGGCAAGTAATATCGTCTTATACTACAAGTACAGGGAAAATCTGAAAACTATACATATTGAATTAAATCATAAAAAAAACAGCCTTTATGTAAGGAACGGGGGTCCAAATTTTGAAGTAAGTTAACCGTATTATGTGGGGTATCGTATGAAAGGGTTTCATTTGCACAAGCTTAAACAGATATATAGTTTTCGATTTATGACGAAGAATGAAAAAGGAATACAAATTTGTACGGAACCCTCGCCTCAGTGGGCGAGTCCGACTCGCACTTGTACGGTTTTTTAAATTCTAAATAGGTATATATTTATGCATATATATTCCAAAAATAATTACAAGTAAGTAGGTATATTAATTCATTAATAAAAAATAAGTAATATTATTTAAACATGTTATTTTATCACAACAACAGATATTTGGTTTTTGTCTTTTGTTTTTTATTTTTTATGTGGATACAAGCTATAACAGGAGCTGAGCTGGTCAGCCCTTTCAGTTGTTTCTCATTATACCTTAGATATAAGAAACCTATTGTAATGTTAATGTATTGGAAGCACTGAATAAATAATTACATACTTATTTACTTACTGTGTACAACAAGCCTTACCACCAACCATCAAACCCTAGTAAAAGCATTTTACCACCGTTGAGAATCGAACCCGGGAGCCCTGCGTCTGACACCGGGCGGCGGCGGAGTCTTACCAATAGACCATAGAGGCGGACAAATGATTGACAAAAAACATTGCACACAGTTAAACTCTTGAAAAGAAGAGTTTTCTAATTAATTTGTTTTCTTCAACAGAATCTGTCAGCTGAACTGAGACGCAGCAAGACCCCCCCGCGGAGGTCTCCCGAGGAGCGGGCAGTGCCGCGGCCACCATCAGCTCCAGTCCACCACGAGAGGAACCCGCATACGCCCCACACCCCACACTTGTCGCCCAAGAAGGAGGCGTTCAACAATCTGCTCAATAAAGGAATTACGGGTAAGTGACATAATGATTAATCACGTTTTCCTCCTTCCTATATGACATGGAGTCCTTCAAACGAGACGAAGAGGCACCTTGTGGGCCGACAGGGTGGGTGGCTGATGCTGCACTGTTTTCACGCTGCACCAGTTGTTCGCGTCTTCGCGTCTGGACTCCACTTTACATCAAATGGAGTGTAGTCATTTTCTATAGAGTACTTTATTCTCTTCTGTGGTATAGGTATATGTTTTTTAATATGAATTGACGTAAGCGTTTCACACACACACCTTTGTTTTATTTAACTTGTTTGGTTTTGGAAACAGCTTTCTGTTGGCTGCCAATGTCCTTTACAGCGTAACCGAACTTTTATGTGGCTCCTCAAGCACATGATCACCACGGATCAAACATCCACAGAGGAATAATATATTAGCGTTCAGATCGGAAAGGCGTTCGAATTATTTGACTGAGTTGGCAAACAAGCATATTTCATGGCTATGACCGTGTTAGTAAGCGGTCGCCGCAGCCTATTTGACGAATAACGCATTCGTACATTGTCAGCCCTGAAGATTTTGTTTGATGTTTCTGTCCTGTAAACTCTATGCGCGATAATTTACTGGATATCATACTAGAACAACGCAAACTCGGCACTGCTTGTTGGTAGCCGAAATAGATAGAGATAATGACAAACCGATTTCCTATCAAGGAAAATCTTTGACTGTTAAACGGTTTTCCAAACGTGAGATTATCGTTGTTTTAAATGTTTATTCAGAGTTTAAACACCTTTAAGTTAAGAAAGTACTAAATGGAACTTAAGCCAGCTTCCTCAGACGGCGCTCAACAAGTGCAGTCAGCGATTTATTCACAGTCACATCCGCGCTCTCGCCCGTAAGGAAAATTACGGTTTTACTTTGGTAAGATTATCTTTGTTTTAAATGTTTATTCGAAGTGTAAACACTTAACACCTTTGGTTGAAGCGTTAAGGCCACGAACATTAGTTCGTAAATAGGCGCAGCGAACACGAACTCTGTTCGACTCGAGTTCTCAAACATCAGCCATCTATACGTGTCTGTCAGTGACTGAAAGAGGACGTAACATTTATCAGTTTTCCGAACACCGTCCATACAGAACGTACATTTTGGATTGCCACGAACTTTATAACGAACACAATGTTCGTTGTTCGTTAGTGGTACGCGCATACGAACTAATTTGTTCGTGGCATGTTACATATCAAAATTGTTCGTCTGCGCGTGTCCGCCTTTAAGAAAATACTAAATGGAACTTAAGCCCGCGTCAGACGGCGCTCAACAAGTACAGTCAGCGATTTATTCGCAGTCACGTCCGCGCCCTCGTCCGGCCATTCCTTATCTGCTAATCTGATGCTTTAATTATTGTCGCACCAATATCTCCATCTAAATTTACTACTATGGATAAGACCGTATAAGAAATAAGTCACAAACATTGATCCATATACGAAGTAGTTCACACGCCTACACATCAGGCTACCACAAACTGTCAAATTTCCTCAATAGACTTTGAACTTTATGTCGAGCCATTAAGGTTGAACATGTATTTAAAAAAAACAGTTTTGGACAGTCGGATGTGCAGGCGTTTGTACTATCATTAGCAGTTTTTAACACAGCAACGTTATTTTTAAACGTAACGTTTTTATCGTAATGTAAAGTAACGTCTTTCATCAATTTTCAAATAAAATAAAATGTAATTACTACATTGTCACAGAATAATTATATAAGTTCCATTATGTTTTTGCTATAGATAGAAATCGATTAAAAATTCGTAGCCCTTTTCAACGTAATATCATGCATGACAACTGCGATAATCCAGCCATTGCCGGTGATATTGCAAAGTGAACACGTTAACGTTTTCGGGTTACGATTTTTTTATATCACCGGTAAACTGACCTTTGGAAACGAACAAAAAACACAATAAGTATGAAAATAAATATCTAGTATTATCTAGTAATAGTAGAAGAATAGAACAGTAGAATAGTAGTAACCACCTGGTTCCCCGTTGTGGAACTAGCAGAAAAAGTAGTAAAAATTGTTTGCTAAGTAGAATAATAAAAAACAAATAATTTAATCATAGTAGTTAGTACAAATCGATGCACCTCATTAAAACCTTATAGACACATGAACATAATAGCCCCAAAATCCACAACGACGATTCCCAACTAATGAACAGTCATTGGACCCGTGCACCTAATTTCACGACCAGTTTATCCCCGAATCGAAATCTGAAACGCGGATCTATCGACTTCCATAATACCGTCTATGGCCCCTCGTAATAATTTTCATTCATTCTCTTCTCTTTATGAATCATAATCTCTAAATCTCTAACGTCGTCTGTCCTCCTTTTTTGTATGGCAATTCATATAGCGCTGTCCCACTCTAGTTCTTTTACCCCTTAAATCTAATCCGGGACATCCCGTCTGGAATTAAGCCCATAGTAAGCTGCACGCACACATTCAATTGCTTGTTTTGAAAGGGCACTATCATATATTAATGTTTTTTTTGGATTAAATTGCAGTCGCAGTAAATTTTAAAGGGCGTATTAGGTTCAATTATTAGTCAAAAAGTATTTTATTTGAAATCGTTTGGAGAAATTTTAACTACTGAGCTCTAGTGGTAAGACCACCGTGGCGGTAATATACCCTAGATGTTCCGGGTTCGATTCCAAGCGGAGGGTACATGTTTCCGATACTCTATGTGTTATTTTTCAGACTTGACTCCAGCAGTGGGTGTTTAAGGTTGGTGATGGCTCAGCTCAGTGATGGATGGGCCGATACGATATCGTATTATTTGTAAATGTGTGGTCATTTCCTGTCTTTTCTTGTGTTCGATTTTAATTCGAATAAATAGTTTTGGCCAGATAACTTATCTTCACATTATTTCGCGTTCCATAATAAAATGAATAACACCACACAGTTGGTGCAACGCGGTCAAAACGTCGGGTGTATACCTAAAAAGCTATACCTAGGATACCTAATTCCAAAGATTTTGCATTAAGCTCCGCTATTCTAATATTCACTATTTGGTAACCCTAAATTGGCATATAATCGTTTTTAAATTCCAAAAAGTATTTTATCAACTAGCTATTAAAAACAAACGAATCGGACGCTACCTTTCCCATTCACCACAGATTAAATACACATAAGAAGCCCCAACGTCTTCGGCTTTAATGCCTAACGCGTCTAATCGGGCGTAATAAATCATTATTAATTTCGAGCGCACCGGTCGATCCGCGCCGATTAGCTATTGCACAATGCCTGCCGGATTACGGCCGTCGGAGATATATCTTTTTGTCAATTCGTACCTGGGTACCGTCAGCACGATACATCAGGGAAAAGTGAAACATTTTGTTTGTTATTGAAATACTTTATACGAGTCCACAAAAGTTGGTTTGATATTTAAGCCTGAGTTTTTGAACCCTTTGCTCAGTGTCAGAGGACAGCCTTTCTTTGTTTAGTGTTCGCGTCAACTTTGGTTTACTTTTTTGTCGAACAACCCTTCACTTCAAATTGTGTCAGTAATGAGATTTTAAACTGTCAGTCTATATGAAGCCCTATGTCTAGCTTTGCTACTTATAATCAAGGTATAATATTATATAAGGCATTTACCTAAAAACTGTTGTCTAAGAATTGGTCAACATAATATACATTTTTATTTTTTATATACAAAAAATTTAGGTGAATAATGGCAAATTGTTATTACATTGATAATATGATTTATTTTAAACATGCGGGTAAAATTAATAAAGTACTTGTTTATACGTGTATTAATAAAAATATATTGCTTATTTTAAGTTCATGAAGTTTTTATATGATTAGTTTTGCCAACGGTACTTAATACGAATAAGCCGGTTTTATATAGATAAGCCGATTAATGTTTTTTTACTGAGTCATGTTATTTTTACTCTGTAATGCAACCTATGTAGTAAAGTAAAGCTTTATTGCTAAAATCAATGATAGGTAAGTGTCCATTTTTTGAACCTTAATAACGATTTTTTAACACATATCAAAAAAAAGTTTAGTTATCAAATAGACTTAATGCCACAACTTGACAAAGTCTTACAATGTTTGTAATCATCATGCATCAGGGTTTAGGCCACTGCTATCCAACAACAAGCGGGCCTTAACAACAAAAGTTTTATTAACTTTTTAATTTGGTCACCTATCTGGTAACCCAGCATAGCAAAAGTCTGTTGCAACCCGAACGTAAAAACTGCCGTGCTATCCAACTCTTCAAAGTGTTCGATATCAAAAATGAAAGTAGTTTTTCGATCGGACAACACAGTGATTTCAAAGTTCGAACATCCAATGTCTACGTCGGGTGCCTAGTATTATTTGGCATTGGAGCAGCGCTCTCTGGTGACAAACGAGTTAATTTGCAATTTCGCGATACAAATTATCGTTGGCTAGCTCGTTCTGCTATTGCTAAGGTTAACTTTCGCAAAGGAACAATAAATTTATCATCGCCGTGCTTCGGAAGACACGTAAAGTCGTTGGTTCCATCTGCATTAGCAGTCGTTAACAACCAACAATCCGCACTAGGTACGCGTGTGTGGTTTATGGGTCTTTCTCTGTGGTGTTTCCATCCGTAGGCAAGACTCGTGCTCCCAGCGTGGACCAAATGCTGGTGATGATAATGATGACGAATTATCGTTTTTGCTAACGAGATTGAATGGTGAAAAAAACTCGCACTCAGCCAGTACAGTGGCGCACACGTGACGCTGCGTAGGGGTAGCTCGGCTTTATCTCCGAGCGACACGAGGCTAATCCGACCCGGATGATCCGGATGAGCGCGCGATCCCCGCGCCGGCGCCGGCGGTGTGTGTACGTACGTTGTTGTCGGTTGCTTGTGTTGCGTTTTTGTTTTACTATATTCGGATTGTTTTTTCAAATTCAATGAATAATCTATACCTAGGCACAGACGCAAGCATCAGTCATATTACAGATAACTCATTGACGATTTAAATTTGTCGATATGGTATTTATGATCGCGACTGTACATACAATTCAAGGAAAAAGTAACTTTTCCTTGTTTTGTAAGTGTTTTTCTTTTACCCGTTCTCATTGATTTGTCACGTAGAATTGATTTTGGTAAGACTGAAAAAATCAGGACAAATAAGTTTTAGTGTTGTTTGTACACAAATTAAGTATATTTGCATAACATTTTAATGTTCTGTATTTTATATTGCATTACATTTATCTCAAAGAGAAGGAAACATAGTATAAACGTTCTTGCGTTGTCATTTTAGTCAGTTAATTAAATGTCAGTAACGTCACGGCGGGCGCTCAGGTATTATTATTTTAAGATTTATGAATAACTACAGGAGATAATTATAAAAGCGATCCTATGTTTATACAAAGTCAAAGTCGAAGTAAAACAAAAATTATTCAACTTTAATTTGAATCGTCTAAAGAAAAACAATCTGCCCCGTACTCATTCAGATCGTCTAGATGTGGAGATACATCAAGGTGCAAGACACTGTACAGCTTTATATGATTTTTTTTATATCAATTCGAAGTACCTAAAAGCTTTATAATATTCAACTTATTTACATTAATTACTGAATAAGATTTGGAACTTTATCTTAACACACACATACAAAATATGCAAATATTACTAAGTATTTATTAGTTTTGTTTAACAGGACGCTATTCCAAGTTAACACTCTAGCACGTCCATAGAAGCTATAGTCGTTGGACCTAACAAGTTCGTAATATTCCGTCGACCTCCGTAGATCCAGATCCGGCGGTCGAGTAATCCGGCTTACGCCTGATCCGGTACCTACGTGTTCGAGGATGTGCGGATGTGTCGATGTGTGCATTGTTACACGTAACGCCATTCTCTTGGCAGAAGCAGATCTTGAATTTTGAAAGCTTGCACACTCAGAATGACATTGCATCACATACCTACATGTTAAATTACTACTACTACTTTTTCTGAGATGCGACACTGGGATCGAAGTTAACTAAATTGATTTTTTACAGCTGTGGGACGAATAGGATGAAAATAAAGTTTTTGATAAGGCGCACCGGACAGCACGCTGTTTTCGCCAACAGAAATTAGGGTTCAACTCCTATGTCGAGTAATTGCGAATGCAAAGATAACAATTACCTAGTATACAATAATTCTTTTTGATGTTTCTAAGCATAGATAAAACAACACAACAAAGCATAAGACAGTAGTTTTGACTCCCACGTATGTCAGCCACGATATAAATATAAATAAAAATATATTTATGCACAAAAAATACAATTACAAAAACACGAATGTTGAAAAACTTTGGCTTTCAAAGTAAAAAAGTAAATAGTGTTGAATAATTTCGGCGGGCTGGTTAGAACCACGATAGCACAAAGGGTAGGAAGATATCAAGATAATTTACCATTTATTTTTTACCATAATTTTGTCACAATAATTAAGATTTTTGCACACCTGCTTGCAGGTTGAATACAATTGAACTAAATTTAAAAAATGTAACATCCTAATTTACTGTGTTCTAGCAAATAAATTTATTATCTTATCTTATCTTATCTTATCTGGAAGAGCACCTCACCCAGTATGTCAGAAGGGTGCAGGTTCAAATACTGCTCGTGAAAATTTTTTCAACATTTGTTTTTTTGTAATTTGTTTCGCAACAAAATTTGCGTTAAAATTATATAAACAAAACAAAAACATTTTAAAATACAATTACTTAAAAAACGGCTTTAGCTTCTTTATCTGAGGATCAGTATATTATTTGTTAATGTTATCCCATTATTTGTTATTTTCGTTAAGAACTTGTCAAACGGTACTATAAATCATAATACAATAGGCAGCAACGCTACCACCCATAGAGATTTATAATTTTCCAATTACTTCAATATTTTTTTTTTACATAAAATAAACATAATGTAAATATCTTGAATAAAATCCTCGTCGTATTAACCTTGTTAACCCAGCTTAAAGCAGTTACAATTCGATTAACATCAGTGGAATTGGGATGATAGTTTGTATGTCCGAAGCGAGAGAAAACGTGTCTATAACGACGTGGACTATAAGCTGTGAACTGGATGACAGCGGACGCGGCGCGGCGGGCGTTCACATGCATAGAATTCAATTAACCCACAAATACAAGACTGCAGAAGGTATAAGCTTTATACATACCACTCTCGAGCAACGCACACTAACTCATGTACACAAGGACACGCACGTTGCACTTGTGCGTGATGCCGTTCCCTCTAGAAAACCTCCGAAGGTGATTCGTTTCACTTGGCTTGAGGAACCCTTTAATTATCTCGCCGCCCCCAAACAAGCCATGTGAAGCTGAAAATACCGGCTGAGGCAATCAACAAACTCTCTCCAAAAAAAAATACTAAGTCACGTACCTACACGAAATCTTGCAGCAGCGCTTGGACAGTTCTGAGTTTCCATGTCTGTGAAAGGGTATACGTGTGCGTTGCTCGAGCGCGGTATGTATGAAGCTAATCTTCTGCAGTCTCCTTATATTGTGATTGAGCTGTTCTCGATTCTCGATCGTTCTCGATCGCAGAGGCGCTGGGGGTGGCGCCTAAAGCCTCGGCCACGACTCACAAGCACGAGCGTCTTGCAACGCCGAGCTTTGAAATAATATTTAGGCCACTGCAGGGTAAAGGATAAAACCGACAAAGAGTACGTTTAGGAATGGCAGACACACATTTTTAGAATCAATAGGTACTGCGTACAATCTTATTAATTCCAATACAACACTGGTGAGTCACAGGTAAATCACAGCACAAGCAAACTGTCAGGCAAGTGTTACAATTTTAAAATGTCCGCAATCTTGTTTCAGCGGTATGATTCTGACATTTTCCCATAGTCCATCATAATAACGACGTCGATACACCATTTTCAACGTTTTCAAATAGCAGAATAGATACCCACGCCCGCGCCTAAGTCGCTGCACCGCTCCCCGCTACCGCAGCCGCTGCGCTACCACACAGTTTGTGGTCTAAAGGTCAATTTCAAGAAAGGTTGCGGGTGGTCGTCGCGTTCGAATCGAATATCGCTACTGGTTGATGTCTATTACACTAGCAATTTGTTTACATTAAAAACTTGTTTTAATATTTGGCTAAAGCAATAAGCTCTAGACAAGAAGTTACATTGTGATTCAACATTACAGATAAACCGATAACGAATCATTAATTAGTTTAAATGTTTAAAAAAGTTTTTATTTAATGTTTAAAGTTTAAATATTTTTAATATGCATTTTAGACATATAAACAAAGTATTGACTTATACTTAAACAGTTTAATTCACAGTGGGCTTGCCTCTCGCATAGCACAATCTCGCACAATAGGTATCACAAGTTAGCACTTAACATCGGTTAAGCGCAATTTTAATATGAAGTCGCTCTCAATTGCCCTAATTTTAACGCACAACATGCTCACACAAAACTACACTGTAGACCGTATATGCAGTCTTAAACAGTACTCTCAAAGATCTAAGCCCTGTCCATAATTCGTATAGCGTTACCGTAACCAAAGCTCGGCAGGATGACGGTTATAACACGAGTCCCGTCGGGTTATTCAACAAAATCCGGATTCCCGTAATCCCCGGGGAGATGTATCCGGACGGTGGGCAGCCGCCGCCTAATCCGCGCTCATCCGGCTCGGGCTTCGCCCGGGTGTGCGTGTGTGCTCCGCTTTAGGCCCCCCGACGCTTTGTTAGAATACTCGCATTAGGTATTTTTAAAAGTAACTCTACTTAGGTATCTACATTTGGAATAAGATTTGCAGCCGTTTGAAACTGTCCGTTTACGTGAAAATGTCATAATCGAATTTAAAATAATGCCTTAAAAAGCGGCCAAGCGTCATATATTTTATTCGAAAATATTGAGAAAGTCATCTCTAATATCGAGCGGAACCCAATTCTGTTTAAGAAAATTATCATCAATCTTACTATCTTAGTAACACACTTCTCCTACTTGCACAGATTCTTCGATCACCCTAATTAAATAATACAGGCTGTGTAATGGATCATAAATTAAATCAATCGCTGAGGGTACGTCACGTGACTTCACAAAATTGTAAGAGCATGGGGGGACTCCATCAATCACTCGAAGATAATCTCCTTTTTGGTTGAAGTACTCCGGCTTAACGAAAACTCACACTTACTCAACAACTGTTGATTAGCGAAACGAACCCTACTTTACATGTGCTTAAAGTTTCCAATGGTTCGCACCGCTGCGTGCGTAATGCAAATCGCGCGACGTTGTTTTGTTTCTTCAAAGATGTTTGTTAGTGCGTGTGCGTGTACGACTAATAATAATCTGTCGGCAACAACACAGAGAGGCAATCAGCTGAGTCTGATCAATCGATAAAAAATTGGTGGCGGACAAATAAGCGAGGCCGGTGCACGGGGCCGGACCGCCGGATCATCCGGACCATTTGTCAAGATTAGGCTTATAGGCGGTGGCGGATTGTCGTGCGTGCACTCTCGTCTCGGAATCGGTCAAGGAACCAGTTTCGAGAAGAATGTGTTAGACGTATACGGTGGAATTGCAATATTTTAAGCTGCTCTGATACTCTACATGTAACTGTATAATGGTAGGACATTTTATGTATTTAATTGGGTTTCAATCATAGAGTAAATTCTGAGAAGTACCTATTAAATTTTATAAAATTAGAGAGTGTGATGATGTGCTAATTTATGTCTTCAAAATTGTACCTAAACAAATAATATATTTTCTGTTTTGTATATGTAATATGTCTACAAAAAAAGAAAAAGAAGGGTTCTATTGTATGCGTATACATATATAGGTAAATTATTAGTAAGTTATTATTTAAGATCTCTACTTTTCTAATCGAAGCCTTAAAAGTCAAACCATTATTTGACCAAAAACGAAATTCAAACGTGATTTTATCATGTTATGACCTCACAGAATCGCTTTGTGCACGCTCAGTAAAAACTATAGACGTACCAAAGCGAAGGGCCCCGAGCCACCAGGGCCGTCTGCGGGGTTTACGGACCTCCCTTAACGAAATCTTAATCCCTACAAAGGGTTAGTTATATTATCTTATTACACTTGCAAGAAGTAAGACTTTAATTCGCGCGTTTCCTTCATAAAACACGGCTGCTTAAGTAATTTAAACTGCCATCGAACTTAGGGTATGAATTTATGACGAGGTTTTGGGAGGTGATAGACCAGATGAGCCTGTAAATTGCATGTTACCAGGTCGAGTGGCAAAATGTTCGGCTCGATATTGGAGGTCCTGGGTTCAATTCCCAGGTCGAGTAAAGTGTGTTATAGCAATGCAATGCATAGTTTGTTATCGCTAACCCATATTTGGCTAATATGGTGATTAAGCCTACATCCATCAATTTTAGCGATGGCTTTACTTTAATGATGGAAGCCGTAGTTATAGGCTACACTTTTTTGTTTTTAAAAAAAGGTAATATTAAAAAAAGTTTATAATTAAAAGAAAAAAAAATTGTTCCAAATATTCGTTAAAACTAATAATGTGATACCCAGATTGCTATTTTGCCATTGGCGTTGTTATACGAGATATCTGCTAGATAGGAGAATACGTGTCGCCTTATCGAAATATTATTTTAGGATTGACCAAAAAGCATAGAGTTTTGCATGAAGTATATAACCTTCACAGTGAAGCTCTCGTTTATATTTTCATAAAAATACATTTGTTATCTATTTTACAGATATACTTATTTTGGAATAATTAATAATATAGTCATTAAAAAGGTTTGCATACATAATTCTAATCGTGTTCTATATATATAATCAACAAAAGCAAGTTTTCTTTGCAAGTAAATACAAGAGCTCGATGGCGTAGTGGTTAACGCGCCCGGTCTGCCAGTGCGGAGGTTAAGCAACTTTTGTAAAGGCCGGTCATCGGATGGGTGACCAAAAAATTATCATCTCGAGCTCCTCCATGCTTCGGAAGGCACGTGAAGCCGTTGGTCTCGGCTGCATTAAAAAGAAAGAAAGAAAGAAAGAAAAACATTTATTGACACACACACACACACACACACACACACACACAAAATACAATACAGTCTAAACAAAGCAAGAACACAAACAACAAAAAACAATTAAATTAAAATATAAACAAAAAGCAGTGTGCGAGGCCAACAAGGACCCGGAGGACAAGGAGGATTAGCAGTCGTTAATAACCACCAATCCGCACTGGGCCCGCGTGGTGGTTTATGGCTCGTTCTCCCTATCCATCCATAGGCAAGGCTCGTGCCCCAGCAGTGGGGACATAAAAATGGGCTGATGATGATGATGATAATGATGAAATACTAAGAAGTTGCGAGCATACCTAAATACTTCAGAATTTTTTGAAGTGTTATCACTTACACACATACGCACTAAAAAGTACTATTGACTGTGGTTAAATTGAGGGTTTAGATGCAAAAAAAGATAAGAGAAACATTATATCAAATTTAGAATATTCTGTTGCTAAAATAGTTCAAATCCAAGAGTTTCTAATCTCCTGTATTATCTGTCAGACGAAAGCGTGGCCTCCTAGATGCTGTCATCCAGATCTAGAAGTCTAAACGGATCAAAGCATCCGCCGTGATCGTCGCCGAGCTGCGTCACCATAATCCCGTGACGTCACACAAACACATAAATTTAACTTCAATCGCGCATCCAAAGTCCATTAATCGCAGATTTAGTTAGGACGCACCTTTAATGTCTGCCTGCACTCAGGGTTGGACCAAAATACTTAGACGACGAACAAACAAACGTAAGGTTTTAATTTTTTTTAATATGTATGTTTTTGAGCTCGTTAGCACGCACATCAACCTATCCAAAACTGTCAAATTTCTTCAATACATTTTCAACCATATACTTAAGGCATAACATTCAAAAGTCTATTGCATTGCAGTTGATGTGCATGCGTGTGTACATTGTCAGAGCATTTATAGTATCTAACAAGCGCTTGTGGACTTGTAGTTAATTTCTTGTAACATAGTACTAAAGTGTTCAGCGACTTTCGTTATTGACCGTACTTAAATAATTATTAAGTTGAATTGACAATTTTTTCACTATTTTTACTAGTATAAAATGTTTAAAACTTAGCAGACTCTTTCTTACCTAAAAAACTAATAAAGCAATGATGACAATGCGCGACTAATGATAGCTAATGACACTAACCCAACACAACACACACAAGTAATAATACAATAATATGATCAAGTATTTTTGTAGTGTTATTTAAAACGGTAAGCCACTGGCAGCCCTAACTTCTATCCAACTACGGACGCGGCCACCGGTGTATCTCCTGAGATCTGATAAGATTCAAATAAGGGATTAGAGGGGAACAGGGAGAGGATTTGCACGGGCCGAGCGTGTGTGTGAGCAAGACAACCGATGGATTATCTTGGCGGACTCGCCAAGTGGTCGTTGGCTATAAAGATGTACTTCAGGTTTAAAGGGACTTAGGTTGTGATTTTTAAAGGTACTTTACATTTTATATTATACCTATGGAAGTTTTCAAGGATGTGAGGTCGTCTTCGAACTGTTTTCTGAGTATGGAATATTTTTATTATATTTGGTAGTACACACGCATGTGCAGGCGTCTGTACCTAACTAACATCTTTGGCAGTAGCAATGTTGGGGGTGCTACGAAATAAATAAAAAATATTAAATTTAATTCGAAAAATGTCTAACATACGATCTATTTAAAATTTAATTTAAATAAATAATTGTTATATTAAGTACAATAGTTTCAGTTTTAATTATACCTACGTAAATCTTGTTTTAAGTCCGCCTTCCAACATTTATCATAATAGTAGATTATAACAAAAGTGATGTAGCATTGTCGGGTTCCGACAGTTAAAGATAACATAGTCAGTTCAAATGAATGAGAAGAAACAATAGCTTTTAATTTATTTATATTTTACTAATTAAAGCTCAAATGTGAAACGCAACAAAATGAAAAAAAAGAAAATTCATAAAAGCACCGCGTAGTTTATATGCGGGATTACTGAGAGAAGGGATAATCGGGAACCCGATATTCGGCTAACCCAATGTCCGACTTTTTCGGGATTTTCCCGGTTGTCTTTCATATATTTTTTTACCTACAGTTCTATCTACATAAATTGGTAACAAGAATCGAGTGTCTGTTAAAAAAAGTAATTTCCTTAAGGCTTAAAATCCAATAGAGTTCAGGATATTCTTAAAACTTGACACAACACAAACGAAGTAAGATTGTATACGTTGACTTGGCAGATCTAAGTAAGACTTCGTTATTGAAAGCTAGAAAAAGAAGGTTTGAGTAGAACATTTGAAATAAACAAATGAACGACGTTCCATTTTAAAATAGATTAAACGACTTCACAACGAATATTTTAACAGAATATTAATTTACATTTAATTAACAAACAGTGGTTCAGGACAAACGCAAAGGATTATCTCCAACATTGAACAGTGAACCCAATCAGTGCAAGTTTACCTTTTTTTATTTTTTTTTTCCATTTCGTCGAACTAATCCGTTCGGCTTATCTCCTAGCTTGCAATAGAAAGCCGTGCGATTAGAAGATGCTGGAGTGAATTGAGTTCAAATGATTTATGGGTAAGGTTTAAAATCGTGTGTGGATTTAAAGCAGGGGTTGGTAAAGTAGTCAATGAACCTCGTGGGTCGTGCGTAACCGCGACCTAGGACAGGGGTGAAGCGTTGACGGCGGTGATTCTGCTTTTGCATGAGGATTGCCACGAGCTTACCGTATTTAACCTTTTTAAAGATTTTTATATAATGTCAGGGCTTTTTTAGTCAATTGATGTTTACAAAATTCAATTTAAAGTTTTTTACTTTAACTTACCTAATAGAATTACCTAGCATGTTTATGATTACTTCGCTTATTACTGTGCGAAATGTGGTAACAGAAAAAACCTAGTGGCAACAACAACAACGAAATTAGTTTTAAAAAATAAAGCAAATTCTATATGCCTTTAATGTTTATAAAATACAGTGAAAGTTCCAGATTGTGGAATAGACTGCCCGCCAGCATTCGTGAGAGCCGATCAGTAGCATATTTTAAACACAAATTGAAATAGCACTACCTCTCCAACTTGAGCAGTAATATATATATGTGTGTGTATATGTGTATAGGTATGTACGTAAATGTATTATAATTATTACCTATTAGTACCTATTTATTTATTTATGTTATGGTCAATAATTAGTCCCGCAGACTTTATTTTTCAACTACAGCTAGAGTTGGCTGGAAGAGATCTCTTTTAGAGATAAGCTCACCCGTGTATATGTTTTTTATAAATTTATTTATTCTGTAATTTCTATATAAAGGATTTAGTAGTGAAAAAGCTTCAGTGCAGCATTTAACACTCAAAAATAAAAAGTATAAATTTCTATATGCCTTCATATGACAATTGTTTTTTGAATTCCTTGTTCTACGATCTTTTACAACTACATTATTTGTAAAATGCCGTTAATTGTTGTGGCTCGTAATAATTTCAACTCAAGTAATTATTTAATTGCCGCACGACTATCATTTGGGAACCAAGTGTGTGCAATAAATTATTTAAATTTGAAACATATTATGAATTGTCAAAAGCGGCTTGGTATTCTGTACTGACGAGGGAATAAAGACAGTTCTGCACCATAATTGTTCTATCGTAACTATTCCAAGTTGCTCTACAAATTGGTGAGTTTCAATATTCCTGTAACAGTATTTTCTCCTCACAACATACATATCTCCAACATTCACCCAACGCTTTATTGTTGTGTTAACGAGAGATATAAATATTTAAACCCCGGATAATACCCGGCCCTCCAAATAATACCGGGTGAAGTGCAAAAAGACTTACACACACTTACATAGGGTTGTTCTGTTTTTTACAATTGCATTTTAAGGGTAGGTAAAAAATTATCTTTTGCAAATACAATAACATAATGTGTATCACCCAGGGTACCTTCTTTAATATGTTTTGTAAGTAAGTAACCTTACTTGACCCATTGGACTAGTCAGGTGGCCGGGTTGCCAGAAAGTGTGGGTTCGGGTCCAGGTCGTAAGAAATATTTCAACATTACTGATTTTAAGGTTAGTTGGTAATAAATTTATTGAAATTTCTCTAATTATTAATTGAATTTTAACATAGCGTTGCAGCTTGATCGTTCCTATTGCAATTTTGCTAGTCGCGCGACTTTTCACAATTCTCTGGTATTGAGTCTTGGTTGCCGGTTTGGTGACAAAATTAAAAAATCCCGAGCATCCCTATGCTTTGGAAGCATATTAAGCCGTTGCTTTTGCTTGTTTTACCAACAAAAAGCATATATACGTCTGTTAACACTGTGATAATGATGATTTTAAATGTATATTTATCATCTTGGTCTAATTCGTTCACGTCAAAGCAACTTTACCTTATAACATAGTACTTGATATATCGTCATAACGAATTGCAAACATTCACGTGGATGTATTTGCTCTTTGTTTGTTGCCGTTTGATGTAGCTCATCAACCAGGGACTTATCCAATAAGGTTAATGCTGTTCACGGGGCCCTCCCTTTGACATATTGTATTAACCCCCAAGATAAAAACATACAGGGCTCATACGTCAATGGGAATCATGTGAATGAGCGGCGGCTGGTGTCTGACGGAGATTGGAACATCAATCTGCTGGCAAATAAAAAACAAAATAATAAAAACAATGTTACGGGAAAAAGGAAATTTAACAATAAGTTCAAACACTGGAAAATTCAATACCAATCCAGACTAAAAGCTACTACTCAAAAACGCATTAATTATACAAATCAAGTCTCATTACTTAATCTAGGAGCTCTCGATGCTTAAGCTGGGCATATCATGAAAAACAACAATTTCATGAATCGGTCGATTACATCATAAAGTGATCAATTTTAAGATCCGGCCACGACATATATATACATGTTAACAATAAAATGTAAGAATAGCACAACACGAGAGCAGTTTTATATAACATAGATTTTTTTTTAACAATCGATGTGAGTAGTAGGGTTAACTATTATATGTATTATATGCATATCTTTCAAATACAAACTTATTCCAATCAAGCCTACTCAAATAAAATTTAATGTTAACTAAACTGCTTTCTTATTTACAAAAAATAAGTTAATCAAAATCCAAAACTAGGACAATCACACAAACTTACAAAGTATCATCTGTTTTTTTTTACTTTATTTCATTTTATTGAGATCACTACAGAAAGTTAAGAAATGCCTTGGTGGTATTACGAGTTCTATATGTATATCTATCAGGTATCTTTATATTGTTTAACATAAAATTAGAGGCCTTATAAGGGCTTCTACATATAAAAACCGCGATTATGACGCTTTGTTTCTTTGAAAATCACATATAAACTTTTGGGAACGAAGTCGACCAACATCCTTCTTCCAATCTTCCTTGTGACCCAGCAAAAAAATGCCTGCTGCGTAGCTAACAATAAAGTTATGTTTAAAACAAACGCAAACGAAAATAGATCCGTTTAAAGAAGTTTGCATATTGAATATGTTTAACCTTAAACATTTACAATACGTTTCGCCAGTTCAACTTAAAGCTGCGTACACCAATATCAAAACACTGACACTGCATATCGGGTTACTTATTTCCAAAAACTCGTGCCAATCGGTTTGTTCCACTCGCGTTCTCGCTTATGCCAGATTTCAATACAGTATAATCTCACCCTAATGAATCTTCGATCCGGATTACCTAGGGGCTTTGTAATGGCCGACAGTGCAAGGGATTCGTTTTATAAACACTTTGATTAGTTGAGTGCATATCGGTTTAGCCGCTAAATACGTACTTATTGCTATACAAGCCACGCTACACAATACTAGAAGGGACTGGCGTGTTCATACTTTTTAAATTGTGCAATTTTAAGCTTTGTGCACAGTTGTTATAGCGCTCTAGTCGTAACAGAAAACTTCATGTAGATTAAAGAAACTTTAAAAAAGAGTAAGTAAGACATCATTGCATTGGCGCAATTGTACTGTAAGAGTGGTTTCGGTTACCTATTTTTACAACACTGTCTACATCTATATGGCATTTGCAGTAGAAGGATTTTTATCCTTAGAGCTAAACGCTGAAAGGCTTTCCTCGTCCTCAAGGAAATTCACATTAACTCTTAATTCAGACGTCTGATTCCATCCAATAAATTGGCGGCGCGACACTAGGCTAATCCCATTGGCGGGCATTAGAACGGCTTTGTGCGGACAGATCGCTCGCATGTCGAAATTACCTAGCAATTGGTAGCCGCTCCGAATTGCCTGTGGGCTCAGCCCAAATCGGCTGCAGACACTTTTATTGCCCGGCGAAATCCCGCTGACCCGAGCTCCCGATCCCAACCTCCGTTTTATCCCGGGCTCCTTAATCCCGGATTTGACGTCAGTTAATCCCAACCCGTGTTGGATATCGCGTCGACACAGGCCACGTCCGCGCTCTCCACTCATATTGATTTCGGGTTTATACCTATATTCAACACGCGTAAACAAAGGCATCCCGCCTTTGAGGATTATCTCCCGCCGTTATACCATTCAGCGTCGTAATACACTTTTATTATGATGAAATAATTGAATCGAAACAAAAGTAATCCATAACTATCATTGTGACACGAGATTACGCGTCGCGAAATGCATCGCATTCGCATATTTGGGCTCAATGATATAAAATTGTATGCAAAAAATGAGGAGATTAATTTGTGTTTTCATTGGACGGTGCGTTATGCGAAAAATTGAGCTCTCTGGGTGCAAATGAAAATGATGGCCTCGTATTATTTTATTTCCGTCGGATTGTCATCCAGAAAATGTATTGTGGTTGCGGAATTCGCATTCATAACGCAATTAATATAGCATTGCTGATGGACACTGGAAGATGAATCCGTGAAAGTATAATATTCACCTAACGTATTGTTTAAAATATTAATTTTCACATAGGAAATGGATGGTTCTTTATGGAAGTACATTTCGCAATTCTGCTGTTTCCACTATAGATTTCTTTACTTGACATTTTGACTATGAGAGAAATATCAAAGTCTGGACGCTGAGACACGATTGTAGACGTTTTAAAATAGCAAATTAGGTCCGTAGCTTATTGTTGAACGAGTACAATTCGGAAAACAAAACTGTTGTCGACATCGTCACCTCATCTACAGGCCTTACCTCATCAGTACTTAGAGATGTCCATTTTACTAATTCATTGACAGAAACATTGCTTTAATTCTAATTCAAAACAGATTTTTGAAATGGCCACGGCAGATCCGCTCATTGAAATGCACCAACTAATAGGTACAATTTCAAAAGAGTATCTACATTTACGTCGAGCGAAGCGCGTTGGATTTGGTGAAATACGTAATTACGCCTAACGTTTAGAAGCCAAAATTATATTTGATGCCACAGTGAATAGTCGCCTATTTCCCATTTTAATGAGGATTATAGTTTCTAGTGCATTTGGAGCACTTCGCGCGGTAAAATTAATTAGTAAATCGAGTCTGCGTGCTTTGTGTAAATCATTTGAAAGACTGTTTTATGTTTGCGCAGTTCTGGTTTAAAATGCAATTTTGATTATGGAAGCATATATTATGTGTAGCACACAATATTATGTAAGGCTTAAAGGCTTCGATCTCAAAGGGTATAAACGGCATAAGAGAAGCTAGTTAGACAGCGGCTAGCCGATTCTAGCTGCGATTGTGTAAGTTAACAGGTTGACCGCCGTCAGATATAGACACAATAGAAATTCAATTGTTTGTCGGTCAAATGGCGTTTAAGATGTTATGTAACTTTCGTAATGGCCGCCATCTTCATATCTAATTGGGGCTCCAATAATCTGGTCGAGTTCAATGCCAAGAAAACACAGGTATGTGCATTCACGGCAAAAAAGTCACCATTCCTTCCCCTTTCAACTCTTCAGGGTACATCTCTAAGCCTGCAGAGCAGTATCAACATGCTCGGTATGATGATACGCTGCGATCTGAACCAAAGGGACTACATCGAAACCGTGATCAAAACAGCCTCACGAAAGCTCGGTATTCTGAACAGAGTGCGGCGATTCTATACGCCGGACCAGTTGTGCCTTTACAAGACACAGGTACGGTCTTGCGTGGACTATTGCTCGCACATCTGGGACGGTTCCGCAAAGTACCTTCTCGATGCCTTGGATAGATTGCAGCGTCGCGTTGAACGCATTATCGACAATGCAGAAGTGGCAAATACTCTCGAATCTCTGCAATTGCGTAGAAATGTTGCGTGCTCTGAAGAGCTCTTCGACCTCATTCCACCTTCCTTCATAGGAGTACACGTGCTGCTCTTCGGAGTCACCGCTTCACTGTCTCAAATATCCCATCGCGCACAAAGAAATTTGGTAACTCGTTTCTTTGTCGCACCTCCAAAAGATTGAATAGTACAGCACACGTTTTCCCTCTTTCCTATGATATGGGGTCCTTCAAAAGAGGCGTGAAGAAGCACCTTGTGGGCCGGCAGAGTCAGGTTAACTGATCCTATGTTTGTTTTCAAGCTGCACCAGTTATCTTTGCTTCTGGACTCCATTTCCACTTAACATCAGGAGGGATGGAGTCCTTTCCCGAGCGATCTATAAAAAAAATCGGGATGACCCAATAGGTACCAATATCTTGAGCTCCTCCGTCTGATGAAGGCATGTTAAGTTAACAACCACTATGCCTGAGAATTTTGTTAGTGGCCTGGGGAATGGGAGATTATCATTTGTGATATTGTGATATTGTCTATGTGGGATGGCCTGATTTTTTTTTTTTTTTTTTTTTGGAGAGAGATTGCTGATTGCCGCTGCGGCATTTTCAGCTTCACCGGGCTTTTTGGGGGCGGCGAGGAACGTAAAGGGTCCCTCAAGCCGTGTGAAACGAATCACCTTCAGAGGTTATCTAGAGGGAACGGCATCGCGCACAAGTGCGCGTCCCCGTGCCCTACTAGATTCTCCGAAGGGTTCGGATCGGATCGGGGAGCGGAGCAACCCGAGGGCGCCTCTAAAGGCACGGACCTCGGCTCGGGTTGACCGGGCCGTGGAGGAGGAGAGAACCGACCAGGTACATGTCTGTACCTGGTGTAGAGCGTGTGTGAACCGGTTCTTCGTACCCTTGTTCTACGAGTACGGTGTCTTGGGCCTAAACTGGTGTGCATGTTTAGTGTATTCTGTAAATGTGTGCTGTCATTTAGAGGATCGGGCGGGGGGGCGTTCGCAACCGTTATGGGATCGTCGGGGTCATCTAGGACGTGCTTAGGACGCCTAGACATGAACCGTTTGCTAGACATGAACCGTTTCCTAGACATGAACCGTTTAAGGGATGGCCTGAGTTAAGCAGTTTGAATTTTATAGGCTGATGATAAAAGCTGTTTGTAGTATTATTATTGTTTTTTAATATTACCATTTATAAGTGGGCTGACTTTACATTTGGACTTTAGAAAAGCTGTTAGAATTAGACAATCATTTTGGAAAATAAAAGAAATATCCTGAAATTAAATTATTTGATCTAAGTCAGACTTGAACCTGAGTTTTTGAAAACTTAAGAAAACTACAATATGTTACACGCTACAGAAAGAAGTGGTCATTGTATACTCGTACCTAAAAATTGTATTCGTGACACACATTGTAGCCTAGATTTACTTCTAATCCCATTTCTTTAGGCTTTTCCAAGTTGTAGGTACTTAAACTTGTTAGTTCCAATACTCGTAATCACTTAATTCTTCTAATTGGTAAGCTTATCGGTAATACCGCGAGATTTAAATATAATACTGTTAGTACTACCCACCATGTTCTTCCATTCATATTTTTCAAGCTAAGAGCTGAAGAAGAAATTTACTAAAGTATTAGCTCTTCCATAAATTCAAATTCAAAACTTTTTTTGCAGAGATCTGGTTTATAAATGTGTTACATAAGTTCCTATAAGTAAGTAAAGTGCTCAATGCAAAATTTGAGACACACTGACATTAGTAAATAAAGTTATACGTATATTTTAGTGCACCATAGTAAGCCCACTAATCGCATGGGAAGATCGGGCCATAACCCACCACGGTGGCCCAATGCTTCCTTAAAAAGATAAACATTCATCCTTTATAGTATTACCTAATCAACTAAAAATGTTATATTCTCTCTCAGAAAAAGAAAATTAAAAGCAACAATACTTACAATACCACTGTAGTTCCCGATCTTACCCAAATCCCTTGGATAAACCAAGCAGGGAAAGAGGCACACTTGCATGATGCAATTCCCTCTAGAAACCCCCTGGCGGTGTTTCGATCACACGGCTTGAGGAATGCTTTAAATTTCTCGCCGCCCTCTGAAAAGGCCACCTGAGGACGCGCTTCTCTCCCCCACCACGGCCCGGTCAACCCGAGCCGAGGTCCGAGTCTTTAGAGGCGCCCTCGGGTTGTTCCGCTCCCCGATCCGATCCGAACCCTTCGGAGAATCTAGTAGGGCACGGAGACTCGCACTAGTGCGTGATGCCGTTCCCTCTAGAAAACCTCCGAAGGTGATTCGTTTCACACGGCTTGAGGAACCCTTTAAGTTTCTCGCCACCCCCATAAAGCCCGGTGAAGCTGAAAATGCAGTTTGAGCAAATGCACTTGCTCCAAAAAAAAATCAGCAAATTCATTCCAAAAAACTTACTGTAGTTATAATTAACACCAACAGTCTTTATCTGTAGATCGTAAAGCCGTTCCCTTATTAAACGTCATAATTTAAAAAAAAGTGTTTTGCCTTCCAAATCCGAACTATAAAGTGGGTTCGAATATAATTCGGCCCGACCACAACTAAACATTAGAACCACCAGCCATAAAGCCGCTAAGTCCGCGCGCTACCCGCTGACAATTAGTCGCGCGTGTGAGCGAGCCCTAAGCTTTTAACTTTTCAAATGCGTTTAATAACTAAGCCTGATTATTGGGACTATTTGGTAATGATTGAGGTGTATTAGTGGTGTTAGTTCGTTGTAGATAGTGTTTGCATTGTTATAGCTAACTTTATGTGTTTTTGTTGTTACCTGTGCATATTGTAGAACTGAAAAATTGAGATCGGTAATGAATTAGTCGCTCTTATGAGGTAGCCTTTTAGTTTATACCTTTTTATTGGAACTATTCGGTAATGACTTAGGTATGTCATAGGTACTAGTTCGTAATGGCATTAACTAAGGCTGATATAAAAATAAACTAAAAGTAACCCAAATGGAAATTATCCTTTTTTTGGAAACCGATTGCTGTTAGCAGTCGATTGCCTTTACAGCGTAACAGTACGATTTGTGGGCGGCAAGAACCTTAAACGGTTCCTCAAGCCGTGTGATTGCAACATCCCCAGAGGGTTTCTGGAAGGGATG
This sequence comes from Eudonia truncicolella, assembly GCA_949315975.1. Taxonomy (NCBI): domain Eukaryota; kingdom Metazoa; phylum Arthropoda; class Insecta; order Lepidoptera; family Crambidae; genus Eudonia; species Eudonia truncicolella. The sequence continues at coordinate 11,496,451 of OX438826.1, forward strand.
GGATCTCGGAAGCGTATCTCCATGCCCTAATAGATTCTCCTAGGAGATCGGATCGGATCAAGGATAATGATCCCACTGACCATAACTATGTTTTTTTTTATGGAAACATTTTCATGAATATTGTTTTTCGGACAATTTTAATGTAAAATTGCGTGGCGGACGTCGCATATTGGATGGAAATAGGTTTAACTGCAAGACCAGTTTTCATTGTAATGTGAAAGGAAAGTTGGACACAAAATTGTTTCTAATCCAATATCCCAGGGTAGGCTTCCCACTCAATTGAGTTTTCAACTGGGCCCGATTAGAGCTCGCTCGCAGTATTTTGGGAACAACTTCCAAATGTGTTTTATTAATTAGAATCACGTTTGCTTGCAGACAGTGTTGTGTCATTGAGGATCTAACATATAATTTTCATGTGTAGTTTATTTAACTATTTTTTAATATGATATTGTATTGATTGTATAGCAGGTTGGTCGGTCTTATTATCAAATTGAAGAGAAAAGAGATAAAGAGAGTGTAAGAGTCGAATCTAAAGTTCTTGTTTTGTCTGTTACCTAGATACGAAATAAATATAATATAGTTTGAACATATTTTTACACATAATATGAATCGTCCTATGGTCGCTGTGACGTGAAAGGCGAACAACTTGGACTCAAATCTGCTAATTCAATAACGTCTCAATAGTGTGTCGATAGTCTGTTTTTGGCATTAGCACAATAAGAAAATTTACGAGCAAATTGTTAAAATCAGGCCATCGACACACGTTTGTAGACATTTATAAATAGCGGAATCGAGGTGGACTGTCGCATTATGATGTGTGACTTGTGTGCTCACTCACTCGCATAGGGTTTGTGCCTATATTTGTTTCTTGTGGCTAGCTGGCCTAATCTCACGCAAGACGATTGTCGCTTGCATAGGGCTTCCTACAGCTATGCTTTAAACCGTACGGATCTTATAAATATATATATATATAAATTATTAGTATATTATCTAAACTATTAGTTTCATACGTGTCGAACTAAGGTCAACTTTAGTATTTATATTTATTTTTCTTGATATATTCGGATCTATACATACATATACATTCCTACACATGTTCCTTTAAATAAACTTATAAACACAACAAATTCCAAACATTTCTATTATAGAGCAGAATAGAATAGAAAAATATGTAAGTTATTTTATTTAAAATTACGCTTTGTAAGTAATTTAAGTACCTACCAGATTTCGAGTTTGTAAGATGAGGAATAGCTCCCGTTTCGTGATAGGACCTAAGTCAGTCAAGCAGTACCTACAAGTGTGACGTGTATTTCGCTTTTATATACATAATCTACTATATACACATAAGTAGCTAAACAGCGCTCTGTTTATCTATATATTTGTTAGGTGTATAATATAGTCCGTATAAATACAATGCAATTGCAATGACACCTTTTCGTTATTATACATCTCAAATAATAACTAAGCGGAACTGGTCAATATCAAATTAAACTAGCCACGCGGCAAAATAGCCATAGCTACGAGTAATACCCATTGTTTAACGAGCTCCAGCAACAGTTACCCAAACTCGCAACTAAGACTGTCTCGTCATCTTCGAGACATCCCCGACGGCCAGCCTTAATCGGCCGAGGATTTAGTTAACCACTGGCCGCACATCGCTGCAGATTAATTATTTATGGGCGAACCTGCCCCGCAGGGTTGGCGCTACGAACTAGATATGGCGCTTCTTTCGGGTTTTTTGCACTAATGATTATAAATGTTATTTTTCTTTGATTAACAGTCTTGTTTATTTTATTGTTTCAAACAAACAAAAATACAAGATCGCATTAACCCGCTAGTGTCTCATAAACCTGATAAAATTTCTCATTAACCTGATCAATTGTGCTTAAAAGGAGGCTCCAGCCACTGCTATCTGTACCTACCTTTAAGTTACCCAATAAATATATATTTTTTTTATTTAACTGTACTCTTTTTGCTGCAATAATTAATGCTCAAAACATGCAGGGTTGGTTGGCTAAACCATTTCAGGAGGGTACAAAATATGGGTTAGATACAATATTTGCAAGGCAATGCAATATATGCAGGTTGGGCTACAACATATGCAAGGTGGGTGGCTGAGCTATACAGCTGATTACAAATTGCTACTTACTAATTATATATTATAAATAAAAATATCGTTAGCGCACAATGTACTACGGGTAGAGAAGCGTGCGTAAAAATTTTTTTTTTCATTATCATTAGCTCATTTTTATGTCCCCATGTATGCTGGGGCACGAGCCTTCCCTATGGATGAATAGAGAGAACGGGCTGTAAACCACCACGCGGGCCCAGTGCTGATTGGTAGTTGTTAACAACTGCTAATGCAGCCGGGACCAACGGCTTTACGTGCCTTCCGAAGCACGGAGGAGCTCGAGATGATACATTTTTGGTCACCCATCCGATGACCGGCCTTAGCGAAAATTGCTTAACCTCAGCACTCGCATACCGGGCGCGTTATCCACTGCGCCATCGAGCTCCTCAAAAAATATTTTTTTGTTTCCAATTAAGTATTTTTTAAACGTCTTCATTATTATAACTGATTTAATATTCATAGGGTTTTTACAGGCTTGACAAAAAAACAGATTTTACCACAAAAAAATGTCTAAAATATTGTCTTGCTCAAAAATAACATACGCAACCCTACCTTTGGGTAGATTTAGCTCTCAGACGCCGATTTCTCCCATGCAAACTACAGTTCGTCTTAATACATAATATCCCGATCTTAAATATTAACAAATCGCATCTTCTGGCCAGGTATTAAGGTCGCTTTTGCTGTGCCTGAATAATTTAAGACTCCTTTGTCTTCGTTGGCCGGCAGATCTAGGGGCTTGCGATGACCACCTTGTCATGGGCGAGCTTTTCTCTAAATCTACGGTGCATCATTGCCGTGCGTAATCGCTTAAGCCTGGCCTAGGCTACCGAATAATGAATCTATAAATTGTTAAGTTGCGCGGGTATAGTCGAATATTATTACATCTTAGCTATTGTTAATTAAAATACGAACTTGAATTGCAATATAACCTTTTTTACGACGATAAAATATTTTTTAAAATATTAAATGTTTAAACTTTTAAGTTCACATTTCAGAAGATAAATTTGAAAATTTTGATAACGTTAAATGAAGTTGTGGACTTTTATAAATTATACTATCAAATTAAAATCATCTAGTCTCTTTGTACAAACTATCTGCATTCAACAGCCAAATTTCCATATAAAAATTATATTAGTTAATAATTAATACACAGTACTGTAACCAAAACGTCATAACAACAAACAAGTCATGAATAGATTGCATACAACAATAAGTAAAAAATAACAAAGGCAAGAATAGGGGTGTTAATTAAGTCGATTGACCCCAAACATTAATTTCTATAACACAAAAGTGATAAAAACAGTCAATTGATGGAAATAGTGACATCATAATTGGCAGATATTTCTAGACCTATTATAATATAGCAATATCGTTTTGCTAAAAGGTGCTACACGTATTTCTATTAACTAACCAGTCAAATACTGCCCTGATTCTCGTAACAAAAACCGTAACGATATCGTAGCGACTTAGCCGTTGAAACCATTTTTATTCCCATCCGTCAATCGAGCCGATTTTAAATCATTAAGATCTACCTTACACGGTTAGTTGGAACTTCGTTTGAACGACTTTTAAATCGGATGTCTGTATGAAAAGTCGCTACGATATCGTTTCGGTTTTTGTTATGGGAATCGGGGGGCTTTTCGGTAGTGAGTATAGTATGACACTGACACAATGACATATTATTCAAAAAACGTTGTTAGATATAGGAATAGATCAGTTACTTTCTTAAGAAATTAAGCACTAGTCAGTGCAGTCTGCTTATTCTTAGGTACTTGTATTGATATTATTATGTGCTCGTTTAAGTGGTAAGGCTCTGATAAAGCTCCCGCCGAGCATATAACGTGATTTGGTTAGGATTAAATCAACACAGACACAATTTTACATACACTTAAATGGTTCAGGAAACTTCAGATTATGGCAACCGTATAAGCATAAGCAGGCATAAACAGTCTTCCCTACAATACGTATCGAGTTATGCGTACACGTCGCCTAATCCTTAAAGCCTTCTTCACGCCACAGGCGGAATAGAAGGGGCGCGGTTTACGCGCGTTTTTACACGAGAGACACGTTTACATACTTTTATGTTCCTGAGCGAGCAAACGTTCATACAGCAAGCCTGACGGACACATATGTCATATGCCTCCATGCAAAATAACATGATCTAGTATCCCTTAAACAAAACAATGTTGCGTGGTGGCACTAATAGATATTAGAGTATTCGGCATCCCATAGGACTCTAGGCAAAATCCATCAACTCCACTGCCAAAAGGGACGTTTGCGAGTAAACAACCAAAGCAGGGGTAATTGGTTGTGGTATATTTCATAACAATATTGTTAATATATAGCATGATTATGTTCTGGCAGTATGAGGCAGGAGAACCAAGAGACCGAGGGTTCCGAGTGAAGTGCGCGTCTCTTATTGACGTGAGACAAACGCCTGTTATGGTTCAAACCGCTTGAGTATAAAAAACGCATGACTAAAAACGCCGTTACTGTTCCCGCACCGCTTATGCTGCGCCTTCGGTCTGGCATAGCTTTAAGGCGTAGCACGTAATATGTAGAAACCTTCTTAACCTAACAAGATTATCGCAGCGAGCATTTCAGGGACGGATCACGCCTTACCCATCCACTAACGCACAGATTTTATTACACAAATGAGATTAATAACCCCCGCTAATGCTTAAGCCTTGAACGCGTACGCACACGTATGCCATGATTTTTGTAAGCGAACTGGCATTTTCAGTGGGATTTTCATATGGAAACGTTGGATAGAGAGTTAAAGTAATGGTGGTTGTAGAAAGTTCTTTGTGCAGTGGCATTTAGACTTTTCGAGATAAGATCCATGTTTAAAATTGCATGTTCGAGTAAGATGGATGTCTAAATCTTATGTTTTGTTCCAAGTGATATTTCAAAGTGGGTTATTGACATAAGCAGCGTACCATGGTGAGCAGAAAGATAGAAAATATTGCTTTAATACCTGCATGTTCCACTTTGTTGTCTTAATTTAAATGAAATATAAAGTTTAAATAACTAAACATGTAGTGCCTTACAAATCAACAAAGAATAAGGTCCGAATAGTTATTCCGTGTTTTGTTCCTGTCATTTCAAATTAGAGTAAAAGAGACAAAACACGGAGTCACTATTCGGAGGTTATTCTTTGTTTATTTGTAAGGCAGATAGACAATAACTGTACTCTCGTTGAAATGCGTAGCTCGCTTATGTTATAACATACTCAAAGTTACCCTTACTTTGTTCAAGCATTAGACATATTCCCACACATCGTCAAAAACAATCATAATTTATGAATAACAAAATTTTATAGACACGGTTCTGAAACTTAAATCACTTAATATAAGAATTCTCTTACCAACCGCGTAGCTCTTACAACATATTCAAAGTAACCCCTGTTCACACATCCGAAAACTCCCCACATTTCGTCATAGCGACCGCAATACTTTATGTCAATTAAAACAAGCGAAGGCACCCGCCCTCAAAACGGCTATTTATTACAAACAATCACAGCTCCAGGCTGACAAACGAGTGAGATAGGGATGTCTAAACCGAGCTTTTGAACTTCTTTGACGCGCCGAGTCGATAAGCACGCCGGTGTACAACGTCACTATAGAGATCCTGACAATGGTGTCGTTTTGCAAGTTTTCACTCCGCAAAGTAGGTAAATGTGTTAGCGATTGACGGGGAGCGGACAAAAGGGCGGGCGACACACGCCGCGCATTCAGGCCGCACCGACGACTAAGATAATGATGTGCCCGACATCCCCTTTGAGTCGTATGAATTAATTACGTGTTTAATAAGTGTGGTACAAATCGTTTCTCTCCGCTCGTGGAGACTGGAGACGTTCGCTCCCAATTGGGAACTTGACTGTCGTTGCTCGTTTGTTTGGTGTTGTTTTCGGGTTAACTTTTGAATTCGACTGTTCGCTGTTGGTGTTTTGTTTTGATTTTGTAACTTGATTAGACTGTGGTTTGACGGAATTGACTGACATCAACGTTCGGTCGAATGAGAAATGCTGATCAATTCGTATATCAGGTAAGGTGAAAACTTAATTTTTGTTCCTATTTTTTTTAAATTTTCTTGATTAAAATTATTATTATTGACATATTAAAAATGACTGACCGCAGAGTGACTGCAAATGAAACTTAGTAGAATATTTAGTTCCTTCACCTCAAATCCAGCTTCTACACTAGTTTAAGCCACGCGTGGTATCGACTGACGGTCTAGGAAGGTAACCGGACACCTAGGTCTTAGAGCAAGCTCACATGTCTTAAGCCTCTGCCTTTATTATACCTTGCTTTAATACCTAGATTCTACTCCGGGTTAACTTCCCGTTAACTACACTGTTTCTCATTTTAAAAAGAAATATGGGTTGAATTTTGTAAAATTGAGTAATTAAAAATATTATGCAATACGTTTCAAATATGTATAAATTCCTCTCGTTTGCCTCCTTCTAATATAGAAAAAAAACTATTTCTTAAGAAGTTATATAGCTGGATTTGAACATGATTAAAATAAATAAAACTATTGTTTTCTAAAGTTTACGCGAACACTACACATTGAAATGAAACAACTTTTACGGATCTACTCGCGTTTATTTTACACATTAGTTTTAATTATGTGTAAAATAAACGCGAGTAGATCCGTAAAAGTTGTTTCATTTAAATAAAATTAGACAAACTTTAGGTAATTTTTTTACATAAGCAGTAAAGATGTTAATATGTTTGGTTATATACTTTGCATCTATTGGCGATATCTCCATAGTTACATAGGACCTACTTATTCACTATCTGTTTGCCGACTGTTAATCGTATTCTAAGTTGACCTTAATTCGCAATTGAACAATACATCTCAAGATAACGTTACCCAATAATTGTGAAGGCGTTACGCCTGTCAGGGGCGTGTTTGTGGTTTAATTAACACACGCTTCATCCCCTCGACAATCAGTATGCTCGGCTACAAATTTTAGTCACCAGATGTACTGATCAATATTAAATGTATTATGTTCATGATTATGGTAACATATAATTAACCGCATATTTTGTTGCGAACAAATTACAATTTAAAAAAGACAGTGTTGAAAAAAAAATCCACGAGCGGGATTCGAATCCGCAACCCATGTCGTGCCGGGTCAGGTGCACTACCAACTATGCTATCGTGGCTCATACACACACTCACACTTACACTTTGTCTTTTTTCAAATTGTATATGTACCTAGATACAATATCAATAGAGCAAGCAGAGATACAATATAAATACGACATTTACTATTTTAACTGTCAGAATTAGCAGTATTGCTCTATTGGTCTATCAAACTTTTACAATAAGTCAAGATTAGCAAGATTAATTAACATTTATTATATTAAGTGTACAAAAAAAAATCTTTTTTATGTATTTATTATGTATAATATGTAAATTGATAACTATTGCAGAAAAGTTTTTTTCAGACTTCTTTTCATTATTTATTTTTTTGAAACATGCATCTTTAAGGTATTCTGGGTCGTGTGGCCTAACAATAGAATATTTGTCGTAATATCGTTGGTATTTTTTAATGTTCGATCACTGTATAGGATTAAGGAATGTAAGCATATAAAAATAATTGTAAATTTAACGCTAGTAAACCTAAGTATATGTTTTACATATCATAATATACTGGTATATGTAAATTTAATTTATTATTACAAAATTATTTTAAGTGGCTCTTTGAATAACGTCGGTTGCCGTCGGCTACTGAAAAGAAGCAAATGGCCCCACCAAAAACAAACCTTATAATATTAGTAGAACACTTTCATATTCAAGAACACACAACTATATTTAAGTAACAAGCCAAAACCAGTGGCTGACTGGTATTAGGTACTAGTATTAATATACTAGTCTAGTGGACAGCACAACTTCGGCTACGAAAAGGGATTACCTTAGAGGTGTTACCACCGGCTACGGCGTAGTCTCGTAGTCAGGCTTAAATATTCTTACTGGGAGACATTTTAAATTAGATTGTATTATTAGGACGGCTCCTCTTGGTGGCTAGCTGATTTTTTGTTGCAACATTGCAACATTGACTGAACACACATGATTTTATACTTTTTTTTTCAAATCAAACGACTTCGTACCGCTTTGACAGATTCCAAGACAACAAAACAAACAAATCATTCGTCTGCTTAAGAACACCCGTATCCCGTGATGGACCCATATAGCAGCGCCATCTACCGGGTCCAATTGTAAATCTAAACCATTCTCGAATCCACTTAAACACACACAGAAAATTTCATCCAAATCGGTCCAGCCGTTTAGGAGGAGTTCATACACACGCACAGAAGATTTATATATATAAAGATTTATTTACAATGTATATAACAAGTATTTTACATACCTACGTTATGTACAAGTAAGCCTGGAAAAGAACCACTTATCTTTTAGACAAAGTAAACAGAAACTTAATAAAAAAAATACACAGCTTTATTGATTAAAACAGTATTTTTTATTATTAAAATAGAATAGTAGTTAAATGAGCGCACTTGAACTCGTACATCAAGAAAAGCAGCTTCTTGTTGGAGCTGATCTCCACTAAGGAGCTTATAGAACAAGAAATATCATTTAATTTCTTTTCTATCATTGATTACTCATTAATGACTTGAAGATTTCATTGATATAAAAAGTAAAGTTTGTTTTGATCGACTAAAACTATTTTGAAACGTATTGTTTTTGATGGTTTAGTCGTTATTTGAAGCGTTTGTTGGCGCATTGGTTAGAGAATTGCGATCTTTAATGCACCTTTGTGTTTCCGGATTCGGATGGGTGATAGAATTTTATTAATCTGCTGTAGTTGCGATCTTACGGAAAAGTTGTAAAGCATTTTAACGCCTCTGTGGTCTAGTGGCTAAGACCACCGGTTTAGACCCAGAGGTCCCGGGTTCGATTCCCGGCGGGGGTACATGTTTGTGTACTCAGTTTGGTTGGTGGTAGGGCTTGCTTGTCCGCCTGGCTAGCTACCACCATCTTATCTAAATATGTCGCCATAACATCAATGTTTGTAGCATTATTGTGTTCCGGCAGCTAGAGATAAGATAGCCAGTATCTCACTAGTTGAGGATCCCGGGTGAAGAGCGCTTCCATCATTGGCCTTATCATCACTTAACATCAGGTGAGATCAAGGCACTGCGCTTACCCGTAAATATAAAAAAAAAAAAAAAGCATCAAAAACTTTAGCTTACTATGAACCATAAATCTAAAAGATAAAGTTTAATTAAGATTGCAAAATATTTGTTCTTAATATTTCCGTCGTCGGAGAAAGGGTAAAAGCAATAATTTTAAATACCACCACAAACGCCTTTTGTAGCCATATTTCGTCTGCTTTTAAGCGCTCATCTAAATTCTGGTACCTACTATCATTGATCGAAGTGATAACGATGTAATTTTTCAATGACAACCACGTTTGTAATGGTGTTTCTAATGCGCATTATTTCCAACAACCATTATTAATCTAAAATGTTGCGTGCACAATAATAATAAGTTGTAACCACACGTCCATGGACAAACAGATCTAGGCGTGTACAGTGAAGAACATTAGCATGTATACACTTTTGTCTTGTTTTGACTCTTATTCCACTGTATTAAGAGTTACATTGTTAACATGTTAAAACTCGTGACTGTACAGCACGACACGTATTTATCAGGTTTCAGCATCCGACACGCCACGACTTATCCGATCTAAACAGATCATCGCACACGAACGGCCGGTGGGACACGCAAATCCAATAGTTTCCATCCATTCATTGGTTTATTAGAAAATATATGTCATATATATAAATTATGTACCTAGATAAACTTGACATAATATGTAGGTCCTTCGCCACTGCTAGGTATATTTAACAAAAGTGAGCTCCGTACTCGCAAACTAACTATAAAAATGGTGTCACCGGAAAATTGTGTAACCTAATTTAAAATTTATTACAAAAACACAAATGTTGAATAAATTTCCACGAGCAGGATTTGAACCTGCACCTTTCTGACATACCGGGTCAGGTGCTCTTCCAATTGAGCTATCATGGTTCTAACCAGCCCGCCGAATTATTCAACACTATTTACTTTTTTACTTTGAAAGCCAAAGGCGCCAATTCAATGTCAACAACTACCGTCATTAACATATGATCGTAATATTTTTACAAATACTAAAGATCAGTTAAGAAGTAGGCAAGCTATTTATAAAATGTTTTTGTTTTGTTGATATAATTTAGAAGGGTGCAGGTTCAAATCCTACTCGCGGAAATTTTTTCAACATTTGTGTTTTTGTAATTTGTTTCGCAAGAAAATTTGCGTTAAAATTATATCAACAAAACAAAAAGATTTTAAAATTTATTATTTCATAAATTATTATATGTAAAGAAAAAATGTTACACAAATTATTCGATTGTGAATATTTTTTCAATACTTTTTCAGTGTTACATAAATATACTGTTAGCACGTACGTCATCAACCAATTGTTTTAATTTGAAATATCAATAAGTGGAACTTAAATTACTTACTTTACTTTTAAGTCAATCAAAAACACTTTGAACGAATTATTATTTCACATTCAATTTTAGTCTTTCAGAACTCCGTGGTCGTCGCGACTCCCTGTGACCACTGACCGGGTAAAGTCTTTTATTTCAACGTGCAGTTAACGTAAACGTTACAACACATACCGTCCCAATTCATAACGTTCGCGAGAGCTTAATGTCGTAGTCGAATAAGCGTGGAATAACCCAATTAAGCTGTTCTTGCGTGCGCCGATGAGACTTTTAGCGAAATACCTACTTATGCTAACTCGGTGTTAAGTACATACGTCTCTCACAGTTCATTGTTAATGCTGGTTGACAGATATAGAGGTGCAGGAAGAGACATACAGTTTTGGACGAAAATGTAATTGTAACATTGTTTGAGGGTTAGTTTGAATCAATTAAATAATCCTAATTAATATAATAATAGTGTAGAACTCGATGTGTTGTTATGATTCCGCATTCTTTTTTTATTTCAATTCTAGTATCGTATAAGAATTATTCAAGGGCTCGTTTCTCGAGATATAATATTACTCAGCATTTTTTTTATTAATCTTGAAGTGATAAATATAATGCATTTGAAAAACCTTGAGCCCAGCAGTGGGGTGTATATAGGATAATGCAGATGTCATTTTATGCACCCGTTAGAGAAGAAATACTATTATGTAATAAAATAATATAGGCTCAATTGGAAAAGCAGTCACCAGTATTGCTAACGGTTTAAGTTCTTCTATAAGATAGCAGATATTTTCAAGAAAACTCTTGTAAGGGCTCTTGTGTAGCTCTTGAAAGCTATTGTCTATAATAGCATTATTTTGCAAATCTGAAATACTAACTTTTCTATGAGTCCTTCGGCACAACTTTAATAGAAAGACTATTTGTAAAAGACAATTAAAATCCATTTAATGCGAAAGTTTTTTTTCTCTTGCCACTTCCTTTGTGTTGTCTTACAATGTCGTGTTAGGGAGGGGCGCACGTAAGCCCCGACGAAAGGCGGCGAATTTGATTCGGAACATATCTGTTTAAGCCCGAAATCTCGGCGGACGGGCCAAGTCGACTCCAATACTTACCGTTGATCAGTTCCGAAAGTACAACTCGCTCCAAAGTCACTTTAATCTCGCTTGTAGCCGATTTTGTTGTGTTTAAGTTGCTGAGTGATGTTGTCATCCTCATCAGCCTATATAAGTCACAGTACTTACTACAGTCCTTCCTGCAGGAATAATAAGACAGTCAGCAACAGAAGTCGTGGGTAGAGAATGCCATTTGGCATTAAGTCCACCTTTTGTTCTTTATTTTATTTTATTGTGCAATAAAGATTAAATAAATAAAAAGTCGCTGACCAGTTTAGTACCATATCGTAATGGCTTTACTTAGAAGTTGTCAAGAGCCTGGTGGTTGTCGTAAGACAGTAGTCGTTTTAAAACCCACCAACCTGTATTGGGACAGCGTGAAGGGTAGGCCATACTCTTCTTGTACAGTTTTTAGCAAAAAATTTGAACACTTTAGTAATTATTCAAACTAACTCAATAATCTAGTTATTGACTAGGGTTTTAAAACAACTACTGTCTTACGACAACAATCGAGACTAACAGAGACAACAGAGCTTGTTTATTTTAATTTGTTCACCCATTCATTGGTCCGGCATTGCGCAAATCACTTAGCTTTATATTTACATAGGGTTTGAAACGTCAGAAAATTGAACGTCATTGAAATTTTTCAATTACTTAGTTACTTATATACTTACTATATACTTATATAAAAAGACCACAAAGGCCAGTTTACGCTTAAGGAAAATATAAAGACACAGCACAACAAAGAAGTTATCTTTGGGATTTTATCAAAATCTAGTAGTTCGCTAAGACCCTCCCGGACGGGCTTAATTCCTGTTAGTCTAAAGTTTTAATTCAGCGCTTGCACTCCTTGACATCGGCCGCCTTTGTGCCGACTTCCAACTCTTTCGAGTGGGCTTAGCTGACTACGGGCTAGGATCAGGCGGTTCTATGTTGGGGGCGTTGTTCAAACTCCTTGCGAATTATGTACCGTGTATGATGTAACTTTTCCATTATTGTAATTATGCCATTATGTCTGTACGAAAATTCTCAAAATCATTTTTATGTTTTTCCACTTTGTCACGCTTCATTCGCTTTCTGGTACGCGTCATCAACGCAAGTGCTTAAGTTTGGTGTTGACCCGCTGCGGCGTCCGCTCTCGCTCGTCAATGTAGCGGGTGGCGGCGTTCGCTGCAAGCTCATTGTATGTTTTGTAGTTCGAATAGTAAAGCACAATAGCAGTCCACTTGTAGTGCTAGTAGTGAAGTGCTAGTAGCAAAGTTAGTGACTGCTAATTTTGACCGCGGTGCGCCATGCGTTCGTGGTTTATTGGCTCAAGGCATCGGCTCTCGCTCAAGAAACCGAGTTCAAACCCCAGCCAGGCAGAAACTATTTGCGAATGTTTTTCGAACGTTTTACTCACAATCAGGGCTCCGGTATCGCGACGTCTCGACACGATGGGGCGAAGCACCAGGGCTCCTCACAATTTTAATAACTTTGATTTAATAATTTGAAGGCTGAACAAATAAGTCGATTGCTTGCAACAAGTTCACTTGGACGAATCAGTTTCCTCCTTGCTCCTTGCTCGTCACAGTTCCCGGATCGGCTAAGCCCTGAAAGCACCGTCTTCTCCCACTGCTCAACCTAATTGCTGTTTTATGTTGTGCTCTAATGAACGGAACTTAGTCCCGATTTACAGTGCTCTCGATATTAGAGAGGTGGTAAGTTGCAGTGTTGATTAATTATTAATTTACAATGATTTCTGTATATATTTTAGCGGAAGCGGATTGCGGAATACCCAGGTTCGATTCCTGGCTTGGTCGGGTGGGCGTTTAATTTTTTCACTGTATTTTATAAATTTTATAAATATTTAATTTGAACTGTTTATTGCACTTATGTGTTTAAATGTAATCTATCATCATCACATATCTCATCTCCAGCTCATTTTTTATACCTGTGGATGGATAGGGAGATCGTGCCATAACCACCACGCGGGCCCAGTGCGGATAGGTGTTTGTCAGCGACTGCTAATGCAGTCGGGACCAATGGCTTTACGTGCTTTCCGAAGCACCGAGGAGCTCGAGATGATAAATTTTGGTTACCCATCCGATGACCGGCCTTTGTGAAAGTTGCTTAAACTCAGCAATCACAGATCGGGTACATTAACCACTGCGCTATCGTCTCCTCGCATATTATAATCTATTATCGTTATATATTCTTATATTCATTTTTATATTCATTTTTATTGAAAGACTAACAGCTAATATAAATATAAGAATGACATATTGTTTTCTAAACCACCTGTTTCCTGTTTCCTGTGCCCACGGACCCTGCAAAGGGTTCGAAACGTCAGGATAAACAATAATTAAAACTAATGTGTAAAATAAACGCAAGTAGATCCGTAAAAGTTGTTTCATTTCAATAAATATATGAATTTTGATTCACTAAAATATATGCGCTTGTAGCATTTATAGCAAGTGTAAGATAAAGTTACACATTACCATGTTTTATCACGCTCACATACAAACACTTTTAATTCTCTACTCGGAGATAGTTTAGCTTTCTATTAAGTGCTTTTTTAGAATCAGTTGCGTAGTTTCAGAGTATATAATACCTACAAAACTAAAAGACATTAAGGAAGTAAGGCAGAATAAGCTAATTTAACTATTCTTTTTGAAGAACGCTTTCCCGTTGTAAGTTAGAAAGAGTTAACGTTAATGCTTACGTTTTGAACCGCATTTACTCCACAAGTAACGTACTCAAGGTAATTTTCATACAATCCGCAATCTCGCACAACTATCGCAGGTGCACTAAACTGATTTGCGAACTAACAACACAAGTTTAGCTAAAGTGCTCCACAGAATATTGTTATGTTTTAAGACTCATCCAAATTATCAGAGCGCTTAAGAAAGAATAAATATATGTTAATAATATGTAATAAATCTTGATAAAATAATCTTAATTCAAGGATAGAATTTGTCGTTGCGCAACTATTTAAAATCTTAAAAGTCATATAATAAAATAAGATTAAGAAGTAGAGCCCTGATAGACGGAAAAACGTCATTGAGTTATTGTGTAAGACGTTGTTTATTTTTATTTCATGAATGTAGACAATTCGGTGCATAAACCACGATATAACAGATGTTAAAAGACAATTTTCCTACAGTGTCCAGCACTTGGTTTTCATCGTATCTCGTTACTTTCGAAACACATGCAAAAAAACAATAGATCGAATATTTCAACATTTCTAATCCTATATTAAGTAACTTATTTTCTACTTATGATTAGTCTGAAGTGAATCTTTCCCATTTACAATTAACTAATAACTTCATTAAATATTACTTTAGTTACATTAAACGTTTGTCGTGGACGCAATAAATTAAATAAATTAAATCACCTTCCATACAGGCTGCTTATTAAAGTCTCCAGTTTCATAACGGGGAATTAACTGACCAAAGGACGGTCCGGGCGGGCGGGCCGACTAAACCTCAACTAAACCTTACTAATCCAAGCCCCGTATTAAACCATAGGTGGTGCTAACCCACCCCCACCCGCTAAAGAACTTGCAAACAGAAACTATTGAAAGTTACTTAAACGATTACAGTGTGGAAATTTCAGGTGTTTTAATGCGAGTCAGGAGATGAGGGCGCGGCAGTGTTGCGTTTTGTTTATACTAATAAAAACACTCTATGGATGTAGATGAGAGATGATGGTAGAGAAGTAGAGAGTTTGTTTGTTTATATTTAATGTGAAGGCTTAAAAAACTACATACTAGAAACTAAAAAGCCTAAAAAAACAATCGCCTATGCATTTAACTCACAACAACCCAGCATTACAACCCGACGGTTGAACTATTTACTTATTTATTTATTTATTTATTTATTCATGTAGAAATAAAGTTTTTAACACGTTGTTGTACACACGCCTGCACATCAACCTACCCAAAACTGTCAAATTTCTTCAATACATTGTCAACCTTATGCCTTAAACATAAAGTTCAAAGTCTATTGAACAAATTTAACAGTTTGTGGTAGGTTGATGTGCGGGCGTCAGTACTCAAAATTTTATTATGTTTATTTGTAATGTAAAGTATCCTTATGATAGGGCTTTTCCAATATGTTGACGCTGTTAAATAAAGGGTAAAAAAGAAATGTATTAGCTAAGTTTCTTACTGGTTCTTCTCAGTATGAGGTTTCCCGCCCTGTAGACTTGCAAACCGATTGCGTAGTGACCTATTTTTTATAGCCTAAAATCTGAATAAATAATTTTGGATTTAGTTTTTTTTTATCGGTTACAAAATAAACTAATCTGCCGCACAACGCAACTTTGTGGCGTTGCGGTAACGAAATAAGGCAAAGCGTCTCGCCTACCAGAGGTGTGCGAAGAGATTACTATGGTATGGTTCAATTTATAATTTCCCGGAACTAACAGACTTTGCTTTGTTAACCGAATTTCTGGATAGTATTATGCAAATTCAATAACTGCCCGACTCAAAGGTGGTTGCCTATTGTTCAAATTGATACCGTGAATCGGTGCGCGAATATCGAAACATAATTTCATTATTTACTCTTCTGTTGTTTGCTAGTAAGTGAATGATAAAAGACGATGCTTTAATTAATTTCAACTTTAGTGAAAACTCCATAATATAACTTCAAAACTACAAACTAACTTTGATTAAAGCTTAGATTTCATTGCCTTACGTCACTTATACTTAAGCATCTACTAAGTAGTAGGTACTTTTCTATATTAATTATCTTAATTAATGGCTTCGTGTTTAGCATTTAGCCAAGTTCAAGTATTTTTATTATTATTAGTAGTAAGAGTACTGTAGATAGAAATTAAAATGGAGTCTCACAACACGTGTTATTACGGTAAGAACTCGGGTGAAGCTCCTCTACTTTTCTATACATTAATAGTGGAAATGTGAAATGTGTTTATCATGTGAAAACAGCGTGTTTTAAAAACATTCTATCAAAAGGTCATCATTCGCAACACAAAAAACCAAAGCATTTTCTTTAAATAAAAAATGATAATCTAAAACAATTTCACGATTGTAAAAAGCACTGAAAGCCCAATAAAGCATCTAGACGCGGCACTTAAGTTGAAAAAGTGCGACGAGGCAGCAAAAACTATTTAATATCGCGCTAAAGATTGCACAAAGAAGTGCGCTAAAAGCATCGTTCGACAAAGCGATCTCTGGGCGGACGCGCCCAAGGCATGCACAGGAAGGATTAATTATTATTATAACGTTTCAGTCAGTTTTTTGCCGGCCGTTAGCAAGTCAAAAGCATTTCTCTCTCGCTTGAAAAGTTGCTAAATAATTAAGGCGCTTTCTTAACGACAGGCGTTTTGGTCGTCTACCTCTTGAGTGGTTGATTTTTACGTCCAAGTTTTTCCGTTCTATTTGAGTTTTTACGTTATGGTTGGCGACGTTAAGTTACGTTAAGATGCAGACGTAAATAATTTTCGTTTTAAGAAAAGCGTCAAGCATTTTTAGGTTTATAAGGACAAACCCGGTTCTCATACAAACTGGGGCCTGCATGTTAAGGGCTAGAAATGTGTCACAAATTAGAACATATGAAATAGTTACATTTGTCCAATTCCCACATCAGCCGGCGTTGGCCAAATATGTCAAAATCGTGTATGAAGATATTGGAGGTTATGTCTTATTTGTTGCTATAATTACACGAAAAATTGTATTTGTATATTGTTTACTGATTTCATGCATCTAAAGTCCGTGTGCTGTTATCGAACTTGGCGGCTGTAGTGGTAGGTAGGTACACCCAACTTAGCAGTATAAGCAATGCGCAAATCGGGTGCATAACTGCGCAGCAGCATCACGATCGCTAACCAGCAGCATCGCAGCAGAGCAGTTTGCACTGCTGCATATAATAACACGAATACGTGCAATTGTTTTAAAAAGATAGCGATAAGACTTAAGAAAGTGAAGAGTCATGTCTGCGGTTTTGTTTTATTTTCAAAAAATTGTGTTATGTCGAATATTCATGTGAAATAATGGTGGATTATTAACCGTTAAGTGTTCGTAAGTGTGCATGAGTGTTGGCAAATGAAACAAAATAGTGCAACGTCACTTTTATTCACATTCATCATCATCATACAGGAAGGAAATATTGTTTACTTATGTATTACACCATTATTTCACATTAAATATTCGACAAAACTCAAATTTTAGAAAATAAAACAAAACCGCAGACATGACTCTTCACTTTCCCGCCAAGAAGTCAGATTTATTATGATGACTGACAGTGACATGAACTTGACGTAAGACATAGACAAATAGACATTTTAACAATATGGCTGCGTCCCACAATTGATATTGATCAAAGCATCGATTAATTGATCGAGAATCGGGTGCAGGTTCAAATCCTGCTCGTGGAATTTTTTTCAACATTTGTGTTTTTGTAATTTGTTTCGTAACAAAATTTGCGTTAAAATTGTATAAACAAAACAAAAAACATTTTACATTATTGAATTTAAAAGATAGTCAATTTTTTTATTTTATAAAAGAAGGGGGCAAACGAGCTGGCGGGGGGTCACCTGATGGAGAGTAATCACCGCCGCTCATGGAAACCCGCAAAACCAGAGGAATCGCAGACGCGTTGCCGGTCTTTAAACTTTTTTAACTTCAACAATTTGATCAAACCATTATTGAAAATATATGAATAGCGAATGGTTGATATGTGTAACATCCTATCTAAACTAAACCTCTCTGTTTGTTACAGGTAAAACCCTGCCAGTTCACTGTGTAGTAGAAGCAGTATCGTCACTCGAAGAGGGTGCGTGGCGACGCCGAGCACTGGTGGAAACCGACAGTTACGTCATCATACCAGCCGCCACCTCCTTCCAGGACCTCGTACCTGCAGCCATGATGAGGCTCGGTTACCCGCAAGAGCTGGCTGCATCCGCAAAAGGTATGTGAAGCTAGCTAATTGTTAAGAAGAAACTTAAGGAAGACAAGGCAATTTTCTTCTACGATTTATTTGAACTCAATGATGTTTTTTTTTGTTTTGTATATTTGCCTATTATTACAATATATCGACACCCAATATGAATAACATCGTAACTCTAGTTACACGTTGGTACTACTTTATGTGATATGAATTCAGCAAGAGCAGACTTTTATTTCTCTCTTTGAACCGTATCTCTATGACAATTAGAACTACTTTTGTGAAATGGAATAACTTCATTGTAATTGAAAATGTACTGTGTTTCTATTGAAGTATAATTGTAGATGAAGTTACAATACGGAAAAAAATTTGGTAACAATGGTTTGTATGTGTTAAAGCCATTGCAAATTGACATACAATGATATTCATTCAAATTATTAGACTGTTTATACTTTGACCATATTGTAACTTAAAATTACAATGTTTTTCTTCTGAAATCTAAACACTTTATTTAAAATGTTATCATTGTAAAAAAAGTTGCGGTGTTGACATCGAGAGTAAGTTTTTAGTTAAAGACTAAAATTTGTAATTTGTGCTGGCGCCCTATGGGTGACCAAATTAAGATAACATCTTTATCTATATAAATAATAATTAATAAAAATATTATTACTTAAATTGATTTCTATTATCTCTTCCCTAATACTTACCATGTCTTTCTATCTGAATGTAACATTGATTCCCATTGTAACTGTTGCTTACAATGAAATTCATCCAATATATCCTGTTTGTCTAATTTAGTAAATAATTGTAAAATAAGTTACAATAATAATCATAGAAAAAAACTTTCAAATGTTTTCGTGATCCAATTGTAGCGGTAGTTACAATGCTTTTCATATTAAGAATGCTTAAAACCTGTACATTGTAACATTGCAAAAATCATACTTGCAGTAGATTTATCAAAACGGCATCTAAACCAATTGAAAGAGCAATGAAAATTAGTATAATGAAACCTACAATTGTACAAAACAACTTATGGGTTCAGCTACAAATAAATAATAAACATTGCAAAAATTTTAAAATGGCTGTGCTGTAAACTATGTCTCATTGAGTTACAATGTTATTCATATTGGGTGTCGATATGCCAATTCACTTGTTTGGTAATCTTAACTTAATTAAGGGCTTTTTTTCTTTTAAGAAAAGTTAACCCCATCGCACTTTACCCTAAACATGGTACTCCATAATGTTATACATATATTTTGAGAGAAAGGTAATTATTAGTGTAGCGCAGTATCTGTACTATAAAATACGTTTGTACGTCTTCAACAAGATTGGGTACGTAAGCCACACACGGCCTTATTTAATGGCGGAGCAGAGAAGCCCACACTAAGGAGTTAAATATGCCTATCCAGTTGTGAAATCGGTCAGGAGATAATAGTAGTATTATAGACTTTTTTGTGGCACAGATTTTCACAATTGTTTACTTAATACGCATAAATACTTTTTTACTTTATATATACCAATATCAAACTTTGCACCAACAGGTCCATCATGTACGATGAAACGTAATGAAATTAATTAAACTAGTATACCCTCTGCCAGGTTCAGTGGTGATCAACAATTGGAAGCCGCTACCATTCGAGAGGATCTCGGACGGACCCCTGGCGACGGTGGGCGAGGTGCTGGGCGAGCTGACCACCGTGGCCACGCTGCGTATCCAGCTGCTGCGGCCGAGGCCCACGCCGATGCAAGACATCAAGGACAAGCTGCTAAGGCTGCTGCTGGTACAGAATCGGCCGCTGCTCATGTCCACTGGATGCCCCTTAGATGAGGTACGTTTAAAGTCTTTACTCATTTAACTGGCCATTTCCCAAGACTCTGTTGTTGTAGACATGGTTTTCCACTACTTTTAATTCCATTTTCTTGACTCTGAACTGACTTTTGAAAGACTTTGAAGAATGTCGCGCCCAATATATTTTATTTAATAATAGGGAACGCTTGGCTTTTATATTACCTAATGGTAGGTACTATTAAGCCGAAGTTAGACGCTGCGGGTGGAGGCTCTGGGTTCTACGACTAACGGACCCGTTAGTTATTAAACATGGGACCTCTGGGTCTGAGACTGGGAATCTGGTATCGACATTACAGAGAAAAAAGTTCTCCTATTGTATTATTGTGACTTAAAAATGTGCAGTGTAAATGTTAGAGCTAGTACTAACTCAGTAACATTTAATTATCTAAGTATTTAAGTACTGGAGTCATAACAATAGAACACGTACAATTAAAAAACAATCACACCACAAATCGAAAAACAATTTCGTGAAACATATCTATTTTAGTATTTTAAACATAAATCCAGAATAACGTTATTAACATTGACAAAAGATTTGATGTCATTATTCGTCGGCGGACCTATCGGGGCTGATTCAAAAACACCTGTCAAATCGAATTACGCGAACTGCGGCCGCGTTAATATCATCCAAATTCATGTTTCACAAAACGCTTACGGTACAGCGCGCTAAACCGACGCTGCCAATGTTCTGCGCGGCAATGTAACCTCCTTAAAAGCTATGTAACCCGACGCGTCACAATAGTCTGTGGACTAAACCTTTACCCCCCATAATATAATCGCGGAACTCATTGTTTCCAATATTTGAACCGCCCCGTCTGGTGGAGCTCTCAATTGAAATTTATTGTATCGTTATTGCAATGTTTTGGTGTTGATACGGTTTTTGGAGATTTTTTTGTGTTTAGTTAGGCTTTGATAGAGATGAGGAGTCGTTTTTGTCTCAATATTATTATTTTGAATAATAAGTTGATAAATGCACTTTAGGATAGGATAAGACTTTAATCGCAATCAGACGGAGCGTAAACGGGACAAACAAAGCAACATTCATAGTATGTGTTTGGAGGATTGTAGTATCATTTATTTTGCTATTTTTCACCTACAGACCCTAAGTGTCTAAGTATGTCCTAAGTGAAAGCCAATAATAAAAGTAGGTATAGATGAAACTACAAGAAAGTATGTCAATGAGAGAAATGAGACTCAGTAACGCGCCAGTAAATCAAGGGAAGCAAAGTTGACGAGTGTAAACAACAAATGTCACTCCCAATCATTGGGTTGTAAGGAGGCAGATTATAAAACTCGTTAAGTAGACAAGCGTTCTCATACAATTTGGGAGGTCGTTATAATTTGCGAGGTTACTCCTAAGTCCCTGCTAATAAGGATCATCGCGAGGGGAAGAATTAAGGAAGCATTTGTTTTAATGTTCGCGGCTGTTTCGCGTCTTTACAAAAGGAAGGCAATGTTAATAGAAATTTTCACTTCTTAATACTGCTTGTAAGATTGTTTTTGAATGTACAGGAATTGATGCTTGTTATAGATGTTATTAAGGAGGACCGAATAAGCCTCCTCAACTTATTTCTTTGTTTCATTGTGTTTGTTTCTATTTTAAATATATAATACGATTTTACAAATTAATAGGTGTAGTGTTCTTATTAAAAAATATATGAAAATAAACTTTAAAAGCGACTGCCTGAAGTCGAAGGTTCGTGTTTGTTGTTGCTCACTTTTCAAGCGTTGTGCCATTTTGTATATGAATCTATAGCATTATTTACTTATACATAATTAAATATTTAAATTACAAAAACACAATGTTGAAAAAATTTCCACGAGCAGGGTTTGAACCTGCACCCTTCTGACATACCGGGTCAGGTGCTCTTCAAATTGAGCTATCGTGGTTCTAACCAGCCCGCCGAAATTATTCAACACTATTTACTTTTTTACTTTGAAAGCCAAATGAATAATTTCAATAATAATAATAAATAATAAATAATAATAATTTAATAATTTAATGAAATGAATAATGAATAATTTCGGCGGGCTGGTTAGAACCACGATAGCTCAATTGGAAGAGCACCTGACCCGGTATGTCAGAAGGGTGCAGGTTCAAACCCTGCTCGTGGAAATTTTTTCAACATTGTGTTTTTGTAATTTGTTTCGCAACAAAATTTGCGTTAAAATTATATAAACAAATTTAAAACATTTTATAAATATTTAAAGTTATTGAAGTGTGATAATTCTTACTCAGTATTGTTAGCCATTGAAAAACGATCATCTTTAAGTACTATTTACAATTTATTAATATAATTTAAAACAAGTTTCGCATCCTTTTTATTACCCACATAATTTATGCTGTGCTTAAGGGGTACCTTTAAATAAATACAGCCTTATAAAGACGTTTAAATCTCCATATCCGAGAGAGATACAGCAATTTGTCGACGCTGAGCACCTGCCGCACACGCGGGATCTCCATACATAATAAATTTAATTGAATCGCAGACTCATCCGCGCTCGCGAGGCCTTATTATATTTTCTGAATATCCACACTGCGAGCGAACGGGCGGGCGGGGTCCCTCGTCTTACCAACTTGAGCCTCGAAAGAGGGTTAAAAGGAGTTTTAGATGTACGAACGCTTTTGATCTTATTAATACCATAAAATAATGCTTTATAATCTTATTAAACGCGAGGTTAGCGCTCGATGCGCCCTCCCAGGCTTAACCGCCTGTCGGGTTCGCGATTTCAATTTAGACTCTCCATTGACATTTAAGTGGCCCAATAATGTACAGAGCACCACTAACAGATGTTCTCAACTCTATCGCGACGTAACAATAAAGTTGAAAGCGCGAATGCAAATTCGACTTACGGTATTCGAAGTTGCAAATGAGCCAAAGGACGAGTTCCTTTGCACCGGGCAAGATAATCAAACGGCGAAGTTAGTAGCTAAACAGCAGATGAACTCGACTCTACGATATTATGGTAATTTATCGCACGCCAATTTGCGCCACTTCGATTTCAACTTCGCGCAAACTTTTGAACGCTCGGAATACTTTATCGAGGGGTTTTTAAGAGACAGGTCTCGGAAGGATTAATTTGAAGCCATAAATCTCTCTGAGCACATCTTTGATCGAAATTCTTTGTAAGCTTTATTGGTTCATGGATAAATGTAGTAGAGTAAGAGTTTAGCTGCTGTCTTGTTACGCGTATATTTTACAAAGAAAATCATTATAGTCAGATAACACTAAGCCCGTAACGGTCTTAGTTGTCCTTTCAACTGTATCATGAAGTGTTCGCAATACATTCACGCTACAAACACGGATTACACGTGACACAAGTTATCACGCGCAGGCGCCAGATCTCGTAAATCTTTCCCGCATCTGAAACAGACAATATCTGAAAGCAAATATGGCCTCACTATTTAAAAATATAAAACAAAGAAGCAGATTAGCGTATCACTCGGGCTCGGCGTTAATTCCTCACGGCTGACATGATTTATAGGCACAATCTCGATGTGTAACACTCATACCCAATTTAGCAACAGTTGAACCGCAAACTGCGCCCTGACAACTCGCTTGACGTCGTAATCGCTGGCATTGTTCTGTGTAATCTAGCGATATGGGCAGATCTTACTTGCATAATGTCAGGCTGGGTAAACTCCGACGCGAAGCTCTAATCCGACAACTTCTTTGAATGACTACTTGTTGCGCTATTAATACCAACCCAAACAAGTTGTGTTATCGTCTGAACAAATAGTTATGAAATTCAAACATGTAATGGAATAATTTTCGAGTGGAGTTTACTCGTCGGCTAAATAGATCAGCGCTGCGGCGGCGCCTGAAGCGTTAACACGGTAGCGTTTTAGTAGAACCACTTAGTCCATATCGGTATGCTGCGGCTCGTTGCGAGCGTGGGTGGGTGTTAATTGTTGAGACGCCCTTCCCGCTTATTGTTTTAGAGCAGGCCATGATTGAAGTTTCGGCGGCGCAGGAGTGATGCGCTCTAACCACCGAGCAAACATCTCCGCGTCAGAACCGCGCCCGCTCGCGCATGACACATGCATTAACAGCCGACCATACGTTTTCATAATCTCATAGCGATGTTCTGTAAAACAATGCTCGGTGTTTACTCAAACAATTACCCCATGTATTTGTTACTGGTTAGACTGACCTCCTTAAAACCATCTAAAAGGTGTTTGCGTTCTTCTTTCTCGTTCATGCGGTCATATGACTTTGATATTATGATGTGATTTCTTTGTTGCAGGTGACGTTAGCTCAAATATGCAGGGGACAGGATAGAACACCCGGACCACACAACTTTCACGAACCTTCCGAAGAAATGCGGCGAAAGTTTGAATCCTGGTGGAGTGCGCAGGTTTCGCCGCGACCGCCGCCCTTCAGTCCGCGTCGGTACCCGTCTCCTGGGCCAAAGAATCGGTCACCAACTCTGAACGCTATCCCAGATCATTTACACCCGGCCCTGCAAACAGTCCAAAGTCAATATCCAACTCAAAAAACCAGGATGCGAACAAGCTTTGACCCAGAGTTAGAACTACCAAAGCTACAGCGATGGTTCTCTGAAAATCAGCACCCTAGCCGACAACAAATTCAGCAATATGTACGGGAGTTGAATAGCCTTGAATCGCGACGAGGCCGCAAACCTCTCGATGTTAACAACGTCGTTTATTGGTTTAAAAACGCCCGCGCGGCACAGAAACGTGCAGAACTGCGCAACATCGGTGGGCTGGGTTGCCACCTTGGCGTCAACGGATTCAATAGCCGAAGTCACAGTCCGACAAATGGTTCCCTAATGGCTGGCAATGACAGCTATATCTCACAAGACCAGAATTCAATGAAGAGTCCCATGCAAATGTCTGGTAGTCCTGGACGGTACCCGATGTCGGTCATATCCGAAGACAATTTATCAAATGGGGGATCAGATCTAGAGGAAGACGGTGGTGATTTGAACCCTGATGACAGACCTGAGAGTCCGGATGCTCCGCTGTCTTTGATAACCACGAAGAAGAACAAAAATGACATCGAAGATAGACCACATGAATCACCAAAACCACCAGATATAATTAAGGTAATTATTTACTAACATTTATATAAAAAGTTTGTACAACTTTTCTAGTAGTATGTAAAATTATGCTAATTACTTTATTATTGGTACAGGTACATGACATCAAACAAGAGCCAAGAGATTTGAGCAAACCAGATCAGGGAAACTCACCACAGCGCTCACCAGCAAAAAACAGCGACAGCTCTCACAACAACAACAACAACAACAATAACAACGAAGAAGAGAATGGGAACGTTGATGACCATGATGTGTCTGATGATGAAGTAGTTCAGGAGCGTCATTACACGCCGTCGTCTCCCCATCTCGACCGTTTACCATTCCCAATGGTGCCAAATCACCCAATGTTTGGGCATGGCATCATGTACATGAGCCAGTACATGAGTGGGTTTCCTGGCGTTGGGGCGGTACCAGGAGAAGGTGCTAGTGGGTTAAATTTAGCACTCGCCGGTGCCTCCGATGAACGTCGCAAACGCAATCGCACCTTCATAGATCCCGTTTCAGAGGTCCCAGTTCTAGAACAGTGGTTCTCAATGAACACACATCCGTCGCACAATCTAATTCTCAAATATACGGAGGAGCTGAATAGAATGCCTTATAGGCAAAAGTTTCCCCGTCTTGAATCGAAGAACGTACAGTTTTGGTTCAAGAACCGAAGGGCAAAATGTAAACGGTTAAAGATGTCTTTGTACGAGCCATCGTCTCCGTCGCACTACTCGCATCCCGGGCATCCGCACGCCATGGCTGAACGTAAACTGGTGTAAAGTGACAATTCCAATAACTTGTGAAAAAGACTCCGAAGGTTTCGTTTGTGACGTCAGAATATTATAAATAAAGACTGAATTGGAATCGTTTATGGTGTATAGTGCCATGTTAGTATAAAAACCACGACGGTCTTGTTGTTTTTTTGTTTAATCAATGGACTCTAACGCTACGTGTGCTAGCAAATTATTTGTTCTAGCTTACATTTATAAAAGTTGCCCTTCTAAAAATGGAAGTTTATGTACATAACTGTATAAAACCATACAAATCAAAATTGAGTGTGAATCTCATGTGTATTCTGTATGTATATTAGATTAATGAACTCAATTTTATTTATTAAAACTTTAGCGTTGTATGTAAAATAATATCTGTTATAGTACTTCACGTAATTTTGAATGGATACTCAGTTTAAGTACCACTTAAATTATCTTTAGCTGTAGCTAGTAGCTGAGATTAGTCTTTAGAATGGCATTCAATGTTTTATTACCTGTACATTGTTTGTGTAATTATGAAGTCAAATAGTGATAGTAATATTATATTGCACATATTTAGTGAGACATTCAAATTACTAATCAATTAGTTGAATGATGTATCGTTGTAACATTGTTCCAAACGACTTTTATGATAGATTATTGCGCACATTCCATAGTTTCTCTTATGTTATAAGTAATTAATACTTCCTCAATCCAAAGATTGGTTAGTGTTTAATTGAACAAGTAAGTTTTAATGAACCGTTCACAATATTAATTGTAAGCAATGTGTCTTACTGCGAATTCTGTGACAAAATAGTTAGTAAGCTATTTGAAACACATCATTGATTTGTATGTATCCGATTGTATTATTTGATTTTAAATTTTGGTCAACAACGTATTTTATATATAAAAGTTCTTGAGACTACTTGATTTGCATATACTCTGTAGGTACCTGTATGTTTATTTAGTTACCAGTTTTTACATAAGCAGGCGCCAAGCATGTCCCTTTTATCACATATTCAACCCTCGTGGGTCTACCACGATCTCTGAACAATCTAATGTTGGACTAACTTTGGATCGGTATAAGAGGCGATGAATAGATCTCTTGGTTTAGTTAGTAATTTTTTTTTTGTTTTTTCATTTAGGGTGTTCTTTTATTTATTTATTTCTGTATTTTTTGTCAATTTCTTGCATCACTAAAATCATTCTCTATCATTACACTCTCGTTTGGTCTTTACAGTTTTTTTTATTAAATGGGCTATTGGGTGATATTGCTATTTACATTGACTAATATACTGATATCTTGTGCTAAGAACTGGCTACTAAATATGAGATCTATTTTTATAATCAATTCAACTGTCGAACTCTCAGATCAATATTCACTGTTTTCTCGAATACTCATATTACTAAAATTTTATTTATTCTTTATAAAAAAATTATTGTACTCTCAACTTTTCAGTTTCATTTCCTTTTTTTTTAAATAAAAAAGTGCTATTTTCGGAGGATGATGTTTAAAGTGGTAAGACATATCATTTACTAGTGTTATGTTGCAGTATTCACGCATTTATCAATGGCTGCTTCCGGTTGGGAGTGACAGGGGCGAACTGTTTTTTTTTATAATTTATAGAGACGGATAGTTGTAATAACTGGATTGTTTTGTTGTTCCATGTTATGCTTGTTTTGTGAAGCTGTGATGAAATTTCCAAATATTGTAAATATTTTTTATTAATGTTAATAAGATTTGAGGTGGAACTGTAACACTGCGCTCACACGTACAGTTAGTACCTATTTACCGCTTAGGTGATGATATTGGCTAAATGTTTATTCGATTCAATCATATCTATGAAAATTAAATATGGATATATGAAAGGATATTTTGTTTTTTATTTGTTCCTGACTTAAGTCTGCACATCGTCTTAACGAATGTTGCAAGTAATAACATACATTAGAAGGATAAATGAAAGAAAAGTAGGTAAGTACTTACCGACAATTCCACTTTGACAAAAATATTAATGTAGAACAAAACGAGTAAACATGGTACCTTCATGATAACGTACCTACATACCTACACACCTATTAATTTTATTTCTAAAACTCCCAAATTTAAATCGTCCAATTATATTATACCTACCTACAGGGCTGTCAAACGTCCATATGAAATTGTGTACACGTATCAATAGAATTGGCGACAGCAACTTTAAGCCGAGTGTTAGATAACCGATAGTTCGGACGTCAACCGTCGATAGCATCGGCGGATGCGGCCGGCGAGGACCCAAATCACTTGTCACCAGCGCTGGTAATCGGGGACTATCGGCAGACGTCTTTGTCGACACTTCGATATGCCAAGTCTGTGTTTCGGCCGTCTTCGGTGTAGGCAACTGAAAGGCGATTGCAAACTTGGAATTCGGCCGATGCCGGTTGATTCCGTCCAATTGATCGACGCAACATAACAGGGGTCTCGTTTCTGCTGCCCGATTTTTACAAATTTTCCGAAGTCCTAATGTTTAAATAAGGTTTCCGACGAACTAATAAAAAAGCGTTATAAATCAGCAGACTTGAGAAAACTATATTGGGCCTTTATGATAAAAATAACCATACTGCAAAGGTGATAAAATACGTTTTCAGACTTACAAATATTTTTTTCAATCAAACAAAAATAACAGAATATTAAAATATTGAAACTTTTTACTAAAATGAAAAGATCTTTTTGACTATCTGACTGTATGCTTCGATCAACTTGATGCTGACTTGGGGTTTCACGTAAACCATACGACTGCTATCTTAAGATAGCAACAGCTGTAACCAACAGCGTTCAAGTTCCCTCCAAAACATGGAGAATTTCGAGTTTTACGCAATTTACAAAAAAAAACTATTTATACACTGAAGCACCTCACGTGAACTTTTCATATATATAGCACTAGTAAATATAGAGAGTACTAATATATACTCTAAAGAGGTAGTCAATTATGTAATGTAGTGGCACACGTGGAAGAAGTGAATGCAATGTGTCTGGACTAAAGCAAGTGGTCTGTCTGTGATCTCCGTCTAGCTCCAAATAATAATATAAAATGTCAATTTAAAAAAATATAATACATATAAGATGACAATCTGTCTTGAAAGGATAGTATAAATTAATGAACATTTTATATTAAGAATACACAGCACAGTTACAAACTTAAACAGTAATAGGTATACAAATAATGAATGACTATGTGCTCTAAAGGTGAGTAAATAGTTACACACAATTGTTAATGTAATAGTCGGCCGCATCGCAATTGAACACCCCAAATAGAAAGTACAATACGAAACTTCAGCTGATAAACAACATTGCGGATTATTTTACGGCAGGCTCCATTCTTAACAAGGCTGCAAGCAAAATAAGGTACCCGTCTTAAACATTCTCAATTTTCGATAATTGCTTAATAATCCATGACAAATAAACAAACACAACCACCCCACCCACCATTTATCCTATCGTTGCCGTAAAAATATTATTCATTGGGAAAAGTAGCAAATTATTTGCTCTTTGCTTTTTATTAAAAAAATATCAGAGCGAATTTTCAAAGCTCACAATTTCAAGAAAATCTATGTTGATTATTCTTAAGTAGCTCTAAGCATACACGCTGAGAGTACAAACGTCTTGAGCGCACATCCCACGACTGCTACCAACAAAATTCGATGCTTGATGTGAGCCGGATTATTCCAATTAAGGAGGTTTAAATTTGGAAGAAGCATTCTTTGATCTCTTGACATATACACACCATTGAAGTAACGCCTGCTAATTTTTTAGTTGAACTATTAAGTAACAATTTATTGCTTAAATTACTTAAATATAAAATATTTAAGTAGGCGCTATAGGTCACAAATCACATATTAGGTAGTATATTTCAAAATAAATTACCCCCAATAACAACATTTGATAAGTAGGTACAATTTAATGTTAATTAAACATTATCTTATCTACGAGAAAAATGAATAAAATATGAAATATTGCTGTTGGTTGTCGTGGTAATATCAGCTCAGGCATTACGTTTTAATCTAAACAAAGTGCCGACCGCGAGCGAAGCTGGGCATTTATGTTAGTTAAGCATGGATTACGACGTTGCGGTAATAAAACAATTTATTAGATACCCCGCAAGTAGCTAACAAGACGCCATTTTAGTAATAGTTGACTACATTTAAGGTACCGCGATGCATTACGTTCCAGAAACTGATTACGAGAATTAGAAAAAGTCAGTGTTGACAAAATTCCTCGAGCGGGATTCCGCACCCCATGACATGTCGGGTCAGGTGCACTACCAACTATGCTATCGTGGCTCAACACTATCTACTTTTACTTTGTAAGCCAAAGGAGCCCTATTAATATTGCAAAAATATTTGCGTAAGATTATGTTTTGCGAAAATCATGATTACAAGAAGTTCAATTCTATGGAATTGAAAAGTACTGGCTACTACTACTACTACTTTAATTGAGTTTTCTATCCGTTCCAATTCATCAATGGGAATAAATTCGGAAGGTACTCTTTGAATACTTACTCTTATGAATATTTAGCTAGCGATTGCCCGCGACTTCGTTTGCATGTCTTCTTTACGTCAGTTTGTCTGATCGTTCTCCAAATCCTACCGTTACTATTTCCAAAATCATAATGTAATATGTAGAAGACAACTTCAAAGAGCTGTAATTAATGTTACAGTTGATTAAAAAGTACAAATAGCTCATGTATTGGAAGGAGGCGAAAGGGAAAAGGTGGTCTGTATTATGGAATTAAAGGCAAAGTAAAATGACCTTATAATTAATATAATAAGAAATAATAAAATAAAACATACCAAGACAGAAACCCCGATGACAATATAAAAGGAAAAACAGAACAAAAGAGAATGACACTTCTAAAAGAATAAAGAGTATAAAACCTAAATATAAGTATTTACTCCGTAACAGCCCCCTCTCGATTCTACCTACATCCCTACCAAAGTAGCGCCAACATGCTACAACATGCAACATTAAACATACATTTATGCCACGAACTACTACTTAACTCATTGGTGCCTTTCTACTTTGTTTTTTATTTTTTTTATTTAAAAAGGTTTAGTTAAATATTGCTTTGTTATTATAACTTAGTAAATCAGGTTCAATACCACGTTCATAATAGTATTACCTCGATGAAACAAAACGTACCGCGTACGTTCTTCCGCTCGCATCTGCAGTAAAAATCTGGTCTTAGACAACGATATTACTGTGTATTAAGTTGTTCGAGTAAATCTTCCCCGCTAGCGATGGGGCTTAAGAGTTTACTGTCTTGTAGCGCTGCCGTCGGTTGCACCCGTCTTCCTTGGACGTAAACAACGCGGCTCATCTGGCGAGAAATAGAATTGAAGGATCTGCGTACTCTATCGATGATATTTACAGAGTTTAACAATTAACTAGTAATTTAAAGGGTTTTCTTGAGACTTCCAAATGGCGCTGTTATGTCGTTGGGACTACTGGGGGTTGCATATTATTAACAACTAAACCTATTCTAACTATTTTCGAATTAACTACGTTCAAAAGAGTTAGTGCCTTACAAATAAACAAAGAACAAGCTCCGAATAGTCATTCCGTGATTTATATATTTATATATTTATAAAAATCGTTTCACAGATTTTATAATAGCTAATGAACGAAATCCATAAAGGAGAATTCACCTACGGTTTATTCAACTACAATTACTTAACCTAAGGTTGATTGAAGTAACGGGCGTTTCACCTACTGTTGATTTATGTATGGCCAATATTTGTAGACATATGAAGAAATTTTTGAGTGAAACGAAACGAAAAACAACACGCAAAAAGTAAAGAATAACGTGAAATGAAACCTTTCCTGTCAATGACGTGTAATGTCATTAGAGAAACGTCATTTACGTAGTAATTAAACTTTTACCTAATCTGTGGTCACGGACTTCTTGGCGGGAAAGTGAAGAGTCATATCTGCGGTTTTGTTTTATTTTCTAAAATTGTTGTTATGTCGAATTTTAATGTGAAATAATAGTGGATTATTTAGTAAAGCCCCACATCTACTCATCATTCACTCGATGGAGGGTATAACATTTCTCACTTCTCATTTTTCATCATCATCATTCATCATCATCATACTGGAAGGAAATATTGTTTATTTATGTATTACTTGTAAGAAAAATTACTTTGACAATGGCTAAATGTGCTAATCGCACGAAGCCATCAACTAAAGGAAAAAAAATCTGTGGTCACGCTGCCATAGCGGTGAGACGGGGGGGGGGGGGGACCTCAGGGTCGAAGCCCCCGCCATGAAAAAAGTCTAAAGAGTGCATTAGGTTAGGTTAGGTTAGGTTAGTATCCCTGCGGTTTAATTCCCTCGGGATAGGCCCCGCGGTCTTCAACGTATCGGAGTTTGGACCCCCAGAGGTTAGTGAGTATCCCCCTCCATCTCGCTCTTCCCAGCCTTGGGCTTCTCCCTTGGCAGCCGACTGGGGACAATGGCGTCCCTATGATAGTTGGTGGGTTGTAGATAGCATGTAATGCATTCCTTAGGTTCGGTTAGTATGGTGATCAAAACGAGCTTGCTGCGGCAGCGGCACGTGCGCAGTATCCAATTCAATTCAATTCAATCATTTATTGCTCTCCATAAGTATGTACATGAGTTGTTACAATATTAGCTAGATAGAACGTTATGGGCCCGGATTGGGCACGATAATGTTTTGAGAGGAAATTAATATCTAATCTTATTCTACTGCTTATATAATTCGAAATGTATATTTATTTATTTATTTTCTATACAATAACTATGCTGTTAATTAATTAAAGTATTGTATGCATGTCAAGTCTTTTTTATTTCATATAAAGCATAGGTGAATTTGGATAATTTAGTCTTTATTTTTTTAATATGTGGCTTCCAGTTAATATTTGAATCTATTAAAATACCCAATAAAGGGAACTCCTGGACAACCTCCAATTTCGTGCCATTCAATAGATAGTTTATTTCAAGTGGTTCTTTTTGATAGGGTTGAAAGGTCATTATTTTAGTTTTATTATAGTTAATTTAAAGATTGTGGTTGTTCATCCAATTGAGTGTCTTTGCTAATATTGAGTCAAGTTTTTTGGCTATATTATTACAACTATTTGGAGATGAAGTAAGTATCGAAATATCGTCGGCGAATGATACACATGTCTCTTCTATAATTTTGGGCAAGTCGTT
Source organism: Eudonia truncicolella (assembly GCA_949315975.1). NCBI lineage: Eukaryota > Metazoa > Arthropoda > Insecta > Lepidoptera > Crambidae > Eudonia > Eudonia truncicolella. The sequence goes on from OX438826.1 coordinate 11,529,939, forward strand.
AATGTAAATAAGAAACAGTAAACAGCCAATATCACTGCCCCGAGGAATAGATGCATTAATTATTTTACCATCGGGGCGAACTGTTTTTATTTCTTTAGTAATTTCATCATGATATTCTATTTCAACATATTGTTCTCTATTTATTAATACTCGTTCGCGAAGACTACAGTATAAAAAAAGTATTCTATATGCTGGTCTGTTCATTAAAATCCATTCAGTAGTTTTTACGTGAAAAAGTAACAAACATCCATCCATACTTACAAACTTTCGCGTTTATAATATTAGTAGGATGACTCGAACCATTCATAAGCCGTTCCACGGATACCTAAACCATGTATTTTTTCAAGTATTATATCAAACTGGATTTTATCGTACGCTTTCGACATGTCCAGCAATATTCCCACTGGATATTGTTTGTTATTTATAAAATCAACGACCTGCTGTATGTATTTGTAAACTGCTAAGATAGTAGATCGTTTTTTACGAAAACCATTTTGGCTCTCGTCAAAGATTTGGTACTTTTCGCAGAGGTTGCACATGGCTTTATCAATTATATTAGAAGCAGTGGGTAACAGGGCAATAGGTCGGTAGCTATCTGGATTAGTTTTTTCGTTTTTCTTATAAACAGGTTTGATAAGTTTTTTAATTTTTCAGGGAAAATTCCTTTTGCAAAAGATTGGTTGATGAGCTTAGCAGGAAAGATAATTCCATTGTACAGTGCTTTATTAGCTTATGTGGAAAAGCAGGAAAGATAATTCCATTGTACAGTGCTTTATTAGCTTATGTGGAAATTCGTCTATTCCATAGCTATTTTTATTTTTTAATTGTTTTATTATTTTATATACTTCATAGGTGTCCTGTAGACACAGACCTGTGTCTGAGATAAAAACTATTTTCGGTGGGGTGAAGCACTGGGCAGCCCAGAGCTGTTGCATTTATTTCGCTTTTCACCTATAGATGAGAAAAAGTTATTGAAACTGTTAGCCACAGCCCACGGTTCCGAAGTTAGGATATTACTAATTTTTAAAGTGATATTACATTTGTTTTTACGAGTTTTTTTGTTTGTCCTTTCGCTTATTACAAACCACATTGTTTTAACTTTATTTAAAGAATGTTTTATTCTATAAATATTGTAGTTTTTAGCTGTAGCTATCGTTTTTTTCAGAATTTTTTCGTAAGATTTATAGTGCTGGTATAGAATTTGATGATTTGACTTTTGTGTTAGTATTTTCAGTTGCCTTTTGCTTTTACATGAGTTTTTGATTCCGACAGTAAGCCAACACTTTTTAGGATTTGTTTTGAATTTAATTTTATATACTGGTATACATTTATTAAGAATATTATGTAAAGTATCATGAATTTGTAAATAGTTCTCATTAACGTTTTCATTGGGTTTTATTATTTCATGCCAATTTACAAGTTTTAATTGTGAATGAAATTTCTCAACATTATTTTTATTAAACAATCTTTTTTCTATATGCCATACTAATTCTTTAATTTGGGTGATAGTTTCTATTTGTATAATTGTCCAGTAATCCAATGCGCAGTATTAATAAACTGTAAGCGCTACCCTTGTTTTAGCTAACAAAACAGTGCGGCGCGCAGTATCGATAAACAGTAGGCGAGTCGTCCATTAGGTATTTCATGCATATTTGAAACATTCAATTTCTTAAAACACCATTAGATTTATAGTTTGTTAGTGCAATTAATTTTAGTTTAATCAAAATTCAATAAGTTAAACAATACTGGAGTCGACCAATATACTTTATGAACATATGTGATCCGACCGTAGTTAATTCGAAAATAGTTAGAATAGGTTTAGTTGTTATAATATGTAACCCTACTGGGTTGGGTTCGGCAGAAGATAATGTCAAAAATCGATTGTTGAAAGTATTTTAATAATAAGTATCTTTATACCAAGAGAAACGGTTTTTTTATTCATTTTCATACACAACCGTACATATGTTTTACGTCACGCCAAAAGAAAACATGCACCAAGCACTGTAATTATATATAACTAAATCGACATCATTACACTGTACCAGTGCACAGAAAACATGCACAATGCACATATCATTGTGTGTGTATATATGTGTATTTATGTTTATGTAGTATATTATTACTGTACATTTTTTTCCAACGCGTCCATCTTATTTAATATCAATCCTCTCCATCCCTACGTTGCCAGGAAGATATCGCTTTTATTGATAAGGCCGCCCATTGTACGACTCCTATTTTTGTTTTCTTAGTTTAATGTCTGGGTTTTTTGTTATAATATGTTTGTTATATAAAGTATATCATACTTTTTTTATTCTATTCTATTCTGCAAGAAAATGTGCAAGACAATGTACTTACAAGAGACGCGGCATTTTCTCCCATTACTCTCTCGGCCATAACTCAGGGTTGATCCGCATCGACTTAATACAGCCCCCGGATATGTGCGGCCATTTTCGCGACCTCTAATAACTGCGCGTGCAGATATGGCAGTGCTAAATCTTGTTAAGATGCTTTATGTATAGTCTTTGAGGACCTCTAAAAAGGACACGTTAAGAAATTCTGCCAATGTTTTTTTCTTAAATATGTTGCTGATCCTTAGACTGAGAGAAAACCGCTTATCTTGGGAAAGGCATGTAATGACGAAGCCGGTCCCAGGTTTGGTTCCCAGAGCATAATGTTTGTACCTACTTAATTTGATTGGTTGGCATGTTCTAAGCCTGGTTAGCTACTCTATTCTAATTGTCGCCATAAAAATAATGTCAGTAGCATTGTTTTGTTCTGGTAGTTGTAAGAGTAACAGTAACAACAGAAACAGTTTATACATCAATATAGGAACTACATAAAATTATATTACTGAGGAAACGAAATTTCGAGTTTGAAACATCACTAGACCAATAAGGGTTGATCGCAATAAAATCGCAAAAATGTCTGCGAAGAGAAAGAAGTGGTAGAGCAATTTCCACATTTCAAGTTCAGTTTTTTCGAACCTCAGTGCCCGTAGTCGGTAATATTTGTTTGCGTTTTCTGCCCTGGCTGCTGAACAAATATAACACTGACAGAATTTTGTCGTAGAGCAATTATGTTCCACATTATTCTTGGTACTTTTTTTACGTAAAATATATGCAGTTTTTCGCCCCGACCGGCGACCGTTAGGGTGAGTCGCTATGAATTTGATAAAAAATCTACGAATTCGAAAAACGTGTCATCATCACAAGCAATTTTTTTTTCACTGCTGGGGCACGATAGATGGATGGATAGGGAGAACGTGCAATTAACCACCACGCTGCCGCTGGCCCAGAGAATTGGTGGTTGTCAGCGAGTGCTAATGCAGCTTTACGTGCCTTCCGAAGCATGGAAAAGCTCGAGTTAAAAAAGTTTTGGGACACCCATCCGATGACCGGCTTTTACGAAAGTTGCTTAACCTAAGCAATCGCAAACCGGGTGCGTTAACTATTGCACGACCGAGCTCCTCGACAAAAGTGTGTGGTAGGGCAGTCACCGCACATTTTTTTGGTACATTTTATCGAATCTCAGTTGTCGTAGTCGGTACGAGTATTTGCGTTTTTCCGGCCCCGCTCAGCCGCTCGTCGCGGTCGGTGTAATCTCAAATCTCCCGCCGCCAATTTATTTTCATTAGCGATCATCCTCGGTTAATTTTATTCCCTACTTACCCGAAGGATCGGGACCAACGGCTAACAAAGGATAGAGACGGACTCTTTGATATTTGTTATCTGTGTAAACTTCTTGTTTTGTTATTTTTACAATGAAGCTATATAGATTTAGTTGCAGTTTAAAAACATTACTTGCCCAATTCTATGTTTGCAGCCCTTATAGTTTCTAGGGATAGGGCTAAGGGTTCCTGGTTGACCGATTATTGTATCGCTTTACACGTGATGTGTATTCTTATTTCTTCTCTTTCGTTCTCTTATTATAACCGGCATTCAATTAAGTGTTAGAGGTTGACTCGGCAAATAACCGCCTCTGTGGTCTAGTGGTTAAGACCATCAGTTTAGACCCAGAGGTCCCGGGTTCGATTCCCAACGGGGGGCACATGCTTATGTACTCGGTTTGGTTGGTGGTAGCGCTTGTTGGTCCGTCTGGCTAGCTACCACCATTTTATCTAAATATGTCGCCATAACATCAATGGTTGTAGCATTGTTGTGTTCCGTTAGCTAGAGATAAGATAGCCAGTGCCTCACTAGTTAAGGATCCCGGGTGAAGTGCGCTTCCATCATTGGCATTATCATCACTTAACATCAGATGAGATCAAGGCATTGTGCTTATTCTAAAATATAAAAATAATGATAGAAAAAGCCAAAAAAGGCCAAAAGTCAATGAAATCGATGATTAATGATACTAAAACATTAAACAACAGAAAGAAACATAACTTAACTAAAAAACAGAGAAAAATATACAACAAATTAATAACTAAATAGTTATAAATAAAAGATGATTTACAATAGTACAGTGCTTAAAATTTTATCTAAAACATTATCAGTCATTTGCGCCATATTTTAATCGGACTGCTAGCGCCAATAGCAGAATTTGTTATTATACCTAAATATTAATGTGACGGAGGGATTAGATTGAGCTGAATGGAAATGGCTGGCTTTCGGTGAGTCGTATGAACGTTATATGGTGTGATCTATATACGCGTTATTGCGTTTCAGCACTTTAATTAGCTGGCTAGCCACGCAACCATTTGGCTGAAACATATTTATATCTATAATAGAGGTAAAATTTGTGACTTTGTTTGTTTGAGGAGAGTTATCTCTAAGAAACTATTATTGGTCTAATTCCAAAAATGCTTTCACTGATTTAGTGATACAGGCTATATTTAAATTTGATAAAAAAGTTTATTTTAAAGTCTCAAATCCACGCGGACGAAGACGTGGGTAAAGTGCTTGTATGAAATGTAAGCAAAAAAGAAAAGTGCGACTCCATACACCGCGCCCGGGGCTCCTCTATCGCGGGCCCAGTATCTGCGAGTTTCTTAATTCATTTGCACAGGATAATATTATTTTTTTACTCCCCCAGCTTTTTGTGATGTTGAGCCGAAGCTTATTTTTTATTCATTCCATCGGTCGCTGATTGGGGTGGGACATCGCGACTCGAAATCATCCTCTCAGGTGTAATCGACTCGACAGGACAATTGTCAAGGATTTTATGATACTTTAAAGGTAGCTACGGGGTTTTACGCATATTGTTTCGCGTTTAATTCGATTTGTTGTAAAAAAATTGTGGATTTCACACTGTCTACCTTTTACAGCAACGGAGAAGCATGATATGTTATGTTGTCTTATTTACCACAACATCGGATTTGACCTTCGTCTAACCTGTTGTTATAAGTAACGATAAGGCCGAAGATAGAAAACTTTACCGGAAGCCTCAACTATTGAGGAACCGGATATCTTATCTGTAACCGGCACAAATGCTGCTAACATTAATCAGGACAAGATCTATAATAATACAAAAACACAAATGTTGAAAAAATTTCTACGAGCAGGATTTGAACCTGCACCCTTCTGACATACCGGGTCAGGTGCTCTGTTGCGTTGTTTTCACGCTGCACCAGTTGTCCTTGCGTCTGGACTCCATTTCCACTTAACATCGGGTGGAGTGTAGTCATTTGTCTACGTATATAAAAATTAAGGGTAGAAAGTTTGTATGGAAATCTGTCATTCCTTGAATTTCGGTATTTGCCCTGGTTAGAAATTATAAAGTGTTTCAGGATTTTTGGAAAATTATCCCTAAGTAAAGGATGGCAATTTGTACAGGATTTTTCAAAATGGGTCAAAATTACTTATACAGATTGATCTTTATTACTTTGTTTTGTGTTAGACACTTTTTACTGATTCTAGCTCGCTAAAATTTAAATCTTAATGTTTAATCATGATCATCATCATCATCATCATTTTATTACGAATGAACACAAGTCGTGTAGCCCACGTGAGCAAAGTCGCGAGCAAAAGCTAGTTATTTATAAACAGCACCACCGATTTCAATATGAAAATAAAAAGAAACATTATTATAGTGTTTGTCATTAGCCCCCTACTTCGTTTCCTCCGATGAAATTTTGAAACAATATTTTATTTAGGCTGCAGGGATTCCTAATCCTAATCCTAATCTTAAGCAATGAAAAATTAAAAAGATAGAATATGAGTTTGGATTGGCATTGACAGATTTCGGCCGCTCCCCTTCCATTTCCGAAAAATGTATGAAAAAAATGTTTATGTAATTCAATGTCTTTGTAAGACATATTATACATATCTATATTTTACCGGATGTGAGATAAATCCCATATAAACTTTAACTATACCAAATCGCACACTCCTCCATGCACGCAATTTGCTTAAAAATATAACATTGATTACCACCACTATGGTAGCTAGCCAGACGAAATTAGAACAAGACCTACAATCAAACCGATTTGGTATTTCATAATTTGTATCGAATCGAAATTCGATGTTGACAAGTAAGTTCATAATAACCTTAAAAATCTCCAAAATTACAAAACAAGTCTCAATTAACATTAATAAAGTCTAAATCTAAATTAGAACTACTTAAATAAACATACGTATTAATTCTGCAATTGAAATATTTCTATGAACAACGAACATCTCAGTAAACAAAACAGGTAAATTTCGCTTACATCTAAATCTGTGCATGAATTAATTTGTCGCGCGAAATTAACGCATGAGTTACGTCGCCCACTCTGACATTCGTTAAATCGCACTATGCATCTCGCTACATGGAACTGTATAGAGTTGTTGATACCTCCTCCAAAAGTTTACCTTTTTTTTAAGTGTTGGTTTGCATTTTAACTATGACGAATAATGGTGAGTCAATTGTTGGTGAATATTCGATAAAAATGTATGTATTTTGGAAAAGTTTTTTTTTAAATTTTATTTATCAAAATATGTAACCTTACAAATGATGTACCTAGTAATAAATAATAGCAATTTCGTAACTCTTTTGTAACTTCTGAACTGCATGTTGTTTAGTCAGTAGCTCAATCAGGTTTCGCTATTGGTGTTGCCATATATTAAATCAAATCATATGATTTCATCATCGATGTTACAATAATGTTACAATAATTGATGAATAAAATAACAAGTGTAACAACAGTAAGTATATGTACAAAAAAGGAAGTATGTAGGATACCAACTACCTACCTAATACCTAATATCGAATCGAATCGAATCGAGTTAGGCAAAAAAGTTTCGTCGCGTTGCATTTTGAAATAACTTGTCGTTATCAACAAGTGTAATAGATATAATAAATAAATATATTAGACAAAAACAGTAATTAAATGGTTGTGATAGAGCAGAAAAAATAAGAAAACCTACAACATCAATTTCACACTTGAATTTATTCAACTTTTTATTCTTATTTAATAAAAAAAATACAGTTTAATCTCAAATAAAAAATAACAACGATAAGTCAAAAGAATATATTATTAACTTGTGTTGCAGCAGCTCTATGTAGTTACCAACGGTGCGGTATTTACCACTGCCTCAGGTGAAAAGATCCCACGCTCACCCGCCGTCTGCAGCTAGCTTAAATGTTTATTGTACCCCACATGTACTCAAACTCGCCTGAATTCAATATAAATTACCTAAAAAAATACAAGTTCATTTCGAACATTAGAACGGGCGACATACTGAAATGAAACGCTTTGTACGGATCTACTCGCGTTTATTTTATATATCATTTTATTCATAATATGTTAACAGTTGGATTCATCCCAACTCTCCTGGTGTAGTGACATGTAATGAGGAGATTATGAGCAGGATGTGATGAGAAAGTTTATGATAGCGTGAAAGTTGAAAGCTATGGGAAAGGAAGATCGAAGAAAATCAAACTATTCTTGTCAGTTCTTCTCGTCATTGACGTTCAGAAGTGTAGGAATTCCTTGGGTAGAAATAAAATAATACATATAATATAATGTTTTATTTTATTTTTATTGTTTTTTGTATAAATTAAATGTTTTACTTAGTAAAAAAACCACTCGATTATTTATTATTCTTGTAGTAGACCGATAGGTATTCAAACGAGCGAAGAGGCAGGTAGAATAGTTTTCTTAAAAAGTTATCAAGCACACAACAAAATTTTAATTCAGCGATAAAAGTAATTATATTGTATTTTAATTAATTCAGATCGGAAGATAGAACTCGCTTAAACAATACAAAAACCGCTTTTTAAAACGAGCTTAATTTTAATTGCCACTCCTTCGCTGTTACGGCTGTTCCAGACAAAACATCTTAATTTTTAACGAGGACTCATCAAAATTGTTTAATTACATCCCACAGGGACAGCTAAGCGTGAAACGGAACGTAGCTAATCAACCGTTTAGAGTACTCCGCAATGTCTATAAAAACATCCCCTTGATGGTGACGGCGAGATCAGGAAATTATTTTCTTAAAAAATAACGCGTCCCCCCGACCGCGCTTGACAGTGAGGTGACAGGAGTCCTATTAAATCGATTAGCGCCTCACTTCAGACTGTCAGTTAATTTGTGGAACAATGTGTTGTTAATTTGGTTCTGGGTTTTTGTTGTTTCCCGATGCGCTTTTGTTTTGAACTTCAGTAAGTTCTCGTGATTTGGATTTGATTAACTGTGTTTGACGATTTGTCTGTGACTATTTTATTTTATTTTATTTTTAGTTTATACTAGTAGTTATTTTGGTCACATGATATGCATTACTTATTTACATTGTAGTGGCATTTTTACCAGCCTCAACTCTTAATGTGTCAGATAAGTTTGAGGAACCTCAAAATCTCCATTACATCAGCTATACAGCCGATGTTGCGTAGACTGCGGAAACCGAAGCAATTCCTTTAATATAGAGAAACATTATGAGGGGGCGAGGGGCAACTAACACGAGGTTTACGCGTCAGATAACACAGCAAATGCAAATGTACCTATTCTGAGATCTTTTTATCGCGACATTAACTGGAAACGTATATAAAACGATGATTTCTGTCATTTCTGCTCAGCTCGGTAATCTTTCGATGCATCAAATGGGATTGTTTGCTGGAAATAGGTACGTTTGGAACGGCGTGATTCATTTGTTTCGAATGGTACATACCTATCTAACACTCGTACATTTAATTTGTTTCTTCCAAAAAGGTGGGATGACCTTTTTAGTCAATGGCAGGTCAACTTGTTTGTATGGCTACTTCAGTAGTGTCCTTTGTGTGTTCCGGTTTTAATGGTATGAGATCAAACAAAACCACTGAGCATAGATGGCTCATAACTAAAGCATCAAGTTAGCAATGTGTGAGTTATTGCGATGGTGTTGCAAGTGCTATAAATAAGGATTCGTTGACCGCTTACTCTAAGGCGAGTTGTATGCTTGTTTGTAAGCTAACTTTAATAAAATAAAAAGATTATTTATGTAATTTCTACTAAACTGGCTATTAAAAAACATTATCGTTCAACGTCAGTGAAAGTATCCTGGACATGGCACTCCAATCTCTTTATAACAATACATACTTTCTTTACAACTATTACGCCAAAATTCTTAAACGATGAGGCTTCTAGATTTTTAAAACGCTATTAAAAACTAAGTATTTCTAATTTAATATAAAAAATTATAGGTACGAGTAAAATTACATTAAAACATGGTTTTGTATAAATGTAATGTCAACTTAAAATCACAACATCAGACGTGACGCAAGATAATTATCTCACAACAAATACCTAAAGCATCGCCGGCAAGTTGTAAAGTGCTCCGTCTAGAGAAAATTCAATAAAAAGCTAAAAGCCAATCTTATCTCCTGAAGAGGAAATTAAGAAACAGCGGCGGGCAACTGACACGGTCGCTCTTTACAGATCTGTCCATAGGGAGGGGTTGTTAATGATTCCTTTGTCGATTTCTATATCGATATATTTAGTAATAATACTAATTAGTGTCCAATTTTGTTCGAATTCCACAAATACAATTTACATTAATTTAAGTAAAATGGGGCGTTCTGGTTGTCGAGAATTTCGACTGTTCACATTCTTATTAATATTTAAGTAAAAATCTCAACCACTTTCTAACAATAGAAGAATAGCGAAATGTAGTAATTCATGTTTGTTTCCCATTAATGATTTTCAAAATTTATAAGATACACTACAATACAATAATACAAGAATATTTTTATTCATGCACCATTGACTATTAGTTGAGCTAGCCTTTAAATATTCTATTCTATTACTATTCCTCAACAATCTTTGTTTAAATAAGTAAAGGTAGCATTTATTATCTTAAAAAATATGCACACTATAATAACGTTTATACTACCATAAATGAAATATTCTATAAAAAAAGTAAAATGTCAGAAAATGTTTTCGTACAAAAAACATCGATCAATGCGCACGGCACAACAGTACACATTTTTAAAGATAGAGTGTTGAATGCGACAGCGACGCGACACCGGGTTTCGGCGTCGAAACGTTGAAATAATTCCGTAGTGACGGTCCGCCCCGCCGCCGCCCGCCGCCCGCGCCCGCGCCGCCCGCCGACCGCAGCGGAAACGCTGCCTTATCTCTACGCGAATACCCGCTTGTTCCATTTTTAAACAACTCACTTCTTTATTTCGTATTTATTCCACCACCCTTGCACCCCCGCCCTCCTTCCGCAAAGTTACCACATGAATAGAGACGCCTACTTAATGGGACTTTCAGTTCCTAAGTCATCATGTTTTTTTTAACAATATACTCGGCGAAGATAAGTAAGGAGGTCGACGGCGCGGATAATAAACGGTGGAAATGTACGTGTTTACTTCGGGGAAATTTGAAAGAAAATCTTGATGGCGCGTCGTAAATTCGCCAACTTATTTGGAAGTTTGTTGCGGCCTGTCTCGCTTGACGTGCGAACGCGTGGATGTTGCGGAAACCGGTGAAGGCTCCAGCTTTAAGTCAAAGCGACTCGCTCAATTGAATAATATAAAACCAAGATTTAATGGTGTTACTGCGTTTTATTATTGTTTAAGAACACTCTCCCAGAGCGTTGTTTGTAATAGGGTTAACATTCCGGAAGAGAATAAAATAACCCATATGAATAACTTTTTGTATGAAAGTAACTTTTAAAGCGCGTAAAAGTCAGCAGCTACATACAATTGCCTAGTTTTCTATAAAACACTTTTATTTATTTTTGCAGTTTCCATGTTGTTTTATGTAGGTAAGTGTTGGATATCCGCTTTATTTTTTTGTCGCTGAAACATGGTGATAAATTTTTACTTTTCAATTTTCAAGTGTTAATTGCTGCACTGAAGTTAAATTAAATATTTATAAAAGTATCGTTCGGGTGGGCGTTTAATTTTTTCACTGTATTTTATAAATTTTATAAATATTGTGACAAAAATCGACATAACGAATAAGTTAAAATAACGTATATTGAACTTTGGACGTTACGTTGTCCTACTTGGCTCAGGACCTCCCACTTAAATTATAATAAATATTGTGGAAATTGGGATGTGAAGACCGGGCTATACACCACTATGCTAGTCATTGGCGGACTGGAAGGCGGTTAATGTACGCTGTATCATGAAAATGAAAACGACATGAACATGAAAAAAACCCACAAAACTATAAAGAAAGTGATGAGCCAAGCAAAGTTGAGTTCGGTTTTTGGGTCAGATTTAAAATATTCAGGATTTATTCCTGATTCTAAAGAGTTTCTAGAAATTACCAACAAACCTTATTATCCAAATAAGTGACATAAAACCAGGTGAAAACAACATTGGCGTGGAAGTGGTTCTCCTTGGATACAACACAAGATAAAGTATCCTTATCCCGGTATTCTTCGGGGTGCAGTTTATCCCTTATCGGGACAATGCGTTCCCGCAACATCATTACAATGGCTCTTCAACATTTTTATTATTGCGTTAGTATTGTCTTACTGCGCGACGGTGCCAGATAACAGTGGCTACACACTGCCGTGAAGTTAGGCAAACAACAGCCAACAAAATGAAGATAAAAAGAGACCAATCGTAGCCAAGCAATCAACGACTCGATGTCTTAGTGGCAAAGCAATCAATTCAATTATGGAACTTTGCCCAGCTGTGAGACAGTGTATAGGAAAATTACTATCGTGCCCCATTCGGAGTCGATGGAACATCGGACGTCTCTCGGGTAAGAAATCCAGCAGTCATGCTCATACGCCCTTTAGAACGCAATGCTATTACAATCTGAAATCATCATCTAATAATAGCCCAAATCTTTTTTATATGTTTTTAATTACAAATTGATGACGAATGTGTGCTGCTTACCGGAGTCACTACTGTACTGTCCCGAACATTCCATCGCGCACAAAGAAATTCGCTGATTCGTTACTTTGTCGCCCTTCCAGAAGATGGAATACTCTACAAGCACACGTTTTCCCCTCTTCCCGTGACATGGGGTCCTTCAAACGAGGCGTGAAGAAGCTCTTTGTGGATCTGACTGACTACGTTCCGTTGTTTTCACGCTTCACCAGTTATCTCCGCGTCTGGACTCTATTAACACTTAGCATCAGGTGGAGTGGAGTCATTTGCCGTGCAATGTATAAAAAAAGAGACCAACTTCATCTTAAATGTCTTACAGAATGAAATGGAGTGTCGGACACTCCATTTCGTTCATCGTTTTTAGTTGTAAAACTAGATATTAGAAGCAAAACTAGCAAACCGCCTTACTGATATCGATATCTGAAAACGGTTTTCGATATCGATATGAAAACTGAATATCGGTTACGTAACCGTTATCATAGAAAACCGAAAACGCCCATGTCTAGCGTGTCCACATTCTCAGAGGTGAGCTTTCATTGTTGAAACGTTCGTCGGTTGTCCTGCCCGTGTTCGCCAGCCCGTAACTCGCTACCGAGATACGTTCCAGATTTATGTTAGTAATGTTTGTTGTTTCACCTTCCGCGAATAATGCGACCCTAGATTTATGAATAAGCCCCGTTTGTGTAAGCGGGTGATTGGTGGTGATAAAGGGAAGCCTTGACTAATTTCTTGGGTCGTTACTCATCGTATTTACCTGTGGTGTTGATAACAGTAAATGTATTGTTCATAAAAACATCATTATGTAATAGCTATTCCTTGCATTTGTATAGTGTTAAATACTGAAAAAGTGTTGAAAGTATTTTTCACTAACACCTTTAGGCAAAATGGGTCAGGCGCCTCACTTATCAGGCTATCGTTTCTGTAGTCAACATGTTCATATTCAGACAACCCTAATTTAATGTGTTCAAATGGTGGCTAGATATTTTCAAGTCTTTTTGAATCCCAGCTTATTCGCATAAAATTACGTGAAATGTTGAATGTTGAATCATCATAAAATAATTTGTTAAGGCCACACGCTTAGGTCAAACAAATGAAGACATATTCCCAGACACCATTGAAGCTTACTAAAAAAAAGTGACCCAAACAGTGATTTGAAAAGTTCTTTCATATCTCAGAGAAACTATTAAAAGTGTGTAATATCAAATCAAATGAAAGTGTAGTCGAGTGAATTGAAAAATGTAAATCGTGATCATACACACACATGATGAATTCCTTTTATACAAACTGCAGTAGTACCTAAAATATTGTCTAATCCTTTCAACCACTTACCGTTAGATAAAAACCTCCACCGCAAAATTTGAAACCAAAAACTATAAGAATGATGAATGAAAATCTTTATCTATGCTCTGTCTACCTCTTTCCACGCATGCTAACTTTTTTCATAGAGTCAACCAAGCTTATTTCGCGGGGCGCAATATAATTCCTGTGCTATAAATCTTAACTTTAGCAGGAGGGGGGATTAAAGATCAGTAATCTTAGGTCGGTATGAGTTATGGCGTGCCACCGGGATCGTCTTTATTGTGACTTTAAGAAACTAAGAGGAGATTTTGTAAAACGTTCGAAATTAATTTAGATAATGATTAATGGTATCTGCAGTAAGCAGGAAGCGCGGTAGGGGTATTTGCATAATTGGAGATAGGAAGGTGCGGTTATGCGGTTTGTCTTTGCTTCTGTATAAGTTTATATGTAGATATTTATACAACTTGTTCAAGAGATCGATGTTTAGAAAAGTACCAGTTAAAATCTTATGATTAAATATTTCCGATTGACAGCTAATCACTTTTTATCTTGTGATTATCATTAAATAAGGTAATGCGTTTGTTTGTTAAGTAATGTATATGTATGGGTTAATTTATGGTTTCATACAATTCATAAGAATTGAATCCAGTGAAATTTATTAGGATAATCGCAACTTCTTTTATTGCACTAGTTGATAGTGTGGGTGGGTACAAGTATAAAGAATAAATTTTGCTCTGCAACCCTTTATCACAATTAAGAGAATTTACAGTTGATTAACTCAATATTTGGCTGTTTTTATTTACAATTTTTGTATGAGAATTTAGAATTATTTTGAATGCAGTACATCTGTAACAGTAGAAAATATTTTGCTGTCTCTTATAGTTTTCCGACTTTCCCATTCTGTACCTATAACTTTCTCGATACAGTCAGCTTCGAAAGTAATTAACCATCATCACGTCAGTATCATGTGCTATATTATTTATTAATCGGTTTGCAAAGTGTTTAAATGTCAGCCAGTTTTGCTGCTGGATTGTACAGTCGTCTTCTCAAGTTGTCTTATTTATTACTTTTTATTTTCAAGTGCTAATTGCTGCACTGAAGCTAAATTAAATATTTATAAAATTTTATAAAATACAGTGAAAAAATTAAACGCCCACCCGACCCAGCCAGGAATCGAACCTGGGTCTTCCGCAATCCGGGCGGCTGCACTGACCGCTATGCAACCGGGAAGGCTGGCGTAAGCGCTGAATTTTGTCACTGCTTTTTGAGTGCTCTTTTTAGCGGCACTGAGTTTTTTTACTGTATGTTATAAAATTTTAAAAATATTTGTCTTTTTTTATTTTTAATAAATGCCCCTTTACAAACGCCGACTTTGCAGAAAGGAGATTTATGTATTTTTTTTAATAAACAAAGATTAACATTATCTTTTAAGTTTCAGACGGCTCTCTGTCGGGAAGAGTAAGGAAATCTGAAGGAATATTTATAGCGGTAACTTTATTTAATATTCGGTTCAGACGCGGCGCCTCGCAGCAACTTTTAAGCTTACCTACGGAATTGCTTAGCCGTAGGTACCTACAACGCGTTTTAGAAACGAACGAGTTTTAGACAGAATCTCGGCAACCGGTACATCGTTTCATGTCTCATAATGCTGTAATTGATTTATTGCACTTACAATGAAAAACAAAACAGTAATTGAATACTTTCTACATAGTTTAGGCCAGAAATATATTTATAAATGTAACGTAATTCTACGAGAATTGCAAACTGATCCTTAATTGAAAAAGTCTCAGATCAATTAGGCCAATTTGATAGACATGATGATTGTCTGTATCCGACTTTTAACTTTTGACAGGTACTTACTGAGAAATTCTGTAATAAGAAAGTATTATAAGTTATCAACAGAAAAATACTGATGTCTTGAAACAAAGAGGTGCTTGATTTAAACAATTTTGGACACCCACGTAAAGATCGACGTTTGTCTAAGTTTTATGATTTCATCAATAATTGCGGTACAGGTTACACCTAGTACCTACATGTTTAATCGAATGTCTAGTTTCGACAACAAAAAGATTATTTACTATAACACCATACACAAGAACCTCAAGCTCACGAACGACAATCTGGCAGTATTAAAATTTCCCGATAAGCACGCCCACACTTCAAAAGCACGTATCTACATAAAACTTCTAATTGATGTGTCATCTGAGCGGAGTAAGCCAACACATGCGCAAACTTATCTCAACTTTCGGATACTTCTAACTTTCCTACAATGGCGTAATTGAAACATCGGAAATTCTCAAGCAAGCACATATTTCAAAAGCGCTCTTCTTGCTGGATAATATAAGGAGATAGAGGACAGAGTCGGATATAAAATATGGCGTCCTTTCATGAATCTTATTAAGATATCCTTCGAAAACAGAATGAGAGGGAAACATTGGTGGCACTATGGAAAGAGAGGGACGGAGCATTGGCTGCGTTTACGTATATTAAAATAATACAGCTGGTTAAAAGAGGTGCGGTGTTGGAATTTATCGTTCCCATGAATATAATTTTCTTTAAGATGTGGATATAGTTGAGCGGTGGTTAGTGTCAAATGGCTATTAAAGCACTTGAGCTCGTGTTTAGACACTTATGCATCTTTTTTTAACATGAGAAAAGTCTCATGTTTATAGGGCAGAGGCACCAGTATTCGGTAGGAACCAGTGATCGTCATTTGTTTCCTTTAGCCATTAAAAATTTTGCTACAATTGAATACCGACACACTTAGGTGTTATAAAGTAAAATGTCAATGATTAAATGGCGACGAGAACTGGTGTCGAACCTAGGCTTATTGTGCTGAATTGGTATTTGGTACCACTACGATAGTACTAAGAGCTGTCTCTTTATGATACTTGGACAGCTGTAAAATTTTATGAAGAAAATTTTCGGACTTCCAATATTTGGATTTTAAAAAATCGGTAAGTTTTGGCGTGGTAGACAGTTTTATAGATTTGTTTCTTATTTATCTGAGCACTGTGTGCCTGCATAGGTAAGTTTCCAACTTTGATCGTACATTTTTAGGACAACATTTGTAATATCAATTACATTGATAATTATGGCGAAATTAGTTTCTTTTTTCATTATCATTCATCATCTTCAGGATTTCCGATAAAGAAGGATTATGAATGGCAAGGCAAAGTATATTTATTTACAGAAGCTATTTCAATATGCATATAATATAACGCATATAAGCTTTTTCCATAAGGGTGTTGGTTATTCTTTATAATAAGTACTTTTTTTTAATATAATTTTCAGGACTACTAATGATGAAAATTTAGAACACGAACCAAAATATCACAAATTTTACTTTTTTTTAAAGGTAAGGTTGGTTAAAGGTGACCCTTTACCGAAATGGGAATACCTACTAAATGTTTATTACACATTCAGACACTAAAAGAACCTTATTGATTCAAGCGAAGCCCCAATACACTATCATCCCGCAGACATTATCCGAATCTCAGCTACGTCTACCTTATCATTCAATTTAGCGATATTAGGGGGCGATATGCAAAAATTACCCATCTCCCTTTATCCCCCATAAATAACATTAGGTGTGGGAGAGATAGCGTGCGTGAGAGTGTTTTTGTAATTACCATATAAATAATAATTCCGTGCGTCGTAGATTACAGTTAGGTAAGGATGATTCACTGCAGCGCTTCGCACTCGACTCGAATGACTTGCCAACTTCTGGTGTTGCGAAACTTTTTCTTTTTCCGTGTGCTGAAAATGGAAAATGGCACGTCATTAGTTTATATATAGGCAATAAGTAATTAGAAATATATATATATATTCTTTGTTTTTTTTAACTTTAAATGCCAGACTTGTTAAGTGACTCAGGTGAGACCAACGAGTTTTTGAAATACGGTTGATTACTCATGCAATTTAATATTTAAAACCTTTTATAGTTGTAACTAGATAGTGGATAAACATTTAAAAAATATATTTATAACAAGATAGTGTATTATTATAATTATTTAAATATTCTGTTCCAAGACAAATATTGCATAGTTGATAAATACTATTTTAACATATCATAATATATACCTCAAGTTTACTTTGTAGTATGTAATTTATAAAATTTAAATAGGTCTCTTCACCATGATAAAAAACATGAGCAGCTTTTACCTGAGATGAGTATGTTAGTTTATTTTTTTATTTTTTTTAGTCTTTGGCAGCCTTTAACTAGTCATTTGCTTCATTGCCATTTTGCAATATTGTTGACAAGTGCTTTCATAAAAAATAAAATTAATATACAAAAAAAATCCGACAGCATTATGAGACATCACCATATAAAGCGTACCTAGTTTATCTCTCCCAATTTCCATTACCATCTTCAAGAAAAATGATAACGTGTTTTAACCTAGCTAATGTAAATCAGCCGCACGTTGACAAAGCGCGCTATGAATAATGCCCTCCATATATTCCCGTATCTTCCTGATTATTGCCGAAGGGGATAAAGTATAGGAAATTTCGCTTAAACACCACACCACACACCTTTCAGTCCTCCCTTCGCAAGCTCCGAATAATTTTAAATTAATAATTATGAATTGTTTGTTAATTAACTGTGATTCGAGTGACGCGTGTTCTCGTTTCTAACTTAAAATTTGAATCTTTTTGGTTTGTGAAAGGCACCTCTATGGTTTGTAAGATGTAAGAAGTCTGTATGGTTTGTGACAAGTCTCTGATTTAGATTTCCAGCGTTCGCTTCCCAGCGGGTGTGTATATTGTGCTTTATTTCATCGTCCTGAAACATTAAGTAGTATTTTAAAAAACAATTTAATCCTTAGACATTACAGAATTAAAAAAGTTTTTTGAAAATTTCTGATGCAATAAAAAAGGTAAATAAACAGAGCCAATGTTAAATTACCTTGCCACCAAATTTACATTAGGCAATAAAATATTTGCAATAGCTAGTAAACAGTAATCCCCCCTGCAAGTAAGTAATCTTCGCTCAAAACCATTCATCTCTCCTAATACTGGCAATAATTAAAAACCTCAAAGGTGCCGCTCGCTCCGCAACTCACTTAATCGTTACCCCGGTTGATAGATGGCGCTGAATCTTCAAAGATTTTACAACCGTGTCACACTACAGGCGAGTCAACACCGCCTACACTGTTGGTGGTTGAGGCGAAGGGCTTGTACGCCGACAAGGTTCTACGACGCTCGCGTGGTTTTATTAGGAAGCGTTTACACGGGCGGCACGTAGCGTAATAAATAATATAGTAATCAGTGCGATTCCTTACATCCCGGCTCTTATTAGGCCAGCGCGTACATTCAACATTCGGTAATGCCCTGGCTTACTGGCACATGTGGGACGGAAAGATTCCGACAATTTATTGTACTTCGGCTTATGAATCATAAATAAGGAAGGGCTAATTAGACTTGCCAGCCTCTTGGATTGCCTTAAGTGTCTTAATATCTTGTAAATAACTTAAGATGCTGAGCCAGTTGATGTAGGTACATACTAGATATTTTTACTTAGAGCTTAGATTTTATTTTTTGCGTTGTGTTGTTATGTCCTTTCGATATTTATTAAATACAAATATTTCCAGTACATCAAAAAGTAGTTTAAGCTACTTTATCATTTATTACATAAAATAAATTTATACAAAAAAAAATACAATAACTTTCATAATTAAACTTCTTTAGTCTTATGTCAAAATCCATACCTCGTTTTTCGCCAGCGAAATATTTTAATTTTTTTTTATAAAACTTACGTTTTAACTCGATATATAATAAAAAACACAATCAGATAAGAGCCGTGCCCATACTGTGTCGATAATACGGGCAAATTATGAAGTTTTAACAAGTTCTCGAAATAAATCTCGGAGACAGAGCGCGGTTATCGCGGCGCGGCGTGGAGGCGTGGGCTTTCGTATGAGTTGCCAGTGTATTACAATTTAACTACTAAATTAAAAAACAAAATAGGAGAATGGTAAAAACATTGAATACCTATTATTTCCGTGGTCGCTGTATGGTTGGTACCTACATGTACGCCTGATGCTGCGGCTGTTATTATTAATGTTACAAACTTCAACAACTGCGCTACTTCAATACTGTTTGTAAGTTAGTAACGTTAAGAATGGTTGGTATGTTAAATCTATTTTAATAATTATAAATAATTTCAAATAGATCTGATCAGGGCATCAACGCAGGTGAAAGGTGGTGATAAAATGGTAGTCAAGTAAGATTATATTATGCTATTCAAACTTAAAGTGCAATAGGTTTCTTTTGAGAAATTTGCAGGTTTACAGAGTAGGTACCTACTGTTTTAAGCTATTTAATTAGTTCTATGAATATAAGTCAATTCATTGTCTAACCTTAAAAGTTACTAAAAATTACGTTATCAACAACAAATTTTCAGTGGCTGGCAACACCATAAGGTAAAGAATGGAAAGTAAAGTTGGCGCAATAAATTAATTGGCGTATAAGTTGCGAGTGAGGCGGGCGACCCGCGATCCGACCAAGTTTCGACTATTAATTTGGGACTTAAAGACGAGGAGCGACAAATAACGGGGTTATATGTGAGATTTCAACAAATAGGAAGGAGGAAAGAGATGTTTAGAAACTCTTTGGAACCAATTACTGCACATCAGTCAACTATTAAATAAAAAACCAAATAATCAAAATTGGAACGTCTGTCGCGTCGCTCGGTAGCCGAAAGTATTTGAATATTTTCTTTATAGATAGCTCGGCAAATGACTCCATCCCACCTGTTGTTAAGTGAAAATGGAGTCCAGACGAAAAGATAACTGGTGCAGCGTGAAAACAAACGTAGTAGGTATCAGTTAACCACACTCTGCCGGCCCACAAGGAGCTTCTTCACGTCTCTTTTGAAGGACGCCATATCATAGGAAGGAGGGAAAACGTGTGCTGGTAGACTATTCCATCTTTTGGAGGTGCGGCAAAGAAACGAGTCACCACTACCAAATACGAGAAATCATGGTTCAATCACATGAGTAAGGGTAGGGATACTTACTCATTTGGTTCAATGGTTCAATCCACATAGCTGCGTTAGATTAGAGAACTGGATGAAGCACCTACCTAACGCAAGCTTATTAGCTTTCTAAGTGAGTTAACATGACTATTTATTATTAATGTGTTTTAATAGCAGTAGTAGGTATTCTAACTGACTTCGTTCGGTTGCCAACGCGACGTCACTCGTTAGTTAGAACGCCCAATATCTCGAACGAGAATAAGGTTTCGAACGTTCTTGTTATTGTAATAGAAATAAAATTGTGATTCTGAAATCAACATATATGTTGTAGCGATTCATATTTAGCTCATTTGGTTGTAACTCATAAAACACAGCAGTCAAGTTCAACAATTATAGGCATTATGAAATTTACAAATTACAAAAACACAACGTTGAAAAAATTTCCACGAGCAGGATTTGAACCTGCACCCTTCTGACATACCGGGTCAGGTGGTCTTCCAATTGAGCTATCGTGGTTCTAACCAGCCCGCCGAAATTATTCAACACTATTTACTTTTTTACTTTGAAAGCCAAGGCGCCAATTCAATGTCAACAACTACCGTCATTAACATCTGATCATAATATTTTTACAAATACTAAAGATCTGTTAAGAAGTAGGCAAGCTATTTATAAAATGTTTTTGTTATGTTTATATAATTTTAAAGTAAATTTTGTTGCGATACAAATTACAAAAACACAATGTTGAAAAAAATTCCACGAGCAGGATTTGAACCTGCACCCTTCTGACATACCGGGTCATTATGAAATTTGTCAAACAAAAAGAATCACTACAATTAGATTGCATCTGTCCTGCGTCATCGAATGAACCAAAACGGCTGTTACCGAATACAATACATTGCCTTGCTTGTGGTCCATCAAATTGTAGAAAAATCAACTTAATTGGTAATAAGTTTATTATTGCATAGAGATGGTCCCCGTTTTAATAACCTGTACGTGTACTCAAAATCTTTATACCAAACCAAATACTTATATCTAGAAAAAGTTTTAGAAATGGTGCCTGGTATATCGTTTAACAAAAACAATCACAATCGCGAAATTTTGAGTCCTCATGAAGCTTTACCAGATTCGATTATTATTTTCTAATTTTTAGTTAATCTTTTTTGTTTGACAAATTCCATTATGCCTATAATTGTTGAACTTGACTGCTGTGTTTTATCAGTTTCAACCAAATGAGCTAAAGATTAATCGCTACAACATATATGTAGATTTTAAAACCCAAATTTTATTTCTATTACAATAACAAGAACGTTCGAAACCTTATTCCCGTTCGAGATATTGGGCGTTCTAACTAACGAGTGAGGTCGCGTTGGCGACCGAACGAAGTCAGTTAGAATGCGCAATATCTTACTACTAATAGCGAACAAAAATCTATCTATCTTTCCGTCTGTTTAATCTCCAATGGGTATTATCAGCTATGTTGTTATGGTGACCGGACGTACACGAGATAATAGTAGTAGCCGACCATAAAACGTGTAGGTACCACCAACCCAAACCGCTATATTTACCTTGCTGGGAATCGAACTCGGGGCTTCTTGGTATTAGTTAAGTCTTACCAACAGACCACAGAAATAGTTAAATAAAATATATTAGACAATTGAAGATTTGTGAGTAAGTTGATATAGTGACAGAAGTTTTTTTTTTTTTCAAAAGGAATCAATACATATATAAAACAATAAGATTCCATTCAAAAAATTTTTGTTTGAACAGGGGTTGTTATAATCTTGAGGGGGAGATAAACTAACAATGCCTAAGGGCGAGGGGATTCTTTTAGCAGTAGGCACATGTATTGAAATGTCTCATTTAACTTGGTAAAGTAAAAATATTTTTAAGGGTCACATTTTAAAATTACTTACTATAGAAATTGACAATTATATTAATAGGTATAATTATAGATATTTATTTATGATTATTAGGTGAGTACAAAATATACAAATAGCGTTAATTCTACTTAACATCATTGTACAGTCAGTGCCAAAACCAGCTGAACACTCTAACACTTTGTCACATAAGAGTACAGTCAACATCGGAAATCACTGACCACTTTAGTACCAATGTCACAATAGCTTTACAAGTAGTTGACAAGCTAGAGCTTTGACGTCAATATTATGATCCATTAATGAGTGTCTATTGAAATGTAATAAGTATCTAACATTATCAAAACGAAATCTCACTAAAAAGTTTCAAACCGGTGATAGAATTTCAAAAGTCTCAATTGCTCCGCATAAACGCACGGCATGGCTTTTTCACTTTAGCTAGTAATTATAACTCTACTAGAAGTTGCCAAGCTAGATCTATGACGTCACTATCATGAGCATGACCCACCAATGAGAATGTATAGACATTCAATAAACGACACTAACAGTACGAAATCCCACTAAAAAGTTTCAAACCCCAAAACGGTGATAAACTTTCAAATGTGTCCCGTCTCAATTGATCCGCATAAATGCACGGCATGTCTTTCTCCACCGTTCCGCCCTAGGGAATTCAAACCGCCCGCCCATTCAGCTGATTGATCATAATATAATGACACCTAACCGAAGTTTTCGCTACAAATTTTGCCAATTTCACGCATTTTAGCAATGAAAAGGACCAATAAATTGTACACAAATAATGTGCAGGCTTCTAATTTGGCGATATTGTAACATTAACGGGTATATTTATGCGACTTTTAATCCTAATTGCGTTCTCTTTATTTATAAGGTGGTTTTAAACATCTGGTGAGGTGTTCAAGTTTTAAGAGCTCCGATTTCATTATCAATATTGTTGCAAGAGCGCAGTTTGAAAGTAATTAAGTGCTCAAATGCTTGAAAAGAGGTGAAAAGACTTCAGTTTCTATTTGCTTCAATACCATTGGGCTAAAATAATTCAAACAATTGTACAGAGAAAGACTTCTCCCTTTAAAAAAACAATATTCTTTGTTATTTAAGAGACATTGGCAATTGTATTTAGCCGTCATTTTATTTATACTAAACAATGACCTTCCTACGAAGGTCATTGATACTAAACCAAAAAGAGATAAAGTTTATGAGGACTTACAGTAGCCGATAACAATTTGATACAACAATGATGATGATGATGAAACTAAAGGCGATGGGAGAATCTCGAGTTGGTCCATAATTATGGAAGATAAAAAAAGACAATTCCAACAAACACAACCGACAAACAAACACAACTGACAATCAAACAACAAACAATTCCGACAAAGTGTTAGAGCTATAAATAAAAAGTTGTGAAAAGTATCACTGGCCATTTAAAGCGAAAAATAAAAGTTGAAAATCGAATCACGTAGTGCAAGATAAAAAGCAAGTACAAACTTTCGACTTCCTTTATGCCGCTTATAATAACATCACTGGCAAGCTTTACAAAAAAAACAAAGTCAAAGCACTTGGTGCCAGAAAAAAAGGAAGTATAAACTCGCAACCTCTTTAATACTGCTTAGAATAACATCACTGGCAACTTTCGGCAAAAAAGAAATAAAAAGTCGTAGCACGTGGCGCGAGTGGGCGGATCTACGCGCGGCTCATCCCCACCTGTTGCAGATCCGGCTGATCCGCCCGATACGCCCACGATCTGGATAATTCGCCACAGAGCCGGGATCTGCCACGCCTGGCGCACCGCCCAGTCCGTCTACTTTATGTGCGACACGGTATAAGGAAATATACTGTTTACTGTAATCCTAATGGATTACAGTAAACAAAGTAAACAAAGTTCCTTAATAGGAATGTATGTCGATGCAGACAACAACAGCATTGACACAAACTCTTAGTGATTTTAAAATGCTGCATGTATAAAGAGATGTACAAATGAAATTGTTCAATACTAAAGAAAAATACTTTTAGCGCTTATCAAAACGTTTTTACAGAACTCTCATCGAGAACAAAGACGGTGGACGGTAAAGTACAGAGTCTTAACCATCGATCATTTCGATATGAATTTCACACCAGTTTTATTCTTTTTTTTGCGTTAAATTTCTTTAATAAAACTTTTTTTTTTACATTTTTAATGTCGAAAGGATAAAAAAAGAAAACTTTCCTACACTCAAAACAATTGAAAATGAAAAAAAAATGAAATGAAATACATTTATTGGCACACACTAAAAAATATCACGATATTCACAATAACAATACAAAACAAAACAAAAGATAAAAGTGTGTAATTATCTAGCCCAACTGAAGCTTCGTTATGAAACTCGTTAAATAGTTAATAGACAACCGATAAACGTACTTAAAATACTTAAAGACATACTTATTATACATAGAAAACACCCAGACCCAAGAAAATTTAGAAAAACAATAATTTCTAAATTGACCCGACCGGGTGTCGAACCCGGGACCTCAGATATGGCGACACCATAAAAACCGGTGTACAAACCAATCGACCAAGGAGGTCGTCAAATAAAAGAATTGATAGATTATCTATTCCCATCACCTCAGTGTGTTCTATAACTAGGTTTGTTTGTTTGCGAAGACCTTCTTATCTTAGCACATAAAAGGTACGTAAGGCTAATAAGCAACAGCTGGTATTCATAGATATGGCGACTATCCTACTAATATTATAAATGGATGGATGGGTGTTTGTTACTCTTTCACGTAAAAACTACTGAATGGATTTTAATGAAACTTTCCTCATATACAGGCCATGACCCAGACCAGCATATAGGATACTTATTTTTTTTTACCTTTTTTTTTCTTATTGTAGTCTTCGCGAACGATGTCGCGGGCAACAACTAGTCAATAATACTTCTTACCAAACTAATATAACTACAACGTCCGCCATCAATTATGAGTTATTGATTCACCAAGGGCAATTTAATCCAGACCCCTCGTCCTTTAAACCTTAAAGGGTGGACTCCCAAATGTACCTTGAGTTCATCTTACCTCTAAGACATGACTACAACTAAACTCTTAATTGGACCAATCGAATTACAAGACGGGAATCGAACCCCCGATCCAGCACTTAGCAGCGGGATCCTTTTAACGGTTTAGTGGAGACGGATCCCTTTTGCAAGACGATATTTGGCAATTAAGGGATATTAGTGCTTTGTCCTAATTTGACGCTATAGCTATTGTTCTACAGAGATTTCGGATGAGAGTATTAGATGGTAGTGGGAGAATTTAGATGATTTTGTATTTTTATGCAATGGCTAAACAGTTATGCTAAGTGGAAACTTATAAGGATGTTGTTTTATGCACTTACTGCCATACTAAGAGACGTCAATTAAGTTTAATGACGATTAAATGTCTTTCCTTCTCTATTTAGCATTATACATAAGAAAGTGACGACAAGACACTTAATTGTCATTAAAACTTCATTGACGTCTCTGAGTACGGCAGTTAGGTACTGTACGGCACATGCACTCTAAATTAAATCTATCTATATAATTATTATGTTTGTGTTTAGTCAGTTAAGTAGTGGTAGTAGTAGTGGCTTTAAAATAGACGTAGACGTAGAAAGATGGTATTTTTTTAAATATATTTACAAACATATTTAGTTTTGAAAACGACAAAACCTAATGGGAGGAGCTAATGGAGACTAACTAAAGATGATTAAAAAACAGGAAAGAAAGTGGGATTTAACTATATTTTATAACAACACAACACACGATAACCATGACAATCACCAAAAGCAAGAGCAAATATAAAATGTCAATATTCAAAAAAAAAATATAAAAATAAGAACAAAAAGGTATTAAAAAGGTTTTTGAAAGAGTCTGCAACAAGTTTTATTATTTTAAAAGTTGGTAGTTTAGCATTGTGCATTCCGTTGGTATCGAAAATGTAATTTATTTACCTAGCGAATAAGTGTCAATGTAATAGCTGTTGATAAATCAAATAAATAAAAGAAAAATTGTTTGAACTGCCAATTTATTTTTATTACTTCAGTTTTAGCTCAAGTTCAACTTTTATATTATGCGAGCGTGCAAATTGAATTACGTGGGACTGGTGACCGAATATACATGGTAAGAGGTTGATGGCAAGTTGGCTCGTCTTTGTGGGGACGGACGGCCACTTTGCCGTCTCATAGTTCTAAATTAGTGCTCACGAGTGACACCGACGCTTAACGACCTTTTAACTAATGGTTAACGTAAGTTATTGAGCAATCTTTTATAAAGAAAATATGTGCCCATTTTAACCAATGTTTCAAATCATTTTCGACTAAAAATTTGTTTATAAATTAAATAATATAACTGAAAAGATTATTTTTTGATTTATTTTTTTTTCGTCAAATCTAAGTCAAGGCTTCGTAAATTCATGGTGAATCCCGTGTATCGAGAGGAAGCCTCAAGACACTCGGCAAGAACTAATCTTTACTATCAGCCTAATTATAAGCGCCTATACTGTTGGCATTATTTGTCGCTTTTTCTCAATACAAATTCTTTTGCTAAAAGCCTCGATCGATCTACTTTTATTTAGTAAGTTTTTAAAGTTTAGCCTAAGCATATGAAACTTAAATTGAATCAATAAATTTAATCCATTTTGTAGTAGTAATAACGTTGATTGTTGCAATAATGTCCTTGCAGGGCTCTTGTTTCGAACTAAACAAAATTTAAGATTTTTTATATAAAACATGGAGCAATAATCATATAATCACATATCTCCGTTTTAAAAATGACAGCTCTAAACATTTGGCTGCTTCAATTAATCAGTTTTAAAACTTAACGTGGCGTTTAACAAAGTTCTGTGCCACCGGCCAACCTCTTTGGTCATCGTGCGCCAACCGTCTTTAGAAGCATTACCCGGAAATGCACTAATGCCCCTTCGATACGGCGGAAAACTGTTAAGGGGCTGGTTAGAGGCTTTCTAAGATACTGATATAATTAGTGCATTGTGCCTCTAACGTCCAACACAAAACGGCAACCTTACACATGCGGCTACTTAAAAGCTAGCCATTGCACTTTCAACTTTATTGCACGTAGTTAAAACACTAGTAAAAATATATGAAAGTGGTATGGTTAAATTTGCAAGGTTGTATACAAGTTTGCTTAAGTTACTGGGCACAGGCAAGGGGTCATTATCATCCGGAAAGCAGTATGGAAGCTTTTGAATTTAGAACGTTTGAAGGTTAATAATTCAATATGGCCCCTTGCGTCTCGTACATTGGGCCTTCTTGAAGTTCGTACATTATTCTAAAAGATTTTGTAATTTGGTAATAACAAAGTAACAGATAACTGTTTAGTGTATGGAGTTTGGGCATCATCAACCTTTTAGCCCACTGCTGAAGTCACGCTATCTGATATGAACAACATAGCAAATGAAGAGAAGTTTCCTATTCTTATTCTTTTTATTTTTATTAGAGATTGAGTAGCTTTAAACAAAAGATTAACGCTAAACGCGGAAACCGCTGCGCCATACCAACTTATGGAAACTTTACTAACAGTTAAATTTTTGTAGTCGATGTGTAACTGTGATTGTCTACATAGGTATTGCATGTACAGCATAGCCGACTTTCACACACCTCCTTCCTTGACATAGATATTATCAAAGTACAGACGGCGGCAGATCAACCTACCACAAAATGTTAAATTTCTTTAATAAATTTTGAACCTTAGCGTTTGGGTATAAAGATCAATATCGATTAGAGAAATTTTACAGTTTCGGATAGGTTGATGTGCAGGCGTGTGTACCTACGTATTTAAAGTAACTTTAACCAACAAGCATGTATAAATTTTATGAGAGTAGATGAAGCGAAAAGGCCTACCACTAAAGGCGTGACTGCATGTGTGTATATATGTATGTATGTATGTATGTATGTATGTATGTATGTATGTATGTATGTATGTATGTATGTAAGTATGTATGTAATGTATGTAATGTATGTCTGTGTGTATGTATGTATGTATGTATGTATGTATGTATGTGCGTATGAATGTATGTGTGTATGTATATGTGTACATGTGAGTATGTATTTATGTATGTATGTATGAGTGTAATTTGTCTTTGTGATCACAGTCATTGTTATACGCTTTGCGCCGGTACCTCGCACTTTTAGCTTAGTATACTTTTAGTTAGATACCTGGGGATAATCACTGATACATAACAAAATACAATAAGGTCGTCACTTAGGTCTTCCCACCGTAAGTAGTAAGTAAAAAAAAATAAACAAAACAAACGAATCGCCAAAATCTCCTCAAAAAAAAATAGCGGATAAAAACATGCAAATGAACGATCATTTCGTTATCGATAGCTCGGGTATCAGGCTCCATTTATCGAAGAATTTCAACAGTAAATGGAGAGTTATAGAAGGTCCATTTCAATGCTTCCACTACAAGTTGTTCCTCTACAATTTTATAGTTTACGCAATAGTTAACTCTTGATAAATAAAATTTTACTGCATTGTCACTGTCACTATACGCGTGATCATGGATCAAGTAAAGTTAAAAAAAAAACATAACATAACGTTTTAATTATTAGGTTTTTATTCTAAGTTTAATCATAATCATTCATAAATTATTAAGAGTTATTGGGCTGTTTGTGGACTGATTTTCATGCGGCGTTCGGGTATACAATTTGGGACTATGTCTCGTGCCTAACCGTACATTGTCATAATGCTTGCTTTAGTATGCCGAATCTTGGAAAACTTGTTAGTGTTGTTTAATCATCATCATCATCACTATCATCACCATCATCAGAGAGACGTGTGGACGTCTCTCGGCTGTGGTGCTGGATAAATATGGTATCTTTTGGTATGTAGTTTAAATTGACCCATAAGAATGAAATAAGTTAACAATAACAAATGATGTTAACAACTTTAGATTTAAGCTTTAACAGTATTTGGTCGCGACGCGAATTTGCTATACAATTAAAATTTGGCCGTGCTTGTTAGGTTTGTTTTTGTACGGACCGTCGGAACAAACGTTCTGCGCTCTCACATTGCTAACGCACTGCTAAATATCAGCACAGGCAGTAATTGGCACAACTCCATCTGCAGGCAATTAGGAGACGAGGCGCTTTATAAGATCCATATTTATTTCAGACGTTGCAAATGGCCGCGCTTCTGATTACGCAATAAGCGACAGTCCTCTTTTTCTTGTGTAGTCATTAGCATTATGATCTGAAAGAGTTTTGGAGAGTTGATGCGATAATTATAGTGTGTTTAGGGGTTGGTATTGTAGTGACATAGTTTTTTTACACGAGCAGAATGTGTTGTTAAGATCGGAGGTAAATAATAGGTCGGTTTAGATTTAATGCATAATATCAAAGCAATAAAATGTGTTAAAATATTTTGTGCTATTTAGGGTACATATACATATTGATGTCGAAAATTAAAATACCTACGGGTCATATTTACTACTCAAAACATCGAAAATTGAACCAGATAATGTTCTGTATTGTGTTGCAATAAAACTTATTCCCTTCCGGACCCGACGGAGTAGTTGCGCGCGCGAACTCACAAGGATGTTTAGGGCGGAATATCTTTTGTATCGAAATATCGAAAATTGTTTTAGCTAAGCTTAAAATGTCTATGATTGAAATGCCGAGTGTTGATGATTAGGTTTTCATGGCTCTATATTTTATGTACATATAGAAAAGTATATACGTATATTGTACATAGAAAAGTTCCAACAGATTTCAATCAAGTGGAAGCGACCTGCTACGCCGGCCTGTGCGTGTGTAATTTTTAAAAAACATCATCACTACCTCTGCTCAATTATAATCTTTATATCAAATGGATAAAATATTATTATTTGAAATTAATTTTTTTTTGCTTTATAAGAAAAACAGTACAGTGCTGTAGTGGTAAACCAGCAGTGAAATTCGTTAGCTACGATCAGGGACCATTAGCCTCGCGATACTGCGGTCTTGATGGGCTGTGGGTGACACACAGTACGGCTGTCTAGTCAACCTGATTCCTTTTTATGCTTATAACTTGAATCTTCAATGATATTGCAGCAGATATTGAATTTCCTAATTTGGGTACTATTGAAACAAAACCATGTGTTCTTAAAAGCTTTTTACGCTGATCTAGGTTGGGTTTATAAAATAGCAATATAAAACAAGTTGGTTTATCAAGTAAGGAGCGCTGCTTTTTTCAATTGTGTTGCTTTGCATTTTTATACATCAATATAAAAAAATGAATCCAGTGAAATAGCAGGGCTTTTATTAGGCATAAGAATTAAAGATTTTTGATCAGAACAGGCGTGTGATAGCACTGAGTTTGAAGGTGTCCAAGGGCAGTGGTAGCCGCTTTCCATCTGCCGGTTTAATAATATAAAAAATACGTGGCCCTTATTTTAAGGCTGACGAGGATGACAATGAGATCCATATAAAACTACTACATTTCATTCTCGAAGTTCGTCTAAATTGTCCAAGGCATCCGGGAGTTTCGTGTAAGGTGTTTCATGCTTATCATTCGGGAAGTTCGTGTAAAGTATTTCATATAAATGTGTTAAATAGACGAACTATATGTAAACTACCGTTAATGTACCTTTTTTTATTTTATCTTGATATTTTGATTCGGTGGCTGTGTGGCAACGCTCTCTGCCCGAAACTTAAAGGTCACAGGTTCAATTTTCGATGCATAGCCCGATGATTGGGTATCACAAACCCGAATTTGGCAAGCGTGGTGATGAAACCATTACCCATCAATTGCAGTGATAATTTGAATTCAATGATGGAGGCCCTTGCCCAGCAGTTGGGACAGTTAAAGGCTATTTACTTTACTTTATAACTATCATTCGGGTAGTTTGCGTTCCGTGCGGCTCGTGTGTCGCGCGTCGGTAATGTGCGCAGTAGTTTATGTCGCGCGCGATAGTCGCCTCGACAGAGGTTATTCGTTGCGCTAATGTCCCGCTGCATCTCGTTTGCATTTCGCATTGCAGCCGGGGGTTGTTAAGGGACTGTGATCAGGTTGCTCGTAAAGAATTCAGATATTACTTCTTCTGATATGATTGTTGGATTTCTCTAAAATTGTATAGTTTCAGGATTTTTTTTAAGAGAGTTTGCTTGTTGTCACTGGGCATTTTCAGCTTCACCTGGCTTTTTTGGGGGCGGCGAGAAACTTAAAAGGTCCCTTAAGCCGTGTGAAACGAATCACCGTCAGAGATTTTCTAGAGGGAACAGCATCACGTACTAGATTCTCCGAGGAGTTCGAATCGGATCGGAAATTTAGAGTTTGTTGGAACAACGCAGTGGTTAGCGTGTTCGGGTTGTGATCTTGCAGTCAATGGATGGGTAACCGAATGAATAATATTATTAGCTACTATGTGTATCGGAAGGCAAGTTGAGCTCTAAATTGGGTCGTTATCTGTCTTGAAAACCCACTAATGGGTCGTAACTAAGACCTTATTTTTTCCGTGTAAAGCCCGGGATTGTGATTACCAACCCACCGGCATTGCAAGTTGCATTATTATTATTGTAAGCAAGTCAGATGACACAGGTACACGACCCTGGGCCTCGAGTTTAATAACTCCTCAATAGCACGTCGGTCAGTCCTATTTTGATATAAGTACTATGGGAATGTTGGCAAAACCATGCTATTGAAACAATTTTGTTGAAGTTTGAAAATAGCAGAATCGTTGAGGCCTTGTGTTGATATTCATTCTTGGGTCCTATATACTGCGCTTAAAATTTAAAGCAGAGAACCTATCATTCGCAGTTATGTACTACAGACTATACTATCGACGAACGGAAAATTCGCGACAAAAATAACAAGTCGGGTGATGCGCATGCAGGCGAGGCGGGCCGCGAGCGGCGGCACCGCGCCCACACTATTTTCATTTCGTATAGTGCCACATTTAATTTTGTTGAAATTCTAACGTAGCTTTGCAAAAATGTCAACTTTACTCCGCCTCAGCCAGCGTCTTCGTTCCACTCGGATGGCTCGCTTCCTCATTTTGCGGAATGCACCACAGTTTCGAAACGGGCTTTGAGAGAACTATAACTTTATGAAAACTTATACAGAAGCTTCTCAAGTAAGACGTGGCTTCCGGCAAAAATTTATCAAAGCGTATTTAATTTTCGTTATGACTTCTCCGATGACTGCGGCGGGCGGGAATTGCGCTGGTTGCTGTGATCAACTTTTACGGCGAGGCTTGTGTAGGGTCAATAATTTTATGTATACTCTTTCACACAATTTACTCTGAATCTGTATATGTATGGAGTGAGCAATCCCACAGGCTCAGTAAAGAGAAATGCGAGACTATTATAAAGGATAGGGTTTGTTCTGAGGAAGCGTGTTCAATTTTTTAAAGTTAAATAATGAATGATTATTTACATCTAGTTTTACGTAAAATTATTTTTCGAACAAATTTCAATTTGAATTTGTGATTCGAATCCGCACCCCATGACATGCCGGGCCAGGTGCACTACCAACTATGCTATCGTGGCTCAATCCAACTCGCCGAAATTCAATGTCGACAACTACGTCATAAACATCCGATCTTAATATTTTTTTTACAAATATTGAAAGTTCGGTTAAGAATTAGGCTAGCTATATTTATGATTATTTACATATAATTTTAAAATGTTTTTGTTTTGTTTATATAATTTTAACGCAAATTTTGTTGCGAAACAAATTACAAAATCACAATGTTGAAAAAATTTCCACGAGCAGGATTTGAACCTGCACCCTTCTGACATACCGGGTCAGGTGCTCTTCCAATTGAGCTATCGTGGTTCTAACCAGCCCGCAGAAATTATTCAACACTTACTTTTACTTACAACAACTTACTTTTTACTTTGAAAGCCAAAGGCACCCTTTCCAACCGCTCCGTTCGGGCTACAGTAGAAGGTTCTGCTGTGCTATTCCAGGAAAATTAAGTTGGCTTCGCTGATTTCTTAAAAAAATTACGCTGAAGTGGAAAACCTGTAACAACAAGTATTAAAATCTATAAATAAATGTTGCAACTGAATATTTCGTTTTATATTACAATATAATATATTCTGGCTTTCACACAATCTATATAATGTAATGATAATAATAATCAACATTCAACATACTGTTTCCTTAGAAATTGTTTCAAAATCTGTTTCTTTGAAATGTTTGCTACATAACCTAGAATACTCTGTTGCTTTAAAATGTCTGCTTCTTAAAGCTCTTTCCCATTTTTTCTTAGTGTAGGATTCAAAGGCCACACGTTGACCCGTTATTGAATAAAGTTAATGATCGAGCTCAAAGTACGCCCATGCCACTTCCAGTGTCGTTAGTTCTGTATTTGTTGTCGGGGCTACTCGCCGGGGAGCGGTACTTGTACGGACCGCTCCGAGCGGTCGAACCAGAGTTTTAATTAAACTACCTACATGTTTGTTAATTTTTGTTGATCGCTTTGTTTTTGTGTCGTTCAATGAGTTTTAAAATTTTGTATCTCTCATGTAAGTGAATTGTAAATTCTTTATGAGAAATAAATATCTTTAACCCCAATCCTATTAAATTATTATAATTTGTAAGGAGATTGACAGAGCCTGGTGTGTAACAAACACTTGGCGCCTTCTAGAATGAACTATTTGACAGTTTGCATCTCCTCCAAAGACAACTTTATCTAGTTGTTTACTTAGCTTCACAAATTGACTTTATGGTAAATTAGTGATACTTTAGAAGGAAACTAAGTTAAGAAAGTAATTGAACACAATGAGGATAAGCCATACACAAAATGCAATGATGGTAGAGTTTATGGAAAGGTAAGTACCTATCTTTTGTGTTTGTGACTTTCGGTACGATTGTGTACATTTGTTGGATGGCTAAGCTCGCTATAGCTATTGTGGTCTGCGGCGTATGTCGGCGTATGTATGTGAAATGTATTGAGTACTTGGGAATAGGTTTTAATTTCTCCCTATCCATCTATAGAGAAGGCTCTTGCCCCAGCAGGGAGACATAAAATGAGCTGATGATGATGATAATGAATGAATTTCACAATTGCGTATATTTTTTTGAAAATCAAGCATTTTATAACAAACCCAGTACTCACATTAAGAGGTACAATTTAGGGCATTTTCTCAGGCGAGCAGATTGATTGTTCTAGTTAATTAACCCGTACTATAAACTTCTTAGTTTTCACGATTATTTTCTAAATGTTTTCCTTGATTCGTAAGGTTTTATCAACTTTCAAAAAGAAGCACTCATACCACATGCACATCGTCCATTATGCAAAAGGTTAATAATAATTAAAATATACATTAATGGTAAATAATTAATACATACATACATACATATAATCACGCCTCTTTCCCGTAGGGGTAGGAAGAGACCACTTCCTTCCACTTGCTACGATCCTTACATACTTGTTTCGCTTCGTCCACTTTCATTATTCCCTTCATACATGCTCTTCGGTTTAGGGTACTCTTGATCTGGCCTTTTTTCAAGACATTATTAGAATAACCTATGTATAAATAACTATTTTTTTATCTACCTAGCTTCTCATTGTTCATTTTCAGCGTTTTAAATTAAACTTGCAGCAAGATAATAATATAACGCACTATGATAATGTCTATTTATTTATTTACAAGTTTATGTACACACATAGGAGGGTAACAAAATAAGCTATACGGGTGAATGTAGTACAAGGGCGCTACTTATTTCAGTACTGAAATATCTTCCAGCAGGCTCGCAAAAGGAAACATTATAAATAGAATTAATGTGTACCTATCTATGTGTTCTTTGCATCTTTATTTACTTAAATATAATTTATGTAAAAGTTTGGGCTTAGTAATATCGATTAAAAACATTTTTTAACGAATTTATTACTACCACGCTTCTTCTTACACCAACAAATTCTACATGAAGAAACATTCGTAAGCTCACGATAGCCAGCCTTCGTCATTCACGATACCTAACGTCAAAACAATGTTCGTGCTCCCAATTTTAATATGAACAATATCAAGTGACGTTATACTACGATACGATGGCGATACGCTTGCGATACCTTAGCATTCGTGCTTCCATATTTGATTTTACGTCCGGTAGGGGCGCTGCTCAATTCTCATACAAATTGCTGACGATGACGATACGAATACTTTTTCGCAAATGTTCGTGCTTGCCCTACAGACTGTGCTTTTACTTAGTAAGTGCTAGAGAATATTAAAAAACAAAACTTTAAAAAATTAAGTTAAGTTTTTGACGGGATTTAATGCAAGAGTCAAGTCAGTCGATATTTGTTAAACCCCTCTAAAGTTGTAATTAATTAATATTATTTTTAATTTCGATATAAAGGTTTACGAATACGAATAGCACACATCAATTGTTTAATTCAATTACGGTTTCCGTGAAACCCAATATTTATACGGCATTCAGCATCGTAGATCAAAGTTAGGGAAACTTAAAATTTGTATCGCACCGATTTCGGCGGGCAGGTTCAATAAATAAGGATAACGCCCATTAAAGACGGTCCAGCAAATCTTCGGCCACCGAACGCCACTTACTTAGACTTAAAGTGTTCCGGGGTGCTATTTCGTTGAAGATTTGGGATTGCAACGTCCATTTTGAGATATTTTGCGACTTGCCGATGGAAGTTTCGTAGCTGCGATCCAACTTATTTTGAAGGGTTGAACAGTTATTTATGTAACAGTCACTTGTTATAACGAGTTTTTATTAAATTTAAACAAAAATTTGTATGTGATGAAAACATTTCAAAAAGAAAACAATTCAATTTAATTGCATTTTTTAATATCATTTTGAATTTTGCATTCACAATGCTATTTATAGTAATGTAAAAAAAATATATTCTTTTTTAAACTATTACAGGCAAGGAAGAGCTGGTTTTATTGAGATTGGCACACTGCAGTGGTGGACTAAATGACATGGAAAGAAGAAGGGAAAGTCTTAGTTTGCCGTGCAAAATAATATGGGCTATTATAAATCAATACAAATAAAAAGAAAAATCCTGAAAAGTACCTATATACTCCCTTTTTCCGTGTTAGTGTTTTTAAATCATAATAAACGTTAAAATAATGAAATTTACTTTTTATTTTCAAGTGCTAATTGCTGCACTGAAGCTAAATTAATATTTACAAAATTTATAAATACACTTGACTATATACTTGAAAATAAAAAGTAAAATTTATTATAGCGTTGTGTTATCAAATTTTTGGTATTTCATCTGCAAAGGTGAATCTGCATGGCCATCGGTTGTAACGACCGTTGGATAGATGGCATTATGCCGCTATTAGCACTCAAAAATTAAAAAGCAGTGACAAAATTCAGCGCTTACGTCAGCCTTCCCGGTAGCATAGCGGTCAGTGCAGCCGCCTGGATTGCGGAAGCCCAGGTTCGATTACTGGCTGGGTCGGGTGGGCGTTTAATTTTTTCACTGTATTTTATAAATTTTGTAAATGTTAAAATAATGTCCAAGAGCGGCATTCAAACCCGCATCTGACAATCCGGTTCAAATTTCTTCTGAGCTGATTTCTTCTTTTGTCTGTATTATAATTTGTTTTCAATCAATCCAACAAACGTATATTTTTTATTAACAAGTACCTTTTTGTAATTTTTTTGTAGAGATTATTGTCCACTTGAAAGCAGATAAAAGAACACAAATAAAAACGTTCATCAATTTCTCGTCGTAGGAATTACAGCCGACCGCCCGAGATATATTTCTGACCCTTCTGTCTAATACTGGGGATCAGGAAATATCATACGAATTGTATCTTATTTATTTGTGTCCACTAAGGATTTGTCCCTCATATGTTAAGCCGGGACCGCGAAACGAGATGACGACAAATATGGCAATTTCGTCTATTGACTTCTTGATCTGGCTCGATAGATTTGCCGTACAAGTTTTTAGCGGAAACCGATTGACGGGGTACGATCAATAACGTTTATTTCGTATTTTCAATAAGGCTTTATCTTTGAGCATTGTTGAAACGAATTTTGTTATCATTTCTGAGTTTATCAGTGCGGGTCCTGAATCGCTACTCTTTTGTTTAAGAGTCAATTGTCGAATCCATTATTATAAGTGAGGTTGATTCATTTCTTTGGTTCTGATTCCGAATGGGATTGAACTCCTTCATCATTATCGGCCTATAAACATCACATTGCTACTTAAGCCTTCCTTACCAGATGGACAAATAGTGCACAATCTACCAATCTGACCCAATGCGAGTTGGGGGATTTTAACGATTGCTACGTCACGACCAACGGTACGGTAAAGCTCTAAATATTTTAACCCAGTCTGCTACCCAGAACAGCGTAATTTGCAACTAGCAAACGCATCGCATCGAACGTAATAGCGAATCCTTTGATTTAGGTGATTGACATTGACATTCTTTACGCTAATTATGTTAATCAATACTTATATAACTCTAAATATTAATAAAATTTATAAAATACAGTGAAAAACCTGACTGGCGTTTAATTTTTTCACAAAAAAATTAAACGCACACCCTAAAAACTTTAGAAAATAAAAAGTAAAATTTTAACATTTCTCTACTAATTTTCCGAAATAATATAGGTACCTTTGTCAGCACATATTAGTTTCCTCGTAGCCTCCTAGATTAATTCAATAGTTCAGTGAAAATACAGTGAAAGACAGTCAAGTACCGAAGATTTGAATATCGGCTGATTAAGTGCCGTCGTCAAAGGAGCATTCGTAGTGGGGTGACTTTGTCTCCATTGAATCCGCTGTGCCGTTACTTTGTTCGCTCGTGGTCTCAAACGTCAATCCTTTTACATAATAAAGTGAAGACGAAGTCGATGAAACTATAGATAAATGGGTTATTGCATTTGTTTTCCGCTGCCGCCAACGCATATACGTGTTTTTTATCCTTACAATATTTGGACGCGTATATGCGTTGTGCGCTCTAATTGCTGGCACAGAAAAGTATGCGGCATGTAGAGTGGTACTTTTTAACCAGTGACAATAATTGACATATATATCTACTGTGGTTATATCAATTGCGTAAACACGTAAATGATATATAAAAAATTGATAAGGTTGTATAATACAACCTTATCAATATTATTATCACATTAGAACGCAAATATCTTGTTACAAAACGTTTAATATTATTATGTAATATTTAAATAATGTGTTAATAAGGATGGAAAATACTTTATATTAAATCAAGACGACATTACCTTACTGGTACCTAGAACGAACTAAAGCCGTAAATATTATTCAATTTGTGCTAAAGGGCGCTACCCTATAGGTTAAGCTAAGCTTTCTTTATTTCGTCAAATTAAAATAGTTACTACCGCAAATCATCGCTGAAAACTCCAAACATACCTTATCGATACCTCACCACATCACTAAACCGTTCAGAAGCATTTTAAGTATTGATGGCAGCAGAATAAAACAGCATTGAGTCGTCGCATCCTTAAACCTCGACGTCGGGAAACAAGCTTATACCCCCGATGAGTGCTATCGCTCGTGGCCTTTTAGACGTCTTCCCGCGGGGCCTTGAAGGCCTGCTTAGGGTTACCAAATGTCCGAATATGTCCGACTCTTCGACATATGGGCTACTTTTAATCTGACAACCCAATAATAAAATCTCATCTCAAGATTGGTTATTGACCTTTGATAATTTCTACAGCTTCTTAAAAATGTAGGACTGAAATAATTAGCAGATACTGAAAATTATAGGTGACGTTTAATATTCGTTCATCTACTTTATTATCATGCTCTATGTTAAAATGTAAATTAAGTTTTATTTTCCTTTGATAACCCTGTGTCTTCTTCTTTATGCGATCGACTCGAATATGAATTTCAGATGGGTTATAAGATCGCGCTTTGTGCTCGCAAACGTATTTGATAAATGGCGTTCGATCTTTTGAGATAGTGAAGCTTTGTTGTTCGGAGTTGTGAGTTCTATACGGCACGGTACGACGATTGAGATTGTGAAGTTAAGTGATTAATAATAGGTCTCTTAACCCTTTGTCTCTGCTTATGAAGTTGCCGTTTAGTAGCATGCACTAACTAAGAATTCTATTTCAAATTCAGTAATTTATTCCATCGCATTTAAATTCTTTGATGTATTTAGCATATGAGTTCCGTCGTTGGTACCATTTTTCTAAAGAGACGGCTATTTGCAGCTGGTGGTCTTTACATCGTATTCGGACTTTAAG
Source organism: Eudonia truncicolella (assembly GCA_949315975.1). Classification (NCBI taxonomy): domain Eukaryota; kingdom Metazoa; phylum Arthropoda; class Insecta; order Lepidoptera; family Crambidae; genus Eudonia; species Eudonia truncicolella. Next base: position 11,569,519 of record OX438826.1, read on the forward strand.
GGGCTTGTTTCACACGTACTTCAACCACACCACAACCACAACACGAGGGCGGGCGCTAATTTGTATGAAAATTAATAGTTGAATTCACACGGACCACATTTTGGCGTAATTATTGACCGCGTGTTTCATACCGGCCACATCGCAGCCACGTCGCAACCACAACGCAACCACCAGCGACACCGCGAACTAGCGGCCGGCCATATCGCAAACATTTTGTAGGTAACACATCGCAACCGCAAGAAGCTGCAGCGACATTATTCATACGTAACAGCTTGGCCACCTTTTGTCGCGCCGGTGTGGTGTGGTTGTGGTACGTGATAGATAATCGTACCTCCTAAGAGGGTTTCTAGAGAGGATGGCTTCACGTCAGCGGTGTCCCAGTACTCTACTTCATTATCTGAGGCATTCGAATGGTATCAACCATTTGAATTGTACCATCTAACACGGGGCAAAGGCACCGCAACTTCAAAAATCGGTCTAAAGTCGTTACATTAAATAAATTAGTTTTTCAAATAAATCATTGTATCACAATTTTATAACGTATCTATAACTACAATTGAAATCAATCAATCAATGTAAACACTCAACTTGTTTTAACCAAAAGGTGCTTTCCCCCCTATCTTAGGGGAGGGGTGTTAATAGCCCAGGGTGGTCTAACGAAAGCAGACAGCCGTGAGGAGTCGAACGCGGCTGACGTGTCGCTTAGCACCTGCCTTTAATCCTACACCACTTAGGATTTTCAGGTAAAATTCATATTTTTAAAAGACGTTGCATGGGTATTTGATAATTGATTTCAAAGTAATACCGATTTAATATAAATAATATTTTGTTACAACACCGTGGAAGACTGCCATTTAAATAGGTACCCGTAAAAAAAGTTTACGTGCCTTCTGAAGCACGGAGGAGCTCTAGGTGATACATTTTTGGTCACCCATCCAATGACCGGCCTTTGCAAAAGTTGCTTAACCTCAACACTCGCAGACCGGGCGCGTTAATCACTGCGCCATCGAGCTCCTCACGATGGTTATGCCAAAGTGTTATTTCCCAATCTCGCATTGCGCTATGACTTATATGGGAAGGTTTGAGGTCCGCTGTGGGAAGTATATATATTTAGATGTCGATGAAAAAAGAAATCAATGGGAGATTCACAACACTTCGACTGCTGTCGTTAATATTTTTTTTTAGTAGAATATGTAAATAACTCCGTTCTGCCTGATATGTTCACAGCAGCGGATTCCAGATGCTAAGAAAGCTAGTGAAGCAGGATTATGCTTCGCCAGCTGGTAGCTCTCCTAAATGTAAGCGGGCCTTACCTTGATGACTTGCCCGTTGCTTCTTCACAACTTGTACTGTATTGTATTAAATATATATTGAAATGAAACAACTTTTACGGATCTACTCGCGTTTATTTTACACATTAGGATAACGTTAACGATTAACGGTTAACGGTTAACGGTTAACGGTTAACGGTTAACGGTTAACGGTTAACGTCAGGATAAACATCAATTAAAACTAAAATATATTAAATAATATATATTTTTTTAAAAATCTTAAAAAAATAATAATTAGTTTTATTTTGGCAAATAAAACTTGTATTAGGCAACCGGTAGGTAATACAAGTTTTATTTGCCATTCGGTGATTCTAACTGTAACGAGAATTTTATAGCAAAACATTAACTCTACTCGTTAGTCACTAGGAGGCGCTGTTTCAATGCCATCATACACATTTTTCTTTTTTTTAACGTGAACAAATGATAAAAAACTTGTATTGGCCATCCGGTAGATATATGTATATTATATGATTAATATTGGATTCTTTATCCCCGTGTGGTGCCGGGGATAAAGAATTGCACCACCCCATCTCTTCCCGTGGGTGTCGTAGAAGGCGACTATGGGACCATTCCAATGGATGGGCAGCAGCGTCTCTCTGTGATTATTCTCACCTTGCTGCGATCGCCAACCCGCCTCCCAAGCGTGGCGATTATGGCAAATTCCTCTCAAAATGATTTATCCTTGTAGGAGGCCTTTGGCCAGCAGTGGACGTCTTTTTGGCTGAGATAATGATGATGAGATGAGATGATTGGGTACCTTACCTATGAAATTTATGTTTTTTTTCTCACTTATTAATAGGTGTATTACCTACTTCTAAAAGTCAATACCGGTTGTTAATATTATTATACAACTTTAATTAGGACTATGTTACTTAGGCTTCAGTAATAACAATGATTATTCATCTCGTGTCTTTATCGCCCAATTTTTTTTTTTAACTAACTACTTTTTTTGTTTGCGGAATTGTCCTTTTGTTTCATTGTAGCTTTGTAAGGACTTGATTTTTTTTTCTTTTTATTGTCTGTTATATTTAGCTAGTGAAACAAGCACACTACTCTACAATTTTTATAGTGTTAACATAAATAGATGCTAAGAAAATTAAAAAAACGTTAGTAGGAAATACAAAATTTTATAAAAAATCTTCATACAAAACGACAATTTCATAGGTAAATAGTTTAATTCTGTCAATGAAAACTATTAATAAATGCGCACTCGTGACATGCGTTTATTTGGCTTCCATTGTAAGTATGGAGCTGGTGACTAACATACTCGTGCATTTTCGAGCTGATAGTAACAGATATATTTCTTTGGGTCGGTGATAAGTCGATACGTAATCTGTGATAAAAACGCTTGTGATAACGCGAGCGCACTTACAGGATGATACGGTTTTGTGAGTGTAAAGATTTTTGGGGATACATATTCTTTTAATATTAAGTCAGCTGGTTGGTTTCCCGTTTGATACTTCTAAACCATATGATATAATAGAAAGTAAGATCAATATTATGGAATTAATTATTGTTAGGTTAGGTTCACCATCAATATATTCTGGGAAAAGAAAACAATAATTTCAAAATGAATTGTATATTTCCTTTATGATTTTTTTTTAAATTACTTTTTTGTTTATTTATCCTTTATGAACTTCATATACCAACACAAACTTAATAAAGAAACGAAGTAAGAAACATACGAAGAAGCTAATAGTGGTAGTAAATAGACACCACATTTCAAACTCTTTTTTTTCAGTTTGCTACCAATAATTTATCTGGGCAATCCAAACCGCTACAGCACTCTGCCTTTACGTGAGTGATAACCGTATAATAAGTGACAACGATAACAGGCAACTGACGTTTACATCGCAGCGGCCGGCATTCGAATTGTTCTACGAAAACAGCCTGTATTTATTGGCTACAATCTTTCGTGGACCCACCTAGAGCCGAACCTTACCTCCGTCATTACAAGAGTTGCGTACGCGCGTGTGCATCATAAAACAAACGATGAGCGCAATTTTGTGTGAAAGAAAAAATATTCTGTACCACTGAATGTGGATTCGTCAATGAGTGATCGAGTGATAACTATAAGATGTAAAGTGGATACAATTTTGTAATGGGTACAGGTGAGTTAATAAATATACCTTTTTTTTTGTTGTTTACAATACTGTATGGTTTTTTTTAAATCTTAATTGTGATTACAAACATTTCTATAGGAGATAGATTATGTAGCTATTTGGGTACAACCACATGTCTTATAAACACATGAATATCAATATTATAAATTTATTATGCTTATTTTCTTATAATATATTCATAAAATAATGATGAAATCATATACTTATTTTAGGAACTAAGACTAAGCTTAAAATATATGTATAATATATTTTCAATAATTCTCACGTTGTATATATGCTGTCTCAAAGAATGAAATAAACGAACAGAAAAAGATAGAACACATATTTAGAACATATTAGAACACATATAGAGCTAACATTTAGTATATTACGCGCATTATGCTTTTTACTTATATATTAAAGTACTGTGTCGATTTTTTGTATGTATTCAAAGAAGGTTTTCTTATACACAAATCAAGATATAAATATACTACTCAAAACAAAATAAGGGCCACGAGGTATTTTTTCATTTTGGTGTAAATTATTAAACATTTACATATTGAAAGTAGTAAAATATTGAGTATACAAACTCTTTGATACCTAAACTTTTTAATATTGTAGTATTCATCTAATGCTGGCAACAATTTTAAATAAAATTTGATTTAAAATTATTTTTGAAAATTTTGATTCCATTTTCTTTGACGTTTTGCTTTCCTTAGCTTCTTGGTTTATTAGAAATTATCAGAGTTCATTGATATCTCGAGTCAGAAACATCTTTTGCAATATGCCACAAGCACGCAGGCGTCATATGGACTCGTTGACAGCAACCAGAGCCGTTACAATGATTGAAGAAGGTCATTCGCAGCGATCTGTGGGTTTGCAATTGGGATTTTCTCGAAGAGCTATTCAAAATCTATGGAATCGTTTCCAAGAGACCGGCAGTGTTAGAAGAAGACCTGGTTCGGGCAGAGTTCGCATTACAACAGCTCAAGAGGATCGTTACATTCGATTAAGTGCGCGCCGAGATCGCACAACGACGGCCCGCAAGCTGCAAAATCGTTTACGGCTCACAACGGGTACTCGTGTCAGTGACCAAACTATTCGTAATCGATTGCATTGACCAGCAGGCATCAAGAAGGCGAGTTGTCCGTATTCCATTAACCAGAAATCATCGTGCAAATCGTTTAAGATTTTCCCGTCAACATTTGGACTGGGACATAAACCAATGGGGCATGGTGCTCTTCACAGACGAATTCAAAGTTAAATTTTTTAACGACGATCGGCGTATTAGAGTATGGAGAAGACGCGGCGAGAGATTTTCAGAAGCCTGCATCCATGAAGTCGATCGTTTTGGTGGTCCAAATGTAATGATTTGGGGCGGGATAAGCTTACACGGCAAAACTGAGCTCGCTATTTTAAATGAGGGTACTGTTACTGCTCAGCGGTATATTGAGGAAGTCGTCAGACCACATGTGATCCCATTTGCCCAGCGAGCGGGTCCTGGATTCATCTTGATGCAAGACAATGCTTGTGCACACACGGCTCAAGCGACTCGGTTTGTACTGGAAGCGTCTCAAATTCAAGTCTTGCCGTGGCCGGCGAACAGTCCGGACTTAAATCCAATAGAGCACATGTGGGATCAGTTGAAACGAAGAGTTAGAGACGGTGATCAGGAAATCCACAACCAACAGCAACTCATCAACGCTGTTAAAAGGGCCTGGGAAGAGATTCCAATGGAAAATGTCAGGCATTTGATTGAGAGCATGCACTCCAGGCTTCAGGAGTGCGTAACGAAACGAGGGGGGCATACCCGTTACTAAAAGATGAGCATGGAGTATTTTCTTTTGTTTTCAGTAACTTTACATTGTTTTTATTTTTAACCTTAAATGTGTTTTTTCTTTCAAAAGCAAATAAACTTTTTAATCATTATTATTGGAATAAATTTATTGGTCTACACGGTAAAAACAACATTAGTTTTCGTTATGGAGACAAAAAAATTAATATTGGTTTTATTATTTTCATGGTACAGACAAAATACCTCGTGGCCCTTATTTTGTTTTGAGTAGTATATATTTGGTTCTTGCTACCAAGGCCAACGTAATCAGTGCGTAAAATTTAGCTTTAAGCAAATAATGATATGAACAAAGTGAATAAAATAGTGTATTTTATGATGCTTTTAATCATGTATAAACATATTTTTCTTAAAAAATATATCGTGTACTCTATAAGTTCAGTTGAGTTATGTTTCTTTTTGTTGTGTATATATTACTTATGTTTTTTTACAGTAAAAATGTTTAAGAAAGTGTTATTTGGTCTGATAGAAGTGGTAGTTGTAGGTACACACGCCTGCGCATCAACCTACCACAAACTGTCAAATTTCCACAATAGACTTTAAACTATAAGATAAAAACATATGGTTGAAAATGTATTGAAGAAATTTGACAGTTTTGGATAGTTTGATGTGCAGGCGTCTCTACATTTCGTTAGATTAAAAAAAACTATTAATATTAAACAAATAAATTATATTCAAGATTAATTAAATAAGTTAGAAAATATTGTTTTAAGTCGGAAATAAAAAATGGGAGAAATAGATAGCGTACTGGCGGGGGTAGCTCAGTAAATACTTATTATAGGCAAGATATCGGGAACATAAGATCGGATATAGAACGCAGCTTAAACATATTTAGTTATATAAAAAAACTATTATGAACCACTTATACGTATCAATCAGCTGTTACTATCTTGCATCCTATTTGAGAACTTATCTTACATCCTATAACTAAGAAAAAAACACAAAAAAATCTGGTATTCAAGGTCAGGTGCCATCATGTTAGCAGACTGTAAACTACATTAAAATTAACTCCTTAGTAAATAACTAATAAAATAACTTCTTAACTGATCTTTAGTATTTGTAAAAATATTATGATCAGATGTTAATGACGGTAGTTGTTGACATTGAATTGGCGCCTTTGGCTTTCAAAGTAAAAAAGTAAATAGTGTTGAATAATTTCGGCGGGCTGGTTAGAACCACGATAGCTCAATTGGAAGAGCACCTGACCCGGTATGTCAGAAGGGTGCAGGTTCAAATCCTGCTCGTGGAAATTTTTTCAACATTGTGTTTTTGTAATTTGTATCGCAACAAAATTTGCGTTAAAATTATATAAACAAATTAAAAACATTTTAATAAAATAAATTAATATTACATAAATTTAAATAATCGTAAATATATTTCCTTTGCATTGTTACTTATAAGCCACCGATCATTGATCGACTGATGTCCAGGGCTTTGATTACTGTTAAAAAATTCGTATCGATACTTCAATAAAACGAAGTTACCGGTAAAATAAATTCGGTAGGTACCGTTACCTGGGTGGCATTTTTACCGGTGATTTAACTTACCGCTCTACGCGGATTGGCTAAAGCGCAATATGTAACTGGATGGCTAAAATATGACAGGGTGGCGACCACCATGTTGCAAAGCAGCATTGTATTGCATTGATGTGCTCCCTTCTTATATTCTTATATTATATTATTCTTACTATATCAAGCAAAATTTCAGGGCATTATAGCATAAAATGGTACTATATTCAATGTAATTACAGAGTTAGCATAAGAACAGAACAACTAAAGCTTTTACAGCAACGCGCGTGTGGTACGTTGAACCCTTGGTGTTGCAAGCGGCCATCGACTGCGTTGGCTCTTTCCAATCGGGGGTTTGCCGTAACAATAACAAAATAAAAAGCACATAATTTTAATTTCTCGTTTCAGGTGAAATTATAGTAGTCGCCTTATGGATGTGGCTACTGCCTTCTGCCTTACAAGCTGGACTGGTGCGACGGATAAGAGAGCAAGATGACGAGCCCGCGTCGTGTCTCACCTACAGGCTTAATCGTCTGATACACGTGGACTGCTCGAATCGAGACTTGGCAGAGCTGCCTGGTGGACTTAACGAGAATGTAAGATTTTTTTTTAAACTGTATTGCTTAACTGCTTATTTTTATGTTCCCACGGCACGAGCCTTCCCAATGGATGGAAACGCCACAGGACATAAATCACTAAGCGAGCCCATAATAGTCCTTTCCCATCAAGAAAAGCGAATACGCTTGTATTCAGGTATATGTCCACGTCAGTAATTGAACGGAGATATGGGAATTGAACTACGAACGATTTCTTGTTTTCAACTCCCAATCCAAGGGGTTGAATACAAGAAATCGTTAATGACAAGCGTTAATGTAAGGGTCAGTTTGAGCGCAAACTGACCCTTACGTTACGTTACTTAGTTACGTTTGTTGGCGTAGCGATTTGCGCGTACGTGCTGTGATGCAAATTATACAATGCCGGGTGGGTGACCAAGTAGAAATATCTCCAGCTTTTCTGTACTTCGGGGGGCATTTTAAGTTGGTCCTGGTTATCTTGAGGCGGCAGTCGTACACCCAACAAGTAATATTGGGCCAGCGCGTTGGGCTTTGGCTTAAGACCTGAAGTAGGAAGACCTGAGCTCAGTAGTGCAGCATTTATGGGCAAAGGATGGTGAAGTTTCGATCTCTGAAGTTTACCTTCTCCCCAGCGGAGGGTACATTAGGTACTCGGCTTGGTTGGTGGAAGGTCTTGTAGTAAGTCCACCTGGCTACTACCATCTTGTCCAAATCAGTTAAGCAGAGAAACAAGCTTGCTACCTTTGTGCTTACACAAAACAGATAATCATAAAATCGAATTTTCATGCCTGTGAATTTAAAAAGTATTTAATTAATTTGAAAGTTTCGAGTTACTTTTACTGATATATAAACAAATTTATATGCAGCACAGGGATATCGATTAAAAAAATATTACATATGAGTTGTTGTGTTCCCAAATGCATTATTTTTACAATATAAAATTTTACGCTTTAACAAATATGTGCACTTCAATGTTTCAGGTCCAAGTTTTGCTGCTGTCAAATAATGCCTTCGTTTCGTTCCCGCCTCAATTAGAAAGATTCATTCAGTTGGAGGTGCTCGATTTGTCCATGAACCACTTGAGCAGCCCGCTGCCGACCTACATGGACAGCCTGAACAAGCTGCACACGCTCAACTTGTCCAACAACAACTACGACGTCTGGCGGACCTCCAGGATCTACAGCGTCAAGAAACTAGACTTATCCAAGAACAAAATAAATAACATAGAAGCCGAAGCTTTCAGTAAACTATCAGAATTAAGACTACTCGATCTGTCAGAAAACAGAATCAACGAATTACCACTCAGAATAATCCAATCGGCAAACAACCTGGAAATACTTATGTTGTCCCGAAATTATTTTTCAGTTATACCAAGATTTCAAACGCGCTCGCTGAAAAGCTTACATTTGAATAACTGCCAAATTTCTGACCTGGAGCCGGACTCTTTGAGTGAAATGGTTTCATTAGTAGAACTTTACTTATCAATGAATCAAATTGAAACGATACCCGACCACTTCGACTCGAATACTCTACAGGAATTAGATTTGAGTTACAATGATATTGGTATGATAAATGACAATTCTTTCTCATCACTACCGCACTTGGCGGTACTCGATCTGAGGGGGAATGATTTTAAGGAAGTCTGGTCGACCTCACATTTCGCCTCAAACCCGTATTTGAGGGAAATCCATGTGAAAGGCAATCGGTGGAGCTGCGAAGGGTTCCACTTGAACCTGCTACTGACATATGAATATTTGACTAAAGAACCTTCGAAAGTAACCGATTCAGGGTCCCTGATATGCTATTCTCCAGCGAACGTGACGCAGATGAGTTGGCAGCAAGCATATATCCGCACATGGCATCCTAGTGACGAAGTTGAAGTATCGTACACGATGCTAGCAGTGTTTATAGGGGTTATTATAGGAGTGATAGTTACGTCATGTATTTGTCGAGGCGTTATGTCATGTAACACTCCCGAGCTGCCGTCGCGTCAGACTACCATCCTGAATCTCAACGGCGCAGCTCCGCAGCCATCTTCTGAAACGGTTGTGTTGCGGATACCGTTGCACGATGAAGACCTGCCTCCAACATATGATGAAGCGTTGCTCATGCCTCGACTGAATGCTTCCTTTCACTCACTTCCAGACTTTGTTGATGAAGAAGAAGAAGAAGACACTAGACGCAATTATCGCAGATCGAGGTCCATTGGTGATCTTACGGAACATCGACCAAGAACACACGACAGACGGTCAATGAGACGAACTGTGATTAGGAACACAAACAGCAATGACAATGAAAATTAATTAAGTTACTTTAACGCTTAAGTATTACATTTTGTGAATAAGTTAACATTAATATAATTTAATAAATTTAACATTTTAGTAAGGATCCATCACAAGTTTTTTGTAATGTACAGACGCCTGCACATCAACCTATCCAAAACTGACAAATTTCTTCAATACATTCTCAACCGTATACCTTAGTAATATAATTCAAAGTCTATTGAGTAAATTTGACAGTTTGTGGTAGGTTGATGTGCAGGCGTGTGTACTTAACACCGTACGTAACACCTAACATAATTAAGTAAAAATCTAAAAAACGGAGTATTCCGTTATTATACGACTCCTTTATTTTCACAAGTAAGGACATCTATTCCACAGGTTTTTCTGATACAACTTTATTCATCGTAGCAATAATCAAAAGCAACGCCGTAGTCAGGTTTAATATACGGGTGAGCCGCTAGATGTCGCAGATAACAAAGATTTATTTATTTTTATTGACCATAAATTCACACCTGTAAGATTCTATCAGAGAGTTATGCTTTTTTGATTTTTTTGACAAATAGATTTTAAAATTGCTAATTAAAAGTTGCAACCAATTTCTTAGCTCATACAATTGCACGCGTGGAATAAAAATACAGACGAAAAGAACAACCACCTCTTTTTCAATTCGTTTAAAAATATTGAGTACCGAGTCAATTGTTTGAAAATAAGTTTGACTGAGCGCGCGTTTTCATGCTCTTTTTGACATGCTCTTTCTCTAACTAAACTATTGTCTCTAAAAAATTTTTGGAATGTGTTTTTGAACCACAAAATGCCGGATATCTTCTTGAATGAATAATAATAATTATTCAACATAAGCTTGTTGGGCTTAAAAATCGTTATTGCTTTTCTCTCTATTCATTTACTGTATTTTCCGTTTTAGACGACTTATTTGAGAACAAAATACTATTTACCGTGAAGTGGTCATCGCCGCCCATTGAAGTCGGCGAATGATGAAGGATGCATGATGCCGAATCTCCTGATTATGCATAACCGACTTAGAAAAATACAAAAGCGAAGAAAAATTTTATTCGTTTCCATATTAGCCTGATAATATTATTAACAATTTGCAAATACTAAGAATAATAACTTAAATACATAAATATAGCAACAAAAAGGTAGGTACCCCTCGTTTCTATGAAGTCATCAAAGGCCTAGATTACGAGCACCGCTCTATTGCCATCCTTTGTCCTTATCAAGTGATAACGTAACACGTCATTATTTTCATTTTGCTCCGTACAATGTACTTGGTTGGACGGCCCCACGTGCTCCCAAAATACAAGACAAGGTGTACACAAAATTAAATTTAAAACATTTGTCATTGTGCAAAGTGCTTTCAAGTAGACGCCTATATTGTGGTGTTATCGTTATCATATCGTCACAGCTTTATTTCACTACTGAAGTGTTACTCATAAACTGATAATATCAGAAACTTATGAAAATAAAATACGAATACATTGGATGTTCATCTTAATGAAGTATGTGAACTGACGGAGTGGTAAGTACAGGAAATGATTTATTCTAGTCTCTGGCCCTTAACTTATTATAAACTGATGTAGGTACAAAACACCAAAGCTTAGCACCACCCAAATAGATGTAATTGTTACCTACATGTTATTTTAGACCGCCATTTTATACCCTTTGTACGATCCTGGTCCGTCAGTCTCTGGCTCAATATACATAAGGCAACCATTTACTCAATTCTCTATATGTCCTATATGTCCTATTTGACCTGTTTCACGATAAATTAATATTATATTTTTTTATAAAAAAGCGTTAATAAATTATTGAACCCCCGATCAGGTTGTTAGCAGGTTTTCTTTTACTTACTTCTTCCATGTACTTCCAATTTTTAAAAGAAAAGGTTTTTTATTGCTTTCGGTTCTATAAATTTATTTTCTTAAAATAATTGGTTTATGTAATCGTTTAGTCATAGTTAGTATTATCGAAGATAAATCGATTACCACACCTTATGTAGGTTATGCTTACGAAAAATTATCATCAGCTCATAATTGTCCCATAACTGGAGCTCTGGCTGGCTTATCTACCAGCATGATTATATCTAACATGAGCATATTATGGCAAAATCAGGCTATAAATCAAGACGCTAGCCTAACGTGGGTTAATTGTACAGTACATGGGATGCTAAATGAAAATGATTTCTAGTAATGTAGCAAATTAAGTGACCTAGAATCTGTTTAGCCCTTCATACATATTATAAAGTCATGAATTATAGTACAAACAAACGACCCAAATTTAGTACCAGAACCTACAACACCTTTATCAATAACTGATAAGAAAGATAAAATTGTTGTGTGTGAACACACTTAAGTTCAGAGACAACAGTGATTTTGCGCAAGGTATGACCTAAACATTATGAACGAAATATAAACGTGATAGGAATAGCAAGTAATCACAAATGTGCAGGTGTTCAACCAAATTAATTTCTATGACCTAATTGCGATGTTGATATTACCTGCACGTTTAGTGACCATCTATGTTTCATCTATGGCAATCATTAATTTCAGGCAGTAATGAGAAAGCAAAGCAATGACATTTCAACGGACGACGTCGATCCTGCTGCTGTTGAGTCTGGCAATAGGAGCGGAAGTCATGGATTTTGACGACAAAAACCAGGATGACATCTGCTCTTTGTGCTCCTGTAAAGCAAGTAGGACAATAATTGACTGTTCACGCAGAGGTCTTACTGCCCTCCCTGACGGAATTGATGACAAGGTATGTCTTTTTATCATTAATTTGTTAAACTATCACAAGTCATGTTTATATGGTGTGTCAAAGTACATAGGGAATAATTTTATGTATTTTTCTTGTATTTCAGGTGACAAAACTTAATATTTCAAACAATGAAATAGAAAATTTTCCTGAAAAATTAAGCAAATTATACAACTTGGTAACTTTAGACGTCAGCGGTAACCGTTTGAGTGAATTGAACAAAAATGCATTGCTGAATTTAAGTGCACTGGAAGTACTAAATCTATCAAAAAACTATTTTGATAACTGGTTGAACTTAAGCCCGAATGATGTTCTGATACCAGCCACTAATTTGAAATCTTTGGACCTATCATATAACAAATTTATGTCAATGGATAATTTGGTTAATCAGGAACTGCTCATAAGCTCTTCATTAGAAACATTAATTTTGGACCATTGTGAAATAGATTCAATATCTGGAAAATCTTTACTTAGTGGCCTTACTAACATAAAAGTTCTAAGATTAAATTTTAATCCCTTGGTGAGAATACAAGGTCTTATATCTTCATCACTGAAAAATCTACACTTGAGCAACTGTCTGTTAACAACAATGAATCAGAATGAACTAGCTTATTTACCAGCTTTAATTTACTTAAAAATGTCTCATAATTACCGGCTTGAACTGGCTGCTTCCAGCTATACCTTATACTCGTCTTCATTACGATTTTTGGACATATCTTTTTGCAATGTGTTGCAGCCGAGTCTACAAGGATTTCCCAGCTTAAAAAAAGCTATAATTGGTCACAATATGATTAGGTACTTGCGAAGCTATGAATTTAGAAATAACTCGAAGTTGGAGTATCTTGATTTGTCATACAATAATATCGGCTCCTTACGAGTTGACACTTTTAGAGGACTCAGTATGCTTAAATATTTAGATTTGTCATGGAATGAAATAGCTCTTATACCAGAAGGAAGTCTTTTAGAAATGCCGTCATTGACTCAGCTTAATTTAGCTAGAAATTATCTTAGTCAAGTTGGACATTTAAAATCAATGTCAGTTACAGTTTTGGATATGAGTTCGTGTGAAATAAATACTATTGGCAAAGATTCTTTGGAAGGGTTACAGTCGTTAGTTGATTTAGATTTGTCTCGAAATCTTATATCACATATACCTGATAGTATTTCATCAAACACTCTAAAGTATTTAAATTTAAATTACAACCGATTAAGTCATGCTAATAACTTTACGTTTTTTATGTTACCTCGTCTCACGGGATTAGCCGTTGTGGGAAATCGTTTCACAAATATTTGGAAAAAGTCTTATTTTGAATCGAATCCCTACTTAGAAAGATTAGACTTAAGTGACAATATGTGGAGATGTGATTGTAAAGACGCTAACATGTATGATTTTTATGAATTCACAACATTAGAACCCTTTAAAAAGGAAGAATCATACAATCTTGTATGCAGCAGTCCAATTAATGTTATTGGGCAAACCTGGCTAGAGTCGTGTTATTTTACATGGTATCCAAATCAAAATGTGGCAAATGCAGATAGTTTGATATGGTTTATTGTAGTCATGATCACTGGTTTATCTGTTTGTATTTTACTGGTTAATTGTATAAGAAACTCTATGAAAAAACGTTTACGTTCAATACAACAAGCAAGAGAAAGACAAGTAGAGGAAGCCAGAGACCGGTTGAGAGAACTAAGGTTGCGTGCTGAACAAGAAGCACTGACTAACGCACCTGATCCCCGAGATTTAATTGCACCGCCTTCATATGATGAAGCTCTCTCGATGCCAAAGCTTAATGCATCAACACATTCACTTTGCGAAACGGGTACTGGTAAAACCAAACGGAAAAGAGGACGCAGAAAAACCAAGTCCAGTAGTGACTTACTAGACGAAACAGAACGAAATGGCAATTTGCCTGATTTGGAGGATTCTGAACCAACATCAGATGATACCAGAAGACGACGCCGAAGAAGACCAAGGAGATTCGGTAGCCATGAAATAGCGGAACTAGACCAGTCACCGGGAGCTCGTCGCAGACGAATGTCAGAATACGGTGCTGAGGAATCAATTACAGTGGAAGTTGAACTAGAAAGACCACTTCGTCCTAGGAATCGTAGATACTCTAATGATGATAATGAACCAAGGGAAAGTGACTTTTAATATTATGATGTAATGTGTTGTGTTTTACTTAGAATTATCTCTTTAGAATGTATCTCTATTTTTGATAATATACTTATTTGATAAAAAATATTTATATAGGCACATAGGCTAAAAAAATTACTATTTCGAAGTCAAAGTAAAAGTCAATATTTTTTAATCAAATAAACTTTTTGCTTTTGAATCATCCATAAATTTTACCTAGGACATTCAGGACGTCTATTTTTTAGCTGTCGAGAAGAATGGGCGCAAGAAACTCCACAGCTTTAATAGAAATAACGACATTTAAAAAAAAAGTATGTTGTTACCAAATCATACAATATTTACAATTAAAAACTTTTAAGAGCCCGCTTATACAAATAATGCTTACCTCTATATATTTACTTAAGATTACACGTTATTCTAAAAAAAACGGCACTATGAATGTATTAATCAATTATAGAATGACGCTTTGTGCGAGAATTGGAGTAGCCCTTTTTGAAAAGTGTTTCCTTAACATGTGTCTTAAATTTCTCAAAGGGCTAAATTTAAACATCATTCGGGGTTTTATTAAAATAAGTCACGCCTTGTCCCATGAATGATCCACAAACTTTCTGCAGTCGAAGTTTAAGTATTACAAGTTTATTTTTATTTCTAGTATTAAGATTGTGTATATCGCAATGTTTTCTGTAAAAATAAATGTTTTGGCGCACATATAGAATAAATACAGTTATAAATAAACTGTGAAGCAACCGTTAGAATGTTAATTTCTTTAAACAACTCCATAAGGCCGGCTTTCCACTGACTCGAAGCTGGACGGAGAGGAGCGGTGAAGAACGGTGAAAAGTGGTGAGTGTTTCCACTGAAGTGGAGCAGAGCGGAGTAGTGAAGCGGAGCGGAGCGGAATAGTGAAGCGGAGCGGAGCGGAGTCTCATCCATTTTGATAAGTATACACCTTATGACGTAACGATGATAACTACTATGATGCACTGCGCGCGAGTCAAGCGGCGCGGCGTCATGCACCCACTCCCGCACCCCGGTCCGCACCTCGCCGCTCCGCTGTCCCGTTCGTCCACTACACAACCTCGCTGCCCTCCGCACCACACCGCCCCGCTGTCCTCCGCTCCGCATCGCCTCGCTGTATTCTTATTATGAATATCCGTTCAGCTCTGCTCCACTCCGCTCGTGCTGTTTCCATTGAAGCGGAGCGGAGATTTCGAGCATAGTGATTGGTCAATTCATGCACCGCTAAGCACCTCTCCGCCCAGCTCCGCGTCAGTGGAAACCCGGCCTAAAAGCCACGCGTGCTCCTAGGTTATATATTGTATATAGACGTTACTGCTCTTTTCTGTAAAATAAAGATGATTTCTATGTCAGCAGCTTTAACCCACAGCAGGATACCATAGGACATAACACTGTGGAAGTAGGTAACTAAAATAAACTAATCGAGCCGTTTTTTCATCCGTAAGCTGAAATTTAAGCCCTAATTTTCTAATAGCGTAAGCAGCGGAACTGAGTCTCCCCGCAAGAGTACTAATATGATATGATATGATTGGAACAATAAATGTATTGATACAATTGACTTTAACTGTGCTTTTTTACAATTAATCACCTTGAACCGAGTTTAAATTCTATTGAAAAGAAAATGCGTAGCCAGCATATAAAAAAATCTAAGATGGGTCACACACAGCACAACAAAACTTTTTACACTTTCTAAAAAATCAACTTGCTTTGTTTAGTTACGTGGTTACCTCATAGTTATTATTCTGAGGTGGTTACATACTTGTTTTTAAACAAGCTGCTGCCATCTATTAACAGTTGTAAAAACTTTTTGGTTTGTCTGGTCGCCATCTTGTAAGCAAGAAGTGTGTATGCTTTAATCTAAAATCGTAGTTAATAGTTATTTTATTTAAAGCTAGATGGCGCTAGTTGAATTATCTTGCTAAGTAATTATAAGTGCTGCTAATAAATTAAAAAGTGATTGTAGTTTATTTCCAATTTTAAAAATAGAACTTTTTATTTCATATTCTAACTTTAAACGATTACCTTGCCAATATCTGTGGCTTTTTACTTTTCAGTAAAACTCACTTAAAATTTTTGTAAAGGAAACAGTTTTTGTTTACAAAACTTTTCTTTAAAAAAGTCCAATTGTTTTAATGTTCCGTTGGTAATCCAACGGAACAATTGGACTTTAATGTAAAACTAAAGCGGGCTGCTGCCATTTTACCTAATTAGTAGTTTACTGAAGCATAAATGTAATTTGTTGTTTTTGTTTTTTTCGCAGTTTTCTTTGAGTCTTGACAACATTTTTACACTCGAACTTTTAAGTTAATTTTGTAAGTAAACAAACGAACTTATCACTAATGTCAAAAATAGCATTGTATTTTTTTTTCAAACATCACCTTGTTTTCTGTTTGTCTGGACTCTGGAGTGAACAATAGAATAACCCCTTAAATAGTGTCGAAATGCAATGAATAAATTGTACATGCTCGTCAAAGGGATACGATTATACTGTACTTGATCTTAATCAAGTATAATCGTATCCCTCTCCAGCTCTTAAGCTGCAGTTTTTAGGCTTGCACTAGAGTGGCAGCAAACTCATGAGAGCCCAGATACTTCAATCTGACTATTCTTTAAATACAATAGTTACCTAAATGCTTTTGTATCAATACTATTTCTTAGCAAGCAGAGCGACTTTTGTCAGATACCAAAGGCACTTTTGGGCCATTCATATTCTATGACCTATAATCCAAACTTATTGGAGTGTGCTGATACCTGGTACGAATAGAAAAGAAATTCAATATTATTAAATGGTTTACCTACAAGTATTTTACAAAAATTAGAGGAATTGATAAGGATCTGCAAAATATATATTAAAATATATATTTTTAGTAGTTAGAATTCCTTTTTACACCCACTGTTCATGCAATGTTCTTTTACCATGAACATTTTTACTATTTACATTCATGATACACTAAAAGTTAATAATATTGAAACTCAATGTAGCAATTGAAACAGCCTCAGATGGGACTCGAACCCATGATCTTTTGAATTTCAGCAGGCGACAGCTTTCCTGATTCTGAGCTACTGAAACATTAGTTTTATTCAAGAGCTAAACGTAACACTTTATACGCTAATGCAATAGCAGTAGACAATAACGTTTATTTAGTAGTAAGGAAAAGGAAACAAAAAAACTTGAATCAACCATTTATATCGTATTGTTCGAAATAAAAATACATCATTTTTCTTAAATCCTCACAATGGACTCTTATATTCTACTTTGTTCTTATTTCACATACAGATTTAATATGGTTTTTAAATCATAGCGTATAAATTACTTACCCCCATTTAAATTTTAAACAGGCCATATAGCAAAATATAATAGAATATTTTAAAAGGAAAAGCAAATAGTTTATAGTAATAATAACTTCTCAAATAAAATAGAGCTACAGAATATACACACTAATAACCGAAGTTCAATTCAATATTATATATTTACACAATGTGAAACATAATGGTGTAGCTTAAAATAAATGGTATCACATTCTTAAAACTAATTAATAAAATTACTTATAAAAGGAACTACGCTTAGCCAGACCGTAGAGTGAACCTCTACAGTAAATCATTAGGACACAAACATAAACCAGATATTACTTCGTTGCTCTTAAGTTTGCTATTTTTTTTCGGGTAAGTACACAACCATTGAATTTTACAAATCAGAAATAGTACCAAAATTTAACGGAGTCTTCTTAAATAAACTGGAATACAACATAGTAATTGAGAAACATGCGTTGGTCCTATCGTTCAAGAAAATGTTTGAGAAAATGGAATTATTAATACGAGACCTTTTATTACTATCATGAACATGGCAACATTTTTACACATATAAAAATATTTTTTTTACTTATTTCGCAATAATTATACTCTCATAAATATTTATACTAATAAATTGTTAAAATAAAGGCACTGTCGACTACATACACACTTTGGCAGAAAAGTTTCTAGACACAACATTCATACAAACTATTCAGTCCTTCGTACTAGAATCCATTGGAATATGCACGCAATAATCACAGAATATCGCCAAATTAGTGAAGTATTGTTGATTGACACTGATTTACATACACTAAGTAGTCCTTAGATATGAGACTGAGTTTCAAGTGGTGGATTTCCGAACGTTATCACCGTCCATAGGAGTTATAATAATGTCTCCAGCATTTGATCTACTCCTGGTGACTAGTACAGGTGTTTTTGGCTTTGGTGTCTCAGCCATCTTTATACGGACCCTGCCCATATCAGGAGAGTACACTGGCACATATTCACGAGATGGTGACAAAAAGTCTGAATCAGTAGTTTGGTCACCATTTAGTAAGGGTTGTGTTAAATTGGAATATATTCCAGGATACTGATTGGGATCAGCGTTACCGTTTTGCCTTGGTGTATCTTCATCAATTGTTGGAACAAAAATGTCCTCACTTGATAGTGAACTAGTGTCTTTTCGAGAATCCGGAGCAGACTCGAAGGACGTCTCCTGAAGTGGTACGTGATCTTCTGATAAATTATTATCTTTAGAACTACTCTTGTTCTGATTTGTATCTCTGGGACTATCGGTTCTTTCATTATTATTGCCTTTATAGTTTTTGCCATTACCAACATCTCCATTTTCACTCTTCTTCTGTAGAACTTCGTGTGTCGGCACTAGTTCGTACTTACCATTGATTTTCTTTTCAACCGGAGATTCGGCAGCTGGTTTGCCCAAAAGGGATTTATTCATATCTACCATTTCTTTTGAAGCTTTCTCCACATCTCGTTTTTGTTGTCTAAGTAACCTTCTGTCCCTGCGTTTTCTCATTTGCCCCTTACCAATTGCAAACCCAATAAGACCAACTAGAAGAACTACAATTATAGCAATACAAACATACGTTCCAGTTTTATGTGGAGCTGTTTTATCTGTAGTCGGAGCTGCACCAAGATTTTCTGAAGGCTGTGTCACCCGTATATGTTCTGAAATGGTTGTGTCACGTAGAATTGGAGTAACAGACGCAATTGTAGTCGGTTGGTCTGCTTTTTCATACCATTTGGGGTCGCCTTTGTAGACTGACGGTGGCTCAGGCATTGGGAATTCTGTTGAACTTTCATTAATGTCATCAAAAATTCTTTCTACAATTTCTGGAGAAAATTCTGTGATTGGTGTAGTAGTAGTCGCTTCTGTTGTTTCCGTGACTCCTTCGTTTTCTTCTATTTCATTGTAAGGTAAAAGCATATCTCCTGAACCTGATCCTTGTCCAGAACCATCATCGTAAGGAATTTCAGTATTATGCTCATCTAGTACAGGTAAAATTTGATCTGATTTCATATCATCGGTGATGTGTTTCAAATTTTGTCGTGGTTCCATCACGTAATTTGTGGACGTTTCATAATCCCCTGATCCATCAATAACATTTCGTGGGACATTATATGCGGAACGCTTAACCTTCATATACAAATGGTTATCATCATCCTCTGTTAACTGATGTGATATAACAGCCCCAATGTTTAAATCACTATTTGCTTGCAACGGCACAGGTTTTAAAGCGGTTGCTTGTTCGCCAACTTGAATTGCATCTATATATCTACCATTTGTTATTATATCCTGATAAAAATGTTCCAATTTTGGCAACTTGCATACATCTTTTGTTTTTAATTCTAACCACGACCGACCCTTAAGCTTTGCTGGAGAAAAACACTTGACTTTATCTATCAAAACGTTTGCAAGAAGTAAGCGGTCTCGTGCCATAATGTTATCGCAAGAACATTTCAGTGGATTTCCCTGTAGTTCCAAATGTTCCAAACTAGATAAATGTTCTAGATCCAAAGGCACATTTTGCAGCAGATTATTAGTTAGATCTAACGAACTAACACTAGTTGGCAAATATGAGACGGACAGTGTTTCTATTCTGTTATGCGCCAAATTGAGATGAACCAATTTTTTTGCATTATGTAAAAACTTGTTGATAATTGTTATGCCGTTGGTGGATAAGTCTAAAGTAACGATTTCCGTGAGACGGTCGAGTTCATGTGTAATCTTGGTTATGTTATTATGCGACAGATCTAAAATGTTGATGTTGTGATGTTTTTGCCGAAGAGTGAACTTATAGAGTTCTTTAAGGTTGCTGCAGGTAGCACGGTGCAGTCCATCGCGAGTGGTAATGCAAACGCATCCGTCTGGACAGACACTAGCCAAAGTGGGAGCCAGCAGTAAGCAAGCTGCCAGAAAACCGATGTTAACCCGAAGCCACATCTTAAATTGAACTCAGCACCTGAAACAGAAAGAAGAAAAGCAATTAAAACATTTGTTGATAAATACTTAAAGGGCGTATAGTGGGCGTTGCTATGCTGACGCTATAAACAGCTCGAGGTGAATAATGTCCACGCATACCTATTTAACGCTAATCTATTAGCGGTCAAGTTCTAAGATCAAATTTCAGCCGCAAATGTATTGGTATAACTTACACATGTTTTATAAATGTTCAATGTATGATCAAGCAACATTTAACCATTGGCTGATTTATAGTTTTATTTGGAGCAGCATACGGAACATATAGCCTAGCAGTAGATTTGCGGGATTCGGAGCAGTTTTTGCCAACGGGCCCAACGACGTAGGCAATTAAATAAATCACAACATCCTTACGAACTGTCGTCTAAATATAGGGCAGAATAACATACGAGAGCTCCCCCGCGGTCCATTACATGCTCCAGTTCAATTATTGCAACTGCTGCACACGGCAATTTGAATCTACTGACTTCCTTTCATTCACAACGTTGCTAGTTCTGGACATCACTTTAGACGTCTCTCAATCTACAATATAAAGACGTTATAAAGATTAACACCGCATACAACAATTCATACACCGCGAAACGCATAATTTTGGGGTTACTTGCCAAATGAATATTTTCACTTTGATTTTAAATCCGCTTTTAACATTGAATTCTCAATTAGTAGTTAGGTACATTAAGTACTTGACAAAATTTCATTAAACATTGATTTCATTAATGTCTTAAATACAAGGCGAGTCTCCTAACAAATTACATTACAACATATTCTAAAGCAATAACGGACATCACACAGAAAAAACTATCAAAAATGTATTTCACATTAATTTGTAGTCACCGTGGACTAATAATATTAAAGTCCATGGTAGAAAAAACAAAACACTGTGGGTCTTACAAATAAATATAAAAAAAACTTCGAATAGTAATTTCGTGTTTTGCTTCTTTTACTCTAATTTGAAATAACGTTTACATAACAGGAACAAAATACGAAATAACTATTCGGAGCTTATTCTTTGTTTACTTGTTAGGCACTCAGCGTTTTATTAGCAATATCAGACGGCGAGTGCCTAATTCTGGTGTCGATTCAAGTGGGGACATAAAAAAGCGGCTATTTCTGTTCAAATAACATCCTCAGTGCACTTGGCCGCCGCTCAGGGCCGAAGTGGTTCAATGTTAGGCCAACAGGAAGGCGGCTGTTAACCATTTGTGCGAATGTGACGGCGGCGACACCTAGCGGAACAACGGCGGCGTGGGGGGCGGAATCGGACCCCAAGTTATTACCGTGTAATTTGTTTTTTCGTTTCAATCACTCATACAATTCGAGGAGCCTATTGCAATAGTGTAGTGTGAATATAGCGATTGATACACTTAAAGAAGAGGAGAACCATATTATCTTTCTTCAATAATAATTATGATGATGATGATGATGATTGGTCCGACCGATTTCGGTCATGGCGACCATTTCGACTCCTAGTCGGCACGGCGCCGGCGCTGGTGCGCCCGATGATGGCTAACATCTGATCTTCTTAGTAAACTGGCGTGCGCACTGAGCTCACGTAGCTTACCATCAGCATAATTATAATGGATTGACGCGGGTTGTCGGGCCTTTAGCTCATCGCGTTTTGTATCGTGTTCGGTTTTACGCTTCTCTTCGAAAACACGAACTTGCCTCTTCACGGAGTGTTGCGCCGCCAAGCCCTCCCACTTGGACTATCGATCGATACTGCACCTCTTCATATGCCTTTTCTGAACATCTTTATACCTGAGGAGTTGGCCACCACGCTTACGCTTGCCCTCCTTCAGTTCAGAGTAAAAGATGCGCTTTGCCACACGCTCCCGGACATGCGTGAGACGTGTCTGCACCACCGGAGTTGCTGACGCATTGGGTAAGACTCAATGCCACCAACACTGGCCCGTCGCAGAACTTCGGTATTACGCACGCGATCACTCCATCTGATTTTCATGATACTACGAAGGCATTTAAGGTGAAATCAGACTAGCGTGCGTATGTGGTGGCAGTACACACACCATGTTTCAGAGGAATATAGGAGGTTTGACAATACAATCGCCATTTATACAACTATTTTTGTGGCCAGTTTCAAGTCGTGCGAGCAGAAGACCTTTGAACACAGCTTTCCAAATAAAGCAGAAGCCGGTGCTTCTCAGGATCGGTATCCTGCTATTGATCTCAGCATCAAGGTCACACTTGGATGTTATCGTGCTTTCCAGACAGCGGAACTTATCAACATGCTTCAACGGTGCTCCAACGTATCGTCACCAAGCTTTATCGCCAGTGTCTCACGAACATGGATGTCCAAGGACATCACTTCCGTTTTTTAGACACTGACCTTTAGGCCAACTTGCAGCAAGCCTGGTGGAAGTGTGACATCAGCTGTTGAAGTCCACCTGGGGATTTCGCTTAAATGCACAAGGTCATCGGCATATATGATCTCGGTGATCAATGGTACACGCTTTGAGTCTGGCCAGATTGAAAACACTACCAAATAAAAATAGGAGAGAATCTAAAAGAAAGATATTGCACCCACTATATTAGATTGATGACTGAGCAGGCAAATACTCTATCTCAAAAGGACACATCTGATCTGTCTGATATATATAAATTACACTGTAATAACTAAAGGTCCAATACATCTATGAATCTTAAATCGATTATTTATTTTCACCATATTGTTTTTTTTTTAAATTTTGTTTTTAATATTCAAGTCAGTCTAAGATTATTGTTCTTCCAGCTCCTTTAAAAACAAATACCTAGTTTAATCTCTAAAATAATTGTAATTTAGGTAAACATATTTATAAATACCAATTTTAATAATATCCTCGACAATATTTACTAATAATTTTACATTTATTATTGTTTTACTATTGTTTATGACCTCACTCGATTTAAAACTGAAGAATACACCTTACGAATATTTTATTTTTATTAATCTATTTCTATTTTTATTAATAATTTATTTTGCAAATAAAGCGATTAACTCTCACTTTTTATTTGTCCGTTCGAATTCGTTTTATTAGAGCTCATATATACATATAGTACTTTCGTTTGAAAGGTTCTGAACAGAAAATATAAATGCCGTTATCTCATTGAATACCAAAACAACAGGCCAAGTGCGTGTCGGGCCACGCGCAGTGAAGGGTTCCGTAACCGATCTCAATAATGCGGACTCTGAAAAGAGGGCTGTTATGAACATTTATTTAATGTAGATACTACTAGTTTCACACACCTGACAAAGTTATTTTAGTAGTTCCCAATGAGGAATTTTTACTGCGCCAAGTACATTTTATAAGTTGGTCGACTGTTACTCATAAACTTGTAAAGCCTACTTAGCTGTGATAGTTTTCCTTATAACTTCGTCATATATACAACTACCGTGAATTTTTTCACGTATCCAAAAACAACCATTTGGCTGGCATGAGGGGGGATACTTGACTCTAACAAAGTTTTGCACTTTAAAGCTTAATAGTTCACAAATGGATACCTCAATCAAAAAACTGTTTTTACAAACCCGCAATATTTTTGAAATTGCTATCCAACGATACTCCACACTTTGGGGTAGACAAGAAAAAAAATTACATCCCCACTTTACGTGTAGGGGAGGTAACATAAAAAATATTTTCAAAATTTTACTTCACCATTTTGTTGGCGTGATTAATAAGTATACCCATGCCAAATTACAGCTTTCTAGTACTAAGAGTATATGAGCTAGACTAAGGACAGACAGACAAACAGACAGACGGACACGATGAAACTATAAAGGTTCCTTGTTGACTACGGAACCCTAAAAATGGGAACTTAAGTTAAATCTACAAGGCCAACGTTTTCGAGATGTTTTTTGACCTTCACCAGTGCTTGAAGAAGTGATTACCAGTACTGGAATTTCCTGCCTCTGTCATGTCGTATACGGTGACAATTAAATGTCACATTTAAGCATTAAAATACATAGAAGGATAGAATACAAAAACGTTTATTTCAACACAGACACGAGAAAATAAAATTAGGCATTGACATGAAAAAAACAATTTTAAGTGTTACACGGCTGCGTCAAAACCTAAGATACGCTAATCTAAATCTATGGTCAAAACAGAGACACTTTTTAATTGATTACTCGTAATACGACTTTTATTCTTTTAATAAAAAAAACGTTAGTATATATGGTTCATTGTCGATTGCTTTTGCACTTTATCGTAGCAACAAATATTTGTCATTATCATCATCATCAACCAATAAAAGTTCTATTTTCAGGCTCCGGTACTATCACATTAACAACAACAGATGGCGAAATCGGGCCATAACCTACCACGCTGACTCAAAGCAGGTGGGTTCCACCGACTGCCATAATAAGACAACAAGAGACCAACGGCTATATGTGCCTTCCCAAGCTAGTAGGCGGTGGGGATATTTTAATTTATTCACCCATCCGGTGACCCGGCATTACGAAGTTTGTTTACCTTGCGAAATTGTGACCAAATCGAGATTTGTTACTTGTATAATATAAAAAAAATATGGGAGTATTGTTATAATTCGGTAAAAGATATTACGATATAGTTTAGCGACTATCTTATACATACTTAACAGCAATCGGTCTCAAACTGTGAGGTCCCGGGTTCAATTCCCAGCGAGGGTTAAATGTTTGTGTACTGGTTTTGTTGGCGGTAGGGCTTGTTTGTCCGCCTGGCTAGATAGATAGCCTATCTTTGATCATCAATCTTCCAAAATATTGTCGCCTTATCCATATCATCAATGTTTGTAGCATTGTTGTGTTCCGGCAGCTAGCGAAAATATAGCCAGTGCCTCATCAGTTGAGGAATCCGGGTGAAGTGAGCTTCCATTTTCGGCCTTATCATCACATAAAATCAGGAAATATGAAAGCCAAATGCTTAGCCGTAAAGTATAAAAAAAACATGAAGTATTTGATTGAAATTTTCTAGAGTTTGTGTAACTGTAAATAAGTTTTGTTATTCGAACCTACTTACTGAACCTACGAACCTACTTTCTGTTAAAAAAAATAAGCTAGGTTACTAATAAGCTAGGTACGGGTATTCTTGAAATCATAGTGACGAAACTGCATGAGTCACATAGTGACTGACTTTCTGCAATTACCGGGTGACCATGTGCCATTACTGTCACTTGAAGATATGCTTTAAAGGTATTGCACCACTGAAATACGTGTTCCTGATAAATATCTGCTATTTAACGACTCCAATGGACTGTTACTTTTCACAATAAGTGGTTCTTTTGGGGACTCGCGAGATGATAATCGGAAGTTGATTTATTTACCTTTAAGTTTCGCACTTCATGTACTTTCATAAACTGTCTAAAGTTTATAAGGCAGTTATAAAGTTACAGTTACCAGGCGGTTACTACTAGAACACAGAGGCCTGTGGTCTAGTGGTTAAGACCACCGGTTTTAGACCCAGACCCAGAGGTCCCGGGTTCGAATCCCAGCGGGGGTAAATGTTTGTGTACTCGGTTTGGTTGGTGGTAGGACCTGTTTATCCGCCTGGCTAGCTACCACCATCTGATCTAAATGTGTCGCCATAACTTCAATGTTCATAGCATTGTTGCATGTGTTCCGGCAGCTAGAGATGAGATAGCCAGCGCCTCAGTAGTTGAGGATCCCGGGTGAGGTGCGCTTCCATCATTGGCCTTATCCTCACTTAACATCAGGTGAGATCAAGGCACTGCGCTTACCCGTAAATGAATTATATGATTTTATAATAGCTTGCCTACTTCTTAACTGATCTTTAGTATTTGTAAAAATATTATGATCGGGTGTTAATGACGGTAGTTGTTGACATTGAATGGGTGCCTTTGGCTTTCAAAGTAAAAAGTAAATAGTGTTGAATAATTTCGGTAGGCTGGTTAGAACCACGATAGCTCAATTGGAAGAGCACCTGACCTGGTATGTCAGAAGGGTGCAGGTTCAAACCCTTCTCGTGGAATTTTTTGAAAAAAATTGTGTTTTTGTAATTTGTTACGCAACAAAATTTGCGTTAAAATTATATAAACAAAACAAAAATATTTTATATGATTGTGTTTAGGCAGCTCTTAACCAACATTGATTGATATGTAATCGTTATGATTACATAAATCGATAATCCTTAACAGTATTACATAATCTGCATGCCTATTTCAATCCGTTCGCAATCGACCTTCATGGATGTACAAATAAAAAATAATTTGCTTCAATATCAGCTCTCATGAACTTGAAATACGAATAAATATAATCTAGACTAGTCCATTAGACAAGGCGTGGGTCTAACGGCCTATAAATTCTAAGATAACCACAATGATAGTGTGAGAAATTATTATGCTACCATCTCGGCTAGTATTCAAGTATTTACTGTTAAATTCAGAGACAGGCAGAGTTTTGTAAACATATTATCTATCGTATAGACAATTGTTAATTAGTTATTTACGTAACGGAGATATACTCGTACTTTGCCTTAATCTCACCTCATTCGTCATCCTAGCATGTTAACGAAAACGAAAACTTGTATGGCATTAAAGCAGTGCAAATTCCAGTTTTCGTTGACGAATGACGAATAAAACTCGCAATAGGCACCCTGATGGTAAGCGACGTGTAAGTTAGCATTTAACGCGAAATCCTCAACTATTGACAAATTATTTATGTCATCAATATCTTAACAAACGAATGCAGACATTAACAATGCTGTTAACAGTGTTTTGATGGTGGCAGATAGGTAAGACAGTGGTGCGGTCAGCACCGAAAGTCGCTAAACACTTTCATACATACATAATTTTACGTCCTTCTCCCAAAAAGAGAGAGACAGAACATCAACATCATCAAGACGCCACTGTTGATGAGCATGATCAAAGTAGAGGTGGAATTGTTAACATCAGTGATAGTGCTAGCCTGATGATGTTGAAATCCTTGTCCCTTAGTTGGCACACGCAAGGGAAGTTAGGTACCTGGTACATTATTTTCACGTTCTAGACCAGCATTGAAAACACGTTTATATGTTTGCTATGATAACAAATATAATGTTGTTGTGTTCCGATAGCTAAAGATAAAAAAGCTTTTTTACCTTTGACCTTATCGTTCCTCAAAAGGTAAGATAATGCCAAGCGCACCCAAGAAGTGAAATAAAAAAAATTAGAAGAAGTTTCACTTCACATAGAATGTATGTAATTTTTGTGAAATAGGTTTTTAATAACTTGAATGGCCCACTAAACGGAGCGGGACGCCTCGAACTGTTCCCTGTAATAATTAAAACTAAGGTCGCGTCCTCGACGTCGTCGGCGGAAGCTGTAGCGGGGTGGAGAGCGGCGCCGGCGAAGCGACGCTTTACGCATACATTGTCAAAAGAGCGATACACGAGCGGCGGGCGACTGACTTGTTTTTGACAGAATTTGCTGAGTGCTACTGGACATGTTTAGCTACACCGGGCTTTTATTGTGGCTGGCGATGGCGGCGAGAAACTTAAAGGGTTCAAGCCATGTAAAACGAAGCACTGTCAGAGGTTTTCTAGAGGGAACGGCATCACGCACTAGTGCGTGATGCCGTGCCCTACTAGATTCTCCGAGAGGTTCAGATCGGATCGAGGGCGACTGTCGAATGTTTCGAGTGTTATTTTGACGCTACGGTAATTCCGAGTGTCGCGTGCCCGCCCGCTGCCGTCGGTCGAGGACAGTCATTTTCGCTTTCCGCCCCGCCAAAACTCTCGCCCCGCTAATGCTTCCGCAACGCTCATGGCAGACGTCGAGGACGCGGCCTAAGTTGGCATTAAACAGTATTGTTTCGAAGACGTCATATTTACAAACTGGCAGATCAATGAAAAGTCAGCATGAACACTGAAAAAGTTACCGTCCCATTGTGTTATTGCATAAACAGTCAACGGAAAAGTGGGTCACTGTGCAAAATATTGTACCGATAACTGTTATGTTTACTTTTTTTTATATCGATATTCTTATTGTATTAGACTAAATCATTATAACTGATTATTAATAACTGATAAATAATTAATTGATGAATTTTTATTCATCATTTAATTATCAATCAACAATCAGTTATGTTTGAGTTTAGATTCTTCAATAATTAATTTAACACTTTAACTTAATCAAAAGATATAATGGATTTTTTCTTCTCTGACTGGACTATGCTTTCGAGGGTGAAATAAAATCCTATATCACAACTAACTATCCGAATTCATGACAGAGTTTCTATAAAAGTAAGTGTGAATTTGGCGATCTGTTTGCTCCCCAACGCTGTGTTACAAGAAAAGTATTTTCCCAGTTAAATATAAAAAAAAATTATAAAAAAGGTAAAATTTTCCCATCCTCGTTTGGTTATTACGTTGATTTGGTTCACGCGGCTAACTAACTCGCAATTGTAGTATTAAGAAAAGCACGTGATCTCATTAATATAATTATTATCATCTGTCATTGCAAAATATCTATATCCCGGAACATTTCAACTTAAGCAGATAAATAATAATGTTGTTTACTTATACACACATTCCTGAGTGACTGTCATTAACAAACACTCTCATGTACCTAAGACTCACCACCCAGACAGACCCACTTGTGATGAGTAGATTTAAAAAAATATCTAAAATAAAATCTGTCATAGTTGTAGGAAAAGAAAATCGCTTCCTCTCAGTTGTTAGTGTAAGTTTGTAATCTAGTCACGTCTAAAACGCAGCATTAACCTAAATAAATTCCAAAACATCCTTCCAAACATCCTCCTGTTTACAAAGGCTTATTCCCAAAGGCCCATGACTCTATTGTTCTTCTATTCCTACTGGGTCCATGAAACTTTAAAATTAAAATTAAAATCTCTAAAACAGTAAGGGAACTTCTTTCGAAACAATGCGATTACGAATGTAGTTAACTGCAGTTGCGATGAACCTATATAGTGTAGCATCACGGATAGGAAGAATCCGGATTGGGTTAAAATAATGGCTGTGTAGAATCACGAATGTAGCAAACTGCAGTTGTGTGGAATCCATATTATATGGGAATCTCGAATAATAAGAATCGCATTTGTGTAATCGATCGCATAATTCGACATAATGTGGCTGCGATTCACATAATTATGGTGATACGAGCACTTACTTTTTTTTTACTTAGACATGTGATATAATTGGTATGTATGAGCTTCTAGTTTATACATAAAGTTTGAAGCCGCATGCAACTGGTGTATGGCTCTAAACTAGACCCTGATGCGAAACTTGATTCTTGTCAAAAACTAAAAAAAAAATTAACGCCTCGGTAGCCGAGTGGTATAGCGCTCGGCCCGGTACCCGAAGGCCCCGGGTTCAATTCCCAGGTCGGCCAAAGCGTGTTTCGGATTATTCAATGCAATACCAATCCGTAATTAGTAAGCGTGGTGATAAAGACATTACCCATCGATTGTAATGCTGACTGAGGAGGCCTTCGCCCAGCAGTGGATCAGTTATAGGCTATTTTCTTTACTTTAAGTACTTACTTACGTACTTTTATTAAAAATATTTAAAACAGTTAAGTATCAACATGCAAACAAACGAAATCTTTAAAGAAACGATTCTTCTCACATCTGTAGGGATGCGTTGAGATAGCATTCTGCGCAATGTATATTGTCTGTAGCAATAACAGCGGCTTTTCTGTGAAGCGATAAAACAGCCAATCAGCTGCACGTCTTCGAGTGCTAATGCGAGATGTTTTATGCGCCGGCGCAGTTCCCAGTAAAAATCCCTTAGTGTGAAGTTATGTTCCAAGATCGGCGTTAGCTTCTCTAGTAGAATCATAGAAATCTTGATTGAGTCTCCAATAAAATTATAATATCAGGCATCTAGAATTGCCGGCACATTATTCAAGTATGTTTAAATACATAATTTGCAGCCATGATTCTAAAGTTTATTAACTCTCTCCAGCCAGCGATAAGACCGCCGAAATGTACCTTTCAGTTGTTTTTTGTTCAATATTTATGGTTTTGCGATAAAAATATTGTCTTTATACTTTCGTTTCGTTAAAAAGCTGAAGTACACAAAAACATTTGATACCAAAACCTTATTGCCTAATGTGTTGACCTTTGTGAATTGTCATTAACCTCTTTGAAATAATTAAAATTGCATCAAGATACATATTAATTATTTATCTACTCAGCGTATATTGCTTTACGGCACAGTCTATCTAGTTTAAGGGTCTTACAAATAAACAAAGAATAAGCTTGGAATAGTTATTCCGTGTTTTGTCTCTTTTACTCTAATTTGAAATGAAGTTTACATGACAGGAACAAAACACGGAATAATTACTATTCGGAGCCTTTTCTTTGTTTATTTGTAAGGGGGTCTGTGTTTATGGTATGATATAGGTATGTATGTTAAAGACGACACATAGGATGATCAACAATAACTTCAAATTTTAGAGTTTTATGCTGTAAGTACAGAGATATTACGATAAAATAATTTGTAGACAGTCACTATTCATGCCATCTACAAACTGTATTTTTTAAATATATTATGGTAAGAAAATAATTGTGCACATGTCAAATTGAACTTTAAATCTGTTACAATAAAACGCTAGTTACGAGGTATTGTCACTATAACGACTATACGTCAACAACGGTACATGAACTTTGAGACTTTTTGGCGCGAAAGTGAATAGTCTGCGGTTTTGTTTTAATTTCTAAAATTTGTGTTATGTCGAATATTAATGTGAAATAATGGTGGATTATTAACCGTTAAGTGTTCGTGAGCGTGCATGAGTGTTGGCAAATGAAACAAAACAGCGCAACGTCACTTTTCAAATTCTCTCAAGAAGTCTGCGTGAGGGCTTAGTAAAGCCCCACATCTTTACTGAGATACTCGAGGGGTTGGGGGGTATACCATTTCTCACTTCTCTTATTATCATTCATCATCATCATACTGATTGGAAGGAAATATTGTATATTTATGTATTACTTGTAAGAAAAATTACTTTGACACTGGCTAAATGTGCTAATCGCACGAAGCCATCAACTAAAAGAAAGAAAAAGACATGAATTTGTCTAATCGTGACGTCACAATACCTGTTTTTAATAGGAACAATAATATAACCACTAATACGTCATGAATTAATTAAATCGCACGCGTGTAGACAAACAACAAACCATTAATACTGTCAAAAGGTCAATGGTAGATGTTCATTAACTTTGAACTGCGTTTGTCATAATTATTATTTTGACATTTAGCCTTGCTAAGTTTAGATATAATATTTCTTATGACTTGGTTGGACACGGTGTTGAGTGGTGATCGCATGGAAATACCTTAAAGAAAATTCGTTATCCGAACAGCGCTGTCTAGTGTCATGTTGGGTAGTGGGTCTATCACGAACTTCTGTCGAAATCGTATCGTAAACGTTTAGTCATGGCACCGGCTCATATAAGTTCATTGAAATTATCATCATCACCATCCGTCATCCGTCTATATTAGTCCACAGCTGGACGTAGACCTCTCCATTTTTTTTTACATCTTATGTATAAGCACTTGGCCTTCATCTCACCTGATGTTAAGTGATGATAAGGCCGAAGAAGGAGGAAGCGCACTTCACCCGGAATCCACAACTGATGATGATGTCCTCCCAGACGTATCCGTCGACGGCGACACCCTTACCTAGCTAGCTAGGTAGCTAGCATATTTAAATTATTAATATTAATAACAACTATTAAAGTTAAATTTTTGGTGATTGATTGATTGATGATGAGGAGGATGATGAGTGTATTATTATGTTGATGACGAATGAAATCTTATATTAAGATGCAGTATGTGATGTAGCAACTCTTATTACCACACACTATCATGTTAATGCAATTTTATTATGCCAAGTAATAGTTTTCTTTGCAAATCTCATATAGAAATACCCGTTTCTAGTAGCAAGTACAGTCAGCGACGAAAGTGACTAAGAACTTTGCTGCTTAGCCAAAACAACTGACGAACTGGCGTAATAGTGAGTTATTTATATATATCTTAAGCCAATGCCTTTCAACTGCAGTGATGACTTGATTTCAATGATGGAAGCTTTTGCCCAGCAGTGATAGTATATAGGCTATTATTATTATTACTATTATGTTACGATGACATTGTACAGTACATTGTCAGCAGCCGAAGTCGCTGACCTCTTTAGGAACATTCTAAACCATCATAAATAAATGCTTTACTAAAAGTTGACAATCGTCTAATAGAAGTTAAGTTGATAATCAGAGTGCTGAAAATATTTCAGCTTTTTTTTACTGCTGACTGTACTGGGGCAAATGCAATGTGAGTAAATAAAGGATATTGCATTATTGCAGCGCTCACACACTTACGTTTAAATTTAGTGTCGGAAACGGTGTGATTATTTGTTTACTCAGCTATTTGATATCGCATAATTTAGAAAAACTGAATAAAATGAAACTGAATAAGTGAATACTATTACAACAAAGAACTATTATTTAAAAAAGTAACAGTTTACATACTTAATGGTCGGGTTCATCATCATCATCATAATTTCCTCAAATAATCTTCTCCTTCTCTGTCCCTCTCATACATCTGGTTTTGTTCATTCTTCCTTTCACATTCAATCCATTCTCCTGTGGAACGCGCTGCCTCTCGAAATCGGGATGGCTTCGAGTCGTGATGCTTTTAAAAAGAATGTTCGCGAGCTCTTGTTTGATAGAACTATGGCAGATCATCTCAATAAAGTCCTATTAAAATTATGTATTTTATGTATGTTTATTTATTGTAGTTTACGTATTTACAATACACATATATGTTTATGTATATATAATATTTATGCATGTATTATATAGGTACTTACATATAAATCATATATCTTAATTGCACCTACCAATGTTATCTCTGCACCACCCTATGGAAGACTGGTAGAGAATGCCTCAGGCATTGAGTCCGCCATGTAATATTTATGTTGCAAAAGTTTAAATAAATAATTTCAGATCACTGCTGGATAAAGTCCTCCAGGGATCTCCACAACGACCGGTTAGTATGCGAGCAATCGTCATTCATAGTCGGCTACTGACGTACTTGCACAAGCGTTGCTTTATGGGTTCGCCCGATCCAATATATGCCACTACATACTCACATAATAATGCACACTCGCATAGGCCCCGGGTTCACATGCGCTCTATAACAGGTACAAGCGTGTTCCTGGGCGCTTCTCCCTACCCCCACGGCTCGGTGAATCTGAGCCGAGGTCCTAGCCTTTAGGGGTGCCCTCGGGTTGGTCCGCTTCCGATCCGATCTGAACCCCTCGGAGAATCTAGTAAAGAACGGGAACGGGGAGATGTCATTCCTCTTGAAAACCTCTGACGGTGTTTTGAACCCTATATGTTTCGTTTCTCGCCGCCCACAATATGTTTGGTGACGCTAAAAATGCCGCCTAAGGCAATTAGGAAAACTCTCTCCAAAAAAAAAGTGTTGCTTTCTGAAGGGCTTAACAGGACTTTCAATAATAAATTATTTAAAACAGGATGCTAGTAGCAACTAAATCATAATATTTGAAAACTAAACATTTGTTTTTTCCTCGTCTACACGTGTAACTTGTGTGACTGTAGCGTGTCAGATATTGTGGTTTTAATATGAGTACGTGTGTAATGAGGAGTCAAATAAAGTGTTTGTCTATCTCTCTAAGACAAACAATGCTTTTTATGAGCTTTCGTCTTCTCTTCACCCTGTACAACTTTCACTGATGATTCAGCGTTTGCCGTCAAAAAATCTCATAATTTAACAGTTAATACACACAGGCTCAACGGAAAATTGTGTTGTAAGCAAGCAGTGTCTAGTGTAAGTTTTTTCACTGTTCGATCATGTTAAAGTTACGTACTATTAGTATAACGCCTTGGTAGCCGAGTGGCTAAGCGATCTGCTCGATGTACTCTGGGGTTCAATTCCATGGTCGGAAAAAGTGTGTTTTAGATTTTTCTATGCATAGTCCGGGTTTGAGTTTGATACCAACTCGCTTTTGGCAAGCTAGGTGATTAAGTCCATACCCATCAATAGTAGCAATGACTTAATTTTAATAATGAAGGCCTAAAAGTAGGATCGATATAGGCTATTTACAATTACTCTACTATTTCTAAGGAACTAAAGCTCCACTTTGTATCATGTTGGTTTCATAAGTTCATCAGTAGATGGCGCTGTTTTGAGCGTATACAACTAATAGTTAACTTAACCTAAATAGTAAAATAAGTCTGTTGAAAATTAATATAAGAACCAACTTCTTCACGTGCCATTCGAAGCACGGTTCTCCGTGCTCCGTACGTGAAGAGCTTCTGCTCTAGTAATATTTGGATTAGGAAAGTTGCTCAGCTTTCAACTTGTCCCAATTGAGCAAGATACTTCAGCGAAGAGCTGCTAAACGTTTTCACCTTACAATTTGCAATTACACTCAATAGCGTTCCACTACACTTCGAAGAAAACAATTACGTCAACACACTACCACCATCTCACCTGTAGACAATTATACCGAATCCTCGCCGTCGCCGGTCGCACAGAAAACACTGCGTACACACACATATACTCGTACCTTCGCGAACAACACTTTTCAAACAAACCGCGAATAATCAAAACATACGCTCGGGTTACACACCGGCGAAAGAGAGTTTCGACCGAACACTGCAGTGTAGTGAAGTGAAACATTTTATTTGCGGTGTCCAAGGTGAAGAATTATTGTGGCCGTTACTGGACGACGTCCAAGCGTAACAATTTGGTGAACTATCACATTCTGGGAGACTCAGACTCGTGGACGCTCCCAATCCGATCCGAACTCCTCGGAAACTATAGTAGGGTAAAGGGACACGCGCTAGTGCGTGATGCCATTCCCTCTAGAAAACCTAGAGGTGTAGTGACGCTTAAATTGCTTACAGGCAGACAGCGAATTCTCTAAAAAAAAATGTTCCTTGATTGGGAATCGCTAACGAAATTGAGCTGTCTAAAAAAGGTCTTACAACTACAAGCGCTTCTGTGAGAGTAGATGAGCTCGATATATTTTTAGTTCGGCTTACAAATACTGTTGGGAGTGACGATAAACTATTCCAATATTTATTTGAAACTAGTTTTTTAGATGACAATCATATCAAGTTATTTAATACTATTGAATTTGAAAAATTACTAGAAAAGTCATAATGAAAAAATTAAGGGTTTTACTGGACTACTGGAGGATGTCTAAGTGTAGCAGTTGAACTGTCACATCCTAGGAGCCTCGTGGACACGGTATAGACACTCATTGATTGGCAATCGCCAACGAAATTGAGCTGCCCAAAAAAAGGAACGACCTTAACAACGCAGTAGAAGAAGATATACTGACAGATTATTTTTAGTTGGGCTTAGAAATTGGGCATGACGCTATTCTTTTTCAATATTTGTTTGAAACCAGTTTTCCGAATAATATAAAGCGATGTGCGCTCTGCGTGATATGTCTAGCAATGGAATGATACGATCTGATTATGATGATGATGATGATGACGATATTAATATCAAATTACTTAATACTATTAAGTTTCAGTGTTTTCTTTATAAATAGGTATGCACTATAATATTTAAGTTCGCATTTAGAACGTTATTTTAATATCATAATCGAAAGAACACACTTGATGAAAGTGACTGCCTAAGGTTGGATTCGAGATACAAAAATGAAGAAAATAAATAAAAGTTTTTTAACAGTAACAATTATAATATATCCAGTTATTGTACTAACCTTCATAAAAAAATTAGGATAAGTTAAGTTAGAAACCTCACTAGAGTATTGATATAAAGGAGTTACTATTGATATAAAGTGAAGTTGTTTTGTTCAACGCATTTTGTTGCCATTGATCAAGATGGCAGTTAACACCCACCAACTTGCATTGGGATTATCTCCTCAAAATAAGCTGTTGTATATGTGAGAAGGTTTCAACCCAGCTGTGGG
The DNA here is from genome assembly GCA_949315975.1 of Eudonia truncicolella. Taxonomy (NCBI): domain Eukaryota; kingdom Metazoa; phylum Arthropoda; class Insecta; order Lepidoptera; family Crambidae; genus Eudonia; species Eudonia truncicolella. Next base: position 11,606,291 of record OX438826.1, read on the forward strand.
ACGCGTTTAAACGTAAAGGCGGATATGACAATAGCCATTTATTTTCATTACAAAGGTGTAAATGACGAGCTTACAAAAACACTTCTCTATTGATTTATGATGTTGTTATTCAACATTTTACAAGTAACGGTACTACAACGTCAGCGCTTGCGTCAAACACTTCTTTGCAAATCAAAGTGATCATGAATACGAATTCTGTTTTTGGATGGATAAATCTTTATTTAATCATATTGTTTGTGCTTTAAATTTGGTCATGCATAATACACGCAAGCTCTTGAACTTGGCATACAAACTGTTTTTTAAAGAGGTTACATAAAAACAATGACAGTCTTTTCTATCTCTGCAACTTCACGATTTTAAAAGTTGCATGAGTTTTTATGACTAATCTTTTAATACTAATCCACCATATGATTTAACTAGTAGCACACCCTTGAATTCTTCATTGTAATTTGCAAACGCTTGTATCAAATGATGCAAAGGGAATTTTTAATATTAAGAAAGCTAAGCGTAATACCCATACCTTATAAGGCATTAACTGCTACATTTCAAATAGTCAGCCAGAGTCAGAATTGTACTTAATTTTTAAGATTTTTGAGTACAAGATCTTAATAAAGTCTTAATAACTGACTGACCTGAAATGTCTGATGATAGTGACCAAAAGTGATTAATATTCAGAACCTTCTTTTAAATATTAGTAAATGATAATTTGATAAAAGTAACGGGACATACATGTACTTTCAATGTTCTAATAGGAAATAACTTATTAAATACATTTCGTTATTTACAATAAAATATGGCTATAAAAACACAATAAAAATAGTTCAAAATTCAAAAATTCAAAATCGATTATTCAGTTTAGGCTACAAATAGCTCATATGAACGTCATTATGCCATCTCGGTTCGAAAGTCTACTCTGGGCGGGAGACCCTGTACTGAGAAGAACTGGCAAGAAACTCAGCAAGTGTCAAGCTCTTTTCTCCCTTACAGCGTCAAAAATATTGAAAAGAACTTACATCAGGTATCTACCAATTTCAATTTTTACAATGTCATACAGTACTAATTTAAGTCAAAAATTGTCTTAGAAAAACAAAGTTAAAGTATACGAGTATAATAATAATAAAATAAAATAAGTAAGCAAGAGCAGATCAGCCTCCACAGTTCAATACCCAGACATGTTATTACGTTGTTGGACCCTCCAATTATAAAGATGCGTGATCAATTACAAGGTGATTTGACGATCCACGATGGTCAGCAGATAAAGCCAATTACGCAGTACGAAATAGTCACAACCATTACTATTTATTAGCAATTAAGTATTTACGGAGACCTTTAACCGACTAAAAACAATTAAGTACGATAAAAGTGGAGCTGACTGTCCCTACACTTGCATGGACATCTAAGTAAACAAAAAACTTTAATCTTCTTTAATGTCGTCATCATCATCTAATGCTTAGTGTAAATTTTAAAGAACCAAGTAGCTCGAGATATTCTGTAATGGTCTTGGTCACCCATCTGAGAATAGCAAAAACTTGCACGGTTGCAGCCCGGACGTAATTGATGACGCAAAATCCTCCAAATGTCATTGAACAGTTACGAGAATAGGCGCATAATACACAAATAAAATAAATTTTCGAGTGAAGCAATTACAATGTTCATAGCTTATTGTCTTTTTCAGTTTCTTAATGAATGAGGACTCTTGTCGAAGCGCTTCTACCTTCGGCCTCACCGTCTCATAAGATGAGGGCAAAGCGGTTCTTTGTAATATATTAGATATAATAGATAACTGGCTTTATACGCCAGACCTGTAGTCTGTTAAAAAGTTAAGAATCAGCTAGACAATGACGAACACCTTTCTCCTCGCGTCCAGCTGAGTTGGCAAGTAGCCATTCCTTCAATCTAGAACTGATAGACATAACTCAATTTGACACTAACAACAACCAACAACATTAGACCGAAATTCGAGTTAAATATCTCAAGTGACATTTAGTATGTTTTGCTTGGGAGCTGGGATTACCAGACGCTGTGTCGCCTTCCTCATTTTGGAACACAGCTGGTGGTTTCCCGTTTGCTTATCAAACAAACATTTGATCATTGACTTCCGGTGTTTTAAACTGTACATTTCTTTAAAGTTATTTTGTGAACCTTGATCAAAGATTATTCTGTAACTAGTAAACTAATTAACCTTCGGGAACGTGTTTTAACGTTGTCTCTAAAACATGTTTGATTATCAAAATATAATACCTATTTAAAAAAAAGGAAGATGAGTTTTACTGAACGATCAGCTAACGTAGCTAACAAGTTTTCATTAAAATCTACATAGTATATCTCGCGACTTCGCATGCGTGGACTTGACAAACTAGTGAACAAAGGAGTTTAAATTATAACTGAAAATTAATTGAAGATTCAGTAAAAAGTTCAGTTTCCTACCCATATTAACGAATACAGGTTGTAATCGTTAAGTGTGACCAGGCGATTATTCCGAAACTATTACAGATATCAAAAAACTTTAAACTGATATCAAAAGTACGTTACCTAATGAGTAAAATGACATCATTAACTTTTTTTAAATCGAAAGAGAAGTATCCAAAATTTTGCCATTAAACACTCCCATACATTTAGTATGAGATCAGTACAAAAGTGTTAGTTTCCTTATATTAAGTGGTCTAGTACTCATTTTACCTTAATCATATTTTATGATTACGTATGATATTAATAAATTACTCCGCAAATGTTAAAGAAAGTTCATAAACAGAAACTGTAAATAGAGCTCGTCATTGTATCGCACAACAACGACGTCACTTCGAACATCTGCTTTGAATACAAAATTTTGTACTTACTAAGAAATAAATATTATTAAACAAAATATACTTTTATTACTTTTTTATTTCATTCATTCATTTATTTGTACCAAGTATACAGCAATTGAAAGTTACATAATTAAGATGTATCTAAATTTGATTTAGGCAACGCTGGTTGACAAAAGTTGAAGCTACCTTCGACCAAACTAGGAATAACCTGTTAGGTTAACTTTGTTAGGTTAATAAACAGTTTTTTTTAATATCAGTACTAAGCTAAAATAACCTTTTAAAATAAGGAAACTAAAACCTTTCTACTAATCTCTAAATGTATGGGAGTGTTTAAAATCAAAATTTTGGATACTTACCGTTTGATTTTTAAAAATTGATTGATGTCATTTTACTCATTAGGTAACGTACTTTTCGATATCAGTTTAAAGTTATTTGATATCTGTAATAGTTACGGAGTAATCGCATGGTCACACTTAACGATTACATTCTGTATAATTATCCTTATGAACTTCTAGACATAAAAGCGAAAATATTTTAATACGTAAAAACAAATAATTAGGTTTTGGGAAACTATAGTGATGTGTGGGAACTTGCAAGTTTGTAAATTCTTACGTCTAAATTCGAGCTTTATTGCATTTCACTACGTGCGCGTGCGCCCAAGGAATGTTCTCCCATTAACAAATTCTGAAAATTTAATTGCGTATGACGCTATAATTGTATGCCTGCAAAATAAATCGCTGAATTTACATTATATATTTTACCTTCTTTATTATGTGTCACAAAATGTGTTCATTGACCATTCATAATATGAACATAAGACAGTTTTATTTAACGCGATTGTGTCTACGTGTCCATAATAGCTTTTATATCGGAAATAGTACAATTTGAAACCGGTTCATTTCAATTTGTGAAGCGTTATACAATAACGATGAACAATAAATGTTTTTTGAACCATGTCATTGCGACTTCAATGGGAATAAGTACTTGAGCGAGCGGAATATGGCTGTGAAGTCTGTTTGGAATAAGAGCAGCTGGAACATCGAATCTAATCGCCATATTTTCTTGAAGTCGGCTTGGCACTTTACTAAGTAATGTGAATTGCTGTTATAATCAATCTTAGGTCTTATGCTCTTATGATTCTTGTTTCATTTTGTAAATAAAATCAAGTAGATCAAAGTAATATTGTATTAATTTTATTAATATTTTGTATATTAAGACCACACACAGTACAAAATATTTCATTGATACTTCAGAACATATCGCTCATTTTACACCAAGCACGATAGTGATGCAGTGATAGTTATGCACGACGACGACGACGCATTCGGACCAAAACAAGTTTTTGCATCTGGCGCTTAACACCTGCCGGCCCTGTGTATGCTTCTTTTTATACTACCAATGGTTATCAATCACCCAGTTTCAATGTTGCTCCGGTTACATACAGTGCAAAATTCACGAAGACAACTTAACTGCTCGGCCGTGAGTCGACCAATACATGGCGTGTAATGGTACTTAACTGCAATGTAGTAAGCGTTTCGACCGCGCAATGGAGAGAGAATTCGCTAATCATGTCGCCCCAGTCGCCCCGAATTCGTGGAACTGTTTACATATTAATAGATTCTCTTCATTGTTACGCATCACTTGTTTTCCACTACGCTTGTGGTTCATCTCGCCAGATGGTATATGATATGGCTGAAGATGGAAGCGCACTGCATTCAGAATCTTAAAGGACTTCAGCTCCGTTTGACCATGCCGTGGAAAGATTCCTTACGGACTCTTCATGCGTGTATCGGGCCTTATGAGCGTTTTTTTTTATATTAAAGGTCTGCAAACGAGCAAGCCGCCTGAAGGTGAGCAGTCACAACCGCCCATGTATATACAAACAAACAAACAAAAGCAACTCTGATTATCTATTATTATGTTGAGTAAGAGGTGTACAGTTCTGTACCGAAGACACTTCCTGAACGTACAGTTTGTCATTCCAACATTGTTTGTTGTAAAACAAATTAATAACAAAAATTACATTCCTACGAGTCAAAACAATGGAAATGCGTTAGTGGCCGATGCGTGGAACTATTGAATTGATTATGAAAAGTTTCATTGTTCAAATGACTTACTAAACGTGATGGCGAAAGGTTTTTGTCTTTTACTTATGTAACTTCACTTCTTACCGTAGATTATATTACTAGGTTCATTATCAAAAGCTGAAACAACCGATATTTGTGCTGCTCTAACTGGTAGTTAGAGAAATAATGAAGATCATGCTCTTTCTAATTTTTTGTTAGTGCATAAAAACAGAGTGACAAGAATGTCTACAAAATTTTGTTTTCTAAGGTACACAATTAAATGAGTAATGACTGATAAATGGGAGATGGTCCCTCCTGTGACCACATACCCCGCAAAGTATTCAAAACGTTAACCCTAAATAATATAAAACTGTAAAAGAAGTGTGAGGCAAAAGGCAATCTCTCTCAAAAAAAAAACTAAACTTACCATGTAAATTTTACTTTTTTATTTTTAATTGCTAATTGCTGCACTGAAGCTAAATTAAATAGTTATAATAAAATACAGTAACAATTTGTGGTATTTCATCTGCAAAGATGAATCTGCATAACAATCGGTTGCAATGACCGTTGGATAGATGGCACTGTGTCGCAATAGCACTCAAAAAATATATTTAAAAGCAGCGGAAAAATTCAGTGCTTACGTCAGCCTTCCCGGTAGCATAATGGCCAGTGCAGCCGCCCGGATTGCGGAAGACCCAGGTTCGATTCCTGGCTGGGTCGGGTAGGCATTTAATTTGTTCACTGTATTTTATAAATATTTAATACTATGTAAAAAAATCGAGTTAATTCGTATAAAAGGTATATATGTAATTTCAATAAATGTTAGCTGTTTTGGTAATAATTTCAAAAAAAATATCGTAACTGATAAGTGTTCGTGTGAACGTAAACGCCTCTGTCCCAAAACTGACGTCACGGGTTCTTTTTGCAGCATTAAACATTTCAATTAGAATTTTAGATGTCTACCGCTTCTTATCGAATCCTGTCACCATTACAAAAATATTAGTAGCGTTATTATGATATGATATTTCTTTAGTAGTTGAGGATGAAGTTGGATTACACGTTCGGCCTAACCGTCACTTACAATCAGCTGAGATGGAGGTCAAATGTTTTTTCTCTCTTTTGTTTTACTTAGAACAGCTAACAACTACATATTAACATCATTAAACTGCTTGCTGGTGCAAGAAGTATAAAAATATGTAAAAGAAAACAAATGTTTTGACAATTAAGTCTCTTGTTTGCTGGCTCTTATTATTTCTTAATAATATAATACATGAACTATGAGCTACTTGATAACGGTCCGATTAAAATATTTAAATGCTTATTGCAATGTCTGGTATCTAAAGTTGGTATCCGCATTACTATTAACGTCACATAGGTCCTACGTCATTCTTTTACTTTAACAATGAATTTGTGTTATACATATTGATACAATAAGTAGACAAACCAATGTGAGTCAGAAATACAAAAGTTAAAATAGCTTAATGAAATTTGCACGGTAAGTAGTTGAAAAAATGGGAAAGCTTTTGAAAAAGGTTTGGGCGAAATTTTTTAGGTAACTTTTTTCTTAAATCGTCCTAAAACATTTTTAAAGTTTATAAATTGTAATTAACATTGGGATTCAATATTTTTTTATGGCGCAATGGTATCAGATCGGACCAGAATTAATTTTGAGTCTGCAAGAAATACTATTCACCTTATTCGGAAAAAAAATCAAGCATGTATCTCAATAATTAATGACGCTGCGACCAATAATGTCGTGTAGGTCAAGATACGAAAAAAAATGCGAAAAAAGTCACAACTCGGATACAACAAAAAATCGCGGAACTTACATGGGGATGTATCGGATACCCGTAGGGGTGTTCTATCTCTGGACTTCCGCTTGATACTATTTTTTGGGACACCTGTATATTATTTTATTTAGTATTTTTGAATTTTTTTTATTTATACGTTTCAATGCTGTGTTCAGGACTTCCTACACAATTGCACATTGTGAGATCGGGCCATATTCCACAACGCTGATTCAAAATTGTTTATTGGTTTTTTTTACTTATAAATAAAAATAAAGAAATGCTATAACTTAATTATCTCTCTGATAATGTAGTAATTTCGTTCCCAAGTGCGTCAAATCTGGTATTTCAGGCGTATCTCTTTCGGGATTTGTTGCTATTTATCGAGCACACTGTTATCTGGCACAGATAAGATGCGCTAATCTCTATGAAGCCGTATTCTAGGTAGTTCGGGGTGTTTCAATAGTAAATGCTAATGAAACGTTAAGTAAGTACGTAATAGTAATACAGAAAATATTAGTTTTCATATCAAAAAATCGAAAAGAACTATTACTACATTCTATCTTAAATCAACTTTAATCAACTGACAGAACTACTGTTTAAAGTGGAGGTATTGGCGCTAAATCTAGTATAAACAACTTTTGTGCAATTCGCCGTAAAGAAATTGAAGAAAAATGTAATATTTATAAAAATTTTATATTTATAAAATTAAACGCCCACCCGACTCAGCCAGGAATCGAACCTGGGTCTTCCGCACTGCACTGCACTGCACTGCACTGCACTGACCGCTATGCTACCGGGAAGGCTGACGTAAGCGCTGAATTTTTGTCACTGCTTTTTAATTTTTGAGTGCTAATTGCGGCACAGTGCGCCATCTATCCAACGGTCATTGCAACCGATGGCCATGTAGCTACACCTTTTACAGATGAAATACCACAAATTTGATAACACAACGCTTTAGTAAATTTTACTTATTATTTTCAAGTGCTTTTCAAATTTATAAATATTTAATTTAGCTTCAGTGCAGCAATTAGCACCTGAAAAAAAAAAGTAAAATTGAAGAAAAATAAAAAAACATATACTAGAACTTCGTGCACTACTAGTATGAGATCCATCATCACATCATCATTACCGGCTCATAATATGTCCCCATATGCTAGGACACGAGCCTTATTGATGGATAGGGAGAACGGATCATAAACCACCGCATGGGCCCAGTTGGTAGTTATTAACGACGTCTCATGCAGCCGGGACCAACGGCTTTACGTGCATTCCGAAGCACGGAGAAGCTCGAGATGATACATTTTTGGTCACCCATCCGATGAACCGGCCTTTGCAAAAGTTGCTTAACCTTAAAAACACAGACCGGGTGCGCTAACCACTGCGCCATCGAGCTTATCAGGTGGCCTAATATTGGTAGTTTTAACGACTGCCATATTACAACAACGACCGGAGCCAACGGAATAACGTGCCTTCCTCAGTAGTAGATAGTAGTGTAATTGACACATAGTAGTAAAAACAATAAATAAACTTGACCAATTCACTTTAATAGTAATTGAGAATCGATTACTGGGGGACAGCTTAATTAAAATCAATTGTTCTAATTGGTCAATGCACTTTAGTTCAAATATGAAGTGCATTTAAAATGTACAACATTATTAGGAAACTTTGCACTGTCGTTGATGAGATAAGATAGACATAACCTCTATCTACGTAGGTATGTAGGGATAGTGCTAAGTCCATCATACTATGCTCTGCAATGATGTCATTCCACAGTACACAAAGGTTATATTCAAATCCGTAAGTATGAGGTTTTATTATAACTGCAAAGTGAAGTTTGTTCATTGCTGAATGACTCTCATGCGTTCTTACGACGATGATCCCTAAGTCTTGTGTTACCCTTAAACCATTTTAAGTAACGATTTTCTTCTGATTACTTAAAATTAATGGGTTCTTAGTGTAAATGAGTCTATGATTCTCCTATTGCTGATATAGCACTTGGACAGATCGGTAGATTGGTAGAAATTATAACTACTGCCATTTCACGAGAAAAACCGGTATCAACCGCTCAACGTGACTTCCAACATTATTTGGTAACCCATCTAGTAACCCGGCTTTGAGAAAGTTGATTGACATGCACGATCGCAAACGAAACGCGCAACCTGCCGCGCTTTCGAGCTTCTCAATTGCAGAATATTGTTACATAAATTAGAAGTAGTCGATGAAAAGCTCTAAGTCGTACTGGGCCCGCGTGGTTTATGGTCCGTTGTCCCTATGGCTTTTGATCAGCACCACTACTCCACGGACATAAAAATGAGTAGTTGATGATTATGATGATGATTTAAAGATAGTATAGTTAACCGTATACATACATCAAAGACGTTTAACGCATTTAAGCTGTTGTGAGAACTTGAAAATGACAGTCCAAAAAATTGCATACGTTATTTCGCAGAACTGATAGCAATCGTGAATTTCTTAAAACGTTCTACAGACGTCATTAGTTCCTTTTGCCTGCTCTTTGTCTCAATTAAACGAAATAATGTTTTTTTTAATACGCACCTTTTTAAAGAAGTAATCAGCAACGTCATCACACCTCCTGCACTCCTGTAACAATAAAAATAACATATTTAGAACTGGTTGTTTTTATTTATTTTTGTTTTATTATTATTCACTCTATATTTATTTCAAAGTTTAGTTTTATAAAAATTACATAAAAATTAAAATATAACACAAATTCATACAAAAATACAACTTTTATAAAACCTAAACCTAAACAAGCTACTAAAAAATTATGAGACGACCAACACCTCAGTCTCCCTGTGACCACGGACCCTGTAAAGTGTTCGAAACGTCAGGGTAAACATTAATTAAAACTAATGTGTAAAATAAACGCGAGTAGATCCGTAAAAGTTGTTTCATTTCAATGTGTAGTGTTCGCGTAAACTTTAGACAACAATTATATTCAAATGTTTAACGCTGCTTGTTTTCCTTATAAAAAAAATTCGTTGCCAAATGTAGTCAGATCTGATAAAAACATAATGGGTATTGTGGAACGCAGCTGCGTACAGGAGTTTTAAAAAGTGTACTCCATTCATCAATAGTAGTCAAAAGAGCCGCATCGAAAAGCGGGAATCAAGTATTATACAATATTATTAGTTCAATGCCTCGCGAACAGCTGTTCCGTTCGCCGCTAGCTATTATTGCAGTGAGCAGGTAAAACATCGTGCGATGTCTGTTCATCTGTCCACTTTGGTGAACAACGGTTATTAGAGCTTATAACAAATTAATACTTATTTCCTTTATTCACTATTTGAATAATAGCTTCTTTTTCATTTTTATTGCAATGATTTATTAGCAATAATGTAATAAATTAATGTTAATAGCAACAATTAATTTAAGAAACATCTCGTAACAATTCTTCAAAAAAAAGTTTTTTTTTTTTATTTGACTTACATAAACATCTAAAACTTAAAAGGTGTTAGTATAAAAAAACACATAGGTAGCTGTAATAAAAAAAACTCCCGAATGTTTGTTTAAAATTAGAAAGCGCATCATAGTTCAGGGTTAATCAGGGTTCGAAAATATCCGCTATGTATTATAAATATCAAAATATGGGATATTTATGATGAGCCGATATATTTCAAAAATTTTACATATATCCATTTTGTATGATAGCCATGTTATTATTTTATTGTATTATTATTTTTATTACACTGTTAAAAAAATTAAAAATTAAAAAAATATATATTTTTTTTTATTTATTTAGGTACTTAAAATCAGAAAAATCAACTCAAAAAGATTAAATCTTCTTATAAATTCTAATCAGTCAATGGCTTCATTTATTTGTTAAGTATACATACCTACACTTAAAGGTAGCAATACAAGAAACACGCCATCTACATTTGAGAAATACAGTAGCAAACTGCAAAAATTTACTTAATAATATCAAATTTTTAAACCATTTTTATATTGATATTATATCACAAAAAATATTTTTTTTTTAATTCTTAGCACGGCAAATGACTCCACACCACCTGATGTTAAGTGGAAATGGAGTCCAGACGCGAAGACAACTGGTGCAGCGTGAAAACAACACAGCATCAGTCAACCTCACTCTGCCGGCCTACAAGGTGCTTCTTCACGCCTCGTTTGAAGGACCCCATATCATAGGAAAGAGGGAAAATATGTGCTGGTAGACTATTCCATCTTTTGGAGGTGCGACAAAGAAACGAGTCACCAAATTTCTTTGTGCGCGATGGGATATGTGAGACAGTGAAGCGATGACACCGGAGAGCAGCACGTTTATATATATATATCGGATAAAAATCCTCGAACCCTGATTCAAATAGTAACAACACTTTATATATTATAACCAGCCATTACTTTCCTACTGCTGGGCAAAGGGTTCCCCTCTCTCCCTCCACCTATCTCTATCCTGAGCTAGTACAGGCCGATTCTTTAGGTGGGAGTCTAGCTAATTTAATCAAAAATCTGCTCAATTCTGATAATTTATAAAGTATAAATTAACTTTATAAAGTATAAACAGTTGACAATAATCAGAAAATATGTATCTTATGCAATCAATTCCATTGATTCAGTCAATGTACAAAGCAAATTGCTTATAAATGAGTTACAATCAAAGTAAGCCATTAACAGTTTAATAGCAGATCAAAGGTTATCGCAGAGCTTGCACAGACTGTAACGCAGCTATATTATTACCAGGCCAGTCATACTTCTTTAAGCCGCATTGAGTAAAATAGGTCTTATTTATAAAAAAATATTTTTCTTTTATCTCTCCTACGCTATAAGCGCCTTGCAGCCGACGAATAATTGAATTTTTATTGTGCCAGTCTTTTGTGACAGTTAACGTCTTACAATAAGTTTAAAACACTGAGCTTAATTGATAAGCTCCTTATTATTGTTCCTTATTGTTGTTTGTTACCTCTCTTCATGTGGGGGCTGCTGCGGCAAGTGCTGAAAATCGCTAACGGCACAAATACGCAAACCTGGGTCCAAATTATTTATTTGTTCCGTTTGCGGTGGAAACATTGTGTCCATGGGGGCCGGAGGCCAAGCAGCTTGTTAAAGAGTTGAGTGTTCGCCTTATTGAAGCCTCCGGTGAGAAGAAGGCTGGCAGCTACCTCTGCCAACGTATTAGCTTGACAATCCAAAGAGGTAATGTTGCCAGCATTCTTGGGACCGTTCCCATGAGCCCACAGCTGGAGGATATTTTTTTATTTATAGGTTTTATTTTGTATTTAGTTATCTTAATTTTTTTTCTTTAATGTAGTTAGTTATGTTATGTTTCTTGTAAGTTAATTCTTTATAAAAACATAATTTTTGTGTTACTTCATCTTAATACCAACGATATACCGAGCAATACAACGTGTAACAGAAAGGTGTTATAAAAATGAAAAGATACAAAGTGTATCCGATCTAGATCTTGTATGCATAGTTACTAAGACATAAATATTATTTTTAATTTGTTATGCAATTTTTATTTAAATATTTCTATTATGACGTTACGTCAAAATATCCAAGTCACAGCCCTAGTGGTTTAGCAACCTCTGAGTGTGCACTTACATTTATAATCAATGCTGCTTGCTTATGCGCGCCTGACGCGCATGACTTCACGTATTTAATTTACAATTGGATGACTAATTAAAGTTAATAATACTGTCTTATTAACTCTGCACTCACCAACCAACCGGGAACCAACGGCTTTACGTGCCTTCCGAAGCACGGAGGAGCTTGAGATGATAAATCTTTGGTCACGCATCCGATGACCGGTCTTTGCGAAAATTTCTTAGCAATCGCAGACCGGGCGCAATATCCACAGTGTCATGAAGCTCCTCAGCTCCTCAGGTGCAATTGCAATTCGGTAATTCGTAGATTGGGTAACTAAAAGCTTTGTAACAAACTTCAATCCAATCCTACTTGAACTATCAATGAACTCTGTCATTCGTTTGAAATCAACTTCATATATGAATATAGACAGATATTGAAGACAGCGTTTGTAGTAAGAGTTGATGTTAAAATTGTTCATTTTAGATTTAACATTGCGGTATAAGCGGCACCCCAGTGTTAAACTATCATGTTATATGTTCAGTTCCGTATCATGTTCACTATCATATTACTAATATTATAATTTATCAGTTTAATGATATTTATCATTACAAAAACACAAACGAGTAGACAAAGGCGCCAACAAATGTCAACAACTACCGTCATTAACATTGAATTGGCGCCTTTGGCTTTCAAAGTAAAAAAGTAAATAGTGTTGAATAATTTCGGCGGGCTGGTTAGAACCACGATAGCTCAATTGGAAGAGCACCTGACCCGGTATGTCAGAAGAGTGCAGGTTCAAATTCTACTCGAGGAAATTTTTTCAACATTTGTGTTTTTGTAATTTGTTTCGTAACAAAATTTGCGTTAAAATTATATAAACAAAACAAAAAACATTTTAGATATTTATCATACTGCCCATCCATAGCAAATATTTTAAACCTTTTTTGCAAACTATGCAAAGTTCATTATAACAAATTACTTTTTGTTACTTCACGTCGTGAATATTCTTAACCATGTTGTGAAACTCTGTTATTGGCTAAGTGTTATGTTTACGTTTTAAAAGCATGATTGTAGTACTTAACAATAAAGCAGTTGAGTTTCCTAATAAAATAAAATGAAATAATAATAAAATAAACAGAAAAATAATCGCATAATCTCCTGGCACGCTACCGCCGCAGCCGCAGCACAAGGTTACGTGTAGCAATGCGAATGATAACGCTTGACTTTGATTTGACTCCACACAGTTTAAATTGAATGTAGGTATGACATACAATTAATATGAATATATTAATAAACATAACTAAGGACGATGATGATGATAACAAAATTGCTGACTGCAGTTTCAAACAAAGCAAAGTAAATTATTTCATAGAGAATTTGTAAAGTAATATTAAAGGCAATGTCCCCTATTTTTTCTTGCGAAAATATCATGCCGTCTTCGCTCCCACCACCAAATATTACTTTCATTTGTGACATTTTATAAGATACAGTAATATATATCTCGTTCTTAGAGCTACTTCCTACACTTTTACTAAAAACAGATAAGTTTTTAATTGGACCGGTTTTACTAACGAAGACAAAAATGCAAATATCACAAATTCTACTAGCACGTGTTTCAACGAACAACCTTCTAACAGAGTGTTGATCTTTGATGCATAATTATGTATATTTGAAACTGTGTTTTGTCCATTGTATTTCGTTGGCAATGTCGATTTTAGTGCAACTGCTCTTTTTATTATCAGTAGTCGCTCAACGGTCGAAATTCAGCCGTAAACTTATGAACAATTAATACACACAATTAAAAATTATATGTTGGTAATTAAATTCTTTTCTAAATGTTCAATATCTTCTCCATCTGATCGTTAACTATACCGGAGCTCACAATCCTCCGTGCGCGCAATGCGCTTACAAATGAGTACAAAGTTTTTCCTTCGCGTATTAATATTCCTAGATTGTTTCTATGAAAACAAAGTTCAAAGCAAGTTTGACTTGCGCTGAGCAACAATGTATACCAAAGTAGGTTGTATCATTCATCAACCTATATTTCGCTATTCGTAATTCAAAAAGCAAAAAAATGCCAGTGTAGCCATGTTGATCGCTGACATCACCCATATATCTAATTAATTTGTGACAAAGCAATGAACTTAATTTACACACAGTGCACAGTTCAAATGATCTAATATCATCAATAATTTATTTCAACCTAGTCATGGTTAAATCCAATGTTTAATGTCATATGACACACGCATATCTTGTTTTAAACGAAAACGTAATCAGCAATTTCATATTTCATGAAAAAGGTTGTTTTGTTGTTACTCAGTTAAATAAAATAATAACGTACATTGTAGTATATATATATATAGTCTTTAATTTAGATATTAGTAGAATTTGATAGATTTGGATAGGTTGATGTGCAGGCATTGAAATAAATAAATCTATCTATATAGCAGTTTAAGCTAGGTTACTGAATACGACATTATTTTATTACTATTTCGAATTTTATAATATTAATTATTTAGTAAGCGTTTAAGAAGTGACGGTATATATAATATTTAGAAGTTATAATTATTAGTGATTAATCTGTGGTTGGTTAATGGTATCGGTTACCTTGAATTAAAATTACTAGTCAGTATATTATACTGACAGTGTTCTCTATATGTTTACCCAAGTAAAATAAAATAAACACATATCACTGAATCATCCCACTTGTGGACCTAGTACTATTTAAATGAATAACAGTAGATGCGGAGATAGAGCCATAATCCATCACACAGACACAACCAACGCGTCAATACAACTTGCCAAAGAGTCAGGGGAATTGATTGATTAAATTATACTATTACAATTTAAATTAATCATTTATATATTGTGTAAGTTAATGTATAGCATAGCAATATAGCAATATAGGATAGCAATTCCATAAAGGATTTATATTTTCAATTGTTAATAATTAATTATCTTAATTAATGGCTTCGCGTTTAGCATTTAGCCAATTTCAAGTATTTTTATTATTATTAGTAGTAAGAGTACGGTAGATAGAAATTAAAATGGAGTCTCACAACACGTGTTATTACGGCAAGAACTCGGGTGAAACTCCCAATTGTTAATAAAGATTAACATATTAATAATACTTTGACAGCTGGCCGTTATATAGCGCGTCATCTCTGGTACGCCGCGCCGGCCATTTTTGCCGATTTTGTCAAAAATGTAACCCAATTTGGATAAGGGAATTGAACTAAGACTTTAGCATTCTAATCGAGCTTAAACGGGGTGAAAGATCCCCGTTTAAACCCGAATAACAATAAATTGTAATACGGTTTTATTTATATTATTAATAACATTTATTAAGGCTTGCGTAGCGTTATTTAGTGTAATTGAATATGCAGAAATATCTGTTACCTATTTCAAGTTGTTTATGTAATTAAAATTTATAAGTATGATTTAAAACATTACTGTGATTTTCGCAGTATGACAATAGCAATTTAATAACTAAAAAAATACTACATTTAAATTTTGATTGGGCACGATAGTTGTTTTCATCATTTGTGTGAACGCCAACCGAGACTACTTTAAATTATAACCAGCAGCTTGAATTGTAGTTAAGATAACGGTACATTTGAACCGCTGCATATACCGTACGAGATAAGCTGAAAGTGGATTTGGCTCGGTTATTGCCAAATTTGGATGTAGACCATTTTTTAAATTCATAGTCACTAACTTCGAAATTTTAAGAGAATGTACCTACCCGAAGATTTTTTATAATCGTTACAATATTTGTTTTTCACATCAAAGACTAAAAATAATAATATTAATGTTTAATAGTATGCAATGCGAATTCGAAGTAACTCGATCCAAGTGGTGGCGTTGGATTTCTTAATTTTTTTTGCCAGTATTTTTTGTAATTTAGACATAAGCAACATAATAAAACCCCGGAAGATAATGTTTTCAGTCGTAAAAATACACTTAATTTTGGCTTTACTATGTTACGTTCGTTAAAATATTTTTAAAGTCTATGACGACCATGCAATAACTTTTTTTCTCATCGTATTGGTTTTCCCGTGACCACGGAATGAGTTTCCTAAAAAGGTAAATGTCGCCAGCCGACCTCACTTGGCCCAAAGGGCGGACGTTCATACAAAAGGATGCATCGCACTTAAAGTAAAAAACAACTCTTCAAAATACAAATCGAATTGTAATAGTAGATGTTGATGATTGGTAATAGATTTTAAATAAAGACTACCTTGTAGATTGAAATGAAACAACTTTTACGGATCTACTCGCGTTAATTTTACACATTTATCCTGACGTTTCGAACCCTTTGCAGGGTCCATCACAGGGTCATAGGGAGTCTCCCTGTGACCAAGTCCCTTAAAACTAATGTGTAAAATAAACGCGAGTAGATCCGTAAAAGTTGTTTCATTTCATTGTGTAGTGTTCGCGTAAACTTTAGAAAACAATACCTTGTAGATATTAAATTATGTTTACTGCAATTCTCATAATTATTATTTTTTATGATTTGTTTAATTAAGAAATACGAAACTACGTAACTTTTATGATTACTATTGTTATTATATATGTTTTCAAACTTTTAATATACATGTAAAGAGTATGATACATTTATATATATTATGTTTAGTTTTTTAATTTTAAAACTTACAGAACTTTTTTGCTCCTTAAGCAATTTAAAAAAGAAAAGTTAGTGTTAATTTTGATTATGTTGCACAGTAACAAATAGGTGCTAGCAACATCTGTGTCCTTCATACCTAGATGAACAAGCAGACGTAACTCGAAGACATGCCACACACAATCCACCAAACGATTGCCTTGGCAGTTTCGTGATAAGGCCACCGTGACAAAAACGATATCTTCCGTTTAGTTGACTCAGTGTTTCCTTTTTTATGTCATCGTTATGTTGCAAGGCTATGTAGAATGTAGCTAACTAACTGAACAGTTTTTCAATGGACAACCTAATATTCTCAATAGACTGACTAATATTCGAAAATTTAAGATGTAAATTTATTTAAAAAATCTTATATATAATCCTAATGTTTGACAAACTTTCTATCTAAGGAAAATATACATAGATTAAAAATTTATTAAATTAACTTTTATAAAAAATATCATTATATGGAATTTATAAAAATACAAAATGCAGCAAGTAAAAATGGCGGCAAGACAGGCCGACAAATACTTTTAAAACACATATTAAAATCCTATTACCAAATTAATATAACCGATGGTACAAAATATAATGTTGCCAATAATCTTTCCACAACTCACCACTACACAATGCATAATAAAATGAATGACCATTGAAAACTAATAAGTGATAAATGAATTAAGAACACTTACATCGGCAATCAAAGACAAATCTAAAGGTGAGAACCGCAGTGAAAGTAGACAAGCATTTGCAAATAATGAGAATGTGGGTGGCATTAGCGAAACTGACGGCTAAACAGATCACGCGCACGTCACTACCGAGCTTATTAATGTAACACCAAAAGTTATTTGTAATAGCCGATTTCACTCGACCATTAAGGAGATAAATGACACGGCAGCACTTTAATAAATCATACGCGGACATCGTATATAAATATAAAATTTTGCTGGTACATATCATTATCTTAGCAGTATTAGCTTTTAGCAAATTTGCCGGTAATAATGAAATAAGACTGATTTGAATATATTAATGCGAACATTCTTTAATTCCTCGTCTGTCAATAACGTATAACAATGGTTAAATCAATTGTTACGTACCATAATATGGCGTTTCGACAGACTAGGGTATATAACGCTAACCTTACAAGTAAATATATATATAAGAGACAACATCACATACATTGTTCTGATCCCAAGGTAAGTAGCTAAAGCACTCGTTTCATGGAAAACAGAAACAACGACGGTACCACAACCACCCAGACCCGACACAATATCGAAAAGTTCGTTTTCGACATTGACCCAACCGGGAATCGAACCCGGGACTTCAGAGTTAGCGCCGCCCAAAGTCCGGCGTGCAAGCCACTCGGCTACGGAGGTCGTCAAACTCCTGTATCATTATTCTTGATTATAAGTCATATTTTTAAATACTGTGTGAGTATGAGAAATAATTCAAAATGTTTCACATGTTTTAGGCATCTAGCCGATTGCTATTTGCAACTACCCTCAAATGTATCTCTGCTGCCAAGCAGTTTAGTGCCCTGCATTTCTGAATAGCGGTTTTAAGGGTATGATCTAGAAAATCTAGAAAAAAAAACCTAAGCTAACTAAGCTTACTAAGAGACATAATGACGAAATCCCGACAATCATTTACTCGTAATCTACTCGTATACGCTGTTAAACATAACTTTACAATTAAAACTGATGTTATCTCTTACTGCCTTTATTAACAAAAATGAGACGGCATAAATATTAAACTAAGTTTAAGATTTATTATTAACAGGGTTAGCGTTACAAGCATCAATAGGCTTTGTTTGCCTGTTCAATTGAATAAAAAGAAACGGTTTATATATACTACCTCTAAATAACTTAAGTCCGAGATCACTCTTTATTCAAGTAAGTTCATAATGATACCACACAAGTTGGGACAAAAACTGAAGTTACAAAATTTTATGGCAATATTTGTTCACTGAACTGAACTAATGTATCTCAAAATAACTAGAAACAACACCATAACGGCATTTGATTTTCCTAGGGTGATAAATGAGGCGTACTCAACTAACTTTTTGCTTTCAACTCTCCGTCAAAAGCTGAGGCTGATTAAGATTTATTGAGCGTTCAGAAAAAAACAACTTTCGCTTAAGAACTTCGAAATAGAAGCATTTAGGGCGGTGGACAGCGAAATAGCTTCAGTTTGAAGTCTGTCAATGCGATTTTGATGGCAGTTTAAGTAAAAACAAACGTCTGCATAATTATCGCATTCCCAGTGATGGGAACTGCGATTAAGTTCGTTTGCGGTAGACTGTAGTTGCCCACTGGTGCGTGAATTGCAACCCAGTACATGTAATCTCATATGGCTAACACCCATTACTTATCACGCAACGCGGCTAGCTGGCGTGGGAAGAAGTAAGTTTAATAACAACATCTTTGTATTCCTAATCAATGACGTTTCTTCAAGTTTTTCGACAAAAGAACGTTTTCTTTTTATTCTATTACGATGACGATCGACGACGACGACCTATAATGACGAAAAGATAAAAGAAAAACAACATTCCATTGCTAGTAACAACTCCAATAAAAACTTAATCTTCCATTTCAGAAGACTTGTCCTTTTTTGTTTTCGTGAAGATCACGTTAAGCTGTCACACGGTCTCGATCAACTCAATTTGGTTTGATATATTTTTTGGGTCGAAATAGTAGAAATTTATTTTAACCTCAAAGACCTGTTCTCCCCTTACTACTATTATTAGCATTTCATTCCCTTCTAGAAGCGTGGCATCTCTTGGGTGAATTGTTTGTTCTGAAGTATCAGCAATTATATTATTTACGCGTAATTAATTAAAAATTAAAGCGTAAGTAAATTGGTAATTTCTACAAATATTTTTTGCTAACTGTATATTGTAAGATTTATATAATTTAAATTGTATTGTGCATACGACTACGCTGGCGTACTTTTGATGGAAGTTTAAGTAAACAAAAAAGCAGACCCAAAAGAAATGTATAGCAGTATGCGTTAGCATGTAATTAGCTATTGCTAATACTCTTACAAAACACCGTTTTTGTAACATTTTTATTTTAAAATATGTTTTTATTAAATTTACCTTTCAAAATTCTAAATTTTAATAATTTAATCAGTTTAAGCTACAAATAGTACTTATGAATGTCTTTATGCCATCGATTCGCAAGTCTACACAGGGCGGGAGACCTTTTACTGATAAGAGTCGGAAAGAAACTCATCAAGGGCCTTTTTTTCTCAGTTTCTTTACAGCGTGATAATTTACGTACACACGCCTGCACATCAACCTACCACAAACTGTCAAATTTCCTCAATAGACTGCTATATTTTATAGAAGTCGATTAAGCATATCAATAAAGCGTAATCGATAAAACAAGTAAACCAGATAGCGAATAAAAACATTGGGGGGACGACTGGCTGGCTGACGCAAAGCACTTTCTGATAAATTATGTTTGTTCGACACAAGGTTACAAGGGCCACAAAACTGTCGCACTGGATATGTAAGTAGGCGGGCAGGGCCTGCTCGATGTGTGTCTTGTTTACCCACGTTTACTGTTAATACCCACAAGCCCTTGTGTTCATGCAATTCTATTCTTATTATGTGTCAATATGTCAGTCGTAAATTTCTTTGATAACGAGGTTTGTGTAACCACCTTTGTAGTTTAAGAAAATTGGTGTGTCAAAAACAGGAAAACTGAACAATCAAGATCAAAATCTGGGTGCTATGATACCAGAGGATGTGACGAGTTACCTAATAAAACTGATATTGTAATTCCTGAGCCCTAAAACGTTTTCATTCAATTCAAGGACATCTCTAATAAAGGAGATGCGTTATTTTAACATGACACTGTAAACTGCTGGTAGACAATCTAAAGTTGAAAAGGAAAACGTAACGCGAGATAATTCAATCATCCGTTAAATGAAGATTAGGTAGACCTGGCCTTGTAGCTGAATTGTGGACAGAAACGCGTCATTGCAAAGCTTGACATATTATTACTGTAATTTACTAGGTGTGAAAATAATGATTTGCCTAATTTTAATTTTGTAAGTTCATAATATTTTATTGAAATTACCATTCGCATTGCTTGTTTGCTCTTCTGTGGAAAATATAATTAATTCTTCTTCAGTTTGGTAGACGAGCTGAAAGCTTTTAAGAGAGACTTGCAAACGGTGGCACAAAATCGTGGCAGTTATGGGGGGACAACTTATTCGAACAATGAGATGATACACGTTAAATATTGATTTGAATATAACGTGAAATATTAACAAAGCGGTAGTATTTAATATTGAATATATACCTCATAACCGTTTCTACGAAAATCAAAAAGCATAAAAATAAAAATAGTGCAATGTTTTTTTCACGGAATATGTGGTGCGCGCTGATTCATTTCAGTGCCGAAATAAATAAATGAACAATTGTTGAAGCTAAATTTGGGAATGCAGACGTCACCAATGTGGACACACAACGCCGTGTTGCCCGTAAATTTGTTATACCACCATTGTTGACAAAAAGATTTAGCGCGTGCAAATATGACATCAGAGATGCAAAATACACGGTCACACCGAGGTTGGGTAACGTTATCAAAATGATTTCCACGTAATTTAGTTAATTTTTACATACCAAAATAAAACATACCAAAGTAAAATTTATATACTTTATCTTTTTTTATTATAATAATGTTGAGAGTTAATTACCACGTTAAGGTATCATGGTACACACACACGCCTCATCAGACTACCACAAACTGTCAAATTTCCTCTATAGACTTTGAACTTTATGTTTATGGAATATGGTTGAACATTTATTGAAGAAATTTGACAGTTTGGGATAGGTTGATGTGCAGGCGTCTCTACAACTAGATTGAGTACAAAAACATTTTAACATAATTCCAACCATAATATCATTCATAAAACAAAAAGCACTTGGTGACCAAAACTTTAAACAGAATTCAAAAACAATAGAAATGAAAAGTATGCAGCCCAAAAGCCAAAATGAATTCAAAGAAATCATTATATGTTAATTAGCACTTTGTCACTGCAACTTTGCATAATGACACACACGCTAATTCAAAGTAAACTAAGAATAAGTATACATATAATAATATATATAAATTTCTCGGAAATTTTGAAGGAAACGAAGTCACAAGACAGTAAATACTAATGAATCTGATGTTCTATGACCATCAGATTCATGAGTTTCTGAAACAAACAAGTGCGGACAGGGCAATTGATCCCAATCACATGTCTATGACATTTAGCTTGCAAACTGGTAGACAGGCATGCGGACAAAAAAGGGTCGTTGGTCGAGGGTACAGAACAAAGGTACAGTGTCGGAGGTCCTGTAAACAAAGTGTAGGGGAAACGGCACGATACGGTTTTTTGTGTGTGTACCGTTTCGGCGACGACGCTCTCAGGTAGAAATTTCTAGTTCAGTGTCTCTCAAACGGATCGAGAATAGGTTAGTGTATAGTATTGTTCTAAAAGGATGTTAGAAAAACAATATTTTATTAAGGAGAAGAGCACTTTTAAATATCTTTTGGTTGTAAAAGCAAAGTAATTGTTTTACCTCTACCTATTACCTTAGCTATTTGACACTTTGACACTTATCACTTTTCATTTTCTTTGAATAATGTATTAAAATATGTTTATTTTCATTAGGTACTTGCTAAGTTTTGTTGTTATGGCGACGCATGATTATTTCTCTGCCCCAGCAATATTAAATTCAAATGTTGCTTGTTACATGATTTGAGAAACTCTTGCGCAGAGCTGTAGATATTATCATGTTTACTTATGAGTACAAACGTTGCTATCTCGAGTCCACTGTTTGCACTAATAAGGACGACCTTACTTCGCACACGTGACTGCTGCCAGCGATGTGGCTCTCCACATAATTTCTCGTGTTAAAACTCTGTTTCCATGTTGGGAAGTGGAGAAAGCTCTTTGGATAGCCCGCTTTTAAAATATGGGATGATGGTGGCCTAGTCGGTGCAACAGTAAAATTGATTAAGTAAATAGCCTACATACTGTCTAACTTCTGGAACAAAGATGCTATCGCTACAATTAGTGGGTATTTACTTAATGACCACGCTTGCCACAACCGGGCTATGCATCGAAATATCAAAAAAACATTTAGCCTGACCTTGCAACTGAACTGAGGACCTACTGATATCGGGCTTTATCGACGCTTTACAACTCGATTATCGATGCAGCCGAAAATTTATGAAAGCTGTAAAATTATACGTTTGTAGGTTAGTTACTTTATAGCTGACTTCGTCTGTTTCTTTTATTTCAACTTTGAGACGGTCTCTAGCAGATATTCGACCATTCGGGTTGTACACTGAGTCAAACTTAAACATGTTTCTTTATTGTCGTCCTTGACGTCAACCTTTCAGGTCAATGTGAATAAAACCGTTTTAGCTCGCTCATGCTCCCGGCAGTTGTCCACACAATGAGCGACCCTTGGGTCTTGCAATTTTAATCTGGACTTCCATGCGTTTGCCGCCGAATACATTGAGGCCAGCTGGGTCGTGAATACGTGAATATCTTAAATATTCAATGGCTTCTTTTTGAAAGGGGATTTATAAGATGATTTTGTTTTTAGTAGAAAACGTACAACAATTTAAAGTCTGCTGTTTATTATAGAGCCATATTAAAACAGTGTGCTGTATTTTTTTCATGTGTAGTAATATATGAATATCTTAGACATTGAATTACTACTTTCCCCAACAGGATTCCAAAAATTATAGTGTGGTCTTTTCCATTTTACATATTTTTTTAATCTGCTATATTCCTACTTAACTATAGGCAAATCTAATCAATGTATTTTATGTCTTGTTCTGTAATAAACGTTTATGTTATTTAAATGTCTATTAATATTGATCTAGTTTATTTAAATACATTAAAAAGGAGAAAACGACTATTCTAACTAATCACTTCCTCAGCACGTTAGAGTTTTATAGTTTCATCTTTAATAGAAGTATAATTTAGAAAAGTATTTAGAACGGAAATCTATTTAGCTAGATGGTATGTCGTTTTTCTGCAACATTCTAAATTTCACGGTCATGCGAATACAAGAAATTATTTGACAAAAAATAAAGTGGAAGTGGTGACGTGGAATAAATATGTTACAATTTATTTATAGAATATTCCTTTCCTTTTTAATAATTACTATTTGACGTGGACTATGTCCAAACCGCTAAGGTTGTTATGATTGTAAACGTCCTCTGTAGTATTGATGTCGTAGCTTACGAGTAACCGACCCTTAGGCTTTTCCTATTATTCCTCTTTGCCAGGTAATTTTACTGAATCTCTTACTCTTATATCAAAGGCCTCCATCATTGAAATCTAGTCATCCCTACAATGATGCCATAATCAATATGCATGCATGATGTTTATTGCATTTCACAGTTATATGCACCCAATTGCTTTTAAATAAAGTAATTTTAAGCCCTCTGAGTGTACCCTCGCAAAGAATCAATACCGCATCTTTAGAAGCAAAATCAAATTTCCTCAACAACCTGTAGATGTCTCAACAAACACTCACACACAGATGTTTTTTGCGCACAGGCTGGAGCAGATGCGATCGCTCGCTGCAAGTCATTTGCTTGTTGCAGCCTATGTAACACTGATGTCGTCATAGGAATATAATTTTTAATTTTATGTTGAGTTCTAGCATTCCGGACAAACCTCAGTGGTTTTTGGTATGCTATGATGCAAAAGTATTATATGATTTAGTGTAAATAAATTAATAAAAGAATAAAAAAATATCGTTTATTGCAAAGACGACTTCCTTTTTCTTGTTCTCAGAAACCGATGGCCCAACTAACCTAATTAACATTCATCGAAAAGCCCGAAACACACCAGCCGAGCGCTTTGCCACTGCCAGCGAGGCGTTCCAACCGGTACACAGACTACTGCTTGGTGGCATAAGCACAGAGTAACTAATACTACTACCGGCATAAGTAAGTAAGTTAGCCATATAAAGATCTTCTTGCGCATAGGGTGCCCATTTTACCTCTAGCATATTGTGTAGTATAATAAAACAGTTCTATAAAAACTGCTGCAGCCAATAGAATACAAATTAATTGTTATCACACATCTTGAATAGGAAGAGGGCGATCGATACCGCGATATAAGTACTCGGTAATTTAAAAAGCTAATTATCTACTGCAACGATCTAAATGTATGACGTTGCTCTCTTACTGCACATGCCAATTAGATGAAGCCATATTGCTATTGGAACAATCGAGTGTCTCATTGCATTTATGGCCATCACGCGCCAATCGGAATACAATACGCATAGCCATCCGCGGGTTTGTAATGTGAATTTGATTATCAAAATCAATGTTCGATATCGAACGGAAGTGACAACGTACTCGAGAATCGTGATGTTGTAACAATGATAGGTTTTCTGATTCGGCACCTCCGTTAAGGCAGCGGTGACCCATCTGTTAACATGCCAATGCCAAAATAAAATGACATGCTTTGCATACGAAGAAGTTTTATTTGATTAGGTAATTGATTCAATTATATTATATGATTAGAGATGACAGATGTGTGATAAACAGTTAGAGTTTCTAAAGATAGCTATTCCTCAGCGTTTGAAGATTCCGGCTGAAGTAAACTTGCATCTTTGGCCTTATCATCACTTACCATTAAGTGAAAAGAAGGTCATCATCATCATCATCATCACCAGTCCATTTTTATGTCCACACGAGCACAGGCCTTCCCTTCGAAGAAGGTCAAATGGTTCCCTTTTATACAATAAAATAGCAGATCCCTTACAGCAGATTCCCTACCTTCCTTTAAGTACAAAGCGGTCAAATTGACAAGTATTCATTTTCGTCAAGTCATCAAGTGGAAGAATTCTAATTTAATAATAATTGATGGTTTTTTTCACAATTCTTCAGCTTGATACACCCTTTAGCAAAACCCTACTACATTTATATCAAGTATTTTACACTGTACAGGGTGTATCAATAGTGTAATTAGGAGCTGGAGTGTATCAATGTTTTATAGACCAGAGGAATTATGACTGCAAACTTATTTATGATCTTGTACCTAATGCAAATTCTAGCGAACGATACTATTAAATGAGCACAGGGACTGTTTCCCATTAATCATTGAGCCTATCCCATGGAAGTAATCATCAAATCGAACCTCAGGCATCTATCTGTCCGTGTGCAAGATATATTCTTTCTCATTTGCGCGACAAGTAATCTAGTCGAAGGTAATAACAATTTTATGGTCCTTCTAGCCGCAACACGGCAAGAAGGGTCATAATGAGGCTGCTGCCGAAGGCTAAAGGATTTTTTGGGGATACCCGATTTCAATCTCTATTGATGAGGGGTAAGGATGACATTGGTGTGTCTTGCCAGGAGATAGTTTAGATAAGTGGTGGTTCGCACTGTCTGCAAAAGTAATGGAGCACATCGCTCTGCGTCCGCGCGGTTCGTTTGACCGCCTAATTAGCTAAAAAGTGAACGCTTAACTACGGTTTTTTGGTGACACATTGGACTTGATTGAGCGAGGCAAGTGCGACATGTGGAAACACTGGTTTGTTTCGTGTCATCTTCGATTAGATGGACCACCGCTCCTGAGAATGATAGGATCACTTTCTTTCTTTTCGATATTGTATTCATGTGTAAGGCAGATAAACTACAGTATTTTTTGTTTTTTTTTTTGAAATAACTATTGAAATATACATATTAATAGCGTAAGGCGATTTTTGTCCCAGTGATTATGGGACGATAGCTGCTCATAAAAAATCGGTTATGGTCTCATTTTGAAGAGCTCCAGCCGTAAATGTGCAGAAAAAAAAATTGGTTGCCTGTAAAGTCGATATACGGGCGAAAGTTTTACGTGACAACGACTTTGAGTGGTAAAATAATTTTAATGTGAATATTCATTCGTATAGTAGGAAGAAGGATGAAATAATAGTAACAAATTAAAACATTTATTTATACAAAGAATTATATTTAAAACATTAATTTATACAAAGAATCTCGCACTGAATTTCATATTAACAAAATTTTATTTTTACCTTTACACATACATACGTATTTACCTTTCACTTTTTATGTCTGTCTCTCTCGCTCTTAGGCGGGCTAACCATGCCCGAGTGGAAGGGACGCGTGCCTCTCACTCGCTCTCATTGTGAGCGCATAACGTGAGCGGAGCGTAACGCAGTTTCTTGAAGTGTCACCCGGCAAACCAATTTATAAGACGTTGTCACGTCAAAAATAAAGAAACCTGTCGTAGGTTTCGAAATTCCTAAAAAATCTGTTGAATAAACGCGAAGTTTTGCGGACGACCCACTAGTATTCGTTGAATATCGACAAAAAAGTATATGTTTAATGTATCGAGATAAATAACAGTGAATGTATCGAGAAACAATAAACAATCTTTAGGGGTGAATTTCTAATATCCTACTAATATTGTAAACGCGAAAGTTTGTAAGTATGAATGGATATTACTCCTTCACGTAAAAACTACTGAATGTATTTTAATGAAACTTTCCTCATATACAGACCATGACCCCAAACCAGCATATTTTTTTTTAACTTTTTTTTTTACTGTAGTCTTCGCGAACGAAGTCGCGGGCAACAACTAGTATATATAATAAATAAATAATATTGTTTTTACTTCATTAGAGAATCATGAATCCGGACGCACAGAAGAAAGACACTAACGGAAGGGCACAACAGTAAAGGTGGCGATTTTAAACGCCACTAGTTAAAAAAACTTTATTTGTTAGACCACGAAGTAGGGAAAGATAAGCGTCTTGTTAAGAGCCACTACAGAGTGCATATAGTGAGTTTTTTTTACTATTAATTCCATTACGTCTACGAAAATTTGTATACCAAAGTTTTAACTCTTCCAGTTTGTCGCCAGGAAGCCAGGAAGCTACTTCATTGCCATACTGATTTTCGTTTTCGTTAACGTGATTTGTATGTTAAATAAAACTCATACAGACTCCCAGGTCGCTAAGCCAGAGGAGTAAGTATTTGTTAACAAGTTAATAGCAAGTATTGACTCCGGTGACCTGCCATCAAAATCACTGGTCATACAACAGTAGAAAGACGACCTCCGTAGCCGAGTGGCTTGCACGCTGGACTTAGGGCGGCGCTAACTCAGAGGTCCCGGGTTCGATTCCCGGTCGGGTCAATGTCGAAACGAACGTTTCGATATTGTGTCGGGTCTGGGTGGTTGTGGGACCATCGTTGTATCTGACTTCCATGAAACGAGTGCTTAAGCTACTTACTTTGAGATCAGAACAATGTATGTGATGTTGTTGTCTAAATAAAAAAAAATAAAAAAACTCTTCCCGTTTGTCACCAGGAAGCACTACTTCAATGCCATACTGATTTTCGTTTTAGTTAACGTGATTTGTATGTTAAATAAAACTCACACAGACACCCAGGTCGCTAAGCCAGAGGAGTAAGTAAGTATTTGTTAACAAGTTAATAGCAACTATTGACTCCGGTGAGCTGCCATCAAAGTCACAGGTCATACAACAGTTGAACGCACTAACGAGATTGAAAAATAAAAGCGACGCAACACCAATCGTAATCAGCGTGATAACGAGCCGCTGGAGTAACAGCCGCTCGAGCGCGTCGTTAACCAAATGTATTTGTGACTTTTTTGTGTAACCTATTTCCTTGTCGAACCTTTTCTGTACACTTTAATCACTTTTAAGTTTGACCGTTTATGTAAGTGGACGGTGACTAAAGATGGGTACCTAGTTGGTAATAAACCTAGTTGGTATTTTAACCTAATTTCACGTATTTAAGTGGGTGAAAATTCTAAGTATCGAGTTAGTACTTATAGTGAAATAAACTTTAAAATGTTTTTGTTTTGTTTATATATATTTAACGCAAATTTTGTTGCGAAACAAATTACAAAAACACAAATGTTGAAAAAATTTCCACGAGCAGGATTTGAACCTGCACCCTTCTGACATACCGGGTCAGGTGCTCTTTCAATTGAGCTATCGTGGTTCTAACCAGCCCGCCGAAATTAATCAACACTATTTACATTTTACTTTGAAAGTAAAAAATTAAATAGTGTTGAATAATTTCGGCGGACTGGTCATAAATATTATGATCGGGTGTTAATGACGGTAGTTGTTGACATTGAATGGGTAACGTAGAGTACGTTCACAGAAAACCACGTGTAATAGCAATAACGATACACTTTCAAAAACTATGTTTAATCTACGTTGCAATCTACGTTATCTACGTGCATTTTAAGTCTACCAGTCTTTAAGTTTAATCCTAAATTAAAAGAAATTAATTTTTACCCACTCAAGTGGGTGATAACGCGAGAAAAAATGGTTATAAATAACATTTGTGAACGGTGACAGTATTTTTAGATAACAATAAACACTATAATAACAATAACAATAATAAGATTATTTCAGTATTTATTTTATAGGTATAACTTCGTAACATTCTACCTAATAATATTATCTTGACTTGCCCGGCATTGTTTTTAAACAATTTTCCTTGTCGAAACTCTAGATAACAGTTTAATTCAGCATTTGTTTCCTTTATCTAGTCAAGGTCACCAACGGACGGCGAGTTTACTCAAATCTGGTGATTTTGGTGCTCTGTATACCTACCCCTTTTTGGGAGAAGAAAGTGACCTAGTGCCTCACTAGTTGAGGATCCCAGGTTCAATCCTTAGCCTTATCATCACATAACATCAGGTGAGATCAAGGCACTGTGCTTACCCGTAAAATATATAAAAAACAGAGTGTGTATGTACGTATTTATAATTTCTCTATAAACACCCAACTGCCTAACTTCCTGCATGAACTCACCACGAGACGAGACTCACTACGCTGGCCCAGTGAACAAGAGTACGTATATACTCGGTTTGCACGCGCTCTATACCAGGTATGTGCCTGGGCGCATCTCCCCTCACCCACGACCCGGTCAACCCAAGCCGCGGTCCTAGCCTTTAGAGACGCCCTCGCTCCCGATCCGAACTCTTCGGAAAATCTAGTAGGAAACGGGGACACGCCTGATGCCCCTCTAGAAAATCTCTGGCGGTGTTTCAGTAAAAGGTCGTTAGAGGGCATCAGCAAAATCTCTCAAAAAACGGAGGATGGATTGTTTAGCCTCATGATGACTGATGAAACATTTCATTACAACATAAAATTTTACTAGTAAAAATCAACCTCGGGACAAGTCTCCGAACTATCCCACCAATGAGTCTTAAACTCAAATTCAGAGTAAAGACCATGATCCAAAAACAAGGTCTGGCATTCCGGGTGTGACACAAGCTCGAGTGGGAATCAAACCCACGACCTTTGGATAACCGGTCCAATGCCCTGGCCGCTGAGCTACTCATGCCCCAGAAGAATCGTTGAATTTTTTTAGTAGTTTGTCGTTTAATTCCAATGTTCGCGTACCTTAACTATATGGCAATAAAGTTTATTATGTTTTAGAAACTAAGATTTCTAGATATTACTATGTGCTCACAACAAAGGTATTAACTGAAGACAATAAAAGAGATTTTAGTGGTGTAATAAAACGAAATTGAAGGATAATCGAAGTCGTTTTATAGTGTTCCGTTTTCCATTCGATTCCAGTTATTGGAAAGTACGAATGTCTAGACCCGCGTAGGATGCTATGCTGGCCACAAACCTAGATACTAAAATTAAGATTTAGCACGGTAACTTATGTCTATGCCGAGGTTTTAATCGCCTCTGTGGTCAAATGGTTAGGCCATCGGTCTGAACAAGAAGAAGGACATCGTCTTTGCAATGAATGATTTGAATTTGTTTTTAAAGATTCGGTCTTGATTATCTGCGAGGGTACACTCAGAGGGCTTAATTCCTAGATGGTGTACACGTAAAATAAATCTTAACAATTGTTTTTTATTCTGTGATCATCACGCAGTATAATTATTTTGATGTGTCTGTACATTGTTTTACAAAAGTGACATTAAAAAATATAAAAAAGCATTTTATTTCAAAACAATTGGGTACATATAACTGTGACTTGATTTCAATGTTGGAGGTCTTTGCCCAGCAGTGGAGCAGTTGTAGTCTATTTACTTCACTTACTTATGTATATTAAGTGTAAAGATTAAGTTTCTATTTAATAAAAAAATTACACTTATAAATACTTTTTCTTTAAAGACGGGAACTTTAACGTTATTAGTCGTCAACTGAATTAGCATAAAAACTAGGTGAGTCGGTTTCACGGTCATTTACCACCGTGTACCCACTACACATAACTCATTGAAACGCTTTCATCTTGCTCCAATATGAATATAAATGAAGCTGCTAGTAATTATCGGTACGACGACAAATAAGCGAACTAGCAAATTGCCTACCAATACCACATAGTACAGTATGCCTGGCGTTTAAAAATAAAAGCGAAGGCAGAAGCTACGCAGCTACCAACCCTATATTTAAGGACCAGTCTACCAGGTCTTGATATATTAGTGGCTTGTCTCCAATACTCGCCTACGCTCTGTGGGCGTTCGTGATCGCCCGTGAGCGAACTGAGCGTTGGCCTTACTTGGTGAAACCCTATACTAACGGATACGATTTCTCATTATTTGCGAGACACCAACTGCCTGGGAGGCTCGAATAGGTTAGTTATAGCACTTACGGTATTTACAGATTTGGCGAAATGACTTTGAGTACTGATAACAACCGCCTAAACGGTTAAATGAAGTGCATAATTAAAAAGAGGTATATAAGGAACCAACGAACGACTGATATCTTACCTACTTAGTTTTTCTTTTGAACCTTATTTTTTACGGAATTAGTTTTCTTTTGACAATTCGTGGAAAGGCGAATAACGTTTTAAGCCTGATGATGATGTTGATGATTAAGGAGTAGAAGCTCATAAGTAAACTGCCATTTTTTTTCCTCTTTCTGATCGAAGCATCATTAGAAGGTTTCTAGAGAGAATAGTCATGCAAGCGTGTCCTCGTTCCCTTTTAGATTCTCCGAGAGTTTCGGATCGAAACGGGAACGGTACAACCCGAGGACGACTAAGATCTCGGTTCGGATTGAATGATCATGAAAACTGCCATGGCACAAACTAAGAAATACGGAGTTAAACTAAACACGTCCCAGCTCAGCTAAATAGCTATCAGCATCTTCATTTGCTTTGCTTCCACTCAATTTCAAAGTGCGAAATTGTCTAAATAAGGAACCTTTACACGCGCCGAAATGCTATTCGGCAGTGTAAATAAACTCTCGAGTCTGGTTGATGATTAACCATTACGTGGAAGGGAAGCGAGTTATTTCTATAAGCTATCCAATTGTTTATTATAATAAGGCACACGCGTAAACTCTCCTACAACAAGGGCACGCGGCTCAAAAGTCCTTGGCTATATATCGGGAATATTCACAGGTAATTTTACAGTCAATGGTTTTGTATTAAGAGTTAAGAGTATGTTTATTTTATTTGCTTTTATAAATAATTGTGGGTACTAAATGTTAGTGGCGTAGTAACATAGCTTACAGTATTATAGACACATTTACCTACCAACTGACAGTGACTAACAATCACAAGTTTTTTTTTTCTTTGTTTATGGCTTCGTGCGATTAGCACATTTAGCCAGTGTCAAAGTAATTTTTCTTACAAGTAATACTTATATACAATATTTCCTTCCAGTATGATGATGATGAATGATAATAGAAATGAGAAGTGAGAAATGATATACCCCCCAACCCCTCGAGTATCTCGGTAAAGATGTGGGGCTTTACTAATTCCTCGGGCGGACTTCTTGAGAGAATTTGAAAAGTTAATTTGCACTGTTTTGTTACATTTGCCAACACTCATGCGCACTTACGAACTTACTTAACGGTTAATAATCCACCATTATTTCACATTAATATTCGATATAACACAATTTTTAGAAAATAAAACAAAACCGCAAAACATGACTCTTCACTTTCCCGCCAAGAAGTATCACAAGACTTATATTTGAAAATAAATTTTGTTTAAAAATTTTACATCCTTACACTAACCGAAGCCTAAGTTGCTTTGCTCTAATATTCAAAGACTTCATTTCATCTTATGTTGATGTATGTATATATTCAGGTTGACTTTTTTTATCAACGTCCAAACCTTCTGAGATGACTCCCGTGACACAAACGAACAACTCTTACTATTGGACCAACTCCCTAACTCGAAAATAAAATTCAGCTGTTCCTACATTTTGGTCGATTGAATATTGATGTTTTGTATGGAACAGCTGATGATGAATATTGCTCTGACTGAAATGATGAATTGAATCCTAGCTAGATCGATTTGTCGCCCCCGAAACCCCCTGCATACTAAATTCCATGAAAATTGTTGGACCCATTTTCGAGATTCAGATTATATAGTGTATATATACAAATATGCAAGAATTGGTCGTTTAAAGGTATTAGATAGATATGCGATGACAACAATTTCAATTACAATAAAATAAAATCAATATAATAAATAATAAATAAATTTTCCTACACTCACAGCAATTATCTAGCCCAAGAGAAGCTTCGTTATGAAACTCGTTAAATGGTTACTAGACAATGGATAAACATACTTAAAATACTATTATACATAGAAAACACCCAGACCCGAGACAATTTGGAAAAACAATAATTTCTAAATTGACCCGACCGGGGATCGAACCCGGGACCTCAGAGATGGCGACACCATGAAAACCGGTGTATAAAGCACTCGACCAAGGAGGTCGTCATACATACATACATAACATATATTGTATGTATGTTATGTATGTATGTCAAATTTCCTCAATAGACTTTAAACTTTATGTCTAAGGCATGTGGTTGAATATTTATTGGAGAAATTGTACAGTTTTGGATAGATGACATGCAGTACCAAAGTAGCCCTTTCATTCATTTGGCTGATATCCTAAAAGAGATTCTATTATTAAGTAAAAAGTAAAAATCAATCATCTCCCCCAGTATCTGTGTTGGAATAAATATGTAATTACGTTTTATAGCATTTGCCCTTCAAATGAAACTTGAAATGCGGAAATTTTTGTTTACATTTTTGGTAAAGAAAGTCTTACTTACATAAGTAATAGATGTAATTATATTAACAAAAAATATTTTATATTGGTATATATGTTTGTATAAAAGTAAGATATTTATAAGGTAAGGGCACCAGGTGCTGACGGAATTACGGCCGAGCTTCTGAAAGCAGGCGGAAGACCGGTAATCGTAGCTCTTCAGAAGCTATTTATTTCCGTCGTACTAGGGGGCAGAACGCCAGAGACGTGGCACGAAGGTATGGTGGTACTGTTCTTCAAAAAGGGTTCACTGTTTCTCTGCGTGATCGAATCAGAAATAAGGAGATCCGCAGAAGAACAAAGGTAACCGACATAGCCCGAACAGTTGCTAAGCTCAAGTGGTAGTGGGCAGGGCACATTGGTCGCAGCACTGATGGCCGCTGGGGCGGAATAGTCCTTGAGTGGCAACCGCGTTCCGGAAAGCTGCGCTTTTCGGAACGTGGGTAGGCCTCCAACAAGGTGGACCGACGATCTGGTGAAGGTCGCGGGAAGCCGCAGGATGCGAGCACCACAAAACCGGTCGTTGTGGAGATCCTTGGGGGAGGCCTTTGTCCAGCAGACGTCTTTTGGCTGAGATGATGATGATGATGATGAAGGTATTTATAAGGGCCTGCGTTACCGGGCAACAAAGTGTTAAACTTTTCTAAAGATCAAACCCTTTCTTTTTTGGTTCAAGTTCATGGAAGTGTCAGAATTGCAATGGATTATGCCCGCATATTGGGAAATTTTAATTAAGTACACTTTATTATTTTGGCCCTGACCCTTGTTATGTAACTTAAATGCCACTCTTTTCATTCAATCTGCGTTCTGACTTTTGAGTTTATGTTAAAATATTTTGCTTTATAATATCAGAAAATGTAGCCGACTATGATTTTGCATTGATAAATAATATTAAAATGTTTTTGTTTTGTTTATACATATAAACAAATCACAAAAACACAAATGTTGAAAAAATTTCCACGAGCAGGATTTGGACCTGCACCCTTCTGACATACCGGGTCAGGTGCTCTTCCAATTGAGCTATCGTGGTTCTAACCAGCCCGCCGAAATTATTCAATACTATTTAATTATTTACTTTGAAAGTCAAAGGCGCCTATTCAATGTCAACAACTACCGTCATTAACATCCGATTATAAATTACAAAAACACAATGTTGAAAAAAATTTCCACGAGCAGGATTTGAACCTGCACCCTTCTGACATACCGGGTCAGGTGCTCTTCCAATTGAGCTATCGTGATTCTAACCTGGGAATGGGAATGGGTGCCTTTGGCTTTCAAAGTAAAAAGTAAATAGTGTTGAATAATTTCGGCGGGCTGGTTAGAACCATGATAGCTCAATTGGAAGAGCACCTGACCTGGTATGTCAGAAGGGTGCAGGTTCAAATCCTGCTCGTGGAAATTTTTTCAACATTGTGTTTTTGTAATTTGTTTCGCAACAAAATTTGCGTTTAAATTATATAAACAATATAAAAACATCCGATTATAATATTTTTACAAATACTACAGGTATGTCAGAAGGGTGCAGTTTCAAACCCTGCTCGTGGAAATTTTTTCAACATTTGTGTTTTTGTAATTTGTTACGCAACAAAATTTGCGTTAAAATTATATAAACAAAACAAAAACATTTTACTACAGATCAGTTAGGAAGTAGGCAAGCTATTCATAAAATGTTTTTGTTTTGTTTATATAATTTTAATGCAAATTTTGTTGCGAAACAAATAACAAAAACACAAATGTTGAAAAAATTTCGACGAGCAGGATTTGAACCTACACCCTTCTGACATACCTCCTGATATACAGCCAAATACTTCTATGTGTTTGGGAGTTAACAAATCATTGTCTTTTAAGAAATTACATAGGTGCAGGCCTATTAATAGATTACACAGCATTATTTACTTATTACCTTAAGAAATTTAAAATTATAATAAAATACTAACTACCTACTTAATGTAAATTATATTCACTAACGCATTTTATAAGGCGTCAAATGAAAAATGCTAGACAAAGCTTAAGTTTCTATAGCTTATTCATTTGAGAATCAGCAAAACCTAGCGGCATATTTGTTCTTGTCACAGCCACTCTTGATACTCGGACCATATCAGGACACAACAACTAGACATTATCCCATACCTTTGCCCATACGATGATGCAACTATAAAAGGCGATGTAAGATGATAAGCTTACTAACCAAATGAAAATACTTACACGTTCTACTAAAATAGTATTAAAATACTTTCCTTTAAAAAATACTTTTGAGTTGAAAGCTAAAAGTATTTTTACCAATTGGGTAGTTGACTGGTTAGTAAATATAGAAACTTTTTATCAACTGTCAAAACGATTATTTTGAATAGAAATTGTATGGGATTAGCAAACTATGACGTCACAATTTTTTTCCGCCAATTGAGTATTTATTAATAACTTTTTAGGTTACAGAAATTCGTGCATAGGTCAAATAAAAAAATGGTTAATGTTTTAAAGACCTTTGTGTAAAAGTGATTTCATTTGAACATTTATTGTTATGGAATTAATTATTGTTGTTGTCAACTACCCATTTGTTTTAAGATATTGGCTTATAGACTGCAAGCTGGATTCGTATATATTGTATTCCGAATGACCTATTTATTATCTATTTATTTTCTATTTTTCAATTTGAGTAAAAAAACGAAACAAAAAATCCAGTCGTTATGGATATCCTTGGGGGAGGCTTCT
Source organism: Eudonia truncicolella (assembly GCA_949315975.1). Classification (NCBI taxonomy): domain Eukaryota; kingdom Metazoa; phylum Arthropoda; class Insecta; order Lepidoptera; family Crambidae; genus Eudonia; species Eudonia truncicolella. Next base: position 11,642,952 of record OX438826.1, read on the forward strand.
GACCAGCAGTGGACGTCTTTTAGCTGAAATGATGATGATAATGATTTTGAGTACCATAACTTCTGTTAAATCTGTTAAACCAATTGAATTTGATCACCCTTAATACCGGTAAAAAAGCATTTGAAATGCGAAATGATCGTGGAAGAACACTTGAACCCTTATAAGGTTAACCAACCCAGCAAGGATATTTGCCAGAAGCCAGTGAGCCTACCAGGAAGTATCTCGCAACAAGCCTCTAACGGGGAATAAGCTGTAAACAGTTGAATGCATGTCATTACTATTCAGTTGAGGGTTTTACAATTAGTTAGAAAAATTTACACAAAATTGTGAACATTGTAAATAGACTGTCACTGTATATCAATATACTTTATTTATTATGTGATTTAGTTTTGTGACTTTGTTAATTACTACAATATAACGTCAAAACTTGTCAAAGCTTGCTATATAAAAAGTAGCTATTAAAAATTGTTTCCACGATAAATAAAATCTTTTTCATTTTAATTTGTTTAGGTGCCGCTACGTTCATTCATAACCATTCAATATTCATACGTTGTGTCCACGAAATCCAATTAGCACTATGAGAAATAGAAGAAGTGAAATTGTTAGTTCAAGAAAAATAGATAGATACATAAAACTCTTTATTGCGCACACACACAGAAAAGTAAAAACAAACACCGAAATTTTTATATCGGGGTGAGCAAAGGCATTCGGAACTAATTCTAACTAGACAGATACCACAGGCACTTAATATTTACACACATATAGAAAGTTACAAAATCACTAATCTTGTCTCCCATTCCATCTCCATTGCAAGTAGCCGCTGCACTTTACAAGCACATCCTAAAAGTCAATGGTATCCATAAACCACAGGCATCGAAATCTTAAATACCAAATTGCCTATCAAAATAGACAAAAACGAAACTGCTTTTAGTGTTATAGCAGTAGTTGACGTTAGAGTTATTGGTTTAGAAAGCGGAGATGGTCTGGTCGTTGATATCCGTCTTTGTTGAAGTTTTTTGTAAGTGCCAGGGTACATGCGGCGGACTATCAATAAAGGCATTGTCCAAGGCCTTGGGAAAACGTTAGCCCTTGATAACGAGCCACAAAGAAGCGCACACATCCCCGCATTATCTGGCGCATCCGTCTTAAATTATAAGCGAACACGTCAGGCCGGTAGGTGAGCCTGTAGTATTTTTGATGATAACAATTCCTTGGAAGTTAATGATTGTTATAGTCAATAGTTTAATTCATTTAGAAACAATAAAATATTAATTAATTTACTGTTAATGGCTTTCTCGGAAACGCAGAAAGATTATGACACAAACGGTTAGAAAAAAAGACGTTGAAGCACGATTTGGTTTTTACTTCACATCATCATCAGCTGATAAACGGAACAGTTGTTCTGGGGCTCAGAACAGTAACACTTCGAATGTAGTGGTCACCATTCGAAAAGTATGTTACTAAGATCAAAAGTGTAAATGTTTAGGCATGAATGCTACATCCTAGGCAAGTATTTGGCCATCAGGTCAAATACTTGCCTATAATGAATTTTAAAAATGGACTCCTTTCCTAGACACATTTCTCAAAACTCCACAATAAGGAGGCACTTGGCCCTCACCTTACAGACCATGACTCAGACCAGCATATAGGATACTTTTTTTTTATTGTAGTCTTCGCGAACGAAGTCGCGGGCAACAACTAGTAATTAATAAATAACATTGTTTACTTCGTAAAGCAAAAAAAAACAAGCAACAAAACATGAAATTTCCGCATAAAATAATGAGCGGCGAGCTACGGTCATCACAATTACTATTTACACAAAAAACAATGGTAATTCACCAAACCGCTTATGTCATTTTCTTAATTATCGCAGCAGTAATTAGTTTCCTTCAGTACTTTAATGATCTAGTATTTAAATAAAAATGTGTAAGCATGATTACGATATTACGATATAAACCTTGAAATTTTCTCGGCTTCTTTTACCTCTCACTGCAACTCGTTAAAGCTATCAGTCAGCAAAGAATCCACTGTTACATACTAAAAGTAAATAAATTTTAGTTAATTTCAGTTTCCTTAAGTTTAAACGATGACTAAAAATTAAAATAACAGACAAGAAACTCCCTGTGACCACAGACCCTATAAAGGGTTAGAAACGTCAAGCGTAAATAAGACGGTACGTGTTTAAGTGATTTTTTTAGTTTTTATTTAAATTGAAATAAGTTTGTTTTAGTCTAAGCTACTGCTAATCTATCGGTTTTATACGATAGTCTAGTGATTATTAGTACACCTTTCACCCGAGCAGCTAATATTAGCTGTTATCTACACGGCGGCGGGGCGTCAGCGCCGACATTGCCGCGTTCGTATGATAATTGCCTGATTACTTTAACGGTTCTCATGCTTTATAATTGAATCAATTAGTCACATGTCATCAACAAAATATTTTAGTTCGTTTGTTTTGTTATTTGAAGAAACGCTACCTATTCATAGTTGTTTTTTTCAATGTAATCTCATTTGGGTAAACCTTATTTTATTTTTAATTTGATAAAACTTTGCGGTTTTCCGACTTCCTTGACACACAATATGTTATCCTTTATAAATTTTAATGGCGCATAACTATATAGCCCCCTTATTCATAGAAACTATTTAAGTATTATTAAGTTAATCATTGTTTTGTCTCTTTTTCTCAAATTCAAAATGACGTTGGTGTGACGTTGACAAACAATATTTAACTTAATAATGTTTAATTTTTTATGAATAAGGGGGTTAATGTTAAAGTTAACTATGTTTTAAAGCGGAAAAAGTTTTAACAAGACTAATTAATTTCAATTAATCTACGTTATAAACATCCGGTCAAAACATATTTGACATATCACATTTCCAACGTATTACTATTATTTTTACCTTATATCCAGAGACTACAGCTAACTATGGTTAGATTACTCAAAACGGCTTTATTCTTATAACAAACAAAAGATGGTGGCGTGAAGCCATTGTTTTGGACATGCACAATCACGGCTACTCGCTCCGTTTTATATTATGGTAATACTAGTGACAATAGAAACAATTACAATAGCTAATGTGACCAAACAGAGTATTGCCCTCCGACCCACTATGTGGACGCACTCCTTACCTCATCTGACCTATTTATATTATGACCGCGCCTCTGCAGGTTCAGTCACGCGTTTCAAGTTCACTCATTCATTCGCTCATAGAGCTTTGAACAAAAATGTCAACTGTCAAAATATATTTTTTAATTAAACGAATTAAGTTTGTTTTATTTGTTGAGGCCATTTGCATTACCCACTTACATTAACTATCAATTGTAGTGATTACTTGATTTCGATTGAGGCCTTTGCCCTGCAGTGGGACAGTAGAGGCTATTTACTACTTTACTTCCTGCTACTTACATTACGAATTAAATTGCATGTCCTTATAACCAACACTATAAACCATAAACTACCATTAAAATTGGTAGCTTAAGAATGTTCAGTGTAATTTTAAATCTTAATGTTCCCATCTGGTTTAGCTGTAAGGGTCACAGAGCAGCTACAAAGTGCTAAAAAAAATGACCACGACTCGGAGGAATTCGTTGCTGCAGCAGCTACCACATTTGTTGTAATCGTATAATTGCAATTTTCGCAATTGTTGGGTAGCATATGGGTGACCTTATTATTAATATTCCTATAAGCAAACTTGCTGCCCAAATATTTGATAACTAGCTTTTAGCTGCTGTCGTAAGATAGTAGTTGATCTCAGCAGTTGGATATTAATTTACACATTCTAATGCTCATTATGACAACCAGGACTAAATGCAACAACCAGGTTTACGCAAATCTCTATTTATTAGCAGATTTGTACATAAAAAATAAACAAATAACCAACCGTTTTAAGTTCAATAATCATATAGAAATAGTTTATTTAATTTAGATATGAGTATGCAAAACTAAAATGTAAAAAAAACCATAAAGAAAAGCAATCATAATCGTATAACCGCTCTATTATGCAAATGCTCTGTGGTCGCCTGAGCTAATATTATGTCATGTTTTAGGTGTGCTGCGATGCGTTGCTACTCGTATCACTATCAGCAAATAATACAATATTATCTATCTAAAACAGAATCTTCTTAGATATGATGTGAATACAAATAAAGTTAAACAGACAACATTTGTGTGAGAATTGGCTAATTATGTTAATAACAATTTATAATTAAGTTACTTCGATCCATAATTAACTAAACAATTGGATAAACCATTCTTAACTGTTTATAAAAATAAAAATATTGTATTTTAATTGAAACGTCTAACGCCTGTAAACATCCCGCAGCTGGGCTCAAGCTCTCCTAAACGAAAGCAAATAAATAAAAAATTAGGTTGTGATTATGAAACTTACCTTCACATTATTATTAGTAAATAATCTAGTATACCGAAATACATTTTTTTCGCAATTTACTGTTTAACTACATAAATTACAATTAGGAAAATATGCAAATGACTATTAGCAAGATAAATGCGATTTGGTACCGGCTAGACCGTCTAATAAGTAGGCACTATATCGCTTCGTATTATTCATCGGATGAAGACCTAATGACACCATTTTTTTTGCACGGCGCATGGTTGAGTGTTGATACAGATTTTGCGGACAGAATCGTTCCGAGCTGGGGGGTGAAAGTAGATACTTTCACTATGTCGAATAAATGCCAGAAATGTTGATCTTCAGATTTTGTGGTTGGTAAACGGTAATGGCTTTGACATTTTTAAAGAAAGTACCTTTTGCGTTCATTAATCAACAAGCGTTTTTATCTAACCACCTCTACGGCCCGATCAACCTTAGCCAAGGCCCTAGTCTTTAGAGGCGCCCTTGCCGTCTGAGAACATTAGCAAACTCTCTCCAAAAAAGGGATTTTAATAACAGGATTTTACAATCCGTATCCAATTACAAATATCACTGGTAAAGAAGGAAATGAATTAACAATTCAATAGACGTGAACTTTAAGTTGAAGCTATAGGACATGTCGAAAAAAATATTAACAAACAAGTTTTTGGGGCTTAAGTTGACGGTCGCATCCTTCTTATGCATTAGTAAAATTATTTATAATGGCAGGTCTTTTGGATTAGGACAAATACTATTTTTGATAGATAAATGACTCGAACAGTTATGTGTAATATAAAGATATTGCCAAGTCGGTAAAACACAAAATTCTCCCGTTAATTTTAGTCGGCAACTTAGCAGTAGTACGAGGACATAACTGCATTTTGTGGCAGCACGAATCCACTTAGATACGTCATTCTTACAAAACGTTATTATTATCGTGAATTTTGTAAGTTGATTTTTTGGCACAAAAGATGTGACGAAGGATACCTCTGCTCTCAGATAAGAATTTAACCCTATGATTGTGATGTGATTACGCTGCAATCATGAAATTATTATTTTCAATAACTCTCATTTTATAATATTCTTTGTGATCCTGTTTTTTTTTCTTTAGTTGTTTTCTTATTTTCTTTTTTAATAGCTCTTAGTTTTCTTTTGTGGTCTCCTACAATGACATTAATTTATCTTCTTCATTCGTCAATGTTCAATAGAAATATTAAATGTCAATACCGTAGATAAAAACTGTAATCACGAAGACCCTGAGGTTGAAATAATAATCCACAAAGTAATAAGCGGGGCTAAGGTCTTTGACGAAGGCAGTATCAAATACGTAGTTGATATTACACCTAGCACGTAATCAATTAATGCACTCGTGTAAGCTTACGTACGTATATCAGAAAGATACCACGGACTTTGTAAAAGCTGATGAAGTTCCTAGCAGTGTCATAGACGAAATGACTTTTAAACTGACTCTTGACGGTACTACTAGTAGTCATGGTCATGTCTCTTATATAGATCTAATTAATTTTGACCTATATCGCAAACTAGTAGAAATAAATAATGAAAACTATCAAAGAATGAAATTAACTTTACAAAGTATACAGAATTTCAAGGGCTGCGACAATTAACAAAATAGTATTAATAAAAGAACTTTACAGTAAGTATAGGATCAAACTAATATTAAACAAATCCTTAGAAAACTTAAACTTGTTCCTTAATTTAAAAAAATGGTTATACTTTCAACCCCGGTGGTTAGAATAAGGAAATAAAATTGTAGGGCGAACGCTGGCTGGTGGTCACGGGATTAATCGAAACCGTTCTCTAATCACGGGTCTATTAAGGTAATAGCCGAGACCTGCCTGTGCAGCCTCCGCATCCATCCACGCCTTGCGTGTAAATACGTTCTTACATCTCTGCGGTATCATCGTTACATATTATTATGTTTTTATTTTGTTTACAGAGACCACCTCCGTCGGTTGGATTGCCTTTATTATTCGTTGACTTGACGTTATCATAAATCTGACATCTGTGTTTGACGATTGTGTACTATGAAATAAATAAAAATATATACACAGCCGAATTAAGAACCTCCTGTTTTCGAAGTCGGTTAAAAACTAAATCGTAATTCAATGAACGACTCGAATACGAAAGAACCGTCTTTTCTTTTCTTTTTTTAATTCTCGGATGATTTTACTTTTTTATTTTTATTTGCTAATTGCTGCACTGAAGCTGAATTAATTGTTTATAAAATACAGTGAAAAAAATTAAATGCCTACCCGACCCAGCCAGGAATCGAACCTGGGTCTTCCGCAATCCGGGCGGCTGCACTCACCATTATATTACATTAGATTTTTTTTTAAAGTTTTTTATGTTTTCATTTTGTGTGCTAATTGCTGCACTGAAGGATCTGAAGGTGAATTAAATATTTATAAAATACGGATGATGATAAATTTTGGGACAGACTAGGGTGATAACTATGTTTGTATTGAAATTAGAGTTTGTAGAAAAAACAAGCCGTGAAACAAAGAAGTCGTCTCAATTCATTATCAGATGAATAAAAATATACGATATTATATTATAAGAGTCATCATGGTTATAGATGTCTAGGTTTTTAGGTCTTACAGTCATATGTATTTCGGAATAATAATAGGTTCAAATACCATTCGTGTTGGTTACAGTCTGATCTCCAATACTGCTATCGTCCTAGTCGGAGTTCCTGAACCCAATTTAGTGGGACGTTACAGATTATGATGATGATGATGAAAACTTAACATGAAGAAGCTCCAACAGCCAAGAATTAATGGATCATAGCACTTACAAAAAAAAATGTTGATAAAATGTTCGATGTTATTTGGTTTATTACAAGTGGTAGGTACCTACGTTACAACATTTCCAACGATAGTGATTTGATTAATATTATCTATACTTTATCTAGTAGGTAATTGTGCCAAGAGTCTAAAGTGGCAACGATATTACTGTATTGTCCATCATTATTATTTAAAAGAATGAGAGTAACTTAAGAACTGTAGGTAGGTACTGAATGTTACGTGAGTTTTAAAATAACTCGTTTTCGACAATTCATTGATAATAAAATGACTAGTTAAATTTACAGTTTACGAGTTGCTAGACAAAATGACAAGAACCTTGAGAACAAGTTATAAACGACGATAATTATGACGACTCACGTATTATAAAATCTTCAAATGAACATAAATGACGAAACCACGTTCAACCGGCCGGCACTTGGTTAGAATTTTTTTGTCAACTTAATTTATTGCACCGAAATGTCGGTAGTAGTGCACTGTTGTAATAGCTGAACGAAGACTCGAAGAATTAAATATACTTTGTTGATTTACACATGATGAAATATCACGTACAACCTAGCTATCAAATTGCCGAACGCAGCGGTGCATAATGGAATATAAAAGTACTTACAATAGATATTGTGCAAATTGTTGAAAAAATTGTTTATTATCGTGTCGTTTCGATCGCTGACGTGCAAAATTGTATCGAGTCGGGTGGAGATGTTCGGGGTCACTAGATCGGCACTGTCGCACTTGCACTTTGAGTTCACGGGTATTTCTTTTGGGTTATCAAAGTTTTTCACGCTTCGGCGTGGTCGCTCGGTGGTACATGCGACGTGGTGGCAGGGCGACGGCTCGTGTGCGACTGGCGCTCGTCCGCGCTCAGTCAGCCGGCAACCGGCGGCGTCACCTCGGCATCGGAACTCGATTACTGTGCTAGACACCGAATAGGGAACCACCCGAACGCAGGGGGCAAAGATCCTTTGAAACAATTGAACTTCGAGAGTATAAGGAAAAGAAACTCCTTCACCGCTCTCCTTTGTGGTAAAGAAATGCGCTTGACCTAATTAAATTCTCGCAATCATATCTACTGTAAGGAAAACCCCTAACAAAACCGCAATGTGACTTTGAATATTTCAAAGGATATTTTTTTAAATTCATTGGTAATTAGGAGAATCACTTGTTGAATCTACAATTCAGTTTTGATTATTCAGCTATACTTCTGAAATGAAACTTTCTGAAATGTGTCTTGTTTGCAACACAGTTTACAAAACGCTTACATTTCAGTACAGTGCCGTCGACACAGTGTCTGCAGTTGGAATTGCTGCTAGCTTGTGGAATGGTGGTGGTATCGTACGAGAATCACACCATCTCAACGTTATTGCCGAATGCTCAGTTTTTTTGCTTTGCCTTGCAAATGGAGTGCAGCGTGATTCTACTTAGGTAATTGTCCTTACTTTTTGTCTTTAGATAAAAACAAAAGTTGCACTTATTATAGCAGACATATTAGTAGGACACAAATTATACATACATGATGACGATGACGCTAATGCTATAATTTTGTATATTTTGAATTATGTTGAAGTAGGTTTATTTATTTATCGTATTTATATGTATATTTATTATTAATATCATTATCATTATATATTTATCATTATTATTATTATTTTGCTTCATTTATAAAATACACATTATTCTAGTATGTTTTAATAGTTTCATCTCTGATCTTACACTGTATTCGCTCTCTCCATCCGACTGGTTGTCTGGAAGAAATCGCTTAAAAGCGATAAGACCGCCAAATTGTGATTATGTAAATTATTTATTGTTTTGTTCATGTTTATGTTGAATAATGTTGCAATAAAAGTATTATTTATCTATCTATTTTTATGAGCCATATTAAAACAGGGTTAGCTACCAAAAAAATATGACAAAAGTAAATCAATTATTGTTTTATATTATGTCACAGGGAAACCTTTGTTAAGGGGTTATATATTAGGTGAAAAAGACTTTTTTTAGCTTAGACTTTAATTCGAGTGGATTCAAATTTATCCTCGTTTCAGAACTTACTTTTTTTCTTTTAGTTGATGGCTTCGTGCGATTAGCACATTTAGCCAGTGTCAAAGTAATTTTTCTTACAAGTAATATATAAATATACAATATTTCCTTCCAGTCAGTATGATGATAAATGATAATAAAAATGAGAAATGAGAAATGATATACCCCCCAACCCCTCGAGTATCTCAGTAAAGATGTGGGGCTTTACTAATTCCTCGGCGGACTTCTTGAGAGAATTTGAAAAGTAACGTTGCACTGTTTTGTTTCATTTGCCAACACTTATGCACACTTACGAACACTTAACGGTTAATAATCCACCATTATTTCACATTAATATTCGACATAACACATTTTTTTTTAAATAAAACAAAACCGCAGACATGACTCTTCACTTTCCCGCCAAGAAGTCCTCAGAATTTACTAGGTACGCTTGAAAGTATTTTTTTTTTAATTGATATTCTATGGTGTAGTTTGGAACTCGTGAGAAACGGTGGAAATGCTGAAGGTAATCTTAACATAATTAACTTAACACAGTATTTCATTTTAATATTCTTGTATATTATATGCGCTTGAACTAGTTAGGTATATATCGGTAAGCTGAATTTTCATTTTCACGTCAAGTGTTAAATTACGCTAATGCAGAAAATAAATTGATAAAATGACAGACAAAATAATAGGTAGCAACAAATAATTAATTAGCAGTCAATTTAATGTCCCTTTGTAGCCGAGTAGGTTAATAAGTTGATAAGAACAGGTTTTAGTAGCGATATATACGGGTATACTGGTTCGATTCCCAGTATACTCGTTTATACAAGAAGGCAAATAATCACCGCACCCAAAATACGGTTACAAAACTAGAAAGTCTAAAGACTCAGCATAATGATGGTCAAAACAATAATAAAAGGGGCTTCTTGGCGGGAAAGTGAAAAGTTATGTCTGCGGTTTTGATTTATTTTCAAAATTCATTTTATTTATAAAATGTTTTTGTTTTGTTTATATAATTTTAACGCAAAATTTGTTGCGGAACAAATGAAAAAAACACAAATATTGAAAAAAAAACCACGATTAGGATTTGAACCTGCACCCTTCTGACATACCGGGTGAGGTGCTCTCCCAATTGAGCTATCGTAGTTCTAACCAGCCCGCCGAAATAATTCAACACTATTTACTTTTTTACTTTAAAAGCCAAAAGCGCCCATTCAATGTCAATAACTACCGTCATTAGAACCCTATCATAATATTTTTTCAAATACTAAAGACCAGTTAATTTTATTTATTTATAGGAAATATTATTAGGAAATATTATATATTTTAGTATTACTTGTAAGAAATTTTCATTGGCTAAATGCTTGAGCAAAGCCATAAAAAAAGTCTTTATTAGGCTTATTCCCATAGGTCCACGACTCTATTTATAATAATACGCTTCTAACGAGATCGAAACACTAATGAGGTTTAATATTCTTTAATTACTTATAACAAATTCAAAGGAGCTTTCACCGTTTCGAAACTACGAGGATCTATCTTAATTGCCTTTGTAATGAGCTGGCTTTTAGGAGCACTACGACTGTTAACAGTTATCAAAACATGATGCCAAAATGACAGATGCATGAACCAATAGAACATGCGCGTCAAATATGTTTTCCTAACATTTTTTAAATAGGCATTGATTTTTTCTTATGAAAAAGGTAAAAAAATGCGATTGTCATAAAATCAAGGGTGGATATGGTGGTCTAACTTAAAAGTCATTAATAGTAAACTCATAAATAACTTACATTATTGTGCTAAGTGTAAATTTTATGAAAAAATAATTTATTACCTATTTTCTAAAGAATTATAAATGTATAATAATTAAAATGAAACTACTTTTACGGATTTACTCACGTTTATTTAACACATTAATTTTATTTAATGTTTTCCTGACGTTTTGAAAACGTTTCAGAAAACAACTTAATAATAATGTTTTAAATATTGGCTTAATAATTTAAACGATATTACTTTTTCGTTCGTTTCGTTTCGTTTCGTATCGTTTTTCTATATAGTTGCAATAACATTCTTAATTTGTATCAAAATGTTGAGTACACTATAATAAAGTAAATGTATTATTATTAATATTACCCCGTGTGGTGCCGGGGATAAAGAATTTCACCACCCCATCTCTTCCCGTGGGTGTCGTAGAAGGCGACTATGGGACCATTCCAGAGGATGGGCAGCAGCGTCTCTCTGTGATTATTTCCACCTTACTGCGATCGCCAACAAGCCTGCCAAGCGTGGCGATTATGGCAAATTCCATAAAATGATTTTTCCTTGAGGGAGGCCTTTGTCCAGCAATGGACGTCTCATGGCTGAGATGATGATGATGATGATTAATATTTTAAATCTTAAAAATATCTGTACCAAATATTTTGTTACTTTTATATTCATATTTTATGAGTGAGTGTCTTATTACTATTTTGAAAGAGTAAACAGCACATAATTAGGTTAAGCAATAAAACAAAAACATCTTTACGGATCTACTCGCATTAATATCAAATTTAGTTTAAAAGGCAAAGTTATTATTTGCATGACCTTTCCAACCCATTGCAGGATACGTGGTCGCCGACGTAGCAAGTACATTATTTCATTAAAATGGAAGACTCTACTGGTTCTCGTGTAAGACGTCGTTTCAAACAAGGCTTTTACACATCAAGTCGGTCACTTTACTCGTTAGCGTAATGCGTTTGGTGCAATTAAGGATATGAGCGGATCATCGTTCAAGCCAACCTTTGGCATGGTATGTGGAGCACAGATTTTTGATAAGTATTTTCTTTTATCTATGTGGGGCGTCAGTCGTTACTTAACACGCTTAACATACAATATATGTTTTTACTTTGTCACACTGCATGACATAATTTATGTTTAATGTATTAGGACGCGTCGTGAATTTGCAATTTTTTTTATAGAAAGTGACCTTGAACTACAAGAAGGAGTTTTTCGCTCATGTTGCTGAAGAGAGCTGCTGTCGAAGAAAACATAATTAAATGTACTTGCTGAGTTTCTTGACGACTCTTCTTAGTACAAGGTCACCCGCCGAGGACTTATGAACCGATGGTGTTGCGACTTTCATAAGAGCTAAATAAAAGAATATTTTTTTTTTTAAGAATTTAATTTTATACTTTTTCATTTAGCTGCTAGATAGTTACTTCACTATAAAATAATTGTAATTAACTTGTTCTCTTATAATTATTCAATGATCTTTTGAGCGCATCAGCTTATGTTATTTACTATATTTCTATATATTATAAAGAGTTGGATACACTTTTTCTGGAAAACACTACTAAGTATGAATAGTATAGATAAAAATTATGTCGGTGCTAAATATATTTACAGTTAGTAAAAATTTGGGTAAGAAGGAACACTGTTTTCTATTCAGACGATAGAGACCGTTATTTTTCGGCTTAATTACAAATTCGCTATTGTTAAAAATGCTGGACATACATAACATTTCACGGTATCAATATTATATATACCTTCCATATAAGAAAATAATATTGAGTCAAGTTCGGAGTCGAAATAACTTTATTCGTATGGCAACTTTAAATGCACAACGCAGTTAATCACCGAACCAGATTAGGTAATGTTAAAATAGTGGAAAAAAATAAAGAGATAATGAGTCACAATGGGCAACGAAAAGAAATTCACGAGCGTAAAGATAACACTAAAATGTTTGCTATTGTCAAGGATACAATGTTTGACAATGACATCATAAGGTATCCATAGAAAAGTATCTTCAAAAATATGTGATTCATTACAAAGTAGTAGAAGTTATATTCGTTCTTAGATCCACTCTCCATTTAATTTTATGGTTCTTAAAGCATGAGTAGGATAAATTGGAGCGTTGTTTATTTCGGTATAATAGAAATAAAATTATTATAACTATAACTTAAATTGTAAAAAATAATTATCAATCGAAATCTACTTGCTTTTACTGTTACATATGAATTTTTATTTTCAATGAAACAAATACATTCGAATAGAACATAATATCTTTAATTGTGAAGTGTAGGTTAGTGACACAACGCTGGGATTAAATAAATTATTTGCGTACTTCCACCTTTTCTTTTTGAAGCATAAACATGTAACGTAAAACCCTAAAGGGATTTACTTAATACTTTATTTAAAAAAATATTCTTAACAAATAAATAAAACCACATAGGTAAAAATTTAAAAATAAATACCCTTAAATCCAAGCTTAGGTAAAATATCCCTGTATTTTCTGTAAATTACTTAATAAATTAAATTTAATCGTTTTTGTAGTCAGTGCCAAGCATAGCAAGTACTACCTAAACTGCATCTCAGATCTGTACCTTCAATATATCCTATCCTATAGAATGTGAGATTTTTTTTATGAAATCTGTTTGGATTGTGACCTCTTTGGCTGTGGTTATGCCCTGCCTTCAAAGGGTCACTAATGGCAATGCTACAAACCAATTAAAACTTGTTTTGGTTTTGGCATATTTGTTGTGAGCGTAGCAATTTTATTTCATTTAACTTAAATTAACTTAACTTTTATTTACCTTAATTTTATGTTACCAAATTTTGTTTAACCTAATATTAATTGCTACTGTTATTTGGTAAGTTAATGGTAAATGCTGCGCACACTTGTAATTGGACACGGATATACCTTTTCAACAGTATATATTTGTATTATGTATTTTTGTACAATGTTTTCTATCTGTTTTCTGTAATTGTGTCATTTATAATAATAAAATAAAATAAAATACATTTCTTCAATTTCTGTACATGTTCGGTAAAGTAAATATTTAACTAATTTAGTTTGTATATTACCTCCTTTGTGGTTTCATTAGTTTTTTTTTGGTGTATTTTTTTTATGTTACTACGTACGTCATTTCAGTCTGTGTCTGTACATAAAAGCAAAGTTCGCAACTATGAAAGGATTTGCATATTTGGATCATCCACAACTTCACACATTCTTAACAAAGCGTCATTGTTTTACGTTCAACATAGTTTATGACAACCATGAAACTGACAACCCGCTGCCATAACGATACGATAACTGTCATAAAAAGTTTAAATCATTAGATGACGTAAAACGTCACAACCTTGAACTAATTATCATGTCCGATGAACTTTGGTCTTTCTGGCCGAAGTGGCGATAGTAAAATAGATGTCAGCCACCAAGAAAGTGTTATTATTGGTGCGAGAACAAGCTAGCGACTGTGTCGACGTGCGATAGAAGCGGTTACAGAAGTTGTCACATTTGCAAGATAATGCAAGTGGCTGGAAGGAGTCTTCTAATTGTGTGACTCGGCCCACTTGACTAATCGACATCCACGCTTTAGCATTGGGCACACCTTCAAGATAATAGTTTATAATGTAGCCTGGAGTTGAACGGATAGGTGCTCGGGTTAAATGCGAGAAATCGTGGTTCAACGCCTATACCTCCATTAAACCCATTTAAACCGACCAGGCGTTCATGTGTGGTTGTAAATTAAACTTTAAAAGTATCACATTAGGGCTTAGGGTACATCTATTCTTTTTAGAGATGTTGCAATTTGATCATGTTAAAAAAACGAGATATTTAATTGCAAAAATTTAACATAGTTAATTATAAATTAATATATTTATATTACAAACACGAAGGTGTTACACACATATATTGTGGATATGACGCCCTTGCATGGCGGACAGCAACGTCGGAGGACTAACTATGAATATCTTAAAAACAAATTTTATCAAAATTTAAAAAAAAATAATACTTATCCTTATTACGAAAATCTTAGTAGTTTTGCATTCTTGAGTCTTGACTTAATTAGGAACTCGTTCTTCCTAAAATTAATTCTTTAAAAACTACTGCTGCACTCAAAAACAGTAATGATTAATATAATGACGTCAAAGCAGTTTTTTGGAATAAAAATGTTACCAACTAAGTTATTATTGTTATTAAATAACTACATTCCTAAAAACCCCTGATATTCATACTTGATTACATAACTCATTTGACGTCAATGACCAAAAACTGATATATGATATTCTAAAGCAAATTTATAATAACAAATTCACATGTATAAAAAATTCGTTGACAGCTAAAAAAAAAAAACAAGCAAGCAACCAAGCTAATTTAATGTGACGGACTCATATGTGCAGTCACAAGCCTAGTTGTTTGTTTACAAAATATTAATGATACCTTTTGATAATAGGTACACACGCCTGCACATCAACCTACCACAAACTGTAAAATTTCCTCAATAGACTTTGAACTTTGTGCTTTAACTATATGGTAGAAAATGTTTTGAATAGGTTGATGTGCAGGCGTCTACACATTAATTTAAGTGCTCACCAAAATAATTTTTAAACCCTAATATACACACATCAGAATAATTGTACGTTTTGTATATATATTCTTTTTGCTTGCCAAAATGGATTAATGCTCACCAAATATTGTTTTACTGAAACATTGATACCAACAATTTTTACACTACTGTTCAAATTATTGAGGATACCTAGCTGCCCTACTCCTGTAGGTCACGTGATAGGTCAGAAATTTAAGACATCGCAAAGCGCAGCGTAGAGATTGTCTTGAATTTCGAGGTAATTTTTTTTATTAGACAACAGGAAGCAAAGTTTACCAAATTGAAAATCGAGGTATAAAATATTGGTATTATCTATTTGGTGACAATATAACATCTTTTGTCTGAAATACAGTTAAAAGGTATTCATATATTTTTAAGGCATTTAATAAAAATATCAATTTTCTTCTGTTTATAATATTTTAGGAAACACAATTTGATAATCATTTATCCATTTTGGTAAGCGTTTTGAATTTTATTGGTAGTAAAATTTATACATTTTTGGTAGGCGTTTAAACACAAGCCTTTAATAATGACCAGGAGGTTTATCCTACCACGGTAAAGTTTGAATTTGTGAGTTTCGATTCCACAAGCGATTAATTGGCTAGAGTAGTGGTCGGTAAACGGTGGCTTGTGAGCTTCATGGGACTCTTTAAAAATATTTGCGGCTCTTTCAATTTCGCAATAAAACAATTTTTTTCAGCCACAACCAAGTAGCCAGAATAATTCACCAGCAACTTGCTCTTGGATATGGCATTGTTGAATCGGAGGTGACATACTATAAGTACGCACCTGCACCAGTACTCGAAAATGGTCATGCGACGCTCTATTGGGATCGCTCTATCATTACGGACGGGACTATTGTCGCCAGTAAGCCTGATATCGTGGTGGTCGACCGATCCCAGCGCCGGGCAATACTGGTTGATATCACCATACCTCATGATGAGAACCTCGTGAAAGTCGAGAAGGACAAGCTTAGTATGTACCTTGACTTGGCATACGAGGTTACCGCCATGTGGGATGTGGATTCAACCATTATTGTACCGATAGTCGTTTCGGCAAACGGTCTTTTGGCCAAGAGCCTCGACCAACATCTTTAAAGGCTTGATGGTTGGATCAAGGGTCACATTCAGAAAGCAGTACTCCTTGACATGACACGTATTGTCAGGAGGTTCCTCATTCTGCAGCCCTGACCACCGGTAACTTGGGCCCTGCCCCGCTGCTGGCGGTACTCTAGAATTAGGTTCTTATAATGTTTTATTGTTTTTATATTAAAATATTGTAAAAATCTAGTTTTAAAGAAAGAAAATAAATAAAGGGTACAATAATATACAAGATATACTCGTACTCGTCAAACCAATAAGTAGACAGGACATTGCTCCCTAATCAATACTAATAACATTAAAGTTAGTCAACCCAACTTAACATACGCGTGTTCATCAAAGTCCAAACTCCCCCATAGATAAATAAATTTGTCTCCCTACAGTGTAATTTTCACATTATTAGTGCCAGAAAGATCTATAAATCTCTATACCCCTACCAAAGGCAGTAGACTATAAAAATGTTAATAAAATAAAGACCAATCAGCGATCAATCTTGATTAATTTCATTAACATTGAGTGGTAGCAATTAATGAAACTAATGTTCTTAGTAAGAACACGTTTTGTACAAGACAATTACATTATAAAATGACTTAGCAAAAAGTATATTTACGGACACAGAAGGGTTAAAAGATAATATTTTTGATTATCTTTTAATTATGCTTAGATAGACGTATTTGTTATAAAAAATGTGACCGGTGATCTCAAATAAAAAACAGAAAGATAAAAAAAATCATTGATTGGCATAGCACATGACGCACTGTGAAAACATAAACAAGCATTTTGTTGTAATCAATCTGTATGTAAAACAACAACTATACAACAAATAACAATAACAAGCAATTTTTTCTAATAAAAAAACATAATTATCATCGTCTCATTTTATGTCCCAACTACGGGGCACAAGCCTTTCTTATGGATAGAGAGAATGGGTCATAAACCACCACACGGGCCCATTTGGTGGTTGTCAACGACTGCTAATGCAGCCGGGACCAACGGCTTTACGTGCCTTCCGAAGCACGGAGGAGCTCGAGATGATACATTTTTGATAAAAGATGTCGTCTCACCTGCTGAATGCTAGTCATACATTGCGGCATGCACAACTCTGGCTAGGTCGTTGACCCACCTTTATTTCTTTTTATGTCCCGGCCACTACCATCAATGGACGGTTGCAATTGCAACACCAAAAGTTTAGTTCCAGCGGCTTTAGATAATATAGCCAGTGGCTCCGTAGTTGGGGATTTTGGGTGATTTACGCTTCCACCATCGGTTTTACCAACACTTAAGATCTGATGATATGCAGGTCAAGTGCTTACCTGTAAGATATAAAAAATAAAAAAGTGATCACGCGTGAGTTTTTGACCCTGAAGCTTCGGTTGTTATGGCTTTGATTGATGCCTTGATTTTTTTTAGATCTAGTCGATGCAAATCATTGCTGTTTAGAGGCGTCTATAGTCTAGCTAGTCTAGTGGACCACCGATCTCAGACCTAGAGGTCCCGGGTTTGATTCCCAGCGGTGTATGTTTATACTCGTGGTTTTGTTGGTGGCAGGCCTTATTTTAAGCCTTTCTGGCTAGCTACCATCATGTTATCTAAATATGTCTCCACAATATCAATGTTAATAGCATTGTTGTGTTCCGACATTTAGGGTGCTTTCAAATTAGGCGTTTCGTGTCGGACCGTTGCCGTGCGTTTGCACTGCTGCGTTCCATAATAAAACAGACGTGCGGTTGTCGTGCGGCTGGCGTTTAATATGAAAACGCACGGCAGCGGTCCGATACGAAACGCCTAATTTTAAAGAGCCTTTAGAGATGAGAATTCCGGGTGCGCTTCCACCTTAGGCTTTATCATCAGGGTGCCTAGTGTGAGTTTTATTTACTATCCGTATTCATTCGATAACGTTAATGAAAACGAAAATTAGTAAAGCATTGAAGCAGCGCAGCGCCTCCTGGAGGCATACGAAAGGAGTTAGTTTTGTCATACGTTTTGGTTAACGTGATCGAAAGGCGAATGAAACTAGCACTTGGCACCCAGATGAGGTAACGAAACGGCACGATAGAATAACATAAAATGAATGTGTGAAATAAACGCGAGCACATCCGTAAAAGTTGTTTTATTTAAATGTGTAGTGTTCGCGTAAACTTTAGAAAACAATAATTAGACTTCTTGGCGGGAAAGTGAAGTCATGTCTGCGGTTTTGTTTTATTTTCTAAAATTTGTGATAAGTCGAAATTAATGTGAAATAATGGTGGATTATTAACCGTTAAGTGTTTGCAAGTGCGCATGAGTGTTGGCAAATGAAATAAAACCATGCAACTTCACTTTTCAAATTCTCTCAAGAAGTCCGCCCGAGGAATTAGTAAAGCCCCACATCTTTACTGAGATACTCGAGGGGTTGGGGGGTATATCATTTCTTACTTCTCATTTCTATTATCATTCATCATCATCATACTAGAAGGAAATATTGTATATTTATCGATTACTTGTAAGAAAAATTACTTTGACACTGGTTAAATGTGTTAATCGCACGAAGCCATTAACTAAAGAGTAAAAAAAAAACAATAATTATGTAGGTATAGTAATAAACGCGAAAGTTTTACACAGAATTTACGTTTTGCTCATTAACAAACTTTGATTCAAATTATAAATTGCTCGCAAACTTTTAATTGGATATACGCTATTTGGTGAAAGTAAACGTTTAATATTCACCGCTGTTAAGTGAAGAATTTATTATAACTGTACGTGCTTTTATGTTTTTATATAATCAAAGTATATACAATATGTACAAAATGTATTGGGCTATAAATAGATTGTAAAATGCTCTTAAAACTTTCACGGTAGCTATGTTATAAAAGTGACTACACTTCAACCTGTGCTGACCAATTGATTATTATCTCTCAATTTACAAAATGGCATATTGCTTCATTTTATTAGCGGCTATAAACGTTTCGTTACATCACCGCCTTTCAAATAAATCGTATTTAGTGCTTAATGTGTTATCAAATAATCGGCTACCACATTTTTTTATTAATCACAAAAAATAAAATAAACTAACAATATTTACACTTTTTTTTAAATTTACCACTGAAAAACTTTTGTTTCATAAACAAAAGAATATGTCTAACTGCACCCAATTCTATCTATATGAATAAAAAAAAAAATATTTACAATTCATTCATCCGGATTTACAAATTCATGACAACTAGGTACTTACTGCAGATCTGATAACAACGTTGACACCAATCAATCAAGACTTAGATGGTGCAACGATTACTAAGCGGTAATTGCTAATAAAGTGGTCAATAAAGAAGTTATAGATACTAGATAATCTAACCGCCGTCACCTAATCTATCTATGTTAAAAGGCTGTTTGTGCGACGTGGTACTGATGAATTAATCAACAGAGTGCGAGTTATATTTACCATTCAAACACGTTATTGAAAACGAGAGTTTTGTGTGGCATTGGAACAGAGCGCCTCCTAGTGTTATGTTATGTTAACGTGACGAAATGGCATATAAAACTCGCACTTGGCACTCTGGATTTGTATCTGACATATTTAAATCTCTTGTTGGTTGTTAAATTGTTTTCGCCATTACCGCTACTATTCACTTACTTAACTTAAAAATAAACTAGGTATTGGTGGCATACGTATGATGTTAAACGTTTAAAATAAAAAAACATCGATTTCAAAATGTAAGTTAGTATTGGAAAAATCGAACATAACAATTTTAGTTGATTGCGTAATATTTTAAATATTTATAGGTTAACAGTAATTTATAGTACCTATATATCGAAATAGTAAATAAATAATTGTAACAAATTTTAATGATAATTTGCATTACGAGTACAGGTCAGCTAGTTGTGCATTTTAGCCTAAATCATTATAATTTTATGTATACTATTTGCTAGACATTATTTTAAATTGTTTGCGAAAAATTCAATAGGTACTTACTTATTCTAAATCATTTTCAACATATTTCTTTTACCGATTCTTAATTGTAAGTAAAAAAATAACATAAATATTCTTAAACCATTATCAAAACGCACACGTTGAGAATATCGCTTCACCGTTCCAGCTTTAATCGGGCAATCTAAAGCTTATTATAGGGAAACTTGAACAAGGTGCCGACCACGATCTTTACCAAACTGGGATTAATAAATGATCTCGGCTCTTTTGACCGTGCGTCGAGGTACAATCAGCAGTTAGTTGTTAGAAGCCACTAAATGAAACGAAATAAAAAAAAAATTAAAAGTATTTTATATAATGTCACACTCACTAATAAATAAGCGACATAAAATTTAAAACGTCAGTTTAAACTATATTTTTCCTTGTTTGAAAAATGTTGGCAGTGTTAGTCAAAAGCATACCCTAATCTTATTAAAGTAGCGTTTGTTTTTTCTTTTATGATATTCTTATTCTCTCGTCTCGCTTATTATTAACGATTCGTGACGATTTCTCACTTTGTCAATATTGTAAATGCCAAACACATCACATAAAGAAACTAAATATATAAATGTTTATATAAAACACTGTTCACCTTTTTGAACAAACGAGGTGCAATGGGGTTACTTGTACGTCAAGTATAGCTTTCATTTCAGCTCAGAGCCTTAAAGCTAATTTAAAACGTCCACAGTCGAGGCCTGATTTTGACAATCTCCCCTTATTCTAAATGTCAAAATCAGGCCACTGTATGACTATGGTATGATTCCAGAAGTCAGTCACAATAAAGACGCTTGCTACTCTAGGGATACTCATTTAAAAGGTACGTAAGGACCTATGTTAGACTTGATTCCCATTCCACAGTAAAAAAAAATGCGAGTGCTAAATATGATTTAAAAGACGGATTTTTTTTTTTATTTTTAACCTATTCTGTAGATCCTAACTAACCGCGTGATTAAGTATTCATCGAGGTGCCCTTTAATGTTAACCGGGACACGTCTAACAAATACCAGTAAATCAACTGATGCCGGCGACAACAAATGCGCTTTGACTCGTAAACTAGACGGGAATCGTGGGCGAGGATTTACGGAAAGCCTTAAGCCTTAACAGTAAGCAGGGCTGCCAGATACAGCCTTTTAATTGATACAGTAAGTAGTCAGATAATATATTGTCCTACTGCTGGAAACTGCGAGTTGTGCTGCTCGTACAAGGAGAAGTGAGCGCGCTTGACAGCTCCGATCATCTGGAAAATAGGGAGTTGACTAAACATACATGTCTATGGTGCAAATCTCTAGAGACTTTCTTATGAGTACCGAATGTAGAATGCGCTTCGGTGGGTTCTAATCTGGCGTTATGAACTGACGCGGATAGTCTGTGCGAGTTTTACTTGCGCAGGGCAGTCAGACGCCTTTCTTATAACCTAAGCGGTTGGTAGAGGTTGACAGTCAAAATAAACATAAGAAGGGTTGTCCCAATGTGTCAATTCTCAAGAAAACAAGCATTCGAACCAGTGTCTTATCCAAGTGTGTTTGAGACTCTAAGAGAACTTCGGTAACATTGTCAGAAGACATGATGCCAATTTAGAGAAACTAACTATATTTTAATAAGATGATCTTTAGCAAAACTAAGCTGTCTCATTTGATTTTTGTAGTGACAGAACGATGGCGAGGTTACATTACACGTTGTATTATTTCATAATATTTGGGACGCCCTCACAATACACAGTTATAAAGTCTCTCCCTCGTAAATTGTTATTCGCTAGACAAGTCTTGTTGTTAGCTAACAATGCCACAACACGTGCATATTTCTTGACCTAGAATAATTTATGTTAGAATAGGTACCACCAATTGTCCTATAGAGCACAATAACTCAATATAAGATAACATTTTACTAGAAAAAAATCAACCAGTTTCAGGAAGCTCGAGTGGGAATCAAAACCACGTTCCTTGGATAACCGGTCCAATGCTCTGACCGCTGAGCTACCGAGAGACACGAAAGAAGGACTTAAGTAGCTTAGCTACGCACTTTGTACAAAGTCATTTTTATTATCACGCTTCCACGCTTTTCTCCTAAATTACTTTAACTTGACCAAAGCCGGTTACTTAAAAGTTAAGTATTCAGTTATTCATTAGCATATTTGTAAATGTAGCTTAATATACTGAGACATTAAATCGTCTAAAATAATTAAGGAATCGTAAATTCAAGCATTACTTTGATATCTTATGTAAATAAAACATACTGTGATATTAAACGAGCTTGATGCCGATGCCGCAACGGTTAGCTCGTTCTGGTTACAATCTTGCAAATTGTTTTCTAAAGTTTACACGAACACTACACATTGAAATGAAACAACTTTTACGGATCTACTCGCGTTTATTTTACGCATTACTTTTATTATTAATGTTTATCCTGAGTCTCCCTGTGACCACGGACCCTGTAAAGGGTTCAAAACGTCATTACAATCTTGCAAGTTAAGCCACTTTCGCATTGCGCTGTAGCCGGATGGGTGGTAGTAAACATCAGCCTATAAAATGACCACTGCTGGCCTTAGGTCTTTTCACATTTATATAAAGGGCTTTAACCCACCACACTGGCCCAATACTTTTTTATCACGAGCTCATGCAGCCGGGACCAATGGCTTTACGTGCCTTCCGAAGCACGAAGGATCTCGAGATGATAAATTGTTGGTCGCCCAACCGATCACCGGCTTCTGCGAAATTTCCTTAACCTAAGCAATCGCACAAATATTTATTGGTTTTGATCGATCAAATTCAACATCCACTGAATTAAAAAAATATTGAATCGTTTATAAGGATGTTTATATATATTTATACGGGATAATTCAGATTGTTGCTGCTGGATATTTTGACATAGTAGGTAGTCAGAAAGAAAAAAGAAGCTACGATAGAAGATGGTGGTATTATTCAGTACATAATCTTCCATCGCCTCTTTTAAAAAATCAACTCATCACGGATGGCTTGATAAGTGCAATTTGATAGGAAGACCGGCAAACGTCGCCAAACCGTCGCCGGCTTCAATCAATTTATTTTGATTCTGCTAAGTGTTGTGACCCCACAGACCCCTACACACGATTTGAACTAAAACTTGATTTAATTTATGACATTGTTCAGTTAAAAGTAGCACAGCTGGGCAAAGGTCTATATCATCCATCTATTGATGGGTATTGGCTTAATCACCACGTTTGCCAAATGCGGGTTGGTGATCACATAACCGGGATATGAATCTAAAAATTAGAATGACGCTTTTCCCGACCTGGGAATTGAAAAATGAACATAGGACCTCCATTTATCGGGAAGATGTTAGAAGGGATTTTTATTGTAAAGTACTTTTTTAAGATTTTTATATAGGTTTTTGAACATGACTGCATTTAATTGTTGAACCGATGAATAAAATCACACAACAAGTGAGTAGAAAGCAAAGATTCTGCAATAAATAATAATAAAAACCATAATGTTCATGTATTGACTCAAGTAAAAGTCCTTTCTCTAAGCATACAGACTTGACATTATAGCTACTTACTTTCCCTACAATCTGGTTTTCAGTTAATATAACCAACTTAAATAAATTGTCTCGGCTTAACGTATTACAAGGTTGTGTTGATCTTTACTTATGCACAAAGAAATGCTTGTCAAATGTATAGATGTTAATTTGTAAAGCAGTTATAATTATGATAAATGAAAATAAATTAATGATCTCGATCATTTCCATGTATATTTGAATACTACTAATAATAAAGTGAGAAATATAAAGCTATCGTATTTTTTAATTTTATTTTTCATTAGTTCTTAACATAATAACAAACATATTTTTCATTTGTTTTTCACTAATAGGTTTATTACCATTTAGTCTTAATCACCACGTAAACGCAGTATTACCTTTTTACTCTTTAGGAAATTAGGCACTTTAAAATCTTTTTTATTTTTTTATTTTAGACTATTTTAGAGGATTTTTTGTGTAAAAACATGTTGTTTAATGCCAATGAAATGAAAATGACAAATGAAAAAACACGTCTTATCACGACTTCTAATAAATCAGTTAATTAACTTAATTTGTCTTTAAACGTTACGGTGTTGGTCCATGCTCCTACAGGGAAGCAAAGGGAAAATAAATCGGGGCACAAGTCACTGGCCCGATGCCTATCAATGGACCTGACGGTAAGAGTCTCCTACTACTGAAGAACTGGAATATAATGTAAATATATAATATTTAGAGGAGACTTTGGATTTTTTCTATCGAGGAAATTTCATAATTCTGCATTTTGAAAACAATACATTACACATACTTATAATATAATATAATATATATAACTTGGCGTTGTATGTAGTATTTTTTTTATATAAACCATGCATAAGTTGTCAGCACCTTAAGACATTAAACATGTAATAACAATAAAGTCCAATCAGCCTCTAATGTTAGTATAATTTGCGTCGCCACCGATAGATGGCGTTATACTACTATGTTGTTCTATTAGATAGATATCTAATAGATAAGTATTGCAAAAAGAATATACGTTTATGTAGACCCCACTCATAGAGACAGGTGACCCCAAGCAAATATAGTTTATAATCCAACAAAATAAGGACGTCCTGAAGCCACCAGTGCATCGGCTCTGGCGGCTGGGTGGCATCAATCTTCATGTGTGTACCGAAATATTGTCGGACCTGCGTTTCCGGGAGTACCGTTCGCAAAAACGTTTATATTTTTGCACAAAGCGCAGAGAAAAAAAAGCTTTATCCTACTCATAGCACCGATAAATTAATTTAGCCATTTTAGAAAAGGACTTTTTTATTATAATAAATATAAGTAAACATAGTCACTCCTTCGTTGTACAGTTTAAAATGAATAAAATTAAAACATAATCCATAATTCATTTCAGCTTAAGACAGCCTTATTACCTTAACTTTAGATATAATTTCGTTACATTAAATAAATGTTACTTAGCTTTATATAAATATAAATCTTCTGTGCATGTGTATATCACTGAACTCCTTCTAAACGGCTGGACCGATTTTCATGAAATTTTTTGTGGTGGCGCTACTATAGGGGTCCGTCATGGGATACGGGTGTTCTTAAGCGGACGTAATGATTTGTTTGTTTTGTTGTCATGGAAACTGTCAAAACGGTACAAACTCCGCCGGTCAGCTAGTTGTATTATAATATTAAAATAATTGAATCCCCGCCCTGTGTAGACTTACGAATCGATGGCATAGTTGCTAATTTGTAGCCTTAACTGAATAAATGATTTTAAATTGAATTGCATTGAATTGAATTGAATAGTAGCAAATCATTTTTGCTGACGGTCCCGGCAGTCGCACCCGCATGTCGGCAGCAATCTTTGCATTGCCACAGTTAGCCGTGACCTTGCGCAGGACGCTATTAGCAGCCTTCCGCCATAACGTCGCGTGCGCACCATCCTTGTACGTATCCTGGCCATTCCTGCTTAGCTTATCTTTAGACCCCGGATGATGTCATGGGAATTACGGAATTTAATTACTTTTTTGATGATCGTCAGTCTATGCCTCATACTAACGGATCCTGGCCATTTCTGGCAAATGAAAAAATGGTTTATATAGCTTATGTTTAGATTCCAGATGACGTTATCCAGATTACGGAGTTGATACTACAGTCCATAAACACCCACCTGTTGCATAATTGTGTAGGCGATGTAGATACAATAAAATACTGATTTGAGGCATTTAATGTAATGTGTATATAAAATAGAACAAACAGACTGTAAACATATAACAAACGACAAAATATATGTCACCCATCCGGTGATCCGCTATTATGAAAGTTGCTTTAACCAAATGCTTACTTCGATGCACCAATGTTACTCTAAGTTCAAGCTAAAATTACAGTAACAGTTTACAAACCACCTACATTACAAAAACGACAACCAGTAGTAGTTTTCTTCCTACAGAATCTATACTCGTACTAAAACCATTCCAGAAAAAAATCCACAAAAAATAAGTTCTGTATAGTGCCAAACGTTTGTATAACAGAATAGCTCTTTATTGTAGTAGGTTACAAGTTATTACATTAATTTCACATTTAACTAAAAAATATTAAAGATTTTATTACAGAACAACAAATACAAAAACAAAACAAATACAGCCAGCAATATATGTATATTATACTAGCCCTCTCGAGCCGTACTCGGCCCAAAGGTTCCATCACGCCTGCAGCGTTACTCCGCTGTATGGCTAAGGTAACTCTTTGGATCAGGTATGCTTCGAAGTGGGGGTCGTAGCCCTTCTCCCTGCAACGCCGACCCAACTCCAGAATAAATCATTTGGCCTCGGTGCCCCACGTACCTCGTTTCCACACAGCAATAGTGTATTTCACTTTTAAATTAACTAGAAGTAAAAAAAATACTTGTAGATAAAAATTGGCAATTGGTTTGCAATCGGGACTGATAATTAGAATTATTATCTAGCAACCCGATTTCTTAACTTATCCCGCGTAATTAGTGATGTGGTGACCTATTGCCCGCAGAAAAATTAAAGTGGACGGAAGTCAATGAACTTTTAGGGCTGTCGACTTCTTGAAGAATTTGCGAAAATGTTATACGGTTAATAATTAATTTAAGCTAACGAAGGCGATGTAAAGACGCGGTTTTTGTCTCGTTATTAGGAAATAAGAGGGTAGCTGTCACGACGAAACCAATAGTTTTTTTAATAATTGAATACACCTTGCATCTTTCAGTAGAGAGGCACACCCTGTGCCTCTTGTTATGAAAGGATTTTTTTTAAATATTATAGCTAATTGAAAACTAGTAGTGGACGTGAATAGCTGGTTATAGTTTTCTAGAATAGTAGGTTTATTTTTCCAAAAAAAAAACAGCACTGAAGTTCGAAGACATATGACGAGAATGATCAGAAATCTAGTGATATTGTGGGCTTTTTCACTGGAATCTCATTCAATTTATTTGCCAACACGAGGCAGCCCTAGGGCACAGGCCGGGCAATTGCCGCGATAGTTGGTCGGTCCGCTAATTGCCGGTTGCACTAGATCTCATCTTGTATCGCAGATTCAATTTACTATTGCCATAACTCAATTTCAATTTTCTCGGGGTATATTATATTTTCAAGTAATCTTCGTACAATGCCCCACTTTGCGATTCAGGATCCGATCCGAGCGCCTCAAAGAATCTAGTAGGGGACAGGGGTGCTTTTGCGTTATGCCATCCCCTTTAAAAACCCACTGGGAATGTTCGATCACCACGGTCTGAGGAACCTGTAGTTTCTTGAAACCCACAAAAGTCCAACCACAATCTCTTTAAAAAAAAAAATGAAGTTCTACAGTACACACGCTTGCACATCAGACTACCACAAACTGTCAAATTTTCTCTCTATTATTCTATATTTTATTTATTGATTAATATTGAAATTACTGTTCTTATTGTTCGTATTACACAACACTATTGTTTTTAACTAGTCTATGCAGACTAAAAGGTCAGTAGGCCAACACTCCGCAAGTCATTTGATTTAGCACTTTAATTATCCATACATTTATAATTATAAATATTAGTAAGGTTACCTATTATAGGTTAAATAATATAGGTACCTACCTATTTTACGTAAATTATTTTTTTATTTATTTATATATTTATTTATACTACAGTTGTACTCCACAACAGATGAAAGTCAACATTAGCATAAAATAGCAATTATAATAGAACAGTGCAATACCGACATCCAGAAAACGTGTACATACAGCTATACATGCATATGCAAAAACAATGGAAATAATACATACAAGAAATTTAAAATTAAATTGAACTCTAACATGCGTACACATATAAATGTTGGTTTATTGTTTTTTAGATGGTAACGGCTATGGGTGGAGCTTTTGTTAGAAAGGGAATGAAGATGAATGTAAAGAAGACGAAAGTGATGGTGTTTGAAAGAGATGAAGCAGTGACAGACTGCAATATTGTGATTGGGGATGAACAAATTGAACAGGTGAATGAGTTTGTGTATCTGGGTTCAAAGTTTACAAGAGATGGAAAGTGTGAGAGTGATATTGAAAGAAGAGTGAATGCAGGAAACATGGTGAATGGAGCTTTGCACTCCTTTATGAACAGTCGGAAGGTGTCTAACAAGGCTCGTTTGGCTGTGCATGGGGGGGTGTTGGTTCCGACACTCATGTACGGAAGTGAAAGTTGGGTATGGCAGAAGAAACATGATAGCAGAATAAATGCAGTAGAGATGAGAGCGTTAAGAAGTATGATAGGAGTTAAACTGAGTGACAGGATAAGAAATAGTGAGATAAGGAAACGTTGTGGTCTGAAAGAAGAAGTAGTGACAAAAATTGAGAAAGGCATGCTGAGATGGTTTGGCCATGTCGAGAGAATGGATGAAGAACGATTGACGAAAAAAGTGTATAAGGCGAGTGTGAATGAAAGTGTTGGTAGGGGTAGACCTAGGCGGACGTTTCGAGATCAAATCAGGGACGTCTTGAAAAAAGGCCAGGTCAAGAGTACCCTAAACCGAAGAGCATGTATGAAGGGAATAATGAAAGTGGACGATGCGAACAAATATGTAAGGATCGTAGCAAGTGGAAAGAAGTGGTCTCTGCCTACCCCTACGGGAAAGAGGCGTGATTATATGTATGTATATATGTATTGTTTTTACATTAATAATAAACCTTCGGGTACAGCAGCATAGTGAAAAGAAAAATATCGTCTTTGGCAACGGGCTGTGACGCCTTATTAGTTGTGGACTGAGAATTAAAATTCCTCTAACATAACCATACTTATTAACTAATTCTTAGTAGGCAACTAGTTGCGAGAAAAGAAAAATCTATCGTCTTTGGCAACTGGTTGATTAGCAATAATGTTAGTTCTTCTTTGGCAACTGGTTGTGAATCTCAGTTGCCAATGTGGCCGGAGGGCAAAACTGTATCAAAATAATAATAATAATTTAATTAATAATAGAAAAAAATATACACTTATTTAGGTTGTAGCAATGCATATAATTATCAAGAAATTATTTTTCTAACCTGGGACATAAAAAAAATTAAGTTTAAAGTGTAGAATCGAGCTGTTCGAATAAGGGCATTATTTCGTTATATTGACGAAATATTGTTTATTTATTTCCATTTATGAGATTTAGGAAATGGTTGCAAACTTAAAGTTTGGTATTCAACCGTAAAATGAGAGGTCATCGGAGAAATACTAGTTCAAAGTAGATCTTAAAATCGTTGCCTTAAATTATTATCATAATTACTATCATCAATCGTAATTTCTACGGCTTCTAGGTTATACATAAGTATAGTTGCATATCGAGTCCAAACAAAGATATTTTTTTTTTGGAGAGAGATTGCTTATTGCCTCATACGGCATTTTCAGCTTCACCGGGCTTGTTTGGGGGCG
The DNA here is from genome assembly GCA_949315975.1 of Eudonia truncicolella. Classification (NCBI taxonomy): domain Eukaryota; kingdom Metazoa; phylum Arthropoda; class Insecta; order Lepidoptera; family Crambidae; genus Eudonia; species Eudonia truncicolella. The sequence continues at coordinate 11,672,963 of OX438826.1, forward strand.
GCGAGAAACTTAAAGGGTTAATCACCTTCGGAGGTTTTCCAGAGGGAACGGCATCACGCACTAAGGCGTGTCCCCGTGCCCTACAGATTCTCCGAAGGGTTCGGATCGGATCGGGGAGCGAAACCAGGCTCGGGTTGACCTGGCCGTGGTGGTGGGGGAGAGAAGCGCCCAGGTACATGTCTTTTCCTGGTTTAGAGCGCATGTGGACCGGTTCGTCGTACCCTTGTTCTACGAGCACGGTGTCTTGGGCTAAACTAGTGAGCATGTTTTAGTGTATTCTGTAAATGTGTAGTGGCATTTAGAGGATCGGGCGGGGCCAAACAAAGATGTCGAACGGATTTGAATCAAGATTTTAATCATTAAAATCGAAGACATGCTCCTTAGAATATTTTTCCTATCTCTTTTCTTTACTGTTCAATTTCAACGTCTTGCTTAATTAAGATTACTAACCCAAAAATTACTAAACAATAAGTACAATAAGTTGTGGCACATAAATTTAAAATTGTGCACCCAAATACATCAAACTACATACAAACTTAAACTAATGACCTGACACAGTTTCTAACCTTAGTCGAGCAGGCAAAACCCAATCAGACCACTTGCGCGAGATCAACACACACTGCTGTAATTATTCCGTAGCGGAAATAATGCTCCAAACATCATTCGACAACAATCGAATAGGCCAGTTACCGAGAGCGCCAAATAAAATTACGTGACGTGTAGGAAAGTAGGCCTGCCATTGACTTTTGCGACTAGACTGACCGCAGACGGCGATATTACAACACTAAACTTTCGAAACGCAGATCGAAACAGTCTGCCAAAGTGTCAATACATTACGCCTTTCACAATTAGTACTTTAAATCGTATTGTTACAACCACAGCCATGTATATCGTTCATAGCGAATATTAGCTATGAGAGTTCGCAAAGCGGCGATGCTTTTTTGTTCTTGTAAAAACTACATTGTAATAAATTAAGTTACAGTCGCTTCGGCTACTCGATTAATTGCGAACATTACAAGCAACTTTTTAACTTGTTGGACAATATTAACTAAAAGCGAACAGATGAGATTTAGCGGAAGTGTTAGAAGGAAAATACATAAGCATCTTAGTATATACATACCAACAGTAATTTCTTTTTATCTCGATACTTACATTGCCGCCATGCCATTAGTGAAATCAATAGTACCTAATACTACAAAGAAATTATAATCTAAAAATGTATGTTCTTCCCTCTTTGTTTGTCCCGTATCCCAATATCCCATTTATTCGCATGCGATGAAATAGCAAGTTGTTACACAGTTTTTTCAAAATGACAGGAATATTCTACAACAAGTTAATAAATCTATAATCTCATAATTGAGTAGACTGGATCAATGTACTATTATGTGAAAGTTGAAATCAATTGCTTAGACTCTTAAGTTGACTCTTTTAAACATTATCTCTAGTGTAATCAAACTTGGGCTTCGTAAACTTTACTGTTTAATTAATTACTTGTTAGGCCATAAAACGTATAATATATTCAATTCATAATATGTTATCAAACTAAGCAACAACATTTCCAAGCAAAAGGGCAATTCCAAGTATCGAATAATAATGAGAAGAAATTGCTTGAGAGCTTTAAACTATATGACTTTGATTTCTCTTAATGTAGATATATAGTAGATATTTATCTAAGTATAGGTACTATTAGTAAAGAGGTAAAATTTGTAACTTTGTTTGTTTGGTAGACTCTGGAACTACTGGTCCAATTCCAAAAATTCTTTCACTGATGATTGTATGTTTGCAACGAATAAACTCAAAAACTACTGGACCGATTTAAAAAATAATTTCACCATTAGAATGCTACATTAGCGCTAAGTAACATAGGCTATATAAAAAAGAAATGTCCACTCGTGCGAAGTCGGGACGGGCTGCTAGTCATATATAAAGCGGAGAGATATAGGACATTAGTAAGTAAACAAATGTTTTTTTGCCAAAGCTGCAAGAAAAACTTTCAGCGATACTGTGTATGACAATTTTCTGCTATAGCACGTGTAATGCCAGGCCACTTAAATAATATTATACATTTTGACGCGCTATATATATATATATATATATAGCTCAGGAGTTAGCTGAGGTCCCGGGTTCGATTCCCGGTCGGGTCAATGTCGAAAACGAACTTTTCGAGATTGTGTCGGGTCTGGGTGGTTGTGGTACCGTCGTTGTTACTGATTTCCATGAAACGAATGCTTTAGTATGTACTTACCTTGGGATCAGAACAATGTATTTGATGTTGTCTCATATTTATTTATTTATTTATTTTTATTTATATCAAGGTTTTAAAAAAATGTATAAAATGAAGTTTCACTCGAGTTCAATCGTATAATAACAATTCTTAGGGCCTGTTTCACAATGTCTGATTAGGAGACACTTGGCAGATAAAGTGACAGTTTTGTATGGACTATCTGTCAAGTAAACGCTAATGGGAACTTACTTGTAGATCGTGAAACAGGCCCTTAGTTTATAATAATATTACTACTACAAGACATTATATTATTACTACTAGAAATTGGCTTAATGCTAAATGCAAAGCCATTAGTTAAGATTAATAATAATTATAGAGAAATGAGTATTATTATTTGACACGCAGTAAAAATAAACGTAAGTACAACAAACAGACGTACTCTACATTTTATTGCCTTTTTGGTAAAAAAATTGTTTTTTTTACACTTAAATAATTATAATAACAGACTTCTAGTGCCTCAACGTCATTTCATATTATAGTAAAAGCGACAAAACACTGAATAATTATTCGGACCTTTTTATTTGTAAGGGGGTTACTGTCTTACGTATGTTGTAAAAAAGCGGTGTCAACTTTATATTATTGTTCGTTACTGTGTATATTGTCTCGAATATTTTTTTCAATATAGGTTGTTAGAGGCTTTGAGCACGCCTATCTTGTGTGCGCTCGAGTGCACGCTTTACATCGGCTACGCCTGCATCGCCGAGACACGCTCGTGTGAAATGGGGCAGCTACTTGCTTAACGAAAGGATTTGCTACACCGACTGCGGTACACTATGCTTACTAAGTGTTTTGGTAAACGGAACAAAACTAAACCAATTATAAGTTGGTACAGTATCAATAATAAGAATATCCATAGTTGTCTGTTTTCGCTCAGAGCTTCTCGTCTCCATTGAACCGAACCTTTGGAAGTCAACATTATCACGCTTAAGTAACCAACATCAAAAATCTCACAAAAAAACTTTCGGTCCTACGACAGAAAGTTTAAACTTAAGTGTAAAACCTAAGATTGCATTAAGGGCTACGTTCACACCAAATACAAAATCTATCAATAAAACATAAAGTCTACGTAAACATAACGTGCATTTAATCATATTTTTGTAGTAAGTACATTTAGCGACATTAGGATATCCGCACAGATAATCTCAACTCTTTTTGACCTTCACATTCAAGGTTAATAGGACGTGGACACTCACGGCCAAAACAGATAAGCTATTTTGGTATGGGCACAGTCAGTCTGCAGAATTTCTAGCAAATGTGTAAATTACATTCATTATGATATGAATGTGCCTAATTAACATAATAAAAAAATAATTAACATGTTCTCCCTATCCATCCATAGGGAAGGCTAGTGCCCCAGCAGTGGGGACATAAAATGAGTTGATGATGGTGATGATAATGATGATATACATAATCAAAAGCCTCTAAAAAATTTGCTAAGATTTAACGTTCAAAAGGCCTAAGTAAAAAGGTTAATTTTTAATTAATAGCTGTTTTGTTACTACTTCGTTGCACTTTGTGCGTTTGTCTGTCGAATCGGCAGGATACCCCAAGGCTTAGTAGTTGGCCCGGATTTGTACATGCGTGGTTTCCTCTCGCGATCGCTTGGGTTGTGGATTAATTTTTCCAAATCACTACAGAAAAAAAGACAAGAGTAAATATGTTTTTTTAAAGTCGGCAATGCGGGTGATACCACTTTGGTGTTGCAAGCATCTTAAAAGCTACAGGAATCTCTTTTAGTCAAGGTGCCATACGCCTATTACTCGTAGCGAGTACAAGAGTAGCACGTAGCTTTAGAGCTTTCGTCTATCGCACTGGACTACAGGTTCCAACTTCATAAATGCTCGCTGACGTGTGTTGCATCACATGGAAAAGTGAACGCTCCGGTCTCGGCCAAGCCGGGCATAGGCGGTGTTAATTAAATTTATACATGTTTAAAGTGCAACACCATAATTACTGAAACGCGATCGAGAGAATTGCTTCATTTGTTGCGGTGGTACGATAATTAAATAACGGGAGTGCATTATATTCACGGAAGGCGGATTATATTTTATTCCGATTTCCACTTCTCTCCATTAAGGGCAGGTCACTTCTAATAAATAGACTTCTGAGCTGAAATTATTTAGATATTACTTTGGTATTTCCATTTAATCTCAAATATCATAAGGATAGAATTTAATTTGATTAAATTAAATGAAATATATTTATAACAGTTAAAGTAGGATTATGTTATTGATATAATTATTATAATATGATCGCATAACTTTTTTTATGTGAGTTGTCAATAAATATTTGCCATAGACCTGAAGATAAATTTATTGCTACATCAAATTTTATTTTATTTCATAAAGTAAAAATGTGTGCTTGCTAAAATTGTAAGTAGGTACTTGGCTGGCAAAAGACAACATCGCATGACATGTATTCATTACTATTCATTCATATACGAGTAGATCAGCATTTTTAACAACTAGTTAACTGAGTATTAATAAAACCAGCCTAGTGCGTGTCGGGCCACGCGCAGTGTAGGGTTTTGTAGCCCATCTCAATAATGAGGACTCTGAGAAGAGGGCTTTAATGAACATTTATTTAACGATGGCTCATATACTTAAATGTAGATACTACCGGTTTCATACACCTGACAACGTTATACAAGTAGTTCCCAATGAGGAATTTGTACTGCGCCAAGCACATTTTATAAGTTGGTCGACTGTTACTCGTAAACTTAGCTGTGATAGTCTTTCTTTTAAATTCGTCATATATACAACTACCGTGAATGTTTTCACGTATCTAAAAACAACTATTTGGATGCAGGGGGGGGGGGACACTTAACTGTTACAAAATTTTGCACTTTAAAGCTTAATAGTTCACAAACGGATGCCTCAATCAAAAAACATTTTTGAAATTGATATCCAACGACACCCTACACTGTGGGGTACACAAGAAAAAAATGACATCCCCTAAAAAAAATATTTTTCAAAATTTTACATTACCACTTTGTCGGCGTCATTAATATATATATCCATGCCAAATTACAGGTTTCTAGTACTAAGAGTCTATGAGCTAGGCTGGGGACAGACAGACAGATAGACAGACAGACGGACATGGTGAAACTATAAGGGTTCCTTGTTGACTACGGAACCCTAAAAAGGGTATATTTACGAAAATATACCTCTTACATAACCATGAACCAGGAAATGTATAGGTGTTTTTTTTTTATTAAAGCTAATACAAAGGAGTACGGCATGCTCAATGTCAAAGGTGTCACTATGCATTTGCGAAGTGTGCGTAAAAGTGTCACGTCTGATGTGCGCTCAACCGTACCAGAACCAAGGTTCCCATCACCACAAGGAAGCTGGTAGTCCGTGAATAATGTACCACTGAACCACGCAGGCGTACTATGAAAATCTAATTGTCGAAACTTCGATAGCCTAGCTAGCTTTTAGATGTATCGACAATATACATATGAGAACTATTAGAAACAATATAATGATAAAGTCTGTTCATATTACCCGATCATTGGATCGGGTACCTAATATGAAATAAGACTTAATAAAAAATATGTTTCGGATCTAATAATAGTCCCGTTACTAAACGGATATAGCTGTTACGATGTTTTTTGTTTTCTTACTTGCGATGTTTTGTCGTGAAACAAATAATTAAAGATAGATTTGGAAGGAAATGAATGTTCTCTTTACTTTATTCGTGACATATTGAGCAATTTTGATACTTACAACCTATACTTTCCGAAATATTGTACAAGTGCATAAGTGTGCATGACGCCGCTGCGTTTGTACGTCGTACTAGGTCGTAGGTACTATCGTTCACGCACGCTTTGCGTTGTACACACGCCTGTACATCAACCTATCCAAATATGTAAAATTTCTTCAATATATTATCAACCATATGCTGTCACTATGTATAAGGTTCAAAGTTTATTGAGAATGTTTGGCAGTTTGTGGTAGTCTCATGCGCAAGCGTGTAGTGTGTACATTTTCTTACGGTTCACGAGAAGCTTACTCAAGCAAAGGCCGCTGTGCAGGCCAAGCAAAAGCCACCAAAATTATGAAGTAGGTATGACGTCACACAAATTCACGCAACTTTTGCGCTCTCGCTGGATTGCGAAGTTAAAAATGTTAATAAAATCAAAAACACATGGTTTATTTAAATAAAACAAAGGTTTATCCTAGTTAAACAGTGTTAAATTATTCATTGCATGCAATGTTCACATAAAGAAGCTAGTAAACACTATAATTTAATGATGTAATGTAATGTTTATGTAATGTAACATCAGTTTAATGATTATTATTAACGGGATTAATATTTTAATGTAAGTGACCATGATATAGTTCTCGTCTGTTTAGTGAAAAAATATGGAATCATAAAAAAACCATTTGTATACAAAGACATGTACACTATTTGTGAGTTTAAAGAGATTACAATATCTATGCGATGTTTTATAATAAGCCTCCCCGTAGTGGCTAAACAAATTCACCGTGAAAGTTGCCCCCAAATTGATTTTATAACACTCCACTCGGCACCGTATCAAATCGCCATCAATTACAATAGATTCGCGATCTAAGTACTACAATAAATTATTTATACATTCGTTACTATTCGCATTAACAAGTACGTACGTACAAACAGACATGATTGATAGTTCCCGATAGTATTTTCATGTTCATCACGAGCACAACCTTTTACTACTCATTTTAAAGTTCAAATTAAATTGCTATTATATTATACTTATAATATGCTTTCGCTAATATGAATTTTACATTAACTTTATTATGATTCAAGTTGTAAAGATTAGTACGTACACAAATAACTCTCACTGAACAAGCATCAGTCTTTGTTATTTGAAGATTTACTTTATCAGTATGAAAAGCGACAATTACGTCATGAATATCACTTTGTAATTTTATTCAAGGTTAAGGGTAGCCTATGAACGTTTGCAACTCCTGAGGTAACATAAACGCGTTGCCAACTCCCTTAGAGATTTTCACGTGCTTTTTGAAGAAGCCCCATGTTGTACTCTTTTGAGAATACCTAGGCAAAGACCTCATTCCACATCTTTGCACATACGCGGTAGGAAGTTCCACTGGAACCGCCCCGAAGTCGAGCATTTCGGTTCTAAGGTGTGAATTCTTTACTAATATTAAACTAGGCGGTCTTCTTAAGCTTTGCCATTACTGGCTTATCTGCTGGCTTCTGTCTGGCAAAACTACTGTGGACTATTATTGAATGTGGAGTTCCGAAAAATATAGACAAAAACAATTAGTAACAGTATCTAACAGCTTAACTGTTTGTAACAAATTTATATGTGCGCTTAGATAAATTGATCATTTCTTTGATTATGTCAACAAACATCAAACCAAATTTATCTTTATACGTGTACTATCCTTTCGATTTCTAATAGACACAAACAAGCACCCCCCATCTAACGCAATAAGTATCCGTCTTACTTTACAACAATATAAATGCGGACACTGACTTAGAAATGTTACTAGCATTCCAATCTTTGTTACGACGATATAAAGCTGTAATTCGAGCGAATTTTCTTTGTCGGCGGCATATAAAGAGCACAGTCTTCAAGTGACAAATGAGTATGTAAAATCCACATCGCGGGTGGTCTCTAATTCCTGAGACATGCAACTATTTATCAAACTGTTAGTTTCACTGTATCCCTATAGAAACTTCGACTGGCAATGTAGTGATGCTACGAGTATAACAATATGTTCTATCAAATCGCCTCTGTGGTCTAGTGGCTAAGACCACCGGTTTAGACCCAGAGGTCCCGGGTTCGATTCCTAGCAGGGGTACATGTTTGTGTACTCGGTTTGGTTGGTGGTAGTTGGGCTTGTTTGTCCGCCTGGCTAGTTACCACCATCTTATCTAAATATGTCGCCATAACATCAATGTTTGTAGCATTGTTGTGTTCCGGCAGCTAGAGATAAGATAGCCAGTACCTCACTAGTTGAGGATCCCTGGTGAAGTGCGCTTCCATCATTGGCCTTATCATCACTTAACATCAGGTGAGATCAAGGCACTGTGCTTACCCGTAAATATAAAAAAAATAAAAAAAATAAACCAGCAATAACTAATATTGGTAGAGCTATTTAGTATACATGTTACTGTCAGAACTCGTGTTAGTCTAAACTAGTTTAAACTAGGCAAAAGTGTTACTAGAGTTGACAAGTTTGGTTGCTAAACTCATACCCCATTACAAATAAACAAAGATTAAGGGTATTATAGTTATTCCGTGTTTTGTTCCTGTCATGTAAAATTTCAAATTAGAGTAAAACAAAACACGGAATAACTATTCGGACCTTATTCTTTGTTTATTTGTAAGGGGCTTGGCTTGTAATAAGAGTATGCACTTACGTACTAACAACGAACTCAGAGCCCTTATTTTCTTTCGACAATTTTATACAATTTGTAACAGTATTATAGTTAATTGCTCTAATATATTAACAGTATAAATTGCACTTCAGCTTCTGTCAACTATTATTGATCATTCAAACTTTTGTAATGAGATCCGAATCAAAACAATATAATCGACATTTCAAAGATCTCTCATGTAACATATCTGTTATAGCTTAATTCTTTATAGTTCCAGGTTAACAATTTATTGTCAATTGGACTTAAATAACTATCATCATCATGCTATATTAGTCCACTGCTGGATATTGGCCTCTCCTTGTGCACGCCACTGAGCAAATCTAATATGCCCTAATATTTTACTGCTATTCAAGATCAAGTATCGACATCACTAAGAATATATAGAGTACCTGCATCATTCTAATTCGTGACCACACTCGCCGTTATAACATTAGACCGAGGTAAGGTCTAGTACATTAACCTTTCTATTTCACGACTGTCTTTTAAATGTCTAGGACCAAAACACACGTACGGTTTTCACTCACGGAAACAATAGAAAAAAGAGGCTAATACTGATATGGAATAACCGTCAAAAATTGCTTTTGAGATGTTTAGGCTGCTCGCCCACGTACTACTTTTTGTAGCTCACAAAATCGCAACTACTTTTTCGGCGACTTTTGTAAGCGATTTTGTGAGCGACTCAACGCACACGTGCGTCACTTTGTCGCTGGCTATCGTGGGAAGTGCACGTCATGGATTTACATAGGAAGGTGTGTGTCTGGTTATATTTAAGGAACAAGAAAAAAAATAAGGTTCTGGGTTGATCCAATAATTTCTCAATGATTATTAAAGGGATTATTTCATATTCGTCATACTGATCTAAGACTTCAACCGAAAAAGTTTTTGAAATATTATAGAATGACAATCAATACATTTCATAAGCTTCTGTCATTGATAGAACATGGCATAACACATCAGGATACAATTATGAGGAAATGCAATCATCCAGAAGAGAGGTTATCTGTAACTTTAAGGTAAGTTTAGGTAAGTTTTAAGCATATTTATTCCCATAACATTTTCTTTTTATTGCAATCATGATACTCTTGCAATCTTGTGTCGTATAAAGCAGGCCGCTTTTCTATTTCTTCGATTAAAATGTCGATATCGACACCCATTGTCAATACACGTCCTTTCTTAGCTAGAGTACGCGGCCGACTGTCGCTGAGTGTAGTGTGCGTCTGCGTTGCTAGGTATTTCAGAACGTTCCATTTTTCATCGACCATCGCGTCGCCCGGGAGGCAGCGATTTTGTTCTTTTTGTAGCCGGTGGGCGTTGAAGTATTGAATTCTATGTTCCATATTCTACTACAAAATAATCGCTCAGCGATTGTGGCTCGTGGGCGAGCTCCCTTAGAGTTTGGGCAATATGAGAAAAACAAAGTTGTAAACTCTTATGATGGCACCTTATCAGCAACAGCTAAGCAAGCAAGCTATAATCACATACAGTCTATGTATTCAATTTAATATAACCTATTTACCTCCCTCCATATTAACAAAATAAAAAGTTTTATAACATCTGGTTTGACTTATGATCTCTCTTTTTAATGTCCGATACTGATTCTTATAAACCGACGCCCTTGAAAGGAAATATAGACTAAGCAACATTAGGAAGTTACGATTTTATTATATAGAAATCCAAACTTTACACTACTCTCTCGTAAAGTTTGTTTAATAATAAATAATAAAAATAAATAAATGTTTTCCACATGCCCACCAATTATCTAGCCCCAAGAAAAGCTTCCTTAAGAAACTCGATATAACGGTTAACTAGACAAAGGATAAACATACATAATATACTTAAATACATAGCAAATACAGAGACCCGAAACAATTTAGAAAAACAGGTATTTCTAAATTGATCCGACTGGGGATCGAACCCGGGACCTAAGAGATGGCGACACCATGAAAACCGGTGTGCAAGCCACTCGACCAAGGAGGTCGTCAAATATCGTTATTGTTATTTATATATAACGCTGTGCATCGGGCTTATTTATAAGCTATATCAGCTAGATATGCCAGATAGGCTAATCCGGCTGATTAGATCTTACCTATCAAACCGTACTTTTCGTTTTAGACACGAAGGTACCTTCTCTTCTCCCCGCTCCATAAGAGCTGGCGTGCCGCAAGGCAGCGCCCTCTCGCCATTGCTGTACACAGCGTACACCAATGACATCCCCATTCCGTCATACGACACAGAGCTATCACTCTTTGCCGATGACACTGCACTGTATCGTTGCGGGCTTAACCCGAGTGCAATCATTTCCAAACTTCAAATCGCGGTCGATGACCTAGGCGCGTGGTTTCGTAAGTGGCGCATCGAAGTGAACCCCGACAAAAGTGTCGCGGTGATCTTTGATGTAAAGCGTCGAACCCGGTTAGTCCCATATGGAACCCCACCGCTACGCATGCTAGGGACGGCGATCCCCTGGCAGCGTACAGTCAAATATTTAGGCGTTACGTTAGACAAAAATCTCTCTTTCCGCCCTCACGTAGACAGAGTAGGTAGGAACGCCAAATTCTACCTAAACCGACTAAACCCGATGCTAGGCCGACATAGTAGAATGTCTCTTAGAAACAAGCGAACACTCTATAAGGTTTGCGTGCGACCAACAATGACTTACGCGTCTCCCGTTTTCAGCCACATAGCGCCTTCTGCGCTATATAAGTTGCAAATCATTCAGAATAAATTCACTCGCAGGGCCACTGGTGCCCCATGGTTCGTGCGGAATGCCGATCTGCATCGCGATTTAGATTTACCTACCGTGCAGCAGCACCTCCGTACGGTCGCGGAGCGATTTTTCGAAGCGTCGGAAAATCACTCAAATCCGCTCATTAGAAAGGCAGTGGACTATAGTTCCGAACTCCCTAGAATAAGTCATTTTCGTAGGCCGAAACACGCCTTATCGGATCCTGCCAATCAGTTGTCACGTGACCTGGATCGCCTGTTAGCGGCCCAGGACACAGTGACACTTAGTTAAGTCAGCGGACATAGGCAGCTTCACTGCAATAATATGCGCGTCCCACTTGTGGACGCGCCGCGCTTCCCTTTTTTTAACGGCGACTCTCTCTGAGTAACGCCAACCGCGCCTCTCGACCTTCGGGGGGCGTGCGTTCCGGTAGCCTTCGCAGCCCTTTTAAAGGCTAAAGGCGAACCCCAGGTTGTTTTACCGGGTCTGTCTTAATCCTTTTTTAGAAAAAGGACAAGGCAATCCCCGGATCTACGGAATCTGCGAGCAGATTTTTTCCTGGGTAAACAAAAAAAAAAAAAAAAAAAAAAAAAACAAATTGTGCAGTTCTTGCGCTTATTCTTCTCCACGGCTAAAAGTCGTCTTGAATGAGTAGTAAGTGCTTGAATTCTTGTAAGAGGAATGGTTGTTTGATGTGCGAACTCAAATATTTTATAATTGTTTTTTTTTACTATGGACTTTTTGCAAAGGTTTTCCCCAAATCTCCCCGTACGTACTTACTCTTACTTACTTGCGTGGTCTCCCACAAATCTCTTAAATAGAAGTCGAGATCGTCTGTAACAAATAAACAAAATAAGTTGCATAATAATATTAAGTTTCCTAATGTCAGCTTCAATTGACCATTACTAACATTTAAACTGTAATAAGAACCGACAGCATACAGCAAAACGCTCGACACTTCAAACACCCTTGTCGTAACAAGTCTGACATAGCTTTATTACGAAGTCGCATGTCAGGCTATCGTCGATTCGGCTAGATTATCTAGGCAAAAATGTTCTGGCAAGACGCCAACACGATCTTACACCAAAACCAACTTAACTTTGCTTGTGGCAGATTGAGTACTACACTTTATTGCTTAATAGTTAAAGTTCGAATTTCGATTGTTTTGCAGTTTATTTGTATCTTAAATGTGTTGGTATGTTGGTAACTCGATGATGGCGCGGCGCGGTCGGGACCGTATCGAGTGTCGTTGCGCTTCAACAGGCGCCTTCGGCTTGACCCAATACTGTGTGAACGGAATTACTATGTCCTGCTACGCACTGAATTGATAATGCTGCGTTGGAACCTATTTTTTTAATTTAAGTGTATTCCGCAAAAGTAAAATTTTAAATAATATTTTACGACAACAGTTATGGGAATTACTCTGCTAGCTTGCTTTTAGTACAAAAATGTGTTTAACAAGAGTTTTAATATTGGTACTCATTGCGTATTTTTTTAAAGGAGAACGTCGTAGGTATAGACCGATTTGCACCGGTCACGGGCTGAGTCACTAGTTTGCCCCACTTGTCTAAGTAGGTAACTTTAATTCGATCGTACAATGAAAAATAGACATACTCAGTATTCTAAGTGAGTTCACGATTACGTAGTCTCTCTTCACTTGCCGATAGGCGAGAGCGTAATCGAGAGCAAACTCATTTTACTTCTGTATATTTGCGATGCTTCGATTTTAATATCAAGTTTTCCTTACACTTAAAATGCCATTAATGTAACTTCAGTCGCATCAAAATGTCCTTAGCTTAACTTAAAGGCAAAATTCAAGAATGGTGACGCATTTTTAATACTACCTCATTTCACCACATTATTATTACAAAGCGATCTCATCGTACTTACTTCGAAAATGTCAATGACAGCACCGAAAAGAATATGCTTACATAAATCGACTTAATACGTCCTTTCCTTATTTGCTTTGATATATTGCAACAGCCAATAAAGTTGGCAAAAATGTAAAAACGCGGCGATTTTAACAAACAGTGGGTGACCTTTACGAGTCTCCAGATATCTTTCGACGTATTTGTAAGAATACGATAAATAAAATGTTCGTAATAATGTCACCTCGAATCATGTAAACAGGTCATCAAAATAATAAGAAAAATGAAACTTTTCAATACATCAATAATTTTAGATGACATAGGGACAATCAATTTATCGACGCCTAACGGGTATTTAGAGATTACCAGTATTGTTGGTCTATAGCAGAGATCATGGCATTTGCTTGTATTTCTGCAATATTTTTTTGTTCCTTGTAAATCAACGTTTGTAAAATGGACATTCATAATCTCATTTTAATATTAAAATGAGTAAATGAACACTGCCACGCTCGCCAAATGCGGGTTGTTTATCATCACTAATCATCAGTTATCATAAAACCCGCAGTACGCATAAAAATAACCCGAAATAGCTCTTCTTATTCATACATGACCTACCCCTTTTTAAAACTATCCACTAGTTTGCTCAGATTAAGCTTGAGGTAGCAACTCCTTTATTTATATTCTGTCTGAAAACTTTGCGAAATAAAACAAAAGTATTACGAAATCGTCTTAGTACAAGAAGACTATTATCAATATTAACTAGACAGAGATGTTATGTAACAAAGGCTTTTAATAAATTCCTAACCATTTGCTTTACACCTTAGTTTCATGAGTTTGTTTAAACCTATGTATACAATATTTGGTATAAAGTAAGTCTTGCGCTGATAATCATATAATTATCTTTCGTAGGACAAGGTAAAATTTATATTTAATATAATTTACATCAAAAAAAATTAATAATCAGCACGTAGACGTCCCCTTTTAAGTATTAATAAATACTTGTTACTGGACCCCACGCTCTTCCTTGATCGTACATACTATGCATGTTACATGAATACATATTTAAAATCATCGAGTACGAGTAGGTAACAATAAAAGAAAAAATAAGAAAACATAACCATTTTATGACATGAAGACATTAATCTGTATATCGGTTTAAACTCGGCAAAGAGGTCAGAGCGACATCTGTGATTGCTCAGGGGCGTATTTTGATATGGCAGTCATTTTAATAATAAAGAGTATGATAAAGACGTTCAATATTACATTTTATACAATTGAATTGAATAATGCAGACAGTGACTATTTGCATGATATGGTAATGCAATATTTACTCAATAACTAACCTTTTGAAATGAGTGTGTTTTATTGTGATATTTACTAATAAAATACATGCTATAAGTTCCCGCATAATGTAACTTACCTCTTTAATTGCATTTCATTAAAAAGGATCGTTTAATTCCACTACTCGTACATGAGAACCTTGAACTGTTTTCAATTCACTAAACGAACTTTAACTCCTAATTTTAAAAGGGACTTTAGTGTTAGTGCATAGAGTTTAAAGTGACAGAAGGGCGATGCATTCAAAGAAACAATTGAATACGTCATAGGCCATATGTGCGTATGAACTGGAAATCGGGGACACGTGTAGACAGCATGTGCGACTAAACGAACAGAAAGTACAATTGTATTTGTTAGGTTTAAATGAAACATTTGGCACAAAAAGTTATTGTTGCGTTTATCATCCAAACGGCAAAGGAGTGCCAAAGAGTGTCGTACATTGGTAAATTGTCCTCCCTCCTCCTCCCTCCTCCTCTCTGCTTTATATCGTTACTTACGTTTTTTATTAAAATACGCATCAATAAAGCAAGTGAGATAATCTTCTGTAGTAAACTTATAAAACTTCATCATCATCATCATCTGAGCCAAAAGACGCCCACTGCTGGACAAAGGCCTCCCCCAAGGATTGCATATGAGGGGTATTTGCCGTAATCGCCACGCTTGGCAGGCGGGTTGGCGATCGCAGTAGGTTGAGAATAACCTCAGAGAGATGCTGCTGCCCATCCTCTGGAATGGTCCCTTAGTCGGCTTTTACGACACCCACGGGAAGAGATGGGGTGGTGTAATTGTTTGTCCCCGGCACCACACAGGGCATAAAAAAATCAACTTAATGTTTTTTTAAATAATAGAAATAATATAAATAAGCGTGTGAGTGTAAGTTTAAGTTTCTTTAAATTTATAATTTATTCTGTATGCAGGTATATCGAATACGAAGAAAACGTACCTCTTCTTTGGTAAAACTTTATTAGAAAGTAAAGCCCTTTTTCGCGTAGGACTTTAGTTTTAGGTGACCTCAAAGCCACGTTATAGGTGACAATTTTACTCTAACAACTGTCACCTAACATGGCATAGTCACCTTAAACACAGGGTGCATCGGTGAAAACGGGCGTGAGACTCAGCGCGACTCTATTTACTCTTATGGCTATGTATTTATCATTGTTACTATCGACTTTCTAGAATAGTTGGCAGTTAAAATAAATCAACCACCCGTTTGACGTATCCTTCCACTATTAATCTATTGGAAATCTTAGATAAAGATAGGTTGCATTCAACACATGTCTATGTTACATTATGATAAGCGTAATAGAGGTGTTAAAATAATGATGACGCCTTATTAAAACATTATTTTAACGACCAAATTAACATTAACTGTTATAATATAGTCTTTGCTGGCACTTGAGTCGACTTGTCTTGAGGAGCTCGATGGGGCGCTCTAGTTAACGCGCCCTGTCTGCGAGTGTTGAGGTTTAGCAACTTTCGGAAAGGCCGGCCATCGGATGGGTGACCAAAAATGAATCATCTGGAGTTCCTCCGTGCTTTGGAAGGCACGTAACGCCCTTGGTCCCGGCTGCATTAGCAGTCGTTAACAACCACCAATCCGCACTGGGCCCGCGTGGTGGTTTATGGACCGTTCTCCCTATCCATCTGTAGGGAAGGCTCGTGCCCTAACAGTGGGGTATAAAATGAGCTGATGATGATGTTACTTGAGTGCCAACAAAGACCATAGTGCCATAATGACCTTGAGGTCTAGATTAGATTATTGTAATTTTAGAACTAGTTGTATACATGACTGTTTATTAACTAAAATAATTTTGGAATGAAACAACTTTTACGGATCTACTCGCGTTTATTTTACACATTAGTTTTAATTAATGTTTATCCTGACATTTCGAACCCTTTGCAGGGTCCGTGGTCACAGGGAGACTGAGGTGTTGGTCGTCTCATAATTAGTTAATAGCTTGTATACCCTCATTTAAATTAAATCAGGTGCGTTCCGTTTTACACGAAAGAGCTTACAGTATCTTTTGATCTGGCAGTATGGTGTTGGGGCTGGGATTTAATATTTTGTATGATGGGATCCAAGCCTGGTGGTAAAATATTTTTTTTTAAATGCTAATTTCCTATAACTGTACTGTAAAGAGTGTGATTGATAATATTTTTTAAGGTAGCAGCACTTTCCATTTGGCTTAATGTGTCCATGGAATTTATTGTGCGTCTACCCTACAGAGATACAGAGGAAATACTTATGACAGATGAATGTCTATTCCTAAATCTATACTTGAAGTTGGCCGGGCATCCATGAATGTGTTCAACCTATAAGTACACATAGGATTTGCGTAGTCTTTTTTTTAAATTACTATTAATGCGTTTAAATACATTAATTAATCTAACAACAACGGTCCCGTTAACCTATTAAGTAATCTAATATGCTTTTGTTAGGGATGGGTTAGCGTCAGTAGCCTAGAACGAAACTGAACCACGATTTCACGCATACCTACAACGAGAGCATAACCGTTCGTCTACCAGCTTAATTGAAAACGGTAAGGCGTTGATCCCAACCAGTAAGTTCATTAACAAGGATCGGCTACACACTTTCGCCACCGCTTATTAACATTGGATCCATTGCAGAATCACTTTCCTTGCCTTTCTCTGTGACTTGATGGAACATCTAACAGAAACCTCCCATCAATCAACATTTATTTATGAAAAAGCAGTCAGCCTGCTAAATGGACGACTTTCGCAGTCATGTTCACAAATCATTGGGGAGGCGAGAACAGGTGGCTAATGGATTTTGGTTTTTATTGCTAGTTGTAATAGAGTTTAGGCATGCTTGGTGGTATGGTTAGGGTATGGCTCTAATCAGCGGTATTGATAGAGCCTTTAGGCTATCGTCTTTTGTGTAGCTTGTCCACTACTCGTCGTAGAATAATAATTGATGATATAGTACAGCTTACAGTGAAACTTAGATAAAAGTTTTAAAACAATATAAAGGAGAATTTAGCTGATATAAAGCATTGAATACTTGAAACATACAACGCAACTGCCACACTGGACTAATGTCTATGCTAATATTTGGAATCAATGTTTTAATGTTGATTTTAAACTAATGACTACCTACCTATGGTAATTTAAAATTAAAAACTTTCTCAGAATCTGCATGTTTATCAAGATTTCTCACTTGACTCTATAGTTATTCACATGACGACCTCCGTAGCCGAGTGGCTTGCACGCCGGACTTTGGGTGGTGCTAACTCTGAGGTCCCGGGTTCGATTCCCGGTCGGGTCAATGTCGAAAACGAACTTTTCGATATTGTGTCGGGTCTGGGTGGTTGTGGTACCGTCGTTGTTTCTGATTTCCATGAAACGAGTGCTTTAGCCACTTACCTTGGGATCAGAACAATGTATGTGATGTTGTCTAAATATTTATATTTATATTTATTTATTTATATTTATGACCATTCAAGTTAATGGTCAGTAAAACTGCAAGCGAAAGATAGCAAACATAGTCCTAACTTTTATTGCAAGTAGTATTACCTCGAACTAATTTGTTTAATGAGGATTTCTAAATTTAACGCAAAACCTACCATTTCAAATGAAATACTTTATGCAAGCGTTTTTATACGTATATAATAGTGACATTTCTTTTTATTACTTACTAGCTGATCCGGCGGACTTCGTACCGCTTTGACAGTTTTTTTGTTTGTTTTGTTGTCATGAAAACTGTCAACGTTTTGTTTGTTTTGTTGTCATGAAAACTGTCAACGTTTTGTTTGTTTTGTTGTCATGAAAACTGTCAAAGCAGTACGAAGTCCGCCGGCGCCGCTGGTCAGCTAGTAGATGATAGATAGATTTTCAGATAACATAATCCATTTCTTGTTAGTAACAAATAAACTTGTAGATTTATCATCATCATCTTCATTTAGTGCCACCTTCATAGGTACTGAAGTTTGAAGATCAGTATAGATAAACTTACATACACGATTATTCCACCCCATGTCAAGTATGTCATTAGTAGTATCATTGTTAACACTGATACTGCGAGTATTACGTACAGGATAAAGGTAGCTGGTCTTATTTTATTTACTTCATCATCAGCTCATTTTATGTCCCCACTGCTGGGACACGAGCCTTCCCTATGGATGGATAGGGAGAACCGGCCATGAACCACCATGCGGGCCCAGTGCGGATTGGTGGTTATTAACGACTGCTAATGCAGCCGGGACCAACGGCTTTACTTGCTTACCGAAGCACGGATGGCGCTTCATTTACTTACTTCATTTACTTCATTTACACAGAACTTAAGCAACTAACTTTGTAAAATATTTTCATCTAAATACTATTACTTAATGTCAAACTGTTACGCTTGATGTGCGGTCTAATGTACTGTACAAATAGCTCTTTAAAAACATTTTAAAAAGCTATTATGTCACCAGTAACAAGACACTGACAATCAAAGATTAAAGATTACAAGTTTTTTTACTATTTTATATATCAATTTATATTTTATACTTATTCTGTTTATAAATCAACTTCCGACATACAATACAATATATTATACCCGGTACTTTAAGATTGGGACATTTATTACGACAACGAATACCATTTACAACATCTTCAAAAGAAACCATTACCTACTTCGGTAAATCATTAAAACGACATATACTTTATATCTGTTCTATCGCATCTAAATAATACAGAGAGAATTTATTTTTAATTTACTTTAAAATAAGAAATTAGTAAACCATTCAAACTATTAACAAGAAATAAGACACATGCTGTGAGCGGCTTTGTCAAACAAATAACAATTAAGCAAAATAAAAGTTAAAACACCGTTGGCTGTTAGAAGTATTTAAAAAAAAATTTTGATTGTTAATTCTTTCAACATTTTTGTTCTATTTCGATGTGTTTATAATATTATGTAATATAATATTTGATGAAAATAATATCACTTATCACCTCAATGTAAAACATAATTATAGACATATTGACCAAATGTTAATATTTTGTAATAACTTTTGAATGCATCTCCCTAATACCATCAGCAACTTATATGTTTTTAGGAGTCATATGTTGCCTACTCTAAAACCGAACGTCTCTACAAAACTCAAATCCCATAATATGAATTGGTCGACCGATATCCCCCTTCAGCCTATAAACTATCCCCTGGAATGTTAATGGTACATTTATCATGGGCTAATACACCATAACGGACTGATACATCTAGCATAATCCTTATTACACTTCGAAATATAGTTCATTTTACTTTGTCCTGGTACCATGGTTATGTTTACCTGTGTGGAGAAAGATCAACATTTTAACTGAGGAAATTAATTTTAGTTTATTTGTAGATTAACGTCGGAACGTCCAATGTTTTTTTTGTTTGTTATAATTGCTCTCATTTTACGTGACATACATTTCAAGCATAACGCGGTTAGTTAGTTTAAGTTGAAATGGCTGAGTCATAGGCTTTACAATTTTTAATTAACTTACTGCCTCTGTGGTCTATCGATTTGAGCATCGGTCTTAGAGGTATCCGAATCAATTCTCTGGCTTATTATACTCAGTGTGCCTAAAGCCAGATTTATTTACCATTCGATCACGTTGACGAGAACAAAAAAAAATGGCCTTGGAGCAGTGCCTTTGATGACAAACGAGGTGTTTTACAGTATTGCCAGTCAAATCAAACAAATCGAATTAAATATATATTTATTCCAAAACATAGGATTCGTTAAAGTGTTGTATTCGTTTTTATTGTGTCATTTTTGTTAAATAGAATCAATAAATGTTTTATTTACTTACTTACTACTTAAAGTGTTAGAATGGGAAATAAAACTCGCACTCAATATTCGGTTAGGTTGGCTGTAAGGCCTGCATTAGACCTAGATTATTTATAAGAAAGCTATGCAGGCGAAATCAAAACAAGCCTTGGTACCTACTTATGTGTATAAGTTATGCTATAATACATATGAGATCGGTTGTTAATTAGAGAGGTAGATTTACTCTTCATCATCATTCAGTGCCATCTTCATACTGAAGTCGGAGAAAAAATCCCTACCCGATTCTCTAAATGCCACTACACATTTACAAAATACACAAAACATGCACACTAGGTCTAAGGCACCGTACTCGTAGAACAAGGGTACCACCACGGTACGACGAACCGGTTCACACGCGCTCTATACTCGCTCTTCTCCTCACCACGGCCCGGTTAACCCGAGCCGAGGTCCCTTCCCTTCGGGAATCCAGTAGGGCACGGGGACACGCACTAGTGCGTGATGCCGTTCCCTCTAGAAAACCTCCGAAGGTGATTCGTTTCACACTTCCTGCGGTCTCGTGTAGTATATTTCCAGTCCACTGTTTGATGTCGTTCAGCCATTTGTCTCGGACGTCACGGACCTCCCATTCCCGGAATTCTGCCTTCAAGGATAAGCCGTGGGAACTCGTAAAAGAATTCAAAATTCAAAATTCAAAATCATGTATGCAGTTTAGGCTACAAGTAGCTCCTGTGAATGTCACTATGCCATCGGTTCGTAAGTCTACTCTGGGCGGGAGATCTTGCACTGAGAAGAACCGGCAAGAAACTCAGCAAGTTTCAAGCTATTTTCTCCCTTACAGCGTCAGAACACTTCATTCCAAATAAACAAAAAAAGAAGGAAAAATACAGAAGGCAACCACAACATGTAAAAAAAAACAAAATAAAGAATCTAAGTTAACAAATTTACATTAGGTAAAAGTAACAATTTCCACAATGTCATACAGTACCACTACAGTACTCTAGTAAAAGTCAAAATTTGTTTAAGAAAAACAAAGTCAAACCATAGTAAATAATACTAAAAATAAGATAAGTATGCAAGAGCAGACCAGCCTCCACAGGCGGCACGACGACGGCGCATCCTTTCTACATGTGTCCGAAAAAAGTGACTCTTTGTTCCATTTTCTCTAGCCCCCATCATCATCATCATTACCAGCTCATTGTATGTCCCCACTCATATTTTCTCTAATCTCCTTAACTATGTAGTACGTATTAGTTTAATCAATATAACCTAGCTACTGGCTATCCCTTTTCGTTTATTAAAGCAGTACCTAGTCGAGAAAGTCGTCGTATGTGGATTGTGGGCTTAATCTAATGAATTGTATCACTTACCCTGTCCAGTCCAGCTGAAGGCGAGACGTCTTAATGGCGAGACACAGAGTTGTTATGTCTACGGTGCCGGTGTAAGCACGCGCGATGGGCCATTAACACCGGTGACACCAAACGGTCGGAAGACGTGCTGGGACGATTACGGAAACTCACCGATGAATGATCTCTTTGAAAATGTCAAAAGATACACTAGAAAGAAAGAAAGCAGAAAGAAAAATGATTTATTGGTCAAGCTTTAAACTTACACTAAAACTAATTAAATACATTGAAATGAAACAACTTTTACGGATCTACTCGCATTTATTTTACACATTAGTTTTGTTTTTTCATTTCAATGTGTAGTGTTCGCGTAAACTTTAGAAAACAATATCATTAAATAAAATTAACATATTTGCCGACCAAATGGTTGCATAATGCCATGAAATAGTTATGCCAAGGTGCTGGTTTTCTGTGGAACCTAAAAAGCTAAAAAGTAATCAAAATCAAAGCAGTGAAAAAATGTTGTGCCTTCCCGTTAGCATAATGGTCAATGCAGCCGCCCGGATTGCGGAAGACCCAAGTTCGATTCCTGGATGGGTCGGGTATGGATTTAATTTTTTCGTAAATGAAAGCGTGTAAATTCGTGAAAAAAAGTGTTCTAATTTAATGTGTAGTAATCGCGTAAACTTTAATGTGTTGTAATCGCGTAAACTTTAGAATACAATACCTGAAAAGTAGTTCAGTTTCTCTTTAAGTGGTAAAGGAAAAGTTAAAGTACATTACGGAGTTTCCCCTGGCTTCGAGCGTCGTGGGTGTTGGCCGGAGCATCATCTGGTCCCATAACAATTAGTAACAGTCACTATCAAGGAAATCGTCCCAGTCGTTGTGCTGTCGACGTAAATTGGTCGTTGATTTGAAAGACGACAAATTGTTTTTTTTTAATTCCAGCTTCGTTTACCATTTGATTACAATAACAATAAGATAATAATATAAAATAAAAATTATGAATTAGTATTATGAAGTACCAGTGTAAAAATATGAAACCTGTAAGTTCTCATATTTGTAAGCGCAGGTATATGTGAGAACTCTATTTTCCATTTCTTGGAACATTTTATATGTCATCCTACAAAATGTATTATTAAATGCGAAAGAATGATACTTTTTTTTTCAATAATACCGTAACGTCTGATCAGATCTAGATGAAATATGATACACAGTTACACAAGATATCCTAAAATAGCGTATAGGTACTTTTACACTATAAAACATTCTTAATAATTTCTTTATGAGAGATCGTATTTCATTCAGGCAAAGCCGCGCGTGGAAAGTATTATATATTTATTTTTTTTATTTAATTAACTAAGTAGGTAGTAGATAAACGTTTTCTTGTCGCAACTTCCACCAACATTTCCGGCTAACCCTATCGCTAACTGCAGAACATACGTTTCGTTACTTATATATCGTCTTAGATAAAAATAAATAGGTAGGCTTACCAATACTATCCATCATCACCAAATCGTTATGGAAAAGCAAGCAACAAGAGCCGACCGACCAGGCAAGTATCAGGTGCAAGAAATGTGACCGTGGCGCGGCCAGAGGCTCCATAATTATGCCATTTGACATACTCGTGCGTAACTGTACAGATTTTATCTGAACAGGAATTGGAAGCGAGGTCAGGAACCCCAGCTTAGGGAACTGACCTACCGCGCACAGTTTATGAATCAGTGAAAGCCGGTGACCGTCTTTGTCTATAGATTTTCCAGTAGATACGGAACCAAGATTTCCAATTGCAACAATGTTGCCTTATTTATTTACCTTTCGTGTAGATGACGCAAAGGTATCTAGCCTATACAGCCTCGTCTTTAAATACTTTATTGGGTCTGTCAAGGTTTCCCTCTGCCAGTAGCACTTCGACCCATCGGGACCTTTTGTGCAATTAAATATATTAATTGATGATGTAGATGAGGTATTTATGAGGTGATGAGATGAATGATATAGCATTCAAAAAAACAAAGCAACATCAATCGCAAATGTTTTGTTTTTTATTATTGAAACTCACAGCGCAAATAAAACTCTTTGGTCGCATTCATTTGATAGTAAAACTCGCAACTCGATTTGCATTTCTGGGAATGTACGTTCATATCAATTCGGAGATATCAGCTCTACAGAGATGTAAACCACAGCATGAGTCACGTCGGGAACACACAACAGTGTCCTAAACAGATAATGGGTCCTTAACCCCTGACAACTGTAAACCTAACAATTTAAAAGTCCTTTTTTATAGTTTTTAATTACGCCCACAATCCGACTAGACGGTGACAGTTTTAACCTATTTTTGAAACGTACTGGCTCCAGTGAAATTATAGAACACAGTGCAGTCAAAATATAGGGTAGGACTTTTCAGTAGGGAGAGCAAAAACAGCAACTCATTTCACATTAGCTAACATTGCAATATTTTTTTCCTTTGTTTTAAATATCCAGAGGTCAATACATCGATTCCCAATGGTATGTACAATTATTGTATATATATATATATATATATATATATATATATATATATATATAGGTATCGGTATAGTTGTCCAGCGTCTGGCTGGTTACGACCATCTTATATAAGTCGCTAGTAATAGCGTAAAGTAGTTGTAAAATTATGGTATCGTTTTATCGACTGCCTTATCATTTACAAACTGGGGAATCAAAGCGCACTTTTGAAAAAATATTTCTTCTTACAAAAAATGAAAACAAATAAAAATCACATTTCTTATTACTTTGAATATTTATTCCAACTGTGCTACGTCAAATAAATGTTTTGAATTTCAATTCGAATGTTAGAACGATTTTAGCCTGCACGCCCGCCATAGCGCTATATGACACACAGAACCCTTTTCTTTTTTTTTTTTGACGGAATGACACACAGAACCCTGGATTCAACCCGCACAAGCCCACCGGGAAGAGAGTAAGAGGCCTATATTAAAGAATGGATCCCGATGAAATTTTGCAGACGATAAGACTGGATTTTCCAGAACTCCTGTGGGATCACGGAATACGGATGTTTATACAAACGAAGTCGTGGGCAGTCGCTAGTGCTTTCTCAATATCAACAGACAGATAATACCTTAAAGTAGTCACATTATTTAATAATATCTAAGCTGTGCCCGCGAGCCCGCTACTCGCTCGCGTGGACTACCGAATAGGGTAGTTGACAACAACAACAAATACTTTCAGAACACTAAACAAATAAATGAAATCAAATAACAGTTATTTAAAACATTTACCTATTTTCTATTTGACCTGAGAATGAATTTAACTTAAAAAGTTATTAAAAAACACTGAATTGACGGAACTAAATAGTGACGTCATAGTTCAACAATACCACACAATTTCTATTTAAAAAAATCGTTTTGACAGTTGGTAAAAACTTTCTCTATTGACTAACCAGTCAACTTCCCAATTATAGTTTTGAGTTTTGTATTTAACTTGTCTTAATTTTTTTGCATTACTTAATTTCTGTTTAACCAAGATATTCTATTCCATCTTGTCTATTTCATAATACCTAAGACAATATTCTGTTAAGAGCTAAGGTTGTATTTAACGAATAACAAGCTGTTTCGATAGCGACAACGCTTTAATTGCGATGTTATCACAACTAATTTCCATAAATCTGTTCTATAAATTTTCTGATAGCGAGCAACGGGTGACCTAGATCGGCTACATTCATTACTGAACTGGTGAAATGCATGAGTCACTTTCAGGAAGATAAAAACAAATTCTTGTTTAGATTTAGAGGGGGTACCTACTTGAGTGCAAAAGCCGTTTTATCGAATTTTGTTTCTTCGAAAACCTTTCAACGACATCTCTATACTGCGACGACGCCTTGTTAAATCGACGTCTTGTTACTGCGATGTTACGTTATATCGAAAAACTGTACTGCGAACGATTTTACTGCGAAACTATCATACTGCGAACCCTTGTTGAATCGACGGCTTGTTACTGCGATGTTATGTTACTTAAGAAAATCGTTGATTAACTTTATTTCCTTTATTTATGTAGTGGTTGATCCTTTAGTCTGTCGTTAATTAATAAATAACAAGGAACAACTTTAATGTGTTTACCTAAAGTTTAATCTCTATACTACTATATAAATCTGTAGGCTCTGTCTGTACATGCAATTTTTCTGACAAATTTTGGAGTCATCATCAGCCTATACTAGTCCACTGCTGGACATAGGCCTCTCCAATTTTGGGATAAATATTCGTTTTATGACTTATGACACCAATTCTATGATTTTTTTAATTTTTGTCTGTCTGTCTGTATGTATGTCCTCTTATAACTAAGAACGGCTTGACCGATCTTTATGAAAATTTGTAGATAGTAAGAATATAAGATTGTGCAAATGATAGGCTATAAAAAAAATTAATTTAATTCACAAATTTTCGCACAGCTAAGCGGGCGGGTGACGGCTAGTAATTTATAACATCGCAGTAACAAGACGTCGATTGAACAAAGCTTCGCAGTATGATAGTTTCGCAGTAAAATCGTTCGCAGTACAGTTTTTCGATGTAACGTAACATCGCAGTAACAAAGTCATTAGAATCGTCGAATTGGTTTGTTAATATGGACATTTCCAGTTTTTATGGGGTGTAGAAATATTAAAGAAGGATTAAAGTAACATTTATTACAATTATAACTTTTCAGAGGAATTTCCTTTTTTTTTTTTCGCTTTATTAAGAAAACCAACTGCGTAACAATACAATGCTTTCTTACATAATACTTAAACAATAATAGGTAAAGCTAATTACAGGTTTCCCTTAACATAATTAATTGCATAAGGCGTAAAAAATATGTTGTTCCATTCTAATATATATAAAATTCATAAATTAATTTTGCTTTTGCTTATGAAGTCTTACTGTTGACTGCAGAGTGTGTGTGTGTTGTAAACTTTGACACATTTTACCAACGAATCGTCAAAAGTAGCTTCACATCCTCTTTTTTTCCTTAACGGACATACGCATTTTGGGACTACAAAATAAGTAAGTTTCTTAGTAAGAAATGAAGCCGGCACTGTTTGATGAGTCAACAGAGGAGCTTCGTCTAGCGAACAATGAACTGCCATGCGTGCGCGCAGGGCCGGAAGTGCGTCACGCGATAACGCTATCAAGGGCGACTATCCCGAACTGCAGTTTTAAGGATTTTGATAACAAAGTGAGTGCTGATTTCAATGCAGTGAGTCAGAAACAATTAAATATCTATCTATAATTTAAAAAAATATTAAGATCACTTCTCTGTTCTAGCTTGTTATCAAACTAAGAAGCTACTCCGCCAATGCAGATTGACAGAACAATTAACTAATATTACGTCATTAAATGCCTTTTTCATTTAACATCAAAACACGTATCATTGTATTACTACAGTCTATGTAATCTCTGGTACTACTATGTTGAGCATAAACAGCCGCCGTTTTCTTTATAAGATAAACCTACACTACAAACAGCAGTTTTATTAATCGGTAACTACAAAGAGTCACTACATAGTGTCTCTTTCAAAGTGATGTTCCGTTTGTGTTTGTGAGTCATTGTCTAATAGTAACCCTGTATTAAATTAAGCTATTTGACTTTATTTATATTATTTCTGAGACAATACAAAGACAATAAAATTCATTCATTATAACGTTACAGAACTTGATACTTGATCAATAGGTACATTTAAGAACAGGCATAAGTTATTCACGATTAATGACAGTTTTAATAAACTATTTAAAAAGTTATGAACGATGGATGCAATCGAAGTTCATATGAGTGAATCTGTCAGTGATTAATGACTAATAAATATGTGGCAGCATTTTTATAAAAAAATCCTGAACATTGTTTACATAGATAAACGTCACTCCAACGTAAACACAGACATCCTCCTTATCTTGTGAAAACATATGAAAAACCGCACACACGATAGTCTGAAAAAAACCTAATAAAAGTTAATATTTATTCAAAACCCAGCGCATTGCGATAACGTGACATTTCGCTTTTATTATCTATGCTCCCTAGTTCGATAAGAGAAGTTCAAAAGATTATTAATTGTCGAAACCCAAACAAAATAATAACATAACTATAATAAAAAATAGATAAAAATAGATATTTAAATTAAAAAAAGGAAAGTCACAGATTTTTTATTTGCGGTCCCACACAATGTATTGGGAATCGACCACCTCCTTCGCGTTTAATTTAACCTTCTTATTTATCCTGACGTTTCAAACTCCTTTAGCTAATATAGCCCGCTCTAACCCTTCGTTCATGATGATTTGGAGCTTAATAATGAGACGCTATAGATAGACTAATGACGGAGAAAATTAATTTTAAAACTTCACAATTACGTAACTTTTAAATACACTAAAAAGCTTTTCATTATTATTACTGCTATGCGGACTACTGTCCCTGGTTTCGACTTTTTTTTTTGTTTGGAAAAATCTGCTTACAGATTCAACCTTGCGGAAGATCCGAGGTTGGCCTTGTCTAATTAAAATAAAAAAAGATTAAGAGCCACCCGGTAAATAGCCCCTGGGGATGCCTTTTGTCTGGAGGGCCGCGAAGGCTCGTTGGCGTTACTCACACAGGGTGCACGCCGCGGTGGCCACGGCGCGCCCCCTGGTGGGGTGCGCTCAAACTGCAGTGAAACTGTCTATGTCTGCTGACTTAACTAAGTGTCGAAGTGCCGCAAGTAGGCTATCCAGGTCACGTGACAACTGATTTGGTGGGTCGACTAAAGCGTGTTTGAGCCTACAGAAATCAACCACATAGGACCTCTTTTCATAAAATAGACCAGCGCTCAACGTGACCATAGACAACTTATTCAATCTCTTTACAACGACTAAAAAAGTAATAAAGCGACAGGAAGACGAGGACAAAGGATAGCTGTCCGCTATGGACGGAAACGATTCAACCTTTCGTATTGTTTCATTTGACAGTAGCCCGAACACATTAATTTCGTATGCAACCAGTTACCAGTTGCACTATCTTTCTCATAAGCATAGAAAGGCTGAGACAGTATAATTTATTGTTTTAACGTATCACTTGCTTTTTATTGGATCGTTGTGTATGTACATAAGTTTATTTTTTATTTTGGTTTATCATTGTGTACTTTGGAAGTTCTGGATCTTATTTCCAAAAACGCTACACAAATTGCTATTGCCTTATGCAGAACGTCTCAATATTGTTCACCAAGTCTTTAAGAACTTCAGAACACCGTGTGACAAATTTCAGAAAAGTACATATTTAATTTTCAACATTATTGTTCAAACAGCTGTTGGAATTAGATATGTTTATTTAAGTAAAAAAAAAAGCAGTTACCATTGACGTGTGGTGCAACCGATTCCGTCGTTTTCGTGATCGGTTAAAAGAAAGCATTATATCGATACAGGGAATGCGCCGGAGTCGATTCTCGCTTCGCAAGAAATCGAGTGATCCGATTACCTACGCCGTCATACCTCCACAATACATATAAAATACACCATTTCTATTGGAAATGCGTTGTTCATTAGAATATAACAGATATAAGATAACTGTTAGAATGGAGTGAAATAATTGTTCGATGAAAGTACTGATAATCTATACGTTCACACTACCTCGCTTGTTCATGAATAAAATTGATTATTCTGCTCGCACAACCAAAAGTAAACATGGCTTCACCCCCGCCCGATCCTCTAAATGCCACTACACATTTACAGAATACACTAAACATGCACACTAGTTTAGGCCCAAGACACCGTAAACGTAGAACAAGGGTACGAAGAACCGGTTCACACGCGCTCTACACCAGGTACAGACATGTACCTGGGCGCTTCTCTCCTCCTCCACGGCCCGGTCAACCCGAGTCGAGGTCCGAGCCTTTAGAGGCGCCCTCGGGTTGCTCCGCTCCACGATCCGATCCGAACCCATCGGAGAATCTAGTAGGGCACGGGGACGCGCACTAGTGCGCGATGCCGTTCCTTCTAGAAAACCTTCGAGGGTGATTCGTTTCACACGGCTTGAGGGACCCTTTACGTTCCTCGCCGCCCCCAAACAAGCCCGGTGAAGCTGAAAATGCCGTCTGAGGCAATCAGCAATCTCTCTCAAAAAAAACACACGGCTTTAAGTAATTACCAAATCTTTCATAACAATTTCTCCAGTTCATTATACACTTGAATACAAAACTAATTACCTATTTAACGACTGATATATTTAATATTTGTTTACGCATACACTACGAGTACTCTAATTGTAAGGAGTTCCAAAAATTATTAAATTAAATTAAATTAAATTGAAAAGAAACGGTAAAAGTATGTTAAATATACGTAAGTGCTTACTACTAACAACTATTGCCATACTAACACATTCAATATAACTATATAGTCTACTGTCTTTTGTTTTTATATAAAATTATTTTTGTGTCGTAATTTTATACATACTTAAGTCGCCGTTAACACTAAATTCTATAGTGAAAATAAATTACAAAAAAATATTATTCCTAGGTAGATAAAAAAGTAGTAGCTGGATAAAAAATTCGTCTCTAACAAAGAAATCGTCTCTAACCTCTATCAAAGCTTCACTCGTTGTGATCTGAAGGGCACTTTATTACTGCCATTAGTCGAGTTATACTTAAGCCTTTGTAGACAAACCCCTAATCTGGACCCGGGTGGTCCCTTCTTCGTTCTATATGACAGCGGTGACAATCGCTTGCTTTTTTGTTTACACTAATCAGATTGACAGTAAACACAATAAACTATTTAACGGTATTAATAAAAAACAAAAGACAACTTCTTGTTACCAGACATGAATTTTAATCAAATGACGTGCATTTTTAGATAAAATGTTTGCCAAAACAAATAATAATGAAAGCATCTCTAATACATCGATCGGATTAGAGCCGGATTATTGCCGAAAGCGTTTTTTCTAGAAGGCTAAAATATGAAGGCTGTTTCTCGTAAAAACTTTTCGCAATCTAACATTAACTTTATAGCTTAGGATCGCAATAAGTGAAAGGAAGACCTTTTCCCAGTAGTGGAAATATATGTATTACAAAAAAGTTTATTTTTTTACTAGAATCTAGAGTTACTCATCATAGTCAGAATATATATAACAGCTCCGAACAAAATGTATTATTTTAAGATAAAGCTCTCGGGTTAACTTAGGTAACGCAAGTTGAGTATCCTAAGAAGCAAATGACGCTATTATTTTTTTTTTGAGAGAATTTGCTGTTTGCCTCAGACGGCATTTTCAGCTTCACCGACTGACACTGACGCTAGTTGCAGTAAAACGTTCCTGGACAGTCACAGCCACGTGCCCGGCTAAGGTCACGGAGTTCACTCGATATTTACCAAACAACGCCAGGATACACGTTCGCCGCTCGCCCATATGCTGGACACTCGCGCACAAACGTGTTTATTTACTTTTTGAAATGACGTTCGATTTTTAATCGATCAATCTCTTTGGTTAACCTGTTTGGTCAACGTACCGAATGGTTGTTGGTTGTGTTACCGTTACCGGCCAGCAACCACATGCGACGATCCGACATGTTCGTTTTCTAAATTTAAATAAATAAATAACACTGGTATGTAGGTTTAATATTTTTACATTTTCATACGTTCCATAGAGATCCTATGCAAAAGCTCGTTGAAAGTTTTCGTAAATTACATACCACATAGCTATACTGGTTTAATATACATTCCTTTAGCCGTAACAGATCGACACTCTATAATTATGATCTACCTACAATCGGCCAATATTCAATTCGCTTATTGTTATACTCATGTACGTGCAATAAGTTAATTAAATTAATTAAAAAAAAAACACTTTCCCATTGTTTGATTTAAAAGCTTAAGCGAAAGCAGCAAACTATTTTGTGTTGAATTAAAACAAATTAAAGCTAAGGTAATTAAGTTAAAAATTTTGTTGTAGATATAATATACGTTTATTTTATATTTGACGTACAAAGTATATGTTTTTTTATTTACGACTGTACTTCCACCAGTCACTATGCATCATACTGATTAGCATTCATGCCCGCCGCTTATGCTGAATTAACAACAGAAATAACCTCTCCTCTTCGACCACGTCGGTTAAATATGAACCCATATGATTGTGTCAACAACATCATACTCGTAGTTCCTAGATACAGGAGGGCGATTTTTTAATCTCACCGGTGATCTCAATATTAAAAGTCAGTTGAAATACACAATGAAATATATTGTATTAGCATTATTTACAATTTGATTATTAACCTCTCGTTATCCATAAAACCAGACACAATAGAAATTCAATTGTTCTATGGCTGCATATGGGGCCACTGGGAGATAAAAGATTAAGATACGAACCGTTCGAGAATTTTCGATGTCAAAATTAAGTTACTAGTCCCCTTGGATAAAAGAAGAAGGAGCATTCGTAATTAATATCATATCGTGAGAATTAGGCATTGGTTCAAATATTGCCCCCCAGACCTATTGTAGCATTAAACCATAATACTTTAAGATTGTAGCACTAAGAAAAGAAATGTTATGATGAACTCAAAAAAAACGTTATTTGGCCGTCCAATATATTTTTTCAATAAATTAGTGACTTGTAATTACGAGACAGTCATGTCGGTCATGTTCATAGTTCATTTTAAATAAACAAAAATCTAATATGATGTTACTGACTTGTGTCAAAGTCGTAAACAGTCGTCATAGTCATATGAGCTCTTATAGTAGCAGTATTATTGCAGTTGTGGAAAAGAGACGCGAATATATTCGCCGCTACACGTGTCTCGTTTTCACAATTGCAATAATACTGCTATAAGAGCTCGTGGATACCCCCCTGAAAGGCTCCGGTACAGACTTCAATAAATGTTGAACTATATAACGTTTATATAAAGTTCAAAGTCTATTGAGGTAATTTGACAGTTTGTGGTAGTCTGATGTGGAGGCGTTTGTACTTCTACGTACACTTACACACACACATTCGTTAGCTTATCTGGAAATTATTAATAGATAAATAACTCTTTTTCTTGAAGACCCTAATGCAATAATCCTAACAAATTTCTCTCATTCTTACTTTCGGTGTTACACGGTTATTCATTATAGTGAACCATGTTCCAATAGATTCTTATAATATTAAATTGAAATTGAATGTTGAAATGTTGAATCAATTCATGATCACATTGTAGTAATTGAATGACTTTTAGATCTGCCTACGTAAGCGACTAAAGTCAAGGTGATGGTCAAAATATGGAAGTTCATGGAAGGAGAACAAATAGAATACTATAATGCTGTTTAAATTTTAGTTATGATGACAGTTAGTGACTGAGTGAGTCATAGTCAAATTATTTATTCAGCATAAGCCTTCACAGGCACTTATTGACGTCAAAAACCATAAAATCTAAATAATAATAAAAAACTTAAAAAATAGTTTAGACGAAAGTACTGAATTTACCACCAGTTTGGATTTTGAGAGAGCCTTCGACCGAGAAGAGCTGACAAGCAACTCAGGAGGCTTGAGTGAGTCTTCCATGATTTGATCTTCGAGAAACTTCGATATTCATATTCACTAACTAAACAACAGCAGATTCAATAGATAAATGCAACAAAGGCATTCACTGCAAAGCTTTTTTTTGAGGTAGCAACAAAAAAGTCAAGACAAACAATTTAATCGGTTCTTTGTCGAGTCACGTCTTGCCTGCTGCGTTGGTGCAGTACCGTGAAATTCAGACGATTTGCTTTAATTGATTACATAGGAAGTCGCAAAAAATGTTATAGTGCTTCCAGATCAGGCTAGTTTTTTGGAAATACCTGACGGTGACGCAAGGCATAAAAAGATTTATCCTAAGATCCGCTAATGTAGGATACATTAGTTTCTCTGGAACAGAACCTTGAGAGAATAAATATTGAATCTATAATGCTGTAAAATGAATAAATATATATATATATTAGTGAGTAATCGATTGGTTATATTTTTACATATAATATTACTCTTTACTGTATTGAAAAGGAAAGCCAGTTTTTAAGTTTTTGAAGATTTCGGGTGAAGTGATAACTGTAAATATCATGGACGTGCATTTGTACGTGCATGCGTTCAAGCATGTGTGCGTTGGTGCATACGTGCATTAGTGCGTGCATGCGATGGTGCATGCATGCGTTTTTGCGTGCATACGTTAGTGCGTGCGTACGTGCGTGCGCTTGGGCATATATGCGTTGGTGCGTTCCTGTACAAGTGTATGTACAATTTGCAGTAGCTCAAACGATAAATAGACATATGTTCCCAATAAATTTTCTGATTTTCAAATAGAGAAAGCTAGACATTTGGGTATTAGAAACTAGAATTTCTCTGCGATTACCAAGTCTAAACATCTATCATATAGCAATTTGGTAATACTTTCGCGTAGATAACGGCGCCTAATTAGATGTTCACGTATATATTAATGTTATAATGGCCAATGCGCCGTTTAAAATGTACAGAGCAACCAGGCTAATCACCATCGCGACCTAATAATCACCGGTAATAGTACAAAATTGTCAGGTCCGAATATTGACTAGACCTCCTCATATTTCGGACCTAACGGAGAGTGCTCAAAAATTAGGTACTATGCGTACCTCTGATCGACTAACTACGGGCAATTTAAAATAAATTGATAATCTTTTTATTTGTAATTTTCTCTCTGGTCTAAGTTTAACGCAAACTTAGCATCGGTATTTTATGCAGTGCAGCCACGCGACATAGCGACTGGCGACTTACTAATACATAGCGTGCGATGCTAATAAACCAATGTGAGCGTTTCGACGAATGGCGGGGGCGCTCAGCGAGGACGCTCAGCGCGGGCGCCCCGCACGGCATGCTATATCACGTAAATTCATAGAGCAGCGTTGCGTGGTCGCGCCGTCGCACGCGGCGCGGCTGACGAGAAACGCTCGTCCGCTCACGGGTCGGATCACTGATATGACACATGACAGCTTCAAAACTGCCATACTTGTACGCGAGGGAGACCGACGGCGCGGGTGGCCGCGGCGGGTGCCCGCGCCGTGCGCCCGCTTGACGCAGCGGACACCAGTGGACTCCCTTAAGCATTGTAATCGTGAAAATGCGGCAGACTACATGCTCGCGGGTCTAGTAAAGTGAAGCTTTCCCCGCCCTTTTCTGAAGAGACCGATGGAGCTTTTTCAATCCATACAAAAACGCAGTAGGTGCTTATCATCGCAAACCTTGCGGCGGTGACCTTATATACGAAGAACTACAATTTACGTATGCAAATATTTTTGATACGTAATTGGCCTTCTTAAGCAAAAAACATCGACGAGTCAAGATGTATACATTATCTTATATGAGAAAACTTAATTAAAGTACATACATTCAATATTATTTAGGTATGCAAAAACGAAACAAGTAACATAATAAACGAATCAAAGTTAGTGGGTTGATTTGTTTTACACCATTATAACTGGCAACCAAATAAAACTACGTCTTAATCAGGCAGTGTTAGTCCACTGCTGGGCATAGGCGTCTTCCAATACATTCAAACAAAAAATATATGCTCTTTTAATAATTAAAATTTTAACTAGCGACAGATACGAAAACAGAGAGTCTTTTGTTCAGACATTATTATAAGTTATTTGTAGGTTTATTGGAATAAAAATATTTGCCTTTGACTTTGACTTTTGTGTTATCTACTTCCCCGTAGTGGCTTGCATGATTCTGATATTTTCTAAAAGAAAGCCTTTTAACAGTAATATTAGAATTTATAAATATAATTCAGTATTCATATTAAAGGATACAGAAGACTTATTATTGTACTACAGGTGATAGAAAAGACTTAAAACATTAAGTCTGCATTAGTAGCTACCACCATTTTTTTTTTGAGAGAGATTGCTGATTGCCTCTGAGGCATTTTCAGCTTCACAGGGCTTGTTTGGGGGCGGCGAGGAACGTAAAGGGTCCCTCAAGCCGTGTGAAGCGAAAAAGGAACGGCATCGCGCACTAGTGCGCGTACCCGTGCCCTACTAGATTCTCCGAAGGTTTCTGATCGGATCGGGGAGCGGAACAACCCGAGGGCGCCTCTAAAGGCTCTAAACCTCGGTTCGGGTTGACCGGGCCGTGGAGGAGGAGAGAAGCGCCCAGGTACATGTCTGTACCTGGTGTAGAGCGCGTGTGAACCGGTTCTTCGTACTCTTGTTCTACGAGTACGGTGTCTTGGGCCTAAACTAGTGTGCATGTTTAGTGTATTCTGTAAATGTGTAGTGGCATTTAAAGGATCGGGCGGGGAGCTACCACCATCTAAAGTCTATTGCACATAAAAACAATATTAGTGGCATTGATGTGTTCCGACACGGTTAGAGATAAGATAGCTTGTTCCTTAGTTCATGGTAGTGACGAATCCAGATAAAATTATTTCATATAGCTTATTCAGATAGCTTCACTTATGGTCTTTCATCGGCTATGTCGTGTAATACGCGTTATAGTCACTTAAATAAACATAAATTTGGATTACTGTAATTGCAGCGCCATCTATATTTTGATTATGTAACTATAAACTTAAGTAAAGTGCTGCCATCTATGTTACAAGCTGTGAACCCATGGCTGATGTTGCTAATCAGTACTTTTAGGCGAGCAGAAAGCTAAATGCAAGATGGCGTTCTTTAATGTTTTGTAGAGTAAAGTTAAATAGTAGTTTACTTAAGTTTAATAACAAAATATTTAACTTAGGTAAACTCAGGAAAAATAATAAAATAAGTAAAAAGAATGATGTTCGTTTTTAATGTTATCAAATGTAAAAAAAACAACTAAGCTGAAAATATTTTGAGATAGAGCCTTTATTCAGAAATAGTATACTGTTCACAGCTATAACAATTGAACTGATAAAAAATAACAATTCTATCAAAACCAGAACAGTAAACACCATACACATTCGAGCGCGAACATTTCGTAATAATCCAAAAAGGTAAAGATTTCATTTAGGTAGAGCAATGTAGAGTAATTAATGCCTGATTTCGCCATTGACCCCTAAGTTTTAGGTTCTTAGGAGCCATGTTAGGTGACAGTTGTTGGAGCAAAACCGTCACCTAAAATGGCTTAGGGGTCACCTAAAACTTAGGGGTCAATGGTGAAATCATATAAGATTTTTTTTTTAGATATCTACTTCCTATTCTTAGTAGCCAGTTGTATATCTTTCTTGAAAACTAACTAAAG
Organism: Eudonia truncicolella; assembly: GCA_949315975.1. Taxonomy (NCBI): domain Eukaryota; kingdom Metazoa; phylum Arthropoda; class Insecta; order Lepidoptera; family Crambidae; genus Eudonia; species Eudonia truncicolella. The sequence continues at coordinate 11,709,873 of OX438826.1, forward strand.
CTTTGGTTGTTTTGTCGTGTTTTCTTTTATATCAAACTCCAACCTAGATCTCAGCAAAAGCTCGAAAAAGATATCATGTAAACAAACATTTTGCAGCGTTTTTGAGACGGACCAGCAAACAAGAGACATGATATTGCCCGATGTACCGGTGATGTAGGTTGCTGCACCGCAGGTATCGCTAAACCGAAACTGACACATCTATTGCCGTTACATTATTCAGTTAAGCGGTTTGCGTGAGTCAGAAAGAGACAGGCGGGACCACCTCGCGACGCTAAGCAAACAAGCCTCGCTTTCCGAGTCTGTGAAACATTCGTCGAGTTGGAACGAACTAACCGGCGCCATTACTCTCGAAGTGGCGGTACCTGTGACTGTGTCTGCTGTACGCTTGTGTATCCTACGACGATCGTTTGGACATCCACACTGCGCATTGTAAGGTAAGGAAGTTAGTTTTTTAAAACGTTGTTTTGGAAACAGTGCAGTTAAGGAAGTGTATGTGAAAACCGTATAGTGATGTAGAGCTTTCTAACTTTATTTATGCAAGGAATTTAACGAAGGCGTTGTGCATATAAGTGAGACGGAGGCTCGCAGGCGAGGCGAGGAGAGCGGCGCTGCCTTCGCCGCTTGCGCAGCCTATAACTACACGAGTAAAGATATATAAAATGTGACATTTTTGGTTAAAGCTGTGCGTGTACCGTTCTGTGATCTCGTGACTGTGGTCTTTGTCAGTGCCGCGTGGTGTTTTGTTTTAAAAATATTAGTACAAGTTTTGGACACGCAGTTCCTTTGTGTCGGAAGTTTTTGTTCCGTGCACTGACGCATTTATGTACGTTACTCGAGTTACTGTTGTCAAGTAATCCCTGTCGAGGGCGAGTGCCTTATCTGGACAAAGCATTACAGCCAACCACAAACTAATTACACATCGGAAAAGTTAATAATTATCTATGATAGAGCCATCGGTGAGTTACTGCACAAACATCAGTAATGGTAATCCTACCTACCTATATCTAGGTACCTACCATCCGTCATAATTAGTACCCATCTTCTATAATGAAAAGCAGTCGTTAAATTATTTAAACTATTTCTGTGTTATTAATACAAACGTAATTGATATCAGGTTTAAATATCAGTAGGTAGGTATCATTACGATTAACAGCTCTAGCCTTGTATCATTTATTTTCGGTTCTGTTGCCGATTATCGTATTAAAGTATAATTATCGTATTGTATTAAATTACAATTAAAAAGTACTTACGGTAAAAATAAATTACCTATTTTATGTGCATAAAGAAATAGTACAATATTTACCCCCTTATTCATAAAAACTATTTAAGCATTATTTAGACGCTTGTGTGACGTTAACAAAACAATATTTAGCTAAATAATGCTTAAATAGTTTTTTATGGATAAGGGGGTTAATACTTAATAAATTATAAAAAAAATATATGCCACCTAACTATTGGGACTCTTTAGCCCAATCCGAGGTCATAGCGATTCCACTAGACGCCCTTCGGTTCTCCACTATCGAAGCACAGCTCGGACAACCCGGAAAATCTAGTATATTATACTAGATGCTCAAATCTCGATTCCCCGGAGAATTTCCTTATAAACTTTTGAATTGATTAACATTGTCCTATCCGATCACTTTGTAAAAGCCGAACACCACCAACAGCAAATACTGACCTAAAAAGAAACACACATACAAGGTTATAACTAAACAGTAGCGACTTCGTCTACATTGTTAATGCCTTATCACTTTTGAAAGCTTTTACAATCCATCTCATTGTTTATTGCATTACTAAAGGAAAATTTCTACAACGATATATTGAAATGTTCACAACCTTCACACGTAGCTTAAGTACATACATACAGAGTTGGTATAATGTTTGTCACATTCTACTAATTTGCCTCTGAGATCATCTCAGTGTTTAGTGTTTAGGTTTAATTTGTCATTCGAACTGGTCAAATGTAAACGCGAATTGGTATGGCATTGAAACAGCGCCTCCTGATGATGTTGAGCGTTACAAATTTGCTGTACACAAAATAACTAAATTCAAAAATGTTTTATTCAATTTACCCAACAAAAACTATCCCATCGGCTAGTAAGTCTACAGAGCAGGAGACCTTGTACTAAGAAGAAGAATCGCAAAAAAAACAGTAAACGACTTAATGAAAAAGAGTATTAAAATTGCAAATTACTCGTAGTATCATTTTCGTAAAAGAGATCGAATAGAAATGACCAATAGTTACCTTTAATTAACCTTGTTATCCACTATTTTTGAGAACTAAGAATTTTACCAGTTTCTTGGCAACTGTACTTTTACTTATTTATTAATAAGGGGCGAACAGAACCATTTAATATTTCAAGGGGCGAACGGGTCCATTTATGGCATGAGGGGCGAAACTTACGGGGCGAACGGGTCCGAGACCATACAAACTCACACTATACTCTTACTATATATGTATAGTAAGAGTATAGTGTGTGCTATTGTCGTCAGGGTGTAGGCACCCTGACGACAATAGAAGTCATGATTGTCACTACTGTAACGAATTGACCTTCGAATAAGGCTGGACCGACGACGTCTGCATTTCACCGGCCATTATTGTAGTCAATGATTGATGAATCTAGCAGTTACAAAGGGAATTCCTGATCGCACACAAATGTGACTCAGTGATTTTCAAAGAGCCTTTTCACTTCCTTCATTCCCAATTGAGCGCCCTAAATAATTCTGAGTCATCATAACCTTTCAATGAAACTCTACTTGTTCGACCACGTGGGTTTTTAGCCGATATAAGTTGAGATGATTCTTATTGAGCATGAGCAGTACAAAAATAACATACCTACGTGTCTACCTAGGTAATTCGCCATTGTTCATCTTGGATTTTGTAATAAATCTTGTTTATGATTGACAAGTCTATGGTCCGTCAAACGTTGTAGACCGCAAAGACAACGTTTTACAATGTTAACTCATTACTGTTGCTTAACTTTTTTGCTGTTGTTAAATTTTGAGGATAAAAAAAGTAGTTTTCACTACGATTATTCTGTAAGGTCCACTCATCCATCAATATCACATCTACCTTTACTACTTCTCGGGACTAAAAGGCACTAGTTATTTGGAAACCTTGAGGACTAAAGACACATTATTGAAGCTCGTAGGTCAAAAGTTTTTCTCTTGTAGACCCTCTATTACTGGGCAACTAATAGCTAATTATGTGACATAAAATGGTAACTAACAAGAGAATAAACTATATAAAGTAAGAAGAGAAATGGAGTTTCACCCGAGTTCTTCCCGTAATAACACGTGTTGTGAGACTCCATTTTATTTTCTGTCTACCGTACAATTGTACCCTTACTACTTATAATAAAAAAATACTTGAAATTTACTAAACGCGAAGCCATTAATTAAGATAATTAAGTCTTTAATCGCCGTGGTGGTCACCGGTGACCGACAAACAATAAATGTTCTATTGTGTCTGGTTTTGCGGCAGTCAACGTGTTAATTAAGAAGATAAATAATCCATCAATGTATACCCAAACGACTTTAAAAATGAAACAAAATAAAATCGCAAAGAAAAATGAGTTGTTTCATAAAAAATGTTTAAAACTATTGGATCCCTTTCGGGTTCTCATACCTTTCTAAACATACTGTAGAAATGTTCCCTAATACAAACCCTAGTAAGTGAAGTAAGTACTATTAACAAAAATATAGCACGCATGTAAGTGTTGGTAGTCGGTTAGCCTACTAGTCGGCTAATTAATATATACCTACTTAATGGATGAAATAATGGTGAGATGTTGGTCAAGATACGCTTACATTAGTTTTGGTTCGTGGACACTTAGGAAATTAAATTATTTTTAGAAACGCGTAATTAATTAATTGATTTTATAACGAATGATAATAAAAGTAGGTACTTAACTTTACCTTACTTCAAACTGTTTTCAGTGAAGCCTTTTTACGTTATCATACGTAAAAAAAACCGGATATGTCTTCACATCTTCATGTCGAAAAAAAAAACGGATCCCAAATAGGTCGAGTATTATCAACAATTTTCCATTGTGTTATACTCATACTTAAAATGTCAAATTTCTTCAATAGACTTTGAACTTTATGCCTAACCGATATCCCCTAATATTTAAATTTATTATCGGGGATCGATTTGGTATCTGATTGGAATAACTATATTCTTCTTCACCCCTACGACAATGTCAACTAGATCTGAGATGTCAACTCGCAAAAGACCACCGGGAAGTTTAGACTACTAAGGCTTGAAAACATATTATGCCTCTTGAGATCTCCGGTTACATGGTAAAAGCCACACAGCTAACAACAGGTTCTGTTCCGTAAAAAATACGAGCCGATCAAAAATTATGTGTACAGTCAACAGCGAAAATCGCTAAACCCTTTCGTACTTTGTCAAAGCAACTAAAGTATCAAACTAGTAATTCTCGCCTTATAGTGCAGTTTAGATTTGGTACCAAAGTGTTCAGCCAATTACGTTGCTGACCGTACCATCAACATTGTGATTCGAATATGAGTTGCACACCAGCGAAAACAGCCCAATTACGTTGCTGACCGTACCATCAACATTGTGATTCGAATATGAGTTGCACACCAACGAAAACAGCATGCCTTATCGCCATTCCGACCTAATGAAATTTAATATCGAATACTTCCAGTCACAAATGTGTTATTCTACGCGTTTCGTAACTCTACAGAAATGTTTTATCCAAATGCATTTTAATTATTACTGATTCCATTACATATTAAAAGATATTTAGAACAGTAACTTACTGATAGATATTGTTTTCTAAAGTTAACGCGAACACTACACATTAAATTAAATTGCATGCTTTACCAGATCTACTCGCGTCTTCATTTTTATTTAATTTAATATTTATCCTGCCGTTTCGAGCCCTTTGCAGGGTCCATGGTCACAGGGAGACTGAGGTGTTGATCGTCTCATAATTCTCGCATGGGTACCCTTATTTTATTTTAATCGGATGCATTCCGTATTATGCAGAAAGAGCTTATCGTATCTTTTGGTCTTGCATAATAATGTTGAGGCTGAGATTTAATAGTTTGTATGATGGGATCCCAGGACGGTGGTAAATGCCAACAGTCTTCTCGATTAAAATTAGGATGTTTTTTAATATTTTTGTTGCGAAACAAATTACATTATATACAAATTTTTGAAAAAAAAATCACGAGCAGGATTTGAACCTGCACCCTTCTGACATACCGGGTCAGGTGCTCTCCCAATTGAGCTAAACTTACAAAGGGTACAAAGATTTTGCTTCACGTATTAGTATCTAGATAATGAAACAACTGACAAAATAATTGATAAATTAAAACGAATTTGCATTTTTCAACACTGAGGGCACTGTAAGAAAGAAAGTTAATAGCCCATATTCCGTCCCACTCCTGGGTAAAGGCCACCATCATTGAAAACCAGTCATCGCTACAATTTTTGAGTATTTGCTTAGTCACCACGCTTGCCCAATGCGGGTTAGTGATCACAAACCCGGGCCGTGTGAAAAATACAAAACAAAGTTTTGCCTGGGGATTGAACACTAGACCTCCGTATATCCAGCCAAGCCCTTTGCTACTCGGCTACCAAGGAGGGCACAGTATAGATAGAACCTCAAATAAGTTGCTGTTTTCCACCGAACATATATAAAGGTTTTGTAACACTTTTCCAAATTATATTTAAAATTAATAAACACGCACTGTTTAAAAATAGGACTTGAATATATCAACAATACGACATAAAACGTGACTTTTTTTTCTTTTTTTTTTAGTAATAAAATTTATTTATCCTCTCTCCACAAACTATAATAAACAATGTACTTAACCTATAACATGAAATATAATATTTGGTGAAGACTAGAGTCTAAACTAGGCAGAAGCCTGCCGGTATTTTAGAACTTCAGGCCTCCCACCCTCGTAATACATGGGTATACCCATTTTTATATGACGTTCGTGATTGCCATCAACAGCATTTATGTCATTTGTTAGGTGCTCGCTAACATTGTACGCTTGTAAATCCCAAATTTGTACATTGTTCTTTGATATACACAAATCGTCATATTTTTATCACCATCAATCTAATCTATGACATGAAAACGCAAGTTAGTTTTTATTTATGTTTAGTACCTATATTTCGATTTCCATGCGTTCCACAACTTTATTTATTATTGAGCCTTGCTATGTTCAACTCACAACTTTTTTTGTATATATAAAAGATAATATTATATAAACAAATTAATAAAAACTTATTGTAGAGCTACAAGCAAAGCAAAACTAGTTCTCCATTCACCTAAAATCAAATTTTAATGGTAATAAGTTTAAAAGGGATTACCTTTCCAACAAAGGCATAGTCGGCGTTTCGCTGAACCGCCCACATCCTTTGATTAAATACTTTAATCACAATCGAGTTTTTGTTTATAACTAATACGGTTTCAAGTTGCACAATATCGTGGAAAAATAAACGGTTGTGTTTCAACTGAAGCTAAATCTGGTCTCGTATGGTGTTTACAGTCTCGAAATCTGGGCTACCTACTACCTTAAAATCGTGTTTAACGTTTGGAATACAATCGAGAAGTCAGCTCAGCACCAATACAGATCGGGTTACCATAACATGAGTCTCGATGCCGAATAATGAGCAACCAATGTTCCGTTTCATCAGCGGAACATCGTCACAATACCATATCAATTCGCACAATAAGTCGTTAAATCAATAAACATATACTTAAAAGGTAAAACTTATCGTTTACATCTAAAAGGATGTTATATAGATACTCGTACACATCTCGTATTTCTAAACATATAGATAAAGTTTATTTTTCAACAAATAATCAATAAACATCTTGATTTCTATTGAACAACTCGAAATCTCTATAATGTTTATCTTGAATATCGGGGTTGGATTCAAGAGATCTCGTATAATAAAACATGTTCATCTTTATACGACCCGATCCGAAACGCACCCCTCGGAGAATCAAGTAGGGAACAGCGACACGCTTGCTGCATGTTGCCATTTCCTCTAGAAATCCTCTGACGGTGTTTGGTCACACACACGGCTTAAGGAACCCTATAAGTTTCTTGCCACCACAAAAGTCTGATGACGCTGTAAAAATGGCTGAGGCCAACAGCAAACTGTCGCAAAAATTTAAAAAGTTACTTACTTTTACTTACTTCTGTCATTTTCTGTTTTCGTAATAAATATATATGCTTATTAAAGTCATTACGTATTATCAGGTTGACCGCCGCCGGGCTCAGACACAACAAAAATTTAATTGTTTGCCGGTCAAATGGCGTTCAAGGGTGCGCAGAGCAAAAAATTACAAAAGTGCAGGCACGGTTAAGTTGATATAATTGAAAATGCTATCGTATTACATGAATAAAATATATATTTAGTATCAAAGGGAACGTGTTTACAATTATCCGATCCGTAAATTCATAACACACTATAGTTTTTTCTACAATATCATTTAAAGTTGGGCAATAATCATGAAAACGAGTGGCGGGATTTAGTGGATTTCTTTTAGTTTATCTAAATTATTGTACCTCTGATTTTGTCTAAACAATCACTAATGTCTAAACTACAAACCGTCTCTTACATTTTCCGATTTATCAAGCGGTTATTTAAAGTATTATTTTTCAAATTAACACGTTAAATTCCCCATACAAAATTAGTATGGCCGCGCGGCATCAAATAAATATGGACGAAGACATTTCAAATAAAATATATGACACTCGTCTCTTAAGGACGGCGCTCCCTTAAGCCATTACGTTACATTACGTATTAAATAATAACGCCGATCGTTATTATGTTGGCAGAAGAAGGTAATAAAATCAAGATCATTAATTGATCTTTCGATTATTTAATCTTAATTCTGTTAAGGTCGGCGCGCCACACCGGCACACCAGAGCGTTGTGAAGGAATTCAGCGAGTCTATTGAGTTAATCCGATAAATAATTGACTATGAAAATCACTTATCTCGTTTTTAAGTTAAATTAACAATTAAATGCATTGTGCGCAATTTATTTAACTAGTACAGAAGTTTACAAATGTTAAAAAAAAATCTGTACTTGTTTTCCAAATTTTAATAAATTAATATTAATTTTAATTTATTAAAAGTATAATTGGTTCGTAACAAAATTTACGTAAAATTACTCGTATATGGGAAATATGTTAGAATGAAGCTACTGAAACACGACTGAGGTCATTTTTAAATAGCAGAATCTAGGTCTTAATAAAGTGATCTTTTATAGACTGCCACCAGCCACCATGTAGAAGATACACTACTACCTAAAATATCGAAATTAGATTGCATATATTTTGCAGAAGTACTTTGGAAATTTATAACTAGCTAGAGCTATTATTATGAACGTCCATAATCGGCAAGGCGTGACATTGTTAGCAATTGACGCGAGAATTATATGTGCCAAATGACGTGATTGTATGATCATATTAGGTTAACCGAGATTGTACCTACCTGTATACTTATACCAAGTATTCCTGTATATACTGAGAGACTTATCGCTTCTTGTTATGGTAGTACGACAAACAACTTTACTCTGTGTAGGTAATGCAGAGTTATAGATTTGTATAATGCCCGAGGCAGATAATTATGATATGCTTGACATTATAGTTCTTTGTGTCTTGTCTAACAAACATGATTTCTTAACTTTTAAGACGATCTGGGTGCTTTGTGCGAGTTTAAATTGCCATTCGTTTACGTTAACGTAAATGAGAATATGTTTGGTGAAATTTTAACTCACCTCGTTTAATTCCTATGGCATAGACAACCAAAAAAACTATAGTCGCAACTCTCACGTCTCTATACTGTCCACAAAATATTTAATCATCGAAGGAGTTCAAATGACGTTAAGGTCTACCTTAAGACCTTAATGAATACCACCTTTTTGCAGCCGACATATAGCATGTCCTGCGCATTCTGCGGTTTCCTATAAATATATATATGTGTGTGTGTGTTTGTGTGTGATTCCAAGAAGGAACCAGTGCATTCTCTGGATTCCGCTGAATGGCTACGTCTCGACTTACAATGCTCGCCGCCTGCGTCCGCACACTTTTGTTCACGTTTTGAGGAAGTCATTTGGAAAATTGCCGCTACGGGCGTTACCTACTTACTCGTAAATATGGTTTATCGTATAAAGGGAAAGCAAACGTTTTGCCTGCTTTGTGCATTTATGTATTGTATGCACATATTTTGCGCCTCATGTTGAAGAACAAAGAAATTAAACCCTTTATACGAGTCTAATAGCTTTTATGTTTCATATTATTTTAGTCTGACTGACGTTTCGAACATTTTCAACAGACATTTTTGAACATATACAACAATTAAATAGCACATTGCTGCAAAATTTGTAAATTAGAAGAAAAACCGAACCAGTTGTTAACCCATTAACCCGCATTGGGCCAGTGGTGAGTTATGGCTATTGTTTATGTAAAAAGGCAAGAGCCTTTATTATATACAGGGCGTCGCAGTCCCTACTGCGTTAGGCTGATGATGACTAGAACATTGCCTAACATTTGGTTTCTTTTGTTTGGAACTCCACAATACACTATTCAAAGATGAAAATAGAGATCTTTTTAAAAATCGTTTCAAAGAACACTACCTGTCCAGTTGTTTCTGTCGTCCTATGTATATTGATTTTTTTTTCACCTTTTATTTTTGTTTTGTATATTAAATTTCCTTTGTTTATGCAATTATTAGTATGTATGTGTATTATAAATATTTAAGTAAGTTTATTTTAGTTTTTGCAGGAGGTACACATTAATTCTACCTTTATTTATAATGTTTCCTTTTGCGGCCAGCTGGAAGATATATCAGAACTGAAATAAGCAGCGCCCTTATACTGCATTCACCCGTAGGTAGTAGTAATTTTGTTACCCTTTTTATGTACACATAAACTTGTAAATAAATAAATAGAGATAGTGTAGCAATGGGCTCTCTTGTTCTGTCCCGTTGTTAGCAGTATCTTTGTAAAACACTTGAAGGAGAAGCCTCTGACAACGGCACTAGGGGCTATTTGCAATTTACTTTAACCTGCACAAACTTCATTCCCACTATGGGCTCGCTTATTACATCGGGCAAACAAACAGAAGTGTAGGGACCGCGGAAAAAAACTTCGGCTGACGTCAAATGTTGGCGTCAAAAGTCTGCATTACTAACATACTCTCGAAGCACCCAACCAATTACCGAAAGTTTAGGCGAGCTCCAAATATTTAGAGAGTCGAAATTAAATTATTTTTTTTAATTAAATTTTGAACAAATTTACAAAGCATTTAATATTATTATGTTCTATGTGACATTTAGAATGAAAATTTATATATGTTTACAACAAGGATACAAATACCAATTACATAAAGACATAATAGGCGGTCTAATTGCTAGAAGTTAATATCTTCATCAGGCAGGCAATAAAATGCTAACAAAAGTGTTATGTTTGCGGATGAGCAAACTAGGATGACCAAGCATTACTTTATTCATTGATAGCACCATCGAATCAGTTTTATAATAATGAAATACAGTTGTATTAATCCAGTACAATATACAATTATCACATATTGTTCTTTCTCCGTGTCTAAAACCGATAGCAAGTTTCAAAGTTTTAAACATACCTAAAGATATACACATGGTAGTTGTAATGAAATCTATAAACTAAGGTTTTTTGTTTGGTGCGCGAACCCCGGAACAAGCCTTGACGAGCGCGACGCCCGACATCGCAGTCGGCCATTCAGTCGCAACAACATCAGTTCCGTTTCCGTCCGACTGTATTGGTTCAATTGGTTGTTACGCCTCAAGGGAAACTAACCTTATTGTCGATATTCTCTTTTCATTGGCCAGAATCATAAAAGATGTTTCACTTTTGTATGATACCCTGGCGATAACTTGTAAAATGGGTAGGTACGTGGTGTAGAGAAAAAACGGGCACTGTAATAAAGTAAGTCAAGTAAATTAAGTTCTTTATATTGACACATTTTTCCTTTCATAATAATATACTTTTAACCGGACACTATGTATAATATAAATTTAACAATCCGACATTATTACATACCCACATTTATATTTCAATTGTTCTAAATTAAACAGGCTCTAGTTTTCTCTCCACAGTTGCTATATTTCTTTGTTTTAGGTACATAGCTTTGTCCTTAGAAAGTCATTCAATGCTTTTCTTTATCATCCGTAAACAAGTGACAACATAGATTTCACCACGTCATTGATAAACGTGACAATATGCCCGAGTTGCCGAGACACAATAATAGCGCGTGCAATACATCTTGATGCCTATCTAGACTTTATCAGCAACGACATTTCGCATGTATTGTATTGTATTTTCATATGTAAATTCACCGAGACGTCCCCTTATCTTTCTAATCACCATCTGTTTTTATTTTCACAATGCTCTAATTTTTTTATTGCAAAACTTATGTGTATGGTTATTAAAATATCAAAATCAAATTATTTACCCTTGTCGAGTACGCAATTTAAGAGAAACCAACAATAGTATTAAAATGAAAAACTTTTTACGAATTTACTCGCGTTTCAATTTCAAACAAACAAATTCAGAATAAGTAGTATTCGCGTCGTCAATAGAAAAAATAGTACGTTCCCAAAAAAATATGTCAGCAAATGGAAGAAGTGAAACATTATAGTTATGCCAATTTGTCCATTGTTACATATATGCTGTATATATGGATATAAGCTCGTGACTGCACCTAGATGACCTCGCAATTAGGGTGTTGACAACAACAATTCATTCATTCTTTAACTCGCACCAATAGGCTTAGATTGCTTTGGGACTAATTGACAAAATACTCAATTACGAAACATTACACGTACAAAATGTCATCACACAACATTACTTTAACACACAAATAACTGTAAACTAATATTCAAACATTTAGATGTTTTAATACTAAATTCGGTGACTTACGTTTATGTTAGCTTTGTACAATCAAACTGTCTACTCACTTTTGCTATAGGTTAGTTTTCCGGTTTTGTATACACAAAACCGGAAAACAGTTTCTTCATTTTTCGTGAAAAGTTGAAGAAGCTTGTCTACGAAAACAAAAGACAAAAAAAACATTCGTGTTTTCATGTACATTGCTGAAGACACCATTGATTTTGTGTGAAATCTTCAAAGTTTTATGCATGAAATTTGAATTTGTTTCCAAAATTGAATTCTAAATTTGTAAATAGTTAAAATAATCAAATATTATGACAAAAAAAGAATTACTAGTTATGTAGGCATAATCAAATAAGACAAAACGACAAAGACGTTAACGTTGTTCGATTACTATAGGTACTTACTTCTTCTTCTTTTATTTCATTATTTTCTTTTGTCCTATGTATTGTTTGGTTTATTTTTACTGTTTATCATGTATGAGTGATTATGTATTTACTCATAAATGTTTTTTTCTTTTTTTTATTCAAATCACATAGATAAAAACAATAACTGCCAAGAAAATAATTTTAAAAAAGGTAAATCCGATTTGCCACCATCATTATAATGTAAGAGTATGTAGTTGAATCTAAAATTATTTCTAACGTAATACAAACAGTTTTCATTCAAATGTTGCTGCATATGTTCCCATATTTTGAACAATTGAAACCATTCACATTAGTTCGCATGGCCGCCGACTTATAAAGCTCGAATGACGTCATCACGCTCATCTGAACATCTGTATAATTCCAAATGACGTTAAATGAGTAGTTACATAATCTAGAAACATAATAATGACGATAATGTTTGATTGTTGAATATATATTTGTTTATGACCGTTGTAAAATGTCCTATTATAGGAAGGGCATTTTTGTACTAAAACCTACTTCTATGAGTATACTCTAAGTTTGTATAACTGACTATGCATCAATATAAAACACCATATAGCTTATAAATATCTGTAATAATAGCTCAATAAAGCACCATAATACAGTGTATCTAGCAACTAAGCATCATTATAAAACTGATTAAAAACAAAATTAAAAAATCAAAACTAAAAATAACATAGTTTAACTGAGCGTCTAGTCGGTTCTTCCTACTACTAGTTCACCCTCCGTTTATCAATGACGGTACAGATTTACAAGAGCATAGCATAGACACAATTCACAGATTAAAACATTTGAATCTCGAATATAAGACGATTGTAACCCTATTAAGCTAAATCACGTATTGAGCGACGTCTACGAATACTAATGACTACTTATTTAAGTGCTTACATACCTGATTGCAGATACTATTCTACAATGCAAAAACATAGGTGCTATAATGATTATAAACGTTAATATAAGTTTCCGAGTGCGGCAAATAGATATTGTTCCAATATTGCCTCGAATATTGTATTTTTTAAAGTTCGTAGCTGAGTCTTTATTCTCTTGACAGTAGATTGCAAGGTTACCCGGGATAATATGCACCACAGATCTACTAATAACAATTTGGTATGTGGTTAATACCTTTAATAAACCAAGCAGGTCGTTTACTGGCTATGATTGTAGAGCTACCAAGGTTCTTGCCATCCATAAACATCCAGAAGCTCTGTAAATGCTGCAAGGAGGTGATAAATGCGCAAAAAAATACAAATCTTAGATAATAAATGGTATGTTTGTTCATCATCATCATCATCATCATTTACAGCCCATACCAACAGCTAGTTAGAATAGTAGAATAGTTTAGCTCGCGCCATTCTCCATGGCCCTGTGACAGTCTATATCAAAAATTTACTGTTAGTTAAAATCATAATTTATAAAAATTAAGCTATAAATGGGTAACATTAGTAAGGAACAAAATACACAGTCTTAAATAAAGAAACAAAATTTTGTTACAAGAAAGCCCCGGAGAATTTACAAAGGGAATTTCCTTAAAATAGGTGGTACTTGGGACCATTATATGGGTAGCAATCGCGTGCATGCGGGCGCTGTGACGTTTATGGTGGTTATATTTTATTCTCAATTGTTTCCATGATATATAAAACACTTGCTATAATGGAGCTTTTGCTGACTTATATATGCATTGAGCTGTTATGTGCTAGCTGTAACAGCCACCGCAAGACAAGTATTAGCGATATAATCCAAGCCCTAGTCCTTCAATTGGGAAATTGTGTTACGAATTTAGCGAAATTCCTTCAATTCCTAGGTCTAAATGGTGTTTCGAATTTAGAGATGCTTAGCTCGGGTTTGTGGTTACCAACCCGCATTTGGTATGTGTGGTGATAATGCTAATCCCCGTATGTATACCAGTCAATTATAGTGATGACGTACTTTGTTCCCCAAAAGTGGAGCTTTTGCCTAGCAGTGAGATAATTAGTATCTAGGTATGTACATAATAAGCACTCTTAATATGTGAAGAAAAATCCTTGTACCTCTTTTTAAGCATCTGCGTGCACGGAGGATTGTGAGAGTTTGCATGGTTAAAGTTCTTATGGAGAAGGGGTGCAGAGAGATAATAGCTATGTATAATAATATGTGTTGCGTTAAATTTATAAACAATGTATATATTTTGAATTACGATCGACTTACGGCCACTGGACGACCACTAGTATAGGCTAATTGCTGCACTTGTTTTTCTTACTTAGTTTTATGTGTAAATATAGTGATAATTTTCACAATTAAAATTGCACCCTTCTATATCAAATTTAATGTATTAATGTCTCTATTTTTATATTCACACATTTGCTTAGGTTGCTGTTTGCAACCCACTCATCAGGAAAGCTGCACCGCTTCGCGACTCAAGATGAAGTGACGCCGTTAAATTTAGCTTTCGACAAGGATACGTGATTCGTAATTCAACGTAAACACACTTTCCACTTTCAGTTTATATAACTGTAAGTACATACTACAATTCACATTAATACCTAACTCCAAAGTCTCACTCCTGGCGTTTTACCATGTGTTAATATTTTGACGGTTCATCTCAGTAAAAGGTCTCCCCCAGAGTAGACTTACGAACCGATGGTATAGTGGCATTCCGAAGAGCTATTTGTAGCCTAAACTGAATACATGATTTTTAATTATGAATATTTTCAAAGAAGTATTACTGCAATGTTATAGCAGGTTATGATAACCGATCCGATCCGAACCCCTCGGAGAATGTAGTAGGGCACGGGGACACGCACTAGTGCATGATGCCGTCCCCTCTAGAAAACCTCCGAAGATGATTCGTTTCACACGGCTTGAGTTTTCCCGCCAAGAACCGTCCAGAGCTTTCTTTATTATCTTAATGTGTGTAAAGAGTAGGTATTCACAATAATATCACGCAAACAAAACCAGAATATGTATAGCATTGAAGCAGCGACTATTTGTGACAAACGAGTCGAGATTCATTTTTTATTGACGTTTTTGTTATCGTGATTGCTATATGGAGAATGAAGCTTGCACTAAGCACTATGTCTGGTCTGGTGCGAGTTTTCTACACGATTCGAATTAAAGTGACTAAAATCAGTATAATACCGAAGCGGTGATGAACTAGTCAAACCACTAGGTAGCTAGCTATACAATTGTAGTTGACATTAAGTCTATCGAATAATAAAAAGTCATACTAGGCAATCATTGGACAACCTCTTTGGCCGAGTGGTTTGTACACCGGTTTTCATAGTGTCGCCATCTCTGAGGTCCCGGGTTCGATCTCCGGTCGGGTCAATTTAGAAATTATTGTTTTTATAAATTGTCTCGGGTCTGGGTGTTTTCTATGTATAATAAGTATGTATTTAAATATTTTAAGTATGTTTATCCGTTGTCTAGTAAACATTTAACGAGTTTTATGACGAAGCTTCTCTTGGGCTAGATAATTGGTGTGAGTATAGAAAAGTTTATTATTTATTAGTTTATAATCATCATCCACCACCCACTGCAGGGCCTATCATCTCTCGCACGCCACTCTTTACGGTCCTGCGCCATCCTCATCCATCCCCTGCTCGCCACCCGGACTAGGTCGTCCGACCACCGAACAGGTCTGCCTACCGATCGACTAGCATCTCTTGACCACCACTCTGTTACCGACCGGCCCCCCAACCGCCTAACTCTATCGACATCGCTCTCGCTATCGCGCTCTATAGTTTATGGCGTCATTTTGTAATTTCTAAAGCGATATGAAAGCATTAAGAAAGCAATATCGAAAGCTATAGCCTATAGCTTTCGATATTGCTTTTATATAGCTTTCGAAATGGCAAGATTACGCCATAAACTATAGAGCGCGATAGCGAGAGCGATATCAATAGAGTTAGGCGGTAGGCCCCCGGGTCCATCTGCCGTCTTCCCGTCTAGCCACGTGACCCGCTTACCTCCACTTGGGTCGTATGAACCGACGTTCGTAACCTTCGTACGGTTCCGAATCACGGCAATACTAGGCAATGCGCACAGTATTTTATTTATTTATTTATTTCACAACCATAATTCACAATGTATTTATTATAAATGTACTTATAGATTCAACACAGCTAGCAATTTAATGTATTGCTTCCTGTGGAACATTTTACACTAAATAAATAAGAATGTTATGGATTCCATGTATTCTATAAATAAGTTATCTTTAAGTTATCTATAACTTATTTATAGAATAAACATTATTTTTTATTCAGTGTAAAATGTACCACAGGAATCAATAAATTAAATTGCTAATTGATCAGTAAAACGAATAGTTATTCAGAAGTAGACACTACGCACAAAATTAACGCAAATTACCATTTAGACTTGCTAAAATTGGTGACAGGGTCTCGTTCTGTCACAATCCCAAACACTGAATATGTATCTTATCTGTTAGTATGAGATCTAACATGTTGTTTTGTTTTATCTACAAGACAAGGACAGACGTTAACATTTCATAGAAATCGATAAAAAAGAGTGAAATCAATACTTTTCGTCTGCCGGGTTCATAACTATATTTTATCGTTTATTAAGTACATATGTAGGTACTTCTTTTATTGTAAACATTATTGCAGACATAACCCTTTGTGCTGGTGGTATAATGTTTAGATCGACAGGCTTAGGAGTAACTTAGAACAACAATTACCGACAATCAACCGAGCACAATATGTACTCTTGCTGGGAATCGAAACTGGGACGTATAGTCTGAGATCAGGGTCTAACAACTATATCGCATAGGTTTTAAAATGTTCGACGGTAGCTCTTGTATTATTATATAAAGTCATAGTTAAACTTCATTTACTAGATCCGTGAGCTCTATCTTCGGCCTAAACTTCAATTACTACCAGAGCTCCAACTCTTGCTATTAAAACGTCCACTGTCATATGGAGGTGGTCTGATTTTGACCAATTTTCCCATAGTTCAAATGCCTAAATTAGGCTACCGACACACTACATTGAGACTATATTAAATAAGCGAACTTGTAGTCTATCTGATGGAAACAAATGCGGTTTTAAAAGATAAAAGAAAATACGTGCTTTAGTGTGAAATAGTAGAACCTTTAATCAGCCAGTGGTTACACAAGAGATTGAAACCAGTTGCATGCAACCGCATCACGCCCGTAGCCGTTGACTCATCCTGGCGTCGCGGATTCGGTACCGATTACTTCACACGTCTAGCCCCAATACGTCATGTTCGTGTTTAACCGAAACCAATGAGGAAAACGAATGCTCCCAATCTGAATTATATCAAACTTGATTGTGGAACTGGTATCTCACGAAGAAGGTTAACTTCCGAACCGCACCACGGCATTCGATTCAATAGAATTCTTCAATAGTCGTGATAGTTTTTCTGAGAAACGAAAAGGGATGTTCAAAAATATATAAATATACATACAACAGTCAGTTATTTATTGAACAACAAACATGTTTAGAATACATAATTCCAGTATTATTGTTACGTATAATTTTAAATTATTGTAAAGTCTACATAGAACAGAAAAAGGTCGCTAGCGCGGATGGTGACTTTAAAGTGATACCATAGATTACCACTAGCTTATACTAACAATTCATACATTTATGACAATAATAGATTTGAACTAGTTTAAACTAACAACTCAGACGCCTGCACCATGTCCCTGCACATTAACCTATCATTTTTTTTCAATAAATGTTATATACATATGACAAATACATAAAGTTCAAAGTCTATTGAGGAAATTTGACAGTTTGAAGTAGTCTGATGTGCAAGCGTATGTACGATTATATAAGTAAAATAATATTTTTATCATTCGAACAAATAAACAGTAACATTTTATAAACGAGAAACTCCATACTTCACTGCATTCGAAATGTTTGGGAAAATTATTTGCAATTGCAAATCACTTCAAGGATGTTTATAAAACATGTGCAACTGTTCATGATGACATAAGTATTTTCTTCGTAACAGAGAAGAATACATTTCGATTGAAATGTTTGTTAGAAAAAAAAACAAAGTTGTTTCACTTTTTGCAGCATGTAGAATTCCTTGACACTTCATTCGCCATTTAATATATGCAGTGGTACGACAAAAAACAAGTTTTGGCATAATAATGTATTAAATCAACTACGTCAATGATAACAGGAAACTAGTATCAAATCAGTATTTTCCTACAAAATTATTATACGATTTATTAGTATACGATAAAGAGACTAACACCCGTTTGCACTAAACTTATAAATCGCCTTAAGTCTTTGCCTAACTTCTACCCGGTCAAGTTAACTCGGCACCTGAGTGTAAGCGACGTTTTCGAGCCAGATGCCGAGTTAACTTGACCGGTTAGTAGTTAAGCCAAGACTTAGGAGATTCATAAGTTTAGTGCAACGTTTTCACGAATGACCTCTTAGTTTGAGATACCCTAAACCATGTTAGGTCACAGTTGTCAGAATAAAAGTGTCACGTCATCTAACATGGCTTTGCATAACATGCTTTTTAATAAGGTCTGAAACACCAACTTACCACGCTGAAGGGATGGTTGGTCGTTAGTCGTTACTTTATTAGTTTTTTATTTTATTTTACAAGTTATACACACAAACGAACGTTACATAAAAGTTTTGTAAATAAATGTACACACGCCTGCACATAACCCTACCACAAACTCTCAAATTTCCTCAATAGATTTTGAACTTTATCACTAAGTTTACTGAGTGGTAGAGCCACGCTGCGTTGCAGCACGAAATGGGCCGGCTCGCCCGGCGTAATACCACCCTCTCTCAGAATATGGGCGTGAAACAATGGCACTCGTTGCTGTTGTGTTTCGTCCGGTCAGTGAAAGTACCGGAGGCCCATCTCTCACCCCTCCCTCCTCACGATTCCAACTTCCTCAAGGCCGGCAACGCATCTGCGATTACTTTGGTTTTGCGGGTGTCCATGGGCGGCAGCGATTACTTTCCATCAGGTGACCCGCCTGCTCGTTTGCCTTCTTTTAACATTAAAAAAAAAAGTTATATGATTGAAAATGTAAAGAAGAAATTTGACAGTTTTGGATAGTTTGATGTGCAGGTCGTACTACAAGGGCGCTGCTTATTTCAGTCTCAAATATCTTACAGGATATAATATTAAAATATTTTGGCTGAGATGATGATGATAGGCTCATCACCATCATCATCATCATCAGCAGCAGTGGGTCTTTCCTAATGCTGAGCAAAGGCCTCCATCATTGAAATCAAGTCATCGCTACAATTGATGGGTATTTTATTAAGGAAAATAGTTTGTGTTTTCAAAATAAATAGTTGTAACGCAAAATTATTATTTGGTCAGCAGAATTATACAGTCGGTCAGCATAAGAAATCATTGCTGTTGGTTAGGTTAAGTTAAAAAAAAAAATTCCGAGCGAAGCGCAGCGTAGCGAAGGCCAGTCACTGAACGGGGGAGCGGACTGCTGTTCAGAATGATATAAGTTGCAGACTGATTTAGAAATATTTGCTGACCATAAGTTGCTGCCCAACTAGCCGTTTTAGCTAACCGATTACATTTTTTTGCTAACAAAAATACGAATACTTTGCTAACCGTTTAAATAACACCCTTTTATTAATTATCACGATTGCCAAATGCGGGTTGGTGATCACAAACCCGGGCTATGCATCG
Source organism: Eudonia truncicolella (assembly GCA_949315975.1). NCBI lineage: Eukaryota > Metazoa > Arthropoda > Insecta > Lepidoptera > Crambidae > Eudonia > Eudonia truncicolella. The sequence continues at coordinate 11,729,882 of OX438826.1, forward strand.
AAAAATCCGAAACACACTTTGCCCTGCCTGGGAATTGAACTTAGGACCTTCGGGTATCGGGCCGAGCACTTTGCCACTCTGCCACCGAGGCATAATATGGAATATAATCTTTTCAAAAACTAGATGTCATGAAGTTGTTATTGAATGATCGCAGTATATTTGTACAGTACTCGTACACTAAATTTGACCGTTGTGTACATGCAATATGATTAATGTTACTATACTGCTCCAGAAAGTACGAATATTTTCCATATTCATGTGTTTTTTGTTATGAATGTGGTGTACATGAATAACGTTTTCTTGTTAACATATTTTTAAATTCCGAAGTACAAAAATCGGCCAAGGCTGACACATTAATGAAAGATGGAGATTAATTAATGGCGAACATAAACATACCTAATCCTCTGCATTCTTTAGCGTTTTAATTAATATTGTAAGTCACTTTATCGAAGTTATTATTGTTTTAGAAATAAAGTAACTGGGCCTATATCAATCCTATTGAGATTTTATTTAGATTCTTTATTCAAATTATTACATATTTCAAATTTTTTGCGCCTTCTTAATTTTTTTTATAAAATTAGTAAATTACAGATTAAACTTGGCGTTGCTCTCTCTTAACCCGATCCGGAAGCGCCCACGTATTCTCCGCTCTCGTAACCCAGCTCGGGTGCCCTGGACAACTTAGTAAGGGTAGAGAAGAGATTCTCCCATAAACCTTCATGGCACTTCGGCCTTTTAGAGTTAGACTTACGGTATAGGCGTAGGCACAGCGAGATATCTCAAAAAAGACACAATAATCTTCAAAACTAAAACGTGAGTGATTTGTTTTTCTCATTTACATTTTCTCAAATCTAAAAACCAGATAGTTGCTCCTTTCATCCTCTATCGCACTGTTTGATTGATAACCTCAATCGTGCCGCAACCAGAACAACGGCAAGTCAACAACCTCTCCGTTTACCCACATCGTGAAACAATTTATAGAGATGACGACCAAAATGAAAACAGATTAATTGTCCGTAATTATTTTAAGGATCGATGACGACATGTGACCACGCCCATAACATTTTGTTTGTTTGCATACATTGCATTCGGTTTTGGGAACTGATCAGACACTTACACAAAGAGTACTAGCATGGTAACACATGGGCTCATTTCTATTTATAATATAACATCAATCAAAACATGCTTTAGAAACATTAAACTAAGAAAAACGGATGATTTCCGTTTGGCTTTATTTAAATTCAACCCTGCAGTTTCAACTCATTTACTTCAATCTTTTTAAACTTCAAAAAGGCATCTAAAAGGTTTCCTTTCCAATCAATCAATCCAATCGATACAGGTCGTACCTACCATCAAAAACTTAGTGATTTTATTTGAGACTCGTTACAAATATATGTTAATTATAATAAGTATTTTTGCATGGTAAATAAATCATAGAAAAAGTACAGTTGAACTTTGTACTCTACTGATGTACTCCACAAGTGTTTTTATCATGTCTACGATGCTGACGTTACATAATTATCACAATTTATTTGTAAGTTTTTCTAATAAAACACAATATCGAACTCGGTAATAAGATTAAACCACCAATCCGCACTAGGCCCGCGTGGTGGTTTATGGCCTATCTCCCTGTCTATTGTAACACTCACTACAAGAGAAAGAAACAGCCCTTGCCAAGTTTCTTGCGGCTTCTTCTCAGTACAAGATCTCCACCGTAGGGTAAACAAAGTCATGGCTTTGAATTGACGTTCAAAAAACACTTGAATTTTGTCGTTGTTTCCTTCAAAAGGGCCAGCTCATTCCCTAGCAGTAGGGACAATAAATGAGCTAGTGACACAGACCATATGGTCTGTGACTGGTGATGATGATGACGATAAAAAGGTTAAAGGTGCAAATATTTTCAACAGAATCGATGTACACACGGCGGCAGATCAACCTACCCAAAACTGTCAAATTTGTACAATCAAGTTTGAACTTTATTAAGTTATAAGGATCAATATTCATTGGAGAAATTTGACAGGTTTGGGTAGGTTGATCTGCCGCCGTGTGTACCTAGTAAACGAAGTTTAATATTTAAAAGATGATATGTGACTTAGGCATGTAATTTGTGATCGCTCGCGTCTGTTTATCGGCCTGGCATGCCCTGTTCAAACATTGAGGCACCGTAAAAACAAGATAGTGCGATACTCACAAAGCTCTGTCTACGCAGACGCCAGATAATAAACAGTTTTATGCAAACAAGAGTTGCAGTAGGTAACCTCTTTATCGAAATATCGTTTATCTTTACAGTGCAGTCGGTACTTGTGAGCAATAGCAGTAACTAACTTGGTGAGGAGCTCAACTGCGCAGTGGTTAACGCACCTGGGGGCCTACCGCCTCGAAAGCTATAGGCTATAGCTTTCGATATTGCTTTCAAATTGCTTTCATATCGCTTTCGAAATGACAAGATGACGCCATAAACTATAGAGCGCGATAGCGAGAGCGATGGCGATAGAGTTAGGCGGTCGGGGAACTGGTCTGTGTGTGCTGAGGTTAAGCAACTTTGCAAAAGGCCGGTCGTCGGATGGGTGACCAAAAATGTATCGTACTCGAGCTCCTCCGTGCTACGGAAGGCACGTAAAGCCGTTGGTCCCGGCTGCATTAGCAGTCGTTAACAACCACCAATCCCCACTGGGCCCGCGTGGTGGTTTATACCCCGTTCTCCCTATCAACAGGGAAAGCTCGTGCACCGCAGTGGGGACATAAAATGAGCTGATGATGATGACCCTAGGCCTGGAGTCAGCTCTTTTGGTGGCCGCTTTTTCTTCTTCTTTTTTGGGGTGGGGTTTTTTGACACGCAGCAAGCACACAATAAATTACTAATTATTTGTATTAAATTTATATTATATTTTTCTGTTTTGTATGTGCTAATTGAATTTATGTGCCTATGTGCCATTTTAATATAGTCTTCCCAGTGCATTTATTTTAAATTCTTGACATTTTATTGCTGGCTTCCATATATTCATAGATTTCATTTTAAAGGTTAAAACAAAAAAAAAAATTTTGTTCGGCTACCCTTATGCATACATGTCTGGGAAAAAACGAGACTAGCAGGCAGTTGGTAAATAATTCTAGTCATTCCTCTTAACTTTTGAATTGAATATAAAACAATGTGAAATGTTCGAAAAGATCTAATTCAGCTGATATCTTTTTTTTTTTCTTTTTTTTTTATTATTATACCGCCTATATCTTAGACCGCCTTGGCACATAATATTTTTTTTAATATAATTGATACCGTAACTAGAACGGCGACAAGTCAACAACCTTTCCGATTACCCACATCACGATACAATTTATAAAATAATTGTAGAGGAATAATTACTTTTTAATATAATCTATAAATTTTATAAATTATCGTATACTCATGGTATTAATCGTGTACTCAATTCAAATATAGTCTTACATTACAAAAAGTTACATGCTATTATTTTAGCTATTTTATTTTTAAAATATATTTTTTGGAATTGAACCAGTAGTTCCAGAGATAAGCCCCGACATACAAACAAACAAACAAACAAACAAACAAACAAACAAACAAACAAACAAACGTTACCACTTTATTAATAGTATAGATAAATGTAACCACCCTTTTTTACCATGTTTCTTGCGAAAAAATGTTTATGTTAATATTTATGGCAAAGCGAGACCGCCATAGAATAAGGGTGTGTGTGTTTAAGTGGTCACCAAAATAATTATTACACTCTAATATACACACATCAGAATAATTGTACGTTTTGTATATATATTCTTTTAGCTTGCCAAAATGGATTAATGCTCACCAAATATTGTTTTACTGAAACAGTAACATTGATACCAAAAATGTTTACACTATTATTCAAATGGTTGAGGATACTAGCTGCCCTACTCCTGTAGGTCACGTGACAGGTTAGAAATTACGAGGTTATTTTTTTTTATTAGACAACAGGAAGCAAAATTTACCAAATTGAAACTCGAGGCATAAAATATTGGTATTATCTATTTGGTGACAATATAACATAATTTGGTCTGAAATGCAGTTAAAAAGTATTCACATACTTTTAAGGCGTTTAATAAAAATATTTAATGTATTCTTTTTATAATATTTTAGGAAACACAATTTGGTGATCATTTATCCATTTTGGTAAGCGTTTTGAATTTTATTGGTAGTGAAATTGATACATTTTTGGTAGGCGTTTAAACACAAGCCAATAGAATAATGCAAAAGTGTGTATAAAATAAGTAGCTGATATAATGCGTCGGTATTTCCCAGTGACTCAACTTTTTCTGATATTTTCCAGATTGGTTGTCTGCTCTCAGCGTTATTGAATACTGGTACGTACACTCGCCATACAGCAATTACCCTGATACCGTGCAAGGTTTTTTATTAAGTTGTGCTATAAGGCTGTTATCGTGAAAGAGCTCTTTGGCGCAACGGTTTTTTTATATATATCTTACGGGTAAGCACTTGGCTTTCATCTCACCTGATGTTAAGTGATGATAAGGCCGAAGGTGGAAACGCACTTCACCCGGAATCCTCAACTACTTAGGTACTGGTTATCTTATTTCTATATAGGTACCGGAACATAACAACATGATCTTAACCACTAGACCACAGAGGCGGATGGCGCGTTGTGGTTAGATACCGTGCTTAAATCTTTTTTTTCTACTATTTTCCATGCGGCGAGCCCAGACATATCAGAAATTCAATTGTTTGTCGGTCAAATGGCGCTATAACATTGCTATACGACCCTTTAGCATTATAGTTATTTCAGCATTAGCTTTAGTCGTATAAGCCAATAACACGAGCTACTCAACAAATACCTGTTCCTATTAAGTTGATTGATCAATTACTCGTGTAATCGCTGATCGGTTTCCAACGAGACGTTTCGAGGAACCGAGACAATGGCGCGGCCACTTCTCGAAACGTTCGTCGCCATGGCAACCTTAATACGTGAAACATAACACATGCCGAATCTTCATTACGACAGTTTTGTCCTTAAGATTTGATGGTTCATTTGAGTGATTCAGTAGCTCGTACCACAAGCTAAAACTCCATGAAGTAAGTAACAGTATTCATAGCATGATTTCGTATTATCTGTATAATTTATCAATGCACTGCGCGTTTATCTTGACATGAAACAAACGAAAATCACCTTACCAAACAAGCTGCAATCTCTCGACGTAATGTATTCTAAAAAACTTTTCGTTCCATCTCTTTCTAATTTCAAAGTGAAAGCGAGACGTCCTATGCTTCTATGCACCATTCATGAGCAATACTATTTGTAAGCTCTTCGGTTACGGCCTCAGCGTTTGTACTTAGTACATCGGCCAAATTAAAAAGGTCTCTCCCAATACCGGAATTTATTCAAAAGGGAGCTTTCCGAACTTGGTCGGTTTATGGGTAGGCGTGTGTTTTTATTTCTGTATGCGTCCGTGGCAATAAGTAATAAGGTAAACATTAAGCAATGGAGGTCATTCGACGCGCCAACACAGATTCTATGCGCTGACAAAATGGAATATTCTTTTCATATCGATTTGTTTCTTTGTCGCTACTGGCTTTGCTAGTATAATGAATAACGTAGCCACGTTCATGTATTCGTATAACTTTAAAATACTGTATACTTACATTACAATGGAATAACAAGTTGTGTTTCGTTCAGTCACCTGAATCGATTTAATAGTGGTCACTGCTTCAATATTTATTTTATTTAAATTATAGATCTATTTTATAGCAACAGTTTATTGACCGAGTAGAATCGCTTGATTAGATATTCGGAGATCCTGGGTTTAGTTCTCATGTCAGGCAAAGTGTGTTTCCGTTTTTTTTTTATGCATAAGCCAATACCCGTCAATTGTAACTACAACTTGATTCGATTTAGACCTTTGTCCTTTATCCTAGAAGTAGGACAATCTTTATAGGTATTATAATGCTTTATTTATTCTATATCCGTATAATATATATATAATATATTTAATTTATATACAAACAAAGACAATTACAAGATTAAAATTAAACTTGTAAAAAACAATAAACTATAACTACTACTTACTATAAATAAAAAAATTGCCCCAAATCAACCCCATCAGGCAGAGTGCCCAGTAAGCTAGCAGCATTGTCACGTTGGATAGCAATGCTCATACGCTGGCCCAAGTAGCTGCTAGCTCTAGCGTCCCGGGCGGTTTCTACTAATTTTATAGAAATATCATTAAAAAGTTTGTGAGCGAAAGGGCCCCATGGACCTAATGTCTCTACCCCAAACGGCTCAAATATGAGATCCCCAGTCAGATTCTCATACTTTCGCCGTTTGAGGTTCTCTGCATGATTTGCAGCCGCGCCAGCGCTAACAGAAGTGCTTGGAATGTGGGACGGTGCAAGCGTGTCGACACATGTAGCATCCCACACCAGAGCCCGTCCCACCCTCCAAGGAACAATTAATACAATTTATTATATATAAATTGTTTGATGATATGATTGTTTGATTTGTTTCTTTGTCGCTACTGGCTTTGCTAGTATAATGAATAACGTAGCCACGTTCATGTATTCGTATAACTTTAAAATACTGTATACTTACATTACAATGGAATAAGAAGTTGTGTTTCGTTCAGTCACCTGAATCGATTTAATAGTGGTCATTGCTTCAACATTTATTTCCCATTTACGTTATCACCATAGATCGGAATAGGGACAGTTTTTCACATACCTTTGCAATGTTAGCATAGCATATTATTTGTTTCTCCCGAATGAATAATATTAAACAGAGAGTAGAATATTGACACAATCAAAAATTTTATGAGATTTAATAAATATAACAGTAGGTAGATACGTAAAAAAGTGGGTAGAAAAATAATTGTCTAAATACCAAATCAATAGCATTGAACCGAGGATATGTATTGACACAGTAAAAAAAAATATTACACTTTTTAGCTCGATAGTACCCACTTCATGATTAAAATAAAGTTTCAACCTTATGACTGTGGAGCAAAGTTCCACATTGATCGACAGCCTGTATTAAGAGTATTATGTAGAAGTTTACATCAGATTTTTGGAAAATAGCAAAGAAGAATTCTTTTTTTATTTATATCGTAAGATTCACAATTTCACGCACAATTTTTTCATGTATTTATTTGATCACAACTTGTACCGTTTCTCTGGAATCGCCATCGCAAGAAACGTCAAGTTAGCAGCCCACTTAAAGACCGTAATATCTCGGCTTGTATTATTATTATTGAAATATTGCATATATGCACTATTTCAATAATATACACAGTGCACAGTTTTTTGACATATAAATCACATTGCTTTGAACTGTATTTCTTAAGGCTCCTGCTATCTTGACGTCAAGTTAGCAGCCTCACCAAAATACTCAAATATCTTTTGAACCATAGTATCACTATTTATGTGCTATACGTCACTATTTATCACTATTTATACACATTTTTTTGACGTAGTCAAAACCATCTGATTCCGTTGTGAGGTTGCTAACTTGACGCTAGTTCAGTAAGTTGTTTTTTTTTCTATACAAAATAAAGAATGTATAAAAATGAATCGACAACTTCTCTTTTAAAAGGCTGTCAAAATACTGCATCGCTTTTCAATCTTGTCCAAAACTTAACTTTTTTATATAAATACGAGTATAATATAAAAATCTGGTGTTTATTAAAAAATAAAATAAATAAAAAGTAAGTATATAAATAAAAAAATAAAAACTAAATATTTTAATATGATATGATATATGTATATAATGTACTTGAATCGTCGTTTACATTGATAAGCGTTACGTTTCTCAGTGTATTCACTAAAACATTATCAGACCAGTTTTCAACTACAAATATGGTGCGGCCGCTTTGTACTTCGGTAATGAGCACCACAGCGTGACGAGGAGGCGATAAGCAAGGAGTTTAAATACTTCAGATAAGCTGTGAGTACCCTGTAGCCTGTACTGCCCGTGAGTTTGCCACTTAGAGACATCCAGCGACATGACGCTTACGACTCTTTTACAATACGAGTATTACCTAGAAATACTATTAACTCATCTTGCATGAAATGGAACGCACCCGATAGAAATAATTGACTGTAATATCTAAGTGATTAACGCGCCCGGTCTAGAGTGCTGAGGTTAAGCAACTTTCGCAAAGGCCGGTCATCGGATGGATGATCAAATACTCATCATCTCTTCCGTGCTTCGGAAGGCACGTATTTTACGTGGTTTGGCCCGTTCTCCCTATCCATCCATGGGGAAGGCTCATGCCCAGCGGTGGAGAAACAAAAAAAATGAGCTGTTGATGGTAATGAATGCCTATTCACTTTAGAAGTAACAAATCAACAGCTATTCGCCATAGTTCACATAAGGAACGATATATATTTATAACATCTTTGTAACTTATGGAGTGCAATAAAGATATGAATATGAATATGAATATGAATAAAACTTTCAAATTGTATTTTTGAATGTAATTTAGATTATGTATGTACATATTGGAGATAAGATCGTTTATTAATCACATCAATCAATGACATTTCAAAAACAAACGCATTCGATAACTGCGTTATTCATTAATAACAAATGCATGTTCATTTTAATTTTAAACTTACTAATCGTTTGCAGTGAAAACATCCAACAACAATTTAATCACTGATTAATGATTTTCATTTGTTTAATATTTGATGGTGATATCTCGTTCCCATACGTAAAAGTGTTGCTTTATTTACTTCCTTGCGCACGATAATTGTCGCTAATCGGATCACTGTGGCGAATTGGTTAGCGCTAACGGTAACCCATGGGCAACTCGGAAGGGCTCCTCTTACATCCAACGGTAATTCAGTCGGCTTTCTCGCACCTTATTTTATAGACGCTCGTAAACGAATTGTAAGGAATTTGAGATGATCGTCGTGTTTCTAAATGTTGATATAAGCGTTGGGGAACAGTATTCCGGATTTAATTATATGGCGACAGTATCCTTGCATGCAGTTATTGCTTTCATGCTCTCATAGTGTTGTTATCTGAAATATTATTATAACCTGTAACAAGAAATGTATGCAATCATATAACATTAAAAATAAACTTGTAAATTGGCCCACACCTTGAAGTATTTGGTAAAAACACAAAAAATATCGTTGAATGCAGTATCTCCATATGTTTCTTACCGACACACTTAATAAATAGGTTTTCTAACTTTTAAAAACCAGTCAAACAAAACTATGTTTTCAATAAATTTGTATTTATTTAGTGGACTATGACGTCACTATTATGTTTCACCAATTGAGTGTTAGTTAATCACTTTTTAGATTAGTGATTCTAATAATCTCAAAATACGGTGATAACAAAATTGAAATTGGTAATGAAATAACGTTTAAAATCAATTGTTTAAAAGTGAGTTAAGGTTCTCTACATATTCTACGACATTGATTCAGCATTAATTCCTTCAATTAGCTCATCTGTGAACGATAACTTAAATCAAGAATTAATATATTACAGACGCAATAGATCACTGGTTCGTGACTCCAATGCTTATGTGGAGACGCATAGTAGTCACCATCAATTTATTTTAGTCGATGACTGAACTCAACCAGGGTTGCCAGTGTCAAGATAAAAGTTATAAATATTTTATTTTTATTTAAAGGCCAAAGACAGCCACAGTTAACACTATCAAAAAAAAAGTGTTTGTTACTAACGAAAAATTTAAAAGCAGTATAGGAAGCATGTTGGTGAATTCGAGCTTGATAATTGGAAAAGGTGAAAAAACCGTTGCATTAAAAATTATTGCTTATTTTTTTATATTGTTTGCCAACACAATAATATTATATTTTCTGCTTCTACTATTTAATATTGTCTCTTTCTCCTTTAAAATTGTGAAAACAACGAAGCTTTGATGATTTTCTAATATTTACATAATAGGAGTAATAAATTATTAACGGGACTCTTACCATATTTATTATTTGTGCTATTTTCCGATATCATGGCGCATGCAACTGTTCCGAAATATCGAATACTCACAAATAATAAACATGGTAGGAATCCCGTTAATAATTAGGTACTCTAATGCAAGTGACCATGATAGTTTAAATAGCTATTTACATAATATTCTGTATTTGTATTTTTTAACAAAATATTATTGCTGTTATGTTTTTGACACAATGATGATAGAAAAAATATATTTGGCCTTTAAAGTTTAACTGACAACCCTAAACATAGCTGAGATAACCGCTATTGTAACCACCTACCTGACAAAGAATGTGTTGATAACAACTTGTTAGTAAATTTTTAAAAAGTACTAGTTGTGAATCAAATTAAATTTGAATACAACTGATGAGTAATTAAATAAATGACAAATGTTTTCGTGTTAATATCAATATAAGTTTCATTGTTGCAATGTTGCAATCTTGGAAGTTATTCTTTGAGAGACTCCATACATTACAACATTCATTGAATTTGCAACTTCTTTCATTACGAAACATCAGGCACACGCCTTTATGAATTATCTTTACAACCAGACAAAGTGAACCGTAAAATGTACTGAATGAAAAACAAATTTTGCATCCTTATCACGTTGAGCGTTAAGTTTAAATTGTATTATAAAAAACACTACTCTTATTACCAATTCATCTCATGCGCAGTCTTGGATTCATGATTCACGTTCCAAGTTCAAATTAAATATGTCATATTTTGGCGCCTTGAAATTCAATTACCTATTAATCCGTTTTGCTACCTCAAAAAAGTTTCGTTGACGCGCCAACCAATTTCTAGTGATGTTTTGATTTATCTTTGATATATCAAACTTGTTATTTTGTATTTTGTTTCATAATTCACTTGGTTCAAAGAAGTAGATATTAGTACCTCCTTAAAACAATTTTCAACAATTACAATGAGTTCGTTATTTAAGTAAATTACAAGTATGTAAAAAAAGAGGCTCTATATCTATATAAATATAATGACTTGTCCTGACTGACTCACTCATCATCGCCGAGCCTAAACCGCTGAAGCTAATTAGATAAAATTTGGACTGTACATTAATTGAGTGACGTTACCAGCCACTAAGAAAGGATTTTACGGAAATCACACCCTAAGGGGGTCAAATAGGGGGTGAAAGTTTGTATGAAAGTCCGTTAGTTTGAAGTTAAATATAAAACTAACATGTGAAAATTGGTATTTGAGTTATTGAAAAAATAAAAAAAATAACAGGTCTCAGGATTTTTTTGAATCTTTTTTAAACGAGTAAAAAAGGGTAAAAGTTTTTTTTTGGGAAATCGTTATTTTTAAAGTAATAACTATCAAAATTAATATTTTAATCGATCTTAACATTTTTCAACAAAAATAAAGAATGATGTGTTTTAGCATTTTTCGAAAAACCTCCCATAGAGAGGTGAAATAGGGGTGGAAAGTTTGTATGGAAATCTGTCATTCTTTAAATTTCGGTATTTGGCCTGGTTAGAAATTACGAAGAGTTTCAGGATTTTTGGAAAACGATCCCGATAAGTAGGGGATGACAATTTGTACATTAGGTTTCAGAACGGACGTAAATTAGTTATACAGAGTGATCTTTATTATGCGGTTTTGTGTTACACTTTATACTAATTCTAGCTCGCATGGATAGGCTTTTTAATGATCAAGAAGTCCGCGTAAGGACTTAGTAAATCCCCACATCTATACTCGAGGGGTTGGGGGGTATATAATTTCTCACTTCTCATTTCTATTATCATTCATCATCATCATCATACTGGAAGGAAATATTGTTTATTTATGTATTACTTGTAAGAAAAACTACTTTGACACTTGCTTAATGTGCTAATCGCACGAAGCCATCAACTAAAGAAAAAAAATTAGTTTAGCCAGTTGAACAGTGGATGCATAAAATCTAAGACAACTTATACCTACTTTATACACAAAATATCGAATCAGGCTAAGGAACTGTTGTCTTTGGCTGACAAACCTTCTGACTCGTTGCGAATCGCTAATGAATTTGTGGGTAAGAATCTTGCGAACAAAATTCTAAACGAAGTTGGTAATTCCGAGCAGTCCCTAGCACCATCGGTGTGCACAAATAATGCACTCTCCAAATCATTATTTCTGTCGCCCACTGGAAAATTGCTGCGGTGGCCAAAATGGGTTCGAGCACAAGTAATGTACACGAAATCACCTACGGTGTCCCTCACGGTAGTATACTTGGCCCAACACTCTTTATTGTATACATGAATGACATCCACTCCCTGAGAATTCCTTCCGCGGAAATCATTTGCTACGCGGATGACACTGCAAATACCAGGAAAACTAAGTTCATCTGTTTTCACAAGACTGCTTTCACATGTCCACCTCTTATGAAGGGTGTCAGAAAACATGTTTGCAACCGATCCAATGATTCATTTGATACTCACTGCAATTGTGAACGCATTCAACAGACCAAGTATCTGGGCGTAGTGCTCGACGAAAAACTCAACTTTAAGTCTCAAATAACAGCATTAGCAGCTCGCGTCCGCAATATCATAGGAGTCATGAAAAAGCTAAGAGATGTATGTGGCCTTGACATTCTAAGGACAATTTACCTGGCTGTATGTCAATGTCCTGAAAGTAATGCTTAAGAGACCTTTTAAATTCGCCACTAACGTCTTTGACTTAGAGGCTCAGGTTCCGAGTCCGGCAGCTATACATTGCTAAAGCGTGTCTAAGTGTACATAAAAACATCCTCGAAAGTAAAGATTACCATAATTTACTTCAAAAACGTGTTTTAGTTCTAACTCCGGAAAACTAGTTTTGCAAAAAGATTTTCTGCTTATGCATTTCCAGCATTATATAATTATATCCTGAAATTATGTGACATAAAAGATTACATTAATTGCATGGTAACACACGCTTGACTATCAGGCAACATAATCAATCTTACCATTTTGAAAATTTCATATAAAACATGATGACGATATTGTTTCTGGTTCACATCACAGACTCATAACTACGTTTCCCACACTGTTTGCACACCGTTATTAATAATGTTAGTTTCATTAATAAGTTGGCTTTTTTACTGAATTTTATTTCATTTTAATAATTTTCATGAATTTAATACTGCAATTCTGTTACTTAATAATTTTTTTGGTTGCCTAAGAAACAGGCAATGCCTAGTTTGGGATCCCCTGTTCCTTTCTAGATAAGTTTTAGTAATAATAAAAAAAAAATGTTTATATTGAGTACATTATTGTAAGTATAATCTAAGTTATTCCGGAAGTAATAAGCATTTTTAATTTTTTTAATTTTTTCAGTTATCAACCTCATATATGTTGTAGAACCTAATCGGTAGGCGGCCTTCACACGTCGCGTCCCCAACATCACTCGCCCAATATGTCACTACCACATAAATATACATGTAGATATATCACTACAAATTTGAATATTTGAAAATAATACTTATGAGATTTTTTATATACAACTGAGAGCGCATGGCCTTCATCACACTCACCTGATGGTAAGTGATGATAAAGCTGAAAATGATAGCGCATTTCTAAACTAATCCCTCCGGATTTCTAACTATGAAGAACTGGCTATCTCTAACTGTCAGAACACGACTACGCTACTAACATTGCTGTTTTGTTGACGGACTTATATAAGATGGTAGTAGCCACTGGGACTTACAACAAGCTGAATACCCAGACCCTCTGGGTTCAGAGACTGGTAGTTTAATCACTAGACCACAGAGACGGTTTAAATAAAGCATAAAAAATATAATTGCATTTTACCGAACTAATATATGCAATACAACCACTTCTGTTTAAATATTACTGTTTTATTATTAGTCGCAAACGGCATTATGCAATGAATACAAGCTCAGCTTACGAAGACTCCGATTCGTAATATCGTTAAGGGAGTTTATTCAAAGGAGTTTATAAAAATAATAGAATGTACGCTAAAGATATCGAAACGTAATCGTTAAACATTATCCCGAACGTGGAATTTGTTATCAAAATACCTACGAACTTAGTTAACACCAAAATGGTGAAATTATTTACACATATGTTTCAATATCTATATTGCAAACCACAGTGAAAGAAGAAGTGAAGTGAAGTGAAGTGAAGAAAAACTAATTCAACAGTTGCAATAATATTTAGATTACTATATATTAAAGCATTGTGAATGCAAAATCCAAAATAATAAAAAAATAACCTTATTGTTTTGTAGTTATTACATCAACATAAATATTTTTTTAGGCTTTTCATAAATCGTTTGTCATTAATTGCATTTTCATTTTTATTTAATCATGAAGTTTACTGTAGTTTTTTGTGGACATTACAAATAGGGATTGATGTTTATCTCCATGACTGCAGAAACATAATGTCTATGTAAATTATGTGTTAAATTACATTGAATATTTTGTAAATTTCGGTCTCTATGCGGCCACTAGTTTAATTTAATATGTCGACGAACATAAAGAAATTACCACATACGTTCAACACTGTTACCAAATGTGTTTAGGGCTATAAATTTGACATCATTCGTCATCTTTTGGTACAATCTGGTCGGATGTAGTATGTAGACCTAATAAAGGTTACGAGTCGGCTGTGTACATCGTTAACCCAATACAAATTGACCCACATAGCTGACACGTAATGAATACGAACTATTAACATGAATCGTATACTTCATCAATATTTTCCTTAACATAACAACTAGCTAATTCCAAAGGAAACAGCTGAATTCTTTTATATTCAATGTTGTATCACATACTTTAGGTTTTACTAAGACGAATACGAATACGAAATACGATTTTACATGCTCAATATTGAATATATAGTGACTAGAAATATTATAAGAAAATAAATGTTTTTATTACATAAACTAAATGAAATTGCTGGGTGATGCAGTTGCATCAGTATTCAGTTGACTATAACGGCTATGTAAGCCATGACCACTAATTTGTAAAGTGAAAGAAGAAAAAGAATGAAACTTTCCACAATTATGTTTCCCGCATAAAATATCAAAAGTTAAAAATAACGTAACGAAATAGGACAGTAATTTTGATTTGAAACTAATTTTTTAAATTTAGAAAAACAAACACGCCATTATTTTTCTATTAAGAATTTTGTTAGAACCGTAAATATAAATGAGCATTCATTCACTTTGTATTCACAACCAAGTGGTGACTATTTTTGAGAGTATGCACTGGTTTACAACTTTCGATATACAACTACAATGTTTACATACAAACGATACTATTATGAACTTTGTTTCATTTGAACCATAGCGATGTACAGAAAGTTGTAACAGTTAAACAAAATTTAAGTTTGGTTATTCACATACCTACACTAAATCAACAATGTCTCAAATTGCATGCATTTTGCTCATCTCACGTCAAACCTACTTTCCCAAAGTCAATTTGACAAACATATTAACATTTACAAACATGTATGTATAACGTACATATATTAATTATACTGCTAATTTCCTATACGCTCTCTGTTAAAATGTCTCGTTCGTATTTGTTATTAAGTATACCATGAACCCATGGAATATCCGACAGCGCCGAACCGTGCCTGGGATTTATGGTGTCATGGCATTTATGAACACAAAAGCGTTCAACAAGAGCTAGGGCTGACACTCTTACTTTGAACATCAAAACAATAAAAATAGTTAAATATTATTTAACTATTTTTATGAACTGTTGAACTGTATGAACTATATGAGCAATAGTATTTTATGTCACATATTGAGCTTTAAAGTTCAATGTCTCAAATATTTAAGTCAATTCTCATAAAACTTTCGATGCTTAAGTATCTAGTCACTTTTCGGACAATATTTTAAATTATAATTATTATCAGAATAAAATATAAAGTTTGTATTGAACGCCTTCATTTATAAACCTTCTTATTGAGGAAACTTTATAATATTATAAAATACCTACTGCGTATGTTTTTTGTATATATTAATAACCAGATTTTTTACAATCTTAATATAAAGAAATATCAAGAATCGATAATAAAGAGTCATCAATAAAGGTGCATAATTCAATGTTTTTCTTTGCAATAATAATAAAATACTGTTTTAACAGCAAAGCCTTGGGTCTTAATCCATTTATGTTTACTGAATTCATAACCCTACGCTGTGTTGTCATAAAATAGAACTATTGAGATCCCCTCGTAACGCAGTAATTGTTTAAAAGCTCGCTTTATGAGTAAAATAGAAATGTGGTCGTTACAAATGACGGGCATAAACTTCAGGCTCTCTCCTATTTATAGGAGATAAAGCATTTGCTGTTAAAAAATAACATTGTCAACTTTGTATTAAAAGCTAAATTCAAAGTAGTTTTTATGCCAAACTAGCGAACGTGTACGACGACGATTTTATGACCATGGACTAATATATTATTAGTCCATGGCAAAACTTATTAGACGGAATTGCGAACTATTTCTTGTTTGAATTTTGATGTTTTTCAATGATTGTGTTACTTCTCTGTGTTGTTATATATGTATATCTCTGTCATTATTCGTTTATCTATATCTATATTGCCATTTATTGTTTCCGTATCTTATAAATTATGATTAGAAAGTTATTAAAGTTCTTTAATATTAACTACAAAAGTTCTAAAATATCATCAGATTACAGATTGGTTGCTGGAGTATGAAGAGTTCGCGTTTTCTTTTAATTTTTGACATAGATTTTAGTAAGTAAGTTACGAACCGCCAGTGATTTAATATCTTTAATGATACTAAACTAATAACGGTAATTTCACCATTATTTCGCAGCAAGTATATATGTTGTTAGTAATTATATAAAAAAAACTATACAACCACGTTTCAAGATAAGGTACAGTGTTAATTAATCCGAATGCCGACTCTTGTCGTTTCGCCCAGCTTTTTCTCCTTCCGTTTATAAGAGAAACGTTCTTGCTTGCACAATAATTGCTGGCAGCTGTGTTGAGGCGGCATAATGGCTACGGGGAATCTGATCTGTCTATATCCTGGAGGCTTATTATGAAATGCATATGCGCGTGCTCACATATTTCGACCGAGTGTAACTGTTAAGATAGAGATAGGCCAAGTTGATTTAAAAAAAAGGATTTCTTTGAAGAAAACGTTTGGATGGCTATGCTATTTTTACAATGCTAAGTTACTATGTACTTGTATGAGGTACAAGCATATTAATCGTCGGTAGCCAAACGGACTGATTTTGTTTTAATTTACATAGCTCCCTCGGATCAACCTACCACAAACTGTCAAATTTCTTCAATAGACGTTGAACTTTATGCCTTAAGTATATGGTTGAAAGTGTATTGAAGACTCATATTAATGTATTAATAACGCATTAATAATAATAATATATAATAAATCGTAATCATTATTATTATAACTATGTCAGCATAATTGACACATCCCTTAAAAAAATTAGAACTTTATTTTTTAGTAGTAGTAGTATAAATCGCGGGTTTCGAACTAACTTGATGGTTCCGACGAATGTAAAAGAATTTTACATAAACTTGGTTATAGCAGATAACGGGTTTCCTGTGTGTAACAATGTGTATTTCGTTTAATAGTGCTTCGTAATAGTCCTTCTGCACGCAGGAAATAATAAAGGAGCGGAATCGCCCGATAAATCGGTTTCATTCGATCACACTGTAAACACGCGCGTGCGCATTGTTTCAGGATATTCTTAGTTTCAAGGATATTAGTAGGTATATGGAATTGAGTGCTCGTTCCATCAGAATGGGCAGTTAACAAAACTAGAACGAATGGAGTACAATCAAAACTTTTACAGACTTTCATTAATAATGATTAATTAATCAGGCATTGTATCGGGACATTCTTAGTTTCAAGGATTCTACTATGTAAAGAAGTACTCGTTCCATCAGAAATTTGTTAGGAATTGAATAGGTACATTCAAAAGTGTATTTGACTTTTAATTATAATGATTAATTAATTAAGTACACTGGGAGTAAGTAGTAATTAAAAATATAGAACACGCTTATATGTCTTACGTTCCACTATCGCAAAAATAAGCATGCAGCGCTACCTATTCTTGCAGAATCTAATGCTATTGGTAATTAAAGTGATTGCTTATTTAGTTTTTTTATAATTAGGTACGTCTTCATTTATTCACCACCTTTAGGCTCAACTATTCAAAGAATGACGATGACACGCTCTTGTTTTGAAGAATACAACATTTTAATGACAATTCTGACCCCATTCAATTAATTCAATCGTTCGAAAATCTGCAAAGAGAGCTTGTAATAAAACTAATGACATAAACATTATATGGCCATCATAAAAAACAGCTTGTCATGGAAAAGTTTGATTCCATTCCATAACACTTTTTATGAGCCTTCATAGCAAATCTTAGAAACAAAAACGTCAACCAGTGCAAGTAAATAAGTTGTTACGTGTTTTTTAAACTTTGATATACATTTGTTTTGATCTCATATTTGAATCGAACATCATTGTTATGTGAAAAATATCTTAATTCAACGCACTGACACACTCTTAAAAGCCCTATTACAAATCTCCACTCTGCGAGAATAGGTATTCGTTCGGACGGGCGGCCGGCGCATCGCATTTTGTAGTAATTTTGCAGTTTTAAAATAGGATAATAAATGTATCCTTAAAAATTATAAAATCTTTATTCCTCATGAAGTAACAATTATTCTGGTATAAATTTAGCTTAATAATATTATCGTAGATAGGAGAAATTCACAGTTAACTTAAAGCGATTTTCGAAGTTTTTTGGTTTAGAATAAGATTTTTTTTCTATGTATAATCTAAGAAATTGTATCTAAAAATTCCGAGGCTGCTACGATCTATACCTACGACTATATAAGAGATAACATTCTATTTTTTTTATTTCATTTGTTTAGAACAGTAGTTTAATCTATGTAGGAGCTCAAAAAAGTGCCTTCGCACATTTTATGAAGATCTTTCTCTGCAATTTTGGATTTAATTAAAAGCAAGGCCGCTACGAACTATGCCAATAGCAATAATATTCTACACTATTCAATAAGTCCAAAATTGTTAATGTATTCGTCTTTTTGAGATCAAGAAAGCCAAAATTGGCCATTTTACGCAAAAATCACAGTCGAGATGTAATAGGGCTCTTAACCTTTTCACTGAAACAACAATATTCTGCATGTTATAAAAGTTACATGCATCTGACGGAAATAATTCCACAATGAGTGATACATGTGTAAAAACTTCTAGGCGGGATAGTGAATAGTCATGTCTGCAGTTTTGTTTTATTTTCTAAAATTTGTGTTATGTCGAATATTAATGTGAAATAATGGTGGATTATTAACCGTTAAGTGTTCGTGAGTGTGCATAAGTGTTGGTAAATGGAACAAAACAGTGCAACGTCACTTTTCAAATTCTCTCAAGAAGTCTGCGTGAGGACTTAGTAAAGCCCCACATCTTTACTGAGATACTCAAGGGTTGGGGGGTATAGCATTTCTCACTTCTCATTTCTATTATCATTCATCATCATCATATTGTATATTTATGTATAACTTATAGGAAAAATTACTTTGACACTGGCTAAATGTGCTAATCGCACGAAACCATCAACTAAAAGAAAGAAAAAGAGTGATACATGTGTAGAGGCTCAGCTAATAATTGGGTAGTTGACAACAAAAACAATTAATTCCAGAACAATAAACGTATAAATGACGTAACAGTTCTTTATAACATTGACCAATTTTTTATTTGACTTAAGCATTAATTTTTTGTAACCTAAAAAGTTATTAATAAACACTCAATTGACGGAAAGAAATAGTGACGTCATAATTTGCTAACCCCATACAATTTCTATTAAAAATAATCGTTTTGACAGTTGTTTAAAAGTTTCTATATTGACTAACCAGTCAACTTCCCAATTATTACTTTATATTATTATGTTTTTTAACAAGATGCTTACGTTACCCTGCCAGCCTCCTGAGTATCTTGCTAGCTCTTCTCGGTCGAAAGCTCTCCCAAAATCCGAACTGGATTTAGTAGTTTAGTATAAATTTAATTTCCGGTTTTTTATTAATATTTGGATTTTATAGTTTTTATGTTCAATAAATAATTTGACTTTGACTTTAAGTATGTAGAAAATTAGTCTGGCAATCCAAAGACATAATGTTGCCAGCGACGCATTTTGTTTCTTTTTATATTATCAAACGAAGCAATTTAATAACTTATAGAGTCTTACTTGTTTTTAACAACGAAATATCAACTTCAATTAAATTGCAAGCTTAATGGAATGCGTGCTCATTAATCGGCCATAAGATCGTAGTTATTGATCTCGAGTGCATGGTTGATTTTAAATATAGATCGATTAAATGAACCTGCTTCGTTATTGGCTTTCTTATATACTCTTAAATATGAAAATAAATACGTTAGTGTAATACATACAGTCAATATTGTTTTATAAATTGTATCTAGACACGCGGTAGCGTGTCAAGCCATGTTCAAGCTAACAGAACTGGCGAGCCGAACCGTGTGTATATTACACGAACCATTTGGAGCCACTTTTGACCCCCTCATAACTCAAAAACTATTTCACATAAACATGTCAAATTTGGCTCATATATTAAGACTTGCGAGATACATGTGGACTCCAAATTTCATAAATACACCTAAAACGGTTATTTAAATATTAACGTCCAAAAATCGTAATTTTAATCACTGACTGACTCACGGACTGATCTATAGATAGATTAAAACTCTAACCCAGTTCCAGATGACCTAGAAAGTTCAAATTTGGCATCCAGATAGGTAGTTGGGCGAATACAAAGAAATAAATGAGAAACTAGTAAAATTTTATCAATTTATTATATTTTTCAATTAATTGATTTGCGTTTATTATTTTAAAAACTTCTTTCGATTTCGCGCCATTTCACATATTTTTTCGTGTTCATTATCAAATTACAATATGGAATGGGGTAAAGAAAATAGGATTGCAGTGATCGCGTTGCACAAAGTGGGTATTACGGAGTCATCGGTCATATTCCAGACACTTCAAAAATTCTTGGTATCAGCCGTATGTTCGTATATCGTACTATCAACAGATACAGCAAAACTTCCTCTGTCGAAGACCATATAAGAATGGGGCGGCCGCGTGCTGTTAGTACTACAAAGGCTGTTAATGCTGTCAAAGCCAAAATTCGTCGAAATCCCATTAGGAAGCAAAAAATCTTATCGAGAGAAATGAAGATTCCCGCTAGGACTCTGTCGCGTATTATAAAACAAGACCTGAAGCTCGGTGCTTATCGTCGATATACAGGACATGCCCTAAATCAATATTTACAATTAAAGAGAGTGGATCGATCAAAACGTCTTCTGTCGCAAGAAATATCCACTTTACCGATAAAAAAAAATCACGATTGAAGAGCACTACAATAAGCAAAATGATAAAGTGTACGCTCACAGTTCTAAAGAAGCTGCTCAAGTGGTCAGAAAGGTACAACGTGGTCATCATCCTGCGTCAGTGATGGTTTGGTGGGGCGTGTCTTATCAAGGCGTCACAAAGCTACATTTTTGTAAATAAGGAGTGAAAACTTCAGCCAAAGTGTAATCAAGAGACAGTCTTGGATCGTGTTGTGAAACCTATCAGCAATACACTTTTTAAAAATGTACCGTGGACTTTCCAGCAGAACTCTGCACCTGGTCACAAGTCACGTGCAAGACACGAACTATCCAGCCTGGCTTGAAACCAACGTTCCGGTCTTTATAAGAGCTGAAGACTGGCCCTCATCTAGCCCAAACCTTAACCCTTTAGACTACAAATTATGGTCAGTTTTAGAGGACATGGCTTGCTCTAAACGACACGGCGACATTAAGTCTCTGAAAAAATCTCTGGAGCAAGCAGTGGCGAAATTTCCCATGGAAACTGTGCGTAAACCCATACATTCGTGGACAGACAGATTAAAGGGCTGTATAAAAGCCAAAGGTGGCCACCTTTGGCATTTTGAAAAGAAAATTGTTTTTATTTTTTGCTGAGACTTTAATAAATAAGTGTGTACATATAAGTTTTAGTAACATTGCATTACTTCATTAAAAAAAATGCATTTTCATTTGTAACAGAACTTATGGCCAGACAAAGTATATATAATGGTGATAAGGATGAGACAATCTATTATCAGACGATAACAATCTTCGTAAATACCAATTAGCAAAGAAGCTATTGAACGTTATCGAGGGTTGCCACTCCATCGTATTATACCTCGTTTTATCTCAACAGTCTGAGACAAATTGAGAAAATCGGCTGTTTTCATAATAAGTAGGCTTAGGCACTCTCTCTGGTATAGTGTTTAATTCACCAGCCAAAGATGTGGAGGATGATGTGTCACGGGTTCGATTCCCAGATTACATATGGTCTTGATTTTTGGTGGCAGGGTGATATTTTCATGCACCATTTTTATAGGTGATATATTGATTATTGATTGATATAACGATTGCAAATATTTTTTATACTACGAAATTTTTGTTTGGCAACTTATTTGTAACATATAAAAATATTATTTATTCCGAATAAGCGTGACACGCCACATCGAAACCCGTCCCAAGCACCTGACGCGAACAAGCGAGCGCTTCTCGCGCCAAATTCATACATTAAACAGGTTTCTACACAGCTGTGTATCAGACATAGTAAATACAGCCACCTGGTATACGTTCTTTTTTCGCTAAACATTCGTAGGAGAAATTAAGCACAAGGACTGTCAATCTGCCTAGTGGGTCGCGCCGGCAAGTAAACAGGACCAATAAGATTTTAATGCAATTTTGACACCCTCTACATACGTACCATATTCCTTAAGCGATAAGAGTCAAAATTAAAGGATTTGCACACACTTTTGACAACTTAAGTATATCCTATTTCTTCAGCAGTAAGGCTCAAAATGCAAAAGTAGATAGATATATCTAAGTACTATCTATAGGTGCTAATTTTTTAATGATCACATATGCTGCGACTATATCGGTTATTACATGCAAATATTTGGTGTCCTTCGTTTAGCGATTAAATACAAGCTGAATGTGGTTGGCATTACGACTATTAACGTGTGTCAACTGAATTTATAATTCAAAATTATAATAAAGCTACACAATTTTGATTTATAAACGTAGTTGTTTCGTTGGTATAAATTAAAACTGCATGTGTTTTATTTACGAGCAATTATTTTCACATTTTTTATTTATTAATACATGGCTAACAAACTAATATTATGAATATAAAAATGTAATTGTATGTGTGTTCTTCTTTTATGAAAAAATTTAGAGGTGACCTCAAGTTCTAGTCTTAAAATAAACATCTACAATCTAAATGTGCATATCGGAAAAAGTTTCCAGAATTATAAGTTAAGAGGATTACAAAAGTAAATGATTTGAAACTAAACGTCTATTTTTAAAGAACTTAGGTACGCTCAGGAAACTCTCAAAAACGTTTAATCTGTGTTTTACTTTTCTTATTTTAATGCGTACACTATGTATCTGTGTATTCGAACATTGAGCTATTTCCCCACTACAGTTTAAAACATATAACCAATTGTATAAAGTATAAAGTTGTAGGGGACAACGGTATATCCGAAACGCAGCGAAATGCAAAGTGCAACTTCATTACAATAAACATCAGGACCGTGAAATCGAGGTCTATACCTTATTGTACACCGAATACAACAGACAGACCGACGATACATTAATTTACATATATTATTATATATGAACCTCCGCAGCCAGGTGGCCACCGCAACGTAATATGAGATCGTTAAGCAAAAAGTATCGATATAAAAACGATTAAAAAAAATAGTAGTGTCAGGTGAGTCACTGTGTAGTTTAATAAAGATTTCGATAAGATTTTAATTTTGTGCCACCAACACGGGCTAACTCAGTGGCCAGCAGCGTAAAATTGACAACATTTATTTGGGCTCTTTTATAAGTCACTTCGTCATCGGTTTGTAAGTCTATATCGTCGGGGGAGGTGAAGAATCGACAAATGAGAATCGCCTTGTTCAGTACTCTGTGTATGTAAGCCCCATTACATCTTAGTGCTCTTTTACTAAGTTCTTTAAAGTTATAAAACCAATAAAATTGTAGAAAGTAAAATCTCTGCTCAAGTATTTCTACCAGCTTCTATAGGTATGTAATTAAGATGTACATTGGCAACGGTCTGACACGGTAAATCAGCTCACGATCACGTGTCAGCGTGCGCTTGACCACATCGTCGCCGTCGTTTCGTCATCTTGAACGTGATAAAACCCAAGACTTTCCCAAAAAAACGTTTCAGGAACTGAGTTGGCGTCTTGAAGTCACCTTCGTCATGTAGGCAACAGATTTAATAGGAACTTATCGTGAGATGCATTGCTAGTATAATTATTATTTATCCTCATATCTCCTTTTAATATATTTTATCATTACTATTAAAGGCCCTTAGCCTTCATTTCACCTGCAGTAAATGGTAATAAGACCGAAAGCAGAAGCGCACTTCTTTCGAAATCTTTAACTACTGAAGAACTGAGGCCTTATTTTTAACAGAATGAAACACAATGCTACTATCATGTATGTATGCTGGTGTTGTTATGGCGACAAACTTTGATAAGATAGTAGAGCTAGCCAGGCTGACTTAAAATCAGCCTCACCATACAACCACGTCTTTTATAACTATAACCTATAGTTACTAAAGTTTCTTTCAATCCGTCTCATTACTTTAAAGCAAAAGTATTACATACTAAAACTACTATTAGCTACCTATCATTACTGTCTGTAATTTTTAACCAGTCTTAGATTTAACAAAATTAGGATATTTTAATGTGTATATTTCGCATATATTCGAAACATGTATGTAACTACGAGTAGTGTGTATGTATTACGTGTTTTGTATGGATTAAAAACAAATGCATTAACAATCCCTGCTATGAGGAAGTTCGCTTGACATATCATAATTGAGTGCATCGTGTCATTTCCTTGTCTATTCACGGACCATCGATTCTCTATAAAATCAATATCCTTCAATTGTAACACAAAAAACTACCTATTATGTCAATTAATAATACATTAACATAAAAAACAATTAAGCTATTTTTTACTTTGCGATTGTTACTTTTGTAAGACTAGTGCTGCATTGTTATACTAGATTTTGCTGCAGCGCTAATTTTTATTACGGCAGCGACGGCTATGTTGCTACTAAATATTGAACCCTATAAACCTGATATAAGGCATAACATTGAAAAGCAATAAAACTACAACGTCCCGTTTAACGGTTAAGTTCGTAAAAGTATTCTTAGTGGCATTTTCTAAACAGCAAAAGCATAAATCTATTGAAATCTCAAGCAATTATGCCAATTGCCAAGTAAATCGAAACCTAAGTTCTCCCTAAAACAGCTCTCGATTCGGTATCTTGATTCTGAGGATACTAGCCGGGCTTATGTCATGATACCTGCTGTCAGTCTGAGGATACCATCGTCGAGCTCAGGATACAAGCTATTCTTTTTTGAGAGAGTTTGCTGGTCGGCTCCAGCGGCATTTTCAGGTTTTCTATAGGGAATGGCATCACGCACTTGTGCGTGTCCCTGTTTCCTACATCTCTATCTATATATATATATATATTTCAGTCAATAGTTCGTTTGCGAGTTTGCTAACGAAATTTTAAAAAAAAGTTAAAATATTAATAAAAAAAGAAAAAAAGGAAGAAAACAGGAGAATTAAAAAAAAGAGAAGTAAATATACGTCATTGTTATTAATAATTCTATACTTATTATATTTTCTATTGTAATATTGATTTCGAAAAGTGAGATGTCAATGTTACACATATATACTGTAAGGCTCGTTCGTTTTTTTTACTGACCCATAGCCGTGCATTTGCATTTTCTATGTTCGAAAGGTCGACGGTTCAAACCCTACTTGAGGCAGTAAACTTTAGTGGTAAATTTATAGTCAGACGTTAAATAGACGTAAGTTAAAGCTCTCCATAAAAATAACATGAACATGAAACATTATAACTATAAAAATATATGATAATAATAACTAAAACCGTCTAGTTATATTTTAGCTATATTATATTTTACACACGTCTATAAGAAAGTTATCAAAAGGCAACATAAAATTAAATAAATATATAAATAAATAAAACATAGAGACAAAAAGAACTAACTATAATATATTTTTATCTTACCTTTCAAACTGAAGAATATGTTTTTAAAATTCACAAGACTGAGAAAATTATACTTATTTCTTTTAATTTAATTTATACAGACATATTGAAAGACATACCTAACTACCATTTAAATATTCAACACTATTAATTAAATGAAGTCATCAGTAGGAATATAAATGCATGAATAAAATTCTGTTTTATAACTGTTTTGGTATCCTGTTCCTTTTTGGGTTTCTATGTCATGGCATTTTTATAGCTCATTGTACGTACCAAGTGTTCATTGAATGCTTTATACACTGATGACCTCATTATATTAGTACGCCTAGACTAACTTTAGCCAAATATTTTTTGTACTGGTTTGATTGACTTCATTTTGATAAGAGCAGCCGCGGATCGTGCTCAGTGGCGTGCTCTTGTAGAGGTAGTGGACTAATGTCGACTGATGATGATGTTGGTACTGATAGCTATAGTAACTTAGCCCTGAGTGCTTATTATATTTGGTAGGTACACAAAACAGAATGACAACGTATAAATGATTAAACGAAACAAAAATATTAAGAATGATAAAGAATGATGATGATGATATGACAAAAATATTGATGGATCGATATGTAGGTACATATCTATCCATCGATCATTTACTTAACATGTTTAAATGAAAATCATTTCAAATTGAACAACTGAATCGTCCGCAATAGTTGCATTAACCCTTCCGACATAAAGCGAGTGCTCATACAAAACCAGTTTTAATAGAACTAGCCCCGCCCGTTCACCATTATACTTTATCGATGTACTAACTATATAGGTACGTTTGCAGTTATAGAATCTATATAATATGCTACTAATCGGAACGCAGATATGGAACATTTATCATGATGTGGCTCATATCAGATGCGGCGCGGCGCCACCAAAAATGCTTGTAAAATTTTTACTTCTATACCAATTTGATTGTAGGTATACGAGGAGGAACTCGAGCGCAGTGGTTAACGAGCCCGGTCTGCTATCGCTAAGGTTAAGCAACTTTCGCAAAGGCCGGTCATCGGATGGGTGACTAAAAATTTATCATTTGGAACTCCTCCTAGCTTCGGAGGGCACGTAAAGCCGTTGGTCCCGGCTGCATTAGTAGTCGTTAACAACCACCAATCCGCACTGGACCCGCGTGGTGGTTTATAGCCGTTCTCCCCATCAATCCATAGGGAAAGCTTGTGCCCCAGAAGTGGGGACAGAATGAGCTGGTGATGTAATTATACGAGGTCATTATTTTCTATTTTCATTAGGAAAGTCCTAAATTCAGCAGTGGACTTCGGACTGATTATGATGATGGTTTGAGAATGGTTACCAGTGGAAGTGCGCTTCAATCTTTGGCCTTATCACTTATCATTGAATTTCAGGTGGGCGTAATACCAAAAGCCGCCCTGTTGGCAAAAACAAAACCTACCTAACATACTACATTCGTTTGCGGTTTTAGAATCGATATAATATGTTTATAAATCAGAACGCAGATAAGAAACATTCAACATAATGTGGCCACCAATCGGCGCGGCGCGGAGCCATGTGCTAAATTTTTACTTTTATTTCAAGTTGATTATATGCGAGGTCATTATTTTCTATTTTCATTGGGAGAGGCCTAAATCAGTAGACTTCGGACTGATTATGATGATGGTTTGAGAATGATTTCCCAGTCAAAGCTTTAGTGCCTTACAAATAAACAAGGAATAAGCTTCGAATAGTTATTTAGAGTTTTGTCTCTTTTACTCTAATTTTAAATGACGTTTACATGACAGGAACAAAACAAGGAATAACTATTCGGAGCTTATTCTTTGTTTATTTGTTAGGAACTTAGTCTTTTTGTCACTGATTTTCAGGTGGGTGAACACCAAAAGCCGTTCCTGTTGGCAAAAACAAAAGATTCCTCGTTTTAAGTTCGCTATTGTACTCGTAGCTAGTTTATCGATGTGCTATGGTACGTTTGCGGTTTTAGAATCGATATAATGTTTATTAATCGCTACGCAGATATGGAACATTCATTGTTATGTTTCTAGCAAACGGCATCTGTTAATATTTTACTTTTATCCCAAGTTGATTATATGCGAGGTCATTATTTTCTATTCTCGTCTCGTCATTTATCATCGATAAATCGTGTTGTTGCGTTTTAGTTTGCGTTTAGATAAACTGTTGCTACTATCTAATATGTTAGAACTATAGGTAGGTATTGTAGACAGTTATAAATAAATAATTTATATGTCGTGGTAGGTACATTACTGGTCTGCCTCAACCGGCGAGAGGCGACTATATACCGTCTCGATAAGGATTAAGAAAATATTTTTTGGGCCTTACCTATTACTTTATGTCAGTACTTACCTGAAAACTATCCGAAAAAATACCGGAATCGATGAAGAAGCCTTTTTCTTCCAAATTAAACAAAAGAAGAACAAAAGTGCAGTTCGTGAAAACGCATAAATATCTCATATTTCAATAAATATATTACCATTTATAGAACTAATTATTAAATAAAGGCCTTTATTTAATAATTAGCAAAATTATGTACGAGTTTTCTTTGAAGTAGCGAAACGTTTACTGCAGAACACCGACACGCATTTAGCCGATTTTTATAATTTTCAGTGTTATACCCACAGCAAAGGGTACTTTCAGAAAGTGCGTTTACATAGTCAACGGGGAACCCAAGGGTCAGAAGAAGATGATAACTATTCTCTTAACTCGTTGACAAAAAAAAACCTCCTTTATTATTTAACTACCTATGCTTTATTTGAGATATTTAAATGTTTTTACGATGACTGTAATATGTTTCCACATTGCTAAATATCGATTTTAATGACACCTAAGGAAAAATACTTCTATTTATAAATATTTATGTCGCGTCATTAACTTAATTGCACGGTGCGTGACTGAGAAAAATATATAGATATGCTATTGCCATAATGTATGTATAAATGTATGGCAGAATAACAGGGTTTGTGGGTCTTCTGCAAACACTGAGCCGTAGACCTTTTTGTCTATGTTTTTTGGCAAATAATTAAACTTATTATTATTATTATTATTATTTAATTGTTAGCTTAAAGTGCAAATGCAATTTACTATACTTAAGCGTGTTTTTTGTTGCAGATATATTTATCAAGAAGTAACTGAGTGGCTGAACAAGGTCATAGGTATGTATATTTTTGATTTATTTAATATGTAGATTTTATTTTATTTTTATTTTATTTTATTTGGGAAACAAACAATACAAAAAGGTAAATATAAAAATGTTACACACAAGTTACACAGTAATCAGTAAAGTTTCCACTGCTAGTTAACACATACTTATATAAAAAAAATATTAGGACTCTAAGACAGTTCTTAAGGTGCTAAATTAAGAATTTAATTAATCTTAAGTATTATTCTAATTCATTAAGTAAAAGTTCACATATCTTAGTTTTAAAATTTGAAACGTTACAATTAAATATATCTATTGATGTGAATTTTTTATTGTATACATCACAAGATCTAAATAAAAATGTATTACCTACATATTTAGTGCGGGTAGAAGGTAAAGAAAATAATTTATAAAGGCGAGAACTTATCCGAGGGCATCGCATAGATTGCATAGATGGCATAGATTGATAAAATTAGTATTATTAGTACCTATACCTGTTTTAATTTAATGAATGTACCTACACCAATCCACTATGATGAAACATTAAAATTTTAAATAGCATAAATTCAGTTGTATAAATATTTGTTTTTATCTAGTCTACTAACTTACTGGATCTCTAAATAATTTCACTGGAATTAGCTTATCAGTTCGAAAAATATTGAACTTTGTCGACAACATTAAACACATTGAAATCACAAAATATAACCGTTGTTTGTTTTGGTTATTTTCGTATTTACCTTGATGTATAGAAAGTATTTTTTGAAACATAAAAACTACTAAAGTATGGTCCTTTTGAGTAATAATGACACAAAACAGTCATAGCATGGAGTGCCCGCCCAGCCAACGCCCGTACCTACCGGCATCGCATCGCCCATATGCATTTTTGCACGCACACTCACTATACGTCAATGTAGGTCTTGCGACGTCAATTGTATGCAAATACTTAATTTATCTATGCCCAAACGCATTCTCATGGGTGAGGCCTGAAACAGTTGAACGAGTAAGTATTGCAAAATAGCTTGAGATTTTTTGTTTTCTTTTGAAAAGAGGTTGCTGTTGCCGCCTTGGGCCTTTACTGTGTAACTCTTGTGGCCTGCGAGAAACTTGAAGGATTTCACAAGGCGTGTGATCAAAGCATTCTCACAGGGAGATTTTAAAGGGGATCACGCCATCAGTGACCCGTTGACTACTTGATTCTCTGAGGCAATCAGATCAGGTCAAGAAATTTTCGATGATATATTAAATCATCATCACCAAAGTGGCTGGCATCGGCTTGACGAGAAAAACTAATGATCGGGCTGAGTGGCATGCATTGGGGGATGCCTATTAGCAGTAGACTAATATGGGTTAAATAATATTTTTAAACTAAGATAATAACTCTTTTTATTACAGGAACACATTGTCCCTGTAATCACAGACTAAAAGATACGAATATATTGGCTGTTACCTTTGCTTATTAGTGTCATGGCGCCACATTTGTGGGGCATATCAAATCAATACTATCTACTTATATATGCTTCCCAATTATCACTTTGATAATACACGTCAAATCATATACTTATCGTATCGATTGGTATTCCCTATGTTGGTAATATCTGCCTGTCTGCTCAAATCTTTATAGTTAATTATATCCATTAAAAATTACAACAAACAAACTAAGAATATGTTAAGATAAGTTGTAAAAGTTATAAATATAATTTTAAGCAATTTTTTTGCGAACAAATTACTATTTGAAAAGTGTTTTTTCAACACTTGTGTTTCAAATGTTATAACAGAATTGTTTATTTTAGACTATCGGGACAAAAATGGTTGAATCAACATCCCACATGGCAGTCACCTCGTTAGCTAAGTCAAGGTACTTACTGAGCTTGTCCTTTTCGGCTTTCACGAGGTTCTCATCATGAGGTATGGTGATATCAACTAGTATTGCCCGGCGCTGGGATCGGTCATCCACCACGATATCAGGCTTATTGGCGACAATAGTCCTGTCCGTAATGATAGAGCGATCTCAGTAGAGCGTTGCATGACCATTTTCGAGTACTGGCGCAGGTGCATATTTATAGTACGGCACCTCCGATTCAACAAGGCCATATCCAAGAGCAAGTTGCTGGTGAATTATTCTGGCTACTTGGTTGTGTCTGTACAAATACTCTCCGTTAGCAAGATGAGAACAACCAGAAATAATATGTCGGAGTGATTCTCCTGGACGGCGGCATGCCCGACAGATGTCGACCGTACCGTCCCTCATAATATATTTCCGGTAGTTATTCGTCTTGATAACTTTATCTTCAATGGCACAGACAAAACCTTCGGTTTCCCCAAAGAGGTCACCGAAACGTAGCCAGTTCACCGAGGCAGTCAAATCTACATCAGGCCCAGTTAGAGCCCGATAGTAGCGTCCGTGTAGCACCTTGCTCTTCCATATGTCCTTGCGATCGAGAGTGCTTAGCACCACTGGTTTGCGCCAGTTTTCTGTTGCCAAGGAGAGCGGCGTAAAGTGTCTATCAACTGCCACGACATCCAAATGCATCCCGCACTCACTGTTAAGTAAATAATCCCTGAGACTGCACACCTCACGGTTATCTAGGTCCTTGGCATTTAAAAAGCCGCGACCCCCACATCTCCGCGGGATGTACAGCCTCATAACAGATGAGCGCGTAGCATTCTGGAAGTCGTGAGCATTTGACGGACTCTCCTATCCAAGGCGTTCAACTCGGTCTGAGTCCACTTTAGTATGCCAAAGGAGTATGTGAGCAGAAGCATAACCCAGCCATTAAAGGCACGCGTCTTATTGCCACCCGATAAAAGACTGTTAAGTACTTTTCTCAGGCGGCAAAAGAATCGCTCCCGTAATGACTGTTTTATGTCCCCGTCATCAACACCCAAAGACTGTGACATACCAAGATATTTATATGTTTCAACTTCAGAGAGAGATCTGAAGTTTGTCGTATCGGAGAGTTGTAAATTGGTTGAATTTACTACTCTCCCATGCTGTACATGCATAACCGCACACTTATCCACCCCAAACTTCATCTTGATGGCACTGCTGAAAGTCTCAGTAATTTTCAGCAGTTTTATCAAGTCTTGGCGGTTTGGTGCGAATAACTGCGTGCGTTATCCATGTACAACAAATGCGACATAACTTCACCCCCTCTCCGCAGTCGACAGCCTAACCTTGAATATCTTAATAAAGTACTGAGAGAATTCAAAGCTAGACACAACCATAAAGGACTCAGACTGTCGCCCTGGAATATGCCACGCTCTATCCTTATAAAATCCTGCGTGGCAGAAACACTATCTCGACATCCTGGTTGACACAAGACCGTGGTCCACTGCCGCATACATGACATCAAAAATGATTTTAAAGTTATATCAATTTTATATAACTCTAAAATCCTTACCAACCATGAATGCGGCACCGAATCATATACCTTCTTATAATCAATCCAGGCTGTGGAGAGAGTCCCTCTGCCTCACCGGATCTTCTGGCATATGGTCATGTCAATGCGGAGAAGCTCCTTAGTACCACGGGACCCAACCCTACATCCATTCTGAGTCATGTCCAAAATATTGTTTGCAACAATGTGCAGTTAATTTTTGTTCTCAGAATGGATGTAAGGAGCTTATCTAATGTTGGTAAGCACATGGGTCTATAATTTTTCGGTTCCGTGGTACTACCTGATTACCGGAGCAGAAAAGTGACACCAGTAGTCAACAAACTTGGGAGTGAGCCGAGCTCTATGGCTTCTTGGAATTGCGTTGCCAGTAACTCGTGTGAACATCGAAACCATTTGATCCAAAAGTTGTGCAATCCGTCCGGTCCTGAGCATTTCTAATTTTGGGCCGTACGGATAGCACAACTTACGTCAGCTGTTTTTTTTTTTTTTTTTTTTTTGGAGAGAGATTGCTGATTGTCGCTGCGGCATTTTCAGCTTCACCGGGCTTTTTGGGGGCGGCGAGGAACGTACAGGGTCCCTCAAGCCGTGTGAAACGAATCACCTTCGGAGGTTATCTAGAGGGAACGGCATCGCACACAAGTGCGCGTCCCCGTGCCCTACTAGATTCTCCGAAGGGTTCGGATCGGATCGGGGTTCGGATCGGATCGGAACGTCAGCTGTACTAATATTTATAGCCTTTATTATTTTTATTATTATCATTAGAATCTTAAGTACCTAAGAACTTTATTTACCATACGATGAAGTAAGTGAAAATGAGAATTTAGAACGATAATAGAGGATCGCAGGAAGATTTGTGCACTGATCTCCAAACTTCCATATGAAGATAGCACTAAATGATAATGATGAATGGGAAAGAAAACTCTCTCTAAGTTCAGACTGATTCAGAGACATCCGAAAGTCTAAAGATCAAATAAAATTACTTAAATAACTTACTCGAATATTTTGTTGAATAAATATGTTGTCCCTTCGTCAACAGCATTGTCATTGTGCTTTTATCTAATCTTATCGATGTTTAATAGTGTGGATTGGTAAACGTACAGCGACTTCAGGCACTGTGTAGGTAGATATACCTACTATATACTAGCGTACGTACATACTACGCAATATACAGTTTGGGATGACTATTGTGTATTTGGAGGAGCTCAATGGCGCAGTGGTTAACGCGCTCGGTCTGCGATTGCTGAAGTTAAGCAACTTTCACAAAGGCCGGTCATCGGATAGGTGACCAAAAATGTATCATCTCTATATTTTTAACATTATAAATGTTACAATATACCAAATTAACAATATAATTATTTTAACATTATAAATGTTAACGTTGAAACTTTGAGAGCCTCTCTTGAAAAGCTATGATTTTACACTTTGGCCCTTATACATAGGAACCAACGATATATATATTTGTTATAAATATTGTGGTGTCCGCAGCGAAATGTAGCGACTTTTCTAAAACGTTATCTATAGCTGCGAAGAGAGAATCATTTGTTCGTATGAACTGGCGTGGTTATGGCACAGTTGCACGTCGCGTCGCAGAATACCGGTTCTACCACACCTACGACGGAGATAGGGCTGCTAAACATATAGCCCCTTACCAATAAACAAAGATAAGGTCCGAATAGTTATTCCGTGTTTTGTCCCTGTCATGTAAACGTCATTTCAAATTAGAGTAAAAGACATAAAACACGGAATAACTTTTCGGAGCTTATTCTTTGTTTATTTGTAAGACCCGTAGGATTTAATACTTAATTTTTTTTGTTTATGAAAATTATTATTATTACTCCCTTAAGGGTACTTGGCCTTCGTGTCACTATCTTACCATTTTAAGTGATGAAGCCCGAAGGAAGTGCAAGTTCACCAGCAACCCTTACTGCTGAAAAACTAACAGTATTATCTCTAAGTAAATGTTGAAACACAACAATGCAACTAACATTAATGTTATAGCGACTTAACAAGATGGTGGCAGCTTACCAGGCAAACCTAAAACAAGGTATATCACCAATCAAACTAAAAACAAACATGTACTCACCGCTCGTAATCGAAACTGGGACTTCCGGGTTAAATTACTTCATGGTTGTTGTCATAAGATGACAATAGTTAATACTCGCTTAGTTACCTCTTTGGAGAACGTGAAACGCTAATACAATGTGGCGTACTTTTGTGTAGCCGCTTTACAATACAGCGCTGTTTTGTAAAGCAGCTAGCCTTTAAAAACAAACCCTAAGGCAATCAGCAAAATCTCTTAAAGTAAAGCAGCGTATTATACAATCGGAATTTAACTGCAATATAAAATATATAAGATATTCAAGATACAATAAGTCAGAAGCTTAAATAATACAAGACACTAGATTACCTACTTAGCCATATTAGTACCTATTGGATACAGTTGACAACCCTAGGTTGAAGTAAATATCATATCTTAGTGCATATTTACCATTAGCTGTTGGGACTGCTATCGTATTATGTATGTATTATGTACCACATTACTTATAGTATATATGGTGCTATTTTCCACTGCGTCACAGAAATTCACGGGACCAGTCTTGTTTTTACAAAAATGGTTGTCTACTATGTCTTGCGGTAAAATAATATTTTGTATAATTTTGTGACAAAGAGGCTTTTGGTGACTTGGTGACTCAAATTCTGTAATTCTCAAGCGCTAAAATGCTATAGGTAACCTTATCTTATTAGGTCATGTATGCTCGTCCTCTCCTACTTCCGAATCCCTGTCGAGACCCTCGGGCCTGGGCAGGGAGCAAAAAAAGGTCGTGTATACTTATTTCAACTATCGTAGGGGCACCATTGTTCGACACAGTTTTCGTCTTAATTGTCTGTATTCAGTGGTCGTGGTCTTTATTCCATTATAATAATAAGATAGTTCTATTCAGATTGCCCACCTCGATTATACAAAAATTGCCCGACCAATGATGATCAATCCACAACTGTTTTGTTTGTGCAAACACGTTAGGACGTATTAACTAACCTGTTTCATTAGACATCGTGTTAGCTCACCTCGCCTGTTGCACAAAATAAGGAGACCCACAGAAAGTAACCTTAATAGATACCGCGCTCGAGGAACGCACACATATCCCTCTCACAGACACGAATCTCGGAGCAGCTGGCCCCCACCCCTCCCGATCCTCTAAATGCCACTATACATTTACAGAATACACTAAACTGGACACTAGTTTAGGCCCAAGACACCGTACTCGTAGAACAAGGGCACGACGTACCGGTTCACACGCGCTTCTCTCCCCACCACGGCCCGGTCAACCCGAGCCAAGGTCCGATCCTTTAGAGGCGCCCTCGGGTTGTTCCGCTACCCGATGCGATCCGAACCCTTCGGAGAATCTAGTAGGGCACGGGGACACGCACTAGTGCGTGATGCCGTTTCCTCTAGAAAACCTCCGAAGGTGATTTGTTTCACGCGGCTTGAGGAACCCTTAAGTTTCTCGCCGCCCCCAAACAATCCTAGTGAAGCTTAAAATGCCATCTGAGGGAAAAAAAGGAGCATTTGGAAATAGTCCGAGCACAGCTGTTACGTTGTCCATGTGTGCGTTGCTCGAACGCGTTTGTATGAAGCTTACCTACTGTTGGTCTCCTTATTTTGTGCCTGTTATCTGTATAGCTAATCGGTCGGTGTGTCCGTCACACGATTGGAGCGTACGAACCGCTCTAGCCGTATTATTGTCGAGACAAGCGTGAAAGTGCCACCAGCTTTCTACATTCCCTATGCGGATACGAAGCTTTTGCAAGTTCAAAAATGTGTCGCGTTAATAGTGAAGTGAAATTATAGTACCTAATAATAACAAAGTAAAGCAAAATAAATAGCCTATAACTGTCCCACAGCTGGGGAAAGACCTCCATCATTGAAATCAAGTCATCACTACAATTAATGGGTAATGGCTTGCTTGTCAAATGCGGGTTGGTGAACACAAACCCCGGGCTATATGCATGAAAAAATCCGAACACACACTTTGCCCGACCTGGGAATTGAACCCGTGATCTTCGGGTATCGGTGCTCGGACCGGACTCGGTTTTCCACTTGTCCACCGATGCGAACAATAACAGTAATAATATAATAAAACTTTTACTAGACACCTGTTTACAGAATATCTACATGTCGCTAATACAAAATTTTTATACTTGTAGGTAGTGTAGGTAATAAATGCAACTATTAAATGCCATTAAAGGTAAAAGTATTCACAATCACTTAAAGATACCTTGATGCTATGTAGGCTTAAGAAAAGAAAGGCTTAAGCTAGCCTTTAATAATCTTCCTGGTTTCATACTCTCAATCGATAATCTTAAAAGCAGACTGAAAATCTTTTCATAGATATAAAAAAAAAATTATAGAGATAAAAAAAAATTGTTTAACACTGGCAAAATAAGCTAACCGCCCGAAGCCATCAACTAAGGAAAAGGAAAAACAAACAACCAAATAGTTAAAGCTCAAAACAATAATTATTATTCTGAACTTAATAACCCCTTTTTAGTTATCTGGTTGAACATCAGAATCATGAAGCATCAGAATAATACTCTATGCATGCTGATTATTCTGCTTCTATCCTCGAAACATATTAGGTATTATATATATTTGTATACTAGAAGATATTATGATAGGTAGTATCGTTTAGCAGATTTATCTCATTACAGGCCTTACAGGCCGATCCAATCATGAGGATCTGATATTTTCAAAAAAGTCTAACACCCGTTTGCACTAAACTTATAAATCGCCTAAGTCTTTGCCTAACTACTACCCGGTCAAGTTAACTCGGCACCTGAGTGTAAGCGACGTTTTCGAGCCAGGTGCCGAGTTAACTTGACCGGGTAGTAGAGACTTAGGCGATTCATAAGTTTAGTGCAAACGGGTGTAAGTCATTCTCTCAATGTGCGGCGTATGCGGTAGGTGACGCCGCCACACAAGTATAAGAACTTTTGTTCTTACCTAGGAACGACAGATTGGTGTGTTGTCAATTAAAAATAATTTATAAAATGCGTAAATGACATGTCATTGCAATGATATTATAACGTAGTGATTACTTGCTCAGTGAATGATATAACATTGTGTCATTGCAATTTTTGATAAGTATATTTTTTGTATATAAATTATCAAAGGATTTTTAAAGAATGCACTTTTTGTATTCGGCTTTTGCATTTTTATATTTTTATTGAATATTTACTTAATTTAGCATAACGTGACGAAATCGGGCTGCTTTATATTTTCGTAAAGCCCAACTGAAAAGTCTCACAGTGTCCAACCAATCCAAGGTTATCCATGACCAAAGAGATTTAGTAAGTAGTTAAATGTCTTTGTCCATGACTTAGGGCAATGACATGACACTTTATTCGCTGTATTGATTCCACATAAGTTAATAACATTGTACGCAAAAGCAATAATACCTACTAAACTTTATAGAATTAAGTTGCGGCTTGGTTTATATATGTTTATATATACGAGTGTTTATATATACGAGTGTTTATATATACGATGTTTATATATATGAGTTTATATGTGCGAGACTTACTGCCCCCTAAAGATTCCCATAACAAAAACCGTAACGATATCGTAGCGACTTAGTCGTCGAAACCACTGACCCTATTTGTGTAAGTTGTGTAAATCTGTAACATGTCGGTCATTTTAAAATAATTTTGATTCAGTGCTGTTTTGTTATTTAATAAGTTCGCGAACCGTCGCATAGAGACCAAGACGCCTGTTATTCAGTAAGCTGTTCCACCGCCTGTGCCAACCCTCCACATTGTTCTGAGTTCGCGGTAACCCTAGTTCATTATTGCGTTGGACTGACCAAATGTGGGGTGGAACTAAGGGTGGATCTGGTGGATCTGGTGATAGTAACTGTAGTTCCTCCTTCTCCTCCTTGAACTTGGTTCTGCTTTCTCGGGCAAAACTTCTTTCATTCAGCATGTAAAATGCTGTCGGAATCTCATCTGGCGGCAAATATGCCAAGGCAACTAAATGTCGTAGGCTAACAGCAAAGTTACTGTTCTGACCATATCGTACTGGTAATCCGAACTCTTGGATTCGTTTCCATACCTATTATTATTTATTTCAAGCAAAGCTATTATGAGTTTTATTATCTGTCAGCTTCCTTTTTTGCTAGAGACCAAGCATCAATAGGAGCGTGGGTGGGTGTGGGCGCAAACAGCTGATGTCTTGCAACACCAGCTAGGGTCTACGTCATCTCATACCTTTTGTAATTCTTTCTTTAACACGTACGAAGAAGCTCAAGATATATGGACTAATAAAATGTTTTTGTTTTGTTTATATAATTTTTAACGCAAATTTTGTTGCGAAACAAACTACAAAAACACAAATGTTGAAAAAATTTCCACGAGCAGGATTTGAACCTGCACCCTTCTGACATACCGAGTCAGGTGCTCTTCCAATTAAGCTATTGTGGTTCTAACCAGCCCGCCGAAATTATTCAACACTATTTACTTTTTACTTTGAAAGCCAAAGGCACCCATTCAATGTCAACAACTACCGTCATTAACACCCGATCATAATATTTTTACAAATACTAAAGATCAGTTAAGAAGTAGGCAAGCTATTTATAAAATGTTTTTTCAACATTTGTGTTTTTGTAATTTGTTTCGCAACAAAATTTGCGTTAAAAATTATATAAACAAAACAAAAACATGTTGCTTCACTTTTACCTACCAACATGGTCATTGGTATAGCCTGTATAAGGGCGCCTTCAAATTAGCCGCAAAGCGCGGCAGCAGCGCTGCAGCCGCGATGCTTTGTAAATCCATATTAATAAAAAACGCGCGACTGCAGCGCTGCAGCCACGCTGCGGCCGCGCATCATCAGTTTATCAATCGACTAATGACGGTGCGCACGTATTTTTTGTTACATATTATATATTTATTATATTTAATGGGTACACATAATAATTTCGGTTACTCTTATCAACAAAATCAAGGTAAATTTACTTCCCCGAAACAAGCCGAAGCCCAACCTATTCACTAACACAAGATTCACAATTTGAATTAGCTGATATTATGTCGTCTATTTATGAGAACTTGTTTACGGAAAGTAATGATAATTAAGCACAAATAGTATTTTTGAAGGTTTTATTTTGTTTTGCAATATAATTTTCTAAGCGGGAAAGTAATTCGTAGAATTGTTTTCTTAAGTAATCCTGAAATCATTTTTCAGTATAGCCTTTTACTTTATATAATTCAGTTCGTTCACTTATACAAAATAACGGCAACGTTTTCTTAGGTTTCATTTTTTTTTCTTTATCCAAAATCCTTTTACGTTTTAATAGTAAGTAAGTGTTTCTTCGTCAGAGTCCATCTTGAAACTAAATGTACAACACTACGATTCTCGAATCTAGATAATTTGCGGCTAATTTGAAGGCGCCTAAATATTGTAACTAAGTAAGTTGCCAATAAACAAAACTGTCCCACTTTAAAACAGTACAGTATAAAAGGTCGCATTACTATTTCAATTACAGTAGTAATTAACCAGTAACCAATAACCAGTATGGGTTTTTTTTTATTGAGCAAGTTAGGTTTGTTTTTTTTAAGACTTGCAAAGATCAGCTAGCGCTTCTACACAATGCAAGCTGATAGAAGCTGACAAATCAGTCTTATCTACATAAAATGAATAATCGACGACCTACGTTATCTCTCGTATTAATATCATAAGATTAGAATAATTAATAAAGAGGAAACCAAGATTGCTTTCAATTCTTTAAAAAAACTGTCTATAAAAACTGCTACCAATGCCGATCGTTGTCGATCGAATGTAGATATACATAGTAGTGGAAACTGCCCACGCGCCGACTGTCTGCTAGACTCGGCGCCTATAAGCGCCGCCATCTGCAATCTATTGCGACCTGTATTTTAAAAGCTATAAATGATTTCCGATGAGGAGGTCGATGGCGCTGTGGTTAACGCGCCCGGTCTGCGATTGCTAAGGTTTAGCAACTGTTTACAATGGCCCGTCATCGGATATGTGATCAAAAATTTTTCATCCCGAGCTGCTCTGTTCTTCGAAAGGGATGTAAAGCATTAGCATATTAGCTATATTAGCAGTCGTAAACAACAACCAATCTGCACTAGGCCTGCGTGGTAGACGTGGTTTATGGCCCGATCTCCCTAGCCATCCGTAGAAAGTCGTGCCCCTCAGCAGTGGGGACATAAAATGTGTTGGTGATGATGATGATTCCCAATACGCAAAATACTTCAAAAAAGTTCCAAAATAAACTGCTTACCAATCGTACAAATAAATTGTATCGATATAAGTTGATAATAAATAGACTCGCTACTCTTTATGTTAATGCAATTGACACAACTTTATATTATCTACAATACCAACACGGCCGGTTAACATGCGCACGCGTCTCCCGAGTACAACGACAGATGAACAATGAGCAGATAAGATTTCACTGGAACAAAGACGACATGTGTTGGCGCGTATTGTCTGTCACACTGTTTTTACGTAATTTATAATGACTACATTAGTGACACTTTTACCTTGCTGACCAGTAACCAACCTCGTATCCACTTACTGTTTTAGGTCGTCTATTCATGTTGGTCCACTTCTCTGTCTCCGAGAATGGGCAATTTTAGGAAAACCTACTGAATTGTATTCACAGGTAAAAACTGAGTCATCAAAATAAGAATTAAATTAGGTTAACACCTAGAGAACAGTCATCTGATTGTTTGTAAAACTTCAACTAAGATACCTACCGCATTGTAAGGCAATAAAGTAACAATGATGAACACGCACCGTACATTTCCCAAATTTCAGTGTTAGCAACGGAAACTTGCTATTTGTAGGTAAATGTTGTTTTGTATTCTATAAAGAAACAACGTGCTAGGCTATTGTTGTGCTCAAAAATTTAAAAAAGACCAAATGGGCATACTATTGTTCTGAACATTGTACTGTTATTTTTTTCTAACGGTAACTTGCGTTGTTTCCTGAAATTTCATAATTCGTGTAACTCTTTGTTTAGTGTTTTGTTCCGTGATTCATTAAACCGTTGGTCCCAGGTTGGTGTTGTCGAACTCACCAAACCCACATTGAGTTATATGTCATTGTTCATGTGTATAGCCCTTGAGCCCACCTGTAAGACCTTTATAGGTTGACGATGATGATTAGTTATGTGCAAGACGTATGATTAAAATGAAACTGTTTCCTCTTTTCAGAGTTCGCTACAACGACATGGGGGTGAAGTTCCGGGAGTTACTACTGCTCCTGGCAGTTTGTGCGCCTTCACTTAGTGAGACCGTCAACAAAACTGCTAAGAGTAGCACCGACCCTATTTTCACCCAGTATGATGACTACGAGAACGGAGACGAGCAGGAAGTGCTCTTTAACGAGGACAGGCCATGCCCGAGAGACTGCATATGCACAGTATTCCAAGGCTACAAGATAGCCAAATGCAACCGCCTCGA
The DNA here is from genome assembly GCA_949315975.1 of Eudonia truncicolella. Lineage (NCBI taxonomy): Eukaryota > Metazoa > Arthropoda > Insecta > Lepidoptera > Crambidae > Eudonia > Eudonia truncicolella. Next base: position 11,772,019 of record OX438826.1, read on the forward strand.
GGTCGGCACGCAGAAATTTGGAGATGACATCACCGATTTGGTCATCGAAAACGCTGACCCCGGACTCTCCATACAACTCACCGATCACATATTCAGAAAGCTTGGCCTCCATCAGATTGCAACTGTGAAAATCGTGAACAGCACAATTGACTTTGTCAGTCCGAGCGCTTTCTATGGCCTCTCAGAACTATATGCAGTCAACTTGTCAAACAATAAGCTAAAGAATCTTCACCCTGAAACATTCGCTAGCAATAAGAAATTGTTACTGCTCACGTTAGCAAACAACCCACTCAAATTCCCAGAACCTGGTTCTGATGATTACTTCCTCAATGCAACAACAGTACAAGAACTCGACGTGTCATATTGTAACATGAAAAATATTACCGCTAACACATTCAAGAATATGCTTGGACTTATGTACCTAAATGTAGCAGGTAACAACCTTATGGAAATGGATCCTGACACATTTAAGAAGCTATTGGACTTGGAAGAGCTTGATTTAAGCGATAACCACATTAAATCTCTGCCCGATGATATCTTTTCTGAAAATAATGAGCTTGCCACGCTCCATATTCAAAGAAATCCTATTGACACTGTCTACGGACTGCAAATCTCAGATTTGTTAACTCTTAACGCTGGGCAAACTAAAATAAAATTTGTAGGACCATCTATGTTTAACGGCATGACTTACATCGCTAATCTCAATCTGAGCGGCAACAAAATGCAGCAGATCCACAACCAAGCATTCCACAAACTTGTTGAACTGAACTACCTCGACTTGTCTTATAACAACTTAAGTTTCGTTTCCAGTGAACTTATTAAGGAAAATATTGAATTAGACATATTCAAAATCTCAAATAATCCGCTATTGAGATATTTGCCTGTCGAAGGGTTCAACTGCTCAGCTGAACAGTTCAACATTTACCTGTTTGATGCTTCTAACTGCGGGCTTGAAGAAATCTACAGCAACTCCCTTAAGACGTTCACTGCGTTATCCGTGATTAATCTGTCTGGAAATAACATCAAAACTATTAACAACAAAGTTTTTTCAGTATGTCCGAAATTAGTCGAAATTAATTTAGCTGACAATATGCTTACAACTTTAGACGTGAAAGTCTTCGAAAAAAATAATGAGTTAGGCAAACTCTTCTTGCAAGGTAATCCACTTAAAGTATTTTCAGCTGAAGTATTCATTCATACCCCGTTATTGACCTGGCTCGATATGAGTAACGCTGAACTAACTGCATTATGGAAAACAAACAAAAATCATCCACAGACCTTACTCGGAAACCTCACTTTCCTGAATGTGTCCCAGAATCATATCATAGAAATTAAACAAACTGAGTTAGACACACTGAACCATTTGCGGTCCCTCGATATTAGCAATAACCCATTGGTTTGCAACCGCGAGTTTGAAAACCTTATGACCTGGTTGAGCAAACGTAAAGTGTCGCCTAACACTAACACTGCACGTATTGCTAATTTAGCTACGGACGCCAAGGAGGAGGAAGAAACGTACAGTTGGGAGTTCCTCACTCGTAAAACTTGCGGCAGCTCTACCGTACACCCTGTGGAACCTTTACCAGCGGTGTCCGATGAGGAAATATGGGAGAGAATTGACGAGGATGCAGAAGGCAACTTTGATTTGAAGAACACTCTTGACGATGGCAAGTTAGCCGATGACACTAAGCTGAATGACAAGAAAATTAATGACGACACCGCTGACGGCGAAGATGACGACGCCGATGACGAAGCCGACGACGAGGACGATGGTGACGATGACGACGATGCAGACGATGAGAACGAAGCCGCCGATGACGCTTCCGAGGATTACAACGATGAGGAGGACAGCGACAACGTCGATCTTAAACTGAAACTTGTTGAGAAGCCTAGTGCAGTTAAGACAATTTTTATTAAATCCGATGTACCAGAGAAAGAAAAGGTCAAAGTTGCTGTCAAACTGTTAGAAAATGACAGCGTTTACGACTTCGCAGAGCCGGAGGTCTTCGTCCAGGCGTCAGTGAGTGATGGCCACAGCCGTTATGGCTACCTATGGCCGATCTTGATTGCGCTTTTCGGCGCGTTGTTATTACTCATTCTGATAGCAAAGGTGGTTATGATGGTGTGCAGTAGGAAGAATAAGCAAATTAGATATAACAGTGCCATAATCGCCGCTATGAGCCAACAGGGCCGTACTAAAAAGGACTGCGGACTGGTGTACCAGCAATTGTCGGAAGACCTGACTGGCCCGGCCACGCCCAAGCTTAGCCGCTACCAGCCCCTTCCTAATGTCACTGTCAAAGCCTCCAATATGTCATACGAGAGCAGTCCTTTCCACCACAGCAACATCGTCCCCGAAGCGGTGTGAGGCACACGGTACAAATCACGAGTTAAGAGTTTAAATACAAAATCAAACTGCGTTAACTCTCACATAAGCAGTAAGTGATAAGTGCAATCGCGGAGCAGAAAGAATTTTGTACAACGACCCTTCAATAATTGTCTTGCAAATATCAGTGATTGCACGCGAGAATTAGAGGCAAGTATTAAAGGGTCATTGAACGGAATTCTTCCTGCTTCGCGACCGCACTTTAGATAGACAGCGCTAGTCACATACGAATAACACTTCTACATTTCATAGTACAGTGCCTTCAGAATCTTCTCGAACAATACTGCGACCAATGTTTTGTATCTACTAGCGCTTCTTGAATATTATAAAGTAACAAAACGAAGTCAAATTACAACAAATTAATTTAAGATATACATCTTTATATATTATACAAATTAGTTTATAGGTTTATTTTATGAAATTAAAATTTTAAAAATTAAACACTAAAAAAAATATGTACTGTTTTTTTATTATTAATCTTAGAAGTGTCTACGTAATGACCATGAAAGCTTTGAATGTAATGAAATAATAATTTAATGTGATAAAAAGGGGAAGGCGAATATACAAGCATATTTTTAAACTTATTGTATATAAATAATAGTTTTATTTTTGCATTTACAACCCTATAGTTAAATCGAAAATAATACATTAATATTATGTTTGTAGGTTTTATATTCGTTATTAGATTCGTTAGGTTACTGTTTTGACCCATTGACCGCAAGACATAATTTTATTAGAATGATTACTTAACGGAGGGAGAGAACTAGAGAGTATGTGTTTGAACACATTCCTTCCTATTGTTACTTAATATAACCTTTGTATTGGCAATAACACTACTACAAACAACTAGGGAGGTCATCTAATTAAAGATATGTTACAAGAAAACTTATAAAAATTAAAAAAAATTACTTCAGCCAAAGCACAAAAAACCGATTGGAGATTGGACGATTGGAGGAGTAAGGAGTTCCAGATTGTGAATAGTCGTAGATTCGATTCCCACCTGAGGCACTTATTTCTTGTTTAGATATCAAGTGAAACAATAATACAATTTAAATTGCAAAAAAATAATGCACTTTTGAATCAAAACTATTTATTGGTTAACAATGAAGAAGTATAAAAAGAAATAACAATAAAACAGAATTGCACTTAAGACTAGGATATCGTACGACAGTATGTACTTACGTTCTATATTAACAATCCCAATTCCCGTATTTTTTTCTATTGATTGATTGATGGCACATTATTTGTGATTCAATAAACGGTTAGGGATTCTTCTAACAGTTTAGACAAATCTTCTTCCGATTGCGGCAATGGAGTCAATTGCAATAGACGTCGCTGAGGGAAACAAACAAGAAATTTAAAAAAATAAGACGAATTGGTCCGATTCTACGATCGTCGCTTGTTTGCACGTCATACAATTTTAAAAATAATACGAAGATATTTTCTAGATTGTCATTTGTTTGCGCATTGTTGTTACAAACGACATGGTCTTTTTTTGCTAGCAAGAGTTGTATGTATAACATTGTTCCGTTTATCTTATTATTATTTAGATGCACAAGACACGGGCTGATGACATGATAATGGCTAATAAGTTTGTTTTGACCTTGACACAGTTGATAGTTGAATAATATGCGATAATCGTCTACCCGAACCGAACCCTCCGAGAATCTTGTAGGGCACGGGGACGCGCACTAGTGCGCGCTGCCGTTCCCTGTAGAAAACCTCCGAAGGTGATTCGTTTCACACGGCTTGAGGGACCCTTTACGTTCCTCGCCGCCCCCAAACAAGCCCGGTGAAGCTGAAAATGCCGTCTAAGGCAATCAGCAATCCCTCTCATAAAAAAAAAGACACGAGCACGAGCGGATTGCGACGCGGCGTACGAATGTCTAATTCATTGCGTGTTATTCTACGGCACAATCATCGGTTATAGAAAGAACGCAATGATCTAGAAATCACTGACCACATCGCAATTCGCAAGACGTCAGTGGTACGTAAACTGTCAGCCCTACCGCACCGCACAGCTACTTCAGGAACCTTCTCAGTTAAGCGGTAGGCCTGTAGTATCATTGTTGTGTTTTTTTTTTTAATTTTTGGGTAAGCAGCCTTGATCTCACCTGATGTTAAGAAATGATAAGGCCAATTGGTGGAAGCGCACTTCACCCAGAATCCTCAACAAGTGAGGCACTGGCTATCTTATCTCTAGCTGCCGGATCACAACAATGCTACAAACAATGATGTTATGGCGACATATTTAGATAAGATAGTGGTAGCTAAGCTAGCCAGGTGGACAAACAAGTCCTACCACCAACCAAACCGAGTACACAAACATGTACCCCCCGCTGGAAAGGCGGTGGCGGTTCGCCAGCTTAGAGACAAGATAAGCTAAGTTATCACGTTAATGAAAATAAAAATTAAAAAAAAAATTAAATAAAAAAGCATGGCGTTGCAGCAGCACCTCCTGGCAACATACGAGAAGACAAAAATTTGGCCACACAAATTTTCGTAATCGAATGAATACGGATAGTAAACAAAACTCAAACTTGGCAGTCCGGTGCCACTATAATACACACCTGAGGCAGCGCTCCTTTAACCAGACTAGGTATATCATCGCTCGAGTATCCCAGCTCGCTCAGTCCATTCTCTATCTTCATGATCTCCATATACTTCAGTATGGTGTCAGCGAGCACTTTGCCAGCGTCGGCCTGCTTCTTGCCGGCGATGTTGGCGCCAAGGAGGTTAGCTGCTTCGAGGTGTTTGTCCGGATCGCTGGCTGATGTGAAACGGAATACGGCTGGTGCCGTCACCACTACCGATAGCCCGTGCGGTATTATTGGTTCCGTTCTGAAACGGTAGTGAAAGAGTGATGTAGTATAGATATGATGTATTATGGTAAAGGAATAGACAGGGCAAATTCACATAAACCACTCTATGTAGCACCTTGTCACTAACTTTACGAAATGTAGATCTAAAATAAAGTAAATTAAATAAATAAGCATCAATTGACACTACATTAGCGGCTAGCTAATAAAAAAAATACTTTTATTAGACAAGTGTGTGCCAACGACAGTAATGATCTTATCTTAATACTTATAGTTTACAAAACCACAAAATAAAGATATTAGGAAATTTTTGAATCTCTATTCCTGTTGTAAGTTTTTACTCTGAATTGGATGCTTGGCGTACAGGACACGGCGTCGCATTTATGCTGTGGTGGTCAAAAGGTTCAATTATTTAATCCTGACGATTAAAACTCGTGGTTTTAATCGTCAGGATTAAAACCAAGAGTAAAAGGGCCGTGGTCACAGGGAAACGGTCACCTTCCCCTGAGGCCCTGACGGCAAATGCCGTGTGCCTTTTCAATACGTAGCGTTCGGCTAAACTTTGGAAAACAAAACCATTAAGCGACTACCTATACCCATAGCCCGCACTAAGCTCTTGACGTGCCTCCGCGATGGGGTACCAAGGAACATGCTCGAGCGCAAACTAATTTTGCATCGTCTACCCACCCATAATTCTTGACCACGAAGCTCTAGACGTGCCCGACAGTTATAGGCTAGCTCCTCAAAAAGGTGGACGCCCGCGTTGCCGATGCCGGCCATCGTCGCGACTAGGTACATGCTCAAACGCGTAGAGTACCTACCTTAGTATCGTCTGTTAAACGCCCACCCATAGTCCTTGGCCACGAAGCTCTTGACGTGCCCACGATGGGGAGGGCGAGTCGAAGTATCTACTGTAGTAACGCCTGTTAAACGCCTACTTAACCATAGTCCTTTGCGACGAAGCTCTTGACGTAGCCAGCCCGTGACGCAGGTGCACGCCCGCGTTATTGATGGACACGCCCCTTTGTCGCGATTAGGTGCGAAGTATCTACCTTAGCTCGTCTGTTAAACGCCTACTCACCCATAGTCTTCGGCTACGAAGCTCTTGACGTGCCCCGCTATGGGGTAGGCGAGCCCGTGGCACAGGTGCACGCCCGCGTTGCCGATGCCGACACCGGCCATAGTCGCGGCGAGGTGCATGCTCGAGCGCGCCTCCACGTCGTCCGCTTTGTATACCGAACGGGTAAAGTACCTCTGAATCGTCTGTAAATAATAAAAAGAAAATTGTTGCTATATGCCCCGATTTTTCACTGGATATAATATTCTTCAATCGGAACATTTACAAAACAACACTTATAAGAGGCAAATATAAGTATGAATTTAAGGAGTCGCCATCCAGTCGGATTCTAGGCACAGAAGCCAATTTTATACAAATTGGGTTTATAATAGTGCATCTAGATTGCAGCTACTTTTTGTGGAGCAACATTTAGTATATGTTAAAACTACATAAAGTTATTAAATTAATATTATCATGGTAATGGAAAAGCGGGCCGTAAAATATTTAAATTATTGAATTTCAATACATGATTTCATCTTTGAATTACCACCATAATATAAAAAAGCTGTTAATTTGTTCATAAAAATAATCATCAAACTTTCGTGATTACATGTAATTTTTTTAACATAACTCAAACTAGTCCTACAGCAATCCAATCTGTACCTTACTAATCTGTAGCTTACCTGTAAACAAAACCTGGCCCATACATCCGATATGGGATTGCTGCCTTGATACGGCGGCCTCAGTGCGGGGTTAGCCGGCGCCGGTCCTCTCTCATCGTACGGGATCGCAGTGAAGCTCTCTAAAGCGTGGCAGAACACGTCGAAACCAGAGTAGTTGGACACTTTCTCTGGTAGAGTGAGTGTGTGCAGAGGGTCTATGATAGCCAGGTGGGGGCGCATCGCCGTGTTGGATATGCCGGTCTTCGCGTGTATCTCCTCGAAGTCGAAGATGCTGGTGCCGGTGGTCTCACTGCCAGTACCACTTGTTGTTGGTACTGAAATTGGTGTTATAGTTGTATAAAACTATAAAGTAAATAAGTTTTAAAGTATATGACTATTATTTTTAAAGTGTGTACAAACACAATCTATTAAAATTGCGGTATATATGCCCTGCAATTTTGGTATTAATAAAGTTTTTTTTTAAGTTTGCACAAACATTACTCATTGAAATGAAACACTTTAGTTTATCCAAGGTTTATAACGGAGATTAACGCACTTCTTTGTATATGTATCATAGACATACCTTTATACCCGAAGTTTCGACCAAGTTTAACTGACCGTGGTTACCGGCTGGCTGTGCCTGTCCCCGTTATGAACCTTTGATTGAAATGGAATGCGAAAGTTTAAAAGTGTACTTCAAGGTTATGTTCTGACGCTGAACGTCGTCACAAAATCTCTTTATTTAAAACCTTATAGTAAGGTACCTACGCATTTTCAAATTATTTGTATTTATTATGCAAAGAGTGCAAACAAGTCACCATAGCCAACAACAAAATAGCTACTCTTAATACAATGCTTACTCGCAATCATAGGCTTCAATTGTACAGTGACAGGTTTCCCTTTGCCGATTGGTTCATTCACGTAGTCCAGAAAGTCAGCGTCGGGATCGCAGTAATAGAGATTAGCGGCTTTGCAAGTGTCCATGACAGAGCCACCGCCCACAGCAACAAAACTATCGAACTGGCCCTCTTTGCTGAACTGGATAGCATCTTTGAAGCTGTAAGGAGGAACACACTTTTGTACCTGTTAGTGATTAGAAAATAAATTATATTGTATTCTACTTATTTATGCTTATTGCCTCACATTTGATTGATATAAATAATACCTACATAGTTAAAATTTTGGATGAATTATCTCCACAACAGTGGACACATACATAATAAAAATTATAATTGTAGTAATTGTTTAATAAATTATTGGTTTTAAATACGCTCAATACATACCTAGTATCAGTAGGTTCAACTCTGACTTTGTCATAGACTTTGAAGTTCACTCCGTTCCTGGTTAAAGAGTCTAATACAGCTTTCACAGGGCTCAAAGATACAAGATTAGGATCTGTCATGACACAAACATTCTTGGCACCAAAGTTAACCAGGTCCATACCTACTTCTCTGGTTACACCTAATCCATATCTTACTGTGGAATTTTTTATCTGTAATGATCATAATTTATTATGCTTAGAAATAAAGTGATTTCGAATAAGTATTGTCGGTATAAAACCTACAGTGGAGAGCATTTTTATGATTACTTTGACATAATTAAATCTCAATCAAAATCTAGATTAAATTATGTCAAACATAGTGTTAAATAATAAAATACAATGCACACATTTTAATAAAAAATGTTGTACAATTAAAACTACTTCTGACAGATAAAACAAAATTAAGATATACCTAATAATATATAAGATAAAATATTTACCTCAAATGCATAGTCTTTCACCGGAGTGGCATTTGAGACATGAATATTACCCCTGTAACCATGGGCAGGACATTGGCATCTGAAAATGTAATAGAACAGATAGTTTTTTTTTAATATTTACTAATAAAAAAATTACTGCTTCAATGCCGTAAATTACAAAATGTTATGTGTAGATAGTTTTTAATCAGTAGTGTTGGTGAGAGTGCATGAAACACTTTTCTAAGGGTCAGCATGACATATATGCATGTTTCGCCTGTTACCATACTCTAATGAGTATAGTCCAGATAATTCCTGGACCTAGATAATGAGTAGTGTATATTTGGTGAAACATCAGAGAAAAAAACAATAAAAGAACTGATACTCTATTCAACTTTAGCAACAATAACAACCAAGTACCTATAAATAAGTTTTTAAGTAGGTATTGTAAGAGTATGAACATACATACTATGTAAATATTATAAAAAGCTACCTAAGAACTAGGCACTTTAAAGATATAATGTAAGTAGGTATCTTCGTAGTTAAAATATATATAAATAACTAATACTTACGACGACACATTTACAGTTCGCAACAAATCAAAAACTCTTTTCCTTGTACCCATGATCAACGTCCAAAGTGTGTGTGCAATGAATGTGAACTCAGTTTTACTACTTCACAACATTTTTATCACCTAAATAAATCTTAATCTGTGTAGGTAGGTATATTGTGTTATCATCACAAATACTGTTAGCAAGAACGAGATACAATTAACTTTAGCAGAATATAAACAAAACAAAGTCAATTTCCCTGGGTACTTTGTTGTACTTATTACATATTAAAATTGAGTTTGTTAGACCAATATAATTTGTGATAAATAACTGAACTGAACTGAACGATAATGGCTAAACTTTGAAATCAATTAGGAAATTAAGAATCGAAATAAAATAAACAAGTTTTTTTTTTGTATATTGTTTTACGGCTCCGGATGAAATCGATCAAGCCTATTCGTCCGTTCTATTTTTTTAAGTAATACATAAATAAACAATATTTCATTCCTATATGATTATGATGAATGATAATAGAAATGGGAAGTGAGAAAGACCCCCCAATCCCTCGTGTATCAGTAAAGAATGTGGGGCTTTACTAAGTCCTCACGCAACTTGGTCATAGTGGTTTATGCTGCTATGTCATTAGTTTCTTAATTTCATTGTAATACATAAATAAACAATATTGATGATGGTGAATGATAACAGAAATGGGAAGTGAGAAATGATATTACCCCCCAACCCCTCGAGTATCTCAGTAAAGATGTGGGGCTTTTTTTTTTTTTAATGGCTTCTGTTGTGTTTTTCCAACACCAATAATTTCGCCAATGTCGAGTGATTAACGAGACACGTTATAATTTGGAAAATGGCCAGTAGAAGTTACAAATATTGGCCGGTAGAAGATATATCTTTTTATAAACTTTGTGAATTGAGTTATCTATCTACTTTATAATCTTATATTATTTGACTGAATAAACTTACATAAATAATTTAATATGGAAGGATAAGGGAAAGATTTACTAAGTCCTGCCAAGAAGTCAACTTGACATTGACAGTGATAGATGACAGTAGAAGTTTTTTACGTTCAGAAATTGGAACAGATTTTATTTATATACAGATATTTAAATATACAACGGTGAACGTACAGTTTAATTATTATAAGAAAAGGCTTTAGTTAGTAGAATTATACAAAGAAATTGTAAAGAAAAGGAAGTGTCTGTCTTTATTGAGTGCGTGCCGAGCGGAACGAGAGCGTGCAAGGAGACCGGACAGCACAGGACAGCGGCCCGCTGCTTTCTTGCTATACCTAGTCCTTTATCCCATCCATCATTGTTGCGCACCGCGTGTTATCGTGCAGCCTGCCCATGATGTCCAATAGGGACTCTTTCTGTAAGGACGTCAGCTTGTTACCGTGCTGCCTGCAGTGCACCCGCTTTGTTGAGCTGAGCCAGTCTTACAGAGCTTACTGTATCACGGTTTACGGAAGTAAATATTTGTCATTTGTCATGGAAAAGGATGATTGAAGAGACTTGGACGTGGCTCTTATTTATTTTATATGTTAGTAACTACTGTAAGTTCTGTTTAACTGGGTATTGTGTTGGGTATTTTACAATAGCTGGAACTTGGTACATACAGAATGCATTGAGGCTGGCATGCATCAAAACTGACTCATTACCAATTAGCGCTTACAGAATGATGTTTAGAATGCGCTAAAAGTGATTATAATAGTGAGCTTCTGATGCATGCAACATAAATATTTAAATAAAACACGAAATAGACATCAAAGTGATGTATTGATAAATTCATACAGATTTTCATTCACATACAATACACAATAGAAAAAACTATTCCAACTACAATTTCAAAAAGAATAAAACATCTTACACGCTATTAGCATCATTTGGTTACATAACTTTTTTAAGTAACATACTGACAGGCTAAAATGGCATTAAAATATTTCATCACAATTAGATTTCCACAATATATTATTAAATAAATATTTTTTTATATTATGTATGCATTGTTACAGAGAAGTTCAAAATCGAGGCTGACCCTGTACTTCTCTGAACAACAAAACAGAGTAATAATAAATTAAAAATATACTATCCATCCACCTATGTACGCTCTGTTAGACAACTATTTACAAACTATGTTGCTTGGTTACGCTACATACAGAATTATCTCATGGCAATCCAAAACAATCACTTAAACACAAATATTATCAGCAGCAGGTTCTTTCACATACTTAATTAACGAGGACTAACTTTCACTGATCATAATACAGCTTTGCTTTTTATACAACAGTTTTGTGAACGCATACATACTAATTGGAGCATAGTTTACGTGAATATTTAACGTGAGCAATAATTTACTTCTATTGTCCATAACTAAATCTAACTATGGCATCACACGCAGTATACAGGTAACTTTAAAGTAACACACACTAAAAGCTTAAAATGTAACAGGGTATTAATGAACGAATATACAGACATCTTAAATTATAGGGTTGGGAATGTGTTGTAACCAAATAAGGATAACGATCAAGCTCTCTTAAATATGATACTATTTTACATAACAATAATAAATAAAAAATTAACTAAATTATTGTTCATCTTGATCTTTAGATTTCGTCTCATGACGAGATACTAATTTGTATGCTCAGTGTTACTTTTTTTCACTATTCGAACGAGAAAAGTTTTTACTATTTATATGGGGTAGCCTTGTGTATAATATAACGCCAAAGTGGTCGAATGGCAAACCGCTCAGCCTGACACGCGAAAGTCCTGGGTTCAATTTCCAGATCTGGCAGTGTGTTTTGGATTTTTGGACGCATAGCCCGGGCTTATCGGATCACCCACTTTTGGTGGTAATTGAGCTAATAACCATTCAATTGTAGCGATGCCGATGACTTGATTTCAATGATAGAAAGGCATCCAGGCCTCAAGGCATCAAGGCCCAGTAGTGGGATAGTATACAGTATATTTACTTTTTACTTACTATGGGGTCATTTATACCCGCTTCAATAGCTTCCAAATGCTACTTTACACTTATTCGGTCAAATGGTGAATAAAACTAGCACTCTTGAATCGCCCACCGATGCGATATTGCTTCCATCTTGCCACGAGAAAACCAGCTAAGCGGTAAGAACACTATTGCTATGTCTACAAGTTTTGCTTACGTCACTGGTATTCGTCTAACAAACTTGGGAAATGTAAAAATTTTAACACGTAGTAACAAGATTCAAAGTTCCGAATCGCGAATGAATGCGCAGGCCAAACAATTATTCCGTCTAATTCCATTGCGTCTTGTAATATTTACTCTTTGGTCCATGTCGAAGGAACTAGAATAGAATAAACAGGGTTAAGAGACAATTGCTGCCTGAATTGGAAATGTAACTTTCAAAATATGCGATCGTCTATGAAACTTGACCTACGCACTCACTCGGGAATATAATCTCTATAGACAGCATGCACCAACAATCTAAGACACCTCAATATCAACTACGAGAACAAACGAGACAACAAACAGCCACTGGTCCGATAGTTTGCCGCTGATATATCATCTCTACTACTGATCACATACATATTTTGGCAAATTGCTATTATCTGTTTGTACATAGACATACAATATAATTAACTTTTATGGCCCATCCATGATCAATACTTTGTACATAGCAGTACTGCCTGTGAGGCTTATCTACAAGAACATCGTCACTTATTGATATTATTCTAAAGATTGTTGTGACATATTTTATAAGTCTCCATAATTTTATTATAAGACTCGATATATACCTATTTATATTTTAATTGAAGTTTAACTATTCACCGATTAAACGAAATTCGTTCCGCAATTTTAGTAAGTTGAATATAAACTGCTTCCTGATAAACATCTCTATACGGAGCTTTACACATACTAGAGCCTAGAGTATTAATTTAAACATTATCATTAATAAATCTCACAGATCATTATTCACACATAATGTTTGAGATCAATAAACGCTATTATAACTAGCGCCATGTAATTGAGTCTCTAGATTACTTGAAGCCACTTCGATGTAGCAAACTAACATAAAATCAAACCGCAATCTTATTACCGAAAAAAGCAACCAGTTGTTAATTGTACAATTGCAACGCGACTGCTCTAGTCGCGCTCAATGTATGTAAACTATTACATACTTTTTATATTTGTGTCCGTAATACTAATTTATCAACCGCAACTAAAACAGTCGCGTTGCAATTGTACAATTAACAACTGGATGCTTTTTTCGGTAATAAGCCTGCCGGTGAGTCAAGAAACGATAACAAACAACGCTATATGTAAAAACAATGACACTGGGTCTATTCACCGGGCGCATTTATTGAGCAGCGGACTATGCGCAGAGATACGTATTCCACCACTATCTGCCTGAACCGTATACGGCTAGCGAGTCTAGTTCAATGTCTGCTACATCACGGAAGTTTTAGAAAGCCGTAATGAATGACACAAAATTCGAGACTTAAACGTTATTCAGATATGCAGTTACGTGGCGCAGATCATAATATTTGCTTACTAAACAACTGTGAAGTTAAACAAGTTCTATATACTACACATCTTAATTTTCTTCTTCTACTACACCGTTCTACACTAACTGAAAAGAGAAATTTAACATAGATAGTACTTAGATCACATCACCAAGAGAAAACATTAAAATATGTCTTCATAGGAATTAACAATCAATACGATGGAATCAAATATTGCTTAAAATAGAATATTAGCAATGCGCAAATTGTAACAATTGTCACTCGACAAGTAGATAAGGACAGTTAGGGCGAGTGTTCAAATAAGTTATAAAATATAACTGTATAGGCTGTACAAGGTTGATATTCTCTTTCCATGATGGCCACGTCACGTCGCGACTACGCCACTATAGGAGTGACGTAGTCTACGTGTCATTGTTATGTATGGTATATTGTAATTCTAATGTCAAATTCACTATGACAACTACATGACCCTAGCTGTCTTAGAAGAGAATGTCCTTGCATAATATTACTAACACGGACTGTAAAATAATTTACAAGAGTAGCAATGACAAGAATGAAAGGTACTTCCAAAGTTAAAGACATAACCAACAGTTTAGACTACACCTATTTTAAAAAGGTTGACATTTATTTATTTTTTACAAGTCTACTTCTCTAAGAGCACAATAATTTAAGAATATTCAAAAGAATGAGCCATCATTAGAAAGCAGTTCTACGCAAGTGAATATAAAGTTAAAAATTCAATTAAAAACCCGTATCGGGACGGACTGGCTACTGGCACAATATTTACGATTGGTGTCATAAATTCGTAGCAACACTACAGCTGTCGCTATAGTTATAGATACTTCATCACAATAACATAGTCGAACAGCGCAACGAACAATACTAATATGAACAATTTCGAAAAATGCCGAACACTTGTATATCCAAAAATGGAATGGTTAAAAATTATGAGTATTAAAATTTACTGTATACGAACAATTGTTGAACACCAATAATATTTGATAACACTTGTTATCACAATGAAATGTGAGTGGTTTAATAATACTACCTTGGATGATATCAGGCAACGACAGCTTGCATAACATTTATGATTGATTTACAACAACTTCATACTGTACACTGATTGAAATGGTCCGATGAAAAGAGCTACAAACTGATGTCAATATACTGTATACAAAAAAAATATATCAAATACTATGAGTAAATAAGCTCATGGCCCAAGTGAAAGCAGAAAGCTTTAGGCCAATGAAACGATTAATCTCGCGCGTATATCCACACTTTCGGTAACAGTGTCGATTTAAATGTTGAACACTGAACATAATGATCATACAATCCGTGTAACCGTCTAGAATGATAGCTCCTTAATCACATTATCTACCGTAATTCACCTCTTTTTTATAAATGGCTGTGGCTCATACATAAACTGTATAACAGTTACATTCTGAATACACTACCTACTGCTTACCAAGAAGTTGCAATACCCACCCTAAATATTTTTATCGTAAATATAAAACGTTCCAGTTTCAAATATAATTTTGAGATCGTATTTTATCTTGCAATCAAGTGTGACCTAGGAGATTTTCGATATTATCACGCTGCTTACAATGCTTACAATACAGTCACAGCACACCAAGCGAACTAACATCCTTTAGATAACAATGTTGTAGGAATACTGTCCAATACAAAATCACCTCTATGGCATGACTAATAGAGGTGACTCGAAAGTAATCTCTTTTATGACAAATTCTTTCAAATTGGCATTCTTCCGAAAATATGTACAACTATTAATCATACCAACGCTTTCGCTGCTACCGTTTTTACATAAGCAGCTGAAGTACGAAGTCGTGAAGCGGTCTACACATATCTCCATCTTAGTCTGGCAGCATGTGCACGAAAGAGACGGGGAACATTCCGCGGCGGCCCGTACCTTCCACCTGGCCTTCCATCCAGTTGTCATCTTCTGTACGTTCGTTGATAACGACTATGACTTCGCCTTCGCGGAAAGATAACTCGTCCTCGTTGTCAGCAGAGCAGTCGTAGAGAGCTCGACATCGCCGCAAGCCGCCCATCTGATGGTGTAAATGTATCTTGACATTATTTTTGTTTCGGAGCAGACAATCTAACATACTAAATTTGCACAGCAATACATTTCACCGACGACCGACGATCTTGTAACATATCCGCTGGACGCGAGTAGCACAAATCCGGTCGATGTGGAGATTCTTGGGGGAGGCCTTTGTCCAGCATTGGACGTCTTAATGACTAAGATGATGAGGTGATACTATTTTCTTTTGGAATTGTTATGTATTTTAAACGTATAGATAAAATAAATAAATAAACAAATAAATTATGGTCATACGTAAATAAATAACAAAGAATAAACAACGTGCACTAACCATAGTGATGGAGGCGGATGGCGAGCGGGAGTGTACGCTCGACGTATCAGAGACGTCGAGCGAGCGGCTGTCGCAGCGGCGCGAGCGGTCCCGCGACCGCGAACTATCCGACAGCGCGCACTGCAGCCGGCTCTCGTCGAGGCACGAGTCCGTTATGTCGCATAGCTCTAGCGACGAGTCTTGACTAGAACATTCCTGAGAAAGCGCAATTCAAATTAACATTGTTCTATAAATACGAGTATTGTTAATTTTGGAATGAGTACATAATGTACAAAATACTATTTTAGTGGCATCAGTGTTCGACACAGTAACCCTGTTTTCGTTGCCAAAAAGTTGAATTGATTTTGTTTATAATAAATATTTATAAAATTTTATAAAATACAGTGAAAAAATTAAACGCCCACCCGACCCGACCGAAAAGTAAAAATTTACTATAGCGTTGTGTTATCAAATTTGTGGTATTTCATCTGCAAAGATGAATCTGCATGGCCATCGGTTGCAACGACCGTTGGATAGATGGCGCTGTGCTGCTATAAAAGCACTCTAAAAACATTTTTTTAAAAAGCAGTGACAAAATTCAGGGCTTACGTTGGCCTTCCCGGTAACATAGTGGTCAGTGCAGCCGCCCGGATTGCGGAAGACCCAGGTTCGATTCCTGGCTGGGTCGGATGGGCGTTTAATTTAGCTTCAGTGCAGCAATTAGCACTTGAAAATAAGAAGTAAAAATTCGTTTATAATATTTTTTTTTAATTATTAAAACTTTTGCTTTCACAATGCTATTATGTAGTTACAAGATAAAATTTTACTAATAAAATCAACCAGTACGAGACCCGGTAGCTCAGCGGTCAGAGCATTTAACCTGTAATGCAAGGGCACGGCCCTCGATTCCCACCCCAGTTTCCTGAGACTGGTTAATTTTTTTTTCTATTACAATTTTATCTTAAATTGAATTTCATTGAAATTTTACTGGATGACATTTAGGAAGCAGGTAGTCTGTATTAAATTGTTGCTAACTCAAAACTCAGCTGCTAACCCCTGTTTTTAATGATTAAAGAAAAAAATATCGATCACTGCGGTTTCTGTCGGACAGTGGTGCCACTAAATAAATGCGGACACACTAAGTGTGTTTAAATTAAAGCTAGGTAAAACATAAGATCTAGTCATTCACTGCCTACTGATCTAGTCATTAATAGATTTCAGCAAACTAATGATAACGCGTCGCGTCGTAAATAGTGAAACATTGTTTTAATGACAATAAAGAATCTCTAAACAAAATTAACATAAATAACAGCGTTTCGTTCGTGATCGTACCGAACACTTGCATAATACCGTTAATCACTGATAAATTTTAAGTCCACTAATCAGTTACAATCAAAGATATATAAATGTTAAAAACGGTATATGTTTCCTGCACGTCCAATCCAATATTATCAGTGCTGTTTATGATTTTTCAATAGAAAACGTTATTTCTCTGTCTTTAATTGTGTTAAAGTATTAGTCTACGGACGTTAATCTTTAAGCCCCTTAAAAATAAACAAAGAATAATGTCCGAATAATTATTCCGTGTTTTGTTCCTGTCATCTAAACGTCATTTCAAATTAGAGTAAAAGAGACAAAACACGGAATTACTATTAAGACCTTATTCTTTTTTTATTTGTAAGGCCCCAATAGTTTTTATTTAACTGCGTTGGCATGGACTCGCATTCTCGTAGAAATCAACCTCAAAAGCGAGCACGCACGCTTTAATACCAATAAGGGATGCATTTAGAGACTATCTAAAATATATTTCATTGTTAAGCTAGACATTTCTTTGTTTCACATGCTGTTTAATCTTGTTAATTAGGTTGATGTTTGGATATATATGATGCCACAAATAAAAGAATTTATATATTACCTCAATTCCTATAAATTTCTAAGCTACTATAAAAAATATATTATTTAAATATTTTTAAGAAATCTCACAATATTTACACAGCTATACATTTCACCACTATGATTTAACGTGAATAATCTATGCAAAACATATAACTCAAATTCTATCGACCTCTTATAAAATATGATATTCGAAAACAATATAAAGTGTACTAAGTCGATATGTATGTATCATCACAACTATGAATATATAAAAAAATATAATATGACAATAAAGTGCTATTAAAGTTTTCACAATTTTATTAACAAGGTTGAAAGCTGAAAGCCATTAGATAAAACACAATATCATGCAACGAATATAGATAATTCACGTTCTTAACTTATAGCACAGGCGTGAACTATCATAAACTCACTAGTTAGGTCATGTCTCACCATTTCCTGATAAGTATCAAATAAATAAATAAATAAAAATATTGGTCCATTTTCTTTTATAATCTAGATAATTTCTTTGACACTCATTAGGAAGTGGCGAAACCCACTTTTAATAGCCAACATTTGCCGAAAAATGGTTTATAACTTAACGCTATAATTAAATAAAAGAAGGCAGTAAAAAATCTGCTGCAACGCTATTTTCATAGCGCTCTAAAAATCATTTTGCAAAAGCTATCAAAAAGTTTGAGATCCCGTCTCTCGACAAGACATTACCGAGTTTCACGAACAAAACAAATATATTAATATGGGGTAAATCAAACAAGGGTAAGCGTGTAAGTACACTAGGTTTGCTCTCAGACGTTCTTTACCCTTCTCAGTTTCGCTTTGACGGCCTTTTCCAGGTGCAATCTATTTTTCTTCTGAAGCAAAAACAAATACAACCCTGTACTTTCGCGTCCATGTTAGTTGCTACTATTTACATAAGAGGTGTTATCTAAACCATTTTCTATTATTTTATAGACATGGTGAAAAGTTAAGACGGGTCAGCAAGGACAGATACAATAATCGTTACTTTCTTATCACCAACAAGTTACTATTCTGTGGTAGAGAGAGCTCGTTTATAGATATGACTAGGTAATTACTAAATGTCCCTATGGATACATTCCTTAGGGACATTTAATAATTACAAATAACAGTAAATTGCAAAAAAATTGCTTACTTTGAAAAAACAAAGAAGAACTATATAGGATCAAAAAAGGCATGAAGAAAATGTTTTGATGTTGTGTCAAACAAAAAAGCTAGATGTAATTTCTATATAAAATACTCATGATGACACTTTTCATATTGCTATGATAGTTAGTTAGGTGGTGTTGCTGACCCGTCCTTAATTTCCACACTGTAAAACTAGATAACACAATTAACATGTTTCCTGTGGTCTAATTGGTAGACCATACAGTCTGTCGGGTTCGATTCCTAGCGAGGACAGATATTAGAGTTCGGTTTGGTTTGCGGTAGGGCTTATTCTTAGCCCCCTTGGCTCGCGACCACCATTTTATCGAAATCTGTCGCTTTAACAAGAGCATTGGTGTTTACCATTACCATTGTTGAAGATTCCGAGCGAAGTGCGCTTCCTCCTTTGGCCATAAATATATGATGATCTTTAAGAACATTTACTGCTTAAAGAATGAAATAAAATCGATAAAAATATTTAGAGAAGCGTGTTCGCGTCATGATCTTGCAAAATCCGGAACTTTTACCATGCCGAGTCATCAAAATACTTCGGTAGGCACGTTAAGCTGTTGGTTTCGGTTGCTGTCGTATGACAGTCGTTTAAACTTACCAACTCGCGTTGGGATTGTGTCTTAAGGTCCGATCTCCCCATGTGCTTTTGTTGACATACATAGTAAAGCCTTAACACATACATTGCCTTGAAATTACAAACAATTGAATATCTATTGTGTGTCCACGGCGCCGTGTATTTGGCAGTGAATGTGTTAAACCCATTCCAGTGGGAATACTGTGCTGAAATCTATGGCATACAAAATGTGAATTTGTGATAAATTTATGATTTTTACCATATTACCCTTTTGGATGTAAGCATATGGCAATGCAATAGGACGCAATGGCAGTCAACACAAGTGACACAGGCAACAGTTCGGTTTACCATTTTTTTAAGCATTGATGAAATAACAAACGCCATAAATTCACCTTGATTACACTATAGTGGGCGGATTCTAAAATGTATCTGCATAATACATATATTATATGAATTGGTCATATTTACCATACATATTATTTTCTAATCCGTTATATCAAACTACTACAACGTAAAAAATATTATACTCGTACAAACTGTCTGTAAATAACAAACGTTAACTTTGTGTACCAAGGTTTAAATTAGAACGACCTATTAAATGGACTGGCACAAGATCGGGCCAAGTGGAGGGATCATGAGGAGGCCTATACCCAATAATGAGTGAGGAAGAAGAAGACCAACTAAAATCACAGACAGAATAATGGGCTGAGCTTATAACGATACAAAAACTATAGAAAGAGCCAATACGAATGTGCGGCCAACAACATGTATACACTTTTGACTCTAATTCCAGTGTATTAAGAGTTACATTGTTGACATGAACAGACTGTACTCGGAGCGTGCAGCTTTCGCCCGCTCCTGTAATTCTATGACGTGTTCAATTCATAATTCTGGAAAGAAACAACTGCAGGCCGCACGATCGTACCGCCTCTCTCACAGTTTTCTGCCTGCATTTACATTCACAGTTTCATCCAAACACTCAGTCCATTTCTCTACATCTCTGACTTAAATAGCTAAAGCTTCTCTACAAGAATGTGTTAGCTACCCATAAGAGATTGACATTTTAAGGTATTTTTTAGTAGTTATCATAATAAATAGGTTTTTTATTATACCTTTCTTGGAGGCGGCGTGGGTTCGTCCCTATGGGCGCCGTTATGAAGCGTGGCGGTGACCGGCGGCGGCGTGGGGGGCGGTTGTTGCGGTCGATGTTTGGGCAAGCCGCTACCGACTAGGAGGAAACAATAATATATAATCTATTTGGACGACTGAAAGTTATTAATATTTCAATGTTTTAATAGTCTGAGTATCCTATGTATTTTGATCACTTTTATTCTCTTTAAATTAAATAGTCTAACCGCCACACTCAAGAGACATTAATAAACTTTTATTTTTTATTTTATTTATTTACATTTAAAACATTCAATAGTTTTGCATCATAGCAGATCAAAAACAACTGAGGTTTGTTTAGAATGCTAGAATTAAACATACAATTAAAAATATATATTTCTATGATGACATCAGTACCTACTAATAATAAATGAATAGGCTGCAACCACAGACCTATTTTGGTCTGTGGCTGCAACAAACAAATGCGAGCGATCGCATCGCTCCAGCCTGTGCGCAAAAACCACCTGTGTGTTGATTTGTTGAAACATCTACAGATTGTTGAAGAACTGTGTTTTACTATACGTTTGATATTACTATACTTGTTAACTAAGTTGTTTACTTAACAACTTTGATTTCTTATTGTAAAATAGTCTCTAATAAAAAATCTCTTACAAAAAGGTTTACCTCTATAGTGTATTTGAATAAAGTTAAATGAAGCATAAATTATCAATCCGTCACATGCATGATGTAAATTACAATATCCTTATTTTCCCGACTGAACACGAAACAATACTGATACCCTACCAAAATCCTTATTTTGTCAAATACCTGTTAGATTTGAAGTCAACGGTAACTTACCATGCAGCGAGCGCGTGCTATCAGCTGATGGCGAAGGCGTTGACCTCGGATGCGGCGGCGGGTGCGAAAGCGCCACCGCAGGCGGCAGCGGCGCCGCGCGTTTCTTAAGGCTACCAATATTATCTGGAATACACGTGACACTTTTAGAATGGAGCGGAACAAACAATCATCCAGATTAAACGATAATTGCAAACAGCTGGAAGCAGTACGTCGAATTTTTTTAAAGATACCTAGTTCAAAACAAGGAATAGTTTTTTTTAAATTTATTTGACAAAGTTCTAAGTAATACAATTGTTTAAATAGACATAAACTTTTACGTTTACCCTAATTCAAATGAGTGCTATTTATAAAAATCTACGGTCTCAGATATAAACCTTGATAAAACTAGTCAGATATGTATTACTTTTCAAACCGGAAAGTTTTTACAAATCAATAACAAACATGTAGTTAGAAACTCGGCTTAGAACAAAATCATTATGACACATTCATCATCATCGGCTCATTTTCTGTCCCCACTGCTGGGGCACGATCCTTCCCTATGGACGGATAGGGAGAACGGGCCATAAACCACCACGCGGGCCCATTGCGGATTGGTTTGGATTATTATCTATCACACATTACCAAGAATATTATAGAATATCTTTCTACTTGACACTGGCTAAATGTGTAAATTGCACGTAAAAGAAAAAAAGAGCTCTACATACTGATGATTTGACGAATAATACTCACAGACAGCAGGTTTCCTGGGCAGCGTGGTGGGCGTAGGCGGCGCATGCTGCATCGAGTCGCAGGTGGAAGAAGGCGATCGGAGGACGGGCGAGTCGCCGCCGCCCGCGATCGCGCACGCCCCGCCTGCGTACGACGGCGGCCGGGAGCGGGGGCACTTCTTCTCCGGAGTTACGCTGCCGTTTTGCTGTTGAGAATTATAAAATATATACAGACGAATTGAGCATTTCTTCCTTTTTGAAGTCTGTTAAAAATAAACACTCTCGTTCATTGTGTGTTTTGAAAATAGTACGAGCAGCATAACTGGGATGGGTTGACATTGGCAAATGCAAAACCCTACAATAGAGGAGAAATTAGTCGCAGGTGGAAGAAGGCGATTGGAGGACGGGTGAGTCGCCGCACCGCCGCCCGCCCGCGTACGACCACAGAATAACTAATAGTACTATCGTACAGAAGACTCGCTCTCTAACAAAAGTCAAGTTTAGGTATAAAAAATTACGACTACTCGGTACGGTACGGTACGCTACGGTATAAGAAATTACCCTACTCTTAAGACTTTCATGCGAAATTGAAACTTATCGTGTGACCCGAGCGTTCATATTCCGTTAGGCAACGCTGATTCGATATCGATTTGACGTCATGAGCGCAGGGTTCCCACTCATGGATATATTTAAGTTAAATTTCGATTCATTGTTCTTTCTTTTATTTAGACACCCGTAAACGCTTACGTCAGCCTTCCCGGTAGCATAGCGATCAGTGCAGCCGCCCGAATTGCGGAAGACCCAGGTTCGATTCCTGGCTGGGTCAGGTGGGCGTTTAATTTTTTCACTGTATTTCATAAAATTTTATAAATATTTAATTTAGCTTCAGTACAAGCAATTAGCACTTGAAAATAAAAAGTTAATTTTACCCGTAAACACAACAGTATCTTTTATACGGATTATAAGATCGTTTAGGAGTCATTGTTCAGTGCACAAAAATCACAGAAATTATCGTTCGATTTACGCGCGACTACGCGCGATGTGGAGCGTGCGAGCCGAGCGGCAACCTACTGCCATACGCCGGGAGGCGCACCGACCGAACGTACCTAAACTGCGGATGTGACGGGCCCCTGTTTTGCTTTTACTACATTCAAGAACAAAAAAGAAAACCACTCAAGTTCTGTTAATTAAGGCGTCAGTTAAAACTTGCGAGGATGCACGCTCTCGTAACTCTTTCGAAAAATAGTATATGATAGTAACAGCGCTGATTGGTGCAAGGCGACCTTTGGCGGAAAAACAGCAAGAAAACAACAAATAAATTTTATGTTAAGAAACCAACAGTCAAAAGTTATCAAAGGTGCTTTGTTAAAATATTTATTTGAAGTTATTAATAGTTTCATTTTAAAGTGTTCGAAACGGATTGTTATATGTTGGCCAAAAGCTGTTGAAAAATATAAAAACAAAATGAACTTACCCTTTCATCAATAACAGTATCATCATCCGAGAAGTCTGTGGAACCGTCGTCATGTGACAAGTTCCAGTCAACGTTTATGTTTTCGAACATACTTTTTTCTCTCTTGTCCGAATTTTCCAACTGTAAAAAAACATTATTATATGCTTATAGACCGGACACGGAAGCTACCCACAATAATAAAAATTACATAGTGGACATCGGGCAATAACCCGATCTAACAAACGGAACCAAAGTCTGTACGTGCCTTTGAAGTACGGAGGTATGTACTCGGCAAATTTTGGCTTGGTCAAGATGGTGGACCGGCATTACGAAAGTTGCTCCTATTGCAATATCAGACAACCCAAACGTGAAAGTATAAAAATTATTGTACGGTGGATAAGCAACACAGGTAGGGGATTTCGTAATCTCACCGGTGATCTTGAAATTAAAAGTGGCATGAAAAACACTATGAAGTATAATAATGTTTACATTATTTATAATTTCATTATTAAGAGACATATCGTTCGAGAACTTTCGGTGTCAAAAATTTGTTACCAGTAACTTTGAATAAGAATGCGAACGAGTCCTAGTTAATGATATCATAGCGTGTTAATAAGTCACCGTCACCGGTTCAAAAATCGCATCCCAGATACACATTAAACAGACATAACATTAGAAAATGTTTTAAACTCACCAGTTCCTGACACGCGTGGTGGCCCATCTGCCTCGCGATCTGGTACGCAGTTCTTCCACTACCATCCTTGAGTGTTGGATCCGCGCCAGCTTTCAACAGCAGCTTCATCGGTTCTGTTCTATCTGTGGCTGCACAGAGATGCAATGCCGTCATGCCACTAGATGTGGTTTTGTCTAGCAGCTGGGAACCGCCATTTTGGACTAGAAAATCGACAATGTGGAGGCAGGAGCCGTCACCCAGCTCTCGCGATATGGCGAGGTGGAGCGCTGTTTCTCCGCAATCCTGAAAAGATACAGTAGGTTATAAAAAGAACCAAAAATACTCAATGCAGAGGTCAGGAGTGGTTTGCGGAAGCTCACGTCAAACAAGTCAGCTGGAATAGATACCATATTTGCTGAAGAGTTGAAACATTTTGGAGAAACAGTTACAAAAATTATAATAGATTTGTGCCATCAACTATGGCGGACAGGCTGATGGCCACATTACTGGAGGCAGTCCCTTTTTACACCTCTGCACAAGGGCTCAAATAGAGTATGTGAAAAATTACAAGCCAGTAAAATAATGCCGTATATTATCGATGGACGTCTGCAATCATATCTGCAAAAGCAAAAACGCGTACGCGTGCACCTGCAGTAGGTTCTGCAGGTGGTAGCTGTTGACGGCGTGCTCCACTTCTGACAGTTGCTTAGCCGCATCGCAGCTTAAGCGTCGTAAAATAAAGTGATCCTATCCATGGATATTTTCCTCGCGTGTCACTTGGCAACCTCGCACAGCTCTGGTGAAGCACAGCTCATAACGGTTGATGGAGGCAGGCAAACTACCCCTCCTAGTACTACAATGAACAGCTGTTGCCGGGCACGGCGGCGCCGCTGCCTCCGCGTACGCCTGCAGTAAGTAATGCAGGTGGCAGTTGTTGACGGCGTGCTCCACCTCACACAGCAGGTCAACGACATTATCTCTTTCTCCTAGTACACACACGCTTGCACATCAGACTCCAACTGCCAAATTTCCTCAATAGACTTTGAGTTTTATGTCTTAGGCATATGGTAGAACATTAATTGAAGTAATTTTACAGTTTTGGATAGGTGCAGTGCAGGCGTCGAGGCTGTACTACTGTACGAGCACGGCAGCGGCGCCGCCAGGTCCGCGCCCTCCGTGTACGCCTGCAGTAAGTTCTGCAGGTGGCAGTTGTTGACGGAGTGCTCCACTACACACAGCAGGTCAACGGCTGTCTCTTTCTCCTAGTACTACAATAAGCAGCTGTTACCGAGCACGGCAGCGGCGCCGCCAGGTCCGCGCCCTCCGCGTACGCCTGCAGTAAGTTCTGCAGGTGGCAGTTGTTGACGGCGTGCTCCACTTCGGAGAGGCGCTCGGCCGCGTCGCAACAGGTTCGCGCCGCCCATGTGCGGTAGACATACTTCTCGCGGATAAACCTGAGGCGCTCCTCCCTGAACATGATGGTTTTAAATTAATATTTGTCGGAAACTAATTAGTATAGAAATGTTTATGATCACTGGCTGATTGGCATCCCGTGAACACGACCGGTGTAAGATTAAGTGTTAACGTAAAAAGTATCGGCAAATAACGGCTTAAGAATTTTATTTTCTCTTAAAGAATTAAAACTACTAAGAAAACATAAACATTTTAACTTAACATAAGAAAGCAATACATAATAAGCGTACACATTAAAACACAAAATTAAATTAAAAGATAAAGTAAATTACAAAAAAGTCAGCAACGATTGTATGCACCGACAACCACGGATCTTAAATAAATACTTCAAATTCACATGTAGTTCTTTAACAATTATAATCTTGTGCATACTCACATAGTGCTTTCCGGCGTTAGTTTATCCCTTTCGTCGAGCGTGTTTTCCATAACTTCATTGAACATCTGATTGCCCATGTGCCTCGCTATAAGTAGCTGCGACGTGCTCAGTCTGTCTAATGTCAGTGATTGTATCCTGGATATGTGCACTCCAAGCTCTCTATGGCTTCCAGAGCATTCTATACAAACTATTACGCCAAAATTTGTTGATAACCATGTGGGGTCTGGAAATTAACAAAGTTTTTTTTTGTAGACTTACCCAAATCAATTATTCATATTATTTATCTTTAAAAAAGCTACTACAAGTTTATATGCTTAAATAAATATGAAAACAAAGATGAAAAATTTCAGCTTGTCTAGCTCCATAAAGAGTCAAATAAAAAAGTTTATTCAACGCAAACTCCTATAAGTACTAAACAGTTCGGTATCCTGGGCATATCTTTATAAGTACACGACATTTCGGCCTAAATAGTATTTTATTTTAGATGAAACGCAAAAGTTCAAAAATATATTTGGTTTAATATAAATTATATAATATAAATAAACTTCTCGATTAATTAAACTTGACCATGTACACTATCAATATCCTGACAAATGTATCTAAACAGGAAGGGCATCCTGTCATACCACAGAAGTTAAAACGGTCGTAGTTTCGTGTTTAGTGTGAGCTAATTGGTTCAACTTGGTAGAGTAAAGCCGAACACAGATGTAAAACTTCTATTTAGTTTTGCTGGTTAAAACAAAGAGTTTGATAGCTATAATAATATCTCGATTCTCGATAAGCACTTACATATCGATTTTAATTTGTAAGTAATAAGTATTACAATAAGTATTTCTATTTCTACATAAATGTTCCCACATTTCAGTTAGCATATTATTATACATTCAGCAATTTTCGAATTACCGGTAACCAGGTAGGTTAGGTAACCAAATTTTGTAATCTTAAACTGTGTTTCGGATGGTATAATATGCCGTTGATCCTTGTTGCTATCTTATAGCTGTCATTAAAACCCACCAACCCGCATAGGCCTACATACGTGTATGGAACGGTCTATTATCGAAAACTGAAAGCCTGCTTGGTTAAAGTTCATGACGTCCGTTACTTATTCTATTTAAAGTATCTTTTAATAAAAAAAACTAACCATTACTCGATCCGCAATCAGCGCAGACCGTGTTCCCAGGCATCGCCCTGACGGCCCTTATAATAGACCGCTGCAGGTCTAGCAGTGAGTGCCCTGTATCGTTGCTCTCTCCAGCTTGCTGGTGGAACGCCCTCATGAGAGCGCCCTCCTTACAGTTCACTAGCACTGACGTCCATGCACGCTGCTCATTCTCGTCTTCAGCTTGGAAGTGGTAGGTTCGGTTGTCTGCAATAATAAAATGGTTGTTTTTTGAGTGATGCTAATTCAAGTAAACAGTATTAAAATCATCAAAATTATTCAAGAGAGCACACAGGCAGTTTCAACTACTTGGGTCGTTGACTCGAAAGTAGACTATCAAATGTCCTCTTTGGTAACGGAGTTTTACAGCATACTTTTTATCAGCTTTCTCATCAGTGGGAAAGTTGCTTTTTGAAACTGAAGGTTGGTCTTTGGTGATGACGACACTATGGAGCTGGACCTTCCCTTTCCCAATTCTATTATCTTTTAAATCCTATTTCCTACTCCATTTGAATGAAACGAGAAAACAAGAAACACCTTTGAAAACAAGGAAGTACTCGAGAAAAAGAATAAATTATTTTATTGGCAAATTCACGAAAGCTGTGGGAATCCCAATGGCGACAAGGAAAACAAAGGAAAAAATACATTGTAAGTAAATGTAATCTGGGGAATGGGAGGTAATGGGACTTTCTCTAACAGGGAAAAATATTACATATAAAACAGAAGTAAATAGTAATTTTAATATATTGACACCGATATAAGAAATCAAAAAATAATAAGCCTAAAATTATTGGCGAGGGTAAAAATACTGAAAGTTATTGCTAATATTTAAAAAGTTGAAAATTATAAAGCTCAAAATGTTTTAGTTCAAAACAATCTTTGTTTTTATTATTGCTCTATTTATTATTTAAATTAAATTGAAACCTATCCCCATAAATATATAAACAAATGGTTTCAAATAAAGGTTTGAACTATGAATTTCATTCTACTTATTGAGGGTGGAATGAATAGAAGTAGGTGTATTGACCACTGTCACCACCCAACTAATAAATTGCTCCCACAGTTGTTTCTTCACACCAAATATAAAGGGTCAATTACGTAAAGAATTACTCACATGAGACTAGATCGAACGCCCTCTTGTCGTCAGCGGAGACCTTGATCTGGCAGGTAAGCAGGTTCACTCTCGCCGGGGGCTTATTCTCGTCCGCGTGAAATATGTCCAGGAAGCCTTCAGCGGTGACACGACACCGGCGTTTCTGCCACACGCGCCGCACCTTCCCCTCAGACTTCTTGAGCAAGTAGCCGCTTCTGGTGACGCCGTGCTGTTTGTCACCTTGGAGCTGGTGGAGGGAGTAACCGCCTATCGAAGAAGCCACCTGTAATGTAAGTGGCCATTATTGTACGGCACTTGCTTGCTGACGTACAGTCATACAGTGCAAGTTATCGACGTTCGAAATCGAATTGACTTTACAAAGGTTCAATCAATTTCTTGTAAGATGGCTTTCGCTATCTAGTTTTAGGGCAGGTTATTAGCGTTTTGTCTTTACTATCTACTTCTTTCTGTTTATACTTTTTAATTCACTTATTTGCTTTAAATTTTTCTTTACTTACGAGCATAATAACATCAATGAAGTATCAATGAGAGGAAATGACTCGCACACTTCTACATAAGAATTTTGTAGGATATATTATTATTTCTTATTTAGTTACTAAATTCTAAAGACCTGCCAGGGCTCATCAGTGCCCTCCTCACACCATTATTGTTTATCTGGCACTTACATCATACAAAATTAAACAAGAAACTGTCATTTCCAAACTGCACGCCTAACAAATAATAAAGCTCTGAACAAATCCTGACGTCTAGTATCCCTGAACAAATGGGAAAAAGGAAAGTTTTTCCTAAAGGCTATATTAAGTTTTCATTTTCTAAAATAGTTACCTCTCGGTCCTGTGGAGCAGCTGCCCGCAACATGTTCCTCAGCTCCAAGAGCCTTCTCCTCTCGTCGTCCTGCTGCTGTCGTATCTTCTGCAGCTGTACACTCAGATCCGCGACGTATACGCCGAAATGTTCGATCGTCTTCAAACCGTCTTGGAAGTAGTTGGTCTGAGCATGATAATACTCCACCAAGTGTTGAAGCAGCTCAATCCCCTTCTTTGTCTTTATCTCGTTGAACTTTATCAGGTACTAAAACAATATTAAAACACACTTGAAAGAAGTGAACGTTCGTGTTCATAGTTCAAACGTGGAACAGTTCAGTGTTGACTGTTGAGCTGTCAGACAGGCTGACGCCGTGTCGCCGAAAACTGCGCGTGGGCACACTGCTTATTACTTCACCGGGAACCGCGGCTAATGGGACGCGCCATAACAGATCAGGCAGACACGAGCGCGAACTGCGCGGCGCCCGGCGCGTACTGTGGAAAGCTCAAATAATAAATGCTGCCCTTCCGCGAGTTAAAATTACACTTGATGACGCACGTGCACGTATAGTGGATCCCGATTTGTCTTGCGAAGTTGTGCAATAATAATAAGTGTGGTGCGCGACCTTGCACAATATACTTGGCGCGCTGCCTATAGTTTACGTTCATCGTGTTATCATTGCATTTGTGTTTATGTTTTTAAGAAAACAAAATCTTACATATGTGAGGATACATTGCTCCTGAGCCGATCGTGAGCCTTGCTTGGGTTTGGATATTGATTTATAATATTAGATATTATGTGATCGCTAGCAACAAGAGCCGATGAGTGAACTAGCTTATAGGTTTCATGCGGCGAACCGACCGACTGGCTGGTATTGGTGTTTATTATTTGCGCGAAGCAAACGAGACGTGGAACAAAGCGCCGAAGCGAGGGTCAGAGCCAGCCAGTGCGTCGTCGTGGCCCTGCGCGGCGCAAGGCCGGTCGACGACCTGGAGTGCGCGGTACCGCACCGCCCATAGGGCTTCTAGCTTTCTTTACCTTTTTATTTTTAAAACACTGGCTGGTGCACAATGTTTGAGTTTTAGTTGAGCTTTTGAATAAATCGCTGAGAGCTTTTGAGAGTAAAAACTTTTTGTTTTTCCATTGTTTCATTCCTTTCGACCTTTTTTCGGGCCGCCCGCTGCTTTGATGAATTCATTATGTTACACCGAGAGGGTAGAACTTAAAGATGTCGTTTATGGTGAACAATAGGAGCTTAGTCTCACAAATATGAAAGGGCTTAACAAAAATAATTTTAAATTAAACCATAAATACTAATACATAATAGTAAATTAATTTAATATGCCACCCAATAAAAATCAATAAAATATCTATTAATAGAGGTAGGTAGGTACAAACATTATTTAAATGTTTAATTACGAATAGCAAATGAAATCAGCGCTGCCTTGGTGCTGATTTACCCCTCTCTAGTTACAAGAAAGGATCGAAACGATGGTCCGCGCTCAACACAACGAACTCATCGGGATGGAACAACGACCTCGCCAGACAATTGAAATAAACCAACTTCATTTTATGAATATCTCTTATTTTTATTACGTCAGAGTGGGTCATTTTATTCCAGCGTTTAAGGTTTGATAAGTCACAAGTTTTATTAAAATTTACAGCTTTAAATTATCAATAAAATATTGCTGTTTATCAACGTTTACATACACAGTTTGTGTTTATATTAAACAGAAAATAATTTATGTGTTTTCAAAATAAATAGTCGTAACGCAAAATTATTATTTGGTCAGCAGTATTATACAATCGATCAGCATAAGAAATCCTTACTGTTGGTTAGGTTAAGTTAAAAATATTTTTTCCCGAGCGAAGCGCAGCGTAGCGAGGGCCAGTCACGGAAGGAGGGAGCGGCATAAGACTGCTGTTCAGAATTATATAAGTTGCAGACTGATTTAGAAATATTTGCTGACCACAAGTCGCTGCCCAACTAGCTGCTTTACTTTTTTTTGCTAACAAAAATACGAATATTTTGCTAACCGTTTAAATATAAAAAATAACACCCATATTAAACTATATAATATGCATGTATTATACAAATAAACCTTCCTATTGAAACACTTTCTGTTGCTGAAAACTGCATTAACAACCGTTGCGTAGTTTAAAAGATCTAGGCGTACAGACAGCGGGAGCGACTTTATTTTATACTATGTAAAGATAAGGAAGGAATTTTCATTGACTTATATCAGCGGTTCCCAAACGTTTTAGTCCGCGGAACACACAAAAATCCCTTTCATCTTGAATGATAAGATATTTGAAAAAAAACCTTGAGACTTCCCCATGAAACCCACTTTAGGCATCGGTGATCTATATGATTAATTGATGATACACCACCAATATCACCATCATCATGACTGATACCAACTCAAAACCTTCCTGGTCACAAAATAATGTCCTAATTAAATTTTTATCCTAGTAGGTATCAGCTGTAAATTAATCAGTAATACCATTACTCTTTCCTTAATACTGTAATTTGCTTCATAAATAAATTGAGCTATCATGGTCCTTGCCCGGTGTGCGAATTGTGCGATGCGACCGGTCGTGAACTCAAACCAATTTGGCAGGCCATCGCCTGGGGGCATGCAGACTCTTGGCAAGTGGTAGTGCGAGCTAGTGCAGGAATTTGAACAAAAAACCACACGTCATTCTGTATGGTAACACATTCATGTGACTCATAGTTTAGGTGTTATTCTTTTCACACAATTGAGGAATTTCATGTAAAATATTTCACATTATTTCTACCAGGTTTGTAGGTATGCTGACAGAACTCTTATAAATAACCATTCCCCGATAGCCTACTAGCATATTCAACATGACTATATCCGTTCAAAATATGTGCTGTAACCATAACCATTAAGAATACATAGCGGTCAGTATTTGGCACGAATATGAGCTATTCGGCAATAACAGACAGCAACAACGGCTTCGTTGGCACTTGACATACATTATCAAAAACGAGTAACTGTAAAGACAATGTCACTGCCAATACAATCTTGGCTTTTGACCTTTCATATCTTGATCTTGTACGGCTTCTCATGTTCGGAACAGTACGGAAACGGGCCCTCGGCTTAGGAAGTAAATGGTTGTTAATATGACCATACCTCAGAATGGAAATAATGGAAGCTTTATGGGATCACTTTGTTGTCTGTCTAAGTGCGCGATCCTAATTTCCTGATAGTCAGATACAACGACGAGCTCGAGATTCTTGGAAAGTGTAAAATACTTATTTGAGATACCGTAACTTCATCACTAGTTTTATGAATTCAAAGTTCTATTCCAATTTTTTATATATTTATCTTTATATGTATAAATCTTCTGCGCGTGTGTATGTCACTGAACTCCTTCTAAACGGCTGGATCGATTTGGATGAAATTTTCTGTTTGGGTTCAAAATATAATCATATATAGGTGGATACGGGTGTTCCTAACGAATGATTTGTTTGTTTTGTTGTCATTGACGACCTCCGTAGCCGAGTGGCTTGCATGCCGGACTTTGGGCGACGCTAGCTAACTCTGAGGTTCCGGGTTCGATTCCCGGCCGCGTCAATGTGGAAAACGAACCTTTCGATATTGTGCCGGGTCTGGGTGGTTGTGGTACCGTCGTTTATTCTGATTTCTCATAATACGAGTATTTAAGCTACTTACTTGGGATCAGAACAATGTATGTGTGTTGTTAATTTTTTTTTCTTTTTTTTGTCATGGAAACTGTGAAAGCTGTACGAAATCCGCCGGTCAGCTAGTGAATAATCTTTTTATATATGTAGGACTTTTATTTATAAGCCACAAAAAGTTAGTTTTTCTATATTATAAAATAGGGTTCGGTTATGCATCCAATCTATTTTATTAGAATCATATAACGGAATCCTCCATGCGAGAGTAGTTTTACTAGTGTCTGGTTTTGAGCAATAAGTAGTCCGCAGGTGGTCCTTTAACGTTACCGCTTGTTTTAATGAAAGTGAAGGCGTCGGAATTAAACTTCCGCTCTCCGGTAGATAAAAAAGTGGATGGATAAAATTTAATGGAATTTTATCAGATATCGGTTTACTTCATCAGCGGTCAATGGCCCGACAAAAAGTTACACAGATTTACTTAAGGCTAACCTTAAGCCTAATTAAGATTTGGCTATTAATCTTATAGAGGCTTCGAGACAATCTTGTTAAGTGGTACCTACTTGTCCTATTCAAAGATATTATAAATTATTATAGATATTAAAAACCTTGTGTGAACTTATTCAAGAATTGCAACTCTTCAAAGGATTTCTAGCAACTTACTCATACACCACACCATCATTGTTCTATAATAAACCTGTTACTGCCATGCTCCGGCCTTTCCACTTTGCCATATATTGGGAGGTCAGGTCATAACAATGTACCACGTTCAATGCAGATTGGTGGGTGTAAAAGTCTGTCACCTTACGACAACAACTTAAAACAATTCTAAACATGTCTTTCAAAATACAGAGGGACTGGAAATATATTTAATTATGACCGTTTTTTTACCGACATACACTTATTTGTAAGTAGTCATGGGAGGTGACGAATTTACTGCGACAACCGAAAATTGTCTAGGGGTCATCACCGAAAACTTTCGGTGAAAACTAGCTTTCTTCTCCATTCATAAAGTAAATAGGACCCATCACTGAGTAGCGTCACCTGCGGGAACGATCGCCTCATTTTCACACTCTCATTATAAACTAAGCTGGTAAACAAAACCATGCATAACACTATTTATCCGTGCATTGTTGAGACCGTTTACTGTAATCTCCTTGAATCTGTGAGAACAATGCAGCAGATCGCGATACGATTAGTCCGAATTATCTCGGCGTGTAACTTGACACCGTTAACAACATACAATTTGCGTTGAGTGTTGTGCTTTACGCGACACGACTACAATTAAACCCGCCTGGAACACTCGCCGAGGAATCAGTAGCACAATGCCTGTTATAGACAAAATAATTGTCCTTTTGATTTGGTCTTCCACTCGGGGACGGTTACGAAACGGACTCATATATCCCGAATGCGCTGCGCCAACGTGCTCCTCTTAAATTTTCTTTATCATTCCAAGCAAAAAGTGATGAAGCTAGTTTAAATTAACAAGTATACACTATATATCTGAGCAATGTTTAGACCGTTTACAGCAATTTGTGAAGATAATTGGAACATATCGCGATTATCGTGACACGTTTAGTTTGAATTATCTCAGCGTGTAACTTGACACCGTTAACAATACAAACAACAGGCTGTGCTTTATGCGGCGACAATTAAACCCGCCTGCGGTGACCACAATGGTACTTGCCAGGGAAACAGTTGCACAATGCCTGTCATGGACAAATATATTGTTGTGTCACCAACCGTTAATTGCATTCCAGGGCATGATGCGAATGACAGAGCTATCCAATGACAAATTGCGTGCTCATTACAATGGTATGCACTACTTTTCTAATGGCCAGGTTTACCTTATTCATGGTTTAAATGTAAATATTACTAATAAAAGGCTATATATTATATATTTTATATATATATATATATATATATATATATAATATATATATAATATAATATTATATTATATATATATTATATTACTGCTTCTGGACGGACTCGGAATGTTTCACCCTAATCGATTAATAATCTTAAATGAATAATAATTGTAAAAACATTTCTTTCAGATGTTCATTTCAAGGTCAACTGTCCAAAAGTGTTATTACAAACAAGCACTTCAACAATTTGACAGGGTACCAAAATGGTTGAATCTCGATACATTTCTCGGTGCCTCAATTGGATGACCAGTCAGCCAGGTGTGATAGTCCCATTTGGAGTGGTCGCGTAAAAAGTGGAAAATAAATTCACAAACCATTACCATCACATCATAATTATTATATCTGTGCAAGTACAGCGTTATCGGGCACACTTTAACACGATTTTACCGTGTCATTGAACTTGCAAACAATTGATCTAAACCGTAATTTGTTCAGCAAATAAACGAGACTCGTGGCATTAAAATGATTACAAAATAATAATGAACCTGGGCCAGGTAGCAATAACAATTCTATTTGGCTGGTATCACGCGATCTGTATAGTTTAACGTTTTAGTGTCATGTCTTAACATAATAATCTCAGTGCGGTATGAGCATGAGTGAATGTGATATACTCGTTGCAACGCTACTATTATGTGAGGTCGGTCGTTCACACGGGTCAAATGGCTCGACGTCAAAAACTTCTTTCACGTTTAACACTTGGCAAGCGGTTTTTGCATAGCCTGAGTGAAGTAATCAAATTTTTATTGCTGATGAGTAAGCACTTGGTATTTATCTCACCTGCTGTAAGATGGAAGCTCACTTCACCTGGAACCCTCATGACTACTGAGGCGCGATGCTGTACCCTCTAGATAACCTCCGAAGGTGATTCGTTTCACACGGCTTGAGGGACCCTTTACGTTCCTCGCCGCCCCCAAAAAAGCCCGGTGAAGCTGAAAATGCCGTAGAGGCAATCAGCAATCTCTCTCAAAAAAAAAAAAACTGTCTTATCTTAAGCTGCCGGAACATAACAATGCTATAAGCATTGATGTTATGACTCCTGCTTTCGTTTCGATTATTGTAGTATGTTTGTAATCGATGTACTCTCTCACCAAATTACAATGGGTCTGACTGGTAACAACATCACGGTCCGATCTCTTCATGTCTAGGTAAAGTTTGAAAGCCTCAGTCAAAAGTTTATAAATTAAGACGTTAATATAATGATGTGCAATATTTAACACCGTAAACTTTACTTAACTGTTATGTAAAGTATCTATCTCCATGATTGAGATGGCTACGCTTAAAAAAATGCAATTTAAATACAAATAAGGATAATAAATTAAGATGTAATTTAGATGACAAATAGGAACTGTTGGGTAATGGATGAAGACCGGTGACGGGTCAATGAGTAATTAGGTCGATATCCTAACGAGAATCCCAAGCGAAATAATCGCCATCTTCAGCGAAGGACACGGTTACTTAATCAGGTTATTGTGTAACCAATATATATTTTTGAAGTGAACTGACGTATTTACTATCATTCTACTTTGTTAATCAGCAAGCATACAAAAGGGGTTTGATACTGCTTTGTATGGAAGCTAACGTAGTCTTACGTCCTCAGCCATTTTTTCAAAGTCATGACGATGATGATGAAACTTTGTGGTATATTTTAGTAGGTATTATATTTTTAGTAATTTATTTAAAGTATTTATTTAACTATGTACTAATTTTACCTTTTTTTATAAAATATTATCATCAAGACGAGATTTGGGCGGGGAACCCGTTTAGGTAGGAGCTCGACGGCCGGCGGCGCGTAGCGATTTGCGCGTTCGGTTTTTAGGGTTCCGTAGTCAACAAGGAACCCTTATAGTTTCGCCATGTCCGTCTGTCTGTCTGTCTGTCCCCAGACTAGCTCATAGACCCTTAGTACTAGAAAACTGTATCTTGGCATGGATATACATATTAATCACGCCGACAAAGTGGTGAAGTAAAATTATTATTTTTTTATGTTACCTTCTCTACACGTGAAGTGGTCTACCCCATAGTGTGGGGTGTCGTTGGATAGCAATTTCAAAAATATTGAGGGTTTGTGAAAACAGTTTTTTTGATTGAGGCATCAGTTTGTGAACTATTAAGCTTTAAAGTGCAAAATTTTGTTAGTCAAGTGTCATCCAACCCCCCCCCCCTGCCAGCCAAATAGTTGTTTTTGGAACGTGAAAAAAGTAGTTGTATATATGACGAAGTTAAGGAAAACTATCATAGCTAAGTAGGCTTTACAAGTTTACGCGTAACAGTCGACCAACTTATAAAATGTACTTGGCGCAGTACAAATTCCACATTGGGTGGTGAAACCGGTAGTGTCTACATTTAATTATATGAGCCATCGTTAAATAAATGTTCACAAATCCCCAGACCGCAATATTGAGATGGGCTACGGATCCCTACACTGCGCGTGGCCCGACACGCACTTGGCCGGTTTTTTATAGATGAGTTGGCAAATGACTCTGCTCAGTCTGCTCTGCCTGATGTTAAGCAGAAGCAAGGTCCAGATGCGAGGACACCACCTTACTAGCCGTTCTCACGATTCGCATTTGTTGCGATCTTGCACGGTAAGCAACGTTCGCAATGCCAGTAGGCTTACTCTTGAACGCTAACTCAATCTCAATACAATTCCAATGCGATTAATATGTATCAATATTGGGATAAGTTTCACAATTTCGGAACGCCCCATCTCGATAATATTTTGTTCACTCGATTTCCACGCAATTGTCGAGATGGAGCGTTCCGAAATTGCGAAACTATCCCATTATCGATAAATATTAATCGCATTGGAATTGTATTGAGATTGAGTTTGCGTTCAAGAGTAAGCCTACTGGTCATCGGATGGATGATTGTCAAAAAAAAATATAGGCAAGTCACTTAAGTAATTACAAGACACAGAGGCATTCAGAAAAGTATTTATTTAAATATTTTCTTATATTAGAGAATACAATGAACAGCATGCCCACGCCGCGTTACCTTATAAAATATGGACAACATTTAATCCTGTGAGATATAAGAAACAGTAAAACTGCGAGTTGATAACATTAAAACTCAAAAAGGTTCGTCCTACTTAAATCTCCGAGTGTATTAAGAGACTTTTCTCTCAGCTTGAGCTTGCCCTATTTAATTGCGTTGGGCTTTGGAGGCAGGTCTTTACATTATATGGTCCACATACCATGGGGAGACTTTGCCATAACCCTCCGTGCTGGTCTAATGCGGTTTGTCGATGTTAACAACTGCCATCTTACGATAACCGAATCACGGTTCAACATGAGTAGTTCTGTATATTCACCTGGCTAATATATTAGTTATTCTGTGGTAATATTCAATAAGGCGATCTAACCAAAATACCTATCTAACGTCATCCATCAATCATCCAACTTATATTGTGTGTGGTGTGTGGTTAAATGATGAAAAATGTAGGCAAGACCTGACAAAGCAAAGATTTTTCTAGACATTCATCGGGGACCGTCGACCATCCAGAAAAGTATTACCTTTGTTGTATTATAGAAAAGTGTTATAGTGTGTATTTTGGCTCTACAAATTACGAATTCGTTTGACTTCCTAATAAGCACCTAAAATTTTCAACAACGGCTTAACGTGTCCACAGAAGCACATACAAGATATTTTAAATTTGGCCACCTATCCGGTGACCCGGCATTACGAAAGTTGTTTGACTTCAAGATCACAACACAATGCGCTAAGTAGTCGTTAAAACCCACTTAACCCATTGGGGCCAATCTGAAGAAAAGGGCTGAACCCAGCATTATATTGCATTATGGGTTGATAACGACCTCAAAAATTAATTTACCAACAGATATTATCAAAGAAACAACAATATTAATATGCAACATTTTCGTCTAAAGAAGGTTTCCTTGTTTATATCCTTTATGTTGCTAATATTGGTGGTAAATGAAAACCATTTTTTTTGTGGTTTTTTGTGGTAGGTACAGCACAACATTTTACCCAATAAATGTGGGTAAATAAATATGAAAAAACCTATCTAATAGTTAAGGCTCATCTATGGCCGCTAGAGCAACGGCCATCATTTGTGTGTAGGAAGCACGCATAATGAGAGCTTGCGGTTACGCCGTAATAAGTACTCATAATAAATGAAACTAGTTTAAAGTTAAACGATCAGCTTGATTAATATATAATTACATGTAGTTAAATTATAATACAAGCGCAGCAAAAGTTATGCTGTAAGTAGGACGGCGTCTATCAATTCTATCACATACGGGACAAATAGTTACTTCACACGGCTAGCAAGTTTTAATGGAACTTTTAATAAAACGCAATTGCTTATAAAAACATTGTTTTTTTCAGGCTACTGGTCATCCGTCCGAGTTGTTAACACACTATTCCTTATCGCATTTTTATTTCTTTGTTTTTATTTCCATATTATAAATTTTATGAAACAGTTAATTTGTACACTCATGGATAGAGCGCTTGTGATTAACTTGGTCGTTCAAAAACAAACATATAAAGAGCAATAGAAAAATACAGCAATAGAAGATAGAACCATAAACCACAATGCGCCAATACAAGTTGGTGGATTTTGTAGGACTACTATCTCAAACAACATCTGGCCTAGCTTAACGAGCTCGGAGGAATTCAAACTATTTTAATTTATATGTAAACCTTACCTACTGCTATTGTTTATCAAAAATATATTTTACTTCAAATATATTTAATAACTTTTATAAAAGCATTGATTAGAAAAAGCCTTCCAGCGTCGTTTTGACAACCACCCCTTGTAAATGGGGATAAAAGCGAGCCTCTGGGCATTTTCTAATTAGTGGTTTGCGACCAACAGGTAATTGCTACGTCCGTCCAAGCAAAGCCGCTAATTGCCCATTCACAAGCAATAACTTACCTTTGACCGAACATTTTTGGCTTCCCTCCAAAATCCCTCTTGTTTAAAAAACGGACGGTTTTGTTACTTATAAGCGTAAAACATTTTCCACGTAGTAATCGAAATTTCAAAGGTGAACATCGCCTAGCTATTAACGTTATTGAGTATAGGAAGATATTCCTGAAATAAAAACCTTTGTGAGATCTTAACAAGTTCCATTCCTGCATACAAAAACTTTAATCTATAGGTACATAATAATAAAGCTAAAGAGGGTCGAAAGTCTGTACATGGATGATATTCGAAAAAAGTTGGGTCGGGGATACTTAGAATCGATAACAGAACACGTTCCAACAGTTTTTAGAATTTTTATCTGTTTGTCTGTTTATCTATTTATTTGACCAAGCATCACGTGAAAATGGCTGAACGGATTTTTATGCAAACTTTGCACATAGACAGACCATGACCCGGACTACGACATATAATACTTTTTATCCCGGCAACAGGTTCCTGTGGGATAGTGTAGTATTCGCGAACAAAGTCGCGGGCGAAAACTAGTATTATAAAAAAACATAATAAATAAAAATAAAATGTTAGTTAGTACTTTTTCATTGAAATGAAACAACTTTTACGGATCTACTCGCGTTTATTTTACACATTAGTTTTAATTAATGTTTATCCTGACGTTTTGAACCCTTTGCAGGGTCCGTGGTCACAGGGAGACTGAGGTGTTGGTCGTCTCATAATTAGTTAATAGCATGTATACCCACCCTCATTTAAATTTAACCAGGTGCGTTCCGTTTTAAGCAGGAAGAGCTTACAGTATCTTTTGGTCTGGCAGTATGGTGTTGGGGCTGCGATTTAATATTTTGTATGATGGGATCCCAGGCTGGTGGTAGATTTTCACTAGAGGGGCCCAACCATTACATCTGATTTGATAAACCACAAATACTCGATAGAGAACAACGATTTATCCATAGGATGATACGCGAGGCCATTGAAATTAAAAAACATCCTAATTTCAATAGAGAAGATGGTTGGATCATACTGCCAGACCAAAAGATACTGTAAGCTCTTTCTGCGTAAAACGGAACGCACCTGATTAAATTTAAATGCGGGTATACAAGCTACTAACTAATTATGAGACGACCAACACCTCAGTCTCCCTGTGATCACGGACCCAGCAAAGGGTTCGAAACGTCAGAATAAACATTAATTAAAACTAATGTGTAAAATAAACGCGAGTAGATCCGTAAAAGTTCTTTGTGTTCATTTCAATGTGTAGTGTTCGCGTAAACTTTAGAAAACAATATGTGATCCATTACTTTTTCATTTATTCTAAAACTAGTGGCACGCTTGCGACTTTGTCTGCTTCAGTAAACACCCGTATCCCGGCGAAAACTTTTTTTATACAAACTTTGTCCTGACAATTATTACGAACACAACAAAATATGAATAAGCCAAATCGATCGAGCCGTTCTCAAGTGATGCTATGTCATACATGTGGCAATTGATTTATATCAATATAGACAATTAATATAAACGGTAAATAAGTATGTATTAAATTTACTTAAAACCGCTTGTTACAAACATAGTTTAACTTGATTATAAAACTGTTCAACAGTGGACGTACTTTAACTGAGATAACTGCTCTAAAGACTAACTGCAAATTGCAAATACTTTCGCATTGGTTATCATTAAAATGGTCCTTATTTGTGTATATTGATGTTATGTTACAACAAACACGTTAAGTGGGCAAATAAATCAACGAACCTTAACGTTATCTGAACAGTAGCTAACTTAGCTAGATAATTCAAACAATATCCGTAAACCGAGCATCGATAGGTGTTGGCGATAATAGAAACACTTTGATAATTGGTTTGTAAATAAAAGTTTAAATACAGTTAAACTGAATGAAAATAAAGAATAGTAAAAGTAACAAGTAATTGTGTTGTGCAAATAATATTAATATTATATCACATACTGTATTACAGAAATAATGTTAAGGCGACACTTTGAAAAAATACGTCAACTTTCAACGAAAGTTGTAGGAGTATGACAAGACCAACGAATCCGAAATTTTGATATAGATAACTTCATGCCTTTGTCTTTAAAAAACCTTGCTCATAAACACGATTGTGCAATATTGACTCGATCGTAATTCTTTACGAAAACACCTCTAAAAAAATCATGAATGCTAAAATTACAATGAAATTACTTAATCTATATGTTTTGAAATCACTCAAATATATTCATAACATCAATATTCGTAATTTAGTTGCTGCATATTTTGATAACTAAAACCAGTAATTTTATAAAAATATTTTTTTTTAGATTCTGCTTAATTTGCGGTCTCAATTTTCGCAGGCGCTACGTATAACAGAATCTAAAAAAATATTTTTATTAAATTACTGGTTTTAGTTCGTTGGTCTTGACATACTCCTAACGCAACGGTTTTATCATCAACAAGGAATGTCCGGGCTTATTGAATGAGGGAGAGTCATGTTAATCTAGAATAAATAGCTAACGATGATACCTATAGCTGATTGTGTTGTTTGCATGTTTTAGTGCTTTACTTTTTTTATTTATTAATCAAGCTAACTGGTTTATCAAACGTAATGCCAGAGTATAAAAGTAACTCGAGACGTCTAAGAACGCAAAACTCATACATAACTCACTCATCCAGCACATAGCTTCATCGGTGGTTCGATTAGCAATATCAAGACTAAATTAAATATTTGATATGAAAAGTAATACTTTGACCTAGTGGTAGAGTTCTTCCCAAAATTCGGTTGGATAGCAATCACCCTAATACTTATTTCTATTGAATTTTTCAATTCTACATTACAATTCATAGAATACTAGATCCAGTGACATTACAGGACATATGGCATATAATAACTGAGGCTTCAAAGATGGCAACGCGCGCGTAATAGGTAATGCAAGTTGTATTGCATTTGCAACCCTTGGTAATGCAAGCGTCTGTGGGCTTAGGTGGCCGCTTTCCATCAGAACGCCCGTATGGGTAAGTTAATTAAAAATACTAAATCGCATTTTATTTTACCATCTTCTACATTGTTAGTTGCCTGAAATAAATAAATCTGTTCATAACAGAACAATATGTTAAAACCTTTTTTATTATTACTGTCTATGATTATAAAAAGTAAGTCATAAGACAATAAAATAAGATGTTGTAGTGAGTTGATATTTGGTGTATTTTTAATAAATTGATGAAGTTTATAGTGAGTTGTTTTAGTCCTGGGCACCCAGGAACCAGGGAAAGATTGTCCGGGACATAAAAATTGGTCCTTCGAGTATAAATATACAAGAATATAATAAATATTAATTGAAATATGGTCAAGATTGAAGTGACAGTTAAAATAAAAGAAGAATTTTCATGTGAAAATATTCATAACAAGATTTTGTAGAAGAGAGATGATACAAGTTGGAGAGAGTTGAGTTGATAAGAAGGAAGGTTTAAAATTCAGATATAATGTTATAAAATATACACGTAAATATTTCAATATCAAAATTAAATTTTTGATGTTTGGTTTGACATCAAAGTTTCCGAACATGACGAAAATTTCATAACTACAATTTGTGTGTTCGGATGTAAGCACGCAAGAAAAAAGCAACGGTGTTTTTCGTGAGTGGCGAGGGCTGTTTGTCAGCGGTTTTCTTCGTCGGTGCAGTGTTATAGGCGTTCTGCAGTTAAGCGTATTCCCAACGTCGCTGCGAAACTGTCACACGTCAAATATCTTCAATTTCGAGATATTATTATTTTAAGTTTTAGTTTTGTGTATATTTATAAAGTTATTAGTTGTGGTTGTTGTATTATAAAGTGGATAGTTGTTATTTTAAATTTGTGGATAGGATTTCACGTGTAAAGATGTCTCA
Organism: Eudonia truncicolella; assembly: GCA_949315975.1. Taxonomy (NCBI): domain Eukaryota; kingdom Metazoa; phylum Arthropoda; class Insecta; order Lepidoptera; family Crambidae; genus Eudonia; species Eudonia truncicolella. The sequence continues at coordinate 11,815,849 of OX438826.1, forward strand.
ATTGCTAGAATTAATAGCCTCTCGGGGTTACGTTAAAGGGTCTATAAGCAGAATTCAAAAGTTTTGCTTAGCCGCCGATTTTGATTCCACGTCTATACAAGCTCTTAGTGAGAAAAAGTTTCGGCTAATCAAAGCTTTTGAGGATTATGAAAAATATAATAGAGCGATATTATTACTTGACCCAAACGATGCCGAACAGTACGAGGTGGTGGAAGACAAAAGAGACCGCTGCCTTGAGCTGATTAACACTCGTTTACAAGGCAGTGTGCAACAAGCCAACTCAGGATCCCAGGTAGGACAGTTTAAAAAATTACCCACTGTTCATGTTCGAACATTTGATGGTTCATCCATCATGGATTATTATCCCTTTGTAAATATGTTTAAAGCTGTGATCCACGCAGATAGTAATTTAAGCCGGTGTGAAAAACTATATTACCTGCGCACTTTTCTTGCAGGTGAGGCTTTAGACCTCATCAAAAATTTATTGTTGACGGATGAGTCCTATGACGCAGCGTTAAAGTTACTGGATGACCGGTATAATAATATACCACAAATTGTAAATTTCCATGTAAATGGTATATTAGACTGCCAAATTGTACAAAATGTACAGCACCTGCATTACGCAATATTGTGTCCACAGTGAATGTGCACCTTGCTGCACTAAAAAATTTAGATGAAAAGGTAGAACATTGGGGCACAATATTAGTTAATGTCTTGTCCAAAAAGGTAGATTCATACACTATTCGTGGATTTCACCTAGAACGCGGCATGAAGCAAGTACCAACTTTAAGTGAATTTCTTACCTTCTTAGAGAAGCGTGCCATAGCTATGGAAGCCACAGCTGAGGAGAAGCCTCAAAAGCCAATGAGGCCTTCAGTCAATGCCGCAGTTGCTTCTGGAGTATCATGTAGGTATTGCCAGGACAGTCATAGAATTTATGAATGCATAAAATTTAAAATGCTTCCTCCTAAGGAGCGATTTGTGTTTGTTGATAAACATCAATTGTGTAAGTTGTGCCTAAATAGTCACAGAGGACGGTGCATGTTGAAGCTGAAATGTGCGACCTGTCATCAGTCGCACAATACTCTGTTGCATTTGTCTGCTAAATATAATGTGATAAATGTTAAGCCCAATGAAGTTCCCATTCAGAATATAAAAAAAGACTTCAATGCAGATGTTAGTGAGTTGCCTGCCAAATCATCTCATGTAACTGCCAATACAACTGTAAAAGCACAGTCCCAAAGCATTTTATTGCCGACAGCCATGGTAAGATTAGTGAACAGTGATGGTACTGTTACACAAGCCAGGGCTCTTTTGGATTCTGCTAGTCAAATTTCCTTCATATCAGAATGCTTGTTAAAGCATGTAAATAGTTATGTATATAAAACAGATGAGTTAGTTACGGGAGTTTGTGATGGCAAGAATAATGTCTCTAAAAGGGCAGAGGTTGTTGTCTATTCTGGTGTGAGTGACTTCAAAGTCAATGTTTCTTGCTGTGTGACCAAAAATATCACATGCGCACTTCCACAGCAGACATTTGATATCTCCCAATTTAATATTCCGTCCCATGTCAAATTGGCGGATGAGCTTTTCAATGAAACTGATAAAATTTCTCTGTTACTCGGATGTGACATATTCTTTCAGGTCCTCCAACGTGAATCATTTCCGCTGACTCCTTCAGGTCCTTTCTTGGTGAATACCAAATTTGGTTATGTTGTGGCCGGGACACTGCCAGTTTCTGCTGGCAAGATTTCATCATGTAGCGTTTGTGTTACGGCTCAAGGTAACCCTTTAAATTTTACTATGCCTGATAAAGAGATACAAGCTCCGTTTTTGCTTGAAAAGGTAGTGAAGTCTACTTTACTGTCACATGACGATTCTTTGAATATCGACGAAACTATGTCAAAGTTTTGGGAGTGTGAAAAGGTACCTGATGTCATAAAAGAGGTTGGTACAGAGCACCAGTTGGCGGAACAGATTTTTCAAGAATCTGTCAAACTGGAAAATGATAAGTTTACAGTTGCCTTGCCTGTAAAAGTTGACCTTGAGAATTTGAATTTAGGTAATTCTTTTGACAGTGCTTTGCAACGATTTTTTAATCTAAAAAAAAGGTTCTTAAGGGACGTTGAATTGCATAATAAATATAAGAAATTTATACATGATTACATTCAGCAAAAACATGCAAAATATTTTGACATCTCAAAGTATGACTTAAATTCTGGAAAAGTAATGTTTTTGCCCCATCATCCAGTAATCAATCCCAATAGTAAAACGACTCCTGTTCGGGCCGTTTTTGATGGTGGTGCCTCTACAAAAAATAATATGTCTTTAAATGACATACTTTTAAATGGCCCGGTTGTTCAACGGGACCTTTTCGACATTCTGATTTTATTCAGAACCTTTAAATATGTGCTTTTGTGTGATATTAAAGCTATGTATCGGCAAATCCTCATTGAGGAAAAGTATCGCTGTTTACAAAATATATTGTGGCGTGATTCTCTAGACCAATCGGTGAAATGCGTTCAGTTACAGACCGTAACTTATGGTTTAAAGAGTTCGGCATTTTTAGCCACTAGATGTTTAGTGGAGCTTGCTCAGAGGTATAAGAATCAATATCCATTGGCGTCTTTTGTGCTTTTGAACACAAGTTATGTTGATGACATACAATGCGGAACGAATGACCTTGATGAGCTTATTAAAATGAAAAAGCAGTTAATTGAGCTTATGAAGTTGGCCAGTTTGTCTCTTCATAAATGGTGCTCTAATCACAAGGATATTTTAAAAGATATTCCACCGGAGTTGCATCAAATAGATAGTAGAAGTTTTGATAAAAATAATGAATATGTCAAAACCCTCGGTTTGACTTATGACGTCAATGCTGATGTATTAAATATGAAGTGTCCTGTAAAGGAAGTTCAGCCAAGGTATACTAAACGTCAAATGCTTAGTTTTATTAGCAAGTTTTTTGACCCTTTGGGTCTTTGTGGTCCTGTTCTGGTTCATGCTAAAATATTGATGCAACGAGTGTGGTATTTAGAAAATATGAAATGGGATGATTACTTGCCTGATGAACTTAATAAAAAATGGATTGAATTTGCTAATAGTTTAGTACAAATGTCTTGTTTATCTATAATCAGAAATATTAATGCTCAGCAGGCACGAAGCATGGAGCTTGTAGGTTTTTGCGATGCTTCAAATTTAGCCCATGGCTGCTGTTTGTACTTGAGAGTGATAGATGCTAATAACGAAGTTTTGGTAAATCTTTTATGTTCAAAATCTCGCATCAATCCCAAGAATAAAAGCTTAAGTATTCCGAAGTTAGAATTAAATGGCGCCTTATTACTGGCGATTCTGGCTCGGAAGGTTCACACTGCCTTGTCATTAAAATACACGGTAAACACTTACCTCTATACTGATTCAATGATTGTGTTGGCTTGGTTAAAAATATTACCGGTTAAGCTTAACATGTATGTTGGTAATCGGGTTGATAGAATTATTAAGCTGGCTTTAAATTTTGAATGGCGTTATGTAAATACTAATGTCAATCCCGCTGATTTACTTTCCCGGGGCATTGAACCCAAGGCTTTACAAAAATGCAGTCTGTGGTGGCATGGGCCTCCGTACTTATTAGATAGAGATTATTGTCATGGAACAATAAATTGTGATATATTGAAGGATGATTTGCCAGAACTGAAGCCCATGTCAAAGATCTGCAACACATGTGTGGAACCGAATTCGTTTCATGCTTTCATGTCAAAGTTTTCTAATATTGATAAAATAACTAGGATTGTGTCTTATATTCTAAGATTCGTTTTCAACTGTAAAAATAATGATTCTGAAAAAAGGCAGGGACATCTGTGTCCTTATGAGTTGAATTCTGCTTTGCGGCTTATAATAAAGTGTGACCAAAGAGTTTGTTTTGAAGATGATATAAAAAAATTGAATTGCAGTTTGCCTTTAAAATCAAGTTTAAGTATATTAAATCCATTTTTGGATTCTCATGGTTTGCTGCGTGTCGGTGGCAGGTTGCAAAATGCAGACATGCCATTTTCACAAAAGCATCCTATTATTTTGCCCAAGGGTTCTCATATTACAAGAATTATCATTCACAAAGAACACCTTAGGTTGCAACATGCTAGTAATGCTTTGCTTCTAAGCAGTTTAAATGAGCAATATTGGATTATGAATGCAAATAGAGAAATAAAAGCTGTCTTACATAAATGTATCAAATGTTTTATTTTGAAGGCAAAAAATGCAACTCAATTGATGGGGTCTTTGCCTCTTGATCGGGTTAAAATGTCACGGCCGTTTCAAATTGTGGGCACAGATTATGCCGGCCCTTTCTACGTAAAGCAAACTCGTATTAGAAACCCTGTAATAACAAAGGCTTACGTTGTAATTTTCGTTTGCTTTGTAACTAAAGCCGTTCATATTGAATTAGCATCTGATATGACAACTAACACGTTTCTGGGGTGTTTAAAAAGGTTCATATCTCGTAGAAATAAGCCTACTAAAATATATTGTGACAACGCGGCTTATTATAAGGGTGCTGAAAATGTTCTTAAGGAACTGTATGATTTACAGAATTCCATGAATCACCAAACCTCTGTGTTTAATTATACCTCTTCAGAAAGAATAGCTTTCCATTTTATTCCTTCTTACTCCCCAGTTTTTGGTGGTTTATGGGAAGCTGGTATTAAGAGTGTGAAATATCATATGAAACGTGTTATTGGTAATGTAGTGCTCACCTATGAGGAGTTGTACACAGTATTGGTACAAATTGAAAGCATTCTGAATTCTAGGCCATTAACTCCAATGTCTAGAAATCCTGATGATATGACCTACCTTACTCCTGGGCACTTCCTTACTGGTGATTCGCTATCTTCTTATCCGGAAACGGATCTTACAAATGTTAATATTGGACGATTAAGTTTTTGGAAACAATGTGTTCAATTGCAGCAACATTTTTGGCAGCAATGGCACAAGCAGTATTTAGTTATGCTGCAGAGTAGACCTAAGTGGAGAAATGAGTCTCCTAATATTAAGATAGGTTCTTTAGTTTTGCTAAAAGAGGATAATGTGTCTCCTTTGTGTTGGCCAGTAGGTCGAATTGTAGATGTTCAACCAGGTAAGGATGGCAAAGTCAGACCCTTGCATGTCAAGACCGTAAAGGGTTTCGTTGTTAAGACAAGCATTGTGAAAGTTTGTCTCCTGCCTATTGATTATGATTGAAATTTGTATTTTGGTTACTTATGTGTTGTTACTTATATGTACTTGTTTGATTTAAGCCATTGTGCGTCTATATATTTGTTATTTTTTTACGTTTAGTTAGGCCCCCAATATGTTCATAACAGAACAATATGTTAAAACCTTTTTTATTATTACTGTCTATGATTATAAAAAGTAAGTCAGAAGACGATAAAATAAGAGGTTGTAGTGAGTTGATATTTGGTGTATTTTTAATAAATTGATAGTTTATAGTGAGTTGTTTTAGTCCTGGGCACCCAGGAACCAGGGAAAGATTGTCCGGGACAAAATCTATTCTATAAAATAAAACCCTGACATACCTCACACATTTGAAGTTGGAACAGTCTTCGCTCCTTTTCCATTTCGTCGGCTATCTCCGCGGGTGTTACTTCGCTGCGGATCAAACCAGCCTCCTTCGCTTGGGACTTCTTCTCTTTCTCTATCTTCAGGTACTTTGACTCATAGTCTTTAAAAGCTTTGTCGAAAGGCCTCTTCAAATCGCCCTTCACTCCCCTAAGGTCACCTTTTAGCACGCTGTCTACGGGGAACATCACTATGTTGTTTATATTCTGCATCTGTGAACAATTATGTTTAATTTAGAATACCTGTGGAAAGCTTAGAACATCTAAATGCAGTGTAATAGCCTGTTAAACGCTATGCTTTCGTTCCACTTCATTAGCCAGAGGCAGCCATAGGAATATGAAAGCCGGCACGTAAGCTCAAATTTCTCCGCCTTTGAACGTCATAATAATATATAACATGTGCATTAAACAATATGCAAGGGATATGAGTTCCTTTATATACCTAACCTAATCATGAGACTGCTTTAGCAGCATAAAATTAGAATTTGATGATGAAACGTTATTTGTTTTCATAGTAATAACCACAAACCTAAAACTTATTTACGATATTGCATAGGTCGTTAAATAATATTAGCTTAAGAATTATGCAATTGCTTGAAAACACGGAAATAATGCTGGCGTTGCGCGCTGTGGATAAGATCATCGCAAAACGGTGTTACGTTGCAAAACGTTTACATTCCAAAACTGACAGCGCGTTTGACTGCGCTCGGCGCGGGCGGCGCAGTTGCTTCACCACCATCACACAGAGTTTATAAAAGCAAATGCACCGCAGCACCGCAAACACCACAGAAGGCGCCGAGTGACGCGCACTGAATAGCTATGGCAATTAAGCAACCTCCTTGTAAAGTCATGAACATCCAGTGTCTAAGATTCTAGGTTTTCTAGACAGAGCATGGCCTAAATTCAATTTGAACAACTTGGACATCAATAAATATGTGTTTGTTTATGTCTGTGTCTGTTTATGAATGGCATGTTACTTTAATTATGATGTTTTTCGTGGACTCGTTTGTGATATTATTACACGGCACCTACAAAATAGGAGTTCGATAGCGCAGCGCCCAGCGCGTTTGGGTTGCGATTTTGACTTTTAGGTCACCGAATGGATGTGTAAATGAAAATATTTCGAGCTCCTCCGTCCTTCGGAAGGCACAGGAAGCAGTTGGTTGTTGTCAGATAGCAGTTGTTAAAGCCCACGAAGTCGCACTGGGCCAGTGCGATGGGTTATGGCACGATCTGTGTTATTGTTCATGTGAAAAAGCTTAGTGGTAAGCTTAGATGACATACTATAAAAACAAAATAAGTAAATTCGATAACCTGCTCATTGCAATAGCCACACGCTTAGTCAGCCCCTAGTCATGTGTTTAAATGGCACAGCAAAGAGGTTTACCCAAATGTCGACCGTGGCCTGGAAAGTAAGAGCGTATCGAATAAAAAGACTGCACGACGAACAGATGTTCATTCCCGGTGAACTTGAAGATCGATATAAGAAACGTAAATGTTTATACAATCTATTTAAAGCGTCCAATGCTTTAAAAGAACAGATGTTAGTTAATCAGGTTGGGTTCTAATAATATCACTTTAAGAGGCACACAAAAGGGGCCATGTTATAAAAGAGTCGGCGAACAGGAATGTGTGAAAATAAATTGACTCCAAGATGGACTGGAGATAACAATATCACGATACCTTTGCGTAAATAGCATTCCTTAGTTGGTAGGAAGTACTGTTTGTTTATTGCCACACAATATTAACTACTGTAAATTAAAAATAAACAACTATATTAGGTAGTTATGATTCTCTCTTCAAAACATATTGAACTTCTTACGTAGCTGCTACTTGATTATTTACAGACGTATACATATTGTTAAATTGAGTGAAATATACCTGACGGACGCTATTCAAAGGGAGGGGTACTACTTATGTGCTATAAGGAGTTATGGGGGCTCAAGTACATAATGAAACCTTTCCCGGAAGTCGCTAACAGTGACTGAGCACGCCGCTAATTATGCACCATAGAAATTTACGGGTTACAGTAAGAGTACATGCCTTTCGTTGGTACAATGATTATTTTAATTGTATTAGATAAGAAATAAAAACAAGGAATTTTAATTAGAACACAGCTCTTGCGTATTTCCATTTTCTTTAACATTTTTATAACATAAAATGTTACTTAAACTTTTAATTTAAAAGCTAATGCAATTCACCGCTTCACATACACAGGTTAAAAGCAAAGCCTTCAGGACTTGTTGAAAAATGCTGATCACCGTTCGATCTTATGAAAGGTCCCACAGTTTTTACATGTCAAGCATTTCGTAGGAACCAGCGACAATTTATTGAAACAAAGACAGTTTGACAACAAGAATCCAAGGAGCAGTGTGCTAATACAACGGAGTACATATACCTGTGCCAATACTACAAGTTGCAAGTTGTTTCTAGGTATGGGTGACATATCACGCCGGTAACACTCAGGTCAAACAACGTGTGTTCATGTTGTGTTATTGTGACACCGTATCTTGGCGTACAAGAGTTACCCACAATTGACATTTTCACAAATACATTAAAAATGCAAATGCATAACAATCTGTAAAAGAGAACAAACGAAACAAAGCAATGTCTAGCTAGTAGCTAGTTTAACGTCTCCATTCGTCTTGAAAGAGGTGTAAACATTTTTTTTGTCAGAATATATTTTTATTTGTTTCAGAAAAACGCTAACAACGAAGTTTGTTTAAAAAGTCAGCACGTGCTAGCTTTACGGTCGGCCATTGTGTGCAAATTGCTTGTCACACAATAAAACATGCTGGATTGTATGCAACTTGCGCGCAAAGTTACTCGCTTACAAAGCTAAGCCGGTCAGACAAAACATTTATTAAGTAATGCACCTCTTAGATTCCCGTTACTGATTGTGAATAGAAGCATGATCCTAAAGAGGGTCTATATAAAATACTGCAGTTAAAGTGGAAAAAAGATATTTAAAATTTCTGAAACACCGAGGATCCTTCACTGAAGAACTGGCTCGCTTGTCTGTAAACTCTCGGAACACAACACCGCTACTAGTATTATTATTATGGTAATTGGCAACATACTTAGATATCTCTAGCTCTGATCGTAGATTGTCAGGCAAACTTAGAACAATCCCTGCCATATCACCAATCTAAGAAAGTTTATAAATAAAACTATTCATAAAAGCCAAAATCTTGGCACTCAATTTTCATTATGCCAAAAATAAAATTTTATTAATTGTCACGTAAAAGCATAAATGTCTTCATTTATAATTCATTATGTAGTGTTGTTAACGTTGCTGTTTAATGGATGCCGCTTAGGAAGGGTAGCTCGCATGAATGTTTTACACGAATCTCGAATCACGCATTAAAAATTAAAAGGAAGCTTTTCACAGTTTAGAGGACAGATTTTCCCGTACACTTGTTACGAACTGTAACTTTACCTACTTTAAATGAAGGGTTTTTATCCGAAGCAACTAATAAAAGTTTATTCCATTGTAACAGTATTTGACTGATAAGTTTCAACTACTAAGATCTGTTTTAATTGTTCATTTATATGAACACGAAGAACATTTTTGAAAAATCTAAACGAAAACAAAATTAAAAAGATTTTGTCAGATAGAAATCGAAAACCAAATTAGAAAACTAAAAGAAAGATGTTGCTTTCAGTGTCTCCAACGTCTAAGCAAGCAAGTCTTTGTTTAAGGGTACCTGGTGGACGTCACACTGCATGTGAATGCCAGGGCCCACTCCCGGGGCGTACTGCATGTGTCAAGGGCAGGCCAAGGATTCTGCGCAGAAGGATCTCTTGCGGTCTACAAGGACTGCCACTGAGGAGCGGATATTGTTGCGTTCGGGATAAATTTGCACCGTTTTACCTACGTTTACACAATGAGGACGTTTTCATATGTTTCATGTTATTTATTGTACATTTTCACTTGTTACATTGAAAAGGTAACATAGTTTTGAATAATAATAAATTGTAGTAAGTATAAGTTATTGTTGAAAACACAACCTTTTGTTGGTGTGTTGGTTTATGACTTTCAGTAGAAAAATCCATAAACACGTCTGCGGCTTTGTGGATTACAAATATATGTAATTAGAATTAAAACGATTAGATATACATAGTTTATTTATTTATTTATCTTCGGAAGACCAACAGCACGCGAAACATACATACATTCAGATATAGGTAACAGTTGGCCAATAACAGGTTTTTGTGGACAATAGAACATAGATTATTAGTAAACATATCTAGTAGACTCTCAATATTTATCATAATCGGTGGAGTAGCCCAGGCAAAAGCAAGGCTAGGAAAAGAATAAAGAGGTGTAAGCTAAAAGACACAACAATGATTCCAATCTAAAATACCAAAGTTAAAACAGCTTCTAATGCGATAAACACAAACCATGCAATCTTTATCGAGGTAAAGTTCGGTATAAATACTCGCCAACTTCATTGATATATATATGGAAATGTTTTAGAGTTTTCAGTTTCTAGAAGCTGTTAATAACTATGTAATATGCGCCGTATTTGCAAACTTGCAGCACTACTACTCAAGACGGGTAAGGTTGAGTAGGTACCTATTATATCCGAGAATTATAATACTGATTCTCTACGACCTTTTCTTGGAAACATAGGTACTACATCCATATCCATACTATCGCAATCTATTGCGTTGTGGGTGTGAGTGTATCCTATAATTTAAAAAGAAAAATATACCAATAACGAAATGAGGTTTGACCCCCACGAAATGAGGTTTTAACGAAATGAGGTTGTACCCCAAAAGAGCTAGAAACTTTTTTGTCGTAAATTTTCTGCCAACAACGGATTATGTACAAATCTCTGAGATGATAAAGTACAGTGGCAAAACGCCGAGAAGGGGAACGCCAAGCACACATAGCAACAAACAACTCATTGTTTCTGGCAGCGCTGGCCGGGTCACCTCATCAAATTACCCTGACCCATTTGTGAGGAAATCTGTGGGTGCGCCCACGCAGCGCACCGACACACGTCAATTGACTGAACGAGCGATCGTTATGTTATGCCATCACAATTTCAAGGAAGACGATAAACTAAACTGCAAATCGGAGCGTGTCAACATCCCTGATATCAAGTTTCTTTACACAGTATGCTATGTAGATTTCTCAGACGATCTTAAACTACCTGTACATATAATACCAAGTGACATCATTACATCTCCATTTTGCTAACTCCTCTCTTACACAAAAAATAACTGAACCTTACGTAAAGTATTATTTCTAACATACTCCCGTAGAATGAATGTATGAAAAGGAAGAGCAAAAATTTCTTGTGGTAACAAACTGAAAAAAAAAATTTTTCTCATTCACCCATACTTTAGAAACACCTTTTGAAATGATTGCAGAAATATAACAAACGAACCATTCAGTCATCAAGATCATTGACACAACTAAATATTCACCACAATGTAACTAGAGCGAATAATCCTAAGCACAAATTCTGAAATATTGCAGCACAAGTACAGGCAAGGAGAGATTGTACACTTATAAGTTATGTTATGTTAAAGTAAATTGATAATGCATCACAAGCCCCAACGTAAAGTAAGATCTCTCTCTACAGCAATAGCCAGCTCTTTGCCTAATGAAATTCAAATTAAAAAAAAAGTTTGCTCTTCTTAGTGTATAGATCTAAAACTACATCAGTTCACACAAGAAAGTGCAAGGGCACTGCAAATGTTATGCTTAATATTAGAATGAATACCTAAATTAAAATTTATATTTTACATTCTAATTAAAATAATTATATAATGTCTATTCAGTCAGGCATGTTTCCTTATCAGCAAAAATTCCCGCAGTGAAGAATAACATTTAAATAAGAGGTAAGAACTTATTGAGTTTATTTTTGAAAAATTATATTTTTTGTAAATTTCTGATTGATTCCGAATTTGATTATAGATTTGAATTTGAATGAATCGAGGTCTAGACGTTGAGACTCCGGTACGTTTAATTCTGATTCATATTTCATCAGATTTGTCGCGGTCGTCTCGTCGCGATCTTGTTAGGCAGACATCCGGCGAGCAACTCCCGGCTCCATAATAGCATAATTTCCGTTGGCTATTGCAACGGCTTCAGATTACTTTAGACACCGGGGGGATGGTTGATGTTTGATACGCTTGTTTCATTTCACACTCTGTAGATTATAACAGTGTCGCGACTCACGACGCATGAAAGCACGCGGGCCGTGTCAGGCCGAAATGGGCAAGTGAAAATGAGATCTTTAGGAGGAACGTTGATCTCAAGAAAGTTCAATGTACCCTCTGAATAAACGTCGAAGCTTTCGAATGAGTCGCTCAGTGTAGCTAGGTATATATTATTAGTATTAGCCATAATAACGCTTGGCAAGTTGAGTGTTCTTAAGAATAATAAGCATAACCAATTTAGAATTTTAGAAAAATCTCAACCAGAGTAAACAACACTTGGGTTGTTTAATAAACATTATGTCACTTACAAACTGACGAAGATGACAGAAAGATAGATAAAAAAAGATATTTAAAAATAATTTAGCAAACTGTTTAAAGGTAGTAATTTACTTAGCTATTTGATATAATTAAAGTTAAATATATCTTACTAGAGTCTTCATGAGCGCCGATAATTCTTTGGTGACGACAGCAAACTTGAAAAACGCCGCTCCGATGTCTGGCTCGGAGTCTCTGCTGAGGGCGTTCCCTCCGAGCCGCTCGAGGGCTCGTGAAAGGTACATCTCGTTGTCCACATGAGCTACAGAAAAACAACATCTTTATAACCAAGTTTCAATAATATATTAATACGTGAAGGAAAAAGTTTGCGCCATTTTTAAGCACATTGCGCGCCTGGAACACGGAGCAGAAAGAAAGAAAAATATGTAGGTATTATACGAGTACTCTTATGTGTTGCATACGATTTAATAAACATTGTATAATTAATTAGTGAACTATGGTCGAATATCGACAACTGGGGGACAACTAGTATAAATACGTACAGCTATATGTATAATCAAAGGCAGCTAAAGCAGCATACCCAACCTTACGTAGTTGGCGTGAAGAACTTGATGCGTATGCGCGGAACTAGTCCGATATTGCGAAAAATATAATAAGTATTAATGACGACGATGATGATGATCGTCATGATGATGATAATTATACTACTAATGCTTGTTTTTCTAGCTTATAGTAAACTCGAAAATTAATGTGTTCTGCTTTTATAGGTTACCGTGCCTAACATCATATACATACATTACCTACAGCAGGGCGACTGCTTATTCATTTGAAAGATCAACAGATTACATTTGGGCAGATTACGGTGATGCTTTTGACAACGCAATGTATTATGTACATCTGTCAAATGCCCCCCAGTTCATGTGTATATAATTGCGTAACTTGCATTATACCAGCACTTTAGGTTAACGATCCAATCTCAACATGATTGGGGAAAGCTTGCGCTTAGCAGTACGGTGTTTAACACACTTATCTTAAGTAATCAGCCTTTTATAGACGAAAACAATCTGCAGATTAAATAGCGCTGTAATACCCCAAGGAATTTAGAGAACTACGAAGATTTCGTGAGCAGCAATCGCAACTTTTCGTTATTAAAGTTTCATAGTTCTCAGCCCAACTTGGGCTAACTGAACGGAATCGCAAACGAGCACTTCCATTTGTTACAATAACCACGTTAACATATTCCCAGATGAAGTAACTTTAACCGGTTTTAAGATTCAAATAGTTTTTCTATTTATTATTAATGTAATAAAGTACATTATTGTAACACACAACCACAGCACACAGGATGTGATCTAATATGACAATATTATAGCCATTTCTATTTAGCTTTCGCTTATTAATATTACCAAACGTCTGGTCATTGAACTCCAAGTTTAAGCAAAACTTTTATAATTGATAAATTTGCATATTTTCTCATATTAACAGTTTTGTTTATCTCAAATCAACATCGTAAAGCGGTAAACATTGATTTCAAAACATAGTTAATTAGCTGATGTTATCAAACAATTACAAGGATAGATACTTGCAATTACGAGTAAAACCGTCATTAAAACACGACTATTCTCATTGAAGGCGATCATCACCAGCTCATAATGTCCCCACTGCTGGAGCATGAGCCTTCCCTATGATAGATATGGGAGAACGAGCCATAAACCATTACGCGGGCTCAGTGGATTTTTGGTTGATGACTGCTAATGCAGGGACCAAAGGCTATACGTGCCTTCTGAAGCAAAGAAAAGCTCGAGATGATACATTTTTAGTCACCCATCCGATGACTGACCTTGCGAAAGTTACTTAACCTCAGCAATCGCAGACCGGGCGCATTAACCACCGCGCCATTAACCTTATTCTTCTATTATTTCTAAAAATACACATTGAAATTATTGCAATTACAGGCGTTACTTGATTACGTCAACAAGACCCTATTGTATTTTGCTCTATTGTGTTGCTGGGCAATTTAGCAAATAAATAAGACAATTCACAATGTTCAAGGAGTCCACTGTAAACAAGAGACAGCTTACCAGCTAATAATTGCTAATAATCGATATTAGCGAACTTTGCCTAGAGGATCTGTGCAGTCTACTGGCCGAGCAATGTTCACTTTGCTCACCTGCTGATTCCTACTGTACTATACTTATACTTAAAGCGTTATATAAAATATAATTGTAGTACATGAGGAAAGGAAACGAATAAAATAAAAGACGCGTCAGTGATCCGTGTGATCCGTGCGGCCTACTTTTGCCTAGCTCAAACCCGCCAACGCTTTCTGCATAATAAATGGCAGAGCAGGCTTTAGTTTTAGCTCTTTCAATTTATCCACACCGCCTGCAGTTACACCGCCTGCAATAAGCAGTTTGGACTAAATTTTGTATTGCTTTGCGTATATTAAAACACAATAAAGCAGCAAAATAAAGTAATTTAATAACATTCGAAGACTCTTAGAAGTCGTCCAGAATATATCCCTAACTTAAAAGAATCCTATCAATTTTACCTTAACCTCATGATGACCTAGCTATTGTGTATGATACAGAAATTCTAAGAATGGTATTGTTCAAGGCGACGAGATTCTTAAATGGTAAGTAAATTGTTAATTATTTTCGTTCCTATGGGGCGTGAAGACGGCATAGGAGACGAAATAAAACCGCATTGTGTGTGTGAGTTGCACGCGCGCTGATTGGCTGTTTTTGCGGGCGCGCACGAGCACGCGCGACCTTGCGGCTGCAGCGCGCAATCAGGAACCCGCACTACCAGTTTTGTGCAACTACAAAATCGGAAACACAGTAGGCCGGTTCCATATAAAGCTCGTTAACAGGTGAACACACATAGACCAAAGCGTAACCATCTCAGTATGAGTCGAATGCTAACAAATGCAACACAATCTCGCAAGCTCATCACTTAGGTTTGTCCCATACAAGTTTCAATTAACTTTTAACTCTATCTAATATTGAAAAGCTTGCACTAAGCTACGCTCGAGTGTATGCGCGTGATCGTGTGTCTGTTAACGCGCTTAGTATGGAGTGAGCCTTCTGTTTTGTACGCATATGTATATTGTGTTGAGCTACTTCGAGCATAGCACGCGATGGAATTGCATAGCAGACAAGTCAGTCATACAATAAAATTACTTGAACTTTTGTTATTTGCACGCTCTTTTTATATAGTATTTCACTATTACACTATTATTCATTTAGGCTAGATGTTTGATTGCTCTTAGGGAAGACAAATAAGATATAAAAACAGGATTAGTACAAGACCTTCTAATAAAATTTGTTGCACTCGAGTTTCCCATTGACATTGTGTTTTTAACCAGATTTATCTTATCTCGTTCAACAATGAGATACTGGCAGCAAAATAATAAAAGATAGCGTAGATAAAAATTATTGCAAAACAATTTTCAGTAGAAATAATTGTAATTACGCAGAAAGAAATCCAATGGGAAGCTATGTTTTAAGAATTAAATATCTAAGACAGGTGGTTAACCCGATATTTGGTCTGTGGTTAAAGCGTCAGTAATGCTCGGACTTCCGTAACAATCGATCTGTAGCTTTGGAGTAAGCGAGACGAGACATTTGACCCACTTTTATTAACAAATCACTTAAGAATGGAGATTCGTTTGAGTCAAAGAACAGTATTCAAACGGAGGCAAGGATGGTCCGGACTACTCTGGAGTATGTACGTTCGGTCACATCTCAAAGTCAAATCTCATTTACAGCAATTCTACTACAGGTCATACTCAAAGGCGAGACTGCCCTGCCGTTTCTGAAATATCTGAATGTGAACCTATAAAAATAAATATAACAAGTTTATAGCAGGAAAGCCAGCTGCAAGTTGCATGGCATAGTGCATATTCCCCCGATTTCCGATGGTAGCAGCTGTTCTTCTGTGACTCAAATTAAACTTGTACATGACCGGCCATTTTCTTTTTTAATACCTATTGCAAAGTACAAAAAAAAATATAAAAATATAGCAAAGCAAATCAGTTGAATACACTGGTCTTATGTTGTCACATCACAAAAAAGATATTTCTACCTTGACAGCAAGTGTAACTTAAATCTTTAATGGAAGTTACAAGCAACAACTCTTTGCGCTCCTTCGCGTCACATATATGAGCCCACATTTTATTACCCCTTATTTGGTGTCACTAGCATCTGCAGGTCCGTGTCTATTGGTCCACTCTTATGTAGAAAGCTAACAAATTACCATGTATATTGAAAGTTGCAATCTTTACGGCCATAATATGTATGGTGACTATTTTCACTAATATTTTCTCTTTGTGTTTCTAGAGTTACTCTTAATACATTTTACATTTCATATTATTTACCACAAAGGCATTATATTTATTTATTATTATTTATTTATTTATTTTTTATTAATGTCAATAAATGTATCGTTTAACCTACTGTAGGGTTGTAAAGGGATCATAATTATAGTGCACGAGAAAATTCCTTCCACGAATTCACAAACTGCGCTACGTTCGTTCACGTTCACATTTATTCAGCAACGTCTACCAGGCATCATTGTTGCGATATTTAGGTCATTCTAGTTCAGTGGGTTGAACGACCTCCCGTCCTAGGAAGCCGGTTCCACGTAGAGCATGTACCTTGGCAATATGGAGTAATTCAGCCTTTCGCCAGCAATCAGTGGCGGTGCAAGGCCTTTGCGATGCTCACTTGTCATAGCTCCAATGGTGTTCCAACAATACCGTGAATAGGCAAGCGGGCACAAAGTTTTTGAGATAGTTTTCTGATGCTCATGCTTGGAGGTGGCGAGAAACTTAAAGGGTTCCTTGAGGAACCCCTGTGACCGAAACCCCGTCAGTTTTTCTAGAGGGAATACCATCAGGCAAGCGTGTCTCTGTTACCTACTAGATACTCCGGATGGGGTTCGGATCGAATCAGAAACACAAAAAAGAGGTCCTAGCTTCACCAATTTTACTTTTAATTTATAACTGACAACCTATTTCTACGTGCAGGTAGCAGTGTCCTACATTTTTATACGCGTTGCTTTGTCTTTAAACGCGTTCTTTTGCTTTAAATATCATAAGATCCATTTTGTCCAAGTTGAAGATATATACTGCAACCATAGAGTACTTTATATTAAAATTGCAACTGAGGCCCGAGTTGTGTTGTGTGTAGTTATGTTAATGAGTTGTAGTTATGCCATGATGTCAGCAACTCAACAAGAACTAATTCATTATCCAATGCGATAACCATAAATAATTATTTTTTTATTTAACCGTAGCTTGGTGTAAAAAAAAATAGAAATTAACAGTTTATCGTTAGTTATTTAAAACAATAATCTTAGTTCGTAAACGGCCTACGTTGCTAGCTGAAGTAGTGGCTCGCTCCATCGACTAGGCTTCGAACATGGTATGCGTAGAAAATTTTGTCTATTCTGGTATCATCTGTTTATGTTACTTCCTCTACAGCTATTTTTAGTAGGAGCGCATCTCTCGTGTCGCTTGAATAAGTTGAAGCGACACAGGAATACAAATAGACCGATCAATATTAGGCGCCGCTTATATTAATACGTGTATTTGATATACCGCTACGCAGTCCAATTAAATTTAATACGTTTCATGTAAATCTTCAAGAAAACTTATTGTTGTATCGTGTCATATTCGTAGTATTATACGCACCATTTCCGGAATTGTGTATTGCTTTTATTGCTTTCTTCAGCTTCGTTAGGCCCTCGCGATCGAAATCCAATGTCTGCAACAAAAACAAAACAGCTATTACACATACGAAAAAGTTTAGAATATAAGTTTTTAAAAAATCTATTCGAATCTGCAACGTTTGCCGTTGCGTAGGAATCATACGCTTATATAGACCCGCAGAAATGCGAGACGGAAAAGTTTGGTGACAAAGTTTTTTAAAACTATTCGAATCTGAGATGTTTGCTGTTGTGTATCATTCGTTAGACCCGCACAAACGCAGCCACGAGCCAAGCAGTAGGTAGCCAGTTGAACATCTGCCGCCGTTACGGCCGGCGATTTATCAATTCCCCCTCTCGAATTTTTACCCTCGCATCAAACCCAAACGTGCCCAAACGTCAGACGTACGCTACACTTCTATTCCGGGATTACTCAAGCTACGTGTTCTAATTATGATCAGTTAAAAAAGTTAAGCTAAACCTAAGATATAAGACGCCTATTATTAAAAAAATTGTAAATGTTTAGTTTTACCTTATAGACTTACGACCCGATGGCATAGTGATATTCATAAGAGCTATTTGTAGCCTAAACTAAATAAATTATTTAGAATTTTGACCTTTTTTTAATGATAAGATAAGATTGTATCAACAATGCAAGTCGGATAATATAAAGGACATTTTTCATTTCCGGCTAGGACTTTGTACACTATTCGTACTAATAGTTAAAATATAGTAAAGCCATATAAAATATTAAAATTCTCATTATCTTTCTGGATAAACGGTATAAAAATAAACTTTAAAATAAAAATACTTTGCCATGGTCGTCATACCACGGTTACACTGGCAACCATATTTATATCACTTTAGGAAACATTGTTTAAAAAAAATAAGTTAGAAATATTTTGGACTATCTTTCCTTAGTCTGTGTTTCGGACTGTGGTTTTAGATGTGTTTTTAGGGTCAAAAGGAAAAAACGGAACCCTTATAGGATCTCTTTGTTGTCCGTTTGTTTGTCTGTCTGTCTGTCAAGACCCTTTTTCTCGGGAACGCGTAGAGGTATCTAGATGAAATTAAAATCATAGTTAAGCAAGCTTAAACAGATTTTTAATTTTTTTTGATGTATAGTATCCGATTTATTACGAAGAATAAAAAAATAAATACCTTTTCCCTCTTTTATATGTATAGGTACCGACCGAATAACTTTGGTGCAATGTAGCACCTAACATTCGGGAAAAGTTCGAGACTTGATTCCTGAACTATATAATATGTACCCATAAATTTGTACGGAACCCTCGGTGGGCGAGTCCGACTCGCACTTGTCGTTTCCGGTTTTTCGTGCATGAATATTTTTTAATGTTCCCTTACGAGATGTATGCCTAAATAATTTCAACATTTAGAATAGAATTATTTCGTTTCGCATGTGTACTTATATTTTTTTTACCAGTGGCCTTAACATGTTTCTGAACGAAAAAACGATAAAAAAACCAATGATAATCTGTCAATGTCAAAGCTCGCTGGCTTGTGTGTTGGTTTCGCCATTACGATAGTTACGATAGTTAGATAGATAGGTAGTTTACGAGTAAAATATTTCAACAGTTTTTTTTTTTTTTTTTTTTTTTGGAGAGAGATTGCTGATTGCCGCTGCGGCATTTTCAGCTTCACCGGGCTTTTTGGGGGCGGCGAGGAACGTAAAGGGTCCCTCAAGCCGTGTGAAACGAATCACCTTCAGAGGTTATCTAGAGGGAACGGCATCGCGCACAAGTGCGCGTCCCCGTGCCCTACTAGATTCTCCGAAGGGTTCGGATCGGATCGGGGAGCGGAGCAACCCGAGGGCGCCTCTAAAGGCACGGACCTCGGCTCGGGTTGACCGGGCCGTGGAGGAGGAGAGAACCGACCAGGTACATGTCTGTACCTGGTGTAGAGCGTGTGTGAACCGGTTCTTCGTACCCTTGTTCTACGAGTACGGTGTCTTGGGCCTAAACTGGTGTGCATGTTTAGTGTATTCTGTAAATGTGTGCTGTCATTTAGAGGATCGGGCGGGGGGGCGTTCGCAACCGTTATGGGATCGTCGGGGTCATCTAGGACGTGCTTAGGACGCCTAGACATGAGCCGTTTTGTTGGTGGAAGGCTTCCAACATTATAGTTGGCGGCCGCCACAACAAGCGGGTTAGGGTGGTGGGGGGCGTTATCAAAGTAACGTATGGAAACGTCCTTGATAAAGTCTTTGATAGTGGGAAGATCAAGATCGCGGTGGAGATCTACGTTGCGATAGTACCACGGGCAACCCGTGGCACCACGCATGAATCGGTTTTGCAGCGTTTGTAAACGATGCAAATAGGAGGGCGCGCAGTGCGCGAAAACTACGCTAGCGTAAGTCATGACGGGGCGGATGCAAGCTTTGTAAATTGTCGTCTTATGTCTAAGAGACATTTTACTCCGCCTGCCTATAAGGTGGAATAATCGACCTAATATGAACGCGGCCCTGTTACGGACGATTTTAAGGTGAGGCGCAAACGTCATCCTTCTATCGAGGGTGACACCGAGATATTTCACCTGCTTAACCCAAGGGATAGCACGGTCAAATAAACGTATAGGAGGGCGACGATCGTCGTTACCTCGAGAAAAGAACACTGCGGCACTTTTCTCGGGGTTAACTTCAATCCGCCATTTGCGAAACCAAACGCCGAGGTTGTTGGCGGCCGTTTGGAGTCGGTTGGAAACCGCAACTTTATCTCTACCAGTGGAATATAGCGCGGTGTCATCCGCGAATAGAGCTAGCTCTACGCGTGGGGTCTTCGGAATATCGTTCGCGTAAAGCGCAAACAGGATTGGGGAGAGCACGGATCCCTGCGGAACGCCGGCTCGAATGGGACGAGGGGCGGAGAGCGTTCCTTCGACGCGGAAGCGAAATGAGCGATTCGACAGATAGTCTCGTAAGATGTGCACGAGTCTGTCTGGCACGCCAAATTGGTAAAGCTTATAAATTAAGCCGTTGTGCCAAACTTTGTCGAACGCTTTCGCAACGTCGAAGAAAAGAGCTCCGGTGCCCTTGGGACGGGCCCTTTTATTGAGGCCGGATAGAATATGCTCCGTGAGGCGGTGCAGTTGATGGGTGCACGAGTGTTTGGGGCGAAACCCAAACTGCTCGTCTATGAGGATATTGTTAGAGGACACAAAGTCCTTTAAGCGGGATACTAGAACGCGTTCGTACAGTTTTCCCAGCGATTTGAGAAGACTGATGGGGCGATAACTAGAAGGGGCGTTACGCGGTTTACCGGGTTTATGGATACCTATGACAACCGCATCTTTCCACGCAGCGGGAAAGATTGCGTTTGACATGGCGCTATTGAAGATAGCTACTATTAAAAGGATAAGCTGAGCGGGTAAGATCTTAAGGATCTTATTTGAGATGCCGTCTGCCCCGGGGGCACTACGGGGTTTGAGTCGTCTAATGAGCGTTTGCACCTCATCCTCCGTAACAGGCGGGAGGGTTGCGGTTGGGGGGAGGGACGAGAGTCTATCTACTTCCCTATCGACCATGTCTACATGGTCCTGAGGGACTGGGAGAGTGCTAGGCGAGCATTGAGACTCGAGACTGTCGGCGAGGCATTCGGCTTTCTCGTCGTCGTCAAAGGCGATCGAGTTGTCGGGTTTGTTAAGCGGGGGCATAGAAGTGACTGTATCCGACTTAAAGGCTCTCGCCAACTTCCAATAAGCTTGGTGAGAGGGCGAGATCTCTTTAAGTAGGCCATCCCAATTCGTACCGCGGAGCTCTTGAATGCGCTCCTTAGCAGCGCGCTGCAAAGAGCGCATACGAACTCGGTTGTCCGAAGTGGGATAGGAGTCGTAAGCGCGCGTGGCGGCGTTCTTAGCCCTCAACAGTTGCCTCACATCGTCCGGCAGTTTGAAGCGATGGTCACCCGTCGCAACAACCCGCCGGGACGATTCGCTTATAGCGTTAGTGAGATGACTACTGAGGGCGTCGACCGCGGCCACTGTCTCGTGAGGCGAGACAATGCTATCGGGGATTTGGTTTAGTGACTCACTGGCGGTAGGCTCGAGTAATTTCTCAAGCTTATCCCAGTCAGTCACCACCTTAATAACGGGGGTGGGGTCGGTGGGGGGGCCTAACTGTAAAACCACCGGCCTATGGTCGGAGGAGAGCGCGTGGATCGTTTCTATGGAACGCAACCGTAAGGTTACGTTCCTTAGCAACGCCATATCTAACGGGTTAGGGGAGTAGTTGTCCACTAACGGATAGTGAGTGGCCTCCATAGGCACTACGATATCGAAGAGCATCGACTCAGCGAGGTGGCTCATCACCCGACCGTTACGGTTGGTTGAGTTGCAACTCCACTGAGCGTGTTTGCTATTGAAATCGCCGGCAATAATGACGGCGTTATCCATAGCAAACAGCGCCTCGAGATCGGGTTGCGTGAGAAGCTTATTAGGGGACAGATACGCGGACGCGATAGTGATAGACGGGTGGCCCGTCATGCCTAGCCGACAGACCGATACCTCCATATCGGATAGCTGCGGGGGATCGAGCGGGACACAATGAAGCGACCGCTTGTAATAGATAAGAGTGCCGCCACCGCGGCCGACTCTATCATTACGGACAAGGTTGTAGTTAGCCATGCGAGGGTCTCGGATGGATGGTTTTAGGAACGTTTCCTGTACTAGAAAAACGTCGACGGCGTGTTCGGTTAGAAAATCGGACACCTCGTCGCGTTGACTACTGAGACCGTTCGCGTTGAAAAACGCAACCGTTAGAGAGCGGGGCTTAATTCTTTGAGGGGGCGTATTATCCATTTATGATTCTTTAAGAGAGTCAAGAAGGGACGTGATCTTGTCCAACAGGGGACCGTGATCGTTAAAGATTGTCGCTATGATCATAGCGGGACAAGCGTCGGGGGAAGAGGCGGCTTCGCGCAACTTTCTTTCCACCTCTGCGATCTCGTCCTTGTAACGATAAATCTTTACAAGTTCGACAACCGTAGACATGGAAGAGAAGGTTACCGGAAGGGAACCTACAGTCGCGGCAAACGAATGTTGCGCGCGAGCTTTGGGTGACATGACTGCCTTAGGGGCGGGGGTTTGCCGTTTAGGCTTGGTGGGCTGGGCCTTAGGGGCCTTGGTTTTAGTGGCCTTGGCCTTAGGGGCCTTGGCCTTAGGGGCCTTGGCCTTTGGGGCTACGGCCTGAGGGGCCTCGGGAAGGCTTAGCTCCATTGGAGTTTCAGCCGGAGGTGGCGGTGGGACACGAGCCGGGCCAGTCGCGGGAAAGTCGACTAGCGAGTCTGACGCGGGGGCTACCGCCGCGGGCTGGGAAGCCCGCGGAGTGGCCCACGGATTGCGGGGCGGTGGTAAGGGGGCCGCGGGGCGGAGCGAGACTTTCGCGATCTGTGAAGGCGGCGGAGCTCGAGTCGCGGGGTTACGGCGCGGTCCCGACCCGCGGGTTGCGTTACTACGCGGAGCTCTGGGGCAGCCGCGATAATTCGCGGTGTGTCCCAAAGCGCTGCAGTTCACGCAACCGGGCGGGTCGACGGAGACCGGCGCCGGCGCTTTAGGCCTAGAGCACGCTTCCGTGGCGTGGTCGCCCAAACACTTAACGCACCGGGGGCGGGCAAAGCAGTTACGGGCGGCATGCCCGTAACGTTGACATTTGTGGCATTGACCAACAATGCCACGCTTGTGGGGGGTCTCAATCGAAAGGCGATCGAAGCCTACGATCGTCTTGACGTTGAAAATGGATTTACCCTCGGGGGTATTATCTAAATTTGCCTTTAGGAGGCTCAACGGAGATTTGTCCTTGCCGAGCATACGGGTCACGTCAAGGACGGGGTAGCCTTGCGACTTAAGGTCGTCAAGGACTATCTTTGGGTCCCAATCCGTGGGAAGGCCGCGGATTACAACTGATAGTACTCGCTCCTCGGGGAGCGAGTACGTGTGGAACGGCACGTTATTAGCGCGTAAAAACGCCGTGCATGAGCGGAAGTCGGCCACGGTAGCGAGCTCTACTTTGACCATCTCTGGGTCACCTTTAGCGCCTTTAATAAGGCGGTTCCTAAGTGGGATGACATTGTGTCGGGCCTTCAGAGATCGCATAATCTCGTTAAAATTTTTTGTCTCTTGGACAAAAATCGGAGGGATCTTTTTCTCCTTGCGCGGCTGGCTCGGCTCGGGCCTAGGGGAGCAAGGGCGGGAGGAAGGCGCGCTATTCGCTTTAGCGGCCTTAGGCGGAGGGACGGAGGCAGGGGCGGACTTGCGGGTCCGTTTCCCTTTACGGGTGACGGTCTCGAATTCCGAGTCCGATGTAACTACATCGGGATCGGAGTCCGAGACGGGAGGGCTATCTTGTCTCGCATTGGAGGTGGAGGGGCAAACCTCCATCTCAAATTCGGGACCGGACGGGGACAAAGGTTGACCTAACCTAATGATAGGCCTAACTTCGGGACACGCGTTGGACGTGGGGGCTAAAGAAGCGGCGGGCGCTTGGGCGGGTTTCGCATAAGGCGAGTAACGCGGGGAGGGCGCGGGGGAGGGCTTTTGTAAATTGTGGGCTATCCTAAGGACATTGAAGACCTCGGGGTGATTTTGCCCTATCAAGGACTCAATCACCTCGAGCTCCATCCTAGCGCACGGTCTAAAACCATGCACTAGGATGCGTGTGTAATGTCAGACCCTCCCCGTCACAGACAGGGAGGCGTGAGTAAGAAAAGAGCCTACTGCCTGAATGGCCCTAGGTGTTGTCCTCCGGTGAAAATCAATTCACCGTAGGGTGTGTACCTAAATTGGTTAGTGTTAGAGAAAGTTCTGAGTTGACTAGGAGATCCCCCAAGGCCAACTTTGCCAGAACTCTTCCGGAGTGTTTTCCCCCCAGGAGGGTCAGGAGGGCAGCCGGGTCAGTGCCCCAACTGGCTTCGTTGGCACCGTTAAGTATCCACCAGTTGGCTACTAAGCGTAGTCTTCCAAGACAACTACCGTTGTGAAACAGTGAAAGAGCGCTCCCGCAATGAAAATTGCGTCGAGAGCGCTACACGCGACGTACTATGCACCGGAGCCGTACCGGTACACAGTAAAAGGAACCGAGACAAACAAACGGAACGCGGCCGAGCGCGCGAGAGAGCACGAGCGAGACGTGCGTCCTGCGCGGCGAGCGAAACGAGACTGAAATAATTGGTGTATTTCAACAGTGTCTATGGTTCCCTTATTTATGCGATATGACAATTTTCTCTCTCTCCCCCCCCCCCCCCCCCCCCTTCTTACTACAACTTTTGTTGCTTAGCAACGCCTAACTGTCAAATAATATTAAATCAATAAATTCGAATTCAAATATTATATGTGATTTAAATACATAGTACTACCACAGTACTACCTACTACTAGTATACACAGTACAAAATACATAATATAGTTCCTATGCATCATGGTAATTAAGAAAAACAGTTCGCGTTTGTCAGTATTTCTACACTGTGCTGTTTTCAAGTGTCATTGGCAGTAATGGTCGCTAACCTAAAAGTGACTCGGTTGCCATAAACAAAAGTTGAAGTTGAAGTATATTATTCATTGTATTTAAACTTTCACCAATAAATGTATCAAAATTAGACTTGTAATTTCTTTTTTTGTAGGAAGTCAGCAGAATAACTATGTATAATACCTACCTTACCTATACAGCAGCGCGAAGACCATACATACATTCTGTAAAATGAAGATGAGAAAACAATAATAGCACCTTTATTGTTGCTGGTAGGTTTAATATGCCAACAATTTAATTTTACTGTATAATGAATAGGTAGTCAATAAGTATTATCTTATCTTGGCTTTGACATGAATCATTATTTCTTTTAATGATATAAGAATCGTTTCTACAGGATGCTATTTTTAATTCAAGCCCTACATTGCTAGACATTTTATTTGGTAGAACCTTCCGTGAGCAATCTTTACAATTCGTAGATATGGCAACCGCGCTTCTCGACCTTCGGGGGGCGTGCGTTCCGGTAGCCTTCGCAGCCCTTTTAAAGGCTAAAGGCGAACCCCAGGAGTTTTTACCGGGTCTGTCTTAATCCTTTTTAGAAAAGGACAAGGCAACCCCCGGATCTACGGAATCTGCTTGCAGATTTTCCCCTGGGCAAAAAAAAGCGCCATAAATTAAAAGAAAACTATAAATTAGGCTGCTTAAAATTTTATTAATGTTGTTTTTATTTCAGGTACGAAAATTAGTTCATCTGCATATATCCATAGTGTTAGCAGCCTAAAATTGTCTAAGACCTGCATAAAATGCGGATGTTGTAGCGACTTCCTTTTGTACAATTTAGCAAAGTCCGATGTTTTCGATTTCTTCTTAAAGCACAAATTATTATTATTTACTTATTTATTAAATACCAGGCAAACAAGAAATTAAAAGAATCCTGATAATTATCTGTGTTTCATTTATCATTAAACCTAAATTAATTTTGAATTTAAATTAGAATAAGAAGCAAAGCTTTTTTATATTATTTTAAATGCTGTGGTCCAAGACCATAAAGTTTTATTCTATCATATGTGGATATCATATACGGCAAGTTTTGGTTTATGGAAGTGACCCGTCTGATGTAATCTCTAGTAAGTCTGTAGCCATTATTTTCTTTCTATGATCGGAATTTCCTGCGCGTACGTTCCTCGATTTCTTTGCTGTGATTTTCGGTTTACTACTTAGCTGCTAATTCTGGACTTTGTGATATCTTCTATAAACGAAAACACTGCTTTGGTCACAATCTATAAATCATCGAGGTAATCCACTTTGAGCACCCGCCTATAATAGCACCTGCACGAATAGCACCTGGCCTAGTCCACATTCAGTACCTATTGATATTTTTGCCAGGTGCTATTAGTGGATTCAAATGTATTTTTACATTTTTGTCCACGAACAGCACCTACAATACAGCAGCCTAGTGCTGACTACAAGACGTTATTAAATGAAAGATATCGATAAAAATCACTTGTACTTATATTAATTTCAAATACTTTTGTACATACGATATATATCTCTGTGCGACATTTATAAAACTAAAAACAATAACTCTCTGTAACAACTATTAATCAACACTTTCTTATTTTTAATTTATCACCTTTATTGCATAATCAGTTTTGGTGAAATCTTGCCTAATAGTAACTCTTTTTATTTTTATTATATACCTATATAACAATTAGTCCCTATATATCACATTCATTGCAAAATTAGTCTTATTTAAATCTTAACATAATAATAACTCTTTTTATTTTTAAATCACAATCAGTCTACATATCACATTTATTGCAAAATTAGTCATATTTAAATCTTAACATAATAATAACTCTTTTTATTTTAAATCACAATCAGTCTCTACATATCACATTTATTGCAAAATCAGTATTATTTAAACCTTAACATAATAATAACTCTTTTTATTTTTAATATATCACAATCAGTCTCTCAACACATAAGTCAGAAACAGTGACATATTTTTTTTAATGTGGGTGTGACGTTTTACCGCCATATTGAATCGGGATTGCATAATTATTACCAGAAAATGCTTTTGTACCATCAAACGCGTTAGCTTATTGCGATATAATTAGTTTTTAGTCATTATATTTATCTGTTGCTTGCCTATTGTATAGTGTAAGTCCTTTATAGCCGAGGCCAAAACAAAAACAATCATGATAAAACAAAAGAAGACGCAACTTTGTGAATAACAAAGAAAATCAAAATTAAATTAATAATCTGTCATTAGCTTGTAAATGCTATATTTTTAAGTAACGTTTTTGTAGCCGATAGATAATTCAGTGAATCATGCGCAGGTGAATCAGATTCATGGAATAATCATAAATAGATAAATAAATAATATATTTACTCTTAACTCAGATGCGCATCTGTGTGCATTTGAAATCAATGGCGAAACTCAGTAAACATCTAAAACTCTCTAAACAAATTAAACTTACTTCTAGGTTGGTAAATTAGAATCGTTGAAGAAGAAGGTATTTAAGCGCCACGGAACTTTTCGAATAACGACTCGTTGCTCATATTAATTAATTATCTTGTTGTTGACAATAAATTAAATTCCGTCCGCATCGACGCTGGAGCATGTAAAATCGCTATCGATAATAAAGCAGAAAGGCTTCAAAATGTGTTAAGTTTTAACGTATTCTAGTGAAAACGGGCTCGTGTCGAGTTTAGCCGAACGCCACCTGGCTACCAGACTGAATGCATGAATAGGTTAACTTTCGTCTTATTTCACTTTGGCCTCGTTTTTGTAGTCAATTCAATATGACGGCAAATAATTGACCGTTATTATAAACTATTTTTATTCGACTGGCTTAGCTTAGTACGCAGCATAGCGCTGCTACAAAAAAAAATTATAACTAATATAATAAGGTTAATATTAATTTGGCAATAAAATCAACAAAAGTAAGGCATTCAGATCTAAGCCATAGCCTAGCCATTTTCGAGTTTCTTACAGCTTGCTTATTCTCGGGCAACAAGGTACACCGTGCATTACAAAGTCTAGATTAAAGAATCTGTATGACATAATTACGTAAACGCTGAAAAAACTCGTTTTGCTTTTACATTTGTAGGAGGAATTGCCTTTAAATACAGAAATCATCTTGTTTAATAGCCATTTATTTTTACTTTTAATAAACAATCAGTCTCTTATTCCAACGTCGTCGTCGTACCTACACACTAAAAAGGCAAAGGTAGGTACTACGCATATCTTTGTCTTTCTGGCAGAGTATCTGGCAACCGTCACCTAACATGGTTTAGGGTTTTCTAGAATTTAGGGGTCCGTACAGGCATCAAACTATTATATAAAACTAATATGCTAATACTAATATACTAAACTAAATTAGTATGGCCATCGAATGAAAACACAATGTATGTTACAAGTAATACATAATATTATATTAAATTACATTGTTTGGTGCGATTGCCAAGTCAATCTATTTATTAAAAACATAAAAGATTTTTAATAATGATATGGTTACTATAAGATGTTGTTAGGTTAGCTAATTACGTAATAACTTAAGACAGAAGGTCCCTTAAGAAGGTACTGAATAAATTAACCGACTTGGTATTGTACATGGATCTCACAACTTTTTACGGTAAAAGAACTGAGTTGCGAGACTTTTTTTTTACAAGTTTTGTTTTTGTGGCATCTCATTTCTTTTTGTAGATATTCCTACTTTTTTTCCTTTCCGGTACCTTACCATTTTACAAGTTACCTTTGAACATAATTATATCAATTGCACCTTTACTGCAAATGTAACTTTGTAATCCTATATATATTTATATGGGATTACAAAGTTGGTGTATCTAGAAAACTGGACCGAAATTGCAAAATATTTTAGTTTTTAAAAAATATTTTAAATTAAAATGTTTTTGTTTTGTTTATATAATTTTAACGCAAATTTTGTTGCGAAACAAATTACAAAAACACAATGTTGAAAAAATTTCCACGAGCAGGATTTGAACCTGCACCCTTCTGACATACCGGGTCAGGTGCTCTTCCAATTGAGCTATCGTGGTTCTAACCAGCCCGCCGAAATTATTCAACACTATTTACTTTTTACTTTGAAAGCCAAAGGCACCCATTCAATGTTAACACCCGATCATAATATTTTTACAAATACTAAAGATTAGTTAAGAAGTAGGCAAGCTATTTACTAATTTTATACACTAATTGTATTCTAAATTTGAAGCTTCTATGACTGCTAGAAGTGCCTTAGAGTTTGATGATCGGTCAGTCAGTCAGTGAGTGAGTGAGTGACAATTCTTAAGCTACTGGTTCAAATTAAATGAAAAGTGAAATATACCGCGTTTATAAAATGCCTGCTACTGAAAATTCAGGCTTCTAGTTTTATTCACAACGAAGTTATAAGGGGGTCGAAAATGGTCTGAACTGTTTCGAGAAAAGGATGGCTTTTTTACTCGACTTGGCGGGGGCACTGCCGAACCCCTAGATGTAAGCGTTTAGCTTTGCTCTTTGTGGAGAGGAACCGTAAACAGAAGGGTATAAAGGACTTTTTAAATGTTTTTGTAACCACATGTAACATTAGTTCGTCACAACATCAAGACTCAAGAGGTTTTTTAACACTTTCCATTGGAATCTATTTTCGCAAACACAGGAAGTAGGATATTTTTATTACTCAGTGCGTAATATCTACCTCAATAACCAGACCGAATAAACTTTCTCATGACTGTAGGTTGTTTTGAAACAATAACAGTTTTAAAAACATATTTTGTATTCTAATCCATAACAATTACAACCAAAACACATTCATACATCTACATTGTTACGAAACGCTATAAAAAAAAACCGGCCAAGTGCGTGTCGGGCCACGCGCAGTGTAGGGTTCCGTAGCCCATCTCAATAATGCGAACTCTGAGAAGAGGGCTTTTATGAACATTTATTTAACGATGGCTCATATACCTAATTATAGATTAGATACTACCGGTTTCACACCGGCCTACTTAGCTGTGATAGTTTTCCTTTTAACTTCTTCATATGTAACTACCGTGAATTTCACGTATCCAAAAGAACTATTTGGCTGGCAGGGGGGGAGGGACACTTGACTCATCTATTCCAATCCAATACCACGAATATAATACCAAATGGTATTAGTTTATTGTCATATTTATTTTGCATTCCAAACGAATACCACTTTCAAAACGAATACCAAAACAAGTTTTTAGAGATTAGGTACAGTCAAGTAAAAATGCTTTTGGTTGTATTCATGGTGTTGTAGCTTCACAAAAATATATGAATCAAAATATAAATTAAAAAAATAAAATAAAATAGAAAAGCAATATTAAATAGGTATAAGATAAGTTGACAAAATATTATTAAAAAGTGGAACGTCTCATTATATCACGTATTCTGATAATGACCACATAAGGTATGAATAATAAACAAATGGGAGTATCTTTTAAACAGCTGTTGAAATGGGGACACGGCTGAACGTCCTACGAAAACGAACACATGTTTTTCAACTAAACGCCGAGCGATAAAACCATTCAACGCATTATTGTGGTTATTATTAGTAATTCTTGTTTACAAATTATAATTACTTCCGAGGTATACCTAGTCAGTTTTATAATTCTTTACTAGGTATGATTGGAGTAAAACTGTTTGCTATCCAAGATTGTGACTCAACTAAGTTGTTACTTCTGAATGCGTCATAAAACAGGTTGAATATGAAGCAAGTTCTTCTCTTCCGAAACTTTATGAATGGCAACCTAATTTGTTATTTCATGTTGGCAATGATGAAAAGAATATTTTCTTTTGTACCCAATGCTCAACGCCCGTTTAACGTCTGTTAGACGGCCCAGTGAGGAAGGGCTCGGATCGAAGGCCGGTCAAAATGCAAAAAGTTGTTCCGACCACCTTAGTACCTACGACGAGTGGCGGCGAAAGCGGCTGACCTTGTAACCTCAGGTGGGGATCGAAAGTTTCAGTCTGATCAGAGACCAGAGAAAAAAGCAAACAAAGATTCTATTCTTAACTAACATGATCAATATAGCATTGACGTCGCAAATCGGCCAACGAAAAATAATGCGGTTTAGGTACTACAATAAAAGAGCACATAAGTACCAACTAAACTTTGCTGAGAGAGAAAGTTCTCATGCGCCGAGTGCCTTATACTTTAGCCCCCGTATTAATAAACAAAGTGTAAGCTTGGAGTAGATACTCCGTGTTTTGTTCCCGTCATTGTAAACTTAATTTTATAATAGAGTAAAAGAACAAAATACGGAACAACTATTCGGAGCTTATTCTCTGTTTATTTGTAAGGCACAAAGAGTTTTGTTTAAAATTCGAATATTCAATCACATTCGCACGAAACCGAGAATTTATATGACAAATTTGCCACCAGTAGGCGAGATTTATTTATTTTTTTTTTTTGGAGAGAGATTGCTGATTGCCGCTGCGGCATTTTCAGCTTCACCGGGCTTTTTGGGGGCGGCGAGGAACGTAAAGGGTCCCTCAAGCCGTGTGAAACGAATCACCTTCAGAGGTTATCTAGAGGGAACGGCATCGCGCACAAGTGCGCGTCCCCGTGCCCTACTAGATTCTCCGAAGGGTTCGGATCGGATCGGGGAGCGGAGCAACCCGAGGGCGCCTCTAAAGGCACGGACCTCGGCTCGGGTTGACCGGGCCGTGGAGGAGGAGAGAACCGACCAGGTACATGTCTGTACCTGGTGTAGAGCGTGTGTGAACCGGTTCTTCGTACCCTTGTTCTACGAGTACGGTGTCTTGGGCCTAAACTGGTGTGCATGTTTAGTGTATTCTGTAAATGTGTGCTGTCATTTAGAGGATCGGGCGGGGGGAGTAGGCGAGATGCTCTGCTTTTATACCATACTACTCATATTACACTCGGCGTCAAAAAAATCGCACCTTTTAAAAATCATCTTTAAAAATTCTTAAACCTTATGTAGAGGATAGTGTTGGGTATCATTAGAAAGGTAACAAAAAGGAGTATCAAAAAACAATTAAATTTAACTTTCTGTTTAATTATAATTATACAAACAACATTAAAATTAATAAAATAATAAAAATCCTTAATTAAGTCCTAATTAACAACAGATAATTTACAAAGAAAAATGTACAAAAAGTGTCTTAAAATTAACTTAAAATCTAGTGTTACCCCCCCTTGCCCTGATCACGGCTTCCATACGGTCCCTCATGGACCTCACCAACTTCAGGAGCTCTTCTTGAGGGATAAGCCCCCATTCTTCAATCACCGCGTCTTGGAGCTCCTGTAGAGTCGAAGGAGCTGGATCCCGAGATCGAACCTTACGTTTAAGATGGTCCCAGAGGTGCTCTATAGGATTCAGATCCGGACTTCGCGCTGGCCACTGCATCACAGAGATTTGGGACCTCTGCAAGAAGTCGCTCACGATGCCTGCAGTGTGAGCGCGAGCGTTGTCGTGCATTAATGTGAACCCCTCGCCAAAAGATTCGGCAAAGGGGACCACATGCACTTCCAGGACCTCAGTGACATAGCGGCGAGCAGTCAGCGACCCTTGTCCGCGAGCACCTCCAGTCCGGGAGACGCAGACAAGGTCGGTTTTGCCGGCAGCAGACATACCGCCCCAGAACATGCAGGATCCGCCACCATATTCCACCGTCTCCTGGATGCAGGCTTGGGCGAAACGTTCACCCTGCCTCCGGTATACTCTTCTCCGTCGGTCGTTGCAGAAAAGACACACTCGCGTCTCGTCTGAGAAGAGAACAGCTCTCCACTGCTCAAGGGTCCAATCGACGTGGTCACGAGCAAACTGCAAGCGGGCTCGCCGATGCGCTGCAGTCAATTTTGGACCCGTAGCAGCTCTGTGGGCCGCTATCTTCTTCTCCTTCAATCTTCTTCTAACCGTAGATACGCTTACGGTGCGTCTGCGAACTGCCTGGAGCTGCTGTTGCAACTCAACAGCGTTGGAGAAACGATTTCTCAAAGAGTTCGACACAACGAACCGGTCGTCTCTTTCCGAAGTGCAGCGACGTCTACCCGAACCGTGTCTGCGGATATAGCCACCGGTCTCTATGAAGCGCTGGTACACTCTTCGAACGGAATAACGGCTCAGGTTCTGTTGCCGGGCGACATCACACTGCCGCACCCCTGATTGCAGTAGTGCAACCACTTGAGCGGCTTTATCAGCTGTGGTATCCATCAAAATCTGTGCGTGTGTCCTCTTCAACGGTTGAATAGCGAATGACCCACATTGAACCCGTGTTGACCGTTTTATACCCACAAAGGAAGCGCAACTAGCAACTCTCACGGGTAGCAAAATTTGCATCGAATTTTTGTGACACTTTATTTGTTGCATTAGGTTTTATTTGATAATGAAAAGTAATGTTTTTTATTAAGTTAATTAAGTAACCTTGTAAATAAAATCATAATTAATGCGACTGCATGTGCATATCAAGAGTAAATGACATTTGAAAGTGATTTTCTAAGAGGTGCGATTTTTTTGACGCCGAGTGTAGATAACATGATCAAATGATGAATAAACCTCGCATTAGGCACCCTGAGTTCCTTATGTTTTCCCTCGCGAAACAGCCGGTAAGTAGGTATGTACTGAAACTATGTTTTGAAATCGTAAAGTTACAAAAGCGAACCAAATAGGTATATTCGACTCGATGTTGGTTGCGCCGCCGCCGTGGCGCGTCGGGCAGTCGGTATTTACGAGTAAATCGCTACAAGTGAGTTTAGCCACAAAGATATTATTTAATGCCTAAGTAAATAGGTAGTAGGTAATAGTGACCCACCCACTATATTGTTGACCTAGTGGAGCGTAACATTGAACTATCGTGTGTGGAGTTCAATAGTTTTGTAATAGTGTGTGTATAACGACCCCCATCGATCAATATTTTTGAATCAGTAATGGAAGACGTACTTAGAAAATTAAATTTGTTTTAGTATGAACATTTCAACTTGTGTTCGTTCGTCTTCTTGCCTTATTTAACCGCCTCTGTGGTCTAGTGTCTAAGACCACCGGTTTAGACCCAGAGGTCCCGGGTTCGATTCCCAGCGGGGTGTACATGTTTGTGTACTCGGTTTGGTTGTTGGTAAGGCTTGTTTGTCCGCCTGGCTAGCTACCACCATCTAAATATGTCGCCATAACATCAATCTTTGTAGCATTGTTGTGTTCCGGCAGCTACAGATAAGATAGCCAGTGCCTCACTAGTTGAGGATCCCGGGTGAAGTACGCCTCCATCATTGGCCTTATCATCGCTTAACATCAGGTGAGATCAAGGCACTGTGCTTACCCGTAAAATATTAAAAAAAAAATGTTTTTATTTTTTATATCTATTTCTCGAACCTACTAGAATAACTTCACATTCGGCCACTTGTCTCGATAATATTTTTACAGACTATGACCTTGTTTCTAAGTCACTCATTAGTAATCTTAAGTCTGACCATTTCGGTTTGAATGTTTGAATATCTATGATTTTGATATTAGAGATGAACCAAAAATAGTGAACTGTAAACCAGTTACAAAAGAGCGAGTGGAGTGTTTCAAAAATAGTATAGCTTGTAAAAT
Source organism: Eudonia truncicolella (assembly GCA_949315975.1). Taxonomy (NCBI): domain Eukaryota; kingdom Metazoa; phylum Arthropoda; class Insecta; order Lepidoptera; family Crambidae; genus Eudonia; species Eudonia truncicolella. The sequence goes on from OX438826.1 coordinate 11,850,672, forward strand.
TGATGCATTGCCCTTTGTACAAGATGATCCAGATGTACTTTATAGTAATATTTTTAATTTAATCAAAACCGAATACAACCAGGTGTTTACACCAAAAACAATAAAAAATACTCATAAACTTAAGTTCTTTGACTGGGCCACAACTGGTATATATAAAAGTAGAAATAAATTGTATGATTTATATAGTTTAAAACAATAGAACCAAAATGTTAATTTTACTGAATATGTAAAGAATTATTTGAAAATGTTTAAGAAAGTGTGCATAGTAGCAAAATCTAATAAAATTAAAGAAAATATTAAAAAGTCTAACAATAATATTATAAGCCACTTGGGACAATATAAACCGTGAAACAGGTTAATTTCAACCACGGGATAATACTTTTTCTTGAAACAACTTAGTAAATTCAAATTCACAAATTGCTATTAATATTTTTGATGATTTTTTTGTAAATATACCTGTAATAACAACGTCAAATTTAGATTCATCACCACAACTTTACTCCAAAAATATGTACCAAAGTATAATCTTTCCTTTTAATTTAAACACATTGATTCAATGAATATTATTAAAACATTCAAATCACTTAAAATGAAAAACACGAGTGATTTGGGGGTATATCTATTAAATAATTAAGAATATTATTCATTCTATTGCACCGTATCTTGCTGGAATTTTTAATAACTGTGTCGATAAAGGAATCTTTCTTGATCTTATGAAGTTTAGTAAAGTTATACCTTTATTCAAATCAGGAAACAAAGAAGACCCCAGTAACTATCGGCCCATTTCAATATTACCAACGCTAAGTAAAATTTATGAAAAAAATATACTCGAACAGTTGATGTCATATTTTAACACAAACAACCTTTTACAGAATAAGCAATATGGCTTTACTAATATGGTCGTTCTACCACTGATGCAGGTGTTGCTCTAATAAAATATATATTTGATGCCTGGGAGAAGTCTCTAAACGCTCTTGGAGTATTTTGCGACTTGTCCAAGGCTTTCGATTGAGTTGAGCACCGGACTCTGGTGATGAAGTTACATTATTACGGTCTCAAAGTATTGCACTAAATTTAATACAGTCATATCTCAACTCTTGAACACAAACTGTCGATATAAATGGTACTAAATCATCTGTGGAACTTCCATTTTTACATGAGAATGTCAATTCTTCACAAGGGTCGATTCTTGGTCCTTTTCTATTCTTGATTTATATTAATGACTTGCCATTCTTTGTAGAGAACTTCTGTTCTGTGAAATTGTATTATTTGCAGATACTTCAATAATTTCCCAGCAAACACTTAATGTTATTTTTCCTAAGCTTCGAACTTATTAACTTACTTTAGTCAATATGACGAATTATTTGCCTATTTTTTAAAATTTACATAAGTTTGTACTAACAGGGACAATATCTAAGTATAAAATTGGTAATTTCGGCCAATTTATATAACATTATTAATTATTTATATAATTAATAACTAATAGGGTGTGCCCCTGAGTGTCACATTGTAGTAATATTTAGATGAAAGAGGAAGAGGACGATTCAACTTCTGCGTTGAAAATTTTATTTAAAAAGTGCCATCAAATCAAGTTGTAATAGTTACACTGTCAAGGACAAAGAAAGGTAACCATATAGACATTTCACTACATTCTACAAGATTAGTAACAATGATTTGTCCAAAAAATTACCGCAGAAAAAACCATTTCCAGCTTTACAACCACCAACGCTCGATCTACCTAATACTTGATCATCTCATAATGGCTACGGAAAATAAAGAATTTAACAATATAGATTAATTGCCACAAATACATACAACTTACAGGAAAGTTTGAGAACATGGTCAGTAATCCATAAACCGTCCACAACGGCTTTAAAACGATTTGTTAAAAATATTGAATGAAGACGGTTTAAAGTTACCCAAAGATGGTCGGACATTACTAAGAACCTATGATATTCATATTAAACCTATGGGCCAAAGACATTTTTGGTATATCGGAATAAAACATAACTTAGTGGATGAAGTCCACCTTATTAACTTTGATAAATTTCCACAAATCTAATTAATTCTTAACGTTGACGGCATGTCTTTATTCAATAGTACAGCACCCGAAGTATAGCCAACTGCTTTCGCAATTTATGATATGCCACAAATTAAGCAGATGTTTGCTGTAATTTTTTACAGGACTGGAAAACCACCTTTGGCGCTCTATCTTAAGGATTTTATAGCAGAGTTAAATAAACTATTAAAAAAATGGATTAATTTTTTCAATGGTAAAAAGTTACTTGTGAAGTTTTGCTTGTGATACTCCCGCAAGAGCCTTTCTAAAAGGTACGCCTTATTTTAACTCTGGAAAAAGCATCTGCATTAAATTCACAGTAGGGGGAAAGTGAGACAAAAAAGTAAAACACATGAGTTACCCTATGTAACTCTGGTTTGGTTGTCACCGAAGAACTGATTCTAGTTTCCGTAATAAATTAGATGAAGATCACATTCATAATACACCTCTCGTGGATTTACCCATTTGATATAGTTGAGGATTTTATTATTGCTTACTCGTTACGTTTGTTTGATCTTGGTATTATGCGAAAAAACTAAGAGGGTCTGAAATTGATTTACTAAATCAAATGCTAGAATCATGTGAACGCGCCTTCTGATTGCACGCGTTCCTTGACAAGATCATTTCGCTAAATGCGCACTTGCCGTTACGCTCGGCGTACTCAACACTAAAACACTGATTAGGTATATTATTAGGTAGCGCGCAACGTTGATTCTATCGCACATAATTAGGTTATTTTGACAAAATTGATCCCCAACTTAGTAGTAATTATGACTTTGGTGGGTAGCATTGACTTTATTCGAAGTTAGAGCAACCTAAAATATCATTAAATACGTATAGGTCGAATTAAGTAGTTTTGACGTGAGAGTGGAGAAATTTGAAAACGCCATTTTGTATGAGCCAAAAAAAGTTCATCGAATGTATTATTATTAAGTATTCCCTTAATTTCTGGTACAAAAATGTTCAATTAATAAAAATAAGATATATCAGTGTTAAAATATATCATACTTATAAATAATTTATTTATAAGTATAATATAATATTTATCAAATGCGACAAACTTATCTTATGTATCATACTCGTGAACGGGTGCCGCCTGTGGAGGCTGGTCTGCTCTTGCATACTTAACTTATTTTTAGTATTAATCACTATAGTTTGACTTTGTTTTTCTTAAACAATTTTTGACTTTTACTAGAGTGCTGTACTGTATGACATTGTGGAAATTTAAACTTTTACCTGATGTAAATTTGTCAACTTAGATTTTTTATCTTGTTTTTTTTACATATTTTCTTCTATATTTTTTTGTGTTTATTTGTAATGGAAAGTGTCCTGCAATGATAGGGCATTTTCCAAAAGGTTTAACGCTGTAAGGGAGAAAAGAGCTGGACACTTGCTGAGTTTCTTGCCGGTTCTTCTCAGTACAAGATCTCCCGCCCGCTGAGTAGACTTACGAACCGATGGCATAGTGACATTCACAAGCGCTACTTGTAGCCTAAACTGAATAAATGATTTTGAATACTTGGTAATACATTATTTCGATGACATATGATTGAAGCAACACAAGTATTTGAAAATATCATACTAAGAGAACCTAAATAATTGTCATTCTATGAATTTTATAAATACTTTTAATTGAAAAGTCAATAAACTTCGATGTTAAAAAAAAATTGATTTTCTTCTGGTAAAACCTATACTTACCTAATATTATTTGTAAAAATCCCGTGATTCACAAACAAAGACAATAGACTCTAAAACTATTAAATGTAAATAAAATTGGATAAAAAAATATTATCTACAAACAATATAAATTGTGAACATACTACCCCAAAACTTCGGAAATGAAAACGCACAATAACTAATTAATTTATTCACTAGCTAAGTATTTAAATTTCGCAATGCAGTAAAAGTCAACTTTGTTATCGCGCCCGATCTGTTACCGCTGTTTGCTTTTCATATCATTTCGCATGTCTAGGAACATAATGATTGCAAACTGCATGATTATGTTAATTCAAAGTCGACCTTGAGACTAAATAGAAAGTAAAAAAAAACGTGACAGCGTGTGGTACCAGAGAGGGGCCTTATCGTTAAGCGAGTAAAACACGGGAACAAAACTGCGTTGTCAAATCGAAGCCAACTCACTTCACTATAGCTTTCCAGCCACAGCCAGCTCACTTGCTATAGGTTGTTGTTTTTTTTTATGAACGTGTAGGCGGGCATGAATATGACCCCGCGCTATGCGCCATCGCGTTGTCCAGCCCCCCTAGACAAGTGGCATAACGCGAATAGAATAGAAATGAAATAGAATGAATTTGCACGGGATTGACGTAAGTCAACGATACGTATATATCCCATACAATAATTATTCTATTTCATTTCTATTCTATTAGCATTTGCCACTTGTCCAGGGGGGGCAGGGTGCCTAATGGGCGATATATTTGGAATTATCGGTCACACGACACAGGTCAAGGTAAAGAAAGCAAAAATTTGTACAACAAAACCTTAACTGTAATCGTTGGTATCAAGATGCGCGCTGCTTCAATGCCATACAAAATCTCGTTAACGTTAACGTGATCAAATGGGAAAAGAGACAATAAAATTAGGGAGACATCGCGCGATGTTCGGTCGCACTGGAAGTTCCCAAGATTCCCCCTCGAGCTTCCTGAGGCTGGTCAGGCTGGTTGATTTTTTTCTAGTAAAATTTTATCTTGTAACTATATATTTAGCAGTGTGAATGCAAAATTCAAAATAATAAATAAGAAGAAGATCAAATTGCAAATCAAAGTCGCATTAGGCACCCTGATGCGAAAACAGCTAGTGAGAGTTGTTGGGCGACAACAAAATGGTTCCGTTCGTCGTGGGGCTACGATGTCCCACAACAGTTATGGTCAAATTGTCACCAGCGTCTAGTTAGCAGCCTCACAACGGAATTAGATGGTTTTGACTACGTCAAAAAATTGTGTATAAATAGTGATAATTAGTGACGGATAGCACATAAATAGTTATACTATGGTTCAAAAGCCTTAAGAAATACAGTTCAAATCGAGCAAAAAAATGAAATATATATTTTTCGACTAGGTCAATACATATCCTCGGTTCAAAGATATTAATAATAATAATAATAATAATAAAATTTATTTATTTTCTCTCCACAAAAATACAATAAACATTGTGCTTAACCTACAGAACAACAAGAACAGAACAAGAACAGTTTAATATTTGTGGGAGACTGGAGTCTAAACTAGGCAGTGGCCTGCCGGTTTTATAGAGCTCCAGGCCTCCGACCCTCATAATACATGGATTTTACTTATAGGTACATCATAGCATCCAAATGATACCTTTGGAAGAGAACTATTAACTGTAAAAATAAACGAAATGTAACAAATATAAAAAGTGTTTGTGTGTGTGTGTGTGTGTGTGTGTGTGTGTGTGTGTGTGTGTGTGTGTGTGTGTGTGTGTGTGTGTGTGTGTGTGTGTGTGTGTGTGTGTGTGTGTGAAATTTGATTGATGATATTGATTTGGTATTTAAACAAATATTTTTCTACCCACTTTTTTACACTATTTATGCGAGTCACTATTTATGCACAGTTTTTTGACATATAAATCAAATTGATTTGAACTGTATTTCTTAAGGCTCCTGCTATCTTGACGTCAAGTTAGCAGCCTCACCAAGATACTCAAATATCTTCTGAACCATAGTATCACTATTTATGTGCTATACGTCACTATTTATACACAATTTTTTGACGTAGTTAAAACCATCTAATTCCGTTGTGAGGCTGCTAACTAGACGCTAATAAATTGTCGTAGAAATTGCTCGACTATCTATGATTACTTTTCAAAGTTAATACATACGATTTAAACCTCTTCTTTGGCGGGCCATCATGAGTTGCGTCTGTTAATGTATTAACAGGCAGTCGCTATACAAAAATAAAGTTTGTATTTTGATACCACATCCTAGGTATATTAATAATAATATTAAATAAAGAGTATAATAATAATAATAATAAACTTTAATTGCACACAAAAGAAAAACAATACAGTCAATTTAAAAAATAAAAATAAATAAAGAGTATATTAATGTTAAGTTAACTGGAATTGTGGAGAAAGGATTTCCATTTTACATATCAAATGTGAAAACCAACCTTAGTGTTAAATAAATAATCGGTTGCATACGGAAATACGATGATTACAGCACTGTAACTAAGTTGTTATTTTATCTTAGTAGTGCCTGCCATGGTTTTCGTTCTCTAGATATTTAGTGCAACTCTTTCTTTTCACCTTTCTTCTTCAGTGAAGTTGACAGCCGAAAGTTTATGTGTTTAAGAGCGTAGAGCCTGAATTATTCTGGCTTCGGATATGCCGATCCTAGGAGTTATTTTCTAGAAAAGAGTCGCATTCGCACAGTAAGGTGCTGTATAGACAGTCTTCCTATTGCTAGATAGTTGCATTTCGTGGAGATTCCTATTTGTTTTGTGGGAGTTGTTTTTCGGGGCACCGATGGCTAATCAGGCCTTCCATGACTACAGGGTTCCATAAGTTTAACACATAATAAATCAGTACAATAATAAACGCATTAAAACATTGACCGTAAATTTGATGGCAACAGAGAAGCACCACATTTAATTAAAAGAGAAAGTTCATTACTAAACGTACACATGGTTAAGTGGGCGCGTTGGTTGGTCACTTTCGCTTATCCCACATCACACGCCAGTGGTCAACGCGCTTATAGAATAAAAATATTTAAAAAAAAAGAAAAGATAAATTTATAAAAAGTAGTGTTCTTTTTCTACAAAAACTGCAATAAATTATAGTTTTTTTTTTTATTAAAAATGGTTTGTTCTTAGAGCATTAAATGCTCTAAGGTTTTGTTTTATTAGATCATACAAAAGTTAGAGAATAATAGGTGCCTATACGTCACAAGGTGAAAATATATTTCAATACAAATAAAAAAATATATCCCCATTTCGAAAGAAAGCTCGCCAGTTGCAACTAAGTACGACGTTAGTAAGAAAGACAACACAAAGAGATACAATTAAATAAGAGAAAAAAGAAAAAAGTAATAATAAACAATTATTAACACAATATTTTACGACGCCGAACGTACAAAGTAGACTCATTCAAACATTTATAACAACAAATAAATAATAAATAAATAAATTTATGAAAAAAAAAAACAATGCTATTTAGGTACTACGTATTCAAATGGCAATATTTATTTTTTTAGTACCCACTCAACAAATTAATACTCTTGAACAAATAGCAGGGTTACGTATAATTGTAACTAAGTTGTATCGACAAGACATAACTACGGTTGATTGTCATACGTTTATAACGCATATTGGACGACTGAACTACTGCTTAACTCACCTAAATTCGATTAAACTAAAGTTAATTGCGCTAATGAATGATTAATCTAACATTTTATTGAGCTAATGGTTGTTTTATTTTCGAGGTTATTTTTTTTATTAGACAACAGAAAGCAAAAATTATCAAAAAGAATCTTTCTGTTGTCTAATAAAAAAAATAGTGATAGTTTTGATTTTAGTTGTAGGTATTATGAAATTACGGTATTTCGGTATACGTACCCATTACTTCAATCAACCTTAGATAAATCAACTGTATGTACATTAACTGTAGGTGAATCGTCCATTAGGAATTTCGTTCATTACTTATTATATTATTATACACTTACGTGAAACGATCTTTAGATATTTTAAACATTAGGTATTTCGACAATAGTCGATACAACTTTAGTTACAATGATACGTAACCAAAAGCAGAGTTCATTTGCCTACTTGAATTTGGGAGCGTTTGATTTTAAAAAAAATCAAATATTAGTTATTGGGAACACCATAGGGTCTCGTCACAGAAGTCTCGTGTGGAACACCGACAGTTATTAATTACAAAACACTTTAAAACCGGCACTTTTAATCATTATTATAATCGTAATCAGGCCGTGACCGTGACACTCTACTACTGGATATTTTAAGCCCCTTCCAATGCATGCCACTGGATTGAGCCCAATATGCGACTCTTCTTATCCACGTCTATGTCTGTGCTGTCAGCAAATTTCGTTTTGCACTTAATGCAAAATTTAATTGGTAAAAGAAGACCTCTTTACACGGACCTACTGTGATAATATCTTTCAATTCTTACATCATCATCATCATCATCCATCATCATCATGAGCCCGTATCTACCCACTGCTGGGCAAAGGCCTCCTCCATGTCACGCAAATCCCTTCTGTATTGAGTTGATCGTATCCAGGTTTTTCCAGCGACCAGCTTTATGTCTCTGGCCTATCTACAGGTGGTCGGCCTGCGCTCAGCTTGTCCGTCCTCGGCAACCATTCTATGAGGGTTTTACTCTACCGGCCATCATTGGTTCTCGCCACGTGTCCCGCTCATCGCCATTTGAAGTAATTGATTATTCGAAGCATTTCGTTGCAAAATCCGTTGCCACAGTAGTGAGGAGACATGTTACATCTAAGTCTATGGTGCGTGTTTACTTTAGATAACAATGAGACGATATTTATTTTTAAATGAAACAAGAATGCAGTTGGTGCACCGGAGATAACTATATGAATGAACCATAACTAGCGATACACAATGAGTCATATCTTCACATACGCATACGCCGGAACTTTTATCGTATCATCTGCTTGTGCGCAGCTAACGATGCAAGATCCAACTATACGAAACGGTAGAACGCGTATACGACCTTACATGGTCGCATTATGTATGTATGACTCATCGACTGTTGACCTCAAAGAATGGAGGTTGACCCACTATGCGTACACAAATGTTAAGTTAGTTAACCGGCAACATTTGGTGATAAAGAAATCGACTACTAATTACCGGTAACAGGCGCTGCCTGGTCGCTTTTTAATAAAACTGTTGTTAACTTTGTAATCTTTCAAAAAAGTCCTGACTTACAAATTCACTTAATAACGCCCAGCTCCGACCCTTGGTCCAAGATAGGTAAAATTTTACACAGAGGTTCCCCTTAGGATGTAAAAGGAATAATAATATCGATATAGGATAATAATAAGCGACATTTTTTCCCGTCGTTCACTTAATTCACCTGCGTTAATGCACCCAGGTGAATTAAATATTCTATTTGTAATCTTAATTCACCTAGGTACATTATGTATACTTCGTCTACTTAATTCACATGTTACAAAATCCTGTGTTAATAAATTGTGATAAGTTATTATAAGATCTAAATCAAAATACCTAACTTGCCGTAGGCACTCAAACCTATGACCGTAATTAGGGCGATTGCTCTTCAATCTGAGCTACAACAGAAACGCAGATATATAATAAAGCGTAGCCAATACAAAAATATGAGAAAAGGGTATACTTCTGTAAAGCGCTGATATAAAACGAACGAAACCAAAAAACGAACGAAAGAAACGAACCAAAATTTCTCAAGTCGAATATACTTTTCCAATGTTGGTTTGCTAAAGGAATCCGAGCCAGCTCCACTGACATTGACAAACTACTAACTATCCGTTTATTCAATTTGTACCCGGTTCCCATTGGCGGGGAGCCAAATCTAATGGCCAAATAGTTTCGTTTGCTAACCAGCTACAGTGGAATATTACTTTCATAGAAATTGAGGATCATTTTCTTAAGGTGGTAATAATTAGTGCGCAGCGCCATGTTTGCATTTTATCCGGCGGCTTTTTACTCTTAATTAAAGGGAGATAAAATTTAACTAAAATTACGATATAATTTTTCAGTGTTTTTTCGAGAACAGCAACGTATTTTTGTTTGTATTATAGTTATCAAAAACTGGTTTTGAACGAACGACTTTATTTCCTCCTTCACGATTATATTCTATGTCCAATTGCGATAATTGATATGATTTAGTGTTATTTTATCCACGTAGGCAGTGTGCACCTATGCCTATTATACCAAAATATAGTAGAAAAAATAAAAATTTAAGTTGATTCAACTTTAGTTTATTCTTTAGAAGTCCACTATGGAGTTACCTCGAATCGTAAACGATTTTTAGATGTTAGTGATCACTAAATGATCACTTAAATTTCGTTATTTAATAGGTGGAGGTGAAATCGTATGCATTTTAACCTGGTCTAATAATAATCCTGGTGATTTTGAATAAATTTAGATATAGTTGGTGATTAAGTTTTGGTGACTGATTTTGAAATACTTAAATAAAATCACTTAGAGGTAAATTGAAAGTTAAGATAAAATATGGCTTATTAATAAGGTTTCTCAAAATCTACTAAATAAATTTAAAACAAATGCTTTACATATTCCTAAGCATTTAACATATTACGTCTACCTCATGTAGGAGTACATATTATTATGTACACACGCCTGCACATCAACCTACCACAAACTGTCAATTTTTTTCAATAGACTTTGAACTTTATGCCTTAAGTATATGGGTGAAAATGTATTAAAGAAATTTGTCAGTTTTGGATAGGTTAATGTGCAGGCGTCTGTACCAATATCAGATTCAATAAACAAATCGAGAAAAACGGTCCCCGTTGTGGTTGGGAATCGAAGCCGGGATCTGGCCTAAGACCGGTGCGGTAGTCTTACCAAAAAACTACCTGGCCACCTGTATTTTTTTAGGGCTAAGCTCAAGTTCTTTGTTTTATTCATACACATTACATACTCGTCTCAAGAATGTTTCTAGCCACTTTGTGTCAAATACAAAAGAGAGGTTTTAAAATATGTATTCAAAGCGATCTTCGAAAGCACATTAGCATTCTGTAAACATCTGAGCGATGACAAGCGTTGATAATTCACTTAGCCACGTCTCGACTGCATCATACCGCATCTCTCATACATAGCGTGGCTTATCGCAACTAGTAAGACGTGACGAAGGACGGAGATGAGGCAGCATTAAAGACTAAGATGAACTACATTGTTAGCTCTTTTCATAGAATATCAATATTTATCATATTTTTCTACTGCAATATTTGAACTGGTTGACTGAGTGACACACTGGTGAGAGACAAATCTTGCTGATAAATGGCTTAATTTACTTGGGCCAATAGTTATCTTAGTAAGTAACCAGTTTATTTTATTGCGGTAACGAATCCCTTAAAACTTTGTACATAATATTACTTACTAGTTGTTGCCCGCGACTTCGTTCGCGAAGACTACACTAAAAAAAAAGTATCCTGTATGCTGGTCTGGGTCATGGTCTTTATATGAGAAAAGTTTCATTAAAATCCATTTAGTAGTTTTTACGTGAAAGAGTAATCATTACGTACAATTAAGAGTATCATTATTTACAAACATTCGCGTTTATAATATTAGTAGGATTAGATGACCATTAAAAGAAGTCTTTAGAAATTAACAGTGATTTAAATGTAAGCAATCTCAGGTTAAATTATGTATTGCCTGACATTCAAGAATAAAAACTACGTCATTAGTTAACATGCACAAAGCAAACAGGTTTCTGGGCATGGTACATACATACTACAAAGCACCTAAACTTTCTACGTAAACAGAGTACTTTCACGCTATAGATTTTATACTATCGCAATAACTTAGAAATTGTCGTTGTTTCCATATGTGGAGAATATTCGAAACGCTTCAGTAACCTAGTGACCCGTGCGCGTGTTCATACCTCTCTGCCTCAGTTTGTTTAGTTGTTGGATGTTCCGTTTAACGGTTATCAACTCTGGCAGGAAACTGGAAACCACGCGCTGGCTGGCTTACATTGCAAACTGACGTTATAAATAAATAGGAACATAAAAGTTTTACGATAGTTTAAACTGCAGAGGCTACCTGTTTATAATACTAAAGCATGTAGAGGAGTTTTAAGAAATCACCTACTACCGTCACAGCTATGAAAGAATAACAATAACTTGGTCTGCAAGTGCAACCACCATTAGCAACTATTACTTAAAATAACCTGAACTGTGGAAACCTGGAAAAATCTTATCGCAACGAGATTAACCAGCAAAATAAGCTTAGCTTTCGCCAGCGAGCGACTCTTCCGATTTTTCCAGGATAATAAAATGCTTTCAATCGAACGGTGCGGACTGAGCTGCGGTGCAAAAAAATCCCTTCCCTTCATATTCCCCTGATACGTAGATAACCTGATTTAGTACTCAATGTATTAATTGTATGTGCGTGTAATCATTCATTTCACTTTTTCTCTCCTCTCTCTCCTACTGACACCCATATCCATAGACATTCTGCTGTATTTAGAAACTTTATGCTAAATACCTATATGGTAAAAAATCATACTAGCCTTTAGAATGTAATAAAGAGTCATAAAATAGAGGACATTTGAAAATCAGTTCTAAAAAAAATACTGATTGATAATTTGTGACTTGTATTTCAGCAATTCAAAGTGCGAAATTTAAAAGCTACTTCGAATTAAACAACGATGATGTTTCCGGGTCTCCTCCTACATTAAGAAGAGCAATGAGCGATGGCAATAAATGCATTTTTAGTGAATGCTTCGCGACGGATCTGCTCCATATCCCCAATCAGCAAAAGGCCATGCTTTTGACAAAGCATAACTTTTATGTGCCACATGCAAGAGTGTGCCGTCAACATGTATTCTGAAAACTGGGAACATGTTATAAATTACAGTACATCTGTTACTGATTTTAATGAAATCCACACTACAGACATTGTACAAATTTACAAAAGTGCGTTACAGTTGACGCAAGTTACGGAAATGATACGATTAAGTATGCCTTCCAATGCCTGTACATGGTTTTATTTTTTTTAAACAATTATTAAATTAGGACATTTTAGACAAATTGTCTGCAAAATCTTAGTTTCACCAGTCTTAGTTTTATCCGTTAATTAATTAAATTTTATATATGTTAGGTACACACTGGAAATGGACGCACAGGGAATGTACTTTCGAGAAAATTGACGTATGGGGAATAGATGCAAGGGGAAATGGACGAACGGGGCCAGAACCATTAGTTACCTATTGTAAAAGCCCGAAGTGCGGTAAATCCTAGAATTTAGGTACCGGTGTAAAATCTAAGATTTACCATACCAAGCCGTTATGGTGAAATGCCGAAATTTGGATTTTTACCAGCAGTTTATCTGTAAATCCTAGGTAAATCTGGACATATGCGTATCTGGTAATTTGCGAAACAAAATCTGGTCATATGCGTATCTAGTAATTTACGAAACAAAATGTAGTCATATGCGTAGCTGGTAATTTACGAAACAAAATCTGGTCATATGCGTATCTGGTAATTCTTCTGCGGCACGCCTAACTCGATAGCTATAGGCTATAGCTTCCGATATTGCTTTTACATTGCTTTCAAAATAACAACATGACGGGGGGTTGGCCATTCACGTATAAGATACTTTGCGTTTCTGGTACTATGCGTCTGAAGGAAAAAATCTTCATTTATTGCCCCCCCCCCCGTCCTGTAAAAAGTAATAAGGTAAAGACAAAGCAAAATAAATGACGCTTGTTGTCGAGAACTGTCACATTTATAATAAATAATAATATTAGTAAGGATCACGTTTCACATCACGATCACTCATTCATCATCACGATCACGATCACGATTCACCTCCGGGAGGATAAGGTTTCTAGTAGGTATCTGTTTTGTTGGTTTTAGCTCACGCCTCAGGTGACAATAATTATGTTAGATGCGAGCCGTAACTGACCAACTTTCTCTCCTTTGCATAGGGTTTTATTACCTCTAGGTGGTTGCCGCTCTGTTAATTATTTCTACATTATAATTAGGTTTCTTGAGTTGCAAGAGTGAAAACATTTATTTCATTAATCCTTGTTTGTTGTGGCTACAAAGATTTGGTTACCTCAATTTTATCTTTATAACTTGACAAATACACCCATTAATTTATAAATGTCAAGTAAAATTACGTAATATAGTCATACAAACCCATACAGCTTCTAATTGCCAAACAAGAATATTAAGGCATTTTTTTATTTAACTTAAGTTTTTAAGCTTTTTGGTGTGCTCTCTTTATTGTGTCTGCGGTTGTGACATGTGCATGTTACATTCCTGATATGGTTGAGTGAAGCGATGGCTGATTCATATGTCATACTCGTGAACGGGTGCCGCCTGTGGAGGCTGGTCTGCTCTTGCATACTAATCTTATATTTATTATTATTAGCTATAGTTTAAATTTATTACCAGAATGCAAAGGAAGGGTATTGTTTTTCGCGCGTATCTTGTATGTAATATTCTATTCATAGGCCGAAATAAGATAAAAATTCAATAATTACATAAAGCCAGCGAAATAAATCGAAACAATATCAAACTTATGTACTTATACAGTACATTAAAAATATCAATACGGTAGTCCTTCGATTTTTTTTCTTAGACAATTTTGTCCTTTATTAGTACTGTATGACATTGTGAAAATTTAAACTGGTAACTGATGTAAATTTGCAATTTAGATATTATTAATTTTTGATGTGTAACATTTTTCCGATGGCCTTCTATATACCTACAATTTAGGAGCGATTTCGTAGAAATGTGACGGTAGTAGCGTAACATGTGACGGAAGTAGCGTAACATGTGACGGAAGTAGGTCGTATACTGACAGCCTAATCTGGTATACTGACGGATCAAAAATGAAGTCGGGCACAGGGGCAGGCGTCTATAATAATGACTTCAAGCATAGTCAAAGCATGGGAAAATTTGCTACTGTTTACCAAGCAGAAACTTTCGCAATTTTCCTATGCGCAAAGCAGAATATAGAATTAGCTATGAAAAACCGAAATATATTCATCATGAGTGACAGAAGAAACCACAAAGCTCTAAACAAGCTAGGTAGACATAACAATGTGCGATTGATCTGGGTCCCAGGCCATATGGGAATCCACGGCAACGAGATGGCGGATGCACTTGCCAGGGAGGGCTCGGAGACCCAGCTCATTGGTCCTGAGCCGTTTGTGGCACTTGCACCAAGTACTATTAACAAGGCCTTAAAAAATTACATCGAAAACAGGCACGGCATCGAATGGAAAGAGCAGCCGGGTATAAAACACTCCAAATCCTTCCTTGGCGAAAACGCCTTAGGACGGAGTAAGTTCATATGCGGAGGCGGTAGAAGGCCTGACTAACCATCGGTGCCTTGAGGGCATTATGCCACAAAACAAATGCTTCACAGAATTTCAACAAATAATTTGTGTAGGACGTGTGGAGAGGAAACGGAGTCAATGCAGCACCTACTGTGTGACTGCGACTCTCTGGCTAGGAAAAGAATGGGACTCTTGGGGTCGGCCTATCCGAAACCGGAGGACTTCAGCCTCTTCGCCCTTAAGGACGTTGCCAAACTTATGGCATCTATCTTTACAGAGGAAGAAGAGTGAAAGGATGGGGTTGCACAAGAGATCCCGATGGGTCGAGTATTACTGCAAGAGGGAAATCTCGGCAGGCCCTAATAAGATAAGATAAGATAACAGTCACAGTGTGAGAAGCTTACTTTCAGCAGTCTTCTTATTATTACAAGCTTTTATTTAGTTTCACCTGTCCCGATGTTTGTTTGTGATCAAATCTTGCAAGTTAAATTTGATCCACTCCCCGGTTACCGAATGAGCTGAAAAAAATTATTATGACATAGAGCTGATCTGATGATGGAACCAGAAGGTGGCCATAGGATCTCGGAAGTTAAACGACACAACCTCATCGAGTTTGGGCTCGTTTGATCTGTCTTGACGAGTACTTTGGTGCTAGATGGTAACCAGGGTCTGATGATGGAACCGGAAGATGGCCATAGAAACTCGGTAATTAAACGACACAACCCCATCGAGTTTGAGCTCGTATGATTCATCTTGACGAGTACTTTGTTGCTAGATATGTCATATTATCGTTAACGTTGCGCGTCAGGGTACCAGGGCGAACCCTATTGTACTGAAGCCATTACCCTCTACAAAAATACTAAAAAGTTAAAAATAAAATTAAAAGAACAAAAACTTTTAAAAAAAAAAAGCTTTTATTACTTGTTATTAATAAAAAGAACTAAAAAGTAGTAAAAGAACTAAAATAATGAAAACCTGACAATAATATTTTTTTTTATAAATAAAAGCGTATTATATTATGATGGAACTTTAAAGAACATATTACACCTTCATTATTATTTAACACGCTTTTATTTATAAAAAAAAAATTCTTATTATCAATCAGGATTATAGATGCTGGCGGGAAAAATTCCGAATCATTCCCGTCGAATAGTTCGGAAGTATTCCGAAATATTCCGAAACTTTGGGAATATTTCAACTGTCAAAAAAATTGCGCTTGGAATTTGTAAACTATTTATCTTTAGTTGTGTTGTGAGCGGTAGGTATATTTGAGTTTATGATTGTGACTTGAGTGCACGTCGCATCAAGCACACACAACGTCGCGTATGGTCGCGGGCAGCGCGAGCGCGACTGAGAGTGGGGCGCGGGGGGCCGGGCGCCGCCGTGCCGTTTGCGTATGCGTACAAAATACAGATTTACTTTACAGTAATAAAAACATAGAACCGACTTTAGTAAAGTCGTCAGAGCACCTCTTCAATAAAGTCTTCGCTTGGTGGCGGTTTGCGGTCAATTAAGGTGTTCCGGCTTCATTGAAGTCGGTTTTATCTTTTTACTTAAACATTATTTATTTCAAAATTTTTTTATGTCACGTATACATACAGCGTCATTTTTTTTATCACCGTCCAAATTTTTTCTATGCGTTAGGTATCATTAAAAGAAACCTTTTATGCAAAAAAATGGAAAGTATTTTTTTTAACATTCACACTATTTATCCTCAACCAAAATAAACACGCGTGGACAGACGCGACAGCTTTTATTAGATTTTTAATAAATGGACATATAACAATATAAATATCAACATATATACTTAATCAATCCCATTTATAATAAAATAAACATTTATATTTGACAAATAATTCACTCAACCACCACACACCACAAACAAACACGTATATTCCCATTGAATTATTCCGGCGAAATATTCGACGGAAACATTCGATTGCGGGGTACGAATCTTTCTCGCGGGGGGGAAAACTTCTCCGGGGAGCATCTCCCCTCTTAGTCTTACCGCATCCCGCGCCGCCTTCGCCAGCACGCACGACTCGCTCGTGGCAGTCGGCGCGCGCGACTCGGTGGCAGCGGCCGGCGCATAGAGGGCGGCGGCGATAGACGATTGATGCAAAATACGATTTTTCAGCAAAAATAAAAATCTTAATTAAATTCATTTTGAATAATTCTAATTTAAAGAAACTTTCCCAGAAGTATTTCGGAATTTTTCAGAAGTTTTGCAACTATAATCAGGATTCAATTATTTTTAACTTTTTATTTCTTTTTTTAATAACAAGTATTAATTAAGCTTGTTTTTAAAAAGTATTTTTTTTGGTTTTAGCTGTTGCGTGTGTTTGTGTTTAGTAAATTTAAAATAGATATTATGAACAAGACATATTATGGAATTCTTTGCCTGAGCGCATCAGAAGTGCTCGCACGTTGGAGTCGTTTAAGGGTCAGGTTCGGAGTCATTTTTTAAATTTACCTTAACTATGTTTATTTATTTATTTATTTTATTTTATTTTTTCTTTTTTATTTTATTTTTTTTAAATTTATATTGCATAAACTCTGTTTTATATATTTATTTCCCTTTTGTATGTAATTACATTATTTGATATTATTATTATTATTATTTAGTTTATTTTTACTTGCACCCATTTTTATTTTAGTTATTTTATTATTTTTCGTCCAAGGTTGCCTGGAAGAGATTGCTTGTTAGCAATAAGGCCGCCTATTTTGTACTCTTTATTTTTTTATTTCTTTTTTTAAATTGACTGTATTGTTTTTCTTTTGTGTGCAATTAAAGTTGTTTATTATTATTATTATTATTATTATTATATGTGAAATATTGTGCCATCATTTTGATATGTCAAATGACATCTAATGAGTATTTACTGCATTATCTTTATGACTTGTAAAAAAAAATATTAAAAAAATAATAATAAGTAGGAGGTACTTATAAATTAAATATTAAAAATATTTTATATTTTTTATTTTCTATTGTACCTAATATTGATTTCAAAAGGTGAGATGTCTAATGTTACACATCATATGCGACTACTGTAAGGCTCGTTCGTTTTTTTCTCTTTTGTTTTTTAGGGTTCCGTACCCAAAGGGCAAAACGGGACCCTATTACTAAGACTCCGCTGTCCGTCCGTCAGCCCGTCTGTCACCAGCCCCCCGACCGCCTAACCGATTGCTTTGGCTACGTGTATAGTTTATGACTTCATCTTGTCATTTCGTACCGCCTATGAAAGTAATATCGAAAGCTATAAGGCTATAGTTATCGATATATGCCTATACCTATTAGCTAGATGACAAGATGACGTCATAAACTATACACGTAGCCAAAGCAATCGGTTAGGCGGTCGGGCCCCAGGTTGTATCTCATGAATCGTGATAGTTAGACAGTTGAAATTTTCACAGATGATGTATTTCTGTTACCGCTAAAACAAAAAATACTAAAAAACAGAATAAAAATAAATATTTAAGAGGGCTCCCATACAACAAACGTGATTTTATTGCTCATTTTTATAATGGTACGGAACCCTTCGTGCGTGAGTCCGAGCCCGACTCGCACTTGGCCGGTGTATTTTCCAATATTGTTGACGCTCTGTAAGGGAGAAAAGAGCATGACACTTGCTGAGTTTCTTGCCGGTACTTCTCAGTACAAGATCTCCCGCCCAGAGAGTAGACTTACCTACGAACCGATGTGATGGTATAATAACGTTCATAAGAGCTAGTTTTAACCTAAACTGAATAAATGATTTTGAACTTGAACTTGCCTGCAATGGATCTACATCGCGCATGACGAAAAGCAATAATGTAGTCGAAAATGTAATCTAGCATGCGTGCCTCGAAGATACTTGTTTACTCCTGCTCTAGTGACTCTAGTGGAATGAATTAGGTAACTACGCAACCAACCTTTTTGTATATTACAATTACGTGGTAAAAAAGCGTCACCAAGGTCAACGCGCGCCCACATGACTCGACCTGTGGCGGTAGCCAAAGTAACATTAAGAAAACGATAGCGAAGTTCGAAAAGAACAAAATGTATGGGATTGACAAAAGATTGACCACGTGAATTAGCGCAGCTTATGTCAATTCCATACATTTTATTATTTTCGAACTTCGCTATCGTTTTCTTAATGTTACTTTGGCTAAGCCTACAGGATTACAGTTTCTACATGAAGCAAAAACATAAAAAGACAACCATATTAAGAAATGAAGAGGTACATGCCTCAAAACAAATTAGATTCTAACAACAAGCTAAGCACCTAGTTATTTAAATCAAGTAAAGCAGTGTAAGTAATTCAAGTAAGTTGTACAATCTTTCTTCTGCAGAACTTCAAAAGCGATATACAAGCAATATCGAAAGCTATAGGCTATAGTTTTCGATATTGCTTTCATATCGCTTTCGAAATGACAAGATGACGCCATAAACTATAGAGCGTGATAGCGAGAGCGATGGCGATAGAGTTAGGCGGTCGGGGGGCCGGACGCTTGCTAGATTATGAACTAAACCGCTAACGTGTTCACTGGCCACCCAAAATATCTCAAATTATGAAAGTTTGATGCGTTTTTGTGCTTGAATATAAAAATTCAACATGTTAAATACACACAAACCTTTTCGTCATTTTGTGAAAAAAAAGTTACGTGTATTTTTGGTGCACCCCTTTGCGACACCCGGACCAATAACTAGGTATATAGTTACCTACTTAATCGCTTGAACCTTATTCCATGAGACTTAAGTCAAACCATACTAATATGTGCATTACAAATAAACAAAGAATAAGGTCCGAATAGTTATTCCACGTTTTGTTCCTGTCATGTAAACGTCATTTCAAATTAGAGTAAAAAAGACAAAACACTGAATACAAAATCATTTATTCAGTTTAGGCTACAAGTAGCTTTTAAGTCACTATGGCATTTATGAATAACTATTCGGACCCTAATCTTATGTATTAATAAAGCTATTAACATTTTTTTCTCTCAGACTGTACCAATAAAAACACTATATAGCTAATATATCAAACCTATGTACAAAAACCTTAAAACAAAACAAAGAAGTTGATAAATTATTATTCGAATTTGGAATGTTTCGCTTTCGTCTTAGAACTTGTTACGTTTTAGAGTTTTGATAGACTTAATTAATTCTAAGTTATTAACCTACCTCTTCCAAAGCATTGATGGTCTGACGGCATTGTGGCATACGCGAAACAAACGTAGACGTAGTCGGCGAACTGTAATCTTCTCGAGTTTCCTCAATAAATTCGCCGATACATAGGCCCGGCATGATTAACACTACACTCACAAAATTTGCACACAATCAAAAAATCTCTTCACTTTGCACGATGTGATTATATCATATAATACAGTAAGCGAACTTTTTAATGGTAACCAGACACATTGTGGTGCACAAAACCTAGGTATGTGCGAATAAAAACAATATCACACAGCCCAGCCAATAGCTATCACATCGACGTCGCCCCACAGGAACCACCCATCTCAACAATGACGAATGAAATCACTAAATTGAGTGAATGACATTTGAAAACAAAAATGAACGAATGTGGATGTTTTGTTTGACATTATCTGTCATCTGACATTGTGATACCGGAAACACGATTGAATGTTACAAAATAATGTAGCGTTCAGTAAAGGTAAATTAGTAAAAAAAAACGCGTTGCAAAATGAATGAATTAGGCTGAGTTTCTATCATCCTTTTTCTATCATGTTTTTAAAGGTAAATGTGATTAATTGGAAATTATTAATAGAGCCTATCGCTAGCGGCACAGTCGCAAGTAAAGTGTACGTACAGTGAGTAGCACATTACTTTTATATTAATTATATGCTTTTAAATTTAAATCATCAAGCAAAGCAAGCTACAAGCTATTTTTGAGAGTCATAACGAATCGTCTCGTACGCAGGTTTGATTGTTGCCAGTCTTTGTTGTTGACAGTGTGTGTTATCAGTGATGATGACATATGGGACTGAGACGTGGTCGTTCACTATGGGCCTCATAAGAAAGATCAAGGTCATTCAAAGAGCAATTGAGAGGGCTATGCAAATGAGGAGATCCGCAGAAGAACAAAGTTATCGACATAGCCCAAAGAATTGCTAATCTCAAGTGGCAGTGGGTTGGGCCGCAGGACTGATGGCTGCTGGGGCGGACCAGACCTTGAGTAGCGACCACGTACCAGAAAGCGCAGGGTGGGCAGGCCTCCAACAAGGTGGACCGTCGATAGTAAAGGTCGCGGGAAGCCGCTGGATGCGAGAAATAGAAAACCGGTCGTTGTTGAGATTTTTGGGGGAGGCCATGGTTCAGGAGTGATTAGATGATGTTGATGATCAAGCAAAGTGACTTTATTTAACCTAAAGATATCTAAAAATGCATTTGTTTTTTATGTTAAGTAATGGAGAGATGACAAAAGACCCAATTGCTTGTCTTTAATTCGTGAAATAACGAATTAGAAAGAATTATAAATCAGTAAAAAAAAGGTTATGTACGACGTTATTTTACATTTAAAACGATATTAGCTTAGAAGCTAATTTTATTTGTTGGGATTTTTAATGCCTTGCCCTGGGTAAGCACTTGGTCTTTATCGCACCTGATGTTAAATGATGATAAAATATATGGAATTGTATTTTACCTGAAGTTCTACTACTAAGGAACTGCCTACTTTATCTCTAACTGTCGGAATACTGTATCTGTAGCTGTTATGACGATACGTTGAGATGATTTGGTTGTAGCTAGCCAGGTGGACTTAAAAGAAGCCCAACCCTCAACAAAACAAAGTACAAGCATAATTAAAAAGTTAAGCAAAATTTACAAAAAAGGAAGGCTGCTACGAACTATGCCAATAGCATTTGAGACCACCACCGTAGCCGAGTAGCTTGTACGCCGAACTTTGGGCGGCGCTAACTTTGAAGTCCCGGGTTCGATTCCCGGTCAGGTCAATGTCGAAAACAAACTTTGTTGTGGTGTACCGTCGTTGTTTCTGATTTCCATGAAACGAGTGCTTTGGCTACTTACCTTGGGATCAGAACAATGTGTGTGATGTTGTCTCATTTTATTTATTATTATAATAGCTATTCTACACCATTCAATAAGTCAAAATTGTTAATGTATTTTTGTTTCTGAGATCAAGAACGTCAAAATTGGCCATTTAACGTAAAAATTACAGTCGAGATGTAACTGTAGAGCTCATAACCAAAATTGGACTCAATTAGCTCAGGACCGCAATAAATGGAGGAAATGGAGGGAGGCCTTTTCCCAGCAATGGGACAGTGAGGACTAATAATAACAATAAATAAAATTAACTATTGTAGGTTCACCTAGTTTTATTTTATAAATATAAGTTTGGCACCGTAATTTTTTTTAAATCTACTTGTGTTTTTATTTTTGTCTACGTAACTTGTTGAATAAAATATTTGACTGCGTTTTTATATATCGGTGCCCCTTCTTGAAATATTATGTCACATTAAAAAGGAAATAATGTTTTAATCTATTTATCTTATTGTGTCACAATAACACTAAATAAATAAATAAAACCGAAACGCGTCCAAAATCTAAAGAAATTGCCACAAACCATAGAGGAATGAATGAATGATGCATGCTTGGCTTAGCAACGACGACAATGACGGAACTGTCACGAGGTTTGTGTTCTAATAAATTTCTTTCCTTTTTTTAAGTAACATAACTTATGATTGGGGTCCTTTACTAAATCCTAGCCGTTAGTACTATTATTGAATATAAAAAAATATTTTAATCACTCTTAGTTCAGAGCAACCTACTCTATAGAGTTAAATTCACTTTTTATATTTTACGCCTGGCGTGTCTAAAAAGAGGTAGGTACACTGCTTTATTCATGGTCAAAAACTGTTCATTTCAACTTAGTTATCGCTATATCACACTTTTCTATTTTAGAAATCGGGGAAGTCTGGTCTAGATTATTTGACCATCGGCCTTTTCTGAATGGTGAAATAAAGTTTATGCAAAAAGAGTTCGAGGTAAGCTTCATAGTAATAAATTCAAAAGTTTGAAAAGCTAGCGAAATATTGCTTTTTATTAGCATTATGCGAGGGACCTAATGCCAGCTTGTAGTGATGATGATGCAAAAAATTAGGTTCATATAGTTAGTCATTAGAGTTAAGTCATCTTTATCAAATTCAATTTGTCATTTTACAGGAAAAGCGAGGAGACAGGGAAGTGGAAAACTTATTTGCCATACTAGAGAAATTAACTGAAATTAAAGACAGTCAAGTTGACAGAATTAAGAAAGGTGCAGACACACTGCCTGTCTTGAATGAAAAGCTGGATCAAGCTTTAACACTGAGTAAAGATATTGAAAAAGAATATTTAAATGTTCATGAGGTGAGTAAGTGAGATATATAATAATTAGGATATCTGTTATATTTATACTTAATTCAAAGCTATCTTTTCTTATTTAGTATTTTATTTCTATCTCTATGTATGTAGGTAGCTGAAAAGAGAAGAGCTGACAATCGTGAAAAAAGACAAAAAGAATGGGATCAGTTCATTGATGACATGAACTTTAAATGCAAAAGAATTGATAACGCATTTGAAGATAAAGAAGAAGAATTAAAAGATTTGTATGCTGATTTGAATCACAAACTTAATATTGCCAATAATTGAGTTGTCGTAAAAACAACCTTATCTAAAAGATAATAAAACTGACTCAAATATGGACCTCAAAGGATCACTGGTTGATACCAGTCTTAGAATTTATCCAACTGAGAAACTTAAAACCTTTTTAGTAAACAAAACACTAGGAGATAATGTACCTGCTAATATTGGAAAACTTGCTAATGGTGGTACATATAAGCCAAATGAAAGCATTACAAATAATCCAAAACCCATAGGTGTGTACATAAGTAAGAAAGACATAAAAAATATAAATAGAATTAGAAATAAATTAAATGAACAAAATGTGCATACTTCTGAAGAAGATAATGAAGAATTGAATTCAAGTATCAACACAGATACCGCTCAGTCATCTGATACAGATAACAAAGACAAGGATACTTCAAAATTACCTGAAGCAGAAGAAGTGACAGAGGAAGAAGAACATTCCAAAGAAGAACCTAACACTAAAGGTCCTTATCTTACAACTTCAGATATTGATTGGTTGTACATTTATATCAAAGAACAAAAGAGCAAAGGTAAAGATATCCCATACTTGCACGAGCTATTAGAAGGATCAAACATTGAACTGCCTGAGAATGAAGTTTTGAAAAGGAACCCTGCTTTAGAAGCTCGGTGTGTCAAATTGAGGGCCCAACAAGAAGCACGAGAGTACAGGAAAATGACAAAAGGTGTTGATAATGTCAGAATGAAGTTTCCAGAAGACAGTATCTCTTATCAATGTAAGTGGTAACAAATAATTGCATCAGTAAAACAAAAATCCCAATATAATAAAGTATGCCCAGCATATTTAAGTTATCTAGTTTGCATTAAACATTTTTATTTAATAAAGGAATGCAAAAGTTTTAAATTGTATAAATAATTGCAAACATCTAAAATGATTTATTCAACTATTTCTTCAGAATCAAACAAGTTAAATGTCTGTAATAGGTCTGCGTTGAATAAATCATGCTTTATGATGAGAAATCAATTGGGATGAATCTATTTTTTTATTTTATAATTACTATTAAATGTAAAATGTATTAAGTAACTTACAGCAATTGTTCTTCCTAAGGTGCCTCTCCAACTAGTAAAGGTTGGCAATAATGGCTTAACAAAAATACAGAAAAATTAATATGGTATAGTGATAAATAATTGTTTTTTTTCTTTTTCAGTGAAACAAATGAATCGGCAACTGATTGTAATTGGCCAGTTTATAATATCAATCTTTGCCGGATTCCTATTTGGGTTCAGAGGAGTTGAATGGTTGGTAGGCAATCTAGATTTCGGATTTAGGTTGCTGCTTGGTGTCATGTGTGCATTGATTATTGCTCTGGCTGAAATATACTTTTTAGCCAAAAAACTGAATGAAGAATTGAGTATTCCAGAAACGACACAATTGGGTGGCCCGCCAAAGTTTGTAGACGAAAAGTATAATGAATATAGAAGTAAACCTATTGATAAGCCACATAAAGATTAAATAAATACCTTTAAGTTTTTTATTGATAAATAAGAAATATTTATATTTATTGTTCATGTTATTACTTTTTAATAGTTATGTAAAATATGTGTTAAACTTAGTGCTTTACACTGCTAAAGTACTCTGGACATATTTAATATATACTAAATAAGTATTATACCTAGATAGCTTTACCTGTAATAAAAATTGCTCTAATTATTTTCGTTTTTATTTTGAATGCTTTCAAAAAGATGTAAGCCTTTATAGATAATATCAAATGCATAGGCAGCTTGGAGGATGCTCCAGACTCCATGACTGGCGATGACCACTTCCCACCACTTGGCTCGCGCCTGCTCGTTTGATGTCTTCTTACATTAAAATAATAATAAGTATTTATTTCAGAATATTCCATAGATTGTTTGTGAGTAATCACAATAGACCTTAAACACTAATGTTAGTTACATGAAAATAATAATAAATAATATAATGAAGTGCTATTGTAACCGGAGAGCGAGAACACTGCAAATCAAGGCAGTCTGTCCATTTGTACATCATAGCCCTCGTTAACAATAACGAGAATAAAAAATTCAAATTAATTTTAATTCCTGTCGAATTACACGCTGTATGACACAAACGCGATTCGTCGTATAGGTACGCAGTTTGACACCAACGTTCTGATTTACGTTCAGTTTGTCATATACGCGATTTGTCATCAACGCAGTACGTCTTATACGGCTTTTGTCTTAATCGCAATTCGTCTTAAACGCGATTTGTCGCGAATATTCAAAATTCATACTGTAAATTTAGATTTTGTTATGAAATTACCTATACCTATTAATTTCATAGGTAAAGGTTATTCATAAAAAAATCTTGTCTAGTATAAGTTATACTTTTATACTATAATTTGTACATTATGTTTCAACCACAGAACAATAAAAAAGGTCTGTGGTTTCAACTGCTATACAATACCTGCTAGCGCCATCTAGTATGTTAGAAGGAAAATAAAGCATTTCATGACGGTGATTATACGTAGGTACTTGTAAAAAATTTAAGCCTAATAATGCTTACTTAGCGTCACTATCAATTTACTAAATTGAATACTACCTATATTCCTTAATAAAGTCACTGTCTTCTAAAACAAAAGGCTCATTCATTTGTCTAGTGCGACTACGCTTATTTCTTAATTCCATGTGGAGTTCACTTTCCAAATATTCAAATACTTCATACTCGTCACACATCTAAAAACATATTTCATTAGAAAACTTAGAGATAAGTAAACACTCGTACATATTTTTTTACCCAAGCGCCAGGGAAACACGGCCACTTTTAAAAATTAGTTTTCAAGTAGAGAAGTATTAACTCTAAGCACTTATGAACCACACGAGTGTCAATAAACATTAAAAGAAATTCACATTTTTTTATTTCTCACACCACACTTAACTAAAAACGCTTAGCAATCTTGAAAAAGCTTATCACGTAGGATCTTTTTATGAATTGCTTCAAATAACATTAGAGTCGCTCAAAAACAGCAGTCAAACTGCGCATCATGGTACGCTTTGTCCATACATAAAAAATGGTGAACGGTTTTAAAGCGGCTATTGAAGCAGGCCTGCCGCAGACCTGCTAAATCGAGGTCATGGTACGAAAAAGTAAGGCAGTTTAATAGAAGTCCTGCTTTAAGAGCTCATAGTAAACCATCGACATCATCGTCCGTTGGAACAATGACAAAAAGGTCCCGAAAACCATTCGAAGATCTGGGAAGCAAACAGAAAAAGAGAAGATCTCATGATCATACAGGCGAAGATTCCAGTGAATTGGCATATGCAGCTACAGCACGTTTAAAAGAAGAAGTTGAGGATGGTCCAGTAAGTACTCGCTTAAGAAATTACAGGAAGACCTTGCTAGTCTAAACCTCGCTTATTATAGTTCATGTATGTACAGTCAGTATAAAAATGATCTAAGTGTTGAATTAAAACTTACCATAATATCTGAATCATAAGCAACAATAATACAAGTAATTAGGGTGCTCTTTAATTTGTTCTCAGACGACAATCAAAAGTTTACACGATGATCATTTTAATCAAATAAAATGTTCAGATTATTCTGCTAGCTTTGAACGCTTACTTAAAGTTACGCTGACTATACAATATATGGCTTAAATTTCGTTCAATAATCAAAAGCTGTGATATGCGGTATTAACTAGATTATTTGTAAGTTTGGTAAAAACTATAGAAATATATTCAAAGTTCATATCATACCATAATTTGATCAATTAATTATTTTAAAAAGTTACAAATTAATCGATGTTGAAGAATCGATTTGGTCTTTGTTACGAATAGACTACTGAACGAAACGCAAGGTGACTTTTTGTTTTGATTTGACAGCAGATATTGCACAACACAAATGTTTTTCTCCAATGTTCGACGGGCGATGATTCATAATATTATTTAGTAACTATTTATGTTGCGAGACGCTACCGAATAACAACATTCGCTTGATACTGTGCTAGAAAGGAGAACGTGTCTTTATTTTTTTAAACTTGTGTTTTTAATTGCCGAATTACAGTCAGTGTCGGTTAGTGTTTTTCTGATTATCATTTGCCGTTTATTTCTGGTAAGTTTAAAACCTAAAACAGGATTTTACAAGTGGCTTGTCCTATTGCGTAGAAGTTTTTGCAACAAGGCCTAACTCTAAATATGTTGTTCTACATATTTAGTTAGGCCTTCTTGCGCTGTTCTACTTCAAATTATATCGCAGTAGCGTGAGATCGACAACTACAACAGCTGTTTGGCGTTATTTTCCTTACATTAGGCATAAATTACAATATTTTTTCTATCGAATAAGACCTTTTGAACCTAAAAATAATTCTAGAATTTTTTTGACAGCAAAATGGAGGACCAAGTTCCTTTCAAAGTTTTTGCTTTCTGGAATGATGATTCCAAAGCGGAAGTGCGCCGATTTGGAGTGGAGAAGACTGTGGTGACTAGCTTCCACTACTTGAATGCAAAGCTACAGGATGTCTACCCTGGCTTGAAGGGGAACAGCTATTCTGTGACATGGAAAGGTAAGATGATGCAATTTTAACAATTCTATTGATATTCTATCAAGTACCAGAATAACATCCCTCAGAGGCCTTTAGATGGTCTAATTCATGGTAAATGGTTGAATTTTATTCAAGAAAAGATAAATTACAAGTAGTTTTTATTTCTAGGGCAATTTTTATTGTAATACATTTAACTCTTATGTAAAACAATTGTATCTGGTGTTCCTAGATGAAGATGGAGATGATGTAACCATCTCATCTGATGAGGAGATGATGACTGCCTTGACAGCTTTACATGGCAACCTCATCAAGCTGAATGTGTACATCAAGAGTGATGGCACCAAAGATGATGACTGCAACATCATATTCACCACTGTCACAGAAAATCCACCTGGTAAGTGTAATACAACTGATCATTTATATATTCTAACAACAATAAAGATATAATATTAAAGTGTCAATACCTAACTATCCCTCCTGTTAAAATTTAGCTATTATTTAGCTATTATGTTGGAATAAACTTAACTCAATTTGTTATTGATAGAAATATAATATAATGTTGTTACTGTGATTAACTTTTATAAAGACTTATTAAGAATTTAAGAATTCAATTTAAGAATTTTCTATGACAAAATAATAATTAAGTTAACAGTGATCTTTAATAAAAGAAAAAGGAGCACTTGTAATTGTTGTCATAGCGTGAGAATTAGTCACCTTTTTTTAGGTTCAAAAATCACCCCCCTGGACTATTAATTGTTACATACAAAGTCCTTTAAATAACAAAAAAATATACATGTCCATCAGATTAACAGTATTATGTGAAACTAAGAGTGATAGTAAATTAATTTTTTGTGTCGCCCAGTGTTGGGCTCATGCCACTCCGCGCACTATGGCGTGATGTGCGACGGGTGCAACACCCCAGTAGTGGGCTTCCGCTACAAGTGTGCCTCGTGTGAAGACTTCGACCTCTGCGCCAAGTGCGAGGGTGCTGGTTTGCATCCCGACCATTGCATGGTGCGCGTGCCATCTCCTGTTATGCCGGTATGTATCTTTTATACAATACAGTAATAATAATAACTAGTGGTCGCCCAGTGGTCGATATTCGACTGTAATTTTTATTAAAGGACTTACTATTTCGGCTGAAAGGTTTGTATAGGTACCAGTGGCAATGACAAAATTAAAAAAAAATGTGTTTTGGCATTGACAGATTAAAATCATCCGCATTTTTTAATATCCTTTGAAGTCTTTTTTATTAATATATTATACATACATTTTATCTTATTTACATCAAGAGCCGTCACCCGCTAAACTTTTTTTAATATAGCCTATTATTTGCACAATCGCATGTTCTTACTACATACAAATTTTCATCAAGATCGGTCAAGCCGTTCGTAAATTAAAAGTGGACATACAGACAGACAGAAAAAAATTTCAAAAATCGTAGAATTGGTGTCAGTGGGTCATAAAATGAATATTTTTCCCAAAATTTGTCAGAATAATTGCAAGTTACAGATTTATATAGTAGTATAGACTAGCTGACCGGTGGACTTCGTACCGTTTTGACGGTTTCCATGACAACAAAACAAACAAAACTTTGACAGTTTCCATGACAACAAAACCAACAAATAATTTGTCTGCTTCAAAGAGATTTAATATAGTTGTAAGTTGTAGTAGGTAATAAAGCGGCTATTATACTCAACGCAAAAACGGACCACTACTCTGTTGGAAATGAAACAAAGTGAACTTGTAAAATATAGATTTTACTATTTAAAAAATTTAACATACTTTTAAACGTGTTGGTTGCTAAGTGACAAAGTCAAGAAGAGGGAAAAAGTTAATGTAGTGTTACCACATGTAAAACTTAAAATGGCTCAAAATATTATTGCCACACTAAAATTTATTAAATGCACATTTATGTTCATGTTGTACTGAACATAGCTACCCACGCGCAAATTCAAAGAATTGTTGATAAAAAGCATTGTGAGTTATCAACAAATATGTACAAATCACCTGATTATAGTATTAATCATAACTAATAATTATTATACTATGACAAATTTACACATTTTGTATTGAAGGAAGTTTGCAATAATGAAACTGTAAGTTACCCTCTAGTTGACCATTAAAATGTTTTGTATAAAAGACAAAGTCGCTAAAACGTCATAGTCATTTCATAATTTCTTTCGAGATGGAGGCGTTTATTAAAAATATAATAACCAGTGTTCAGGGGAATATTCAACAACAAAGTCGTGTTATTATAAAATAAATATTAAATTTCCTAACGGAGTTAAAAGAAGATCCTGCCAAGTTAAAAGAACTCGACTAAGCCTCGCGATCTAATTGCAATGATTTGTGGGATTGATGTGATGACTGTGACTTAAAACTTATTGTTGTCGCTAAACATAGTAATAGTATACAACAACGCGCATCACTACATCTTTGTGACGTCACCCATAAACAGTGTAAGTGCGAGAGAACACATGATGTGCGTTGTCTCATTCGCACGCTTTATTGCACCGGCCGCCACGAGTCTGCGTTGACTATACTAGATACTATTTCATACAAAAACTTTGAGCTGGTGCGCTAGTAACGCCATCTAACGTTGAAACTCCAAACAGCGTATTTTTCTTTCTTTTAGTTGATGGCTTCGTGCGATTAGCACATTTAGCCAGTGTCAAAGTAATTTTTCTTACAAGTAATACATAAATATACAATATTTCCTTCCAGTCAGTATGATGATGATGAATGATAATAAAAATGAGAAGTGAGAAATGATATAACCCCCCAACTCCTCGAGTATCTCAGTAAAGATGTGGGGCTTTACTAAGCCCTCACGCAGACTTCTTGAGAGAATTTGAAATGTGACGTTGCGCTGTTTTGTTTCATTTGCCAACACTCATGTACACTCACGAACACTTAACGGTTAATAATCCACCATTATTTCACATTAATATTCGACATAACACAAATTATAGAAAATAAAACAAAACCGCAGACATGACTCTTCACTTTCCCGCCAAGAAGTCAAACAGCGTATTAAAATCAATTAGAATAAGTTTCAGCTATCACACGGTAGGTGTGTGTCGCTCTGCAGTAGGGATGTTCCGTTATGATTTCGACGTATCGATAATTTGGATAAAGGTTAACCAAAATCCGTATAAAAAATATTTGGTCTTTACCTATGAAATTGACGATTTTTTCTCACACATTAATAAGTGTATTACTTCCAAAACTTAATACCATTTGTAAATATTTTATATACATGTCGGCGGCGAGGTGTTTGTAGGTAGGACGGTCGACCAAACTCGGATTCGTCGATAGCACTATTTATCTTGGATCTTCAAAATAATACCGCAGTCGTATTCCTTACAGTCACTTTAATGTTATTTTAACATTACAATTAAACTATTTAGAAAAAGTTGCCCGATGCAAATAGATTTTAGAAACGAAGTGATTTAGTGATTTCTGCGCGTGCGTACTCTCCGACCGACCGCTCCCGTTCAAATATGTCCAGTCCGTTGTCGCGCCAAGCCAACTGACGTTGACGTTTCGCGCACCATAGAGCATAGGCTGCGCAGACCACACTAAGTATAGACTATACTTGTCGTTTCTAAGCGATGCTAGCGCCATGTCTCCGGCATACATTTAGTTAAGACTATATTATCTAGGCTTTAGTAATAACAATTATTTTTAATTTTATATCTTTATGGCCCAAATTTTTTTTAAATTGACTTTTTTTTAGTTTGCTGAATTTACATTTTGTTTCATTGTACCTTTGAAGGTACTTACTTGTTTTTTTTTCTACTTATGGTCTGCTATATTTAGTTAGTGAAACAATCATACTGACCTTTAATTTTTAGAATTTAAACATTAATAAATGCTAAAAAAATTTAAAAAACGTTAGTATATATAAAAATATAATTTAAAAAAACCTCATACAAAACGTATGAGGTTTAGGTTTTAATAAGTAAGGACCTAATATGCCAGCCCTGCTTTTCGTGCAAACGGGTCTACTTCAAAGCAAAATCTTTGAAGAAGGTTGTGTGATTGGATTTACGAATCAATTCGTGGGAATGATAAGGTAAAATGGTCGACTATAACAGCCGGAAGTCGACGTTTAAAAAAAAATCATAATTTTTTTTTAAAATCCATATTGGCTCTTTAAATTATTATATAAGGAGTAATATTCTGATTCAATGATCATCGTGTGTCGGGGGACCGCTGAGGTATCACTTAGTTTTTATCAGAATATAACTACTTATATTAAACTTAAACTTACATTATAAAAATATTATCTATAACATTAATCAATAAATAAAACGACATCACTTCATCACTTAATCATCTACAATGTCTACCTAAAGTAGTGCTTTTGCTTTTTACCACTAGAGGTGATTATTGGGTAAATATACAAAACTCTTATGAAAATAAACTGTAATCACGTTTAGCCGTTTTACCATATCGGGATTTGCAATATTGCAATATGCAATTTGGTATATTTTCTGTAGATTTTGTCAAATCTATTCGCGCACAAACACGACTGCACTAGAGGGCGTATCACATCAAACTGAGCGACTTGTTACCACTTGGTACTAAGTTGTGGATTACCTACAGGTTCGATTTAACTACATACTATAGACAGGACATAGAGATGTCCTATCTATAGTAAGTAGTTAAATATCTTTGGTCCGCTTACACCCGTATCCCAAGATGGACCCCTATAGCAGTGCCACCACCTACCGGGTCCAATTGTAAATCTAAACCATTCTCGAATCCACTTGAACACGCACAAAAAATTTCATACAAATCGGTCAAGCCGTTTAGAAGGAGTTCAGTGACATACACTCGCACATACATACATACATACATATAATCACGCCTCTTTCCCGTAGGGGTAGGCAGAGACCACTTCTTTCCACTTGCTACGATCTTTACATACTTGTTTCGCTTCGTCCACTTTCATTATTCCCTTCATACATGCTCTTCGGTTTAGGGTACTCTTGACCTGGCCTTTTTTCAAGACGTCCCTGATTTGATCTCGAAACGTCCGCCTAGGTCTACCCCTACCAACACTTTCATTCACACTCGCCTTATACACTTTTTTCGTCAATCGTTCTTCATCCATTCTCTCGACATGGCCAAACCATCTCAGCATGCCTTTTTCAATTTTTGTCACTACATCTTCTTTCAGACCACAACGTTTCCTTATCTCACTATTTCTTATCCTGTCACTCAGTTTAACTCCTATCATACTTCTTAACGCTCTCATCTCTACTGCATTTATTCTGCTTTCATGTTTCTTCTGCCATACCCAACTTTCACTTCCGTACATGAGTGTCGGAACCAACACCCCCCTATGCACAGCCAAACGAGCCTTGTTAGACACCTTCTGACTGTTCATAAAGGAGTGCAAAGCTCCATTCACCATGTTTCCTGCATTCACTCTTCTTTCAATATCACTCTCACACTTTCCATCTCTTGTAAACTTTGAACCCAGATACACAAACTCATTCACCTGTTCAATTTGTTCATCCCCAATCACAATATTGCAGTCTGTCACTGCCTCATCTCTTTCAAACACCATCACTTTCGTCTTCTTTACATTCATCTTCATTCCCTTTCTAACAAAAGCTCCACCCATAGCCGTTACCATCTCCTGCAACTCGTCGGCCGAAGACGCAAGTAGTACTTGGTCATCTGCATAGAGAAAACATTTGACGAGTAACTCATTCATTCTCAACCCACTTTCATTCTCTTTTAAATCTGTCAAGCAATTGTTCATGAACAGATTAAACAGCCACGGTGACGCTACACATCCCTGTCTAACACCTTTTTCGATATTAAACCATTCAGTGTATGCCCCGTTTATCCTTACACAAGCACAAGAATCCCTATAAAGAGATTGCAATGCTCGTATAAGGACACTGCTCACACCGTTCACGGACAATGCTGACCACAATTCCTTCCTCACCACTCTATCATAGGCCTTTTCTAGATCTACGAACGCGCAATAGACCTTCTTGTTTTTAGCCAAACACTTTTCGGCTATGCACCGCAAGGAAAAGACCTGATCCGTACATCCCATTCCTTTTCTAAATCCCGCTTGTGCATCCCATACTTTTTCGTCTGTTTCATTCACAACCCTTTCAATCAACACTTTCGCATACACTTTACCGACTACGCTGAGAAGGCTTATACCGCGGTAATTTATGCAGTCCTGCCGTGACCCTTTTCCCTTATACAATGGCACGATTACGGGTTTGCACCAGTCTCCCGGTACTTGCCCATTTCGCCAGCACAAATTGAAAAGGCGGTACAGCTGGCTAGCCACTACGCCCTGTCCAGCCCTCAGCATTTCGCCGGTAATCCTGTCATATCCTGCAGCCTTACCTAATCTCATACTTTTCAACGCTTTCACTATTTCATCCATGCTTATCTCACTTTCATCAACATTTACATTAGCTTCCATGGAAGGTGCCGGATATTGTACCTGCACTTCCTCTCTTTCAAACAAACTTTCAAAATACTCTTTCCATCTCTTTAACACACATTCTTCTCCTTTTATAATGCTCCCATCTTGACTCCTGATCGTACTCAGATCGTACTCAGCGATTTATATAATATAAAGATATAAATCTTCTGTGCGTGTGTTTGTAATAGGCGCTGCAAAAGGGGTACGGGTATTTTCAAGCGGACGAAGTCGCGAGCGGGCCATAGATAATATTATATGAATACTTTTTACCCTGTTAAGGCTAGTTATAGTGTTATAAGGATAGTGTGTTAAAGTGACTACTTTCGTTATAGAAATTCCCTTGATCGATGAGCAAATTTTTTTTTTGTATGAATGTATGATTAGCATTTGGTGCTGGTTTCTTGCAAAAAATCGTTATACCTACTATATTGAAGAAACATTCATAATATAAATTCGCTGACATGGTGGATTGTAGCCTGACCTCTTTTACAGATATTTGAAAGTATTTCATTATACTTACGCTCTCAATCTGTAAAAAATCAGCTTATTTGAATAAATCTTTTTAATTGCACTTGAACAACTTAAATTAAATATCAACTGAAATTTACTATTTAACAGCGCCATCTCATCAAGGCCGCCATTAAGAGGTCCCGCCACTTCTTAAAGACAGTCAGCGCTACTGACGACAGCCACAAGAGATATAGGCACGAGAAAAGTGGCGATAGACGTCACCACCACGGCGACAGGAAGCATGATGACCCGAACCGTCGCCAACGCACTGGCTGGTTGGACACCTTCGCTACTTACATGAACGAGTTCGCTAACCTGGCCGGTGATATGGGCGTTGACTTGGAACAGAAAGGACAAAATAAGCCGCAAGCAAAACAAGCTACTACCACCACTGATGCTTCTACGAGCGCTAAAGCTCCTCAACCAACTAAACAGCCAGAGCCGAACTCTTCCACCGCGTCAGCTTCTGCTTCGGCTTCAGCGTCTGCTTCAGCTAACTCTAACCCACAATGCCCTTTCGTAGACGTCGAGAACATTCCGCAGCTCATCCAGATGTACTTCAATGGCACTTTAGCGTCGTACTTGCAGCAGCGTGCGAAGGAGGCCCAGCCACCAGCGACCCCGGCTACTACTCCCGCTCCCAATGACAATGATGTGGAAATGGACTCGACTGAACCCAAGCCGCAGGAAGCTGACAAAGTTAGCATCAAGTCTGAGGCTTCGTCCAATGCTGAGTCTGTGAGGGATGCGTCCCCTGATAAAGCTGATGGGTGGACCGTGATTAGCAAGGACAAAGGTAATCATTATTAGCAATATTTTTCAAGTTGGTCTATGTTCGATTTGGTATGTAGATTGATGATGATAATTTATTTGACAAAAAATCTTTGATATTTTATGCGTTATGGCAAATGGCATTTTCGTTGACCAACAAATTAGTCCAAATATCTTGACATTTACAAAGTAGATTTAAAACTTACGTTATGAAACTTCTTTTAAATTCATTTAGTATAATTATTATTTTATAAAGTTTACGCTTAAAATCTACTGAGATAACATAGGGAGACAGTCTACCTGTTACCCTGTGAAGGGTTTAAACGTCATGATACAGTAATATTTACGTAAAATTAAATGCGAGTAGATTCATAAAAGTGATGGTACATTGTTCAAAACAGAAAGTATCTAGGCATTCTCGTCAGTTTTTACTTACCCAACTGTTTTCAGAATTCATGGAAGGCTTCGATAAGCCTAGCGCCCCAGTTGAACCTTCGGCTCCGATTGGTTTCAATTTGCCACAGGAGTTTCAACAGCGCGTGAACATCAATGGGGGTCAGAGTCTGTACCCACCACTCCATGCTGCCGCTGCAGGTGATTTTTAAACATCCTTTTTTTATGTTCACATAATATGTATACCGTAGATAAATAGGTACTTAGTGTGTTTTACTTTCCTACAAACATTTGTATACGTTAGACTGATAATAGATAGATAATACTTTTTATGCAAATGCAACACACAAAAGTTTATATACAATATTACAAAGTTTCAATTTGTACACACATATTAATTAACATACAAATATGTTAATTAAACATAATCGTGTTATTTTAAATAGTTAAGATTCGGTGTATACTTGCTTTGTAGGTTTTTAGTATATTGTTGTGACTGAAAACAAACTAAATTACTTTGTTTTGGTTCGTTTGTGATCAACTATACAGTCTGCATAATAAATTTGTGCTGTAATGCACAAATTTATGCGCAAATACTTATAAATAATGTAAATAATAATTTTAAATAATATAATAAGCACACTGAGAAACATAAGTTATTAGCTATTCCAAACTTTATTATATAGTACTTACCTACTTATGTTTTTTTAACTGGGACAGTATGAGAAAGTCCGAACCCGATAGACATACAGAGAACCTGTTTTAGGAACCATCAAGTATTATTTTGTGAAAACAATTTTGGCATATCAAATATTTGATCAAGTGACACTGACACAAAAAAAATTAGTCGAATTGATATTTTTTTTATTTTAATGCGGATCGACTATGTTTCATGTTAGGACCCGCAGAAATAAATCGGAGCAGCAAAAGTTAGCCAATTTAATGAAAAGTTACACGTATTTCTGAACGCAAAATCTTACCTGCGTGAGTTTATGTACTCATATGGCATTAAGTAGTAAAGTATACACTTTACCCAGCATTGGGACTAGTGCTGGATTAAGGCCTCCATCATTGAAATCAAGTCAAGTCTAGTCTAAGTAGGATTTAACCAAAATATCGAATCATGTCGTCGTTCATTTCCATTTGTGCCGTCGTTGTGCGTATCAATCATTCTGTTTGTTTTAACGTATAGTATTGAATCCCAAAGTGCCGGGAAGCACTACGCTCTCCGCCCCGCTGCCAGCGCCGCTGACGCCGCAAAATGCGCAGCCTGCCGCTGCCGCTGCCGCTGCCGCCAAACCGCAACCGCAGGCCCAACCACAGCCTCAAACTGGTCCTCTCCACCGTAGTGAGTACTTTATTCGAAATGACCGCATGCCTTAATTTATTACGTAGACAGGTTATGGTGAAAATATTCCATAATGTATATTAACCTTTATCTTGTAATCTTAAGATTCAGATAATCCAAGAGTTCATTGGTTTTCTATGTTATTAGGGAAGTAACATCAGTCTTCGACACTTTAAGCCGGAGCACGGGGCTTAAAGTGTCGAAGACTGATACCACTACCGGTTTACGTCGCCAAAAATAACATAGATTTTCAATAAAAATTTACGGAATGACAGCTATGAAGCAAGTGGTCTGTATTCAATAGGGTATTTGAAAGGTTTTAGAAAAATATGTCTAAATGGTTCATTATAGCAAAATATATTTGCAATTTGATTAATTTGTTGTAAATTACTTGATTTTTTATGAAAATCGACATAAAAAATTCAAATGTATAAAATAGCCGCCAAAACGATGCATGCAGGTCATGTGATGTATTGACGTCACCTGCTTGTAAAGAAACTTTTAGCTGTCAAATCACGCAGGTGTCGTCACTTCAGATTAAGCCAAATACCGTGCGTTTGCGATCACGTGGTCAATCATAAAAAAAATATTATTTTAATATTGATTTCATTTTTTATAAAAAATCATACTAATTTTAAAATTATGTGCTGGCTAAATTGGTTTAAAAAATTTTTTACTGTTAAGTTAACAACAGTTTGATCTATATTTTCATTGTAGTCAAATAAATACCCTATTGTTGCTAAAGACTAAAATTAGTTGCTGACCCCTATTTTTAATGATTAAAAGTTAAAATGTCGACGACTGGTTCCGGTTGAAGACTGGAGCCAATACCCTACGTAATTAAAATAAATAATACTTATTAGAATTACAATTAATACTTTTACCGTCTATGTTGTTTACTGTGACGGGTATTATATAAAATGGCTTGATTTTGAAAAAAGATGTTATTAACTAAACCTGCCCTGAGATATGACTTTTTAGTACTTACACGTTACAGAGTGCGACCTCTGTGAAATTATTTATCATTAGCGTGAATTTATCTTTGATTTCACATTGAAAAAGTCCCTAAAATAACGTCGTTATCAGGAGGTATTCTACAATGACAAATTGTACTCGCTGAGTTACTCAGTTCAATTGTCAAAGTCTGATCCTGTATAAAATTCGAACACACAAAGATTTGTCTTGTTTCCTTGAGTTCCTTTGTTACACGTGACTGCCCACACCCAGTACACTGGGTTCATTATCCATTAATTATCCACAGATAATGACTTCGGTCATGTTTACTCAGAAGTTCATATAAACTCTTTAATTATTATTATAATATCTCTTCATGGAAATGAGTAGTTTACTTGTTTAGTCATTCCAATAAAATAACTGATGTGTTAGTCATTTATTTGATTTAGAATAGAAAAAGAAAACAATTTATTTACATTTGAGTACTGAACTACTGGTTTTGTCTTAATAACTCCAAAATACTTTAGATTTTCGATATGTAATCTATAAAAGTTACCTGATACGGCTGGCTGGCCTGGATCTATCAGGTAGATGAGATGATGTTGGAAAAGTTTTATATTGAAGAACAATGACACATTTATTAATTAGTGTTAGCTATCTATAGATACGATACATAGAGTGAGTCAGGGACGATAATAAACAATCGCTAGTAAAAGTATATTGATAAGCAATTGTTCACGTTAAGTTTGATTTAGCTAACTATATTGCAAATTATTTGTTAGATTTATTTTTGAATTTACTAAACATTTACTATTGTATAACTGTATGTTATAGATACTATATCCATGATGAACTGCTACCAATGATATTAATGTTACTATGTTATTATGTTGTTATGTTGACTGCTAAAACAACTATATAAAAAAACAATTTTATACTAGTGAAAAACATAAGACGGGGACCATCACCAACCGAAGAGAGTGCGGATTTAATTGAGCTAGCCACGGCCGCTTGTTTGATGATTGTCCCCGTCTGCGACAACTATCAATATATAGAGTGAGATCCCAGTCACCCCAGACTTACGTGATTTTAGGAAAGATGAAATTTTTAGGATTGCTAGTACAACGTAAACTTAGAAAGGAATGGATATTCGCTAAGCTGAAAGCGGCGCCGTTTTACAGGTAGCAGGTATCAAAGGTGGAAAAAAATCATGCCAACTTACGTCAAAGTTGGAAGGCTGGTTTTTACATATTTCATATATGATATTGTTATAAACAAACATATACAGTTGCCAGACACTTCCTGTGGGCCATAACTTTTAACAGACACTTTAAAAGTCGTAAAAAATGTGGCAACTTACGTCATTTTAGGAAGGCTAAATTTTATATATATTATAAAGTATAATATTTTAAAATATTTCCCAATGAGCCAGACAAATCTGACGGGCCAAACATCCCCCCAGACTCGTTAAAAGTTTCACTGCGAGGAAGCGCGAGAGCGTTATTCAAGCGCATAAGTACAAGTAAGATGCACTCTGACGCGTGAATATCTCTCTCTTACAACTCGTGGCTACTCAGTTACAGTTACAGTTTACAGTTAGTGTGTTGTAAGTTTTTAGTCTATACCACTGTCATACAGCTGATGTTTCGGTTCATTTCTAACCTAATATTCGTGAATGAAAAAGTGAATAAATACGTAAAAACTATTTATAATAATATTTATAATAATATATAAAAATAATTGTATAATATAAAAAAAATTAGGTATATAATATAAAAATAATCATACAATAAAAATATTTATAATAATAGAGCAAATAGTAGTGTTACAATAATTAAAACTTTTCATAGTGTTAACGTAATATAAAGTTATAGTATTTTAATTAAAATGGCAAATGTATTTAAATGCGCTTTTTGCCAAAATTCTGGGGATAATTATTATTATTTAAGGAAGAAACCATAAAAAAATGTCAAAACATTTTACTACTTAGAAAGCATCATATTCATAACCTAAAATACAAAGATATGTTAAAGAAATTGTTGTTTTGTTATTAAACGTGGTTATTCACATATATTTTGTATGATTACAAAAATAAATTATTTCAAAATTTTTATTTCATTATATTTACTTTGATGAAAAAAGATGTACCCAAATATCCTTTGTAGGCACATTTCACTTTCTGTTTCTAAAAAAACGGACATTTAAAACTTTAATTATTATTATTAGTTTTTATGGATAAATAAATAATATAATAAAATTTAAATATAAATAATATTAATAAATTGACTTGAATAATGCTCTCGCGCTTCCTTGAACAGCGGAACTTTTAACAACACACTAACTTAAAGTAGCCACGAGTTAAGTGTTTTTTCTTTTTTTGAGAGAGATTGCTGTTTGCCTCTACGGCATTTTCAGCTTCACCGGGCTTTTTTGGGGGCGGCGAGGAACGTAAAGGGTCCCTCAAGCTGTGTGAAACGAATCACCTTCAGAGGTTATCTAGAGGGAACGGCATCGCGCACTAGTGCGCGTCCCCATGCCCTACTAGATTCTCCGAAGGGTTCGGATCGTATCGGGGAGCGGAGCAACCCGAGGGCGCCTCTAAAGGCACGGCTCGGGTTGACCGGGCCGTGGAGGAGGAGAGAAGCGCCCAGGTACATGTCTGTACCTGGTGTAGAGCGAGTGTGAACCGGTTCGTCGTACCCTTGTTCTACGAGTACGGTGTCTTGGGCCTAAACTGGTGTGCATGTTTAGTGTATTCTGTAAATGTGTGCTGTCATTTAGAGGATCGGGCGGGGAAACGAGTTAAGTGTAAGAGATTAACTTAATCTCTTACACTAAGATAAGTAAGAGAGAGATATTCACGCGTCAGAGTGCATCTCATTTGTACTTATGCGCTTGAATAACGCTCTCACGCTTCCTCGCAGCGGAACTTTTAACGAGTCTGGGGGGATGTTTGGCCCGTCAGATTTGTCTGGCTCATTGGGAAATATTTTAAAATATTATACTTAATAACATATATAAAATTTAGCCTTCCTAAAATGACGTAAGTTGCCACATTTTTTTACGACTTTTAAAGTGTCTGTTAAAAGTTATGGCCCACAGGAAGTGTCTAGCAACTGTATATGTTTGTTTATAACAATATCATATATGAAATATGTAAAAACCAGCCTTCCAACTTTGACGTAAGTTGGCATGATTTTTTTCCACCTTTGATACCTACTACCTGTAAAACGGCCCCGCTTTCAGCTTAGCGAGTATCCATTCCTTTCTAAGTTTACGTTGTACTACCAATCCTAAAAATTTCATCTTTCCTA
This sequence comes from Eudonia truncicolella, assembly GCA_949315975.1. Classification (NCBI taxonomy): domain Eukaryota; kingdom Metazoa; phylum Arthropoda; class Insecta; order Lepidoptera; family Crambidae; genus Eudonia; species Eudonia truncicolella. Next base: position 11,892,653 of record OX438826.1, read on the forward strand.
AAATCACGTAAGTCTGGGGTGACTGGGATCTTGGTCTAATACCTAAATATCAAATTGTGTCATTCATAAAATTAACAAATGTCATAAAGACATCAACTCATGTCCGAAATGCCTAAAAATTGAAATGTGCATTTGCTCAAATACCAAATCACAGATAAAAATAACTTAAACTGAAAACTCCAGAATAGCAAAATTTCACACTTTCATAATGCCTATTTTTTTTGCAAACAATAAAACTTAAACTTAACTTTTTATACACAGCACGTGTGAAGTGGTACAAACAGCCTGTCAATTTAACATCTGGGAATACGCCCTTGCATGCGTTTATCACGGCGGTTTCGTAGTCACATCTTAACTTCTCTATTCTCATGCTCAATGTTCTCACGCAAAAATGACAATCTTTGTGATACGTCACCTCTCTCTTATCAGGTAGCAACGCAAAAACCACCGGTATCACATTAGTAGATCTAGTGTCTGAACTTGCATCTGTATGGATACAATAAAATAAAATTGGCACTACAATGTAAGTGGCCAGCATTAAAGAAGATAAGTAAAGCATAATTATTCTCGTACATGAAGGTTAACTAGCCTTTTTGAAATTTAGGTATTCTGGCACCTGGTTGTTTTGAACTTATGGTGTTCTGCGATAAAGGTGTTGTGAAGTTTGTCCATTATGAAACTAACATTAGGTTAGTTAGTTAGTTAGTTAGTTAGTTAGGTATAGTTAGGTATTCTGTGATTTAGGTATTTTGACACTAAGTTCTTTTGAGATCTAGGAGTATTGGTAAAAGGGTAAAATTGAAAAAAAGTGGAATAAGTCCTACTCCTCAAATTGTATTCTGGGATTGTAGTTTGTTTTTTTTCTTTTCAGTTTTTTCTCTTTGCAGTTATTTTTTATGTTAGTCCGGTTTTTACAAGTATAAAATTGTTTTTTGATGTGGTACTATGATTATATAATAGTACCTTAATTATGTGTTGCCCAAACGGTAAAAATTTTCTTCATAGCTAGAGTAACTATTCACTATGGCCTTGAAGAGATATTGTACCGTAAGTGCGTGTTAAGTGCACACGCACTTACGGTACAAATAATATTTTTGTGTGTTTTCGTTTCTTTGTTTCTTTCATTTTTATAAAACGTATTTATGAACAGTTCTAGCACGCAGATTCCAGAGTCGTCAATTATGTCTTAATATAAATTGTATCTCTTGTTGAATTGCTTCACCATCTTATAAGTAATTATTGTTTGCGTATCAAAAAACAAAAAGGTCTCATTTTGCTTACAAAACCAAGCTAGAGATACATTGTCATCATTGACAATGGAAGCTTTTGTCAAAAGTAGTAAGACAATTTTATTGTCAATAATGCAATCTTACGACTTCCATAACACAAGTGCTTGGCTCAGATTGGTTTAAAACAAGATTTATCTAATGTCCATGTTTATTTATTTCCAGACCCCAAAATTGACTTCGCCATCAAACAAATGTTGGCCATGGGTTTCACCAACGAAGGCGGTTGGCTGACGATGATGCTTGAGAACGTGGATGGCAACATTGAAGCTGCCATGGAACTCCTCACACCTGCCAAGCCCCAATAACTACTTTAACTTTGTTCTATAGGATCTAGAATGCAATGTATGCAACTTGTTCAGCATGCTAGAATTAGTCTAAATGCATTTTTCATCTTATATGAAATAGAATAAAGTTTATTATTGCATAGCGCTCACCGTTGCAGTCGTATTTCTTTACGTATATAGAGCTTACGCTATATTGTATTGTAGTTTTACGGTACAGGGATAGGCAAATGTAAAGCCTTACATGTTACGTACGTGATATAACTTAGGTTAATTCATTTCTTGGTAATGGTTAAGTATCCATATTATAAACAGCTTCGTGGCGACATTTGTTACTTGCCTTTTGAAATGACTACTGGAGTAGCATATTATTGTTAAGAATGATAATGCAATGTGTAATGTTTACTGTGGATGTACAGGTTAGGATTTGCGATAGCTCAGCAAAGACAGCTAACTTAATCGCTGCGCTGTCATCATCGGCCTATAAACGTCGAAATATATACCAGTGCAGGGCTATCGGAAGCTTTTTCAAATTTGACCCTGTATATCCGACCTAATTTTAATTTTGAAGTATTAATTGTATACTATTTTAAGAATAAAAAAATATTTTCTTTTCAGATTGCTTTTATTTTAGTTTATTCTTGATTGTTTTCATATAATAGATATTAAAGACAACACAAAAGGTACATCAATAAAATAAAATAAAAAGTTCGAACAACACGTAAACACGTAAATTTTATTGATGTACCATTTTTGTTGTCTTTAATATCTATTTAGTGATATTACAGTAAAATGTATGTGATATTTAGAATGACTGAATGATTAGTAGTAGTTATTAGTTAAACTTTGTGACATAATTATTCAATAAAGGTTTATGGGAATATATATATATTTTTTTTTAAATTATTTTGGACATGGCTGTTTTACAAAAACACAAATGTTGAAAAAATTTCCACGAGCAGGATTTGAACCTGCACCCTTCTGACATGCCGGGTCAGGTGCTCTTCGAATTGAGCTATCGTGGTTCTAACCAGCCCGCCGAAGTTATTCAACACTATTTACTTTTTTACTTTGAAAGCCAAAGGCACCCATTCAATTACAGAAACACAAATGTTGAAAAATTTCCACGAGCAGGATTTGAACCTGCACCCTTCTAACATACCGGGTCAGGTGCTCTTCCATTTGAGCTATCGTGGTTCTAACCAGCCCGCCGAAATTATTCAACACTATTTACTTTTTTACTTTGAAAACCAAAGGCGCCAATTCAATGTCAACAACTACCGTCATTATCATCTGATCATAATATTTTAACAAATACTAAAGATCAGCAGCCAACGTGTTAAGGACAAGCTATTTATAAAATGTTTTTGTTTTGTTTATATAATTTTAACACAAATTGATTGTTAATGACGGTAATTGTTGACATTGAATTGGCGCCTTTGGCTTTCAAAGTAAAAAAGTGTGTTGAATAATTTCGGCGCGCTGGTTAGAACCACGCTAGCTCAATTGGCTTAAATTGTAACTTTTTCATCTTGTTATTCTATTTTCATAGTCTTCCTTTAAGATCTTTCTACGTTACCTACATAAAATAATTGATCTGCGTTATGGAACCATGAAAATACACGTTCAGTTTTTCGGTTGCTCCTGTTTGAGAGTCTCGGTTAGATAGCCAACTATTTTTTCATTATAAAAGAATAAGATTGCAGCTTTTCTTAAAAACAACAATTCTCCGTGGAATGGAATAAAATTATATAAGTAAGTATATTTTGCAGATTTTGACTTATCTTAATTAGTAACTCTGTCGATTTTAACAATAACGAAAAGCAAAGTGTTAACCATACTGAAGAGCCTGATTTAAAAAAATCTTTTCTCATTATTATTCATCACCATCATCATCTCAGCCAAATGACGTCCACTGCTGGACAAAGGCCTCCCCCAAGGATCTCCAATACGACCGGTTTTGTGCAGCCCGCATCCAGCGGCTTCCCGCGACCTTTACCAGATCTTCGGTCCACCTTGTTGGAGGCCTGCCCACACTGCGCTTTCAGGTACACGCTCGCCTCGACTCGAGGACACTCGAGGACTGTTGCGCCCCAGCGGCCATCAGTCCTGCGAGCGATGTGCCCTGCTCACTGCCACTTGAGCTTAGCAACTCTTCGGGCTATGTCATTATTATTGGCATCGACAAATTTAGTCGATACTGTCAAGCACTATCGACGTTTACATATAGTTGACGTCAGACACGTGCACGGACAGGTTATCTCTGTGTGTGAATATATTTGTATGAGTCTAGTTTATGCTAGTGTTTAATAATTTTGTCGTTTGCTTGCGTAGCGACGTCATTGAAAAATGCATCAGTGTTAAATGTATTTGTGTGCGTTGTCTTGTCCCCTGCGCAGAAAATAACACTTTTTTCATAGAAATAAATGCGCATGGCTTCTCCGGTTGGTTTAGTGCTCTAAGACTACATAGGATAAAATAATGATTTCAAAGTAAAGAAAAACTTATATTTTGGCGATATTATTTTTAGATGTAAGCAATATTCAACAGTACAGTAAGCAACCCTGGCCACGCGCCTGGACGACAGAGGGGCGTAATGACGTGAAGGGGGAAGTAGGTATATAAATGGCGGCGTTTGGGACTCGGTCAAAGAAGATTCCGTTCAACTGTTATTGTTTATTCTTATGCCTACTCCTAAAAAATCTCAACTGCTTTTGCGTCCATAGGAGCATGTTGTAGCTGAAAAGAATAGGGTCATATTCACGAGCACGTGCGATTTGCAACGCGGCGAGCGGATTTCTAGTTGGTTATGCATTATACTACGGCAGTCATAGTCAATACTACGGCAATAACTGCCGTGTTGAACTAGAATTCTGCTTGCCGTATTGCAAGACGCCAGTGGTCGTGGCCGAGCAGTTAGATTCGGCCATCTAGTTGAAGAGTTAAATAAAGAAGAGTAACTAGGGCTTAGAGTTTATTTTAAGAATCCATATGAATGCTTTTTGATCCCAACGTTTTCTTGTCGCTCCCTCAGAAGAGCTTGCCCCAGTGCTTCGTCAAGAGATTTTACGGCAACACTGAAATTAAAGAAGTTGGGTTATGGAATGTGTGAATCAATCAACAGAAACCACAAACAGGAGTATGCTAGTAAATAAATAAAAGTTGCTTCTTTCAAATCAGCGGGCCGATCACGACTTTGTCCACTATCCCATGACGGTTTAAAAAATAATAATTCTAGAATCCTACTGCAGCGCCACCTATCCGGTCCTATTGTAAATCTATCGGTCTAGCCATTTACGAGGAGTTCAGTGACATATACACATAAAGAAGAATATTATAAACACTTACATGCCCTGGTTAATAGCGTCTTTAAGCGTTTTCGGAGCCACACTGCCTGGCCCATTCATACCAATTGTGGTGCACTTGCTTTGTTCATAAGGTAAATTGTCTCCATCATGCTCAGGGTAGTAACATCTCCTACTGCCTGTTACTCCTACTATCAGTGATATGACACTGCAGCTCTCTTCTTCAGCTGAAGGGTCTACCACACATTTCTCGCCTATCTTGCATAATGTTACCTGTAAAGTATACAAAATTACTATGTCACGGGCAAAGCGCAGTGCCCCCGCCAAGTTGAGCAAAAAAGCGGCGCAGTCGTACCATCCTTTTCTCGAAACATTTCAGGTCATTTTCGACCCCCTATAACTTCGCTGTGGTTAAAACTAGAAGCCTGAATTCAGTAACAATATAATTACAGTCACTAAACAATCTAATTTAATATAATATGTATTACTTGTGAGAAGCATTGTGTTTTCATGCGATGGCCAAGTCAATCTTTTAACCGCTTCTGTTGTCTAGTGGCTAAGACCACCGGTTTAGACCCAGAGGTCCCGGGTTCGATTCCCAACGGGGGGTACATGTTTGTGTACTCGGTTTGGTTGGTGGTAGGGCTTGTTTGTCCGCCTGGCTAGCTACCACCGTCTTATCTAAATATGTCGCCATAACATCAATCTTTGTAGCATTGTTGTGTTCCGGCAGCTAGAGATAAGATAGCCAGTACCTCACTAGCTGAGGATCCCGGGTGAAGTGCGCTTCCATCATTGGCCTTATCATCACTTAACATCAGGTGAGATCAAGGCAAAAAATATAAAAAAAACCCTTAAAAGGCCCGTAAATATAAAAAAAACTATTTATTTAAAACATAAAAGATTTTTAATACTGATATGGTTTCTATAAGATGTTGTAAGGGTTAGCTAATTATGTAATAACTTAAGACAGAAGGTCCCTTAAGTAGGGACTAAATAAATTAACAGACTTGGTATTAAGTATATGGATCTCACAACTTTTATGGTAGAAGAACTGAGTTGCAAGACTTGGCTTTTTTACAAGTTTGTTTTTGATGGTTTATAATTATGTATACATTGGACTATCAATAACACAATACCATGTTGTACTCATCAAGCAATTCTTAACAGTAGCTGTGGGAGTATTAAATTTTATTTTTAAAATTATTGCTGATTTTTGCACAGTGTTTAGCATGTATTGCAAACGTGCTAGTTAAGTAACTTTTTCTATTTGGGGTGACCAAATTCAATGATTTTAGTTCCTCCATTTATTTATTTTACTCTAATTAAACCGCTTAAAGCCATCAGGCTACTTAACGCCTTGATTGCACAGAAGCCAGATCTAGACATCTTTAATACGAAATGGTATGTGTTCATTGATTTTTGTGCTAGTTTTTTAACTTGTTAATTTGATCTGTATATATATATTTCTTTAAAATTGTTTGACCTTTTGCACGTCTTTCATGCAGGTATTTGATGTTTAAATAAATAAATAAAACTGTATCAAAAAAACCAACAATAATTTAGTATACCTTAAGCTGTTGGTCCCAGTTGTCGACATTAGATGATGCCAATTGTTAAACCCACCATCTGGCATTAGACTAAAGGGCTAGGGTCAATCTTCCAATGGTTTTTGTTGTGCCTATAGTCGATGATGATGTCTACTGCAATACGTACCAGTAGTGGTGCATTGCCGACATCTAGAAGCTTACTGTCATAAGGGTCATCAGATAACTGCAAATCCACATTGCCGCCATCCATTAGGGCTGCCTTCACAAAAGGGATTCTTGTGTTGAACAAAGCAGCTTTGACAGCTAACGATACAGCATCACACAGGTTGCCACCGCATTCCAATATCTGAAAAGAGTATTCAAAAAGTTCTTGTTTTGACAAGTAACTTTGGCTTGCCTCTTTTTTGTCTATATCTACATAAAATATATTTTATTTTTTATTTTACAACAGTTAAGCTCTTGAGTTCTAGCCTTAATTGATGCAGTGAAATTATTCAAATGTCTTTAAATAGTAAAATACAATCAGGATAGCATAAACAACAATTTCATTAAGAATTATAACAAAGATACATACCATTGTGGCATTTAAATAATTTTCATCTATATATATCTTCCTCTATACTTTTATTAAAGAGGTAGTTTGTGACTTTCACTTTGTTTCACTGATAGAATGATACATTTCTTGTGGGTAATATAGGCTATATTTTATCTTAATTAAAAAATATTGGTTTTAAGAAATACAAAATAAACTACGCTTTTTGATTATGACTTGCTTTACAAGTAGCTTGATGTGGCAATGGTTAACGTGCCCGGTATGATATTACCGACGTGAAGCAACTTTTGCAAAAGCAGGTCATCAAATGGGTGGCCAAAAATTTAAGAACTATAAGCAATATTTTCAATAAAATGTATAATAAATAAAAGTACATACTAGGATATCAATGTAGAGTTTCCAACATTGTTTGCCTTCAAATATACAAAGCTGTTTTAAATTGATTGCTTGGGAAGAATGGTACGCTCTCTGCATCAAGTTAGATATACCATTTGCTAGTTGTTCACCACCACGCCCTTCGAACTCGGGAGTGGCATTTGCTGAGCTGAAATAAATAAAATAAAAACGAACATACAGCTTTGAATTGTCTATGCCCTCTACGCTATTGAATTTGTAAAATGATTGTGTACTTTACTAACAAATGGTCTTTTGTAGTTATTATAAATAAAATAATTATTATTAATATTTTTACCAGTCTACAAAGAATTCAATTTTTCCTGAGTCAGGTCTATCAGGCTTCGTTACATCAATTTCTGTCTTGACTCCAACAAGTATGTCGGTGTTGGCGAGACGGAGTCTTGCGGAGCCACTTGCATGGCTGACCACATCTGTTTCAAGTTCCATGGGCCTGTAGTCTATGTTCGACCGGCCATCTGAACGGTAGTCTTCCTGAATAAGGATAAAAAAACAAAACTTAAGTACTTACGACTCTGCCTTATTAAGAATAGGAGCTTATTTTTATAGTTAGTCAAGTGACGTGACGTTTAACTTAAAAGCAGTACAATGATAATAATATAAGATCTTTGGTGGTTCAAATTAAATAGCAATAAAAGTTTTGGTTTGTTATTAGGTTATGTTATGTTGTGTTAAGTTGTGCAAATCGTACCTGAATACCATGAAGTATATACACTTTTTCTGTGGGACTTAATAAAATGCCCGCCATTCTTCAGTTTTCACTTATTGGTAGGTAGTCAAATTAGTAAATTAAAATTGTATTAGTGTTTTGATATTCGGCAACTTATTTTTTTTTTAAAGTATAGTTCGTTCCCTGAGGCACCAGCTAAGGTCATAGACCATGCTGCCATGTCATTAGTTTCTTAATTTCATTTATTACTTCTTTGTTACTTTTCCTGTCTCGTTTCCTGTATGATGATGATGAATGTTAATAGAAATGTCTATCATGATATTCTGGCTTAGAAGTATCATAAATTGCTGGTCTATTTTGTATTTCTTGTATACATCGATCTCTAGCGCCATGGTATTATACCGCATACGTTACGCCCACCACTAACGAGTGCAGATTGCATACTTACCGCTATATTAATTTCCTCTTTGTTGCAGACTAAACATATTTCTCTATGAGACTAAAGTGTAGTGTGCGCCGGCGCCGTCAGCGTTAGCGCGCGTTGAAGCAAAGATTCTATTGTTATCGCGCACTTTTTGTGCGGCATGGCGCGGCGCGGTCTGCCAGAATTGCACGGACTTTTTGTGCGCCGGACTTTTTGCGAGTCGTATGCGTTATTTCATATAATAACATAGGTTCTATTTTTACAGACTAAAAGTGCGTCACGGATAGTCTGTCGTCTGCGCTGCACTTTAACGGTTAATAATCCACCATTATTTCACATTAATATTAGACATAACACAAATTTTAGAAAATAAAACAAAACCGCAGACATGACTCTTCACTTTCCCGCCAAGAAGTCGACAACTTGTTTTTTTTGTATTGTTTTACGGCTCCGGATGAAATCCATCAAACCTTTTCGTCCGTTCTATCTTCTACTTAGCATGATAATGATGAATGATAATAGAAATGAGAAGTGAGACTGGTTACCTCCCAACTCCTCGAGTATCTTAGTAAAGATGTGGGGCTTTACTAAGTCCTCACGCAGACATCTTGAGAGAATTTGAAAAGTGACGTTGCGCTGTTTTGTTTCATTTGCCAACACTCATGCACACTCACGAACACTTAACGGTTAATAATCCACCATTATTTCACATTAATATTAGACATAACACAAATTTTAGAAAATAAAACAAAACCGCAGACATGACTCTTCACTTTCCCACCAAGAACTCCGGCAACTTGTTGACAATGACAGTCAGACATTTTTTAAGGATAAGGACCTAGTGATGAGTAGTGATGAGATGATGATGATGATGATGAAAGATATTAGATTTAAAGACATTTATTCTCATACAAACATATACCTAGATCATTTACAATTACAATTACAATTCCATATGCCCATGTGCTACGTGTCCATGTGAGAAGGCTGGTCACAGCTGTGGGACGGTTATTGGCTAATTATTGATGCTGGCACATGACTTACTAAAGCGAATAAGTGTTAAACGCGAAATATCAAAGTTTTTCCTCTATAGACTTTGAACTTTTTGCCTTAATCATATGGTTGAAAATGTATTAAAGAAATTTGACAGTTTTGGATAGGTCGATGTGCTGGCGTTTGTACGTTAACTGAAATGCTGGTTCTATACATACATAAACTAAGGCTGGTTCCTTATTAACCCGTATGGGTACCTACACATAATACATAGGTTTGAGGTCCGTAGTTATAAGTAGCACGGTGGAAAATAGTACCTAAATTAAATAGAACACGTTAAAGTAGAAGAGAATATGACTGTATGACCACAACACATTTAGTGCGGGATTTGAAAAGTAGTGTTAAACAAGTGTTAAACCCAACAGTAGGTATTAGTATAGGTACAGGATTGTGAGTTAAAATATCAAAAATAACATCCGATGAAAATGTGACGGTGTCAAAATCTGTAGGCTATAAATACGTTTTTCGACACGGACTGAGATACGTACTAAATAAACACTAGTTAGCCAGCGATGCTCAACTTCAGTTTTATTAAGAAGCTGTTTATTGATGATAATTTTGGGTCCCTAGGTAGGGCATTTACGATTTATATTTTATATGTAGGTACAACACCCACTGCACTGGAGTTAGACTCGCACTTGACCGGTTATACCACCATTTACCTATATAATATATTTTAAATGATCTACCCTAAATTGAATTGGAAACTAATTTCTTCCAATTACAGTGTAAACGCAAGATGCGTAAACCTACTGTTTTCCTGTCGAACAATTTTTTATCGTCATTCTACCTATTCAAGAAAAAACCGGCCAAGTGCGTGTCGGGCCACGCGTAATGTAGGGTTCCGTAGCCCATCTCAATAATGCGGACTCTGAGAAGAGGGCTTTTATAAACATTTATTTAAAGATGGCTCATATACTTAAATGTACTACCGGTTTCACACACCTGGCAACGGTATTTAAGTAGTTCCCAATGAGGAATTTGTACTGCGCCAAGTACATTTTATAAGTTGGACGACTGTTACTGATAATTAGCTGTGATAATTTTCCTTTTAACTTTGTTATATATACAACTACCGTGAGTTTTTTTCACGTATTTTGCACTTTAAAGCTTAATAGCTGACAAACGGGTGCCTCAATCAAAAAACTGTTTTCACAAACCTGCTATATTTTTGAAATTGCTATCCAACGACTCCCCACACTTAGGGGTAAACAAGAAAAAAAAATACATCCCCACATCACGTGTAGGGGAGAAAACCTACAAAAAAGTTTTTTTTACCACTTTGTCGGCGTGATTAATATGTATATCCATGACAGACAGACAGACAGACAATATCATCATGGTTAAATAATAATAAATCTCAAACTGCAAACACATTAAAAACATACAATAATAATTGAGGAATGGTTGTAACTATAAGTATTTAAATCATTCTTTAAGAAGATAGTATTTTTTTAGGTAATATCAAATTATCAACAAAATCATATCCATTTATGCAAATTGGTCGGTTACCTTTGTAGGCGCGTTTGAAGCGTCCAAGCATTAGCCAGTTCCCGATTCGTAGCTGCCATTGAGGGGGATCTCGCAACATCCTCTTTTAAATTGCGAGTTATCGTAATTGTTTCATTGTAACAGATTGAGCTTGCTTGCGGCCATGTTCATGCGCCATTTGAGCATAGGGTGCTTGATCTTAGGCGTCGAGACCAGTTATGATATTAGGCAGTTCTAACTAGATTACTGAAATGGGGGAAACGACAGGGGAGGTTGATGATATGCTGCTCCATATGCAGCGGTTCTCATGGGTGGACTATGTGGTGTTTGTGTTCATGTTGGCGATCAGTGCTGTGGTTGGGGTGTATTGGGGCTTCATGAAGAAGCAGACTACTCAGAATGATTATCTGCTTGGTGGTAGGAAGCTGAAAGTGGTTCCTGTTGCGATGTCTTTAGTGGCAAGGTAAGAGATTCACATCCAAACTTTGAAATGGTCGGAATATTTGTATTAGAGTTGGTGATCCACCGTGCTTCGGAAGGTACGTAAAGCCGTTGGTCCCGGCTGCATTAATAGTCGTCAACAACCACCAATCCGCGCTGGGCCCGCGTGGTGGTTTAAGGCCTGTTCAAATGACTTGCTGATGGTGATCATAATCACATCATAATTTGCTTTTCTTCAACATGTCACGAGTAAACTTGACAGGTGCTGTAAAAAGCAAACACTAATCAAGTTTAATAATATCAAAGTATATATTCTTGGAATAATCAATATCGTCAGACTTTGTCTAACATGACCTTGATGTAATTCCGAGTACCAAGTACTCTACAAGTAGGCACTTTACCATGAATCAGGCCTCTACATTACCTGATTTATTATCAAGTAGAAATTGTAGAAAATACCTACTTAAGGAAAAAGATTTTAGACCAGTCGTCGTCATCATCATCGTCATCATCAGTCATTTACATTTCGGTACTAGACTCAGGTCTTCCAACATACCTGAACCTAAATTATTATAATAGACGAGGGTAATTTTCCAACGCATGTAAGTATTCTTAGATGTCTACCCTTCTTTTTATATCAAAATAATATCGTATTCGTCAACGCCATTAATGAGTTATTGCTTTTTGAATTGTGACAAGTAAACAACGTGCAATTTAATTAATTAATTTATTTTTTATTAGGTTAGCCAACAATTGTATACATTGTTTCTTTCTTTCTAACAATACTTTCTTAATATAACGACTAAATGCTACAATTACTTAAAGGCTAACACAACATGCAACATATATAAAATTTATAAAAACAGTTGGAATCTTTTAACTAAATTAAATTAAATTGGGCACGAAGCTGTTCTAATAGGCTCGTTTTAACAGACTTGTGAAATGATCCAGGTGTGTCATTGTGCAGGTCAATAGCATCACTACAGCTATTAATAACTTTTCACATTCTAGCCACTGGGAAATGAGCACCAAGCTCTGCTTCGCAAAGGTGGGCAAAGGGGAGTGATTCTATTACGAGGATATCGCATGGGAGCAAGAAATTTAAATTGGGACAACAACTGAGGGCGATCAATTTTATTCCTCAACAACTTTTATATAAATGTGGCTTCAGCTAACTCCATACGGGCGCTTAAGCTTTGAACCTTAAAATACTGTAAGCGTTTATTATAGGATCGATTTTTTTAGCTTCTCCAACGGAGAAAGCTAAATGCCATAAGAAGCGGTTTTGAACCCGCTCTAGACGTAGGGTATGTGTAGCAAAGTGACGCCTCCGCCTATTATTTTCATTAAAAAGTACGTTGCAATATTAGTTTATTACGTCTTATTTATTGAACATTGGTTTGATTTTTCATTTAAATATTGTCATAGAGAATACAACCGACCGTAAGTGATTTTAATTTGGATTTATTTGTGTATTTTAAGAATAAAGTGTAACATATATTAATATTCAAAATTAATTCGATTGTCAAGATATATCGAAGGTTTACTGAAATCTAAAAACCCTCTTTGGGATTTTTGTTTTGTTAAGTCAATCTATATCTGTACTTTGATTATTCGTTAACTTTTTTTGCAACAACTTGCAAACTTAGCCGTTATTTGCATTTTTCAGAGCCCCTCCCAATAATAAAAAATAGAGACCTGTTCGAAACTAGGGTTTCCAGCCCAAAGAGTGAAAAAAAAGACATCAGTAGCGACTCTTTTTTTTTAAATTTTTTTTTTATTTAACTAGCCTAGAATTATACTTTAGGTTTTGCCGTTTTTCCCATACAATCGTCCCACTGTGAGGCGGGCCGCTGCGACACTGTGCTTTTTTTTAAGAGACCAATTCCGGAACTCCCTCAAAATAAAAAATTTGAAGAGATATTTTAGGAGACTTATGAGTAGTAAATTCTCAATGCTCAGGGTGCCTAGTGCGAGTTTCATTCGCCGTTCGATTACGTTACCGAAAACGATAATTTTTATGGCCAAATTATTACTCTCCTTGTGTTTCACAGTGTGAAACAGTTGTGTTTTGTGTGCTTACAGTTTAAATAAATACCTTCTTTTGTAAAAAATAAAAAATAAATAAATTATACATTGTTTACAAAAAAATATTGCATACGGGCATGCTTAAGTATTGTATAGTATTGTCACCAGCAAAAAAGTAACTGCAATAAAGAATATTCATAGCCATACTAATTTTTGTTTTCGTCAGCGAGATCGTATGTCATATGAAACTCGCACTAGGCACCCTGTTCACATTACAGTTTTCTCTCCCCAGTTTTGTCTCAGGTATAACATTGCTGGGATCCCCCACAGAGGTTTACATGTATGGTACCCAATACGCTTTTATAATGGGAGGCATTTTCCTAATGTCCTTCGTTATGACGCAAGTCTACCTACCCGTCTTCCACGAGCTCAAGATAACGTCTAATTACGAGGTAATAATCTAGTGTTGATTCTGTGAAAATTTCTTAGCTGCCTTTATTTACTATCAATCAATCCATATTAATATAGCAATAGCACACGTGGATAGTAGACATGGGGAGATCTGACTAATACTAGTAGTGTGTGTGTAGTAGTGTAGTGGTAAGATCTTGATCTGTAAGCCCTGGCCACTCGAGTGTTAGATATAACTTCTAGAAGGAACTTCTGGAAAGAAAAAAGCCTTTGCTTTTGAGTTTTTTTGTATATTTGTCTATGTCTCCCAACGCATCGAAGAGTTAGAACTGACAGCGTAGACTTACAATTGTTTTTTACAAAAGCGAGGAATACTGATTGGTCGTTTCTTCATGGAGCTGAGCAGTTGATATTTATATTTTCACCCATCCGCAGACAGGTCACAGCGGGAGTTGCTTAGCTTTCGTAACCTTCGTCGTCATCTTTCGACAAACGCAGAAATCGCGTCGCACATCTTTTTTATTGTCGGAAAGTTTTTACTGATAGGCTAATATTCATTTTATTGATTGTTCTTCACGTAAGCTTTTATGTGGATAAGACTGTTATTGCTGTTTTTTTATTTTATAATTTAAGGCCATGTACTTTTGATAAACAAAAATACACTAACACAATTTTATTTTCAGTACTTATCCATGCGATTCGACAACAGATTACGGTTGTTCGGTTCAGCTTTGTTTGCATTTAGTTTGGTAAGTAGAGAAAATACACTCTTTATTTCTCAAGTACACGGGCTAGTTATTAAATGACCAAATATAAAATAATATATAGTCAGTATCATCCATCCCTTTTTAGCACCAATGTAAGTTTATGGTTGTGACTGATTTTGTTTTTACCAAATAATGAAAATTATTTCAGATCGGATGGCTACCGATCGTAATATACGTACCAGCTTTGGCATTCAATCAAGGTAACTAACGATATTTCAAAGTTTTTATATTCACTAATTAAGGACAGCCTTAGAATAATTACGTGTAAGTCCGCGCGCCCATTTTGAAGCACCAACGCCGAGTTTTCAATGTACACTACGGAGTTACAAATGTACGTGTGTGCCGAGCGCAAGCAAGTAATCGTCACGAAAGTGTGAATCGATTTAGTGCTTCACTTTTGACAGAGCGCTTGAATGAAGGCTATCTTTCTATACGTAATTATTCTAAGAGACCAGCACAGACGAGGGACTGACCTCGGCATACCATTGTCCGTCCAAATACATCACTTCGATGCGGATGTCGTTGTGTGCGTTTTGCAATGCAGTGCGAGTTTCATTCGCCATTTGATCACGTTAAAAAAACAAGAATTTGTATGGCTTCGAAGCAGCGCCTGCTGGTGGATAACGAGGAGAGTTAAAATTTGGTCATACAAATTTTCGTAGAGTACAAAAACTTGCACTAGGCCCCCTTAGTTCTAAAGCGCGGGCTTAAACCTTTCGGCCACGAGTGCTAGCGTTTTGCAACATTGAGAAATCGTCGGATTTCTTTGTTCATTGCATTGTTTCTGTAACCGTTGATTAAGATTTCCTAAACGAAATGCGCAATGAATTAGAAGTTCACTTTCGGCGTCGCAGTGCACTTGTGGACGAGCCCTTATGCGGCATTCGCTGCGTGAAAACGTGGATACTTCATCATACAATAGTAATATGTCATCAATGGTCCATCCAACCTTAACCAATAACAAGCCATAAATTGGTATTATCAAAATCATGCGTTTAACGCATTGATGTCGAATTAAGGAATGATGAGCACTGACTCACATCTGCGCTGGCCTTTATTCAAAAATATTTAAACCAATTATCTCGTACTCTTTCCATAATGTCATTAAAATTTGTAAAATGTAATCTCGCTGATTTATTGTATACAATTTCTTTTTATACTATTTATTTGTTCAAACAGCATGTTATCAGGCAATGTAGAGTTTTTATGATTTTTGTTGTAGGTGTTAATAATAGTTAGGTAACTATATAACTTTTTAAACTATCATGGTCACTTGCATTAGAGTAAACGTGATTCTTATCATGTTTATTATTTTTGTATAGAATAAACATGGTAAAAATCCCTCTAATAATTAGCTGTTTTGTGTCTTATTGAATAAATGTATATGCTAAGTATAGGAAATTTAAAATTTTTTGTTAACTATTCCGTTGTTTTTTTTTCAGTTACTGGCGTCAATATTTATTTAATTACTCCTATAGTTTGTATCGTTTGTATTTTTTACACAAGCGCTGTAAGTATTCCGATTTATTTTCAATTTTAAATTTTATTTCCAAGGTTCCAATGTTGTAGCCTGCTTATAATACAGTGTTTCGAAGACGTTGACGTTGGCCTAACCATCAAATAAGAACAAATTCGTTCACATTCGTTCTCATTGTCTCGGTTTGTGTATCTAACATACGAGAAAGACAAATAAACATATACCTGTGGAAAATAAAATGAAATAGTGGATATATCCACTATATAACTTTTATATGGTCATGTCGTATGTTACAATAGTAAAACCCTATAGCAGGGTTTCCCTAACTATGGGTCACGAGCGAATATTGAGTAGGCCCTGCCTGTAGAACGTTTGTGTTTTTATTTAAAAACTTTGTTTGTTATTTGAAAAGTTCTTTATTCATATTGGTAACGGTTAAATTTTCTAGAGGTGGGTCCCGAGTTCGTAAAATTGTATTTGATGGTCGTAGCCCAGACAACTTTGGGAACCCCTGCCCTATTGGGTAGTGACACTACACACCAGTGATCGACATTTTTTTTCCTTTATCATTAAAAATAGGGGTCAGCACACATACACAGATGGTCAGCAACTGATTTTTAGTCTTTAGCAACCATCACATATAGTACATCGATTAAAAAACACAAATGTTGAAATATTTCTACGAGCAGGATTTGAACCTGCACCCTTCTGACATACCGGGTCAGGTGCTCTTCCAATTGAGCTATCGTGGTTCTAACCAGCCCGCCGAAATTATTCAACACTATTTACTTTTCACTTTGAAAGCCAAAGGCACCCATTCAATGTCAACAACTACCGTCATTAACACCCGAGCATAATATTTTTACAAATACTAAAGATCAGTTAAGAAGTAGGCAAGCTATTTATAAAATGTTTTTGTTTGTTTATATAAGTTTAACGCAAATTTTGTTGCGAAACATATATACATACATATAATCACGCCTCTTTCCCGTAGGGGTAGGCAGAGACCACTTCTTTCTACTTGCTACGATCCTTACATACTTGTTTCGCTTCGTCCACTTTCATTATTCCCTTCATACATGCTCTTCGGTTTAGGGTACTCTTGACCTGGCCTTTTTTCAAGACGTCCCTGATTTGATCTCGAAACGTCCGCCTAGGTCTACCCCTACCAACACTTTCATTCACACTCGCCTTATACACTTTTTTCGTCAATCGTTCTTCATCCATTCTCTCGACATGGCCAAACCATCTCAGCATACCTTTCTCAATTTTTGTCACTACATCTTCTTTCAGACCACAACGTTTCCTTATCTCACTATTTCTTATCCTGTCACTCAGTTTAACTCCTATCATACTTCTTAACGCTCTCATCTCTACTGCATTTATTCTGCTTTCATGTTTCTTCTGCCATACCCAACTTTCACTTCCGTACATGAGTGTCGGAACCAACACCCCCTCATGCACAGCCAAACGAGCCTTGTTAGACACCTTCCGACTGTTCATAAAGGAGTGCAAAGCTCCATTCACCATGTTTCCTGCATTCACTCTTCTTTTGTTGCGAAACAAATTATAAAAACACAAAGAAGACTTGAATTCAATGATGAAGTCCTTGGCAATGGGACAGGCTAAAAGGCTATTTACCAAAGATGTTACGTATATTTACTACTCCATTTTTAGGGTGGCTTGCAAGCGGTGGTGTGGACAGATGTCATCCAGATCACAGCTATGTTCGGAGCCATGACCTTGGTAGCAATTAAGGGAACCATAGACGTAGGCGGGATAGGCGTCGTATGGCAGCGTAACATGAACAGTGGACGCATCGAAGCTCCCAAGTAAGAAGTGTACCACTTGAGCATGGAATTTTATTATTTACTAGCTGACCGGCGGACTTCGTACCGCTTTGACAGTTTCCATGACAACACTACAAACAAATCATTTTGTATTGGAAAAATTTCAAAAATCTAAAAAAAATTTAGGGGTGGACCACCCTTAACATTTAGGGGGATGTAAAATAGATGTTGTCCGATTCTCCACCCTAGCCGATATGCACGCTAAGATTCACGAAAATCGGTAGATAAGCCATAAGCTCAGATACTCTATGCTTTACCACAAAATGATGGCTAAAAAGATGCTGTCACTTTTTAGCTAATACTTTTAGACAGAGTCTGACAGAGACACAGTATTTTGGGTCTAGTTCACGAAATCGACAGTCACAACATCGACAGTCGCTGTATTGAAAACGTTCCATCGACGGGTCACTGTAGCGAGAGTACAGTACACTATATCGATTGTACGCTGCTTCGACGGCCCTATCCAAGTCAGACGCAAGTAAAAAAAGGTTTTAAACTTAAGGCCTTTTCTTTCAATTTTCTTTAAATTTTGTAGTATGTAACGTCATCGTCAGTACCTTTGAAGGTAACGAACCAGTGCGTGATGTCGTTCCTTCTAGATAACCTCTGCAGTTTTCACACGGCTTGAGGAAAAAAAAGCAAACTATCTCTGCAATAAAAGTTTGTAGGGGAATGTTTAACATTGAATAAAACACTTTAAAACTACTCAATTTATTTAACTTATGATTGCTTTTATCCAATCGCTGTGAACCCATTACAGCCATGGTTACAGAAAGACAAAGGGCGCGAACACAGCCATTATACCTAGGTACATCTTTACTTCCATAAAAACTATATTCGTGTAGTGTTTAGAAAAATTAATTTTTCCTGATCGTGTTTATTGTTCCCGCCTGCCTACACAGACAGTAAAATATTGCATGCTCTTACTGTGTTCCGTCTGGGCCCACATCCTATGATTGCAGTCTATGATGAAGATGAATAGTAGTTAATGAGCTAAGTAGGATATGCTTATTTTGTACGTCCTTTTGATCAATTCGCATTCTCAATTTTAAATTGTTATGTAGGTAGTTGTTGCAATGTCAAAGTAGCAAAAACTACTGAGTAATAAAATGTTCATTTGTTTCGTAATCGATAATAATTAATAATGATAGAGCAATCATCAATCTATCATCACTCCTTAGCCCCGTTTCAGCAAAGAAGTATAATTTTACTGAGATTTCTCTCGTAGACTACATAAGAGAATAAAAAAATTGCGTTGCTGTGTTTTTGTTTAATTTGCCAACAGTTATATACACACGTGTACATTATACACGTTAACGAACAGTCAACGTTTAATGATCCAATGTTCACATTAAGAGCTAAGAAGACAAGTTCTTCATATTACTCGTAACATTAGTAACATGATTAGTAATTGCTTAATTTTTATCCTGGCGCTCGCCCAGGCCTAGTCCCAAGTAAGCTTTGGCCTCTGATACAAGTCGCCACAGGTCCCGTTTTTTTTATTTAACATTTTTATTTTTATTATATTTGTTTGAGGGAAGGGAAACAAACAGCTAAATATAACTCGAAAAAATATAAAGCATTAAGTTAGCAGTGAACCAGAAACTCGGACAATGGTCGAACGATAACAAAATTTAATTATTATTTTACTGAGGCAAAAAAAATTAAATACAAATAAGAACTACAAAGAAGTAAATTATCAATTAAATAAATGAATATTCACAGGTGAACGAGTAAACTGTCGTTCACTTATTCACCCGCGACCACCCATTTTCTTTTTTCTTCTTTTCGTCGTCTTCGTTATTTGAATGTATAAGAATTAAGAGAAAAAATATCAAACTGTTAATAGTTCTACTACTATTTTATCTTGAAAAGAGGTTTTTGGCATAATTAGTGCGACACTGAGGTACAGAATAACTAATAGTACTTACAGAGGCGGGGCAAACGTGTTAACTGACCTCGGACAAGACTTTTTACATATATAAAAGAAAACTGTTCCGTTTCTGAACTGCTTGCCGCCAGTTGTGTACGATTCGATTCGTAATTAGCTTAGTTCCATAACTTTCATTTGTTTAGTCATTTAAAAGATGGTGGTGCCCATTTAACGATCTTATTTTGTTTCCAGTTGGGACCCAAATCCTCTTGCAAGGCACACAGTATGGAGTTTGGTCGTTGGAGGTTTGGTATACTGGCTTCAAGCGAATACTGTCAATCAAACTATGGTGCAGAGATATTTGGCGCTACCCACGTTGCGCGGAGCTAAGTGGTATGTATGATAGCAATACATTCTCTACAATAGTATTTTTAGATCACGTTATTATTTATTACACAACATTTTGCCTTGTAGTATAACTTTTGCCATTCAACTTTGTGAAAAAAACTCACACTCACACACTTCTGATATTCGCAATAGCTAGCAAGTCATAGTCGTCCCCGCCCGATCCTCTAAATGCCACTACACATTTACAGAATACACTAAACATACACACTAGTTTAGGCCCAAGACACCGTAGAACAAGGGTACGAAGAACCGGTTCACACGCGCTCTACACCAGGCACAGACATGTACCTGGGCGCTTCTCTCCTCCACCACGGCCCGGTCAACCCGAGCCGAGGTCTGAGCCGAGAGGTTGTTCCGCTCCCCGGGGACGCGCACAAGTGCGCGATGCCGTTCCCTCTACAAAACCTCCGAAGGTGATTCGTTTCACACGGCTTGAGGGACCCTTAACGTTCCTCGCCGCCCCCAAACAAGCCCGGTGAAGCTGAAAATGCCGCCTGAGGCAATCAACAATCTCTCTCCAAAAAAAAAGGTCATAGTCGTATCTTCTTATTCTATAGTTTTAATTCAAAGGCCCCCGAAGTCATCGGACTATGCTATAATAGTGTTAATAAGAGAAGAAAGTAAAGAATATTATGAAAAATCAAATATCATTCGAAGAAAACGTCTGATTTTCGATTGGAAAATAACAATTAAGACAAGATTATTATTATTATTATATTATATTATATAAAAAGTGTTATAACAAGTCGTATTAAAACACATTATTACGTATATCACGCAACCGGGGCCTACGGCTTAACGTGCCTTTGGAATCACTGAGATGCAAGTAAGGGTCAAGGCATCGACATAAAAATTTATAAAATTAATTATCTCTTTACAGCGCAGTGATATTGTTCTGCATCGGAATTTCAGTTTTGTATTGCTTCTGTTTATACTGTGGACTGCTGATATACGCCAGATTTCATGACTGTGACCCATTGCAAACAAAGGTAAGAGTTTTCATTTATACGAGTTCTTTCTATCTATCTTAGTTATTACTTTAAGGTTCATGAACGGTATTCTGATTGTGCGTTATTTTCAGTTAGCCAAAGCTAAGGACCAATTGTTACCATTGCTAGTAATGGATGTGCTAGGAGACATCCCTGGTTTGCCTGGAGTCTTTGTTGCTGGCGTATTCAGTGCTGCTTTAAGGTATTTACACAATTTTTTTTGAAGAATTTATAGATTTGTTTTATTCAACGCCTCTTTGGCTGAGTGACAAAGCGCTCAACTTGCTGATATCCGTAGGTCCTTCAATTTCCATGTCAGGCATAGAGAGAGATCTTTGAATTTTTCGATGCACTTTCCGCGTTTGTGATCACTGACCTGCATTTGAAAAGCGTGGTGATAAAACCAGTTATGTTATCTTATCTTATCTTATTAACCAGTTAATACATTATAGATAGCAATGACTTGATTTTTGTCAGACAGTGGACCAGCGTTATAAATTATTATTTAGGTACTGACTTATATTCTTATTATTATTATTGTTGATAATGTTTTTCAACTATACCAATTGAGTTTTGACAACAGGAAGGAACTGGCTTCTGTTCCACAAGTTTACTTTTTTACAGAAGCCAGGACAAAATTAATTTGTACATTGGCGATTGTTACTGTTTGTCAACAGTATAGAATTCTATTCATATTAACGACAGTTACATTATTTTATTTCAGCTCACTGTCGACAAGCTTGAATTCAATGTCCGCTGTTGTATTGGAGGATTTCTACAAGCCATTCTTCAAGAGGGAGTTGTCAGACAAACAGGCCAACTGGCTCATGCGAGGCGTCGTCGTAATCCTGGGCACACTATGTGTAGGTAAATAGTTAAACATTTAATATAATAATTAAACTTACAATACCTAAATATAAATAAATATTAATATGAAACAATTCTAAAACATTAATTGTGAGCAATGAGTACAACATTACAACTATAATACAATCATTCATTTTGTATTGCGTATTCATTCGATTACGTTAACGAAAACGAAAATTACTATGGCATTTAAGCAGCGCCTCCTGGCGACATGCGAGAAGAGTTAACGTTTTGCAATACAAATTTTGGTTTCCGTTAACGTGATCGAATAGCGAATGAAATTCGCACTTGGTACCCAGGTGGGACTCGCCCATATTACAGCACTGGATATGTCTGCATGTCGCCCAGTAGCCCCTATCCCGGTATATATTGTTATTACTTTTACGTATTATATAATTCAATTAATTAATTAAGTTGTTTTTTTTAATGTAATTTATTTAGTTATATTTATTTTATTAATTAGTGACATTCATCATAATATATTGCGAAGAATATACTTGTTTTGTTTTCAAATTGGAATCTATTTAATATTTTTAAATAAATTCCAATTTGATTTTTTTTATGTAGTGTTTAATTAATTGACTTATATATTATTGATTGACAAATGTAATTGATTGTTTGGTTTGGTTTTAACTGTAATTTAATACTAACAACAAGTTGAAGTCTACTAATCAATTATGGATCTTTGTTGTCTTTGTGAAATCCTACTAATATTATAAACGCGAAAGTTTGTAAGTATGGATGGATGTTTGTTACCTTTCACGTAAAAACTACTGAATGGATTTTAATGAAACTTTCCTCATATACAGACCATGACCCAGACCAGTATACTGGATACTTTTTTTTTAACTGTAGTCTTCGCGAACGAAGTCACGGGCAACAACTGTAAATAATAACAATATTACTGTATTCGCAACGTTAATGTTGTTGAATATCCTTTCTAAGTCTTTTGGAGAGAGTTTGCTGATTGCCTCAGACGGCATTTTCAGCGTCACCGGACTTTTTCAGCGACTAGAAGAATTTAGTACAATGACCCGTCAATACTAGGTATTCCTATCGGTCATAAGTAAATATGTTTAACAATGTGTATTTGGAAGAAAGGTTTGAAATTTTGTAGCCGTATATAGTTAAGATAGATTATGAGTACCTACTTCCTTCTATTCCAGGTTTGGTGTTTATAGTGGCGAGGTTGGGCACAGTTTTGCAATTAACCATGACTTTGGAGGCTATAACTATGGGTCCTCAACTCGGTGTGTTTTCTATGGGTATATTAATGCCATGGGTCGATTCTACCGTAAGTATCCAATGTCAAATTAAGAAATACCTTCTTATTCACAATGTGTAATAACTAAGTCAACGCAAATCATAAAGATTTTGGAAAATTAAAAGATGTAATTTTAGTACTTTGTCAAAGCAATGTTAAAATTGTTACAGGCGCTTGTCAACTTCTATTACCGTTATTATGACATGGTACTAAAATGTTAATCGACTTTCGTTGCTGACTTTACTTCAACATTTTGTCGTACAGGGTGCTCTCGTTGGCGGGTTGAGTGGTCTAGCAACCATGTCCTGGTGGTGTCTCACAGCTCAGATGGCTATAGCCCGCGGCCAGATAGTACACCCTCATAAGGATCTCACCACATCGGGGTGCCAGTACAATTTTACACTTGTGGAGCCTACGGTGCCTGATGAAGTTATGTAAGTAATGAATAATTATAGTATTGTTTAGTCATCTCAGATAAGCCGAAGGATAGGCCAGTTTGTTTTAAATAAAAAATACGTCTTTGATAACGAATAAACATTCTGATGACTCAGAAATCAGAGGGTTTTGGTAAATAAAATGGGGAACTAATTTATCTGTACTACAGAATAAATATTTGGTCAGCAAAATATTATTTGGTCAGCAGAATTATACAATCGGTCAGCACAAGAAATCCTTACAGTTGGTTAGGTTAAGTTCCAGTCACGGAAGGAGGGAGCAGCATAAGACAGCTGTTCAGAATGATATAAGTTGCAGACTGATTTCGAAATATTTGCTGACCATAATTTGCTGCCCAACTAGGTTTTTTGCTGCCCAACTAGCATTTTTTTGCTAACCGTTTAAATAACACCCAATAAAATGTAAGGCGCAACGTCGATGACATAGCTTGATAGGGTAGATGAATTAACGTCTGCAATCTTGCGGCAGCAAGGGAGCAGCGGCTTAACGTACCTTCAGTATTACGTACTATCAGGTACTGCTAAATTGACCTATGATTGCTTCCTAACTCTTTTTTAATACCTAAGTATTTTTTATTATTATTACGCACACACCGGGGCTAGAGGCGACATCCGGGTTATCGGGTTCTTAGGAGAAGGAGAGAGGAGGTAAGTTCAACCAACCTATGATTGCTTCCTATCTCTTTTTAAATAAGTAAAATGTTTATCACGCACACACCGGGGCTAGAGGTGACTTTCGGGTTATGCTCCTCTCCTTTTCTTAGGAGAAGGAGAGAGGAGTTCAAACAAAAGAAAAACAAAAAAGAAAACATCAACGAAAGGATTTTTTAGCGTGTAGACCCTCTGGTTCCAAGATTTTTTTTTCTTATAGACCACTTTCAAAATTTTGCTGGTTGTGCTTGACCGTGCCGCTCCACGTGTACCATATTCCCAAAACTCGACAAAAAATGTGAAGATAGATAGATCTAACTATGGAAATTTGCGTTGCGGCTGAGTTCCAACCACGAATTAACAGTTTTCGAAAAAAAAAGTGAGAATTTATCGGTTAGTTAATTAAGTAATTGATTGTGATGTGAGTGGATGTCAAAAAAGTAAAGTTGGCCAATCAAAAAAGTGATTCCAGCCAACTCTACTTTTTTGAAATCTGCTCACAGTCACAGCACAATAAACCAATAAATTCTTACTTATTTTATTTAAAAAAACTCCCCATTCGGAGTGGTACAAATAAAAAGAAAAATAGTAAATTTTCTTGTGTTGATTTATTCAAATATATAATGTTATATTATTCAAATTTAACAATAATAACGTAACGAACTTCTACAATGATAATCACAAAATACTTAGTCATAATTTTAATGGGAGGGATGTTTTGCTAGGAATAACCGCAAATCTCCCCGTTCTGTGATCAATCTGCTCCTTTTTTTGTTAAAAGGTTTGTAACACTAAAACTTTTTTCGACAAGATATGACGAGGGAAACGCTATATGGAATATGCAAGTTTTTACAAGTAACAGTCTCTGAGCTTCTTAGAATATTATCTGCCTACATTGACAGGTGAAGTCAAGCCAACATTTTAGTTCTTCACTATCAAAACGGGATAAATTTTTGTGGACCCTTGCGAATGGTGAACCCCCATTTTTTTTGTCACGCCATCGTAGACCCCCGTCGAGTCTACCGTGGACCCCCAGGGATCCACCTGGACCACTTTGGGAATCAATGGTATAGACCCACTAAAAGACTTAGTTCCATCCTTTCTTTGGCACGGGGATGGCTCGGGACCAAGACCGGCAAGCATGGGATCGATCGAAGCCAGAAGCTTCTTACCTGCTATATCTTATCATCGTAGGTGATATATATTGGGATATTAGCTAACTATAAAGTTATGTATGCAGGGAAGCCGCCAACCCGATCCTCCGCGTGTCCTACATGTGGTACACGCTGGCCGGAGCGCTGGTGACCATGTGCGTAGGCGCAGCAGTATCCCGTGTGAACCGCGTGCGCGGGAAGGCGCACGTGCCGCCATCTCCGAAGCTGCTGGCGCCACAACTACGAAGGCTGTATAAGGAACCTCCGCACCCGACTGACGAACCGTACATCAGGGCTTATGGACAGAATAAGGTGATTGTCGGCGTGGTGTACTTATAGTCACTGGGCCATACTTATAAATAGAGTATTAAGGAATAGATGTTCCGTGTTTTGTTTCCGCCATATTAATTTCTATTCAATTAAACTCAATAATTTTACTGCACTCCTTTTGAATTAGAGTAGAAGAGACAAAACACTGAATAACCGTTCGAAAATTATACTCAATTAGTTAGTACTGACTGAGGGACTATGTTTAAGCTGAAATATTTTAGGTATACGAAATTGATAGGATGGGTTGCTGTGTAAATTTCCATACAATATTCCATATATTATTATATGGTTCAATTGTTTGCAAGAAAATTTCTTCATAATCTTCCGTTAACGTGACGCAACGTTTCGTGGTCACGATAGATCTTCCAAAAAATTGTGTCTGTCTATGCGCCAAGCACTCTGTATAATGCACATGTCAGAGATATGACTTTAACTGTTTTATAAATACTAAGTACAATTAAATTTTTATCTTATAACAGGCGCGATATAAGACAATATATCATACAGATAAAAATATTTAATAACTTTATAGTAGTAAGATATGTCTGATTAAAACATTATTGCCAATAATTAATAATCTTATTTCCAGGAAGCTTGTCAGGCCCATTCTACCTCAATCAACATGAAGCCTATTAGTGAGATCGAGGAAATTAGCTGAAATCGCAATTCAATCCTTCTGAACTTCATACTGCTTAATTTAATAAAGTGCATTACCTGTTGCAGTGTATTCATTTTTTCCTATATAATAACCATAGGTAATATCCCCATGAAGCTAGATGTTGCATTATCAACGCAGGCTGCCTTTTAAATTGTGCCGTTTGCAAAGCTCCCGCGATTATAAAGAAAAACATAAGTATGGCTTTTTTATCTTTTTGAATTTAGAATTCGAAAACAAAAGAATTTTTTTGATTAGTGGAATAGTTTTATTGTAGCGTCTATTCAAACGTGACAAGCCGGTTGTAAAAATGGAAATATCAAAGGAAAATATGCGTGCGTAGGATTAACTTCAGTGCTTTAAGGAGATCACTTCTGTGTTTAGTGATGCAGCACCATGTCTTAGGACTGTAGAACGCTGGTATTTAGAATTTCAACTATTTTGAACTTAATTCCCTAATGATATGGTTGAAAATGAATTGAAGAAATTTGACAGTTTTGGATAGGTTGATGTGCAGGCGTCTGTACTAGAAGATCGCAAGACGGTTAACGCTGATTGGTATACCACTGTTCGTTTGCCACAAGTCATCACAGAGTTTTGAAAAAACGACTCAAGACGTCGTATGATACTGCACCATGACAATGCAAGTTCGCACACCGCCCGCCAAACAAAAGTGTTTTTGAGCACCCAAAATATCGAAATTTTAGATCACCCGCCTTACAGCCCTGACTTCAGCCCTAACAATTTTCTTACGTTCCCCAAAATTAAGCTCACCCGAAAAAGCTGTTGACGCATACAAATCGGCCATTTACACTACCCCCACTTCGGGAGTGGAATTAATGTTTTAAAAACTGGTTCGAACGCATGCAAAAGAGTATTAAATATCGCGAAGAATTCTTTGAAAAACAATAAATTGTAATAATCTATTAGATTGTCTATACTTATTTCAGACGACACAACTTAAAAGGCAGCCCTCGTATTTTATTGAAAAGTAGGCAAATTACTCCTTTTACATGATGTTAAGCAGAGCCACTCTACTTAGCTCCACAGTCCAGATGCTAAGATAGTCTAGAGATTATATAATATAACGATTAAATTTAGCTTATTTAACTAGTTAGTTAAATTAAATTTTTATTTTTTCAACATCGATGGTGAATGCAAGTCTGATTTGTGTGGTAGGTACCTATTACATAACAAAAAGTTTTGATCAGGTTTATGAGATTATATAAACGTTGAAAATAAAAAAAAAAAATCTTTTTTACTTTACCTTTAACTGCACTTCAATATTTTCGGACAGTTAACGTGAAAATTACAATTAACTTTATCACTTTTAGCGGTATAATTATTTTCTTTTTCAACGTTATCAGCCTGTGTACCTAATGGGGCTTATTAATATACAAAGTGTAAACTTGGAGTAGTTAATCCGTGTTTTGTTTCTTTTACTCTAATATGAAATGAATTGTACATGACGGGAACAAAACACGGAGTAACTACTCCAAGCTTAAACTTTGTTTATTAATACGGGGGGGTGTGTTTTTTATATGTGTTTGAGTGTTGGGGTTTGTGTTTATTGTTTCTCCTGAAACTGGGAGAGACTGTATAATGGCATTGACTTCATGTGTATAATAAGTGTTTTATGTTCAATTTGTTTGGTCGTTCGTGCACCGCGCACCGATGACAGGCCCCGCCAGAATACCAGCGTTTGTTGCGATACGCCTCGTTGCAGCAACACAAGCTGAGGCGGGGTCCTGATTGACAATAATTAGGTAGTTGACTGGTTAGTCAATATAGAAACTTTTTTAAACTTTTAACCTTTTTTTTAAAAATTTTTTATACTGTCAAAATGATTATTTTTAAACTATGACGTCACTATTTTTTTCCGTCAATTGAGTGTTTATTATGATATTCATTTTATATGATATGTGTGAGTGTTATTAATAACTTTTTAGGTTACAGAAATTCATGCTTAGGTCAATAAAAAAATTGTCAATGTTACAAAGAACTGTTACGTGATTTCATTTATACGTTTATTGTTCTGGAATTAATTGTTGTTGTTGTCAACTATCCAATTGTCTCGTGTGTGTTATGTATGATTGTTATTTTTTTATTTTATTCGTGGGTCAAAAAATGTTTATTTTTCTCTCTCTCTATCTCTCTCTCTCCTATGAATGTCCTAGTGCCTTACTGCTGGGTCAAAAAAGAATAATGACTTAACACCATATAGGTATGCATAGTTGCATTATTTTTACCTGTTCTTTGTAGCCGTGTAGTAGCGGAAATATTTAAGCGTATCAGACGGTTTTATGATGGCCGAATTAAAGATTATTTAGCACTCGCTAATCTCATATGAATTATGATAAATAACCTTTATATATAACTAGGTTTAAGTGTCATTCTACTAGTGGTATTTCCTCCTTTAAAATGGCCGCTTTTGTGAGGTGTTTAGTGTTGGTGGTAGCAGTGGCAACCGCAGGTAGGAACCGATATAAATATATACTATACTATTATGTTTGCCTTTCCAAATTACACGTAGACATAACATTAACCTACGCATAAGCTTCTTAATACACTATTATGGATGAATGAAAACAAGAATTTGTTAGGAAAAAAAATCACCTTGTTTTTTTATTTAATATCTTACCGGTAAGCACTTGGCCTTTATCTCACCTGATGTTATGTGATGATAAGGCTGAAGGTGGAAGCGCACTTCATCCGGAATCGTGAACTACTGAGACACTGGCTATCTCTATCTAAAAACATAGATGTGTAACATATTTAGACAAGATGGTGGTAGCTAGCCAGGCGGACAAACAAGCCCTACCACCAAAACAAACCGAGTACAAAAACTTGTACCCCCCTGGGAATCGATCCGGGATCTCTGGGTCTAAATCGGTGGTCTTAACCACTAGACCACAGAGGCGGTCGTTTGCCACCAAGGTGCCTATATAGGTATAGTGCGAGTTTCGTTCGCCACCCCGATCCGATCCGAACCCTTCGGAGAATCTAGTAGGACACAAGGAAGCGCACTAGTGCGCGATGCCGTTCCCTCTAGAAAACCTACGAAGGTGATTCGTTTCACACGGCTTAAGGGACCCTTTACGTTCCTCGCCGCCCCTAAACAAGCCCGGTGAAGCTGAAAATGCCGTCTGAAGCAATAAGCAAACTCTCTCAAAAAAAAAAAAGTTCGCTATTCGTTCACGTTAAAACGAGAATTTGTAGGTACAACAAAATTTTAACTGACCTCGTTTGTCACAAGTCAAATTTTCGTTTTCTTTAACTTTATCGAATATTAACTAAAACTACCAGTAGGCACCTAGTTCTCGAGTAGACATCAAGTACAAAGTGCGTAGCTCTATTTGACGTTTATTGTTTTGATGTTTATTACTCCATATAGAATATCCCTATCTAGTTATGCCTTAGTAATAATATTTTTGGTGTGTCCGACCGAATACATGAAGTATATGTTGGTCTTTTTATTATTTTTGATATTTGCATCCACAATGCTATATACAATCTGTCCGGGGAAGTAGTAATCAAACTTTAAGAGTGTGATCTATGAACAATTTTATCGATAAAAATACCTCAAATCAGGGTTCTGACTGAGTAATAAATTTACCGTTCCTTTTTTTCCCCACTGTTTTTTTTTTAACTTAAATCCTTACTCTCTCAAAATGTATGGGGCCCGTGTGTGTTTGCTATTTCTACTAATAGGTAATCTTGTTAGCAATTGAATGAAACCAAATGTTTGCTTATCAGTGTCAAGGTGCCCATGCCATCGCTTTTTTTAAAGGAAGAGGTAAAGAAAAACTTAAAGGTGAGAGGCGGGTCAGACCCCTGCCCTGATTTGAGGTATTTTTATCGATAAAATTATCCATAGATCACACTCTTAAAGTTTGATTACTACTTCCCCGAACAGATATATAGTTACTTACAAGATAAATTCAGCTGCGTAAATCACAAACTACTAGAAAAATTCAACGAGTCTTCTGGGGGCTCAACGGTTAGAGCATTGGACCGGTTATCCAAAGGTAGTGGGTACGATTCCCACTCGAACTTCCTGAGGCTGGTTCATTTTTTCTAGTAAAATTGTATCTTGTAACTATATGTAAGTAGGTCTGTTTACTACGGTTAAGGTGTTAGTACAATACAATTAATATAGAAAAGCGTTATTTAATTATGATATTGTGGAAACACTTTAAAAAATGGGGATAACGTCACATTATGGTTTGGTCAATGTCTTCGGTAAATCGTAGATGTGTTTGGTTTCCCGGAATACCGTTCCACATTCTTACTACTAAATAAGTTATAAGATTGTAGAAACACCTACTATAACTGGTAGGCACTATGTAGATCGTAGGTCAGTTTGCTATGTTAATACTACAAGTCAAAAAATTAGGTTACCTATCTATTTTTACTTTTTATATAAGTAGGTACATTGAAATCTCGGTAATTACCTTTAATAGGGAAGTTAAAACAACAATAATTAATACCAGAACATTGATCGTATAAAATGTCAATCCTAACCTATATTTTATTCAACCTTAAAAAGGTTTTAAACTACGGTCTCGATAGCTCGGCGGTCAGACCATTGGACCGGTAATCCAAGGGTCGTGGGTTCGATTCGCACTCGAGCTTCCTGGGGCTGGTTGGTTTTGTCTAGTAAAATTTTATCTAGTAACTACATATATCATTGTGAATACAAAAAAATAATAAATGTATGACTTCGGAGCTAAGCTACTCTAAAATAGGGGATTTGATTACTTCTATCCTGCTCCATAGTAAGTGAGATGTTCTAATGAACATCAGGGAGATCGTTAACGCTATCAGTAACAGTAACGATCTCACGGGCAGATTGTAACTACTATCAGTAATAATCTCATAGGAAGGTAGTTATTGCTATCAGTAACCTTCTTACAGAAAGATCGTTTTTGCTTTGAGTAGTTTTTTTCTTCTTCTTTCTTCTTCTTCAGTAACGATAGTAACTTCTGCTATCAGTAACGATCTTTCTGTGATGAACATCTCATCTACTATCAAGTAGTATAGAAGAAATTCCATGAATAATTGTCGCGGGTTAAGAAGTCAGAATCACTTATAAAGACCAACTTTGTTGTTGCACTATCAATATGACCATGAACAATGGTACGACGCGACGACGGATAGATTACTTTAATCCTAAAAGCCTTTAATATATATAGTCGTTATTAACTACTGAAATTATTATCTACAGATAATTTTTTGCGTCAAATATAGTAGATCTAAAAGGTCACTTTGGAAATATTATATTATTTACTATTATATTTCATAAAAAATATATTTTTTTCTATTTTGCTCCAATGATGGAGGCCGTTTCCCAGCAGTGGAACAGTTATAGGTTATTTACTATTTACTTATATTAATTGAATTGAAAACGATTCAAGTTGTGAATTTGCAGTTTACTAGAATTAAAGGAAACCTTAGTTCCCCGTGTGGTGCCGGGGATAAAGAATTGCACCACCCCATCTCTTCCCGTGGGTGTCAGAGGATGGGCAGCAGCGTCTCTCTGTGATTATTCTTACCTTACTGCGATCGCCAACCCACCTGCCAAGCGTGGCGATTATGGCAAATTCCCCTCAAAATGATTTTATCCTTGAAAGACGTCCACTGCTGGACAAAGGCTTCCCGCCTTTGTCCAGCTAAGCCAGTTTTTTGGCTAAGATGATGATGATGATTAGTTATCTGAAAGAAATTGGTATACGAACAATTACCAAAGGTGGGCGTTTAATTTTTTCACTGTATTTTATAAAATTTTATAAATATTTAGTTACCAAGAGTTTTTGGCCTTTTTACGTTCACATTATAATTGTAACGAAAAATGTGATCATAATTGTTTATCAATAACAACCGATTTAGGCCCAATTTTTCAATTCTCAGATAAGTTTTATCCAACGAATAACATTGTCATTGTGACAAAGAGAATTTGTCTGAGAAGTTATTCAATGAATAAAATTTAACTGACTATTGAAAAAACAGCCCTTAGTTAAACAATTATGGGTTGATTTTTCAATCGTCAGTTAAAATTTATTCATTGAATAATTTTGACTTAGTTACAGTTTCCCATTAGAAAATATGTCACAATGACAATACTATTCGTTGGATAACACTTAACTGAGGATTGGACAATGACGTTTCACCTTGGTAAAGGGAAACTAAAATAACATGTTGAATAGATTCGTGGAGTGTTTTATCCCAATATAAGTACCGTTATGTCAATGTTTAGAAAACCAAACGTGTAGTTTTAAATTTGATGGGTAGGGTAGTTACAAAATAACATTTTACTAGAAAAAATTACCAGTGTCAGGAAGCTCGAGTGGGAATCGAACCCACGGCCCTTGGATTACCGGTCCAATGCAGTGGGTAGGGTAGTGATCAAGTAGTTTTTAGATAACCAAACTAATATACCTGTTTTTGTTTTTCAGCTTCCGGCTTCAGCCTGGGTCCCAATGATGTCATCTTCCACTTATATACACCGTAAATAAATATTTTACTACTGTTTAATTTAAACCAACACTTAAAAACTTCTAAATTATAACCGTTTCCTTTTTTGCTTTATATTAGTAAAGTTTGTTCGAACGCAAGTTATTTTTTACACAAGAGAAAAGCGCTTGACTATCACACATCACATCACCAGCTCATTTTTATGTCCCCACTGCTGGGGCACGAGCCATCCCTATGGATGGATAGGGAGAACGGGCCTTAAACCACCACGCGGGCCCACTGCGGGTTGGTGGTGGTTAACGACGGCAAATGCAGCCGGGACCAACGGCTTTACGTGCCTTCCGAAGTACGGAGGAGCTCGAGATGATACATTTTTGGTCACCCATCCGATGACCGGCCTTTGCGAAAGTTGCTTAACCTCAGCACTAACACACCTGGCGCGCCATCGAGCTCCTCGCTTGACTATCATCTGATCCTAATTGATGCTAAGGCCGAGCGAAGGTAGAAGCACCATTCACCCATATTCCTG
This sequence comes from Eudonia truncicolella, assembly GCA_949315975.1. Taxonomy (NCBI): domain Eukaryota; kingdom Metazoa; phylum Arthropoda; class Insecta; order Lepidoptera; family Crambidae; genus Eudonia; species Eudonia truncicolella. Next base: position 11,926,306 of record OX438826.1, read on the forward strand.
AACTAAGAGGAACTGGCTGTAGGTAGGCTGCTGTATTAGGTTAGGTTTACGAAACCCAAATTTGTATGACAAAATTTTAACAGCTTCTCGTATGTCGCCAGGAGGCGCTGCTTCAATGCCATACTAATTTTTGTTTTCGTTAATTAACGTGATCGAATGTCACACTAGGCACCCGGGGCATAGAAGCCCAGGGTGCCTAGTTACGTTACTATCACGTTAACGAAAACAGTTCGTATGGCAATGAAGTAGTGCCTCCTGAAGACAAATGACGAGAGTTACATTTTTGCCATACTAACTCTCGTTTTCGTTAATGTGGCCGAATGGCAAATAAAACTCGCACTAGGCACCCTGACCTCTCTCTGTAGAATAGAAAAATGTACTAACATTACTGTTATGGCGGCAGACATGAGAGTGAGTGAGAGAGAGAAAGAGAGAGAGAGAGAGAGCCAGTCGTTCTAACAAATATTACAAGTACCAATTAAAAGTGACTTTACGACCGTGTACTAAAGTAAAATAACTTTCATTGTTGTTTTGTTATCATGTTTGTCATAGTCTTTTGTTATTCTTATTTATTCTTATTCTTGTTTTTATAAATGAATGGTAACGTTCCAGGACCAACCCCACGGTGAGCCAGGTGATTTACCCCACGGTGAGCTCCATCCTGTCGTCCAACTTCCAGACGAACCAGCGCACCATCATTACCATCCACGGAAACGAGGACTTCGCAAACTTCAACGCTTTCGTCGTTGCTGGTAAATATGCTAATTTCTTTATTTATACATCTACGAATCAAAAAAAATATGAAAAATGAAAAATACATAATCTAGCTAAACCTCAAAACTTCTGATGTAGGTGTTTATCAAGCTATTTTAGCAAACCCTACATCAGAAGCAGCCAGACTTGTCTGCGATATATGGTGTTAGTTAGCCGTCAATGTTTAGCATTAACTTCTCGCCTGAAAAACAGGATTTCCTAGTTCAGGCATGACAATTTGTATTTTTTCCTAGTTAGTAAGAATTTGTATGTACCTTTTGTTTTATTTTGTAAAAGATATTGAATAAATTATTATTATTTATTAATGATTGATATCACTAATTATTATTAAAATTCAAAATTCAAAATTCAAATTCAATTCAAAATTCAAAAATCATTTATTCAGTTTAGGCTACAAGTAGCTCTTATGAATGTCACTATGCCATCGGTTCGTAAGTCTACTCTGGGCGGGAGATCTTGTACTGAGAAGAACCGGCAAGAAACTCAGCAAGTGTCCAGCTCTTTTCTCCCTTACAGCGTCAAAAATATTGGAAAATGCCCTATTTTAGCAGGACACTTTCCATCACAAATAAACACATAAAAATAAAAAAAAATATAGAAGACCACATGTAAAAAAACAAAATTAAAAATCTAAATTAACAAATTTACCTCAGGTAAAAGTTCCAATTTCCACAATGTCATACAGTACCACTACAGTACTCTAATAAAAGTCAAAAATTGTTTAAGAAAAACAAAGTCAAATTATAGTAAGTAATATTAAAAATAAGATAAGTATGCAAGAGCAGACCAGCCTCCACAGGCGGCACCCGTTCACGAGTATGACATATGAATCAGCCATCGCTTCGCTCAACCATATTTTAGGGAACGTAACGACCCGACGCACACGCCACCACCGCAGAGACAATAAAGAGAGCATGACACACTCAAGATACTCTAAATAAAAGCCTAATGATCTATTTAACGCAATGCTGTTTGTTAACTGTAGGACACTGCTGGTAAAGGCTATGATATCAGTTTAAAAGTTATATAAATTAATATTCTTTGACTGTATAATAAATAATCTTTTATAATATAAAAGTGTAACTACTGACAATGTGAAATAACATGTGCAGGCGAGCAGACTAAGATGACCACACATTATTATCATTAAAATAATCATCAATTTTATAGTAGCCTTTTTTCATTAGACCTTGTTTTATTTCTGTCTTAAACTTGTGTAGTGGCAATTCCGTTAGAGTGAAAGGCACTTTATTGTATATTTTTATACATTTCCCAACAAATGAATTACCGACCTTATTGAGTCTAAGTTTTGGAACGGCAAGTTTGTTTTTATTTCTTGTGTTAAAATTATGGGTGTTACTTTTTTTTTCGAATTTATCTAAATTTTTATAAACATAAATTATATTTTCATAAATATACTGTGAAGCTACAGTTAAAATATTTATCTGCTTAAATAACTCTCTCAGCGTATCACGGGGCTTAAGGCTATAAATAGCTCGAATGGCTCTTTTCTGTAGCACAAAAATGGTTTCAATGTCAGCCGCTGAGCCCCACAATAAAATACCATATGACATGACGCTGTGAAAGTAACTAAAGTAAACCAATCTTGCCGTTTCTACATCAGTAAGTGACCTTATTTTTCTAACCGCATAGGCAGCTGAGCTAAGTCTTCCTGCCAGGGCAGAAATATGAGAACCCCATTGTAATTTGTAATCCAAGGTAACACCCAGGAAAACTGTCGAGTTAACTATTTCAACTATGTCATCATTCATAGTGATACTGGTATTAACCTGCTTTACATTGGGCATCGTGAATTTAACACATTTAGTTTTTTTTGCATTAAGCAGCAGATTATTGGTGGTAAACCAATGTAATATTTGAGAGAGAGTATTACTTACGTCGTCAAATATTGATCTATGTCTATCAATTTTAAAAATCAATGAGGTGTCATCAGCAAATAATACTATCTCACAAAGATCTTCGGTGTAGAAAGGTAGATCATTTACGTAAATGAGAAATAAAAGAGGTCCTAATATTGAACCCTGGGGCACCCCCATAAGTAACGGAGCGCCAGAAGAATCGGTACCGTTAATATTAACTTTTTGAACTCTGCCAGTGAGGTATGATTTCAATAAGGTAAGTGAGTTGTCTGAGACACCATAATGTTCCATTTTTAACAATAAAGTCTCGTGATCGACACAGTCGAAAGCTTTCGATAAATCACAAAAGATACCTATCGCATCCTGTTTCTGTTCCCATGCATCGAAAATATGCTTAATGAGTGCAACTCCCGCGTCGGTTGTATTTCTACCTTTAGTAAAACCGAATTGTTTGTTATGAAGTAACTGGTTATCTGTAAAATGTGACAGTAATTGATTAAAAATAACTTTTTCAAAAATTTTACTAAGAGCCGGAAGTATGGATATAGGCCGAAAATTAGATGGGTCACTTTTATCGCCTGTTTTAAATAACGGTATAATTTTACTGTGCTTCATTAAGTCTGGAAATACACCTTCATCAACGCATTTATTAAATATTATTGCTAAATTAGACGCGATAGAAGATATTATAGATTTTAATATATCCGTGGAGATACCCCAAAGATCCTCAGTCTTTTTTATATTAAGTTGTCTAAAAGCTTTTATTATTATATCGGAATCAATATAGTGAAAATTAAATGGAATATTACATATTTTTACACTCGACACAAGAAGAATCTGGGCAAGATGTTTAGAAGAATTTAATTTACTTGATGTAATGAGTGGAATTTTTGAGAAAAATGTTTCAAACGCGCCTGCCACTTCCGTATCACCATTGATGTAAGCATTATCGACTTTGAGTTCAAGTATACGATCACGAGACCTTACTTTACAAGTTTCTTTATTAATGACGTTCCAAGTGGCTTTTATTTTATTTTTTGAATTCACAATCTTTGCTCGAATGTAGTTAGCCTTTGCTATGGAACAAACTTTTTTGAACATTTTTGAATAATTTTTAACATATTCAATTACACTTGGATCCTTAGAATTTGCCTTTATATTATATAGTTGATACAACCTATTTCTACTCTTATAGATGCCAACTGTGGCCCAATCACTGAATTTAGATTTAGTCTTATCTATTTTGATTAATTTTTGAGTAAAGTTGTTATTAAACTCTTTTTTGATTAAATCAAATAGGTTGTCATATAAAATGTTCGCATTATAATTGTTACATGGTATTTGTGACACTTTATCATTAACATTCTTCTTAAATCTGTCTAATCGATTAGTGGTCACTGGCCTGTACAAAATATTCGTTGAAGGACGATCATATTGGTGCTCAAATCTAACTATCTGACCACTGTGATCAGAATTTATAAAATTTATTACTGATTTCTCAATAACATTACAATTAGAAAAAATATTATCTAAACAGGTAGCTGATGTGGCTGTAACTCTTGTAGGTTCATCAAAAAGATTTTGCAAGTTAAATGATTTGAAAAGATTAAGAAACCTTACCGAGTTCTGTGAGTCATCTAAAATATTTATATTAAAGTCACCACATACAACTATCCTCTTTTTACATTTGCATACCTTTTGCAAGGCTTCTTCCATAATGGACTCAAATAAGTGGTAATTACCAGAGGGAGGCCTATACACACAAACAATAACATACTGCTCAAGCTCCGCACATGATAGTTCAATATTTCGTTCAACTGAGAGAGATACTATGTCTTTACGCTCCTTTGATTGTAATGTATTGTTTAATAATATCAGTGACCCACCTCTTATAGCAGACTCTCTTGTGAACGAACTAATGACTTTATAATTATCAATGCTTACTAATAGTTCGCATTGTTTTAACCAGTGTTCGCTTAAGCATAAGACATGTACATTTTTTTCATTTATATATAATTCCAATTCTAATTCTTTTCCAGAAAAGCCCTGAATGTTTTGATGAATAATGTTCATAAAGGTGGACCTTTCATTTTTCTTAATATTTAAGTCGCAAGAGTTTTCCTCTATTGTCTGAGATATCAATTTAAATTATTGTAAACAGATTGATTTGGAACAGATTCCAAAGTACAATTAACAATGTCAATGTTCTGCCCAATAGGGGCAGATAGGGTAGCCAAATTTTTGGCTGAGTATTCAATATAATATGATAGCGATAATGCTATCTGTCTCTTAAGATATTTATTAAGATAAAATTTATCCTTTGTCAAATATAATTTATTATCTAAATACTTATTCAAGTCAATTAAATGAAATTTACTCGTATTATTAAATGTCAGAGTATGTAATTTCAGATTTATTTTATGCCTTATATTGTTTTCAGTAAACATAATGTAAGTTATTTAAGTACTAGTAAATAAGTTTGATGTAGTAAGTTATGATGGGATCATGGGACTAGGGTTGCCAACCCTACTATATAATATAGTATCCTACTATTTTAGGTGTCTAACTACTATTATATTAAAAATATATTATAGTAGGCGAAAAATCCTATATTTTATCAGCAAAGTCGCTAAAATCAGTCTCTATTATCTAAAACGGAAAACGCCCTTATTATCGTAGCTCTAAAATATTTCTGAACGATGAATGCTACGCAGTGCTGCCAGAACGCGGGTAAAATTTTCCCCTACTTTACGTACAGTCACGAGCACCGATAAGTAAACATTTTGTCTCTTATTCCATTGTATTAAGAGTTATAACTGTTTACATGTTTTTGCTCGCGACTGTACACTTTAGGTAGCACATAATATAAAAAGGATACTATATATTTTTTAACTAATTCCCTATCTACTATATATATATATATATATATATATATATATGTATATTTATATATATTTAGTAATGGAAATAAATATATATATATATATTTATTTAATTCTTAAGAATGCGACGTCTGTAAGTGATAAGTGTCATATATTTTATTTGAAATGTCTTCGTCCATATTTATTTGATGCCGCGCGGCCATTCAAAAGGCCTACGCAGACCGGGACGGCACAGCATGGCAAAGGATTGAAATTTTAACCAATGGACATTCAAACATATCGAATTATAAATAAGACATAAATTCCTATGCTTTAAAATGATCCCGTGGCATCATTGCCCGCTATTGAAAGACTTGCCACGGGCTCCCGCGGCGGGATGCCGATGCCGTGCCGTGGCTCACTGCGGTAGGCAAAAGCATGTTGTGTGCATGCCGAGGCATACTTTGACGTGACGCGGCATGCCAAGGCATGCCGTGGCAAGGCAAAATCCTTTGCTATGCCGTCCCGGTCTACGTAGGCCTTAATTTTGTATGGGGAATTTAAAATAATAATTTAAATAACCGCTTGATAAATCTAAAATGTGAGACGGACGATTTGTAGTTTAAACATTGGTGATTATTTAGACAATAATTTAGATAAACTATAAGAAATTAACATAATGCCGCCACTCGTTTTCATGATTTTTACCCAACTTAAATGATATTGTAGAAAAAACTATAGTGTGTTATGAATTTATGGATGGACTAATTGTAAACACGTTCCCTTTGATACTAAATACTTATATATTTTGTTTATGTAATACTATTTAATTATAATATTATTTTTATTTATATCAATTTAACCGTGACTATACTTTTGGCTTTATTTGGTCGGCGCACCCTTAACACACACACACACACACACACAAACACTGAACACACTGGGCTTAAGTATACGATTGCCATTACATAACAAACAACGCTTACAAGTGCTTACAAGAGAGAGAGAGAGAGAGAGAGAGAGAGAGAGAGAGAGAGAGCGAGAGAAAGAAAGAGATACAACTGAAAGTGTGGTTACATAGAACACATTTTGCACTTTACTTCACGAATGCTAGGGTAGGCCGGAATTATTAACGGGTTGCTAGTAGGATAGTCTTCGAATATCCGACATTTCAGCAAATGTGCTATGATCGTGACAAGTGATGAACATCTTCCTTTTAGTTTAAATGATCACATTAATACATAGTTTTAATACTGTTCTAAAACATCTTATTCATTATCATAATTTAATCTTTTTTTCTACAATTCATACACCAATTCTTAATAAAAACAATATTTTTCCAGCCCACCTCGAAGCAGAATCAGTGAACGTTATTGCTGTGGACTGGAGCGCCGGCTCATCCACCTATACCGGGGGCCTGGCGCAGGCGGCGCAGTGCGGTCAAGTCATCGCGAACTTCTTCAATGTCCTCGACAACAGCTTCAGCTACAGATCCTCACAGCTCAGGATCGTGGGTGTCGGCCTCGGAGGTCACATCGCTGGTATTGCAGCTAGACAGATCAACGGAGAAGTTCCTCATATAATTGGTAAGCAGTCCTTAGTTTTAAGCAGTTTTGAAAAGCCACTTCGCCTCCTGCTCCGCCTAGTTAGGGATTGTTAGCGTCGTCCTAGGATCTTATATCACCACTACGGTGGCATAATAATGAAATGTTTTTTGATTGGACTTCAGAAGTCGATACGCAAAACCTAAAAACATTTTATCTATTTGGGGCTACAAGAGATTTTAATAGAGCTAACAAGTCAATAACTGGGTTAGTCTTTCCCGATCCGAACCCCTCGGATAATCTAATAGAGAACGGGGACACGCACTAGCGCGTGATGCCATCTCTTCTAGAAAACCTCTGACGGTGTTTCGATCACATAGTTTGAGAAACCCTTTAAGTTTCTTACCGCCCACCCCTAAAAAAGTCCGGTGACGCTGAAAATGCCGCTTGAGGCATTCAGCAAACTTTCCAAAAAAAGGGTTATTCTACCGAAATTTTAGGTAGCTTTTTTTTAACCATTTCGACTTCTTGTACAGAACTAGCAATCTGAAATTAAACTAAATTAATTTCAGCTATCGACCCATCTCTCCACGGCTGGACGTACCACGAGGGCCGTCTGAGTGCTAATGCAGCCGGAGTTGTCGAAGTATTGCACACCACCTCTGGTTTCCTTGGCTACGACTATCCCCTCGGTGACGTTGACTTCTACCCCAACGGTGGCGCCCACCAGAGCGGCTGCGGCATCGACGTCGCCTGCTCACACACCTACGGCGTTGCCTTCTACGCCGAGTCCATCACCGCAACCTCCAGAGACAGTCCCAAGTTCATCGGTACTGCTTGCGATGATTACGCAAGCGCTATCCGTTTGAGCTGCACTGGCGATAGAGACGTTAGCTTCGGAGGACCCGAAGTTAAGACCGGGTAAGCAAAACGTTTAGATTAATTAAGTTTTCTTATTTAAGTATCGCATTTAAACCCTCGAGCGGGTTTAATAAGTTAAACATCACTCAGCCATAGAAAATATTAAGTTTATCTAGAATGTAATATACATATCATATTTTTAAACACATAATATATACACATACAAGGTGTAACAAAACCGCAATTATTATAATAGTATATTAAAATACAATTCAACAATTCGTAGGTTTATCCATACGGATTAAATTACTCTAATGTGAGTGACCATGATAGTTTACATAGTAATATAGTCAAGAAATGGTCGTGAATCGATAGTCAGATCTCCAGTTCGGTGGTCAGACGACCTAGTCCAAGTGGCGGTCAGGAGATGGATGAGGATAGTGCAGGACCGTGCCGAGTGGCGTACGAGTGAAGAGGCATATGGCCAGGGCCACATCACGCAGAAATTACGTCGCGGTAACGGACAACTCCTTCGCGCAGTGTGTCCGATGACAGTAAATTATACCTATGCAATGGAATGTTTTGAATTTCAATTTCCGCGTGTTGTGGCCCTGGCCTATGTCCTGCAGTTGACGGAAGTGGGCTGATGATGATGATGACACTAATTACAAAAACTCGTCTACTGCCTTTAACTTTTAAATAACTTTTCTACGCTCACACCAATTATCTAGCCCAAGAGAAGCTTCGTTATGAAACTCGTTAAATGGTTTCTAGACAACGGATAAACATACTTAAAATACTTACTTAATCTCCAATATAAAATTGTAAATATTTTGTTTGTTGTTTCAGCGGTTCGGGAATATACACCTTCGTGACAAATCCTACTCCACCTTTCGCTAGAAATTAAAAGGCCATTACGTTATTAAAGGTGCAATATATTCTTAACCTTCTCGTTGATTATTTGCTTTATTTTATTGTTATGTAAAAATGTTTCTCGAAATTAATTAAAAAAATAACCATTTACTTGTTTTTTATTTAGTCGATAAATGTGACATATATACTTCGATCAATAATGTACTAGATAAAGGATCCGGAACAAAAATGCATCTCGAAGTGGTCCTGTTTGTTCATACCTATACATTTAAATTTCGAATACCAAATCTGAAAAAAACATTGGATAGCATCAACAACTTTTTTTTTTTATACTTAGCACGGCAAATGAATCCACACCACCTGATGTTAAGTGGAAATGGAGTCCAGACGCGAAGACACTTCTGTCAAAAGCTTTCTGTGAACCTTAAATATTAAATTGAAAGATTATGTTAAGGTTGCAAAATGTGTACTTAATATTAACTAAATTTTTCCTTTTTATTTTCAAGTGCTAATAGCTGCACTGAAGCTAAATTAAATATTTATAATTTTTTTATAAAATTTTATTTTTTTACTAAAAATTAAACGCCCACCTGATATAGCGTTGTGTTATCAAATTTGTGGTATTTCATCTGCAAAGATGAATCTGCATTGCCATCGGTTGCAACGACCGTTGGATAGATGGCGCTCAGTGCCGCTAAAACAACTCAAAAACATTAAAAAGCAGTGACAAAATTCAGCGCTTACGTCAGCCTTCCCGGTAGCATAGTGGTCAGTGCAGCCGCCCGGATTGCGGAAGACCCAGGTTCGATTCCTGGCTGGGTCGGGTGGGCGTTTAATTTTTTCTCTGTATATTATAAAAAAAATATAAATAATTAATATTTACTGTCATCGCCACAAACTTCATTGTGGCTCCGTGGCTTCAAAGTCGCCTACCATCTTTTAAGCGTTCATCAGGAATCTAGTACATTATTGATCGAAGCTTATATTTATTATTATATAGACTACTAATTACTACGATATTTGTCACCAGCCAGAATGCCTAGTGTGAGTTTTTATAGTATTATTATAGTAAATCTGAACTCTTCTAATGTCGCCAGGAGGCGCTGCTACGATGCCATGCTAATTCTCGTTTAGGTTAGTGATTAAATGTCAAAAATACCTCACAGGCCTTCTAGAAGCACTGCAAATTCTTTTCAACACTCGCAAAAAAATATCTTAAAATTATATATGTATAATCATAATCATAAACCTCTAAGGTTCTTAAACGGATTCGTATTCCATATTTGGTACACCTTCTCTACATTTTAGAGTTGACTTTAGAGTCAATTACTAAAGCAGTCGTAATTTTCGCGTACAGCACGAAATAAGCGAGCTTTATAGCTCTAGCCATATAAAAAAAGGAAGGGGGTACAGTATAGTAACTAGTAACTGACTTTAAGACAATAGAGCTTAGAAAGGCAGAATGATCGGTGATCGCAAATAGGTAGGGTATTTTGTACTAATCTTTTCTTCTTAAAAATAGTGTTGTTTTTTTTATTTATTTAAATCAGGCAACAATGGCCCATAGCTAATCTACATAAATAGCTTACAGACCAATATACATATAATCACAACTATAAATTTTTCATTAATTTTTTACGGGATGACATCTAGAAAGTAGGTGGTCTGTATTCAATTGATGGTTGCTAATTACGTAAATCAGTTGCTGTCTCCTTTTATTAGTGAAATGTCGATCTCTGGTTTCTGTCGAACACTGGTGCTACTACCCTATAACCACAGCCTAAAAACATACAGTGGGACAACGCCTTTGAAGTCTCAGGAAATGCCGCTTTTATTTAGGCATTTTACATTACCGTCATCAGCCTACACACGTCCACTGCTGGACATATGCCTCTCCAAGTGCACATATCTGAGCACGATCCGCGGCTACTCTCATCCAGCTCTTGCCAGCCACCTTGCGAAGATCGTCCCGTGAACTGCAATCGGTCCCGGAATGGCATGTTCGTTGAACATATTCTTGGTTTTGTCCAAGTTCATCCGGAGACCGATGCATAGAGAAGAATCAGCTAGGTCGTCCAGTATGTATTGTAAATCCTGCAACGTTTCGGCCACGATGACGATGTCATCCGCAAATCGCAAGTGTGAGATGAATTCACAGTTGATGTTAATGCCATGTCCTTTCCAGTCCAGCGTCTTAAACATATCTTCCAAAGCATTTGTGAACAATTTAGGGGATATACCATCCCCTTGTCTCACACCACGATGCAAGGGGATATGCTTAGTCTACTGGTTCTGTACTTGGACGGCCATGGAGGCGGCATTGTAAAGAGACTTCAACACTTGGATATATCGCCAGTCGTTGCAGAGATTCTAGAACAGCCCAGGATTCGATAGAGTCAAATGCCTTCTCATAGTCACATTTCCGCAGGGTTGCAATATTTTTATGTTTTTATTTTTTATTTACGTGTATGTAAGGACCCAAGAAAATTATTCAAAATTTTAGCACCTTTTAAAAATCTTTTATTGTAAACAGAGTATTGTTTTTTTTTGTGACTTCTTTCCGCCCTTCAAAATGCAAACTGCAAAAATGACTGTCGTTCAGGCCATCGAGTTTTCTCAATATAGGAATCCAAGATCCCGCATCAAAATCTCAATCCCGCTATTTTCATCTTTGGGAACGAAGTTATCAATCACGCGGATCCGCTGCATTTGTGGTACTGAAAAGAAAGCATTTATTTTGTTTTAAGTCGCTTTGTTCATAAATTTGTTAAGTGATAATATACGATTTTCACCATACGATTTTTAAATTTCTGTGTTGCTTAAAGCAAATGTTTTCTACCAATGAATCTAAATATTTTGTAGAGTTCTCTAAGTCCTGGTTCTTTTAACAGATGGTTCTAGTTCATTCTACTAATTAAATACAATGAATTTTCATCAGCTCAGTTGCCTTGACAAGGGTGGCCTTATGATGAGTTTCACGGATAAAGTGGTTTATTCACTTGTTAATGAGACCAGAATGCATATATATTTAGAACAAATGTTGATGACGTAGTTGTCGACATTAAATAGTCCTTTGGCTTATAAAGTAAAAGTAGATAGAGTTGATTAATTTTGGCGAGTTGGATTGAGCCACGGTAGCATAGTTGGCAGTGCACCTGACCAGGCATGTCATGGGGTGCGGGTTCGAATCCCGCTCGTGGATTTTATCAACACTTTGTCTTTTTCCAAAGTTTATTTCCATTTTTTTCGAATTTCATTTCATATTCACACCCGCAAATCCCGCGAATCCAGTACGTCACGTGTAACTGCGATCCCGCACTTACTAGGGAATTCACTCTATTCTCAATTCGTGCTTTAATTCAAATCTTGCAAGTAAATTATGAACCATTATCAGACTACATATAATTTTTATTATAAAATTTCAATATTCAAACAAAACAATCAAAACTAAAATGAATCAGCCCTGGATTGTGTTTCCCATGCTGGGTGTATGGCAGCTAGTGGTAGCTACCGCCCCCCTCTCACCCCGCAACCCCCACACGATTGCTCTGTCTTGCTCTGTAAGAGGTTAGATAGACTGTGCTATAACTATGTATAAATGATAAAGTTGGTGAAGGTATTGCTAAATCTAAATCATATAATATTAAAAATAAACAACGTTACATACTATAAACAATTTAAATAAACGCCATATTTTTATATTATAAACATAGCATAATGCTATCGATACCAATAAGTAAAGATTCTGGGTACATTTGTAATAAAATGAAAAATTCTATCTTAACTAAATGTAAAACAATTCTATAACTCTAGTTATTTTGTTTTATAACATTTACATTCAGTGTGTTATAATATTATATCATAAGCATTTTTATCATAAATATCGATTATTATCATGCACTACAAATAAATAAATCCCTACACATTTTGCACATTTAGATACCTAATTAGATTATATTAATTATTATTATCCGTGATGTATAAATCGTATAAAAATCATTATGTTTACACGTTTTTAACTGAATTGATCATGTAACGAATAACCTTACAAATGCAAATGTTTATTATAAAAAAAGCTATTTATGTTTATAACAGTTAACATATTATAGTAGGTAGTCATCGTCTGGTGGCCCAGAACCAGGCTGAAGATCTGTAAGAATGCTCTTAGCAAACTTCAGAGAACAGCTTGTCTGGCAATCACTGGTGCCTTTCGAACCACTCCAACGGCAGCGCTGGAAGTCCTCACAGACCTTTCACCCCTGCACATTGTGATAGAAACAGAGGCAAAGAAAGCGTTACATAGACTAAAGGTGGCCGGACTATGGGACGAATCTAAACCTCTGACCAGACACACAAAATGGGATCCAAGTGATATTCCTGACAGGGTCATGGAAATGGGGTGCGATAAAATATCCCCCATATTCATGTTCGAAAAGAAATTCAAAGTTTATGTTCCAACCAGGGACGAATGGAAACGAGGGCCACCGTCTCCGGAGAAAGACAGCCTAATCTGGTATACTGACGGATCAAAAATGAAGTCGGGCACAGGGGCAGGCGTCTATAATAATGACTTCAAGCATAGTCAAAGCATGGGAAAATTTGCTACTGTTTACCAAGCAGAAACTTTCGCAATTCTCCTATGCGCAAAGCAGAATATAGAGTTAGCTATGGAAAAGCGAAATATATTCATCCTGAGTGACAGCCAGGCTGCGCTTAAGTCACTCATATCGCCCAGAATCGATTCTGGCCTTGTTCTAGAAACCACAAAAGCTCTAAACAAGCTAGGTAGACATAACAAGGTGCGATTGATCTGGGTCCCAGGCCATATGGGAATCCACGGTAACGAGATGGCGGATGCGCTTGCCAGGGAAGGCTCGGAGACCCAGCTCATTGGTCCTGAGCCGTTCGTGCCACGTGGTACCATTAACAAGGCCTTTAAAGATTACATCGAAAACAGGCACGGCATCGAATGGAAGGAGCAGCCGGGTATGAAACACTCCAAATCCTTCCTTGGCGAAAACGCCTTAGGACGGAGTAAGTTCATATGCGGAGGCGGTAGACGGCAGGCCCGACTAACCATCGGTGCCTTGACCGATGGGCACTATGCCACAAAACAAATGCTTCATAGAATGCACCTTTCAACAAATAGTTTGTGTAGGGCGTGTGGAGAGGAAACGGAGTCGATGCAGCACCTACTGTGTGACTGCGACTCTCTGGCTAGGAAAAGAATGGGACTCCTGGGATCGGCCTATCCGAAACCGGAGGACTTCAGGCTCTTCGCTCTTAAAGACGTTGCCAAACTCATGGCCTCTATCTTTGCGGAGGAGGAAGAGTGAAAGGATGGGGTTGCACAAAAGATCCCGATGGGTCGAGGTGTTACTGCGAGAGGGAAACCTCGGCAGGCCCCACTAAGATAAGATAAGATAAGATAAGATAGTAGGTAGTCATGCATGTAAGAAAGCACTCATGTAAACATTAATGCGTATCATAGAACATTCATTCATGCAGGCAAACAATTATGCTGACATGCATAACATACACTTATGATGAACGCAGGTACTTACGTATGCAATCAGACAAACACTCATGCTAGGATTGTTTCGCCATAGGAATCTTTTCGGGTCGTTCCCAGACCTTCATTTATTTATTCTCACCACAGCTACCACGTTGAAGGAAAAAAAAATTTTTATTATATTAGTTTTAGATGATCGTGGATGTCGCGGGAATTATTTGAAATATTATTTTTCGAGAACAAAGGGCTTTGGACTGTTTAGAATGATTATTGTATGGGATTGGCATAAACGTCCTGTCTGATGGATGCGCATCACGGCTCATGTCAGTAAATGCTGGTGTCCCTCAAGGTTCCGTTCTGTCCCCCACGCTGTTTCTTCTGCATATCAATGATATGCTTCCACTTGGAAATATTCATTGCTATGCAGATGATAGTACAGTGCACGGTGGGTATAACGGTCACCCTGCGGCTGGGCGAGTCGAGACTGAAGAGAAACGAGTGAATCTTGTCATTGAGCTCAATCGGGTATTGGACCTCATATCTAATTGGGGCTCCAATAATCTGGTTGAGTTCAATGCCAAGAAAACACAGGTGTGTGCGTTTACGGCCAAAAAGTCACCATTCCTTCCTCTTCCAACTCTTCAGGGCACATCTCTAAGCCTGCAGAACAATATCAACATGCTCGGTATGACGATTCGCTGCGATCTGAATCAAAAGGACTATATCGAAGCCGTGATCAAAACAGCCTCACGAAAACTCGGTGTCCTGAACAGAGTGCGGCGATTCTTTACGCCTGACCAGTTATGTCTTTTGTACAAGACACAGGTACGGTCTTGCGTGGAGTATTGCTCGCACATCTGGGACGGTTCCGCAAAGTATCTTCTCGATGCCTTAGACGGATTGCAGCGTCGCGCTGTACGTATTATCGGCAATGCAGAGGTAACTAATACTCTCGAACACCTGCAATTGCGTAGAGATATAGCGTCACTCAGCGTCTTCTATCGCTTATATCACGGCGAGTGCTCTGAAGAACTCTTTGACCTTATCCCACCTTCTCCCTTCCGCCATAGGAGTACACGTGCTGCTCTCCGGTGTCACCGCTTCACTGTCACACATATCCCATCGCGCACAAAGAAATTTGGTGACTCGTTTCTTTGTCGCACCTCCAAAAGATGGAATAGTCTACCAGCACATGTTTTCCCTCTTTCCTATGATATGGGGTCCTTCAAACGAGGCGTGAAGAAGCACCTTGTGGGCCGGCAGAGTGAGTGCTAAGTATAATTAAAAAAAAAAAAAAAAAACGTCATTTATATTAATCTTTGACTTATATAATGTCAATCTTGTACAATAATCATACTATTTGATTTACATTCTATTAACGTTTTGCCACTTGTCTAGGGGGCTCTTCGCAGCCGCGAAAGAACGAGTAAAAAAATCAAAACATTTACATATTGCATATTAGTACAAGCATTGAGTTTAATAATCCCAACTATATTAATCACCCAACATGTTTAAAAAAAACCTATTAAAGCTTTAGGACTAAAGATTATTAAGTAGTTAACAAAACTTAAAGCCTCATGAAAAGAAAATATATTTTCTACTTTTATTATAAAGGTTATAAAAAGCATCGGTACAATATCGGCATCTCTACCCTACTGACACCTCAAACATTTTGTTAAAAATAGATTTGTGTTTTTTTTTCATTACAAGTTAAATATCTAATCACATACATATCTCTGAGTTGTGTCAACTTTTAGTTATATATAAAATTTTAAAAATTTTATATTGATATTTTTCCTGATCTTTGTTAAATTAACTTGATATTTATAAAAGTCATATTTAAACTAACGCAAATGTATGTATTTGAAGTAGATGAATAAGTATTTTCAGGCAAAACAACACTGTTCGCTACAGATATTTGTCGAAAGTCATCAATCACTAATCCGTTTGAATAATCTGTGATTTAATTTAATATTAATGATTATAATTGCCACCTAGTGGTTCCAAAATACCTAGGCTATCAACATGTTGTCAAGTAATTATCTGCGCTCATATCACTAATAATAAAATTGATTGGAAGTTAACAATTAAATATTCAATCAATCAAACAATTTAATCTTTTTTATTTTTAATCATGTGCACTAGTGTGCCTACACTCTTCAAATACTTTCAACTCACGATAAACCTTATGACGTTTGTTATAAGAGTCACAAATTGTAGGTAAATAATAGTCTCTAAGCGCCTATCTAAAAGCATATAATTATAGCTAATTGATGATGATAATTAAATAAAAATAGTATTTTACTAAGTAAACACAAAGTTAATTATTAGCATACTAAGTTTTAAGGGTTCATCTTCGAAAGTTCGACAGTTATTAAACAAATTTTCAGATAGCAAGCAACGAAATACAAATGGTCACTTTACAAATAAATTAAATAAACAAAGATCTATTAATTAACTTGAATTGAATATAATGGTTACTTGGCAAACATTAAAGAAAATTTAATCTGACCTAAAATAGACAAAAAATTGGCTTTAAAGGTTTTGAAAAAAATCACATAATTGAAAATTGAAAATGTATAAAGACTCGTCAATAATGTAACGACCTGTATGCCACGACTAAAGAGTTCGGTTCGGTACGAGATAATGGATGACGTGGTTTGGTAGTCAACATCAAATTAAAAAATAATAATTATCAACTAGCGACATGGCTGTGACTTCGTCCATGTCAACATCCTTGTTCAGTAAAAGTATTGAAATATATTCTTAGCTGATATTATTATAATATCTTAATTAATGGCTTCGCGTTAAGCGTTAAGCCAATTTCAAGTAGTATTAAGGCTCCTACACACAATGCCGGCGGGTATCCGTGCCGCTGGGCTCGCTGCACAAACGAGCCGCCCGCCGCGCCGGCATGGCTGTCACAACCGGAATGATGCTTGGCGGCTTTATGCATATGCCGGCGGCACAGCCGCTTGGCATAAATCCGGCGCCGCCGGTATTGTATGTAGAGTCCTTTAGTAATAAGTAGTAAGGGTACAATTTTATTGTACCGTAGATATACCCTATCTACTGACCTTGATAGGTAGGGTATGGCAGCTGGAACTACGGCTCCGGCTGTCTTTTCAAGGTTACCACGGGAGTTCGGATCCTAGGCCCCTTGCCGGTTATGCCTTCGCGGACGACTCCGGCAGGTCCCGGACATGGATTGGACTCGTGGTGGCTATGTCGTTAGCTGTAGAAGTGGGAATGTTCGTCTGCCTGGTTCAGGTCTGGCCAGGCTTCCATTTCGTGCACAGTGAGCGGGTCCGAGTAGCGGTCTAGTGAAAGCGAAAGGATCCGCGGGCCACGTGAGTTGTCCATAGTTGGTTGTTCTGCTTGGTGGTTTTCATAAAGTAGGCTTCCAACATCTCCGGTACTAGTCTGGATAACTAGTAGAGGCGCCCGCTAGATGCAAAGTCTCCGGTTGAATCAGCCGCGTAGAATTTTTGGAACTGATGAGGTGCCTGGATGGGTACTGAGAATAAGAGAAGTGAGTGGGCTTACAACTCCGCCACCAAAGAGGACATTTGGTAGTTGGCTTTAGAGTTGACGACCCGAGCAGTGGTACTGCGAGTTGTGCTTATGGTGCATCGAGAAGTGACCGAGCTTACAGCTCCGGTAACCTATCTGGATATTAGGTAGTGGACTATACGTGTCCACGGAGGAACTCGCTCGAGACACTTGTCTTAAAAGTACCGGATGAAGAATGCGCTCCTGATCCGGCGTTATGACCTGACGTAGATGGTCCCATGTGCTTGCGCATGGATAATCTGACACTACCTTTGTAACCGCTAGGTCGGTAAGGGGTGTCAGTATAAACTTTAAAGTCGTGTGTAGCGGGGTGTCCCATTTCAATGTTTATATCAGGGATCAGTTAAAAAAAAATCTAATACGTCTGTCTTAATTTGTAACAAATAAACCATATACCGATCCTCATTTCGTGTTGTTTTATGTGTAGAGTGTGTACCTTGCTCAAAACAACATCGGTGCTAAATGTAGTTTAATAGTGTTAATTGTAGTAATCAATTATATTTATCTTTGATCTATATTATCAAGACGGTCAACTGATTGATAAAAACTGCTCATATATATATTGTCGAAATATAGAGAGAGATACATTACCTTTAACAATATGAAGCTATTAGTGGCTTTGTCTGCTCTGGTTGTGGGTGCGTAAAGCTTTGTTTCTATTAGATTTTTCAATACCATAAATTTGATAAATTTTGTACTCATAATTTTGTTTTTGTTTCTCAGTATGCTGTGGCAGTGCCATCCCCGTAGTGCCAGGCGATAACAGCCACTATGTGGAGGGAGAAAGCCGATACATTTGGATGCCGGACGGTGAGGGAGTGCCACACCTGGTGGACCTAAAAGAACCCGTCGACGAAGCCGTGCTCAAAACAAGGAACGGCGCGAACAACCAGTACTGGCTTTTCACCAGGTCGGTGCTGTCTCAATCTAAAGGGTTACACTTTTCTACTCCATAAGATTTGACAAGTAATATAATAACTTTCTTTGTTAACAGGCAGAACCCCACAAACCGTCAAGTGTTAACAAACAACAACATCAACAGCGTCATTAATTCCAATTACAACGCCGCCCGTGGGTTGAAGGTCATCATTCACGGATGGAACAACAATGGGGACACCCCAATGAACCCTACCATCACCAGCGCTTTCCTAGCCGTTCAAGACGTCAACGTGATCGTTGTCGACTGGCGTGCGCTCGCTAGCTCGAGTTACAATACCGCTGCCGCTGGAGTGCCCAGTGTTGGCCAATTCGTTGGCAACTTCTTGGTGTGGCTCATCAATAATGCTGGTGGCAACTGGAACAACGTGCACTTGGTTGGCTTCAGCTTGGGAGCCCACGTTGTTGGCGTAGCTGGCCGTCAGGCTGGTGGCAGACCATCCAGAGTAACTGGTAAGTTTTTGTGACTTAATTATTTATTTGATTCTCGAGTCAAGTAATCACTTTTAATCGGAAGTATCAAATATGGTGTCGTCCTAAGAGTGAAAAATTCATTTCCAGGTTTGGACCCTGCTGGTCCTCAATGGGGTGGTAATTCCAACGCATTGAACCGTAACAGCGGACGTTACGTCGAATGCATCCATACTGACGGCCGTTTGCTGGGGATCATGGACCCGATCGGCGATTCCGATTTCTACCCCAACGGTGGCCGCAACCCACAGCCGGGTTGTGCGATCAGCACATGCTCCCACGGCCGTGCCAACGACCTCTTCGCCTCCTCTGTCCGTCAGTCTAACCGCTTCGTAGGAAGACGCTGCGGTAGCATCTGGGATGCTGAATTATCATCGTGCAATGGTGATAGTCTCCATATGGGTAACGCCATCATCAACAAATCAGGGTAAGTACAGCTTAACATGCATTATTCGACCTTCTGGATATCTTTGGTTATTTTAAGGCTTCCACTAATTTAAAGAAACAGTGACAAACTTGATTTGCAGGAAAAGTAAATTTTATTTTAATTTTAATTTGGAATACCAACAGCTTTATGAAATTGTATACATTAACATTATAAACACTGATAGCCAATAATTATGATTAATATTATGTATGTTAGACAAAAGTATTTATATCTATCTTTGTTTCAGATCTGGACTTTACGGACTAAGGACTGGCAGCGCATGGCCCTTCTAAATTGACAAAAATATAATTTAATTATGTACCCATCTGATTAATGTAATGAATAAGTTACATATCGCTACAATTTTTTTTTTATTTCGCTTTTTACCTTTCTGAAATCCGTGTTGCATATATATAAATTTATAGCATCATATTGCAATAAATATATATGACTAAAAGAAAAGCAATGATGTTACATACAATTTTATATACCTAAAGTAATTTGGTATTTATTATTTATTGTTACATACAACAAAAAGTGGGTATATACCCATCACTTACTTCACTAATTTAGATAAAAATATCAATAGCAATTTTGCATCTAAGATAATTTTTTGGAGAGTGCCTCTAAATTTTAAGCAATAATATATTTAATTCCTTTGCATGTGGAATGTTGACAAATTTGAATAGCAAAATCACATAAACTTAGTTACAAAAACATAATTAGCTAAAACTTAGTTAGCTAAAAAGATTATTCAAATTGTTCCTTAAAAATAACTAGAATCCTAGAACATTTTATTAAACTTCAATAGGAACCCTCACTTTTGAAATCAGGAATGAGGATAAGGCCGCACTTCACCCGGAATCCTTAACTATTGTAGGTATACTTAGGTAGGTATATATATATATATATAGGTAACTATGCTGAGTGGAGACCGATTCAACACAACTAGTATTACACAACTAGTATAATTAATAATCTTAATTAATGGCTTCACGTTTAGCATTTAGCCATTTTTTTATTATTAGTAGTAAGGGTCCAATAAGTACGGTAAATAGAAATTAAAATGGAGTCTCACGACACGTGTTTTTACGGAAAGAACTCGGGTGAAACTCCAACTCTAATATACTTCTTCGGATTGATCGTGCTCTGGTGTTCTGTGATCGTGCTAGTCGTGTGTCACGTCAGTTTAATATTGATACTAAATGAACTTGCTAGATATGCATTTGCATGCATTTATACGAATCCTAAGAACATTTGGCTACTGTAATATTTTTGCCAACATACAAATAAAATACAGTTATAATTGTGAAGATTTGTTAATAGCATATGTCTATTTATTAACCTTAACTATAGATGTTTTTTGTCTGTAAATCTTCCTAAATAAATAAATTAAATAAATAACTAAAAAATTAAATAATAAAATACAATAACATACATATAATAAAATACAAAGGCAAGAAATACGCTTCGTAGAAGCTTGTTCAATCCGAGATAAGTTACTCAATCCTAAATAAGTTTTTACCTTCTACTCGCATTGTTTAAAATTTTTCTTTTCGTTTTTTACGACAATAAATTTGAGCCAAATATCAAATTATCTTTAAAGACTTGGTAGGAATTTTGCCAAGCTAACTATTGCAATTTTTTGTGAAATTACCTAACAATTCAAATTAAAATGTAGTTGTAGTACAATAAATACGGCAAAATCAACCCTATTTCTATTCTCACATGGTATGATTACTAGACTGCTAAAGGCCGTGAACCCAAATCTTGTGCCTGTTATTGAAGTGATGTTTGCCCATAATAACAAAAGCTTTTTGTGATTTATCACTAAAAATAATTACATTACTCACAATTGCATCTGCTCAGCGAATGCAAACATTAAATTTAATAAAAAATTAAAACGTACATGGTAAGAATGATTACATATTAATAAAATATAATTAATCGATTTAATTGAAACTTGGATGTTTCAATTACATAGCGCACAACACACGACACGCGGTCACCTCCGCCGCGCACGCACCGCTCCAGGGCTAACATAGACATGGTTCTTTTTGCTGCAGGCTCCTGCCTGATAAAGCTAATGTTCTCCTTAAATATCATAATCGATAAATCAGTCCATCTATCGACAATAATGAATAAAATTGCTAACTCTTTGTTAATACATAAAACATAAAATTATTTTACTTTTTACATTAACAACACAACAATAGTAGAATAGTTACATATGCATAGTTTTCTTTACATAAGAATGTATTAAGAACTTTTTGTTATCTGCTTAAAATATTGTTGTTAAAATGAGTTAATGTAATAAGTGTTTTCCTATATTACCCTATATAATTCCTTCCTATATTAAGGTAGTCCTTAAAGATTTCATAAGAACCCTTCATTTAACTAATCAATTTTTTCTTTTGAAACTCTAAACATCTGCAAGTAATTAAATTGGTAATCATCTTCGAAGAGATACGAGGTATAATTATAATCGAACTTCGCAAGGTAAGTTCGTTTAATTATGAATTATACTTTGTATCTCTTCGAAGATGACTACCAGTTAACATGCAGATGTTAAGAGCTTCAAAAGAAAAAATTTATTTGTTTTAAGAAGGGTTCTTATGAAATCTCTAAAGACTGCCTATAATGCATAGGAAAACACTTATTATATTATCTAATTTTAACAACAACATTTTAGGCAGACAACAAAAAGTGATTTATACATTATTTAAAGAAAACGATACGAATCTAACTTATCTAGTATTATTATTGTAACAATGTACACAAGTGTATGTTTTGTATTTTATATTATGTACTTTGTAGCTGGTATTTTGTGTATTTTATAGCTGGTATATTATGTTATGAACTATATGATATGATGTACGTTGTAGGTGGTATATTATGTACTTTGTAGCTGGTATATTATGTACTTCATAGCTGGTATATTATGTACTATGTAGCTGGTATATTATGTACTTTCTAGCTGGTATATTGTGTACTATATGATATGATGTACATTGTATTTGGTATATTATGTACTATATAGCTGGTATATTATGAACCATATTATATAATGTACGTTGTACTTGGTATATTATGTACTTTATAGCTGGTATATTTTGTACTTTATTGCTGGCATATTATACAAATTGTAGCTGGTATATTATGTACTATATGATATGATGTACGTTGTAGTTGGTATATTATGTACTTTATAGCTGGTATATTATGTACTTTATAAGGTATATTATGTACCATATTATATTATTTACGTTGTAGTTGGTATATTATGTACTGGTATATTATGTATTTCATAGCTGTTATATTATGAACTTTGTAGCTGGTATATTATGTTTTTCATAGCTGGTATATTACGTACTTTGTAGCTGGTATATTATGTACTTTGTAGCTGGTATATTATGTACTTCATAGCTAGTATATTATGTAGGTACTTTGTAGCTGGTATATTATGTACTTTGTAGCTGGCATATTATGTCCTTCAAAGCTAGTATATTATGTATCTCATAGCTGGTATATTATGTACTTTAAAGCTGGTATATTATGTACTTTGTAACTGGTAAATTATGTACTTCATAGCTGGAATATTATGTATTTTATAGCCGGTATATTATGAACTTTATGGCTGGTATATAATGTAGTTTGTAACTGGAATATAATGTAAGCTATAGCTGGTGTATTATGTACTTCATAGCTGGTATATTATGTACTTTATAGCTAGTATATTATGTACTTTATAGCTAGTATATAATGTACTATATGATATGATGTACATTGAAGTTCGTATATTATGTACGTTGTAGTTGGTATATTATGTACTTTGTAGCTGGTATATTATGTACTTTATAGCTGGTATATTATGTACCATATTATATAATGTACGTGGTAGTTGGTATATTATGTACTTTATAGCTGGTTTATGTACCATATTATATTATTTACGTTGTAGTTGGTATATTATGTACTGGTATATTATGTACTTTGTAGCTGGTATATTAAGTACTTCATAGCTGGTATATTATGTACTTTGTAGCTGGTATATTATGTACTTTGTAGCTGGTATATTATGTACTTTGTAGCTGGTATATTATGTACTTTGTAGCTGGTATATTATGTACTTCATAGCTAGTATATTATGTACTTTGTAGCTGGTATATTATGTACTTTGTAGTTGATATATTACGTACTTTATAGATGTTATATTATGTACTTTGTAGCTGGTATATAATGTACTTCATAGCTGGTATATTATATTCTTTGTAGCTGGTATATTATATACTATATAGCTAGTATATTATGTTAAATTGATTGAACGTGGTTTCAGAAAAAGAAGCCATATTAAACTCCTCTTTTCATAAGAGCTTACTAGATAATAAAAGGAGAATATTAATGACGTATTTGGCTCAAATATAATTTCGTGAGAAACAAACCTTTTTTTATATACATAGGCTGCCACTGCTGTGATGGCCAGTGTGGCACGACAACAATGCCTTCCGCTTTGTCAATTGAATTTTTGAAGAACTTTAGTAATGTAATGAGGCGACACGGAGGGAATGCGAAAAAAGTAAGCAATGCCAGTTAAAGGTAAATATTATTAATTCGGATTGAGGATAAAGCTTCCACGAAGCGCATTTATCGCATTTTTCGTTTTGTATGCTGGCAAAAAAGTCAAAGTCGGCTAGCGAAATGTTTATATGATTCGTGTAAACGCATATCCAGAAAGTTGCCATTCAGTATCAATATTCAACTGACCGGTCAATCCGAAGAAGTATATTACAAACTTCACCATTGTTGTTGTTGTTAGTGAGATGACTCGTCGTTTAAAGATTCACTTTCGGAGGTTAATATTTTTCTACGACGCACATGACGATAACGCCGTGATTTCTTATTTTGTTCATAACATAATCAAAATCGTCGTCTCTCGATCGCGATTGCAGTATTACTATAACTAATTACAACACGAACGTGTGACTTGGCCCACACAAAAAAACGTAATGGCGGCCGTCTGGCGACCGGCTGTGTAGGGCGGCAGGGAGGGAGACAGAGATATTTTTTAAAATATGTGACAAGGACGGCACCAGACTACGTACTGCTGCATGTTAACTGGTAATCATCATCGAAGAGATACGAAGTATATAGTAAATTCGCTTCGAAGTTGAAGTCTAAAATAGGAGTATAGAAGTTTTGCCTCGGTGCCCCACGTAGCCCCTGTTTCTAGTGCTGAAATTACAATTTAAAACCTCGTTGGCATTTGAACGGAATGCCAGGGATAATAATTATCCATATCGCGGGGTGCATGCTATTCATAGCCCCGATCCACCTCCGCAAGTGGATGTCACTGCGGTTTTGTCGCCATACCTACACTCTGCACCCCGTCCAACTTCTAGGAGTTGGGCGGAGTTCAATAGTCATAGCTCCGTTTAGACGGGTACTTCCCGTTTGAACAACTTCCCGTTTCATTTTATATTTTTTATATTCCATAGTCCGTCCGTTAGTCCGTTCCGTTTGGACAACCAATCTTTTTATAATAATTGACTAACGATGAACCATCGGTGACCGATGGCGGTGCGGTGACTAAAGAAGAACCCGTTCTCTACACTAGCGTATTAACTTCTGATTGGGTTTAATCCCGAATGATATTAATTCATTTTGCCCTTGACACATGACCGAGACACATGTTCAGGATATACTTTTAAAAAAGAATATTTATTGTACTGTTGACGTTAAGTGTCAATGACAAAAATGTATGGGTTTCCTACAATAACATACTGGACAATATGGTACTTGTATATGGTATATGTATATGTGTATGGTATATGTACATATTTTACATCCGAATTGTTTTATTAGAGCCGACTTCACCCTTGAAGTCGGCTTGCTAGCCAATCGCCTGACGTGCGAGCATCTTGGAACCCTTTCCAAGATCGCACGTCAGGCGATTGGCAAGCAAGCTTTCACTGACGTTATCTATGCCACCTCAGAGCCATATTTTTATTAATGCTAAATGTGTCGTCGAGGTCACTTACGGCGAACTCACTCAAAATTTGTGATTTGGATGCTCTGTCTTCCCCTTTTTGGGAGAAGGACGTGATAGTATGCATGTATGTATGTATTTTGTTTTATTCGTATTCGTTCCGGTTGTTGTCGTTAGGTAACAGACATTAAATAACTCACCAAACCCCATTGAACTAGCTAATGTGGATTTCAGGGTAAAGACGAGAAACATTGGAACCAAATTCGTTATTTAAAAGTTCTAGACATAACGACACCAGTTCAAAGTCGCTCAGCGTGCGATGGAGCGGGCGATGCTTGGGGTTTTTCTGGCGGATAGCATCTGCAACGAAATTATACGACAGAGAACTAAGGTCGCCGACATAGCTCGCAGAATCAGCACCTTGATGTGGAAGCGGGCCGGTCGTGTCTGCAGAAGGACTGATGATCGTTGGAGCAGACATGTCCCAGAGTGGAGACCGCGTTTAGGCAAACGCAGTGCTGCGCGGTGGACCGACGATTTGATAAATATAAATACAATATTATGTAAAAAAACCCTGTCCGATCACAAAGGGGTGCATAGGTATACAAATAACAATAACAAAAAAAGAATTAACAAATATTATTCATGAAAATAAAAGAGTTATCGTAATTTAAAACTCAAGTTTTCTGTACTGGTATTGCTCAAATTACCCCAAAATCTAGCTAATATTATAAAATGTGACCGTACTTTCCATAAATGGCGGCGTCGCCATAGGTCCTACCTACCGGAGTGCCGACAAAAGTAGTGCCACGTAAATTTGTCATTTAACAAAATTTTTATCGGGGTAAATTATTTCACTTATTTTTAAAAAAATGATTACGTATTACGTACTAGGCACCCAGTTCGGGTGCCTAGTGCGAGTTTCATTCGCCATTCGATCACGTTAAAAAAACGAGAATTTGTATGGCAAAATTGTAACTCTACTCGTATGCCGACGGGAGGCGCTGCTTGAATGCCTTACTAATATACTAATAATCGTTTTTGTTAACGTAATCGAATGAATACGTATAGTAAACAAAACTGACACTAGGCAACCTGAATCTCGATACCTAATAACACCTTAACGGATCGGACAGGGTTTTTTACATATTGTATAAAGATGGCGGGTGGTGGATGGATGCGGACTGCGCAGGACCTGCCCCCCGACCGCCTAACTCTATCGCCATCGCTCTCGCTATCGCGCTCTATAGTTTATGACGTCATTTTGTAATTTCTAAAGCGATATGAAAGCATTAAGAAAGCAATATCGAAAGCTATAGCCTATAGCTTTCGATATTGCTTTTATATAGCTTTCGAAATGGCAAGATTACGCCATAAACTATAGAGCGCGATAGCGAGAGCGATAGCAATAGAGTTAGGCGGTAGGCCCCCGGGATGGTTGGCGCTCTTTAGAGGCTTATAGGGGACGGCATAGGCTGAATAGAGACATAACGAATTTATTGTGAGTGTTTTATGTATTTAAGCTTTAACCCATTGAAAGACAGTGCAGTTGTAATTTTTAATTGCTTTTGATTTTATTTCAAGAGCATGCGGGCAGATTTACTTAGGCTTATTGTTCGACACCGTAAACGTTACATAAATTAAACAGCAATAATCAAAAAATACTAGTAGGTACCTAAGGGCAATATGTTGGAACGTTTTTTCATTTATTGTTTTTATAAATCGTTGATTACTGATTTGATTATATTAATCGGATTTACCGATTAAAATAATTTGTCATTGCACGTTACCTAATTATATCATGTCAAAAATACCAACAACGAACACATTTGTTCGTTATTGGTAACATGAATAAGTGTATTAAATAATATTATGAAAAACCGGCCAAGTGCGAGTCGGACTCGCGCACGAAGGTTTCCGTACCATTATCTATAAAAACGGCAAAAATTCATGTCTGTTGTATGAGAGCCCTCCTTAAATGTTTATTGTATTCTATTTTTTTAGTATTTGTTTGTTATAGCGTCAACAGAAATACATCATTTGTGAAAATTTCAACTATCACGGTTCATGAGATACAGCCTGGTGACAGACGGACAGACAGACGGACAGACAGACGAACAGACAGACGGACACACAGATGGACGGACGGTGGAGTCTTATAAGGAGTAATTAGGATTATTATGGAGTAATACATATTTAATAAAAATTGATAACAGGTAACGCCCGCTCTGTACCGAACTGTTACAAAATCAGTAAAATATTTATTTTCAGATCACATTATTTTATTTTCAAATGAATTAAACTTCAAATGTTAGAAAAAAATAATAACTCATATGAAACTTAACATAAGTCTCCCTCTTGTGAAAGAATTACGCTTACGAAAATTAGTTTGGCATTAAAGAAGCGACTCCTGGAGAGAGGAGTTCAAATATTGCCATACAAATTCTCGTTTTCGTTAACATGATCGAATGGAAAACTCGCACTAGGCACCCAGGATATGGTTCGAGCTGACTCGCAGTCGCCCCATGCACAAACCTCTCGGACACGAAATCTCGGAACAGCAGCTGTTCTGAACTGTTCCAATATCCGTTTCAGTGAGAAGATCTATTTTTTTTTTTGAGAGCGATTGCTGATTGCTCTAGACGGCATTTTCAGCTTCACCGGGCTTGTTTGGGGGCGGCGAGGAACGTAAAGGGTCCCTCAAGCCGTGTGAAACGAATCACCTTCGTAGGTTTTCTAGAGGGAACGGCATCGCGCACTAGTGCTCGCCCCCGTGCCCTACTAGATTCTCCGAAGGGTTCGAATCGTATCGGGGAGCGGAACAACCCGAGGGCGCCTCTAAAGGCTCGGACCTAGGCTCGGGTTGACCGGGCCGTGGTGGAGGAGAGAAGCGCCCAGGTACACGTCTGTACCTGGTGTAGAGCACGTGTGAACCGGTTCTTCGTACCTTTGTTCTACGTGTACGGTGTCTTGGGCCTAAACTAGTGTGCATGTTTAGTGTGTTCCGTAAATGTGTAGTGGCCTTTAGAGGACCGGGCGGGGAAGAGGATCTATGTGTGCGTTGCTCGAGCTCGTTTAAATGAAGCCTACCCTCTGCAGTCTTTTTATTTAGTTCCACATGAGAGAGGCACAACGTTTACAATGATGGCATGGTAACCATCAACCTGCTGCTCAGCAAATATTGTAAAAGCGCTGCAGTAGTTAACCCAAATAATATTCTAAACAAGTTGTTAAGTGTTGTGTATATGGCAAACAACAAACGTGATTGAATCCTATACTCTGATAAGTGACGTAAACCAGATCACGTCACAAATTGATTGATTTATTAAGGATTTATTGTATTCACTCATAGCCTCAAATTATTATCATATCGATAATCTTATATAATAATCTGGATTGCATCCATTACAGCGATTAATTAAATTTCAAGGTAACATTTGACATTCAACAAAAGTCAACAAGAATCATTAATCAATTATATTATATTTATCGAAGCATCAAATGATACTGGCACACATTTTCTGATCGGTCTATTTACTTACATTTTCTTTCTCCGAAATATTAATATTACCCAGATGTCTTCGTTAAGTAGCTGGTATCTGTAGAGTAAGTAGTAAGGCCTGATAAAGTCCACCACTACCGCTAAGTGGTATCATAATAGCGGCGTTTTACCTGAAATTAAACGCATATTAAAATACTTACCTCACTGGAAGCTTTATATTGAGAGAGCATTTCCGTTTCCCGTCGAATTCCTATCAGTTTCCATACTTTTTATCGCTTTGTATCCGGTCCAGTTGCGACACTAGGCAGATGCGCGCCATTTTTGTTTTACCTGTTTTCGAGCGCGCCATTTTTCCTTCATTGGCTGCTGGTGATACCAGGCAGAATTAAAAAGGAAAGCTTACAGTGAGGTAAGTATTTTAATATGCGTTTTATTTCAGGTAAAACGCCGCTATTAAATTACTTGACCGTCACTGGAAGCTTTATATTGAGACCAGGGAGTCTACCGCCTAACTCTATTGATATCGCTCTCGCTATCGCGCTCTATAGTTTAAGGCGTAATCTTGTCATTTCGAAACCGATATAAAAGCAATATCGAAAGCTATAGGCTATAGCTTTCGATATTGCTTTCTTAATGCTTTCATATCGCTTTCGAAATGACAATATGACGCCATAAACTATAGAGCGTGATAGCGAGAGTGATGGCGATAGAGTTAGGCGGTCGGGGGGCTGTTTGTTATCGCCTGGTGATCGCCACTGATTGTTAAATATATACTCCAATGTAACCCACAAAAAAGTTGGGTTGAAAGTTGAAATAAAGACATGTTTAAAGAATAGAAAAACATTTTATTTATTACTTACAATTTTAAAAGGTTCAGTTAAATGAATAATAATAATCAACCAAATAAATGAATTCAGCATTGATCATAAAAATAAACAAAAAGTATATTCTAATTCGAATCGATTGGATTAAATAATCGGGTTCCATTATTTGGTTTACTATTTTTTAATACTTCACGTTTATAAAACTGCCGGAAAGTATTAACTGATCGCCAATTTCCACGGGCTAAAATTTCATCAAGTGGATGATTTTCTAGCCAGCTTTTGGAAGCTACTGCTGTCCGGACACTTCCTGGTGTAGCTTCAATTTCAGCTTCTTTAAACAGAGTTTTTACCCAACTCGCTATTACTGTGCGGTTTAGCCTCACCTCTAAGGGTAACAAAAAAATTAAATGATTTTGCAGCATTACGTCTTTCATTTAACAATGTTATTAGTTTTTCTAACCAAAAAACAGGATCAAGCTTACGATCATTGGGGTTTGAAAATAGTTTCCAGCCGGATTGTCTATAATTACTGCAGTCTGTTTTCGACCCGAACAAAGGCCAAAAAATTATACTTTCGTCACATCTTATGCAATGATTAGGGTCAATTTGCAGTAAGGTTAAGTCATGTATACGACGCCCCGAGCAAAGCAATAGTAACACTGCAGAATGACGGGATACATGAAACAAATTCTTATCATTTAAAGTGTAGTTTCTTAAAAATGCTGTTAATTTATCAACATTCTAAACTGGTGGCTTAGAGGGTTTGGTTTCTTTAAAGCTATAGATTTTAGTATATGTTTCACAAGAACATGTGAACTCAAGCTACTAGAATTGTTAGCGTTACATAACGTGGCAACTTACGGATTTGTGTAAAATTATGGTATTGTATGATAAATTATGAATCAAATGCAAATCAGACAAAAATTGTGCCAACTGAGAGCCTGTGGGATTTTTCGGGTCAACCTCTTTTCTGACCACACCAGCCAACGTCTCCAAGCAACTTCGAAAGTTTTCAAGGTAGATGTTCGCCACGAATTCTTGAGTAAGGACAATTGGTCATTATTCCATTCTTTTGTGGCTTCTGTCCACCCCCACATTTCCAGGATCCATCCATTCTAGGATGATATTCTCGACTTGCGGTGGTGGGAGCACCGTTGATGTGTCGACTAGATACTTCTTCAGGTTTCTCAAGGTTAACGGGGCCGCGAGTGCTCGGGCTTTCAGGTCTGCACGCCAGAAGACTTTCTCCCATCGTGGTACCACTAGAAATATCCCTGTCGACTGGATTAAATGTGTTAACACTTTGGGGATCAGAAATGGAGGTGGAAATACCCAAGCTAGGGGGTAGTGCCATGGAACACTGAACGCATCGTAAAACATGGCATGAGGGTCTCTCAAATCCTGTGTTACATAATTGTGGACTACGTGAGCCGAGGCTGATGCGAACAGATCTATAATTGGGATCCCCATTTTCGAGAATATGATTTGCAGGCAGCTCGGAAGAAGATGCCACTCCGGTGGTTTGCGATGACGCGATAAGTGGTCTGCATAAGTGGACTGTTGTACTTGCCCGGGATATGATGAATGTTGAGGTTTATCTGATGTTCGTCCACTAGATTCAAAATTTTGCTGGTTATTTTCGTCAAAGCTGTCGATTTCGTCCCGCCTTCCCTCCGTAAATAAGCGACTGCAGTTTTGTTGTCGCATTGTATGAGGATTGAGCTGTGGCTCAGTAATGGAGCGTGTCTCTGCAGTGCATATAATATGGCTAACATCTCCTTCTGATTGGAGTGGAGCGATTGCTCCTCTTGCGACTAAGTGCCTGATAGAGTTGTATTGTTCAGTTGCACTCCCCAAACTTGTTGTCACTTTTTGATAAAGAATCCGCTTTACTGTTTTGATTATTTTGGTAATCTTTTCGTCTGGTAGGGATTTTAGATTGTCCCAAGGTTGCCACATGATTCCTAAGTAAACTAGACTCTTTTGGGGACATAGAGTAGATTTTTTAAAGTTTACTTGCCACCCCAATTATTGTAACATTTGGACTACTAATTTGATATGGATGCGTAGTGTGTCTGCATCTTGATGTACAATCAAAAAATCGTCTAAATACACTACAATTCTCATGTTCCATCTTTCTCTTAGCACTTGAGCAATGCAGTTAGTTAGGACAGAAAAGGTTTTTGGAGCTGAGCTTAGAACGAATGGGAGACAGGTTATTTCCAGCAACTTCTGATCGTAAATGACACGTAAGAATCGCCTGTGTCCTTTTGTTATTTTCAAGTGAAAATATGCCTGGGAGAGATCGACTTTGCACATCCAGCCTTTGGGTTGAAGGAAGTTTGGGATGCGATACATATTTATTAAACGAAATGGTTTGGCTTTTACGTAGCGTTTTAACGCTTTGAGGTTGAATATGGGTCGGGCAGTCCCATCGGACTTCGGCACCAGGAACAGTGGAGACACAAAACTTGGTGCGAGATGAACTGTTTTTAAAATGCCCTGTTTTTTCATAATCTTTATAATGACAGTCATTTCTTCTGAGATAGGTGTTTGGCATGTACTTTTCGTCATATTTGGATAAACAAGTGGGGGTTTTTTCAGAAATGGTATGCGATACCCTTGAATTAATTTTAGAATTATTTTGGGTGCTCCCATTTCCTTCCAATATGATTGGTAGTTAACTAACTGACCGGCTTGAAATAGTTTCGGGTAACTTTTTAAACTTCCTTTGATTTCCCTTTGAAGTAGTATTCGATCGTCCTCGGTAATTTCCACGGCTGGGCCGCAAGCCTCGATTGTGAAATGTACCTCTATTGGCAGCATTTTGGTGTTCGTACGGAATATTTGACATATGATCTCTATAGGAGCCTACGTGGTAACCACCCCGCGAGGGTGGTTGTTGTTACATGTGTTTATGTACTACTCTACATATTACTCTTTACATTCTGGCTTATAAATATATGTTTGATTTTGTTTTATATTCTATGTTAAAGTTTTCATGGAATTGAAATGCACAGAAAGTAGAATATGTAAGACTCCATAGAAAAATCTACGATGCATTGTAGATTTTCTATAGACAGTTGCTTATTCACTAGATTTAATTTTTCGTTAGTGGTCACTTTAAGGGTCGTTCCCAGACCTCCATAATTTTATTTCCAAAACGTCCACGGAAAACAGAAAAATATTTGATATTCTAATTTTAAATATCAAATATTTAAAATAGGTTAGTATTAGGAGGTTGTGAGAACTAATATTTATAAATATTTTTTTTAAGAACATTGGACTTTGGTCATCTGAGAATAACCCCACTTAAAGTATCTGCCGGTGTAGTCCGATAATACCGATCAATTAATCGGATCGCTCAAATCGTTAATACTGTTTAAAAATAACATTTTAATGCCAATAAAGATGATAAAAGTAATCAATCATAAA
Source organism: Eudonia truncicolella (assembly GCA_949315975.1). Classification (NCBI taxonomy): domain Eukaryota; kingdom Metazoa; phylum Arthropoda; class Insecta; order Lepidoptera; family Crambidae; genus Eudonia; species Eudonia truncicolella. Next base: position 11,959,765 of record OX438826.1, read on the forward strand.
ACTAACTAATTTAAGCACTCTGATTCCCCTTACTATGGTTGTTTATAACGACCACTTATGAATACTTTGACAACATTTAATGCTATGTCATAAATATACAAAAATCTAAGGTTAGGCCGAGCAAAGAACTTTCAAAAGCAAGTGGCTATTCATTTAGTTCTGCCACTTTATTTAATAAATAGTACTAGGTACCTAGTCGAACCCAGGACCACCAGATATTGGACACTCGGCCACCGAAGCCCTGAAATTAATTATAATTGTGCTAAATTGGTTTGTTACTAGAGAAGTTAATGCTGCAGCGGCTTTGGGATGCGATCTTGAAAGTTAAGCAACATTCGCAATGCAGCTCTTCTGTAATCTGCCTCGGCAGGCAGGGCCTGCGTATGTGGTGTGTAATAGTCCGATCTTCCTATGTGATTTGGTTTATGTATCTTTGTTGACTCTTTTCCTAAGCTCAAATAGAACTTGATCCAGGCTTGACTTAAAACTGACAAATAATTCCCAGACTACACCCCTACATCCATCGATGTATGTGTTTATATTATGACAATAGTGTAAGTATACAAACAGTTGTAATAAGGTAAACCATTAATTAGTAAAAAAGTAATAATGCATTTATTCATTATTCAATGTGGGAAGGCCTGAGCCCGGCGTGGAAGGTGGGACGTTTTTAGATAATATAATTAATATAATTGTTTGTCCCACATTCCAATTCTCGTTTTACGGAGTTTTGTATATCATCTTGTAATCCTAATAGAAACACGAAAAGCTATAATTGCGACCCTTAATTTTTCCTTGAAAAACAATACTTGTAGTCAACATAATTTAGCGTAAGCCTCGCCGCACACGGGTCACTCGGACAGCCAGAAAACGCGCTAGCGGCCAATTGTATGGTTTAGAGTGAGTTCAACATTCGAAAACGAGAATTGAAGCAGCGCTGCGCCGCCGATGCAAATTTTGCCAAACAAATTCTCGTTTTCGTTAATGTGGTCGAACAACTTGTACTCAGCACCCAGGGACCTTACCATGAGTTCGTATTACTGAAATTATATTACAGTTGTGAAAATGAGACGTGTATATAAACGACTCTACAAGCGTCTCGTTTTCACAACCGCAACAACACTGCTACAAATACTGCTAAGAGCTCATGCTAATCTATCAGTAGGCGCTTCTCTAATACCATACATAGTATTGTTTACTCGATCAGCTTGGCTGGCACTGAGGAGGCGCTGTTTCAATGCCTCACTGATTATCGTTTTTGTTAACTTGTTCGTATGATGAATAAAACTAGCACTAAGCATTCACGATCATGATTCGTGGCGTGGGCATGGTAATCTTGCGCGATACCGGTCGTGGTTAAGGGGTGACTGGTACAGCCCGCGATCACGACCGGTGCATCTCGGTGGAAACGTCCGTCGGGCATAAAGGTATTGTCTATAATACCTTTATGATGTAGTTTTCATTAATCCCCGTTATAAGCCTATGACTAAAATGTTACGCGAAAGTTTAAAAGTGTATACTTATAGTCAATTATTATATCAAAGTATGTACTTAGACAGTGGTTCCAATCCAATACCATTCGTATCAGACACTCACCAACTAGGCCAAGTATTTCGAGACAAGAGAAAAAAAGGAAACCTTACAATGGCAGATCATCGACTGACGCGACCGCAGAACCTTTTTCCCACTTATCCTCCAATCAAAAAGATTAGTTCCCATCACAGAAAAAATCCCATCTGGCCCCCTTCATATTTAGGACAGGGAACAAAATGTAAATGGCGTTACAACATCAAACGTACATATTTGTTTATAATCTGCATCTCTACCTCAGTTTGAAGTCTGGGAGTTTGTTTAGACCCTCAATTCTATGCGTTACTCCGCAATTATGTCGTAATTACTCTTTTCTCATTGCATAAAGCTTATAGTGTAATATATCAACATTTTCCTTAAGATTTGCTTGTGTCCGTGATGTATAACAATTAAGGTTAAACATAACTTTATTTGAGCCGTAGTTAAAAATAAATAATGACGAAATAGGAGGACAAAATGCCTACTTTTTTAAATTCTCAATTTATTTTGAGTATTTAGATCTGGGTTTAAAACATTTACTTTTAAATAATAATTATATCATGTATATATTATATTTATTTATGTATATATTTGTTCTATGAAACAAATGCTTCATAGAATGCACCTTTCAACAAATAGTTTGTGTAGGGCATGTGGAGAGGAAACGGAGTCGATGCAGCACCTACTGTGTGACTGCGACTCTCTGGCTAGGAAAAGAATGGGACTCCTGGGGTCGGCCTATCCGAAACCGGAGGACTTCAGGCTCTTCGCTCTTAAAGACGTTGCCAAACTTATGGCCTCTATCTTTACAGAGGAGGAAGAGTGAAAGGATGGGGTTGCACAAAAGATCCCGATGGGTCGAGGTGTTACTGCGAGAGGGAAACCTCGGCAGGCCCCACTAAGATAAGATAAGATGTATATATTAGGCTACACAGTGATACTTTTAGTTTTGATCAAGCTCGTATAATTTTTTTTTGACAAACGTTTTTTTCGGAAGAGTTAAAGCACTTTCTGGCGCCAGATCTGCCACTTGCACCACGTGACGTATCCGTGCATTGATAGGTAGTGTCACCCGACGTAAGAGTGGATAAGTATAATTCCAAATTTGGCGTGGTTTAACTACCGGACACTAGCTCACGTTTATGACTATATAGACTATCTTGGTGAAAATATAACCAATTTCATTTATTTTATTTTACAAGTAGGTATAGGTAGGACGCCGACTACGCCGATGTATCTGTCGCGCCTGCTTCACATCATCACAGCGCAGGATGTGATAGAGTACATCAAGACGAAGACACATTTCCTTGTGAGGGAGGAGCCGCTGTAGTCGCGACACAATGTCAGCTTGACTTATTCGTCAACTGGCATGTGTGGAAGTGGCGAGTGCGCGCGAGTTGGCACCTATTTGTGGCGCGAGTCCCGACAACCAAGCTGGTCGACACTTTTATAAGGGAAGACTTTTGGCCGCAGTGCGTGGTGTACCGGCATTTCCGCGGAAGATTACCCGTCAACACCACCGGAACAGCACAAGCTAGTGCTTAATATACTAACATAGTTATAAGTTCTATATCTACTAATAAAAATTGTTTTATATTGTATGTATGTTAGTCTGTAAGGTATTTATTATATGGGCCCCTTTGTGTTTTTACCATCTTGTACATTGTGTGTTGCCTGAAATGAATGATTTATTACTATTATTATTATAGGCATGTACTTACTTACACACGCCTGCCCATCAACCTACCACAAACTGTCAAATTTCCTCAATAGACTTAAAACTTTATCACTAAGTTATATGGTTAAAAATGTATTTAAGAAATTTGACAGTTGTGTATAGGTTGATGTGCAGGCATGTCTGTACACTAATTCGTCCAAGCTGTACACACATAACAAAATAAGTTCTACAGCTATAGGTGAATTTAGTACAAGGGCGCTGCTTATTTGAGTGTGTGTCCCTTATTTCAGTGTGTGTCCGTAAGCTGCGTGCGGCATAAACGTATGAAAAAATATGGCGATGCCGGTGGCGTGGCGGCGTTATATGGCTGTGGCGTGTGTGGCGTGTGGTCCGTGTGCGGTGAGGCTGAATACACTGATTCAAGCGTGATCAATTACCGGTGTTTAAAGACTTACACGTGTTATATTTTAATCCTGAAGATAACACACGATTTGTCAAACTAAGTTGAAACGCTATATTATACGATTTCGATAGGTGGAGTTGGGCAAAACCCATTAGAGCTTCCCATTATCAGTAACTATCTGACCATCAGTGATATGAATGTCAAGGGATTGCAAGTCCAATATGTGGATTAAGAACAATGTCTTCTAATGAATTTAACTGATTAGATTATAGAAATATTAACGACTAATAATAACAGTTCCTCAACGCCTCGGTAGTTAAGCATCAAAGCGCTCGACCTGACCCTGGTCGGACCAAGTGTGTTTCAGATTTTATGATGCATAAGCCGAGTTTGTGATCACCAGCCCGTATTTGGCATGATATTCGTGAATGCGAACTTGATAAGTGTATTTTTGAACACCAATTTTTTTGTAATACCTAGGTACTAGCATTTTATAAATTACATTTCGCCTAAAGCAAAATAACTAGACAAAAGCAAACATGCAAGCAAGCGTTCAAGCAAGCACTTAAGCATGCAAGCACTTCAAGCATGCAAGCAAACATGTAGTTAGTGCGCATCAAGGAAGAAGCAAGCATTGTTATGCCTCGCTCGCTTCGTTCGCTTCCTTTCGCGTGTTCACAAGTATAACCTAACCTAACTGAGATCAGCTGTAATTTTAAAACACTCAGCTTTTTTCATTCCCCCTGCACCTGCCCGAGCAGGAAGGCAAGCCCCTGCACCCTTTAACCCCGTACCCTCCAACACCCATGTACTAAAGATTTTAGTACACACGCCTGCACATCAACCTACCACAAACAAACAAGTTCCTCGATAGACTTTGAACTTTATTACTCGGGTGTACATGGTTGAAAATGTATTGAAGAAAATCACATTAACCTATCCGAAACTGTCAAAGTTTTGGATAGGTTAATGTGCAGGCGTCTGTACATTCAATATTAGAAATTTTAAAATTAGGGTATTTAATTTTTAGGCTAAATTATAAATTGTGCAGAAACATCGGTCAAAAAATGTCAAGGGCAACATAAGGACGCTTAGATAAGTTAATATTACGAAAGATAATATTTATCAGCTTTAGAAAAAGGCTTGTTACTTATTGTTTTTTATATGTATTATAATACATATAAAGGGTTTTTCAACAAAATGTTTGTTTTCTAAAACAAAATAAAAGAAAGAATTTAGATGAAGATGATTCAAATTTTTTATTGTATTACGAAGAGAAAAGTTTGGCAATTATGAATGAAAAATGATATCTGGCAAATGTCCACCACGAGCACGCTGACAGATGTCGACATTGAATTGGCGCCTTTGGCTTTCAAAGTAAAAAAGTAAATAGTGTTGAATAATTTCGGCGGGCTGGTTAGAAAGCATAGAAATGCGTCGCCAAAACATTACTAAGCAAGTTCGTGATCCCTTCTTAAAAGTCTCACTAAATAGACCGCCACCACCGTCACAGACCCACATATTTGATTCTGTTCTTTTATCGGTTTTTCTTGACAAAGCTGGGAGGATTCGCAACGTTTTCTGGCCACTTAACAAAGAGGGGTCTTCTCAATCAAGATCCCGACATATCAATAGCCGCCCCTCGCGGGGGCAGGGTATGCGAAATTCATTAGTTCCATCGCGTGGGACTCAACATGTGTATCATGACATGCTTGCGCAGGGCTTACCTTAGACCTCCATCTGCCATCGCATACATTTAGAGAAAATTTAAGATCCCTGCTCCTGGCTGGAATATATAGCAGGTCTTTTTTAAATTACAAAGCACAATTATAGGGTATAAAGAAAAACTTGTAACACTTGTAATTGTAATAATAAGAATAAATACTAATAGTAAGGTTGACTTGTTGACTTGGTTGACCATTTTCTCGAGTTCTTCATTTGTATGTTGTCTGATTAGACTTGATTATGAAGACCGTTATCAACTTATTACTTACTTCATTGACCAATGGAAGGAAATCTTAGGTGAACCGAAGTGAAGTGGAGTTGCCATCTCGCCATTCTCTAATAAGAACGAAACACTCAAAAAATAATAAAACTGCGAACGGTATTCTTCGGCTCATGAGTCGGTATCTTATGTAGTCGGTAGTTATATAGCTGCGCCTAGAATTATTAAGTTAATACTCGTTGTAGGTACGTTTTTTAAGTTAATCTCATTGTAAATAAACTGAAATGTTTTTATGAGAGAACCCTCCAAGCACATTCTAATTATACATCCTTGTCATTATATTGTTGACAAGAAACGACACGATACAGACAGTAAAGAGGAAGACCAATATGACAAAAATTATTAATGGAGTTTCAATAAATTATGAAGCACACACACTGTAGATTTTCGATATCATCGCAACCAATTAATTTAGAACTTTGTCTTTTAATCGGTAATATTTAAGATTAAAAAGATTAAGATAATATAAAAAATGTAATAAATATTGGTGTGGCATTACATTAATTAAATCTGCCGATAGACTTCAACAACCATGAAGCTCTTTCTGGTTTTCTCTGCTGTAGTTGCGTGTAAGTGTATTTGTTTTGTACTAAAATCAGTGTTCTTTTGCAAAGAAAAAGTTTAATTTGATTGAAACAATAACAATTGATGCCCCTATCCATGGACCCCCATTAATTAATTACAATTTAGTTTATCAGTTAAAACGCTATAATGATATAACGTTTTAACTGAAAACCTAAATTGTCTTCTAGGAGTAACACGAGGCTTAAAGGATTATAACTACACCAGATGGGTTTTTATACACATCATTCAATCTAAACTGTCAAATTTCTTCTATAAATGTTCAACCATATGCCATATATAGTATATAGTTTAAAGTCTATTTAGGAAATTTGACAGTTTGTGGTTATGATGTGCAGGCGTGAGTACAATATTAATATTGGACTGTTGTTGTCTGAAAATAAATGTTTTATTATTTTATATTTACTATTATTGAAACTAATAGATAGTAATAATAAAAAGAAATATTTTTTTTTTACTTTCATTTACTTATCAAAAATATTTTGATTTCAGTGAGCGCAGCCAACGCTATTCCAAAGGACAATAGTCACTACGTCGAAGGCGAAAGCCGTTACGTGTGGCTGTCCAACGACGATGGCGAGCTCGTTCTCGTCGACCTCCAAGAGCCAGTCAGCGAGCAAGACAACAGCAGGAATGGCGCCAACAACGAATATTGGCTCTTCACCAGGTCAGTTATATTGTTTATTTTAACTGGTGGGTCGCCCGCAGAACTTCGCGTTTAATCAACAGATTTTGTAGGAATTTCGAAATCTATGACAGGTTTCCTTATTTTTTTGCACATCTACGGCTGGAGGTATTCAAAATGAGACCATAACCAATTTTCTATGTGCAGCTCTCGTCCCATAATCACTGGTACAAAAATCGGCTTAAGCTACTAATATATACACATATATGTACTAGTTTTCTAAGCTGCTTAAATCGTAGTTTGAAATGTCTTCCGTAAATTGAAACAATAATTCTATTTGGTGTAGCGAATTGAGTCCTGCCTTCTCCAAAGTAGAATGCCAGAAATGCAACACTTTAAACAGATACTTGATGCTTGATAGCTTGATGTTTTGGACTCTGTTGGGACTCTACTTTTATATACATAATTGTTAACTAACTGATTTTAATTTTCAGGCAGAACCCCACCAACCGACAGCTTCTCGTCAACGGAAATGCTAACTCCGTCACCGGCTCTAACTACCGAGCGAACAGGCCTACCGTCATCCTAGTCCACGGCTGGACCAACAGTGGCAACTCCGAGTGCAACACCATGATGCGCGACTCGTTCCTCGCTGCCCAGGACGTCAACGTCATCGTCGTCGATTGGAGGGGGGTCGCCGCCGGCGCCTACGCCAATGCCGTTAACGGTGTCCCGAGTGTCGGACAGTTCCTTGGTAACTTCGCGAACTGGCTCGTCACCACTACTGGCGGCAATTGGAACAACTTCCACTTTGCGGGATACAGCTTGGGTGCGCACGTTGTCGGCGTTGCCGGACGCACAGCTGGAGGAAGGCCGTCGAGGGTAACCGGTACGTTTTAGTCATGATTTGTTCTGTAAGCTGTTCTGTCTGACTCAACAACGACGTAAAACAAACCCACACTTTATGTCTATTTCGCTGATTAATGCATTAACAGGGTTGAGCTTATAAATGCGATTAAACGTTATTTTACTTAGTATCTGAAGAATGCAGCCGCGTTATAAGAATTGACTGAAGCAAATACTCTTTATTGTATTTCAGGGCTTGATCCAGCCGGCCCTCTATGGCAGACAAACAGTAACAGATTAACAAACAACGCCGGCCAATACGTCGAAGGTATCCACACGGACGGTGGACTGCAGGGCATTTTCAATCCAGTCGGTGATGTTGACTTCTATCCCAATGGAGGGAGAAACGTCCAGCCCGGCTGCGACGGTAGCGGCTGCTCTCATGCACGTTCCTACCAATATTTCTCGTCTTCTGTCCGCGACAATCGCTTCGTCGGCAGGCGATGCAACAACATCAGTGAAGCTCAGAATATTCAATGCAACGGAGCCACATTTAACTTGGGCAATGGACTTTTCAACAAACGCGGGTAAGAGTATTTCCATGTTTGTGTTTGAAAATAACAAATACATTTTTTTTTAGTTCATGGTTTTTTAGACTAAGTGGCAGATAAAGGCACTTTTAATTTTTTTTTCTTTAATTTATGGCAACATTAAGTAAACTTGGAAAATATGTGAGAAATAATTTCTTTAGTATGTGCATTAGTCCATGGTACATGTGTGATTTTCCAAATAGAAGATTGCCTTAAGGCTTTTAGTATAGTTGTAATAAGCCTTATTTATCCACCAGTCTGACATTACACATTATTCGAGATTGAGAAAAGTCATTATTACACAGTCAGGTAATAAGTATTGTCACACAGTAAAAACTTTTCTTTTAGAATGCTGGCCACAAAAAAGTTTATTGAATTCGAATTTCGAATTGTTCATGAAAATAAAAATGTATACTTTTTAGAATTTTACTCATTTTTAAATATGGAGTGGACGCTTAAAGAAGACCGTGTTGCAGTTATTGCGTTGCATCGTTGCGGTTACGCGCCAATTCAAATTTTTGACATACTGAAAATTTTTAATTTAACCAAAAGATTCGTTTATCGTACTATCAAACGATACAATGAAGACTCTAGTGTAGATGACAGGTCAAGAAGTGGTCGCCCTCGGTCTGTTAGGACTCCAGCAGTGATAAAAGCTGTGAAGGCGCGAATTTAAAGAAATCCCAAACGTAAGCAGAAACTGTTGGCCCTTCAGATGGGGTTAAGCAGAACCACGGTGAAAAGGGTGTTAAATGATGACTTAGGGCTTCGGCATATCGAAGAAAAACAGGACATCGTTTGAATGCTCGTCTAATGGACCTGAGACTGAAGAGATGCCGCGCTTTGTTGAAGCGGTACGCGGGAAAAAAATATCGGGAAATTCTTTTTTCGGATGAAAAAATTTTTACCGTAGAAGAGAGCTACAACAAATAAAATGATAAGGTAGATGCACACAGTAGTGAAGAAGCGAGCAACCGTATTCCGCGTGTCCAACGAGGTCATTTTTATCTTCGCTCATGGTATGGTTGGGAGTTTCTTATTGGGGCTTAACAGAGGTACATTTTTGTGAGAAAGGTGTAAAAACGAATGCAGTTGTGTATCAAAATACAGTCCTGACGAACCTTGTGGAACCTGTTTCTCATACCATGTTCAATAACAGATACTGGGTATTCCAACAAGATTCGGCGCCAGCTCATAGAGCGAAGAGCACACAAGACTGGCTGGCGGCGCGTGAAATCGACTTCATCCGGCACGAAGACTGGCCCTCCTCTAGCCCAGATTTGAGTCCGTTAGATTACAAGATATGCTCAAAGCCTCATCCCAATTTGGAGTCACTCAAGACATCCTTGATTAAGGTAGCCGCCGATATTGACATGGACCTCGTTCGTGCTGCGATAGTCGACTGGCCGCGCAGATAGAAGGCCTGTATTCAAAATCACGGAGGTCATTTTGAATAAACTTTATTGTCATAAGAATCTATGTTTTGTTAAGTTCATTTTGGTAAATAAATGGTTACATAATGAATAAACTTGTCTCAATTATTTTATATTAAACATGTGACAGAATTTATGACCATTGTATAATTAATAAATAACTTTAATCTTTTTCTTTTGTTTCAGAACTGGCCTTTATGGCTTGAGAACCGGCAGCGCGTGGCCTTTCTAAACAAAGACTTCAATCTTTTTTAATGACATTACTCAATACTTATTTTTAACGATTAAACTATTATCGGATCTGTATCTACTGTCTATTTATTCGTGGCCATAGGATCGTTTCCCTGAGACAATTTATGAGTACTGAATAAAGAATACACTTCATGGGGTCAGACGGAATCTCGCAACAACTAGTCATTTACATACCATTTGAAATCATAATAATATCATAAAATAATATTTAAAATCAAAATTACTAATCAAACTTTTAAACTATCAGTATTGATCTGCCACATCCATAATGCAAGTACGCTCTGCGCGCTTTAGATCCGTGGTAGTCGGTGCATACAATACAATCGTCGTCGGGCGCTAACATTTTTGTAATTTACCCGACATAATTTTTATTTAATTTTGTGTGTTAATGAATACGCTCATTATGTCTTGCTTTCTTATGTTAAGTTAAAATGTTTATGTTTTCTCAGTAACTAGTCAGTGCTCGGACTATTCCGAGCTGGGATGCAACTTAAGTCACACTCGTCTTCCAAGTCGCATGACGCCGATTTTCCGTATTTTTGCATCGTCCGTTTCCGGTGCTGCCAACATAATACGAAATGTTGGATGGATGTTATCCGTTCCACGCAGAATTTAGAGAAAACCGGTAACAACCGCAATTAAAACGGAACGTAATATCCCTGTTTCTATTGGCTGTTAAAAAAACCTTTGCTTTTTAATAGAAAAGGCTATCAATGTCACAAATGAACGAGTGACATGATATTGACACAACGCATTGATTTTGACGCTTATTCTATCAATCGCTTTGTGTCGCTCTGCGACGAGTGGGTGAGGGCACTCGTTGCGGTCGAGCGATTCAAAAATGTGGAAAGTCAAATGTCGAACGAAAATCAGTAGAAACCAAGCGCTTGACTCGAGGCGAAGGAATCAAAAATAGAGCCCCTGTTCCGAGATTCTGTGTCCCTGAGAGGGTCTATGTGTGCGTTGCTCGAGGATTTTTGTATGAAGCTTACTGCAGTCTCCTTATTTTGAGCCTATCATTTCATTAATAACAAAATGTTGGTTGTGTTGCTACACAGAAATCTATTACTAAAACGAAAGTATAAGAAAAATATAAGACTATCTTAGGACCCATTATAGAGAGTTGAGTTGAGTTTAGTTGAGAGTGGACACGAGCGCTGTAAGTTCAAAGCTTACATTCTGCAGTCTCCTTATTTTGTGATTTACGTGACGTATGCATTGCGTTGTCGCAACGCCTACGCTGCCGTCCGTGTAGCGCAGTATATGGAACGTCGCCCGATATAAAATGCCACTACACCTTAGAACAATAACTAAAGCTATATTATTCTGAGCTCTACACATTCACATGAATTGCACATTGTTTTTTTTTTTGAGAGAGAGATTGCTGATTGTTGAAAGGGTCCCTCAAGCCGTGTGAAACGAATCACCTTCGGAGGTTATCTAGAGGGAACGGCATCGCGCACTAGTGCGCGTCCCCGTGCCCTACTAGATTCACCGAAGGGTTCGGATCGGATCGGTCACACGCGCTCTAGACCCGGTAAAGACATGTATTTGAACGCTTCTCCCCACGCCCTCGACCCGCTCAACCAAAGTCGAGTCGAGGTGCTAGCCTTTGGAGGCGCCCACGGGTTGTTCCTCTCCTGAACCTCTCACACCCTTATGTAGATATTACCGGTTTCACACACCTGACAACGTTATTTAAGTAGTTCCAAATGAGAAATTTGTACTGCGCCATGTACATTTTATAAGATGGTCGACTGTTACTCGTAAACTTGTAAAGCCTACTTAGCTGTGATAGTTTTCCTTTTAACTTCGTCATATATACAACTACCGTGAATTTTTTCACGTATCCAAAAACAACCATTAGTCTGGTAGGGACCCTTGACTCTAACAAAATGTTGCACTTTAAAGCTTAATATTTAATATATATATAAAACCTGCAATATTTTTGAAATTTCTATCCAACGACATTATGGAATAAAAAAAGAAAAAAAATACATCCCCAACTCACGTGTAGGGGAGGTAACCTCAGTTCCTCAGCACCGCAACGACACAAAGCTGAGGCAGGGTCCTAGTTGGCCTTTACACACACTCATTGCTATATAATTATTATTTTTGTATTAGTTTTAATGTTATTTTCTTGTAATGTTCTCTTATTCATTGTTTTTTTTTTCTGTTATGTCTGTGTGATCGTCAATAAATAATTTCTTTTTTTTTTCTACCTAACCTAACCTAACCTAAAAAAAAATATTTTTGAAAATTTTACTTCACCAGTTTGTCGGCGTGATTAATATATATTATTATCATGCCAAATTACAGCTTTCTAGTACTAAGAGTCTATGAGCTAGACTGGGGACAGACAGACAGACAGACAGACGGACATGGCGAAACTATTAGGGTTCCTTGTTGACTACGGTACCCTAAAAATAGTATATGAATGTAGTCTCGATTGTGCCTTCCGCTGCCGTAGCTAAGGTGTCGTCGGGTTAACGTAGCGACTGTGATGAGTCGAATAAACATTAACATTGTTAAACCTGTAAATACCTACCTTATTATTGTTGTAAAGTTTACTTACTTTACTTGACATTTGATAACATAGTATCATAGTATGCATGTTTACAAATTATACAAAGCAAACTCCCTTTTCTGGCGGGTTCTACATATAATATAGCTCGTGTATCACATATAGTATACCTTTATTGTATTCTAAACTTTCCGTAATCACGGAACCTCTTCTTCTTACATGGAACCTATTTCTTGCGAGATTTGGAAGCAGACTTGTCATGAACTTGGATCTCATCAGCGATGTTGCTGATGGTTGTAAGGTTTGATATACCCGTAATTTATACAAATAACAATTTAAGGACCGTATTGAAGAACCCTAAACCTAATGAACGATTATTCTAGTGGATTAACTATGAGACTTTAAGCTAATGTGATTGCGCTATCTCCAGCGGATATTTATGTTCGCAGAAAACAAAAAAGACTACGTAGATAAGCTTAGCAGTTCGATGTATACGTACAGACACCTGCACATCAACCTATCGACAACTGACAAATTTCTTCAATAAATAATCAACAGTTCGCCATCTATACACAAAGTTTAAAGTCCATTGAGGAAATTTGACAGTTTGTAATAGTTTGATGTGCATGCGCGTGTACATACGAGTTATGTTCTTCATTTAATCTTACGATTAATCATAGATAGGAACAAATAAAACATAGTTGTCAGTGGGAAATAACCGTTGTAATAAGTTTCCACCATGAAGTTGCCAGTGATTGTCACCGTTTTCGTTGCACGTTCGTATTGTGTTATAATTAAGGGCGTATTGGCAGCTGAAAGAAAGGATATATACCAACTGCAGGACAAAGCATATCTTTGAAATACATATCTCAATATTCGTGGAGATCAGAATACTCAGAGTGAAAGTGGGCAGGCAGTATACTGAATAAAATGTGATCGTTCGGGAAGAACAGTGCTTAAGTGCACGCCCCTAAGTGAATGCCGTGGTCTAGGCGTCTAAGTGCATGTGACCTGGTGAGACCTTTAGCGAGATGGAGTAGGAAGAGTAATAAATAAACCCGCTAGTGATGAATGACTTCAAAAGTCTACGCTTAGTATTAGGTGCCTTACTTGACTTAATTTCCCATGTCTGTATTGGGCAAAGGGCCTCCACAGTAGACCTATTACGTAATCGATCTTGAGTTTCGTCATCTCGCTCCTAGTTTTCCCTATGCTCATCGGATCTGCCAATACGGTGCGAAGTCAGGTTTGATTTTACCTTACCGATTTCATAAAGACAAAAGAGTCTTAGGGTCTACATACACTAGCTGCTCCAGACTGCTTGAGTGGTTGCATGATGTATGTTTGTAAATAGAATACTGTAGTTCATTATTCAGTCGCAGCTTGAAGCCTTCGCCGTATTTTTTCATAATCGTAAGCTTAAGATATTGACACTATTGGCTTCCTAATCGTATATATTTAATTTTCAGTTTGCTACGGCAATGACATCCCTGAGATCCCGAAAGACAATAGCCATTATGTGGACGGTGAAAGTCGCTACATTTGGATGACTCGAGGCGATGATCAACTCACTTTAGTTGACCTTCAAGAACCAGTGGATAGAAATGTAAGAACTGCGAAGTCCGGATCCAGAAACGCATACTGGCTTTACACTAGGTAAGTATTTATTTATCGCTCCAACTTTTGATTGATCAAACATTTGCAAACATTTGTGGAACTCGATGGCGCGGTGGTTAACGCGCTTGATCTGCGATTGCTGAAGTTAAGCAATTTTCGCAAAGGCTGGCCATCGGATCGGTGACCAAAAATGTACCATCTCCAGATCCGCCGTGTTTCGGAAGGCACTTAAAGTCATTGGTCCGTTTGCATTGCCACCGTTAACAACCAGTCATTCACACTGGGCCCGCGTGGTAGTTTATGGCCCGTTGTCTTAGTGGTGTTTCCATCCATAGGGAAGGCTCGTGTCCCAGCTGTGGGGACGTAAAATGAGCTGATGATGAAACATTTGGCAAGTTTGATTTGTTTGTTTATAGAGTACCCATTTATATCAGGCAGTCATAACATTATATATATGGTGGTGCTTGTGAAAACAGACATGGTTTTAAAACAATAATTCAACTTCTGATCATACGGTACGTCAAAACGGGCAACTATTTCTCTGTATATAGAAAAATCTCGAAATCCTAGGTGCCTTTTTATTTTCACAAACCTCTTTTTTCAGTTTTGGCAATGCGATTTGTGATTATCCATAATTATCCACTTTTTAATTAGTTATATCTTATCAAGTTATTATTATCATACGTAAGCATCTCAATCAATACAATATGAATGTCAAATTAATGATAGTGGCGTGGTAGTGACATGTTAATAATATAAAATATGAACAAGCATATACATGCTTCGTGTTCTCTGTGAATTTACAAGATTTGCATTTAATTAGTTAATTAAATAAATTGTCGATTAGACTTACATAAATCGAGCACGCTAGAAGCTGCAACCACATAACTAACGTTAAAAATAAAAATATAAACTTAACATCAATATTTTTTTCATTTTCTAGGCAAAATCCTCAGCAGTATCAGCTTCTCGTTAACGGCAACTCTGACAGTGTATCCAATTCTAATTTCGGTGCTGACAAAGTCACCAACGTATTAGTCCACGGTTGGACCGGCACTGGTGGTGGATTGTTCAGCAGGCAATTGCGAGACGCGTTCCTTGAAGCCGAAGACTGCAATGTCATAGATGTGGACTGGCGAGCTGACGCCTCTGGCTCATACTTGGCGGCAGTGGATAACTCGCCAGGTGTCGGCGAGTCCATTGGCCACTTCTTGGAATGGCTGTTAGCAACAACCGGCGGTGATTGGAGCAGAGTTCACATACTCGGGTTTAGTTTGGGAGGTCAGGTTATAGCCAGTGCTGGACGTGCTGCCGGGGGACGCCCTGCTAGGCTTACTGGTTTGTTTATTTTTATTTATGACAAATATTAAAGTTACAGTTTCAGCGAGAGAGGACAGGGGAGATTCAGGAATCCAAAAATACTCCCAAATGTCTCAAATAAAATCAAGCTGCCTTCACTGACAAACTCCATAGCGTGGGGAGTAAAACTCTACCGCAGAAGTGTCCAATGTTGCCAAACGTGCTAATCAGTCGCTTAACTCATGAATTAGGCTTACGCAGTGTACATACTCGTACTAAGGCACCCAAAGAGATACTTTTTTTTTGAGAGAGATTGCTGATTGCCGCTGCGGCATTTTCAGCTTCACCGGGCTTTAAAGAGTTACTTTATCTTGAAGTTTTCCTATATAGCAACCACGAAAAAAAGTTAATAGCGCCATCTAAAAAAGTTTATAGTGGCGCCATCTCTTGACACATCTAAGAACTAATTGTCCTTAAGTTGTAGGCGTATATTTAATTCTACACGCAGTACCTACATACATACGGGATACGGGCGTGAAGTTCTGTTCACGATTACAATAACTATTAATGCTGTTCCAGGATTAGACCCTGCCGGTCCGTTGTGGCGGCTACACAGATACAGGTTAAAGAGTGACTATGCTCAGTACGTGGAAGGGATCCATACAGATGGCGGGGTCCAGGGTATACTCAATCCAGTTGGCCACGTGGACTTTTATCCCAATGGTGGCGCCAACCAGCCCGGTTGCTCGACATCCCAGTGCTCACACTCGCGTGCTTACAACTTCTATGCTGTTAGCATCAGTATGGGACACTTGGTAGGAAGACAGTGTACGTCTTTTACTCAAGCAGTTGGTAACAGATGCACAGGCGCCACTCTAGGCTTGGGCGGCACTGATGTGGATAAAAGAGGGTAATTATACAAAAAACTTTACTATCAAAATGAAACACCTTATAATGCAGGAAATACAAGTAACACAAATACGAGTATGTTATCACTGCTAGACTTTATATTAATCTACTGGTGGAAATCGATTCTTTTTGCATTGCATACCTACTCTGTGCTTAGTGATGCCTACTGATAATCTATCCTTAAGCAGTAATAGTAAGCCATCAAAAACATACTTCTAAAAAAATCCAAGTCTCGCAACTCAGTTCGTCTACCGTAAAAAGTTGTGAGATCCATGTAATACCAAGTCGGTTTTTTTATTCAGTCCCTACTTAAGGGACCTTCTGTCTTAAGTTATTACGTAATTAGCTAACCTAACAGAATTTTATAGTGACCATATCAATATTAAAAATCTTTGGTTTTTATTATTGGTTTTAGATTTATTGGCCATCGCATGAAAACACAATGTATCTCACAAGTAATACATAATATTATATTGAATTAGACTGTTTAGTGTGAGCCGGAAACATAAAAACATCAAAAAAATATTTTTTAAAATAAGTTTTATCTTTTTCAGGAATGGTCTTTACGCGATGGAGACTGGTGGCTCATGGCCTTATTGAACACCCACAACTAGCATGTCAACGCAAGTTTTAAAATGGTCGTAAATAAATATATTTTATTTAGAATGTATCGTTTCATTGTAAATCAGACCTTTATAGAAGACATCCGTGCCCCTTGGAGCAGATGTTCTTGAGAATCGGATGATGAGGTAATCGTCCAAAAAGGTGGACTAACGACTAAGCGTACAACTTTTGAATATCAACGCTGATGCTGTAATAAAAAAATAGAAAACAAACGTAAATATGACAATATATTGACACCAGTTCAAAAACTGGCCATGTCTGTGTCATAAATAGTCTGGAAGTCTACTTATAAGGTTACTCTTAATTTATCTAGGCTATGAAATTGTTTTTTTTTTTTTTAATACTTAGCACGGCAAATGACTCCACACCACCTGATGTTAAGTGGAAATGGAGTCCAGACGCGAAGACAACTGGTGCAGCGTGAAAACAACGCAGCATCAGTCAACTTCACTCTGCCGGCCCACAAGGTGCTTCTTCACGCCTCGTTTGAAGGACCCCATATCATAGGAAAGAGGGAAAACATGTGCTGGTAGACTATTCCATCTTTTGGAGGTGCGACAAAAAAACGAGTCACCAAATTTCTTTGTGCGCGATGGGATATGTGAGACAGTGAAGCGATGACACCGGAGAGCAGCACGTGTACTCCTATGGAGGAAGGGAGAAGGTGGGATAAGGTCAAAGAGTTCTTCAGAGCACTCGCCGTGATATAAGCGATAGAAGACGCTGAGTAACGCTATATCTCTACGCAATTGCAGGTGTTCGAGAGTATTAGTTACCTCTGCATTGCCGATAATACGTACAGCGCGTTGTAAATAACTAGACGTCGAGACATAGCAACCATGACCTAACATGGTTACAGTATCAGAGTGATTATAAATCACATTATTACCATATATTTTATAATATAATAACTATAATAATATAATAAATGAGTATTTATAAATACATTGAATATTGATAGTTGTCGCAGACGGGGACAATCATCAACCAAGCGGCCGTGGCTAGCTCAATTAAATCCGCGCTCTCATTGGTTGGTGATTGTCACCGTCTGCGACAACTATCAATATTCAATGTATTTATAAATACTCATTTATTATACATTTTATTATTTAAGTATAGGTATCGGACAAGTAAATATTTCACGTTGCATTCAAAATTGCTCAAATTTAATTCTGAGATCGTAGAGCTTGTGTTTTTCTATTCAGTTTTTTCTCTATGCAGTTATTTTTTATGTTAGTCAGGTTTTTACGAGTATACAATTGTTTTTATATAGTTCTTTTAGCTGTCGGGTTTTATGTTTTTTGTTATTTCAAAATATCGAACATATACAAGAAAAGTTATTATGCTAATAATCACGTTAATAATTCTTTGTAATGCTTATTACTATGCTTAAAAGCTCTTCTACCAAATGGTTTTAATATTCGACGGCTACGGCACGCAACCACTTCGTATCCCTGATATAGATACGTATCATACATATCAGGACATAGCACGAGAACCACTGCATCCTTAAGACACCTGAAACACCATTCGAAGGCTTTAACACCCGTTTGCACTAAACTTATAAATCGCCTAAGTCTTTGCCTAACTACTACCCGGTCAAGTTAACTCGGCACGTATGATACGTATCTATATCAGGGATACGAAGTGGTTGCGTGCCGTAGCCGTCGAATATTAAAACCATTTGGCAGAAGAGCTTTTAAGCATAGTAATAAGCATTACAAAGACACGGTCATACAACTTTAGCTTTAGCGCCGAAATGTGCCACGCTAGGGTAGTGACACACCAGTGTTCGAGTCAGCAATGATTTTAGTCTTTAGCAACATTTGAATTTAAATTCTATGTTATATACAAGGTGTAGTCGTTAAGTGTGCATAGGCGATTATTCCGAAACTATGAGAGATATCAAAAAACTTAAAACTGATAGCAAAAGTACGATATCTAATGAGTAAAATGGTTTCAATAACTTTTTAAAAATCAAACGAGAAGTATCCAAAATTTTGACATTAAACACTTCCATACATTTAGTATGAGATTAGTAGAAAAGTTTTAGTTTCCTTGTTTTATAAGGTTAATTTAGCTTTATTTATTTACCAAAATAATGTATATCAAAAATAATAATATTATCTTTGAATTGAATATTTATTTCTTTGTATATTAGCACAAAATTTTGTAATCAAAGTAGATGTTCGAAATGACGTCCTTGTTGTGCAATACAATGACGAGCTTTATTTATAGTTTCTAAATGAACTTTCCGTAACATTTGCGGAGTAATTAAAGCAATTGCACGACGTACACGATTCTGCAACTCTTCCAGACTGTGTATTCTGTGTATGATTAAGGTAAAATGAATACTAGACCACTTAAAACAAGGAAACTAAAATCTTTCTACTAATCTCATACTAAATGTATAGGAGTGTTTAATGTCAAAATTTTGGATACTTCTTGTTTGATTTTTAAAAAGTTATTGATGCCATTTTACTCATTAGATAACGTACTTTCGTTATCAGTTTTAAGTTTTTAGATATCTCTCATAGTTTCGGAATAATCGCCTGTGCACACTTAACGATTACACCCTGTATAACACAAACGTCGGAAACGTAGAAAAAGTCGGTCACAAAATCGGCACTAAAACCTCAGCGAAAAATCGGTACAACTATCGGTCGTTCAAAAAGTCGGTCGTGGGCGGGAGCCATTAATTAGCCTTACGGTCTCCGCAGTGACGTAAGAGCCCTTTCACAATAGCGTTTCTCTAGCGTAGGCATGATATACGTATGCGCAGCGCAGATGCCGCGATAACGTCGTACGAGCAACATACGTATTGTTGAGCAGTAGTGCGTAGCGTTGTCGTAGCGAAGGCAGCATGTGCGTCGTTGTCGTAACGTCTGCGATGCGTCTTAAGTTTATCGAATGCCTACTACAGATTAAATAGGAACGGTAACCAAACGATACGTCATAATAGAGATAGGATAGGTAGGGCTAATTTACCTAAAGTTGGCGATAAGGTACGAAAAATATTTAGTTGTATTTATGTTTTTAATCTTTGAATAATAAAATAAGCTTTTGCGGCACCAGTTTCCGACGGGAACCAGTGTTTGACACGTTTTCCCATTAACCGTTAATAATAGCCTCCTATTAGTAACAGTTATGAAATTCTGTATTATTTTTTGGCGAGGAAAACGGTTGGTGAACAAACACTGGGTTACTATGTTGAACACCTCGTGCCACGGCCCACTACGATACGGTTGTTTAAAACAACCAGAAATAAGTTTAAATTTTGCTAACCGAGGCCCCAGTAGCTCAGCGGTCAGAGCATTGGACTGGTTATCCAAAGGTCGTGGGTTCGATTCCCACTCGAGCTTCCTAAGGCTGGTTGATTGTTTCTGGTAAAGTTTTATCTTGTAACTATTGTCATTGTGAATGCAAAATTCAAAAATAAAAAAAAACCGGAAATAAATCAGGTTGAAAAAAAATTACTGTTAAAATATATAGGTTTTCATTTTACCTCTTACTAAATAACTGTTGTTGGCCAATGGGCTTATGGACAATGGGCTATGGGACAATACGTTTTCTGTACCAAACTTCAACAACAGTTTAGTTCTATCACTCGTAAATGTTATTACTGGCTATAGGGATATTAGTAAGTTAAATTACTCGTACTAGTTAAGTCCATCTAAGATCTCAGGACTCGAATATCAACTACATTTTGGTGGTTTTAACCACTCTATGTTGAGACCTCCCACCAACTTTAGGTAAATTTGACCGACCATGAAATTCTAATAAAATGTTTTTTATTAAAATTTTGTTTCGTTATCGTTTCATATCAATTCAGGAATGCGATGCATTTTTAAAATACAGTAATTGTTGATATCTATCATTTGTTGATGCATGATTTGTTTGCCAATAAACTACTGCGCAATATATCGTCATTAGTATAGTCAGCAAAATAATATACGATTAAGTAGTAAATTGTTATTTTAAACTAAACTAAATTGTTTAGAATTAAGCTCTGTAAACAACAAGGTGGACCGACGATCTGGTGAAGGTCGTGGGATGCCGCTGGATGCGAGCAGCACAAAATCGGTCGTTGTGGAGATTTTCTTTATATTTTTTTTTATATTTACGGGTAAGCACAGTGCCTTGATCTTACCTGATGTTAAGTGATGATAAGGCCAATGATGAAAGCGCACTTCACGGGATCCTCAACTTGTGAGGTACTGGCTATCTTATCTCTAGCTGCCGGAACACTACAATGCTACAAACATTGATGTTATGGCGACATAACATCAATGTTTGTAGACATTTGTGACATATTTAGATAAGATGGTGGTAGCTAGCCAGGCGGACAAACAAGCCCTACCACCAACCAAACAGAGTACACAAACATGTGGGGGTACATGTTCGCTGGGAATCGAACCCGGGATCTCTGGGTCTAAACCGGTGGTCTTAGCCACTAGACCACAGAGGCGGTAAAAGAGATCCTTAGGGGAGGCCTTTGTCCAGTAGTGGACGTCTTTTGACTGAGATGATGATGATGATGATGATGATGAAGCTCTGTAAGTAAAAAACCCATTAACCAGCACAAATATGTATGGGGTTAGAGTTTTAAACGGGTTCTACGTGAAAGTAATTTTTTTCATAAATAAATAAAATAAAATGAATGAACAATTTTAAATTTACGTATTTTTTGTGGTATATACCAGTGTCTTAAGACGAAAGTCTTTGACCAGTGTGTGTTGCTGACAAGGTGAACCGACGAACTGGTGAAGGTCGTGTGCAGCCGCTGCATACGAGCAGCACAAAACCGGTCGTTATTTTTTTTTATTTTTTTAAAGTTAAATATTTTTTTAGCTCGATTATTTTCAAGTCTGTATTAAAATCATGAAATGTTTTTTCAATATTTCATGTTCTTAGAATTTATTTATAATTCTTGAATGAAATAAATCGTTAAAATACTCATTCACAAAAGTGAACTGTTACGGAGGTTGAGTAAATGATGGCAACTCATTAAAACGAGTAGTATGTCTATGGGGCAGTACGTTTTCTGTTCTTCTGTAACTAACTTGTAGTTCTTTGTTTCTTAAAAAAACTTAAAACTTCTCAATCTTGAGCAATATATTTATTTTTGTTTAGTTATAATTAAATATGTTAGAGTAATTAGCTAAACATTTAGATATCAGTCAATATTTATAATTCATGCAAATTTTTTTTCAATATTTTGGTGCATATTGTATTTAGTAATTAATTGTTTGTAACATTTAGAAATGTATTTACCTATATATTATCTGTTTAGAAGCAATGTAAACAGACGTTGGTAAATCAAATAAATAAATAAAATATAATTTGGACGAACATCACCTGTTCTCAAATATTCACGCTTGATTTAATGACTTTTCTGCAGACTGTCACAAACTAGCGAGTCACCTGTTAATGCGACGCGTCATCGATCAACACCTGGCGTCTTAGAGCATTATTGGTTTAATGCTGTAAGCCTGGCGTTGATAATCAGGACCTGTATCAAATCTGAATAATAATATGTGACTTTTTCCAAATGACTAACTGTACTGAATACTCAAGGTCGAATAGTGAGATGCCTTATGCGATTACTATGGTTAGGGAAGCTTTTAGAGTACAGACCGTGACCAATCTTGGACCAATCTCGAAGTGTCGATGAGAGGTTAGAGAGATAATATTTAAATACTGCTTGATAAAGACCTCCATAATTGAAATCAAGTCATCGCTACAATTAATGGGTATTGCTTGCTAAATGCGGATCGGTCAACACAAACTCGAGTTATGTTGTATCATAAAAAATCGGTCACACTGGGAATTGATTTCATGACCTGCAAATATCGGGCTGAATACTTTGCCACAGGGCCACCGAGACGAGACAAGTCGAGACAAAAAAACAACGAAATAGATATGTTAAGGTGCATCCAGATTTGTTACATTTCAAGCCTTAAGGATAGATGCCATTTTATTGCTTCGGGGAAGTCAATGCAAGGGTTGAAGACAACCCAGCTATACGCTACTTTAAAGTTTATACTGACATCCCCTACTAAACGTTAGGTTACAAAATAGGTGTGAGACGAACTTGCGCAACCAAACTACCTCGCACAAGGGACCATCAACGTCAGGTCGTAACACCAGTTCAGGACGCACCGAAGCGCATTCTTCGTGCAAAGGTTGAAGAATGAAAACCGACTTCGAAATGACAGGAGAGGCAAAGGGCTGCGGTCAAAAATAAGCGCTTTAGTGATGTTTAGATTAAATTCAAAAGACCGGCCAACAGTAATTTCTAGTTTCTGTTTCTAATTCTACGGGTGACATTGATCGCATGTTACATTAGGTATAATTTAAACTAACAATCTGAGATAAGTTAAAAAATCAAACATAATAATGGGTTTTATTTCATAGATAACAATTTTATCGATCTGTATTCACATAATCTTTGGTTATAAATATACGAGGCCGTACCAAAATGTATCCAAAACAATTTACAACCATGAAGATCTTGGTGGCTTTCATAGGATTTTTTGCACGTTAGTATTTGACAAATTTTGGTTTTTGAAAACATTGTTTATATTTTTTGTTGTTTTTGTGGAAATCTTCAAAAGTGTTTTTTATCAGATTTTGAATATTTTGCGTGTTGTTTAGCTTATGGTCGGTTTTTGTGATTCTTTTATTGTTTACCTAATTTTCAGTAGAAGGATTGAAAACATTATTTGTTAAACGTGTTTTGCTTCAGTATGCAGTGGCGGTGCGGTTCCCATGGTACCAGGGGATAACAGCCACTACGTAGAGGGGGAGAGTCGCTACATCTGGATGCCAGACGGCAAGGGAGTGCCACACTTGGTGGACTTACACGAACCCGTCGATCACGAGCTTCTTAAAACCAGGAACGGAGCTAACAACCAATATTGGCTATTCACCAGGTAACTGTAATAAGTAAAACTATTATAAAAGAATATCACATCGCAAAAAAAAAAACGATACGCAAAGAAATTCTAAGAAACAAGTTTGAATTTGAGTAGTTAGTCTATATGTATAGAATTTAATTTTAATCATTTTCACAGACAAAATCAAAACAACCACCAAGTCCTCACGAATGGTAACGCTCAATCGATTTCGAACTCTAACTACGTGGGCAGTCGCCCTTTGAAAGTTATTGTTCACGGATGGAACAGCAATGGGAACAGTGACATAAATCCTGCCATCACATCCGCTTTCTTGGCGGTACAAGACTGCAACGTGATCGTTGTAGACTGGCGTTCTCTCGCCAACTCGGCCTACAGCACCGCAGTGAACGGCGTCCCTAGTGTGGGCCAGTTCCTGGGTAACTTCTTGGTGTGGCTCATTAACACTGCTGGTGGCAACTGGAACAACGTCCACCTGATCGGTTTCAGCTTGGGAGCCCACGTTGTTGGCAATGCTGGACGCACAGCTGGTGGTAGACCGGCTCGTGTCACTGGTATGACAATAATAATTTGTCTTTCATTTAGCCCACTAGAATTGAATAATGAACATAAAAACAGTTTTTTTAATTCTTAAGTAATGCCTGTATTTTTTTGGGAATTTGGTATTTCGGTATTGTAAATTCAATACATTCAAGTAATAATTTGAATAAATTTTTGATAACGCCACGAATTACTTTGAATCAGAAAATATTTTTTTAAATTTATGTCAATGTTGTATTATCCTCTTTACTGTTCATTGTTGTGATATGAGCTAGTAAATTTAATGTATAAAGTATTGTTCATTATTTTATCGATTTTTCTAACATTTTTAGGTTTGGATCCTGCTGGTCCTCAATGGGGTGGGAATGCGTTAGCGTTGAACCGTAATTCTGGAATATACGTTGAGACTATCCACACCGACGGCGGCCTTCTCGGTATTTTCGACTCTATTGCCGATGCGGACTTCTACCCTAATGGTGGCAGAAATCCCCAGCCTGGATGCTGGATCAGCACATGTTCTCACAGTCGAGCATATGATTTATACGCATCCAGTGTTCGTACAAACCATTTCGTTGGAAGGCAGTGTAGTAACCTCAACCAGGCGCAGAGTAACCAATGCTCTGGTGGTACCCTGGCTATGGGTAATGGCATTATCTCAAAAAGAGGGTAAGTGTTTTGTGTTTTGTTCTTCTTTCAACTTTACGGTTTTTATAAAATAATTGTAGATGTTTCTCTAGAAAGTTTGATTACTTAATTCATTATGACAACTCCTCTGTTTTTAGCGAAATTTAACACTTTTAGTTTAGTTTATTAGTATTTTTTTTTATTATAGTTTATTTACCTACTCTAAGCACATTTATATTGTCTTGTTAACCTCTCCAAGAAGGCATTTTTTGGAATTCGTCCACGGTAGTCTATCGTGGAAATGGAAATTGAAGCACGATTTCTGGCATTCGACCCGAGTCTTCCTCTTCGGGTACTGAGTTGAATTTATTATGCTCTTTATAAATTTAACTTAAAATCTGCAAACAAAAAAACGTCTATTAAATAATTATTAGTTTCATCAATTCAGAAATAATAAAGGTAAAATTTTTGTTGCAGAGCCGGTCTATATGGACTTTCTACAGGATCATCGTGGCCTTTCTAAGTTTTACTACGGACCCGGACTATACTATGCGTAAACAGGCTTACACTTCATTGACTTTGGGATCTGAAATTATTTATAAAAAAAATATTAAGGTTATGCTACCCATATTTTGTCTATTATTTAATATTATTTATATCATAATATAAATATATTAATAAACTTGTACTGTAACACTACAGCAGAAAGAAACGGTCCTTGCCGAGTTTCTTGCAGAAGCCGCAAGAAACTCTCGGTAGGTACAAGGTCTCCACCGTAGGGTATACAAAGTCATGGCTTTGAATTGACGTTCAAAAAAGACTTGTAAAATTTCATTTTGAATAAAACATTTTGATTTTTTTTATTTTATTTCTTACTTAATGTAGTTGACATACAGTAAAATATACTACTTTGGAGACCGAAAAATAATTGGAAAAATTCTGAGATCTCCCTCATATCACGTTTTAGAGAAATACATAGTTACTGACCATGATCAAGAAAAGTTGTGCAATCAATACAATCACGATTTGACATACCATTATGATTTGACAACATTTTATTTATAACCATGATAGATTGAGTAGGGATTATTTGGTATCAGATATAACACCAGCAAGGCCAAATTTGTAATAAACTTGTTCTGCCAAAATTAAGATATTTACAGTTCTTAGACTATAATACGTCATTATTTTTAAATATTTATAAAATTTTATAAAATACAGTGGAAAAATGAAACGCCCACCCGACCCAGCCAGGAATCGAACCTGGGCAAAAGCACGATAAAACATTAGAAAGCAGTGACAAAATTCAGCGCTTACGTCAGCCTTCCCGGTAGCATACCGCTATGCTATGGTCAGTGCAGCCGCCCGGATTGCGGAAGACCCAGGTTCGATTCCTGGCTGGGTCGGGTGGGTGTTTAATTTTTTCACAGTATTTTATAAAATTTTATAAATATTTAATTTAGCTTCAGTGCAGCAATTAGCACTTGAAAATAAAAAAAAGTAAAAATTTACTATAGCGTGGTGTTATCAAATTTGTGGTATTTCATCTGCAAAGATGAATCTGCATGGCCATCGGTTGCAACAACCGTTGGATAGATGGCGCTCCGTGCTGCTAAAAAGCACGATAAAACATTAGAAAGCAGTGACAAAATTCAGCGCTTACGTCAGCCTTCCCGGTAGCATAGCGGTCAGTGCAGCCGCCCGGATTGCGGAAGACCCAGGTTCGATTCCTGGCTGGGTCGGGTGGGCGTTTCACTTTTCCACTGTATTTTATAAATATTTAATTTAGCTTCAGTCTAGCAATTAGCACTTGAAAACAAAAAAGTAAAATAATTAATATTTTTAAAGTTCTAACTGATATTACAAGTTTGCTCTTGTATATTGACTTTAAGATACCTACATATCAAAAATAGAGATCAAGAAGGGCTATACTGTAGAGGATTTGATTATTTTATCGGCGAAAACGCATGAAATTGTTATTTCACATATTCCTCACGCTGGATGGGTGGTATGTGGAACTTTTTTCTATAACAACTTTAATACAGCGTGTAGCTGCCGCGCTCATTACGAGTTTCGCGTGGCGGAAGATGGTTGAAGATGGAGATGGCTGATGTTGACAAGAATGACCATCTGAACTTTTAACAAACGGCACGGAGAGAAACGGAAGTGCTTCGGAATTTCGTAAGGCACGCAAATATCGAGTCAACCAACTAGAATATTCTGGCGTCCACTAAAATATGGCTTAGTGTTTTTAAAAGCAATTCTCTTGTTTTTCTAATTTTGTTTATTTGAACTAGATTGTAATTTAACGATATGGTGATATAACTAGTTGAAATATTTTTTCTCCGATCTACGGAGGTGCGACATTCACCTGGTTTCTATACGCACAAAATATACGTGGATTGCTAAATAATAACTGACGCGACTCATTCATGGGAGCAACCCTTGATGATAGTGTAAGGATGTATCCAGATTTCTTATATTTCAAACATATTATGAATAGAATACTTTCGAGTGTGTTTAGCGAAATTGAGACAAGAGTTGAAGTATAAAGACCCATGGAAAATGTTGTGAATGCTTCCTGACAAATTAATATCGGTAATGTCCCAGGTTAAAAAAAACATAAGGTCACCTGAAAGCTTCGACCGACGGTAATGTTTTGTTCCTGACGGTCTTAAGGTTGACACTGATCGAATGTTTCATAAACTAACAATCAGCGATAAGTCCAAAAATCAAACGTATTAAGTGGTTTATTTTAATAAGATAACAAATTTATCGACCAATTTAGACATAATCTTTGGTTATAAATATATGAGATCGCACCAAAATTTATCCACAGCAATTTACAACTATGAAGATCTTGGTGGCTTTCGTGGGTTTTTTCGCACGTTAGTATTTGTAAATTTTTTGTTTTAACTTGATCCCTTTTACTAATGGCTAAATATATGTTTATGATATTGTGTCTCTGTTTTATAATATTAGCTATCAAGTGACAGCATCTGTTTTGAGTATTGTTTAACTTTAGCCTTCGTTTTCTGGTAAAGCAGGATGTGTTTTGTCTTAATCGTAGATATCACTAATTTATTATCTGATTTTGTAATTTTTTCACTGATTTCGATATTTTTGGTAGAAGTTATTTTAATACGTATTTCGTATCAGTATGCAGTGGCGGTGCGGTTCCCCTGGTACCAGGTGACAACAGCCATTACGTGGAGGGGGAGAGTCGCTACATCTGGATGCCGGACGGCGAGGGAGTGCCACACCTGGTAGACCTACAGGAACCCGTCGACCACGAGCTACTTAAAACCAGGAACGGAGCTAACAACCAATATTGGCTATTCACCAGGTAAATACAGTAACCGGGTATATATTGGGTCGCCTAATTTTTTGTACTTCTAGTTGGCAATGGCACACAAACGGTTAGCCGTAGTTTTTTTCGTATAATTTCACTCTTCATAATCGTGTTTGGTCTAATTTCACTTCGCCTAACTTTTTATCGCCATATTATTATTTACAAAATGCGACATTTGGCGGAACATTTCGTAATCCCTAAAGTTTGCAATTACTAAATATTAATTCACACAAAATTAAAAATCACAAAGTATAAAACGCCTACTCATTTTAATAAGGCAAAGTAACTAGGGGTAACTAGGTAACTAGGGGGGCACTCCTCCCCCCGAATAAGAGCAATAAAAAAAGAAACTTTTGTATTGAGCTAGATTTCTGTAGTCTAATAAAAAAAATAACCTCGAAATTCAAGACAATCGCTACGCTGCGCTTAGCGATTGACTTACATTTCTAAAATGTTTTTGATTTGTTTATATAATTTTTAACGCAAATTTTGTTGCGAAACAAATTACAAAAACACAATGTTGAAAAAATTTCCACGAGCAGGATTTGAACCTGCACCCTTCTGACATACCGGGTCAGGTGCTCTTCCAATTGAACACACATTTACATTTCTAACCTATCACTTGACCTACAGGAGTAGGGCAGCTAGTATTTTTGAAACTGAACAATAATAATTATTGTGTTATATTTTATATACTTTGGCACATTTAATATTAGATATGCTAAAATTCGAGCTTTTATATGTTAAGCGAAATCGTCGTAATGCCAAAATAACGTTATGCCAATATATTTTAAGGTATTTCACATTATAGATCCTAAAATTAGGGCTTTCAATTCTTACACCAAATTATAATGGTGGCAAAACAATTGTTAGGCGAAACAATAATTGTTCGTTTTAAGTTTAAGCTAAAACGGTTTGGCCATGTAATATTAGGACTAAAATTTTAAGGCTAACCGAAGAGCACCCACAGTAACCACCTATAAAAAAAGTTTATTACATTAATAATAAAACAATATAAAGATTGTGATGATCTAAGTAAGTAAGTAAGGAAATAGCCTATAACTATCTCACTGTGGGCAAAGACCCACATCATTGAAATCAAGTCATCACTACAAATGATGGGTAGGTACTGTGGTGTGATGATCTATTAATAAGATTTTAATATAATGAGCTGTTTATTACAGTAGATAGTTTATCAACAACGTTAAAAACCTGACCACTATCTTTGGTCCACGGTTGCTATAGAATCTCTTTTATTAATATTACGGTAGTAGTAGTAGTAAATAGCCTTCAACTGTCCCACTTTAACAGGCCTCCATCATTGAAATCAAGTCATCGCTACAATTGATGGGTAAAGGCTTAATCACCACGCTTGCCAAATACGGGTTGGTGATCACAAACCAGGGCTATGCATCTAAAAATCCGAAATACTTTGCCCGACCTGGGAATTGAACCCGGGACCTTCGGGTATCGAGCCGAGCACTTTACCACTCGGCCACCGAGGCGTTTAATATTACGGTAGCATGCTATAAATTCATCAGTTATGAAAACTGTTCATTTAAATATACAGAATTGCACAAATAAATAAAACATGTAATTAAAGGGACTCCACTCAGAATTGCTGCAGTGAGTCACTGCCTCAGTTTAGTGACGGTGTCATGCACAACGCTTTACACTAAATAAATGTAAAATAAACGCAAGTAGTTACGTATAAAGTGTCACATACAAATAATGATGTATGTTTTCGCAGACAAAACCAAAACAACCACCAAGTCCTCGTTAATGGTAACGCTCAATCGATTTCGAACTCTAACTATGTTGGCAGTCGTCCTTTGAAAGTTATTGTTCACGGATGGAACAGCAATGGGAACAGTGACATAAATCCTGCCATCACATCTGCTTTCTTGGCGGTACAAGACTGCAACGTGATCGTTGTGGACTGGCGTGCTCTCGCCAACTCGGCCTACAGCACGGCAGTGAACGGCGTCCCTAGTGTGGGCCAGTTCCTGGGCAATTTCTTAGTGTGGCTCATCAACACTGCTGGAGGAAACTGGAACAACGTCCACCTGATCGGTTTCAGCTTGGGAGCTCACGTTGTTGGCAATGCTGGACGCACAGCTGGTGGAAGACCGGCTCGTGTCACAGGTACGACAAATTATTTTTGCATATCATTAGAACAGTGTGTCTAGTGTGTCATTGAACATTTTTACTTAAAACCATTATTTGTCGATTGTGGATTCCTTAGCTACGAGTATTCATGTAATCCTCGTAAGATCATATAATAGCTCGAATTGTTTTAAGATCAATATCTGCAATGCTGGATCATTTAAGTTATAATAGAAAACGTTTGGAGTTGCGTTGCTTAGTTCCATAATAATTAATCGATTTATTCGACGTTTTTAGGTTTGGATCCTGCTGGTCCTCAATGGGGTGGGAATGCGTTAGCGTTGAACCGTAACTCTGGAATATACGTTGAGACTATCCACACCGATGGTGGCCTTCTCGGTATTTTCGATTCTATTGCCGATGCGGACTTCTACCCTAATGGCGGCAGAAATCCTCAGCCTGGTTGCGCGCTCAGCACCTGTTCTCACAGTCGAGCCCATCAGCTGTTTGCATCCAGTGTCCGTACAAACCATTTTGTTGGAAGGCAGTGTAGCAACATCAACCAGGCAGAGAATAATCAATGCAATGGTGGTACTCTTCCTATGGGTAACGGTATCATCTCGAAACGAGGGTAAGTGTTTTTCTTTCTGTCCACTTAAGGATTAACAAGTTCGTAAGTTTTATAGTGAACTAGTTGTCATGAGGCGCCTCCATCATCTTTAGCCTATATGTTTCTCACAGTGGAGATCAGGTCATAATCCACGAGACTGGCTATAAGGGGGTTATTATACGACAATGACTTTACATGCACGAACAGATCGCTTTATCACACGCATTGGCATCAGGTTTATTCATTAACAGACTCAGTTACTGAAGTCATTTGACACCTCATTTGCTTTTACCGAATGTTATAGTCGTGTTGATCTAATATGTTGAAAGAAATAAAAAATAAAATATTTACTTTTAGTTTCGATCGGTTAACATATTCTATAGTTTCAATAATACTAATGAATAATTAAGGTTTCATTCTTGTTGCAGCTCTGGTCTTTATGCACTATCTACAGGAGCATCGTGGCCTTTCTAAGTTGTACCAAAAATGCGGTCTATACTATACGTGAAAAGGCACATTACATTGACTATGGGATCTGAAATAATTTATTAAAAGAAATAAAGATTGTGCTTCATACATTTTGTACGTTATTTAATGTTTTTATTACATAGCTCCGGTGACACATACTCAAATATACTTTAGAGATTGAAAAAGTGTGTAAGGAAACCTCATCATGAAACTTCATTGAGAAAGGCATAATATCTGTCTATAGTTCTTAGTAATAGTTAAATAGATTTTGATCAAGACACCTTTCGTCGGTGGGTGGGTGGTAAGAGCGGTTTGTAAAAACCATCTGCTTTTAAATAATTTTACAGGAAGGCGAAAGAAGTGAACATATTTAAATGGCCAAGACTTCACTTTTTACGTCTTCCTGTAAGAATTCGTAAAAGCATATACGCGGTTTTTACAAACTGTTCTATGGTGTGGCACGCCCAACGATGATTTGCAATGATGAACTAACTGATGATTAAGTGAAAACATTATAGCGATTTAATATCGCTATTTATGATAAGATGAATATTATCAATTATAATAACATGTTTGAACCTTTTTGACCATGATAGATTTAGAGGGGGTTATTAGGTATTTCTATATCTATGCTAATATTATAAAGAGGAAAGCTTTGTATTTTTGTATGTTTGCAACGAATAAACTCAAAACAACTGGACCGATTTAAAAAATTCTTTCACTAATGTAACATAGGCTGTATTAAAAAAGATATGTCCACCCATGCGAAGCCGGGGACGGGCCGCTAGTGGAATTATAAAAGTAAGGATGCTAATTCACTATCTTGTAATAAATAAACTTTTGTACCTTTTCGACTTCACTAAGTTCTTGGACCATTCATAACATTACTGTAATGGTAATAGACTTAGTTGATGGTATTAGCTAAGCAGACTTATAACAGGCATTGCCACCCACCCACCCACCAACCCGAATACACAAACATACTTACATACCGCTGAAAGTTGGCTCCTTAGCCCAGAATAACATGTTTGCTGGAGGCGATTGTGGTGAATACGTAAGTTGCCTTTAAAATTTTAGGCTATGTAAAATTATTTACAATTCTTTCATTTTGGTACATGTTTACCCATCGATCAAGAGTTTGTCAGTGTCAAAATACATCATCGGTGACTTCAATTGCGCGTATGCATACGCGGGATGGAGCACTAATTGTTCTCCCGTACTAATAAACGAAGTATAAGCTTCGATTAGTTAGTTATTCCGTGTTTTTTAAAATATATTTTACGGCAAATAACGCTATTCCACCCGATATTAGGTGGAAAAGGAGTCCAGACGCGAAGATAACTGATACAGCGCGACAACATCGCAGCATCAGTAACCCTCACCCTGCCGGCACAGTTTTAAAAGCATACAGTTAGGCATCGAAGGTAGTTTCGCAGAGCAAGGGAGGGGAACCCGCGGGGAAGCGGGCGCTGCGGCCAGTGTCCCACAAACAAGCGCAATTTGTGGGAGCAACCGTGAAGGGCAGCCACTTGCGCGTACTGCGTTTTTTAAACGTTTTTTTATTTATGTTTAGTGATTCCTATTGAATATAATGGTGCATACACCATGTTTTGTATATGGTTGTAAGTCGACGTTAAAATACAAGAATTGAAAATTTTATAGATTTGACGCAAGGTAAGTTTTTCCTATAATTTCGTAATAAGTACAGTACTTTGTCTTTGTTGGAATGTATGTAGCTACATGGATGGTAAAATATATATAGTTGGTGAAGTGCAGGGTACTCCAACTACAAGAATAAATAACCAAATTCTTGTGCTCACAACAGATGACTAAATAGTTACTTCATAACTTTAACACCAACCTAGCGGGGTTTTCTAGTGTAGGTATTCTTTACAACGTATGCTCTTGCGCAAAGTGTAATTATTATGTTTACAACTTATTGGAGTAGTTGGGATGTCGAACACAGAAGGAGTAGGTATTTGTCTAATGTCCAACTGTTATGATTTTATTCCAACAGAAAAGAGGAGCTCACGTTCATGCTCTGACCTGAAGCCCGTGAATGCTGCAGTCCCGCAGGGGTGTGTGCTGTCGCCTACTCTGTTTCTTCTGCATATCAATGACATGTTACATAACAACAGCATTCATTGCTATGCAGACGATAGTAATGGGGATACGCTTTACACCAGGTGTGCTAATATTTCTCTGGAAAGCGTTATCGAGAACCGGAATAAACTTGTGACTGACTCTGAGAACATGCTAAGTCATGTCTGGAATTGGGGCCGACTTAACCTAGTCCATTTTAACCCTTCCAAAACACAAGGCGTGTTTACTGCTATAAAACATCCCTTCGTCGTATCTTAAACTTTGAAAGAGCTCCCCTTGATACCAAACCGACCATTGGAATCCTTGGCGTCGATATTTCGAGTAACGTTCAGTTTCGCGGTCATTTGGAAGGTAAAGCTAAATTAGCTTCGAAAAAGCTGGGTGTGCTCAATAGAGTTTGACAAATCAAGAATTTGACGTGTCTTTAATTTGACAAATAAAGATTTGACCAGTATCAAATTTGACAAATCAATGATTTGACGAGTGTCTGCGTAATTAGCGGGACAGTTATTCACGCCAACCCATCGCTTACAACTCTACAAAGCACAGGTCAGGCCTCATATAGAAATACTGTTCCCATCTTTGGGCTGGAGCGCCCCAGCAGTACCAACTCCTCCCATTTGACCACATTCAACGCAGAGCTGCTCGAGTTGTCGACGACGTGGTAACCTCTGGTCGGCTCGATCCATTGGCCGTTCGGGGAAACGTTGCGTCTCTTTGTATATTTTATAGCCTTTATCATGGGGAGTGCTCTGTTCGGTTTGATCCCTGCCGCTGATTTCCTTCGTCCACTACACGCAATCGACTGTCTCTCCATCCACACCATCTTGATGAATGGCGGTCCACTACTGTGCGTTTCTCACGTAATTTTTTACCACGAACTACAGTGCTGTAGAACCAGCTCTCAACGGCTGTATTTTAGGACCATTACGACTTAGAGATCTTCAAGAAACGAGCCTATTCCTTCCTTAAAGGCCGGCAACGCATCTGCGATTCCTCTGGTTTTACCATGGGCGGCAGTGATTGCTTCCCATCAGGTGACCCACCTGCTCGTTTGCCTCCTTCTAATATAAAAAGGAGGTTCTATTTTCACCTATATTTTAAGGTTTGCATTCAAGATTTCTGGGCTTGTTTATTTTATTTTTTATTTTTTGAGCAATCAGGTTTTTTGATTACTTTTATTTACTTTTTTATTTAAATTTTTTTAGTTAATGTTATTTAAAGTAAATTTTGCTATCCAGTCATTGCAATTAGGAAGTTGATATAGTTGTTATTATTAAGTATCTTGCGAAATTGAAGTGAGTACAGTCGTAATCAACTTTAAATCGTTAATTGTTAAGTACATCAACTTGGTTGGCACCACAAATCCGCAATTTTTTTTTGTATTATTGATATTCTTAATCAATGACATTCGCACAATTAAGACGAATTTAACAACTAATCAAAATTGGTTCAGCCGTTTATTAGTTACGAGGGAACATAATTAAAATTAAATTTATATCACAGCCATGCTCATGTTTCCCCCATATTTTTAAGATCAAATCGTTTATCCGAATGCGAATTCATTAAAATGTTAAATTTAATAATAGAAAATTAAAATCTAAAAACAAACCTTCATGTGAATATTTAGCAGTGCATCATTTGTAAATATGTATACAGTGAGTGGCCTAGAACCGGGGATAATATTGAAAACAGAGACTCTCTATAGTATTTTTTACCAAACCAATAGGTTTAACCAAAACCTATCCATTACATACAATAAGAATTTTAAGTTACGATTCATAATCAGAGTAATATTGCAAAACGATATTATCGCTAACGTTGTCAATGTACAGGAATGTCAGGTACAGGAGATTGACAAGTTGTGTCACACAACCCATACATTGTCAAAGAGACGTTGTCAGAAAGAATTCAATCGGTCGCGTTGAGCGGACCTACTGCAATGTTTGCATTACATTGAATTTACGATTAAGTTTGCTAGAAAAAAATCAAAAAGTAAAGTTTTTAAGTAAAGTCCAACAACAAGAGCAGGGATAATCTCATCAAGTATGCTAGTAATATTGCTCGGTTGATATCATCGAAGCCAACAGCTTTTGACTTGATGGGGAGGATGACTTTGCGAAGTTCGTCAGTAGACACTAGAGAAAAAATAAAGTTTTCTAAATTAGATGGGGGCATGGAGGCTATTTCAGTAAGAGTTTTTAATCTAGTGGCATGGTCAAGAGTCGGAGAAGACGAGAAGTGATTGTTGAGATCATCGAGGGAAAAGAGAGTGATGAGGGACAGCTTGAAACTTCGCCAATACCAAGACTTTTAAGAAATTTCCATATATCAGTCGGCGAACAATTAGTGACACTATTGTGGAAATATCTGCGTTTAGCTGCTCTCACCATTTGATTGCAGTGGTTTCTTGCAACCCTAACCGACTCCCAATTCACGTTTGAACGTTTTCGTTTGAACTTGCGGAAAGCACGATCACGTCTAGGCATGGCCATTCGCACTCCTTTGGTAAACCAGGGCGCAGAAGGGCGCTTTACACGTATTAACGGAGCGTGCTTGTCAAATATCGCCATGACAGTCCCATTGAAGTGCTCAATCATGACATCTATACTAGCCGACTCAAGCATGGGGTATCAGTCGATATGCGCCGCATCATTCTAAAGGGCATCAAGATCGATGCGGGCAAAATTACGCATGGGTACCACTACTGGCTTCGGTTTAGTGGAATGAAGTATGTAACTGATTAGTAAAAAGTTGTGCCGATAAATGATTATTTTATAAAAATATTAACGATTATTTGATTTCGAATTTTGTGACAACACTTGCATATCGGCAAACGACCGCGTGGATACCTACGCGGGCGGCGGCATATCCCCACATAAAGATGCCCTACTGTATGAAATAGGAATACTGTGCTGCCGGCCTGCAAGGTGTTAAGTAGGTACCTATTTATTCATTTATATTTATATATAAGGTATATATTTATGTAATGGTCGATAGTTGGTCCTGCAGACTTTCTTTTCCAACTACAGCTAGGGACGGCTGGAAGAGATCTTTTTTAGAGATAACCTCACCATTGTTTATGTTTTAAATTTTAATGTGCATTTAGACTGTAATTTCAATGTACAATAAGGATTTATAATAAGGTGCTCCTTCACGCCTCGTTTGTAGGAACGACATGGGTTCCTTCAAACGAGGCGTGGAGGAGTTGTCTTGTCTTTTGTACTCTAATTTGTGATCAAAACATGGAATATCTATTCTAAACTAATACTCCATGTTGGTACGATTGTGGTAGTTTTAAAATGGCAGAATGTCGAACGAAAAACGTGCTTCACATTCCAAAGAAGATATTTGCGAGTTGATAAAAAGCTGACAACCCAAGCTGTGGCAAACTGTTTGATGTGCATCTCTTTCAAAAAGAGATGAGTAAGTTTAGCTTGGGCCACCTATCATGAAAATAGGCAGTGACCGCGTTTGAGATGGTTATTATGAATAAAGAACTAAGCGTAGTTCTGTCTTATAAGTTATGACGGAAAACGCCGTGTTAGAGGCAACAGACTTGATGTAGGTACACACTCGCATGCACGATACGTACTGCTTGTGCTGGTCTTCCTTTCCACCGGATTAAGAAGTGGAAAGAGGGGTGTGTGCAAGTGCACGTACGTTTGTGCACCAAAACATCTCCTGCGCCCTTGACTGGCTTTAGTAGTAGTAGTACGTACTGCTTAATTAATCTCACACAGAGGCGGGGACTATCTAGATAGTCGTGGTGTGTACCTGGGTACACACTACGCCTGCACATCAGATTACCACAAACTGAAAAAAAATCTTCAATAATATTATTCATAAAAACTATCTAATTAATAAATAAATTATCTTAATTAATGGCTTCGCGTTTAGTATTTAGCCAATTTCAAGTGTTTTTTATTATTACATACTGCACATCAACCTATCCAAAACTGTCAAATTTCTTCAATACATTTTAAACCATATATTTAGGGCATAAAGTTCAAAGTCATTGAAGAAATTTGACAGTTTGTGGTAGATTGATGTGCCGGCGTGTGTACCTAGATGGTTTCTGCCTTTGTGAGATTGGTTAAGCAGCAACCTTCTTTTTTTTTAAACTAAAAGGTGGTTAATAAACGCTCAATAAATAGAACCTAATAGATCGATATACCATTACAATTTCTACGAAAGAATATCGTTTCGACAGGTGGTAAAAAGTTTATTTACTACCCATTGTAGTAAAGATACAAGGGGTAATAAATAAATTACCTACCTATTACGTGTTTGTTTCTTTTCTGCAACATGTTTATTTCGATAAAAAATGTTGATAAGATAGTAACGGTTTTGCTAATTAATTTAATAATGTTAATTTAATAATCATTAATTATCGACCTAGCAATAGGTAGGCATTGTGTTTCAGGTGATGCGATATCGCTGATTATAATGCACTAGGTAGGTATATATAAATAAATATATAAAAACTAGCTATATATAAAAAAATCTTATTCAATAATAAATATTGCTAGCTGTTCTTCTTATTTTATGTCCTGTTACTACATAGTGACAAAATGCAATAACAAAAAACATATCAAATTGTTGTTTTTAAAAGTTAAAAAGAAATAAAATGTATAAATATGATAAACATTATTTTGAATTTATGACGTCTTAAGTATTAAAGGCCTCCTTTTATTCTGTGTCATTAAAACCTTTACAACTCGTGTTTAGCTTAACGACCTAAAGAGAACGCTCTGGGTATCTGACGGCCGGACGGACGGCGCGGCGGGCCGGCTAGCAGCAGTGATGTGACTCTGCTGAAAAAGCATTGTAGAGACAAACTCTACGCTTGCAAAAGAAATAGTCAAAACGCATGGAAGTGCGAGGGCTTGAGCTGAGCAATAAGACGCTTACAGGCTAATAAGATAATAATCGATGCAAATACGACAGCTTAATTAATAGCAATGATAAGATTATTTGACGAAGGTTCTCGAAGATCAGCTGGCTTATTTCGTAAATCGAAAATAAGAGCATCGCGATTTGTATATTGTTGTGAAATTCTGGGCGTACGATTAAATGTGTATTTTGTACTTGTAGGTCACCAGGTTACCAGGCCTTGGCGGCACGGAAGGAAGTGCAGGAGTTTTAGTGGGAATACCCTCTTTCCACCTTGAAGAGTTCGAGAGGAGAGTCCGACATAACCATTTGCGTCTCCCCCAGTGGAATGCGTAATGCATTTTCTCCTGTATAAAAAGAGGTTACCAGACCAGACATATTGATATTATGACGACAAACAAATATGAACAAAACGATCATTGTTAGATTCCCACTAGTCAATGGTGTTTCAATTATGATAAACTCTTCTTTTCTCCGTTTCCCTCGACAAAATACGACTTCGGCTCTCATTTCTTGATAAAATTATAATAAATTCGTCAACTTACCGCAAGAACTCATTAATTGACATAAAGAATACTTTAAACAATCAATTATTTATATTTCTTTGAACGTGTTCAATAGGTATCCAATAAGGTTATGTCATTATAAGGATGGGAGATTTAATAAAAACATATCTCTCTCATAGTTATGATGGCTTAAGGCATCTGAATCATCTAATTACATGAGTTCGACTTACTGTATTATCTAACTGTATATTTCGGAGCAAAGATTAATCTTAACATTTTCAAAAACGTACGCGCGTACAGACGTCTGCACATCAACCTATCCAAAACTGTCAAATTTCTTCAATACATTTTCAACCATATCATTAAGGCATAAAGTTCAAAGTCTATTGAATATGACAGTTTGTGGTAGGTTGATGTGCAGGCGTGTGTACGTTCTCATTGTTCGGGTCGAGAATTGATAAAAGTCTTGTCTAAAGTTTCGTCTACGTTAATTATTATTATTGCCATCTTTTGTTTCCCCGTGTTATAAACAAATATTGTTAGGAAAATAAATTATTTTTATCTTTTCAATCAAATAGCGTAAAAAAGGATTGCATTGATTTACCTTGATGAGAATTAAAATATATAAAATGTTTTTGTTTTGTTTATATAATTTTAACGCAAATTTTGTTGCGAAACAAATTACAAAAACACAAATGTTGAAAAAATTTCCACGAGCAGGATTTGAACCTGCACCTTTCTGACATACCGGGTCAGATGCTCTTCCAATTGAGCTATCGTGGTTCTAACAAGCCCGCCGAAATTATTCAACACTATTTACTTTTTACTTTTACTTTGAAAGCCAAAGGCGCCAATTCAATGTCGACAACTACCGTAATTAACATCTGATTTTTACAAATACTAAAGATCAGTTAAGAAGTAGGCAAGCTATTTATAAAATGTTTTTGTTTTGTTTATATAACTTTAACGCAAATCTTGTTGCGAAATAAATTACAAAAACAAAAATATTGAAAAAATTTCCACGAGCAGGATACCTAATTAAAAAAATAAATAGTGAAAATTGCCAAAATTGATAGCGTAAGGTGAAATATTTGCGAAAGACGTCATTTGTTATTAGGCAAAACATTACTATCGTAGCAATAATATGGCGATAAAACACAGGTGACACGGAGTGATGAATCACGCCACTGCCCACTGGGAGTTGTTGAATGATAAGATTCTTAATGTAAACATTAGGAATGTTTTGCGTTGGAAAATCCATTAATTTAATCAAACAGCGCGCATAAAACATTCCGCAACAATATTTTTTTGATAAATGCTGAACTGAAGTACTGAGACCCCGGAAAATACAACGAGCCTTCTGGGGTCAGTCAGCGGTCAGGGCATTGGAACGGTAATCTAAGGATCGTGGGTTCAATTCCTACACGAGCTTCCTGGAGCTGGTTGATTTTTTTTAGTAAACTTTTAGTAAATGTATTTTTATAACCCATCTCCATGTAATGATAAAAGTATTCTGTTGACTTGTCCCACAATTAATGAGGTCTTGGTCACGCTTCACACTTGCTCTTACTCTAAGAATAACGTAAGTAGTTGTTAATACATTTATATGAAAAAACGACGTATCATGTAATAGGTACACACGCCTGCACATCAACCTACCACAAACTGTCAAATTTCCTCAATAGACTTTGAACTTTATGCTCAAGGCATTTGGTTGACAATGTATTGAAGAAATTTGACAGTTTTGGATAGGTTGATATGCAGGCGTCTGTACTACCAGGTAACTACCATGTAGGTAATGTGTGAGGTTTGTGTTCGAATCCCGCTCGTGGAAATTATTAAGCACTTTTTTTCAAATGATTTTTTTTATTTTTAAGTGCTTATTGCTGCACTTCAGCTGAATTATAATAATTATAAAACTAAAATATAAATTAATTAAATTTAATAATAATTATTAAATATACCCAGGTTCGATTCCTGGGTGGGTCGGGTAGGCATTTAATTTTTTCACTATATTTTATTATAATATAATATCAAATTATTCTTAATGTGTTAATAGCGCTTTAATAATTATCTATAAAAAGAGATAGTAAAATAAAGGCTAGGGGTAAAGAAGACTATATCTGTAGTATATATAATTGGGTCATATTTAAAAATCAATAAATATTTAAAAACCATACTAACTGATCCATATCAGGGCCGTGACAATAAAATCCATAGTGATTTTAACGTCGGTTTATCGAATT
This sequence comes from Eudonia truncicolella, assembly GCA_949315975.1. Classification (NCBI taxonomy): domain Eukaryota; kingdom Metazoa; phylum Arthropoda; class Insecta; order Lepidoptera; family Crambidae; genus Eudonia; species Eudonia truncicolella. Next base: position 12,001,089 of record OX438826.1, read on the forward strand.
TATCATTGCGATAAGTAATCTATTATAAATAAAAATTAATGTAGCCATTATAAAAACCAATGTTGCCGTTCATTGATGTAGTATAACAATTAAGGAAAATGAAATACCTACTCCTATCCGTCGTTATAGCAGGTATGATTATTTTGATTAATATTTTGTACGAAGAATTCTATTTCAAGTGACAATTAGTTAAGGTTATGTTTGTGAAGCATTTTGTAACTTTTAGGTTAACTTTATATCACAACAATAGCGGATCTTATGCCCATTTTCACCATTGACCCCTAAGTTTTAGGTGACCCCTAAGCCATTTTAGGTGACGGTTTTGCTCCAACAACTGTCACCTAACATGGCTTAGGGGTCACCTAAAACTTAGGGGTCAATGGTGAAATCAAGCATTAGAGTGCTATCATTTTTATTATATGTTTCTCTTCCCAGTCTAATGTTTATTATTGTAACCTTTAATATTAAAGAGAAGTGATTTGTCAGTGTTCTCAATTGTTTAATTCATGTCGAGTTAAAGTAGCTCCAATTTAAACAAGTTTGCGTAATGGCTTATACTCGGTATTTTATTATATTTAGTTATTCTCAGTCTACAATGGCTTTTGGAAATACCTTAAGACTAATACAATATAGCACAATACACGATTTGTTAGTATGCACAAATAAACTTTAATTATGTTTACACTTTTTGTGGCGCGTAACAAGTAATTTCCACAAATGCAGTTAAAATATAAGTTCACAGATCACCAAACCCAGCAAATTAGGTGGTAGGTATAATCCAGGCTACAGCCTAAGACTTCTATGCAAGCTATATACATTTTCATAACAAATCATCGCTGATCGACGTCAAGCAACCGACGACGGCGTCGGGCACTATTTAGCCCTTACAGGCAGGACGTAACATGTTTACTTTTTTTATATAAGTTAGCCATGTAGGTACAATTCGTACAACTTTCATCGATGTATTGAAACATTACGACATGCAAATAAATGAATTGATTTAATTTAATTTAATTGTTTCAGCTTCTGCTGCGAGCGTAATCAAAGACAACGCAGATTACAATGAAGGTGACAGATTTTTCTATTTCCCCGGAGATGGCGATGACACTCTTCACTTAGTCGACTCTCATGAGCCAGTCGACGAGGAGTTCATAAGGGAATACGTTAGAAATCCAGACAACAATGCTTTTTGGCTGCACACCAGGTACCTATGTTAGAATACCAATTATACAATACAATGCAATGTTAGGAGGTAGCAATGTCAGCTCTAGCATTCCTTAAAGCTGAGTTGACAAACTTCAACGCTTGAAACTCAAATGTTGAGATGAGGAATGTGATGAACAATGCCACTAGCTTCATAGCTAAGTGCTTCAAGTAATAAAAAAATAATATATAATGCCAAAATAATAGCAATTTTCTGCTGTACTTAAAGGGTTCGAGGGTCAAATCTGGAACTGTGCATCGTGTAAATAGTTATACTTTTCATATAACGTAGAAACATTTGTTAACCTAATGTATATTAGTTGATAGTTCCCACACTGAACCTGATGGTGTGGAGACACACTTATAGCATTGAATTATCATCACACATTATTTTTTTGTTCGTCTAAAATGGTTCCAGATCAAGTAAAATTACGCTATCATAGCTTATACTTATTGATATATTTTTTTAAATAATTTCAGAACGAACCCATTCACCGCTCAAGTTCTTGAACCCAACAACGCAGCCAGCGTCCAGAATTCCTACTTCGACCCTTCCAAGGTCACTGTATTCCTCGCTCACGGATGGAATGGCCATGGACAGAATTCAATGAACAAAATGCTCACAGAAGGTAAATTAATATTTAAGCACACATAAGTTTTCTTATGATTTCAACAAATTAGTTAAGGTATTCAATTTGGCAATGATTACTAGGGTCGATCGGTCCTATCAAAAATGATATATGCATATTACTTATCAGTTGCGTACTACATCTAAGCTTGATAGTTAACGAAATTACAACCTTGCATGCCATAGATTTCAGCAAAGTAATACCTGATTCCAATAATTGAGTTGTTATTAATTTTAAAATAATCTTGAAGCTTATTTATTCTTATATGTCTTGCCAGCTTTCCTACAAGATGCTGACGTCAACATCATCGTGTTGGACTGGAGTCGCCTTGCCAACCGCGGCTACACCACTGCTAGGAACGGCGTCCCAGTGGTGGGGCGTGGGCTCGGTCAGTTCGTCAATTGGCTGGTTTCCTTGGACGCTTCGTATGACAGGATACATTTGGTCGGCTTCAGTCTTGGTGGTCACCTTGTCGGCAGCGCTGGCCGGGAGACTGGGGCCAGAGTCCAGAGGATTACTTGTAAGAATTTTTCGTTTTTTTTTGTTACTTACTATTTTTAAATATATTTTTGCTAGTGGCTCAGGCATCTGAACTGCACTGTAGTAAAAAGTAAACTATAACGTTCGTTTAAAATTTTGTAATAATTAAAGAATTTGTTTCGTTTAACACACCATAGTACACCATATTCTTGAAAATAAACGATTTTTTTTTTCTCATATAAATTTGCATTTTTAAATAATTTCTAAAAACAAAATAAATAAAACATTTAAAAATATAAAAAAATAAGGGTCCGCCGGCATCGGTCCCAGGGTCCAAGCTACTGGTGGTTAGGGTTCCAGTGACAGGAACCTCCTCACAATGCGTGCCGTATCGAGGAGAACTGCCTTCAGAATCAGGCCCTTGATCCAGCCGCCTAACGCGAGCCTCATTAGATGTTGATCGAGGCTCTTGGCCACCAGGCAGTTGGCCGTAACAACAATCGGTACGATGACAGCCGAATCCACATTCCACATGTCGACAATCTTGTGTGCCAAGTCGAGATATTTGACTTGTTTCTCTTTCTCAGCTTTCACGAGGTTCTCGTCATGGGGAATGGTGATATCGACAATCATCGTGCGGCGCGCTAACCGATCTATCACCACAATGTCAGGCTTATTGGCTACAATAGTCCTGTCGGTGATGATAGATCGATCACAGTACAACGTGACATGGTCATTTTCGAGAACTGGGTCGGGTACATACTTGTAGTACGGTACCTCAGAACCCACAAGTTTGTATTTCAAAGCAAGTTGCTGGTGGATAATCCTGGCCACTTGGTTATGACTATGCAAGTACTCGCCGATAGCCAGACGAGAACAGCCAGAAATAATATGTTTGATAGACTCACCCGGACGGTGGCATTTTTTTATAATTATTATTATTAATTACATTGTTTATTTATTATTCGTACATCTAAAAAAACTATGTAAAATGCACTCTGATTCCTGGATTTGGAACACAGAAGCATCTTACACCACACTAGACACTAAATCTCTGGTAATACTCTCGACATTGAAAAAATTTTGACAGACAAATAGCTTACCTATTACCCCCTGACTAATGTCAGGTAGCTGTGTATATTGTACCGTTACAACTGTACTGACAGTAGTAAACATAACAGAATCAAATGTTTATTATTTTATACCTCATGTATGTACAGTCACGAGCATTATCATGTAAACAATGTAACTCTTAAAATAATGGAATAAGAGTCAAAACGAGTAAAAAGTGTATATATTTTTTTTATACGTAGCACAGCAAATTACTTTATTTCACCTGATGTTAAGTGAATATGGAATCCAGATGCGACAACAACTGGTGCAGCTTGAAAACAACGCAGCATCAGTCACCCTCACTCTGCCGGCCCACAAGGTGCCTCTTCACGCCTCGTTTGAAGGACCCCATATCATAGGAAAGAGGAAAAACTATATATATGTTAATGCTCGTGAATTTACATACAAACAATTGTAAGAAACAAAACACAATAAAGAAAACAAGTGAAAGGACGCTGCTTTCTTCAGGATAAAACTTTGGACGGACGATCTGCTCTTTCTTAAGAAATCGTTACACCAAGTTTTGAATCTACATTCTTTAAAAAAAATTTCCAGCTCTGGACCCAGCCGGCCCTCTATGGACATACAACAGCGATCGCCTCCGCAAAAGCGATGGCCAGTACGTTGAGGTGCTCCATACAAACACCGGCTTCCTAGGCTACACTGACCCCTGCGGCCACGCTGACTTCTATCCGAATGGTGGCTCAGGAATGCCTGGTTGCTTCCTCAACTCCTGTTCGCACAGCAAAGCCTATGAGTATATGGCGTCATCTGTGAAACACGACCATTTATTGGCGAATCAATGTGATACCTTGAGGGACGCCACTCGTAACAGATGTAGTGGAGATCTTAACCCTATGGGAAACAGCAACATACACAAAACTACGTAAGTGTACCATCTTATGTCATCATCACATCATTACATCACACCAGCACATTTTTATGTCCCCACTGCTGGGGCACGAGCCTTGCCTATGGATGGATAGGGAGAACGGGGCTTAAACCACCACGCGGGCCCAGTGTGGATTGCTTGTTGTTAACGACTACTAATGCAGCCGGGACCAACGGCTTAACGTGCCTTCCAAAGCACGGATGATAAATTTTTGGTCACCCATCCGATGATCGGTCTTTGCAAAAGTTGCTTAACTTTAAAAACGATACCTACTGAAATACTGAAACAAATGTTTTTGGGTAATAAAAATACTGAAGATAATTAATATTAACCTTTTATTGTCATATTTCACAGGTCCGGCATATTCCGAGTCAACACGGGAAGCATTTATCCCTACTAATATAAATAATTATAAATTTTTAATTAATTATTAGTTAGGTAATTCTCATCTTGCCATAATTTGTAAGTACAAATGTAAAGTATAATAAAAGACCTTAGTGCCACATATTATTTACTTTGGTGTATTGTTTAAATTCATATCCTTGACCTGAAAAAAAGAAAAGTGATTACTAAAAATATATTGTTTTCATATGTTCACGCGAACACTACACATTGAAATGAAACAACTTTTACGGTCTACTAGGGTTTATTTTATACATTAGTTTTAAACATATAAACATTAATTAAAACTAATGTATAAAACAAAATAAACGCGAGTAGATCCGTAAAAGTTGTTCCATTGCAATACTAAAATATCTTAAAGCAAATGCTTATGATGAGTGATCCAATCGCATCTCAACATTGAATTTATTTTTCGAATGGCTTAGCGCGGTATATAATTAAAGATATATAGCAGAATTAAAAAACTTCATTTAATAATAGATTAGTTATGATTACTGTCAAGAAACAATTTATATTCCCTCAAATCTCTTGAGTATCACTAAAATGGGTCAATTTATTACATATTAATATTGAAAATTATAAATTATACAGAATATAAAACACAACAGCTATCATGGCTCCTCACTTTCCGTTCAGAAGTGTTTTTCGTGTTCTTAAATAAAAATACTCAATTATATTAGACGCTTTGATCGTTTACTTACCCGTTTACGTTTCGCTAACCAATTCCTGACTATTGGTGCATAAAGTTTTTCGTCTTGCTGTGGTTTTGTAGAGCTTATTAAGCTGATAAGGCACGCCAATATAATGGTAATTGTGCAACCAATCGCCGTGAACCACAGGTAGGAGATGCGGTACAAGTAAGGAACGTCACTGAAAAGTTTAAAGCAAAATTATTATAAACATAATATTCAAACTGCCCCCCGACCGCCTAACTCTATCGCCATCACTCTCGCTATCGCGCTCTATAGTTTATGGCGTCATATTGTCATTTCCAAAGCGATATGAAAGCATTAAGAAAGCAATATCGAAAGCTATAGCCTATAGCTTTCGATATTGCTTTTATATCGGTTTCGAAATGACAACATTACGCCATAAACTATAGAGCGCGATAGCGAGAGCGATATCAATAGAGTTAGGCGGTAGACACCCTGGTCTCTGGCTGTTTTTTTAAAACTTCATTTTTTTTTCTTAATATTTAAAAGTCAAAAATGTGACCATATCAATGTCAGTCTAGCTGTAAAATAACAGACGAATTTCTTGCAGTATTATCTATAGGAAAATAATATAATTATTAAGAATATATTCCTTGTTAAAAATATCCGCCGGTCCTGGGTTTTATTCCGAGTAGATTGTGTTTCGTATTCTTCATTACTTAGGTCGGGTTTGTGATCAGTGATCACCAGCCCACATTTAGCAAGGATAGCGTTAAAGTCACTACCCATTGTAGCGAAGACTTGATTTCCGTCTAGTAGTTGTAGGCCAGTTGGTATATAGGCTATTTACTTTACTTATTAATATGTAATGTTGGTAATACAAAAAACCTTTCTATTTCTTCATCAATAAGGGCAGCTGGTTCAAACGTATAAGTGCAGTTGAGAGTGTATCTTGGCTTCTCGTCGAACTTGAGTAAGCCACGAGCCTGAGCTATTTGCGAGTGCGCCGCCAACCACCACGACGATGATAATCCAATAACACCACCAGCGAGAGCGCTCTGCAAATAATTGTTACAGCATCTTTACTAATAAGAACCACATGGGTAAAGTTGTTCCTTACGACGTCACTAACATTATCAATTTTAAATTACCATGGTCACTTGCTTGAAAACGAAAGTTTTTAATCAGTGCGTCCTACCCGTCATGACTTACGGAGCTGAGACGTGGACACTCACGGTAGGGCTGGTCCACCAGTTTAAAGTCGCTCAGCGAGCTATGAAAAGAGCTATGATCGGAGTTTCTCTGAAGGATAGGATTCGTAACGAATACATCCGACAGAGAACCAAAGTAATCGACATACTCGTAGCTCTAAGAATTAGCAAGTTGAAGTGGCAGTGGGCCGACCATATCTGGCGAAGAACCGACAACCGCTGGGGTAAACGTGTTCTTGAGTGGAGACCACGACTCGGTAAACGTAGTGTAGGACGCCCTCCGGCCAGGTGTGATGATGACCTGCGAAAGACTGCAGGCAGAAGCTGGATGCGTCAAGCTGAGGACAGGGCGCTATGGCGCTCATTAGGGGAGGCCTATGTCCAGCAATGGACTAAGATATGCCGATGATGATGATGATGACTTGCTTTAGAGTAATTATTAACGGGATTCTTACCATGATTATTATTTTTGAGTATTCCGATATTTCGCCGTAGTTGCAAGCGCCATGATCACGGATGTACTGGACAACCGTATGAACCCCGAGAGGTAAGAATCGAAAAGAACCGTTAATAATTACTCGAGCTACTAACATATTTGTCACAACAGTAGTTAATGTTATAATCTGAAATTTATAATCTGAAAAAATTATAATCTGAAAAAAAAAAACAAAGTGGTGAAAAAAAATCCCGCTCGGAATTTTTTCAACACTTTGTCTTTTTTCAAATTGGTGGATTGTTTCGATAGTTATGGGTAGGTAAAGAAGGTAGATAGATAGCCGGTTCCTTGATAGTTAAGATTTCAGGATTAAGTGCAATTTCACCTTCAGCATCTGTCTCAGGTAAAGGTGCAAAAGGATCCGCTATGATACAGCTAATGAATGAAAGAGGGACTTTAAATCGGCCCGACTTTTATATGTGACTAGCTGACCCGGCGGACTTCGTACCGCTTTGACAATTTCCATGACAACAAAACAAACAAATCATTTTGTATTGGAAAATTAAATCGTTTTTAGTATTTTCCGTTACTTATGATTTATGTTTCTCATCATCTATCCTTACAACTTCAAATTTCGAACTCTACGTCCCTATGAGGCCGTGTCCTAAAAGTGCATAACCTCTATATGCTTAGAAACTTTCAAATGAGGTACTACCACAGACCAAATATATAAGTCTGTGGGTACTAATCCGTATATACCAGTTACTTTGTGGTACTAATATAGTACAGACTATATGTACGGTGACTTTCAAGTTATTCCAATTTTTAAAGAGTATTTGAGTTTATAAGTGAGTTCAACCTTTTTGAATAAAATCGGATTAAGTTTTCAAACAAAAAACATGTAATTTAAATCAAAAACACTAAGGAGTATAGGAATATCAACTTCGAAGCAAATCACCGCCAAAATAACTTTCTACCCCTTTTTAACCTCGTTAGGGGATGAATTCCAATGAAATACGAAATACGTCTTCCATCAATTCTGTTAAAAAAGGTTTATGCAAAATTTGAAGTTTGGACCAAGGAATCACGTTGTACCATACAAACTTTGCCTCCCTTTTTCACCCCCTTAGGGGTAGAATTTCGGAAAATCCTTTCTTATCGAATGCTTAAGTCATACAAAAAACACACCCTCCGAAACTTGGAGGTCTCTACGATCAGCAGTTTTGGCTGTGAGTTGATCCGTCAGTCATTCAGGACAAAGCTTTTGTATGTATAGATTTCAGAAAACAATATGGTCCTTCGAGCAGGATATACTTAAAAAGTATAAAATGAGATCTGTGCGCTTTAAGTCCAGAAGTGATACATTTATAAGGTGACGATGATAAATCAATGGGAATTTATAATATTCATTTGCATAGATCATGATCTGTGGAATAAGGCAAGATCCTATCTAAATGAGTTTGATAGCGATGCGACTTTTAACGATTGAACCCATCAATGCAAAAATTGCACCGGATGGGTGACCAAATTAAAATATCTCAAACTTCTCCTGCTGCTTACCCTATTTAAGCATGATCAGCTGTTGGTCTCGGGTGCTGTAAGATAGCAGTCGGTAAAACCCAACAACTTGCTTTCGGTCATTGTTGTTTATAAGTTGACGATGGTAGTTTTATAAGATGTATTTTTACTATTCTCGTACCGTTGAATCTATGAAAGGTAAGAAGATCCCCATGAGAAACACTCCAGCTAGCGGACCCATCGAAGCTGACGTCAGACTCATTGTCAGCTGTAGCACAGATCCCAGCATTTCTACAACGAATACTAAAGCTGGAATAAAAAAAAAAATTATATTTTTTATAGCGTTAAACGTTATTAATAAGAAAATAAAATATTTCTTTAAACATTAGCGACTACATTGAAATTTATTATTTTGTAACAAACTAACCACCGTACTAATAAAGAGTATGAGCTTCGAATAGTTATTGCGTTTCGTCTTTTTAAAGTTTACTCTGTTTATTAAAACCTTAAAAGTATAGTATTATAATCAGAATCATTCTATACAATCATATTATACAGTTAATATACCTAACTAACTGTGAATATAAACTTTTACATACCAACACAAATGACACCTAGAATAACTACCACCGCACGAATTAATATTTGAGTTTGTTTATGAGTGAGTTTCTTGAAGAATGGCTTCCAAAAATCTTCCAAAACAACCGCTGCCATAGAATTGAGACCGGTAGACAGGGAACTGAAATAAAATTTATTCTAAACCATTGAAAATTAAATTTGCTCGCAACATTTGTGCTCTTTTCTATCTATATCTCCATGAAAGAAATGTAAGTTTTTTCTATTATATTACATATCACTAAGGCTACTAACGTGTTCGGGTTATGACAGTGAAAGCTAAAAAACTTTTAAATGCCATACTCGTGGATGACATAATATCTTGTGCTCTTTCTTACTTTCTTGCTTGGAATACAGAAAAGATGAAAGTCCACAAATAAATTACCTAAGTGCAGCACTAAAAACACCGGCGACGAATATACCAGGCATTCCCTTCCACTCGGAGAGTACGTCCATGACCAGCAATGGGAGCAGTTGGTCCTTCGCAAGAGCCAATCTTGAGTCCAGGGGATCGCAGTCATAATACCTGGCAAAGGCTAGTAGACCGCTATAGGCGCATATCAGAACTATAAATGTGACTCCGCCCAGGAAACCCCAAACGGCTCTGAAAATAAACCGCATTTGTTAATGTTTAGCAACATGCGGGTCTCTAAGTCCGGGGACGCTGAAAATGCCGCCTGTGGCAATCAACTCTCTCCAAAAAAAACACGCGGGTCGGCAAGGTGAAGACGGTTAGTGAGATACAGTCCTGCTCCACTACCTGTCTTCGCATCTGGACTACGCATCGCTTAATATCAGGAAAAAGGAGTTAATCGCCTAGTGATAAAAAAAAATTTTTCTCTTAATTAGTTTGAAATATAAAGTAGGCAGGTGGGTCAACTAAGATACTGATCGACCAGTTATGACAAAACTTACGTAAAATAAAAACCCCATTAAGGATTCTCGATTGGAAAATAGGTCGATAGGAGATTCACTCGAGCCAGTCGCTTTGATATGATTTTAGGTTTAATTTTATGTCAGTTTTGATCATAAAAAAATTGTGCCTAAAATATATGTTTTGAACCATGAAAAAAAGGAATTTTACACGATACTCGAGTGGGTACAGTAATATTTTAAAAAAATACAAGAGGAGATACATTATTTATTTTATAACTTTTACTCTGTGAATAATTCCCAAGTAATAAAACAAAAAATGATGTTACCTCTTTGATGACTTCAAATCGGACAACGATAAAAATCTTTGCATCATCGATTGATTGACAGCAATATTTCCAATCCAGTAGAATGCAGAACCAATAGATACGGAAAAAATAGAATGTCGCTCAGTGAAATCTATAGTCAACCTGGTGAATGAATGTTTTTATTGTTAACAAACAAATGACAATCATTTTGCTCACAATATTTTTTTTATAACTGGCCATTACGAACTTACGAAGGAAACTCTATTCTGCCAGTGTTCCAATTTCTACTCATTACTTCTTGAAAGCCCCCAACAATAATAGTACCTTTGATGATCACCAATATCATTGCACCAATCATCACAACGGTCTGTATGACGTCCGTCCACACTACTGCTTTCAGACCACCCTAAAAATTTTTTTTTTTGTAATATGCACATAGTTTGTGTATCTTATGAAAAAGCAACCGTTTTTTATGGCACAGGAAAATAAAATAACACAAATTCCTTATAATGAAAGAATGGGGGACGCCTTAGACTAAGCAGTACATAACGGACAATGAATAATCATAAAATAGGTAATAAGAGCAGATGAGGAGAAGACGAACCGGGAATCTTTGGGGCAGTAAGTGTTATATACTTACGTATTTTAAAAGACATAATTGTTATGATGTTACTTACCAAAGTCGTATAAAATATGCAAACAAAACATACTATTGGAGTAACAATGTGAATATTTGCTCCCGTAACTGAAATAAAAAATACATATTTACTATCCAACATGTAATCTATCGTTTATAGATTGTTTTAATTATTACTTTTTGCGTGTTGTTACCTTGATTAAAAGCTAGGGCCGGTACATAGATTACTATAGGCAACCAGGCAATCTGCAAGTAAATAATAAATTTTATTGTAGTTTTTCTTTAAAAAATGCACTACTCTCGCAAATACTCTTTACTTTTAGCTCTAGTGAGTTATGGTGCAGGCTAGCGTAAACATCTTCATAGTATTTTAACGTAAATCAAGGTTCAAGGGACTTCTACTCACCAAATAAACACTGAAAATCAGCGAACCAAAGACTCTCACTCGTTTGTCATATCGGAGTTCAAGATACTGAAAATTAAACAAAATACATAAAAAAGTGACAAATGCTTAGATAAATAATACGTTTTTTTATTTACACAAGAGGAAAATACTCGGCCTACATCTCACCAGATGGTAAGTGACGACAGAAATCCAACCTATCCTATTAGAGTCTTGTAGCCTTCGTTGGGACCTAATGGGTCTGGGACCTGTAGGCTTAGCCAAAGTAACATTAAGAAAACGATAGCAAAGTTCGAAAAGAATAAAATGTATGGGATTGACATAAGCCGCGCTAAATCACGTGGTCAATCTTATGTCAATCCCATACATTTTATTCTTTTCGAACTTCGCTATCGTTTTCTTAATGTTACTTTGGCTACCGCCACTTGACTGGTCTATCCACCAACACCATAGAGGTAGCAATCCTTCTTCATCATCGAATTGTTATTGTGCGCTTTAGACACAAATTTTAATATTCTGAGCCAGAATACGTACACATATTTTATTTGTGTCTATTGGTAGCTACTAGGTGTTCCTCAAAAGTTTAAGACCACATAATCAAGATAGCGGTAACTCGTGGGTGAGTAAAAATAAGAAATATTCTTGCCTCATAAGCTGATGTAAGTTGCAGCTCATGCAAGACGGGCAAAAACGAGTGAAATATTATAAAAGACATCAATAGAGCTCCAATCAAGAAGAACATGTATGGCGTCCCGTACACGTAGAGCTCAGTTGGAGTGCCCAGTAGGGATATACCTGAAATAAAACTGACAAAATTCTTGTTACATTATCTACTAAGACTGATGTTAGTAAATTATGAAACTCAATTGACGATATTATGTACAGTAGGGACCTGAGATGAAACTGACGGAGTTCATGGTGCTTAATTGTATATTAAAACTGATCTTGGTAATTTAATAATACCTAGTATTCAATTGGCGGTTTTTGATATATTTTAATAAGAATCTAACTTTCAGTAGGGAAAAAACTACAAACTTCAATACACTTCATGGTTTAAAAGTATTTGTAGATGCGGCTTAGGCTTAGAATGCAATGCAAGTCCATATCAAAGAGAGATTATATAAGATAGAACTATTCTAAAAAGTATAAAAAAAAAACAAAAAGGGGTAAAATAAGGTTACATATAGTCGCTACGACTTGCTTGCCGTTCGTGATACCAAGCCATATCGTGGCAGAGAAGGATGGTACTAGGTTTTTTGTGTGTATACCTCCCCTCCCCTCGCCGAGTTTTTAGTATCTAGGGAAGAGGAGGAGAGTCTCACATATCCCAGGGTCGCCCCTAGCCCCAGTGTATGCGCAAAGCATTTTACTTAGTTTAAAAAAAGAGGAGCTGCTTTAATCCGACATATTGTAGTTAGCTTTCACTCAATAGAATAGTGAAAAAAAATCGCCCCGTAACCAGCACCTCGCTAAGCGTTAGCTTAGCTTGTGTACTATAAGTAGGCTACCACAAACTGTAAAATTTATTCAATAGACTTTAAACTTTATAAATAAGACATATGGTTGAACATTTATGGAAGACATTTGATAGTTTTGGATAGGTTGATGTGCCGGCCTATGTACTTGTAGATCTCGCGAGTTTGTAGCTTACTTTCTAAATAACTTGTACACATATAGAGTTAATAGTTTTTTTGTATTGATAAGCTACACCAACAGTAATACACATTAAACAATCGCAATGGTTTTATTTATAAAATTATGTCCTCTATAATATGTGGTAGCTGTGATCTCTATAAGTCCATCTTTCTTTAGTTTGGTAATTTACGTTACATGTCAGGTTACAGGTCGAAAGAAAAGTAAATTCTTTTAGACCGTCACTAAAAATAATAGTAACGAGAAGTTATTAATGATAAAGATATTAGAACATATTCCTGTTATTGGCCTTAAGCTATTACATTCCGAATTTAGAACAGTAATTGTGTCTGTTGAACTGAACCGTTATTCAACCTTAAAATACCACTAACCTGGCAACCAGAGAGAAGCAGACCGGCACCAACTTCATATTTCTTCCGCCCATCAAGTAGTCTTGTGTTGATTGTTGTTTCTTAACACACCCGAAAAATATGCCAATCCCCCCACAAACGGCCAGCATCACCACAAACACAACGTAGTCGTGCCACGTGAAGTGTTGTATCGACTTTCTAAACGCAAACACATCTAGTTTTTCTTCACTAGACATGCTGGAAACTGAAATAATGCCCTATTAATGAATTGAAAACAACAACCACCGAATTAAAAAACAGGCAGCAATATTGATAGAAGTTAAGTAGGTATTTGCACCTTATACAAGGGAAAAGACTTGAAAAATAAAAAAAAAATTAGTAAGTATTTGTTGCTACCAATCAACACCAGCTACAGTTGCCAACTGGATGGCTTCAATGGCAACTTAACCGTCCCCTTTTAAATGAACGTCCAATGTACGTGATGAAGTATGAACCATGTTGTCTTCTCGAGCAATCATTCAATTCGCTCACCGCAATCTTCCTACGCATTCGAGGCTATTTTAGTTAAATCGACCATTTCCTTTTCTGTCTTAAAATAGATCCGAAACCCGGTATTAGGTAGGGGATAGGACGTGTGAACTGTGGCAAGACTAGAAATGTTATATAGGGCAAACACTAGTATGTAAACATTATGTTCCATTGCCAACCGATCGGAAACAAGCAATGGGCCAGCGTGATTCAAAACACTCAAAAGTTACTACTCATAATCAAAGTAGTTTTAACCGCCTCTGTGGTCTAGTGGCTAAGACCACCGGTTTAGACACAGAGGTCCCGGGTTCGATTCCCAGTGGGGGTACATGTTTGTGTACTCGGTTTGATTGGTGGTAGGGCTTGTTTGTCCGCCTGGCTAGCTACCACCATCTTATCTAAATATGTCGCCATAACATTAATGTTTGTAACATTGTTGTGTTCCGGCAACTAGAGATAAGATAGCCAGTACCTCACTAGTTGAGGATCCCGGGTGAAGTGCGCTTCCATCATTGGCCTTATCATCACTTAACATCAGGTGAGATCAAGGCACTGTGCTTACCCTTAAAATACATATATATATAAAAAAAGTAAAGTTACAGTGAAAGGTTGGAGCCCAAAGAAACGGTAAGAATTTGATAGGTTGGTGATGAAAGGTAACAATCCAGACGAACTTAACTTAACCCTACTATCAGCTATATTATATACTGACCAATGAGATTTTAACACTTATAAGTAACATTAATAGTTCTGTCTTTTAATGTCATGATGATAATGATATCATCGTCATCATCATCAACATCTCAGCCTAAAGACGTCCACTGCTTAACAAAGGCCTCCCCCAAGGATCACCACAACGGCCGGTTATGTGCTGCTCGCATCCAGCGGCTGCACACGACCTTTATAACTAACTACAACTACAAACTACTTTGTGTTTTTCTTTGGTTTGCCTCTTTGGTTGTAGCTGTTATTGGGTAAGTAAAACAATATATTTAATAGTTTAAGTATAGCTAACAGCTTACAATTTCACTTACGTAGTAATAACAATATAATAATCTATAGAATTTATCACATGTTAAGTAGATCTTGTTACGACAAGATCTACTACAAGAACAGAACTTGTTCATAATAATAGCAGTTGCTATTCCAAGCTACTAATAGTTGTTTTAAATTCGTCAGTTAATATAAAACTTACACGTTAATTAGAAAACTGTTTGTTTATACTTTACAAAGTCAAGTCATTTAGAAAAATGATTAGGTTTTTAAGCATAAGCGGATTGGAGTTTTTATTAAAAAAAAAAGATAAAATCACATTAAGCTTTAATGTTGAGGCATCTGGCCGGGATTTACTGCGAATGCCTGTTACAATCCTACTAGTGAAATTATTCCATCGGTTTTTCTGATTTAGATTATCGCCTTTTTCATAGAAATATTTGATATTATTCTAATCTAAACGGCGCTAGATTAATAGTAATACATTAATTCACATTGTATATAGATAAAAAATATTCGATTATTTATTTCTCAATCATTATTTGTTTTACAAAGATGTTTTTGAGTAGTGGCTTTACGTGTTTTTCTTTGGTTTGCCTCTTTGGTTTTAATGCGGGTAAGTAAAATAATATATTTAATAGTTTAAGTATAGCTAACAGCTTACAATTTCACTTACGTATTAATAACAATATAATAATCTATTGAATTTCATGTTAAGTAGATCTTGCTGCCATAAGCAGAACTTGTTCCTAAAAATAGCAGTTGGTATTCCAAGCTACTAATAGTTGTTTTAAATTCGTTAGTTAATATAAAACTTACACTATAATTAGAAAACTGTTTGTTTATACTTTACAAAGTCAAGTCATTTAGAAAAATGATTAGGTTTTTAAGCATAAGCGGATTGGAGTTTTTCATATGCATTTTTTTTGCTAGCGGTAATATGGTAGCGGTAATAAGCAGATAATTATGATGAAAATTCTTTAATTTATAAAAAGATCGTCGATCCACATTGTTGTTCTGTCACTAGGAAAATAAAAATATTTCCATATTTTGTTTACTGCTCATTTTTATCTGTCATATTGGATAACGAATGCCGAATGCAATTTGATAAGTATTGGTTTAATGTCAATGACGTATTGTTGACATTGGATAAGGCTCACTTAAGTACGATTGTTAGTAGAAACTGTTGACAAAAAATAGCACAGGTCGGATACTATATTCAACGTCTTCTTGTTGGCGACCATCATGGCCACTACCACACAGCTGCTCTGAATAGATCGTGGGTGCTCTTATTATATTACTGCGTAAGTTGTAAGTACGTAAGTTTTCCCAGACTTCTTCATTACACAAAAGAATTTGGTGACTCGTTTCTTTGTCGCACCTCCAAAAGATGGAATAGTCTACCAGCACACGTTTTCCCTCCTTCTTATGATAAGGGGTCCTTCAAACGAGGCGTGAAGCACCTTGTGAGCTGGCAGAGTGATGAACTGATGCTGCGTTGTTTTCACACTGCACCAGCTTTCCTCGCGTCTGGACTCCATTTCCACTTAACATGTGGTATGAAGTCATTGGCTGTGATATGTATAAAAAAAAAAGATAAAATCACATTAAGCATTAAGCCGGCATCTGGCCGGGATTTACTGCGAATGCCTGTTAAAATCCTACTAGTGAAATTATTCCATCGGTTTTTCTGATTTAGATATCGCCTTTTTCATTGAAATATTTGATATTATTCTTATCTAAACGGCGCTGGATTAATAGTAATACATTAATTCACATTGTATTTAGATAAAAAAATATTCGATTATTTATTTCTCAATCATTATTTGTTTTACAAAGATGTTTTTGAGTAGTGGCTTTACGTGTTTTTCTTTGGTTTGCCTCTTTGGTTTTAACGCGGGTAAGTAAAATGACATAATAGGGGTTAAAGTATGAAATTTCCGTTTTATTGTATTAGGTACTTCGAATTGACATAGAACCTTCATGGTTTGAGATTTTTGAGTGAAACTTTTATCACATGGTACCTATGAAGTTCTTCTTTTAAAAAATGTGCAACATTCGATTATCGACTTTCAGTTGTTTTTTTATTCAGCTTAGACAAGAAAGATGGATACTTCGAAAATTAGAGTTATTTTTGAATACGAGTTTCGACGCGGAACTAACGCGGCAGAAACAGCTCGCAATATCAATGTTGCGTTTGGAGAGGGGACTGCTAATGAACGCACCGTGCGATTTTGGTTAAAACGCTTTGGTGATGGAAACTTTGATTTGAAGAACGAACCACGTGAAAGACCGCCCATACAGGTGAATAACAATGAATTGAAAGAGATGGTGGAAGCCGATCCGAGTCAAACTACCCAGGAATTAGCGGCATGGTTTAACGTTACCTTACCAACAATATTGACTCATTTGCGTCAAATCAATAAAATAAAAAAAATATGAGAAATGGGTGCCTCATGATTTGACTGATCTGCAGAAAGAAACGCGTGTTGAAACTTGTGTTACCTTGTTGAATCGATACAGAAATGAAGGAATATTGGATCGAATTGTGACATGTGATGAAAAGTGGATTCTTTACGATAACCGTAAGCGAAAAATGCAATGGCTGACCCCAGGTCAAACGACGCAACAGTGTCCTAAAGCAAAGCTTACCAATAAAAGGGTAATGGTAACTGTTTGGTGGTCTCAGCATGGTGTTATTCACTGTAGCTTTCTCCGATCTGGTCAAGCAATAACGGCAGATGTCTACTGTGCCGAACTTCGAACAATGATAGCAAAACTAGCAGTGAAACAGTCCCGACTCATGAATCGATCTTCACCATTATTGCTCCATGGTAACGCGAGACCTCATACAGCACGAGAAACCGTTTTAACTCTACAGGAACTGCAATTAGAAACCATTCGTCACCGGAGGACGAATACGAATGGCGAATACGGAGGTATTCGCCAGACCCTGCTCCAACGGACTACCATTTTTTTCGTGATTTGGACAATTTTCTACGTGATAAAAAGTTTTCTTCTCAGGAGGCAGTACAAAATGCTTTCACACAGTTTGTCGAATCTAGATCACGAGAGTTCTATCGCAAAGGCATAAATGACCTTCCTATTAGATGGCAGCAATGTATCGATAATAATGGTAATTATTTTGATTAAATAAATATGTTAAATTAAAAAAAAAGAATTTAAATTTTTCAGTACAAATCGGCAATTTCATACTTTAACCCCTAATATTTAATAGTTTAAGTATAGCTAACAGCTTACAATTTTACTTACGTAGCAATAACAATATAATAATCTATTGAATTTCATGTTAAGTAGATCTTGCTACCATAAGTAGAACTTGTTCCTAAAAATAGCAGTTGGTATTCCAAGCTATTATTAGTTGTTTTAAATTCGTTAGTTAATATTAAACTTACACGTTAATTAGCAAAACTGATTGTTTATACTTTACAAAGTCAAGTCATTTTAAAAAATGATTACGTTTTTAAGCTTAAGCGGATTGGAATTTTTCATATGCATTTTTTTTGTTAGCGGTAATAAGTAAACATGGTGAAAATTCTTTAACTTAAAAAACACATTACAAATTTTTGTTTTATAATCGAACGGAATGTTTTAACCATTTTCGTATGCTTGTCTACTATTCTAGTTATTTCTTATCAGTTTAACTGATGATAATTGTTCTAATAAAATATATGTGGGGTTATTTTGCATTTTATAGAGGTTTTAAAAAATGCTTTTAAACCCAACTCTTCGAAAAATAAAACAGATCGGTTTAAAACTAATAGTAAAATAGCTCTAATAAAATGTTTAAAAATAAATATCTATTCACTGCACAGCTAAGCCGGTTGAATCCCCTGTTCTAAGGAAGTTACACCATGGTCAGCGATTTCAATATGCAACCGATTCCCGTGGAGAGAATCACTTCGTTGACCTGTGGGTGACTTTGGATGACATGAATCAGGCAGCTAGATTTGATCCTGTAGCTACTAATGTTTATCATTTATTTACAAGGTAATCGATTTATGAATATAATTAATTTGTACCAAACCTACCCTTATAAATTTGAATACTACCACTTTTTAATATCAGTATTTTCGTTTGAGAGCTAGAGCTAGAATTACAGACAGATACACATGAGCAACAAAGTTTTTGCTTACCGCCTTTGTAGTGTTGTGATTAGACTACTGGTTTCTGATCGAAAGGTCCTGGGTTTAACCTTTAGAATGCCGGAATACCAGACACAATAAAATTGTAATTGTTTGGCACGTGGATCCACGTTCCGGCATACCGAAGGTTAATTTTCAGCTGAGAGTTCATTAATTGTACTCGGTTTGGTTGGTGGTGCTTATTTAAATTTGAAGCCCACGTGGCCAGCTATTACTTTCTTATCTAACATTGCCATAACGATAACATCCAAGTAGTATTGCATGATTCTCAGCAGTTAAGGATTCCTGGAAAAACAAGCTTCCATTTTTGACTTAATCATGACTTGTCATCAAAGAGTTGTTGACCAAGTGCTTCATGAAGAAATAAATTAATACTGGTTGGTTTAATTTACAGAGCCAACCCGTCCGTAAGCCAACCTCTAGTGCTGAGCAACGCAGCAACACTGCAGCAAAGCAACTTTGATGGTCAAAAACGGACAGTGGTCTTAGTACACGGGTGGAGAGACTCGGCCGTTTCTGAACTCTATTCTGTGTTAGTCCCAGGTACATATTATCTAAGCCATTATGATCTCACATATTATGGCAAGAGAATAACGGGAAATGGACGATTTTCACGTTCGATAATTTGACAGTTAAGTGGTTAACCTTTCGGTAACAACCACTGGCTGTTAGTGACGCGGCACGTGATTTCTCTGTTAATTGCGTTGTTTCTATTATTGTTGGCTAATACTTACGTAGAATAACGCGCAATGAACTAGCAATTCACTTGCCGTGTCGCAAGACGCTCGTGCTTTTGACTGAGGTATCAACGTGCTCGAAGTTTCAATGCATAGTTTATGCCTTAACATAAATTATACCTATTCTTCTACAGTCCTTCTCGCCGCTGCAGACGTGAACGTCATCGTGGTAGACTGGAGTTCAGGAGCTAGTTCCATCAACTATAGACTGGTGATCCTCAACACCATTTCATCTGGTAGCGCGGTGGCCCAATTCATCGAATGGTTGAACCAAGCCAGTGGTAGTACCACCTCGCAATACCATTTGGTTGGCCATGGGTTTGGTGGCCACCAAGTTGGAATTATCGGCAGGAACTTACAGGGCAGTGTCAGTTACATAACCGGTAAGTTAGACAGCACGTAATTTTGTTATTTTATTTTACGATGCTATATTTTTAATGAGAATCAAAAATAGCACTTGAAAAAGACGAGTTGCCTTAGCTGGGCCTCGAAACAACTCATCCGTAAATCCCTTCCGCAATCAGAGCCACTGATCTTCTTTAAGAGCTAAAAATTGGTTCTCTAGATTAATTTTCAAGGTATTAATTTTTTTTCGGCGGGCTGGTTAGAACCACGATAGCTCAATTGGAAGAGCACCTGACCCTGTATATCAGAAGGGTGCAGGTTCAAATCCTGCTCGTGGAAATTTTTTCAACATTTGTGTTTTTGTAATTTGTTTCGCAACAAAGTTAGCGTTAAAATTATATAAACAAAACAAAAACATTTTGTAACATTTTAAGCTTTTATCTAAGTCTGGCGCCATAATACTCGTAACATTGTTGCATTTTTGTGTTTTGCCAGTTAGCGCGCTTCTATTTTAGGTATCATCGACACTACACCATCAGGTGATGATACGAATGGAGAGAGAGACTTTTTGTTTATATGCAATGTTTCAAATTCAGGTTTAGACCCTGCCCTTATCGGTTGGGTCAACAACATCTACCGTTTCCTACCCGACGATGGTGTCTACACTGAAGTCATCCACACCAACTACGGCATCAATGGGTACCTAGGTGACCTCGCCCAAGTCGACTTCTATCCCAACGGTGGGATTGCCATGTCCGGCTGTGACTCCAACGAGTGTGATCATGCTAGGAGCTATTTCTATTTCGCGGAGTCTATAACCCATGGAGGTTTTACTGGGAGGCAGTGCTTGAACTATTACGCTGCCGTGCTTGGATTGTGCGATAATTTACCGGGGAGGCTTCAGATGGGAGGTCTGGAGCCGAAACTTGGGTAAGAATAGCTTGCTGTGCCTTTGAAAGTCTAATTTGAGCATTATATTATTTCAGATTAAAATAATGTAACTAGTTTTCTGGATACTTTTGGATCTATGTCGATTAGAAGTTTTTACAATGACTTTAAATGATGGTAATTACTTTAGACCTATCGAAAGTATTAGGATACTAGTTACTTACTTTAACTTTACTATGAAAATTTCTTCATCTGTAGCTTTAAGTTAGATCGACGTCTAACTGCCGCATGCCGTAGTCAGTGATGTCAATTAACGAAATGATACTCAATACCTAAACTGTTTATTCCAATAAGGTTCTTACGACCACAATGATAAATCATAGGTGCTAAGTTGTCATCTCTGACATATTTCCTTTTGTATTTCAGACAAAGGGGCGTATATCTGCTGGAGACTAACGCATCACCACCATTCTCTCAAGGTTAATCGACAAAGGAAATAAACGTGTCCAAAATGACTACAATTTAATTTATTTAAAAATACACTTCAGCAATAGCGTTTACATAACTTAAAGCAATAAATAGGATCAGTGGCGTTCATCCACGCTCTCACTTAGCGGCAAGCTTATTAACTAATAATTATTTATTAGCTTATTAATTACTATTGTTTGTACTTAGTTAATTCGGAGTAAATATTATATCACAATTGGTTGGGATGTTTTAGGTGCTTAGGCCCCCTTTGAGCGCTGTCTGGAGGGCTAGCCTCTTCGCTTTTGACGGTGGTTGCCTCTGAAGAGATTGGTTTGGTAGAATTCAACTTATTGGGTAGGTCTAAGAGGCTCGATAGAAAGGCTACACCTTGCTCAGCTGTCTGATAGATTTCCATAAGGAACGATTCGGCGTTGAATCCAGTAGTGTCTTCGGTGTTGTCTTCGCTATCTTCTTCTGTGGTTCTGTAATGATATATATTGCGTTTTAAGACACAGAGATTTGAGTAAAAGTTACTATGAAATTAGGTAGATTTCCAGTCATATTTAGTGATGCACGTGACGTCATTCTTATTTAATTCAACTTATTTTCCCTATCAGTGGTCTTAATTAAAATAGGTTTAAAAAAATAATCGAATTCGATAACACCGTCAATAAATATATGATTTATTTAAGTTTAATCATGGGCTGTTTGGGTTACGATCGTAAAATTTATGCATTTTTAATTATATCAAGTCCAGCAATGTACCAACCACAGATGAATGGTTTTATTGTATAATTTAGAAATTCTTCAGGACATGCCTTATATTAGGCGAAAATTCTGATGGTTGTCTGCCCGTGACCACGGGTAGTGAAACTGGATCTTAACGTTGGTTTTAAAAGGTTTACCTAAAAGGTGGATTGCGTTAGTCTTTGTTAAAAAACTTTGCTTAAAATGGAACGCGAAACTTTAAAAAAATCTTCTGTAATTCTCTGTTAAGGTAACTTACGATTCAGTTTCGGCCGGTGGTTCCTCCATTTCCATTCCTCCAGACTTAGACCTGAAACAGCCAATAGGGAACTCAAGCTGCTTGTCTCCAAGGATGCGTGGCTCCAGCTCCAGACAGCCCCTCAGTCCATCAGATGTAGGTGCCATGTCACTGAACTTGGCACAAACTTGTGCGAATTTGCCGAACACTTCGAGACATATTGGTGCAGGGTTGGTACCTGTGGGAATAACAAAGCAATCTTTCAGATATTGGTTTCAAACCGTCAAATAACAGAAGTTTATTATGTTTAATGTACTGGACTTATCAGCGTAATTAGGTTTTAAGAACGGACGGGTTTTCAAGTAAAAGATGTAGAACAAATTTGGAGATTTTTCTAGAGGGTGGCATCATTTCACCGGTAAAGTGGAGTGGAGTTGACTTTCTTATTGTCACTGCCGGGCAAAATCCTTCCCACGTGGGTAATAGGGCCAAAACCCAGGACGCTCTCACAATGTGCGTTAGTGGGTTCACCTAAACCAATTTCAGGTAAAATAACCAGGTAGGTGCATACGGCCCAATCGTGTTGTAAAAAAAAATACAGCATTATATTAATATACATTTTTTTTACTATTTATTATCTATGTACGCTGTAGGCAATTAAAAAATAATGATCCGTAGAAGTCAAACGTTTGATTAAAGTTTCTAATAAGATAATAAGTACACGTCTTACTGGTATAGCAACTTTCATTAGAAAGTTTTAGTGCTTGTACTTCGGTCGTTTATTTTAATCTTGAAAACATCTAGACTTAAAATCGGGGTTAATTAAGTGCTTGTTTGTTTCGTTAACAATTACTCAGTGTTAGCCTTAACCCGTTGTATGGTAAAAGACTTCTCACATGAATTGTTATTTTTGTAAATGTTATTATGTGTGTGTAATATTTGTTAATAAACACATTGATAAAAGACCTGTTAACCTGGCAAGAAAGCTAATTGCTTACGTTAAAAAAAAATATAAAAAATATAAAAAAAAATTCAAGCTGACCGGTGAGTCACTAAGGTTTTTGTAGATTATGTTTTATATAGTGCAAAATGTGTAGCATAGCACGGGGACACGCACTAGTGCGTGATGCTGATCCCTCTAGAAAACCTCCAAAGGGGCTTCGTTTCACACGGGTTGAGGAACCCTTTAAGTTTCTCGCCGCCCCCAATAAAGCCCGATGAAGCTGAAAACGTCGTCTGAGGCAATCAGCAAAATATCTCCAAAAAAAGCCTTTATACTCGTATTATGTACAGATCACCGTTTTTGAAGTTTCGTTTTAGCCATATAGAAAATAAAGAAAAAGTTCACCTTACGTAATTTCCGATTAAATATATATGTATATACATTTTGAGACATCATATCCATTACAAATTAATAATTACCTTGTATTTTAGCCGTGTGTATGAGGTTCTTGCCGTATGAAACATTCACTGAGAAGCCATCGTCTGGTGAAAGGTATTTCATATGAACGCAGCCTGAAATGTTACAAGAAGCATTGTTAATGATAGCTAAACATTACATTTACCATTTTATTCTAGCATAAAAGCTATGTTCACATGTTGAACCGGGGTGTATGGCAAACTCTTTAAAATAGTGTTGGTGTCCTAGGCATATCTATACTCTACTGGGTTATATATTGGCAGGTCTCAGCATTGCCAACCTTTTCTGATGGTCTTTGTTAGAGAGGTTACGTAGGTTTTAGTAGATGCATATTGCCTTCTCGTCTCGACAGGCACCTTAACGCTGGTAGGTAAGGAGGATGATACATACTCGCACTGCTTCGTATTTATTTATTTACTATACGGTACAAAAGCACCTTACAAACTAAAAAAATAATATATTAGAACAGTTTTATAGAGATTTCAATATAAATTTGAAAGCCTTATATCGTACACAAGGTCCAATTAACAATTTTACTATATCAAACCCATAGTATTGGATAGAGCGTTATAGATTATCTCGAGATCAAAAAAACGCTGCAAGTGGCAAGTGCACTCAGTCCGGAGTCCGAGTTCCGGAGGTCCTGTGTTCAATTTGCAGGTCGGGCAAAGTGTATTCGCAGTTATTAGCAAATTTCGATGCATAGCCCGAATTTATAATCATTAACCTGCATTAAGCACGCATAGTGATAGATAATGCATTGGCTTTTTATTATTTACTATAAAGTACCTTTTTATTTTAGCGCTGACTTGTTTTCGTACCCAGCTCGTATGCGGGCTTTACTTTCTACTTACAAAGAAAGGCGAATCTAAAGCCTGGGAACTCGGCTCGGGTTGAATATGTCGTGGCTGGTAGAATTGCGTTTTGTTACCACACGACCTTCAAAGGGTAAGGTTAACTTGGTTGGTCGTACCTGGTCCGCCAAGGTCTACGAAGGTGATGTTGAAGTTGACGCAGCACACGCAAGCGGGGCCTTTGCAGGCGCAGCTTCTGTCGTTCTGTTCGGTCCGCTTCTCCGCTACTTCAATCAGCTTCTTCCCATCTTCGAAGTTGAAGTAATCTGTGGAAGATATTTAGAAAAAGTTTGGCTAGCGGTGCTAAGAACTCAAAAATATTAACCTATTGGATACAATTATAGTAAGTATGTAAAATATACGTAAGTAGATGCGTAAGTGTTTCATTTAATGTGCGTTTACGTTACAAATATTTGCTGTTTGCGTAAAGTTATTTTTTTTTCCGTTGACACATACTGTGCTCAGTTCGATTAGTGGATAGTAGATAGGCCTTGGTTTAAGTCCGTCCCTCCGACTAGCTTTTATGAGCTTGTCCAAGTCTATCGATACAACAACTTAAGAGCGTTTATGTATCCCTCAGTCGTTGAGAACTCCGGGTTATACGATTAATTTAATACGCTAATTAATATGCTAGTTAATACGTTTCTATCGTGTAACATTCAAAGCTGTAGCCTAATTCTTATTTATCATCAGATATTATGAAGTCAAGCTCAAATCCCAATTTATTTATTGCATATTTTCATAGTAATTATAACAAAAGATGACAATGATTGCAAATATAATGTAATCATGAGACACTGCAAGGGTGTTCGCAATATATTGCGCTAAACCTTATACATCATAACAATTATTCTCTTTAAGTGTTACTCTTCCCCACAGTGCAATCATTTTCGTCCAATTGGAATAAAGACAAAAGAAAACCCTGCCAAAATTATTCAACTACGCGACAGATTCGTAAGGAACCTCCTTCGTTTATATCATAGTAAATGTAGGTAACAATTACGGCGCATACGACCACATATTCTATTGTACTCTTTCTAAAGACCGTGACTCAAGAAAGCAGTTGTAAATGTGTCACCCTTTCATACACAAACGAGGGTCGTCAGCGTTTCTTTCATGCGGTCACGCAACTGCCGTAACCGAGGCGAAATGGTTTACATAATGTCGCGGAGTCATGTCTCTCTCATGTTAATCATAACCCGCCTAAATGTCCAGCCACTTTCCAGTTTCTACTTTCACTGCGCTTATGCATGCTATACGGTTATGCTCGCAGACAAAAGACTTCATCCATAGTTGGCAATTGTGTAATGTATGTTTGGTAGGCGTTATTGAGGCATAATAATATGATGCAATGCAATGATTTGTTATAATTTATGCTATATTACGTAATGTATTTTCAAAGATTAAAATGTTAAGCCAAATTATTCACGTCGTTTAGTAAAAACTATGTTTAATTTTTTTTAAGTTACTTTCTTAAACAATTTCTGATTTTTACTAGAGTACTGTAGTGGTACTGTATGACATTTTGGAAGTTGAAACTTTCAGCTGATGTAAATTTGTTAACTTAGATTTTTTCATTTTGTTTTTTTTTACATGTTGTCTATATTTTTTGTGTTTATTTGTAATGGAAAGTGTCCTGCTATGATAGGTCATTTTCAATATTTTTGAGGCTGTAAGGGAGAAAAGAGCTGGACACTTGCTGAGTTTCTTGCCGGTTTTTCTCAGTACAAGATCTCCCGCCCAGAGTAGACTTACAAACCGATGGCATAGTGACATTCACAAGAGCTACTTGTAGCATAAACTGAATAAATGATTTTGAATTTTGAATTTTGAATTTTCAACTAAAACATGATAATAATTTCGTTAATAATGTAATTAATAATTTAATATTGACCATGATAGTTTGATTACAATTCATATGATTGTAAAGTCCACAAACAAGCAAACAAAAGACATAAACGCATTACATATTAAAAGGTTTATTAAATATTTATTTTTAGTCAATATTTATTTTACTTTAAATAATAAACATAATTAACTGTTTTTCACGTTTCTTATCTTATCTTAAGCACTTAACACAAGAAAAATGGTTTCGTCCACGTTACTTATCACCCCTACGCATAAGCAGCTATTAGCAATGCGCAATGCATTGCAACCGACAAAAACAGTTGCAAGTCCATTTCTAATTTAAGTGCACAATCAATCATATACTTTCTAGTCGAACACTCCTCGGGTACTCACCTAAAATGTTAACACAGTGCGCCACAGTCAACACTGCGAACAACAGCGCAACTGTCAGCTTCGGTGTCATCGTGCCGGCGCCGAAAGAAGTACTGAATTAATTGAAAAAAACAGCGGAATGAACACAAATTTCTCGTCTCGATTAATTCCAACCTCCGTAAGTAAGGACAAGCCGGTATCTCAGGTTCGAACGTCGTCGCCGCCGAGCGAACACTGATCCTTTCCAACAATCTCACTCGGCCCGTTTCACCTCACTCACAATAGAAGGTGAAATTTAAATAAAGCATAACGCAGCAATAATGACATGCACTAGTGAGATGCACCGAGAAAGCAAGTTATAGAGTGTTTTACGTTTTCGCGTTTTTTTATGGATCACACTAAAAGGGGTGACTGTGAGTTCCCAAAGAAATAACGTGTAAATTGTAGAGATAGTACACTTACTATTTCAGAAATGATATCTATAGATATAATATTCCTTAAAATATCGTTTAATATTTGTGTATTTTTTAGTATTACAACATTATTGCTATGTGCTTCTTATAAATAGAAAGAGCAAGCACATAACATGAATATGCAGAGAAAAAGTAAGTTTTGATAAAGTGTTAGTTTTATTTAAAAACTGTAGGAATATCATTCTACTGTACAGGCCTGCACATCAACGTATCCAAAACTGTCAAATTTCTTCAATAAATTTTCAACCATACGGCTTAGTAATAAAGTTCAAAGTCTATTGTAGAAATTTGACAGTTTGTGGTAGGTTGATGTGCAGGCGTGTGTACTGGCAATGTGAAAATGTTAAATTCCATTAAAATAATTTATCTTAATATTTTAAATAATTTATAGCTTATAAAAACAACATTATACACCAACTGCACTTTTTTTATAGTCAAGAGATACAAGCAGGACCACCTTGTTAGATAAAAGTTTAAAATTGTTAATTGTTATTCCAAAACAAAGACTTGCTTTTAACTGTGGTTTATCATAAGATCTGTTTTAACCTAATGAAGTGTATGTAATTTTCCTTAGCTTCAGGCGAATTTCTTCTTTTTCAAGTAAATACTGCCAATGCAGTGCCAATAAATAGTGTTGATACTTTGCCAATTACGATTCTCAGTAGTTCAGGAATGTAGGTAATATTTCTATATACGGTCGATAATAAATAATAACAAGAAGTGGTGTCGATCAAAATCTTAACAGTTTTTTTTTGCCGACTTAGTGAATTTTGTATTGTTTTTCTACGAACAATTCAAAACAACGTTGGAATCGAACTCTTGCCGCTATGATCGCAACATTATTTTGAAACTTCTGTAGAAAACCAAATTCAGAAAGATCGATTGAAGTAATTGTTGTCTCTACGTCTGAAATAAACCAAACTATAGAAATGCATTGGTGCAGTAAAACACACCTTAAGAGAAAGCTGGATAACGTTACCTATATTCTCTCACTCTGCGACTAGTTTTAGGGATGGGATCAGTTACAAAATATCAAGTGACAAGGATGTACGACACGTATTATAAGATACTAGCTGACCGGTGGACTTCGTACTGCTTTGACAGTTTCCATGACAACAAAACACAAATCATTCGTCCGCTTAAGAACACCCGTATCCCATGATGGACCTCTATAGCAGCGCCACCTGCCTGGTCCAATTGTAAATCTAAACCATTCTCGGATCCACTTAAACACACACAAAAAATTTCATCCAAATCGGTCCAGCCGTTTAGAAGGAGTTCAGTGACTCTCAGTGCGTGTGTATACACGCACAGAAGATTTGTAATGACGAAAATGAAATGTAATGTGCTTACTTATTACCCTATGCGCCAGTAGGTTCTTGGAGTGATTTCTGCGTTGAATTGAGCTCTAAAGTTTGACTTGTTATTGTTGTAATGTATACTTGTTATACACATAGTAAAATTGCTCATCATCATATCATCATCGGTCATCGGTTTAATATGCATTCAGGACCACGGAGAAGAGCACAAGAAATTATAATTTGGTTACCCATGCAATTACCTAGATTTGGCAAAAGATACTTGCAAGACCGTAACTCGAACGTGCTAGCCGCTGCGCCATTGATCTCCTCAATATGCTTTTTTACAATTAAACGAACTTGATTTCTACGATAACATTCAATTGGAAGTACAGTGTACCGGATTGTAATAGTGACGTAAATAGTTGTGAGACTTATGTTGTGATACATACATACATACATACATACGTATTAGGATCCTGATTAGTATCATATGACCGACGCATCGGCACAACACTAGCATGTATAGCGAGCAACGCATGCGGCCAAGTGCAACGCGCGCCACTGCCCCAGATGGAGGTCAACGAACCCTGCGGCTCGCTTAAACATAATCAAAAGAGTTTCATTGATTTCCACTAGCAAAATCAGGAAGACACTAAAAAGCCGTATTGATGTTTTTTTTCTTCGTATTGTTATTTTATCGAATTCAGGAAGACAAAAGCTCGATCAATAATAGTACCTACTACATTCCCGCTTCAGAAAAAGGTCCGAGAAAAAAGACCACAACTAACAAATGCATAAATTGGGATAGTCTCTTGTTATAATTTCTCGAAACTTAATTGATTTTTAAAATGAGATTTAATAAGCTGTTGTTGCTTTTCCGGATCCTTAATCTCAAAAGCCTTAAGAACACATTCGTAGTTGTTAATAGTTGTTATTAGTTATAGTGTAATTAATAATAATAATATTAGACAACATCACATACATTGTTCTGATACCAAGGTAAGTAGCTAAAAGCACTCGTTTAAAGGAAATCAGAAACAACGACGGTACCATAACCACCCAGATCCGACACAATATCGAAAAGATCGTTTTCGAAACTGACCGGACCGGGAATCGAACACATGACTTCAGAGTGTAGACTCGGCTACGGAGGTCATCGAATAGTAAGTAATACATTTGTGATGTTTTATGACGTCACCAGACTTTTAATTGACTGTCAGTATCACTCTTTACCTATAAGTTCCGGCCATGTGCATACTGAAAATAGTATGAAAGTTAAATGGTTGTATGACTTTTTGATTTGAAACTGCTCTTAATTAAACTCGTCTTGACCTAGGTGGAACTGGAACCCATGACCTTTTGCAATTGGGGTGATAATTTAGATTCATCACCAGCTCATTTTATGGCCAGTGCTGGAGCACGAGCCTTCCCTATGAACGGGCCATAAACAACCACGCGGGCCCAGTGCAGATTGGTGGTTTTTAACGACAGCTAATGCAACCGGGACCAATGGCTTTACGTGCCTTTCGAAGCACGGAGGAGCTCGAGATGATAAATTTTTGGTCACTCGTCCGATGACCGGCCTATGCGAAAGTTGCTTAACGTAAGCAAAGTCAGACCGGGTGCGTTTACCACTGCGCCATCGAGCTTCTCAGATAATTTAGGAGTTAAAATACACCTTTAATGCCGTATGGTACTTTAGAAATGTGAATACACTTCTAATACATTTATTAAAACAGCGGCTATACTTTTTAGTATCAACACAGAATTTAAGTCATACTTATATTAATTAGTAACATTTACATTCAACTCATTGACACTTGATTGGCCCTTAAAATGCAAATTGGTGAATGGACAGTTTCGCCTATTTGTGAAATCGCTATTAGCCGGAACCACAAGCTACTTAGTGGTATTCATTGATGAGGCATTATTATAGCCAGCCATTTTATCTAAGTGTAATCATAAAAATAAAGTTAACAACGTTGTTGTGTTCCGTCAGCGTATCTGACAGTTGAGGATTCCGGCTGAAATGCGCTTCTATTTTGTTTTTGCAGGTTTACCACACGCAGGCATGTAATCGAATAAGTTTTAGAATTAGCCTTGACGTCTTCGGTCATTGATCGAAGCCCGATGTTCTAAAGTTTTCAGCTGTTAAAGAAACAATTAAACAACAAAGTTTGTTCATTTACAACATATATTTATATTAATACGGTAACAAAGTAGTCGAGCCGCTTGGTAGGAACTAGGGAGTGATCATCGCTGCCCGTGGATATCTTCAGACGATTTTGAAAACTTTGTTTACGAGCTTTACTTTTTATGATACTAAGCTGTCTGAAGAGTATATAGCCTGCCTGATTGATGGAGAGCGGCCATCACAGCTTCTGGACGCTTGCGACACCAAAGGCATCACGCTTCCATTGCCTAACACCAAAGCCCGTTCTTATACTTCTATGCATAGTCCAGTATCAAATACTTTTATTGAAGAAGAAGAAGAAAAAAAAAACGAGTAATCCGTCAACTCGACCCATTTGGGACGAGTTGTGGAAAATCATAAGTTATTTTGCTCTTCACACAAGAGCACAGCATTTTTTTTTTAATTTTCACGGTTATATCAGCATCGCACTACAATGCTGCTTAGCTTGTTTTTTAAGCTGCTTTGCTTTGTTCTTTTGAAGAACCTTATGTTTTAAGCCTTAAGTCATCGGTCTGATCGTCACACGTAGTCTAAGCGCTTCTCCGTTGTGATGAAACATAGTAATTACATAACCTAAAAACAAAAATAAATAAAAATACACAACATAACAATTATCATGCGAAAAGAAATCGTAACCGTGACTCAATAAAAACGTATACAAGAATAATATTTACCATTTGTGTTTAGCGAATGTGTTGTGAATGTACCGAATTGGTAAAACAAACAAAACTTTAGTCCAGACGGTTCGGTGCTGACTACTTTCTCCAAGTAGAAAGTGACCGTGGCGTACGTAGCTGGCTTGAGATGATTGGGTGACGCCGAGACGACCTTCTTGTACAGATGACGGCTAGGAATGGTCGTTGGGGAAAAGATAATTAATATTTTGGAATTTTTACAGAAATTTATTTTTAATCGCATAATACCTTAGTAATGTCATGAATGTAAATATAACAACAATAACTAAAAACCTAGCTTGAACTTTTTTCTCTACGTGTCATAATGCCTAAAATAATCTTATTTAGTGCCTTAACTATTAATCATATTATATTTCAATTTTTTATTAAGTATTTGAAAAAAGACCAAGTGTTGAAAAAATCCACAAGCGGGATTAAGTTAATTATGTATAATTATATTTACGTACTTTTACAATTTGACTAAATATGTTCAATTTAGCTTATAATATTGTTTAAACCTGTATAATAGATTTTAGGTCAAAATTTATGTTGTTAGCCACAAAAGCTTATATCAGTATAGGCTATTATAGCTATATATAATTTTTATGTTATTTTATTATTTACCATAGCACAAAGAAATGTTTAAAAAAGTCGGTCAAACATGATGAAACCCCGTTATTGTTACTATAATGTTACTAACATGTTACATGATTGTTTAAAAAAACTGTTAAACTTCATATATAATAGAATAAGACTAGTAGAAAATGTTTGTCTATGACACAGTAGACATACGTGTCAAACCGCATGATCATAACAGTGTCAAAAAAATTGTTTAAGTTTATTTTATAAAACTTTGTTATTTATAAAACGAATAAAAGTAACTTATACTGTTAAAGTACTCTTTAACTTCTAAGCATTTACTTAATAAGCAGTACCTTTGCTTAGTAGCTTTGCTTTGCTTAGCTACGAGAACAATACTAAGCTAATATTTATAATTTTACATTAGACAAACAAATACTAATTAAAATGTAAACTATTTAATTATTTAATATATTGCGAACGTGCCTATTTAAGACGGTTGTATTATATCCGAGAGCAACGCACTGTTTATGGTAATATTCTAGAATATACGTGGAACGAACAGAAACGTATTTCTTTAAACTATCGATCTCCCAATGCTACCTTCGAGCAAAGGAGAAAAACTATTTCGAATTGGTTTTATCGATTATAAAACTCTTTGATACATTTTCAAATAACTAATTGACTACTAGCTACGGCCTGCGGAATCACTTGCATCACCTACTCTTCTTGGTCTTTTACAAATTTTATTACAATTGAAGTTATGGCGACATGTTAAGATAAAACGGCGGTAGCTTGCCACAGCAGACTAAAAACATGAGCTACTACTACCTAAACGGAGAACAAACATGTACCCCTGCGCCCGGCTGGGATGGTATGAAGATCTGTATTAAAATTTTAAATGATAATAAAATTATTAAAATTTAAATTAATAATAACTTGGCGAGTATAGCCGCCGTAGGTACAGATAAAGCATGAATGGAAATCAGGCAGCACCCCACTCGCTATTGTCTAACTGAGACAGTTACGAGTGCCAGCAGGTTGTTGGCGTTGGCGATATATATCTCAGTGCAATACGTAAGTATGCAATTTTTAATCTTAACGCGTTGCAATTTTGCCATACAATTTCTCGATTTCATTAACGTGACCTAAGGGAGTATAAAAATGGCACCTAGGACCATACAGCATACACAGACGTAGGAGCGTATAATATAGGGTTTTTTAATTATATGTATCTATTATAGGCTTAGCAAGTGAACCGACAATAAA
The DNA here is from genome assembly GCA_949315975.1 of Eudonia truncicolella. Lineage (NCBI taxonomy): Eukaryota > Metazoa > Arthropoda > Insecta > Lepidoptera > Crambidae > Eudonia > Eudonia truncicolella. The sequence goes on from OX438826.1 coordinate 12,034,559, forward strand.
TAACACAAAAATAATCAGTTATTATGAATAAGTTACATAACTTTTTATTCGAACAGGACCGACAAAACAGGAACTCGATAGCGCACTGGTTAACGCACATGGTCTGCGATTGCTGAAGTTAAGCAACTTTCGCAAAGGCATTGGGTGGTTGACCAAAAATTCATTATCTCGAGCTCCTCCGTGCTTCGGAAGGCACTTTAAGCCGTTGGTCCCGGCTGCATTAGAAATCGTTAACAACTACCAATCCGCACTGGGCCCGCGTGGTGGTTAATGACCCGTTCTCACTATCCATCCCTAGGGGAGGCTCGTGCCCCAACATTGGGGAACATTTTTATTATTTTGAATTTTGTATTCAGAATGCTATCAATATTTTTGTAGTAAAATTTATGTTAAGTTACATAACGTTCGAGAGTTTTTGGTGTCTAAATAGTTAACGGTGACTTCCAATACGAGTGGGAGGGAGCACACGTAATTGATATCATAGTGTGGAAGTTACTATCTCCAGTTCATATATCGAACCCCTGCACTGAATCAAACTATACTCACATTAGGAGTATTCCTGTCAACTTGGGTGTGACATCTCCATTACAATATCAAATCGCGCGTTTGACACTGAAATACACTTAGGCGGCCAAGTGCGTCCCTGCGCCGCCCCTCTCTGTCTAACATACCGCCGGTGAAAGGGATGCACACCGGCAGTTTTCCTTTCTCGTCTGACGGACGTCATAGCATTTCTCTGGTCGCGAGCTTCTTTTAACAAACCAGTGTTGATTTTACCGGCGTCGTGTCTACGTTTAGGGCTTGCCTGATTTCTTTTTAATTGTATTTAATTGGACGTGAACGCTCGTCGAGGTGTGACAACTGAACGGATTTTGTACAACTTTTTGGCGATTCGGTTTTCTGAAATATTTTTATATGAGGTAAGTCTATATAACAGCCGACTGTCAATTGTTTAATATTATTCTTTTTTTAATTATTTATTTGGTATTTCACGTACTGTAGTGTTATTCTTATATTTTTTGTAAGGATCAAACTTTTTCTCATAGAAAAGACTGCAACGCGCTACCTAGGGCTGTTATGAGTAGTATCGCACTAATATCTTGATTGAATGTTAATGTTCATTTTTATGCTTTTATAATTAATGTGATACAAAATTTGCATGTGTTATTATAGCACTATAAGAGAAATGGTACATTTCGTTTCATGCTATGCTTGATTAAATTGAATGAATGCTTATTAGATTGTCTCGAATTGTTTAAGATATTTCTAATTACTCCTAAGAAGTATATGTACTTATTTGAAATATCTACCAAATCTACAGTGTCCTTTATAAGATTCTAGTTCGCACTGTTTTTATTTGTAAAATCCTAAAAATAGTAAATTAAGCACTAAGTTTATAATTAATAGATTTGTTATTTTAAGTTATTTTGCAATGTTTTATGTAATTCTTAGCATTGCACCAATAAATTGCTCATTCAAATTTTTCTTACTGTTCTGAAATATATTTTTATACGTATTATTTTTCAATCAGCCCCTTTTAATGAGTATAAACTAAACATTTTAATGAGTTTATAAATATTTAGTTATGCGAGTGCGAGCCATTACTATTTAATTTGAAATTTTTATAAAGTAATAAAATTACAAATTAAAACTAAGATGTCGTGTCAAGTATCACGTGTAGATCTTAATTAATTCAACAATTATTGAGCTACAATAATTAACAATTATATATACCAAACTATTTGTTAAATTCTTTGTTGAAAATCTAAAGTTAATACCTTATCACTTTCGTACAGACGCCTGCACATCAACCTATCCAAAACTGTAATTTTTTTTCAATACAATGTCAACCATATTACTTAGGTATAAAGTTCAAAGTCTATTGAGGAAATTTGACAGTTTGTGGTAGGTTGATGTGCAGGCGTGTGTACATAATTTCATTCGGTACCAGTCGATTTCATATTATGTTATTCGTTGGACGGAGGCGCTAAAAAAGCGTAAGCAAAGCTTGTGATGGCGTAAGCTGAAAAACTTTCATATTTTTTTCTGATTTGGTGACCAATTGCAACTAATTCTAGCTCCTTTGCGCATCTCTTTCTTCATCTGCTTCTGATTAACATCAGAAAGAGCAAAACCATTTGTCGTCTCTGCTCTCTATAAAAATAAAGCGAATAGACGAATCTTGTTATTCCAAAACTTTGACCAAAACAGTAGTTTGAGTTTAAGCTGAACTGAGATTAATCTTAAATCAAGGGTGACATAGATAGTCGCGGCTAAAATGGGTTTCCTGAGGCATTTCTAGTGTGACTGCTTCCAGAATCCTACCATTGGTTTACATGTAGAGGACCTCCAAAGAACATAAGTTGTGATCAATGTAGCAATTGTTTCAAAAGTAACCCCATTTTACGTGTGTAATTAAAAGTGTCAATAATTATTTACAGGCGGAGAGCCAGCTCGCAAAATGAAGCTCTCATTGGTATTTGAGCTATTACTTATATTCGTGCTGTTGGCCTTTGCAGCATCGAAGAGCGTCAGTAAGTATTATTCCGGCGTCTGCCGTTAAAACAGACTAAATAGAATTTCAATTGTTTAATGGCGCTGATCAGCGCTCGCGCATAGCAAAGGTTAAGCTATTTTTGGGTCCTTATTATCATATTATCAATATACGAAAAATATATTATAAAATCAACTATTAAAAAAAACTGGCCAAGTGCGAGTCGGACTCGCGCACGAAGGGTTCCGTACCATTATCTATATTGTATGTTGTATGTTGTTGTTGTGTTGTATGGGTATTGTTGTATGGGAGGGGAGCCCCCTTAAATATTTATTTTATTCTGTTTTTTTAGTATTTGTTGTTATAGCGGTAATAGAAATACATCATATGTGTATATTTCAACTGTTTAACTATCACGGCTCATGAGATACAGCCTGGTGACAGACGGACAGATAGACAGACGGACGGACAGCGGAGTCTTAGTAATAGGGTACCATTTTACCCTTTGGGTACGGAACCCTAAAAATCGCTTAAAACACATTTATATACACTTTTATCTAGTATATAGGTGTTTCATTGTATCTAATGATATTGGATAATGATACACTTTTTGCATAATATTCCCCGTATTACCCTGGAGTCAACATTGTGGTTTTTTACGGAGAGAAATTGCGACGTTCCGCTAGTTGCCTTTTTTCATTTGCCAGCACTCACGTTCTTGTACACTCACTGGTTATCAACCCACCATTACTGTACATAAATCTCTACAACTATAACATACAAAATGTAGGTAATGACATTGAAGGTCAATAATTTTTTACGTACCTAGAGGTTTTGTAAAAATATCTAACTATGAATTCCTTTCGGCTAAGTTTTAACTTCTAGTTTAGAAAGAAATATTTAAAAATAATTGTTATCTTTAATAGTTATCAAATTTACCATATTTTATCTTCAGTTCACTGTACTAAGAATAACAAAAATATTACGCTGAATTACGTTCATGAAACATGACTGGTAACTCTATTTGACCGATCTCGTGAAAGTTAGTAATCGATTAAATTACATGCTCATGCTCGTGTCTACGAATATCAGTAGTTCCATCCATTCGCTTTATGTATTAGGTTTTCAATGAACGCGTGCGTGTTAGTGTCAATATTTTTTCAAGGAAATAGTTTTTAACGACCATAAATAAAAATAGGGTTGATTCCTGTGTTATGTGTTCCAGTTAGTTGTACTAAAATACAAAACAAATAGAACAATATAAACATTTTTAAAAAGGTTTCAGAATTTTAAAAAAACTTTCTTATTTTGACTTTTATGTTTTTTAAGAATTTATAATTTAATTTTATAAATTATGTAAATTTATTGAAGAATAACATAAAACTTATATATTTCTCCTATTGTGGTTATTATAACAAATTTCACTTTGGCTTACAAAGTAAGTGTAGAAAGTGGTGATTAATTTCGGCGGGTTGGACACAGCCACGATAGCATAGTTGGTAGTACACCTGACCCGCCATGCCATGGGGTGTGGGTTCAAATCCTTCTCATGGATTTTTTTCTACACTTGTTTTACAAACAAATTATAAATTGCGGTTGATCTTCCCCTGCTGCCTCTAAGGTCTTTTAAATTACTGTAATGATGTAGACTCTACCTAAGATCGCACGCGGACATTTGTAAATTGACGTGCTACTGTTTTGTAATACGAATAGTTATTAGATAAATGACGCTTCAGAATTTACAGACCTAATAAAACTGAGTGTGAAGTAATCATAATCAACAAAAAAACTATAAAACACACGAGCGTAACACGAAAGCGTGCACGGAAAATCTAATGTATTGAAAGAAAATGTTTATTCGGTGAAATTTTATACTTTAATTGGTTTTAACCGCGTTTTTATTGTTTACGTATTATTCTGATGTGTTCGGTATTTAATAGTATATTCCATAAAAATTAACAACTTTGATTTGTTAGGCAATGCTATGTCTTTACACTTGAAATTCCATAACACAAACACTTGAAATAAAAGATTTTCTACTCTACTTGCGTATGTTTTGTGTACACTTACGTTTCAAACCTTTTGCATTGTTTATGGTTACCGGTTAAAGGGAGACAGAGGTGTCGAGACATGTTCGCGTAAAGTTAAGAATAAAGTACCTAATGAGAGATCATTCTTTATTCGATTACGCTAACGAAAACGAAAGTTTGTGTATAACTTAAAATTTTAGGTTAAACACGTTCTCGTTTTCGTTGACGTGATCGAATGGCGAATATATAATATTATTTATAACAACTAAAACTATATCAACACATATACTTTGAAACTTTCGCATTTTCTTGAACAAAGTTTTAACGCAAACTAATTTTAGGCATACCTTTTCATAGTTAACGTTTCTCATTATCTGTATTTGATGCTATTCACCCTACCAAATCTATCTTTATTAAAATCTTCTTACCTCTTTATTTAACAGGGAAACAAAAGAATAACAAGAAGGCAATACAGACAAGGAATGACAGCGACAAGTTGGAAGACGACGGCATAAACAAATACTGTAAATGCTCTGAGGCTTTCTGCAACTGTTGCAGAGACTTTCAGGTTCCAGTGCTCAACCTAAATGGACCAGGTAGTTACATTGTCAATCTTCTATTGTTTTAAATCAACTCAATAGTACACAGTTATCAAACTATATTTAAAGCTCAAAAACCTACTTCCATATGTCGTTTATACTATTCTAATATCAGTTATGAATTAAATATTTATAAAATTTATAAAATAAATTAAAGAAGAAGCTACATTTATAAATTTAGCTTCAGTGCAGCAATTAAAATAAAAAATCAGTTATGAAGTTAAGAATGTAAATAAATTGACGGTAGCTTTATTCAAGCGACTGTCATGTCTAGAAACCGACAATGATGGCAAATGTTGTATTGTATCGGAATTTGGGTTCTTTATATTCTTTTATAAGCCTAAAAATCTCTTGTAACTAGAATATTGGAAGGGAATAAAAAAAACGACGGTAATTAACGAAAGTACAATTTTTTTATTACAGGATGCGCTTCATTGATGTATTTGAGCGGGGACAAAATGGCGGTGTCACTACGCTTCGGAAACAAGGTCATCACGAACCGGACTCTCTCTAGTGAGTACATATGAAATGTTTACGAATGTCGGAATATCCGTTTAGTCACTTTCTATAACATTTCTAAATTTCTGTTAAACTGGTTTTTTATGAACTTAATTCAAAACAATATATCAGAGATTTATCTGTTATTTATACAACACGTTAGCAGAAACAATATTATACCTATGTGGAAATAGTATCTCGGAGTTTGAAGTACCTAATTCAATCTTTCGTTATGACGATATTGACGAAAAACTTTCTTGTCAGGTCGCAAGCCGACTCCAGTCTGCTTGCCATTACCGGGTGGAATCTCGAAATTTTGCGGTCGAGTTTACAACATAGCAAGGGCCGGTGAAGAGTTCAGAGCCTGCTTGGGCCTGGAATTGCAGTCGAAGAGCGCTGTGGAAGCTGCAGTGAGAGTATCCTGCTTCAAGTTCGGTCCTCGTGGCGTGACTTCAGAGCCAGCAGATCCATTGCCACTGGTCCCACAAGGCGAGAAGGCTGGTGAAGACGATGACGATGATGATGATGAAGAAGATGATTTTGGACTAGGTGATGATGACGATGATGATGACGACGATGACGACGATGATGACGATGAAGGCAAGTTTTGTTTTTTGGTTCTATAAAAAGGAGGATGTTTTAAATAATATGATTCTGTAAAAGTAAGGGAGAAAAAGACCTTGTATACTTATTGCCTATTGCTTATTGTATACGTATTTCTCTGTACAAGACTTCACCGTAAATTTACGATCTAAAAGTGTAAAGTGACATTCATAAGAGCTATATAAGTCACCTCAACTGAGGCAAAAATCTAAAGAATGGTTGAATTTTCAAGATTTAATGTAACTTTTCGTTTTAGCAAGGTCTTGTCTTTTTGTTGTTTAATATGAGAGCACTATTTTATTTAATCATTTTTTTTTCATCTAATATTGTTGCCACTACATTCAGAGAGAATGAGAGGGCTTTGGTTGTAAAATACAGAAATATATTATTATAAAAGTCAGAACAGTCGAAGTTAAGCCATTATGCCAGTAATTTGTCAAAAAATCATTTATGTGGGAGTTGTGTAAAACATAAATTGTACCGTCACTAAGTTCTATGTAGAATCCGTGACTGACCCACTGCTCAACTAGATTGCTCAACTTCATAAAGTTGAGCAGTGGGTATTACCCACTGCTCAACTGGTCATTGCTCAAACCACATATTTTTCTAAACTGTTACCCTATTAAAATTCCTTTTTTTCTCTTTTCAGGGGAATTAGATGCCATCAACGATGTAGAAAGTGCAGACTATACAGGATTCAGTCTTTTAGGAGAAGACTTATTAGGAGACCTGTTTGGTTCATCAGGTACTAAAAAGCCGAATAAGAATAAGAAGAAACAAGCACCTGCACCAAGCACTACAACCACAAGACGACCACGACCATCGCGACGACCTAGTAGGCGACCGGGCACAAGGACAACGACACCCAGGCCTTTGCCTACTCGCACTACTACAATAAAAATTCGCCCAGTTAGTAGGCGTCCTACAAGAAGACCATCGAAGAGACGTCCCTCAAGGCGACCGACAACCGCTGTTACGGTTGAAAGTACTACAGCCACGACGGTTACTACTTCAACTACAGCAGTTCCATTCGTTTCTGTACCAATTGTTACTCCTGCGCCAGTTCTACCGATCATCTCAAGCACTGAGCGTAGACAAGTATTTGAAACTGAAACAGAACCAAATTTTGAACCTGTATTCGCTTTTCATCAGAGCGTTAAACCTCTCTCTCCTACTACGGCTAAAAGTGTAACCAATTTTGAGGATGCTGGACTTGAAATGTCTCTTGCTCATATTACAGGCCAGTTGTCAGTCATGCCTGTCACACCAATAATTTCCAATTCTGGCAAAGACTCTGGTATGGCTTCCACAAACAAACACGAAGAAGTAGTTACTTACGAGAAAATTGAAACAATTACGCCCAAAATGCCTACAACCATTTCCTTCACCACGGCTTCTGAAGAAAAGGTAAATGACGACATGGTACAAATCGTACAAGATCTTGATTCTAATTCGGAGGAACATGTTACTAAAGAACCTATATCTGCCGAAGAAACTAGAGGACACAATGTAGATGGCATTCTAATACCAAGTGATTCTTATTTAGGTCTAACGTTGCCTAAAAAGAAGAACAGAAACACCTTTAACTACGAAGATTTAGACGTTCTTCAACTATCTGAAATCGGAGAAACTGTTGGTGATCAATTAGGTATATTTGGAAGAAATAAACGACAAAATAAGAACAAAAACGCCAAAGTTAAAGATGGCAAAAAACAAGATGACGATTACAGCGATATCCTAGGATTAGATACCTTTTTGAGAAAATCACATAACGAAAACAAAAACAAAAGAGATAGAAGAAGACAAAACAAAATGATGCGTGGTGAATGGTCTGAAGTATGACATAGGTAAAATTAGTGTTTGAGTATTATTAACTATTTATTTCTTTACTTTAACTTATTTATTATTTGTAAATAGCAAAACTATTTTAAGCTACATCTTTCTCCAATTGATAAATAAAAAATTGTTGAAAAATATATTTATTTAATTAACCCTAACTCAGTACGATTATTTGAAAAGCTTGGCTTGCTTACAGCAGCCAAGCAGTACTCAGCAATATTCTGCATCAATTCGTAAAAAGTGACAAATAGAACTTCAAAACTGTCATGTTAAATATAAATCCGAAAAGAAGTTTTTGATGTTGGACACTCTACGAGAGCCTTCTATAAATAAATAAATAAACAAAATTTCCTACACTCACACCAATTATCTAGCCCGAAAGCAGATTCGTTATGAAACTCGTTAAATGGTTACTAGACAACGGATAAACATACTTAAAATACTTAAATACATACTTATTATACATAGATATATAGATCTTTTTTATACTTCTGAGTATAAAAAAGATGATAATCAAAGGTTAATGATGACATATTTGTTTCATGATGCAACAATAAAAAATAGAACATTATTATGTTGTTACGAGATTTTCAATTTAATGGTACGTTATTCGAACTCATGAAGTAAGAAATGTTAGTGATTTAAATTAAAATTCTTAAGTCCTCGACAAAATCTTTGAACGGTCCTGACGAAAGGCTACTAAATTGTAGTTAGTATTGTTGCAAAGTTTTTCCACATAGCGAAATAAAAGTAAACAATATTCTACGGTCTAGAAATTATTGAGCTATATTAACTTAAAGTTAGGAAAAGTAAGTTAAAAGTTCAAACATCCTGAGCAAATCCACTTAGTAGGTATATTAAGTTACGTATTATTATTATAAAAGGTCCGAATAGTTATTCCGTGTTTGGTTCCTGTCATGTAAACGTCATTTCAAAATAGATTAAAAGAGACAAAACACGGAATAACTAGTCGGACCTTATTCTTTGTTTATTTGTAACACCCTAAGTATTTACTTATCTATTGCGTCAGTTTAACCTGTAATAATTAAATAAATACAAAAAACAGAATTAGGAATAATTTGAATTTGTCACAGGCTAAAAGGATCCTGTCTTTAATAATAAATTACAAAGGCACACAAATATTCAGACCACGTATCGAAAGTTTGCATTGTCAATGTTCTTTGGCACGACTTTCACTTGTACCGGCATTAAAATTTAAAACTTGTTTCATTTCATTAAGTGAGAACTTTAAATAAGTAATGTGAGTTGTTTGTAGACAGTTAAATACCTGGAGCTAACTTGCAGGCAAACAATTTAAGACGGAAAGTCAATAGTTGCTGTTGTTTGGTTATATTATAATACCACTTGCAGAACATGACTTGCATCCCGAAACTTTGTTTGGTACTGATTGTAAAATATTTTATTACACACAGTAAAGCTATATCTGGTAAGAGTGCCGCTTTAAATTTCTTTCGGAGTGTTACGAAGATTACATTATGTATTATATGTAATAAATAAAACATATATATATATATATATATAATATAAATAATCTACGTTTTTGGGGGGGTTTGGACCGCAGTCTTACTACGGTGATTCAGTGCGGGATGCGTGGATGAAAGAGATAAGGATAGGCCTTTGCCCAAAAGTGGGATATAATAGGCTAAACAAAAAATATTTAATACGTTTTAATTTTACAGATGAAGTGTTTTTAGATCGAGATAAGCCTTATGAAGTGCTCGATATCAAAGTGCCGCAAGCACTATGGAGGCAGGCTCTGCGGCCAACACCGGTGTTAAAATCACCCGTTACAATTGTCGTGCCTATTCATGTGGCACAGGATGAAGAAAATCTAGTTGATGATGAAACGGATTACGATATTGTGACAGAGGAAAGCGCGGTACAAAACACTACTACGTTGAACGAACAGAACATTGTACAGGATCAGTTGGTTAATAATGCTACTGTTGCGGCAGATCCCACTCAAGTACCTCTCGAAGATGAAGTGGCGACAACACCAGGACCACAGCAAGTTGCTGGATCTTTATTTAGATTCCCCTGTTCTTGTCTTGATGGACAATGTGGTTGTTGCACTGGAGCAATCCTAGAACGAATTAGTACTAAAGCTTGTGGAAATATCACATTTATACCCGAAGATTTTGTTTTTGATGTCAAACTTAGCGTTAATAATAATACGATGGTCCGTCGTAGAGTGTCAGGTAAATAAATATATATTAAAGTTCTTAAAAGTGTTGGTAGTTATGTTACGTTATAATGTATTATCAAATTTCAGCAAGTGATCCTCCGCCGATTTGTTTCAATCCTAGAAGAGCCCCGTTCGTACAAGTTTGTGCTGAAATATCCAATATACGCATACGGAATAGAAACGCCTTCGCTTGTTTAGATATTAATGCGGATATTGGAGGTTTCCCTATTTACTCGGCTTCATTCAGGTGTTTCGGGTGAGTGTTCAAACATTGTAGTTTCTAAACTGTAATCGATTACATTCGTTATTGAAAAAAGTATGCAATTAGCAAGCACGCACACAATGTTATTATTCACTAATATTTCGCAGACTTGGAGCGTCAGGAGTGCAAACCGGCTTAAAGCCTAAGCCAGTTTCTTCTGGACCCGCTCCAGTGAGCCTGTTTGGGAATAATGATAATGACAATGACGATGACGGGGGAGGTTTCATAGGAAATGCCGCCGAAGGCATCCTTGGCGGTGATGGTGGACTATTCGGAGGCGGATCTGATGATGATGATGATGGCGGTCCTTTTGACGGCATCGGAGATGGTATTGGTGACTTGTTCGGTGATGAAAGAAGCATTCCATCATAAATTGTAGTCATTTTAGTTTTAAGTATTTATTTATTAAAATTAAAAACCTATGTAGACTGTCTGTGTATTTGTTTGTTTTATTTATAATTAAACCTTACGCTTTTTGAGATTGAACTGGGTTGATAGTTAAAAGGCTGCGTAAAAGCTAAAAAACACGTGAAAGTATTTTGCATTAAGAGATGTTTGAGCGCCACCACCGAACCGGTTCAAAGCTCTGCAAGCGAATTGGAGTGACTGCATCAACCGGACGACAGGCGTGCGGCCGTCTTTAGTTGATATAAGCACAGTACAACATGAAAAAGTTAAATCTATTATTAGTTTTATTGGTAGTGTGGAGTGAAACGGTAATTTACGGCGAGGAGAGTGGTGAGTACTTTTTTTTAACACTATCGGCAATATTGACTGGCTCTTGGCAAACAAATAATTCAAGATTATATTTTAATTTACTTACAATTTTACAGCCTGAATTACTGATTGGCTAAGCTCTCAGACTGATAACCGGAGGTCCTGCAGGCCGGGCAAAGTGTATAGCGCATTTTTCGATGCATAGTTTGTGATCACCAGCCCGCATTAAGCAAGCGTGGCCTTTGATGTGAGTGAGCGCAGATTAAACAATTAAAATTCTATAGTGTCTGTATTTACAGCAGACAACGATTTAAGCCAATACCCAGCGATTGTTGCGATGATTTCAATTATGGAGGCCTTTCTAGGTAAAGACCCAGCAGTGGGACAGTATCATGGCTATTTACATAACATCGGTTTAACCTCCTGACCGCGCTCGTACTACTCATAGTACATTAAAAAAAATATTGGCAGTTATTAGTTATCATCAGCTTTTGCCCGCCAAACAAACTAAAATAAAACTTAAACTTTTTTTTGTATTTTTTTTTCATATACGCATACTAGGCTAGGGTATTAGCTTTTGGCATTATAATGATAATATAATAATTGAAACTGTTACAGTTACACTTCAGGATAAGAAGAATACAACTTCAGTAAACTTTTTGAAAAATCTAGAAGTACCTGATGCAGAACTAGCTATACTGGATGCAGTGAAACTTAAAAGAATCGCTACAATCGAGCAGTATGCGAGACGAAATCGTGACTCCAATGATACCTCGACGTCAGTCCCTACCACTTCTGCTGGCCCTTGCACCTGTTCTTTGGGTGTTTGTAAATGCTGTACAGGCTTGATACTGGATCTGTTTAACCAGAAAGCGTGCATGAGGATCACATACCACCCAGGAGACTTCGCCTTTGATGTCGCGATGTCTATAAACGACAGGGTTTTATATGAGAACTCTATGTCTGGTAAGACACAACTTGATATATTACCTTTAACTAATTTAAATTGTTGATTTATATTAGGAATGTTTTATTTATATTGAAACTAAAACAGCACTGCTATAAAGACGAATTGCCTCAAGCGCGATTCGAACCCACCATCTTTTCGCTGTTCGCGGTATGTTGGGGGATTACCTACGTCCCACTTGAGGCAAGTTGCTCAGTGCTATTTTCAGTCAAGAACTAGTTCAACATTCATAGTTAAGTTGTTATTTCATAGCTTACATAGGTACATAATATTATTGATCGAAGCTTGCAATAGAATCACTTTCATTAAAATAGGTAAGTGATTTTTTTTTCAAGCAGTTATTTTTATAATTTTTATTTGGTTTCAGGCAAGAACCCGAAACCCATCTGCATTAGCCCCCCGAGGTTACCCAACATGAAAGTGTGTGCAAAGTTTTACAACGTGTTCTTTCCCGGAAGAAACTTTCACTTTTGCCTAGCAATGACTGGACAATGGCGATCGATGCAGCTGTTCGACATGGTGTTTGACTGTCTGAGGTGAGCATCAAACTGGATTTGTAAAAGATAAAGCTACAGCGCCAGGATAGTAAGTAGTAAGTAAGTATCTAAGTAATAATAAATAAATAAATAAATATGAGACAACATCACATACATTGTTCTGATCCTAAGGTAAGTAGCTAAAGCACTCGTTTCATGGAAATGAGAAACAACGACGGTACCACAACCACCCAGAACCGACACAATATCGAAAAGTTCGTTTTTTTCGACATTGACCCGACCGGGAATCGAACCCAGGACCTCAGGAGTTAGCGCCGCCCAAAGTCCGGCGTGCAAGCCACTCGGCTACGGAGGTCGTCATAAATAGTAATGCTACTAAAAGTTTTGTTTTAGAGGAGATGTGGTTATTATTAACCTTTTTTTTATTTATCTGAGCCTATTTTTTATTTAACCTATTTCTTCCTACTTCTGGGCAAAGGTCTCACTAAAATCTCTTCATACGTCTAGTACTCTGGCGGTCCTCCATCAATCTTTTTTATAGAAGTCGGGATCGTCATTTCAACGCCGTCATATATTTTTTTAAACATGTAAAATTGTACTATACAATTCAAGAGTTGGTGTATTAGTGTTACGTATTATCAATAGATATAACAAAAGTAACTAACTAATTAAATAACTATATATTCAGATTAATAATTAATTAATTCTTAATCCACGATAGCATAATTGAAAGTGCGCCTGACCTGGGGCCCAACCGCCTAACCGATTGCCTTGGCTACGTGTATAGTTTATGACGTCATCTTGTCATCTAGCTAATAGGTATAGGCATATATCGAAAGCTATAGCCTATACCTTTCGATATTGCTTTCATAGGCGGTACGAAATGGCAAGATGACTTCATAAACTATACACGTAGCCAAAGCAATCGGTTAGGCGGTCGGGGGGCTGGTTATGTGCAGGTTTAAATCCCGCACGAGAATTTTTTTTTCAAGACTTCTAAATCATACAATTGAATTGTAGCAATAAAAAATAAAGTAGTTACTAGCGGCCCGTCCCGGCTTCGCACGGGTGGACGTTTTTAGGGTTCCGTAGTCAACAAGGAACCCTTATAGTTTCGCCATGTCCGTCTGTCTGTCAGTCTGCCCCCAGCCTAGCTCATAGACTCTTAGTACTAGAAAGCTGTAATTTGGCATGGATATACATATTAATCACGCCGACAAAGTGGTGAAGTAAAATTTTGAAAAATATTTTTTTTAGGTTACTTCCCCTACACGTGGAGTGGGGATGTAATTTTTTTTCTTGTCTACCCCATGTGTGGGGTGTTGTTGGATAGCAATTTTAAAAATATTGCGGGTATGTGATGAGTTTTTTGATTGAGGCATCCGTTTGTGAACTATTAAGCTTTAAAGTGCAAAAGTAAAGTAAAAAAAAATTGTTAGAGTCAAGTGCTGTGGTGATTGTTTATATGCTTAAGGGATATACAGAGTTGTTGAAAGTTAATAGAATACATTTTTTTTTTAAATGTTTGTTTGTGTGCGATTTGAAACTGTCCGTAGTAGACTTCAAATTGCCTCAAATAAACAAACATTTATCTGAAGTATGTTCTCTAAGGTGAAATATTTTTTTCACTTCCGTAGCTCAAACATGTAGGTTTTGCTGCCTGAAATCAGTGAGCAAAATGCGATTTTGCTCACTGAATGAGACCAAGTAACTTTAAATTTTTTTTTTCAGAAAGCCGCGTGTATTATTTTTAGCCTTGGGTTAATCATACAATTCGAAACATTCACACTCTATCTCTTTCCCGCCATTAGAAAGAGAGAGAGAGAGACAAAGACCAGCCCTTTCGAAGATCTAACTTTGAATTCGACCTCAAAGACAAACACGTTCGGAATCTAGTACTAACTAAAGAAATTTTACAAAAAGATAATTATGTCTTTTAATGTAATTTATTGAATGTTTAACTTATTGTTGTATTTAAACGAAAATAAGTATTTACTGCAAATAAAACTGATATTTAATCTGTAAATATTTATTTCTAGTTTCAATAATGTTACGTAATATATTTTATCTAAAGTGTTCTCGCTGCTGAAGTGAAAAGTTATGTGTGTTACACGAGAGCAAAGTTTTTTGCATCTCGTGCCTTTGAATCCCTCGCTACACTCAGGGTTCAACTTTAGAATCACTCCCTACGCTCGTGATTAAATCGTTGAATCCTTGGCTTGCTAAGGATTCAAAATCAGCACTTGCAGCAAAAAACGACTTTGCTCTCTTGTTGCACAAATAACTATTTAAATCAGTCCAGTGGTTTTTAGTTTATTCGTTACAAACAAAAATAAAAAGCTTTCCTCTTTATAATATTAGCATGATAGGAAACAACGCTTACCCTTTTCTCAAAGGCCGGCAACGCATCTTGGTACTATCCCTTTAGTATTACGGATGTCCATGGGCGGCGGTGATAATTTTCCATCAAGTGGTTCGCTGGCTCCCATAATATAGCAATGTAGTATATTTATTTGCGTTTTGTACTGTTTCAGAATGGGTGCTAACGGCATAGCTATGGTGAAACCTGAGGATGGTGGGGGTCTACCGGTGGCCAATCCTCAGGGAGGTGTAGATGCCGTCATCGATGCTGGAGAAGATGACATTGATGACTACGACGAGAACTTAGTCCGCTCGCTTTTCAGTATATTCGATCGATAACTGTAGCATTTTATATGTTTATTAAATAAGTAGGTACATAGATTAAGCAAATATTTATTGTTATTTAACGAGATTTTGTTGACATTAAATTATTTACAAATCTACAGTTTGTTTTCTTCCATTTGTTATGCAAACTTTTCTACAATGTAATTTCGTTCAGCACGATTTCCCTCAAAGAATTAGAACCACTTTTTCTTTTTAGGGCGTACTTACGTGTGTCTACATTTAAAAATTAACTTTGCATTCATATTTAACATTGTCATTCACATTTTCATATTCATAAGTGTATACAAACTGCGGCAGGCGTAAATAAAAATGGTCATTATCGTCGAACGCCGATCCGATGCGCAAGAGTTTCTAAAGAAAGTCCCGCAAGTCAGTTGCGCTCGCGCATCGCATAACTTGCATACAAATGTTTAAAGTGAACCTTTGCTAGTGTTGTGTTACGTGGGTTAACAAGGTGCAATCATTTGTATGGTGTCCCCTGAGGTAGCGGCTTAACGTACAGTCAAAATGAAATTGAAAACTGTGACAATAGTTTTTGTAGTGAACTGTGTGATCGTGACGGCAGGTGGGTACTAATTGATTTTCTCTTATTACATTTATCTGTTACTGTAGCTCAATTAGCTCTAAATAAGAAACGTTTTGTCCTCATTACAAGGTGCGATGTTATGTTTAGTTGTCTTTTATAGGTGCATCGTTAAGTAAGAGAAGAAATCTTAGAAGGAACATGAAAAGTGACAATGTGATGGACGTCGAAGATTTCTCAGTTTACTATGACGTCGACACGAACCAGGTAATTTCAGTAATTTCAATAAAACTACCTAAGGTAGTATTTACCTATAATTAATTTTTATGACAATGTTATATTAAATTATTTTATTTGCGGCGTTAAATAACACTTAACTGAAAGAATTCATATATGTACTATAAAAAAATTTATATAAACACTAAACAGACCGATAACGGTCAACTCTACATCGCAACGATCGCAACGTTGCTACTTACAGGGCTAGGTCCCAGATGGGTCCTTCTGTCGGTCACGGCTGCTTTCAGAACATAATTATCTTTTTGCAAAATTTCTTTAGTTAGTACGAGATTCCGAACGTGTTTGTCTTTGAGGTCGAATTCAAAATTAGATCTTCGAAAGGGCTGGTCTTTGTCTCTCTCTCTCTTTCTAATGGCGGGAAAGAGATAGGGTGTGAATGTTTCGAATTGTATGATTAACCCAAGGCTGAACACTGCCCAAAAACGAGTCATGTCCTGTCCTAATTGAGCCATAAAAAAACATCTATAGGCAGAAATTATTTATTTTGATGCGGATATGATCATTTTTATCAGCTTTATCAAAGTATCGCACTTAAAATATCTATAGACAACTTAAACGTTGTATCCCCATCATAGTCCTACGTTACTTCAATTTCTTTTTTTAATTTACCAATTTTAAATTTTAATTCCAGACAATAAGGGATTTAATGCCTCGTCCGTGGTACAAGCCGGGCTGGTTTCTGCGGCTACCTTTCACGGGTGGCAAATGCAAATGTGAAGGGCTGAAGTGTGCGTGCTGTACAGGAATACGCATCAATGCCTTCAACTTCGACAGGATAAGTAAGAAAACTTTAATAATTAGGAAACATATGACCGAGCCTTACAATACTTTGCGAAAAACTGTGTAGTTTATTGACAAAGACAAAGAAATGTAATGATATTAAATATGTAATAAAAAATAAAAATACCTAACAATATGAGAATTAATTAAATTATTATATTAGAATTAATTACCACAATGCCAAACCAACATAAACTTGGTAGAAGCGTTTCATACAGAAATAAATAAGACATAGAAATAATATTAATGTTTCTATTCGAACCAAGTTTGGCTTGAGAGTTTAAATGTGTTAGTAGTCGAAATAACGAAAGCGTTTAAATAGATTAACGAAAAGTGATCGTTTTTTGTTCATTGTGATCGTTACCGACATTAATGTTATTTACCTTATACGAATAATGAATGATAGACGCATTTTCATAATATAATATTTTCATAAGCGACGACCTCCTTGGTCGAGTGGTTTTCATGGTGTCGCCATCTCTGAGGTCCCGGGTTCGATCCCCGGTCAGGTCAATTTAGAAATTATTGTTTTTCTAAATTGTCTCGGGTCTGGGTGTTTGCTATGTATAATAAGTATGTATTTAAGTATTTTAAGTATGTTTATCCGTTGTCTAGTAACCATTTTAACGAGTTTCATAACGAAGCTTCTCTTGGGCTAGATAATTGGTGTGAGTGTAGTAAATTTTATTTATTTATTTATTTATTATTTATTTTCGTCGGGTATTGCAATTTGGTAACTATGAATTAAATCTGTTTCATATTATTTTTATAGCTTGCGCGTTACTGGCGTACGAGCCTACAGAGTCTATAATCGATTTGGATGTGCAAATGAACAACGAAAGTATTTATAGAAATTCTTTTTCAGGTAAATATGATTTACTTTACTGTACTTATTTTTATCATCATCATGCTATAAAACATCCCATTGATAAGCCCAGGTTTTTTTCTTATGGACAAATGGCCTTGTGGGATATGGGCCAACAATCGAGACCAACTCAAGGCATTTTATAACTTTCGTAACTAGAAAGATCACAGGATATTTTTTTAATTCTGCCTCACATCCGTTCACTGTGTAGTGCAATAGTTACCTACATAAGGAGCACATCCTGATTATAAACAATAAGAACATAAAATCTCTTAATTTTAGTATTTTTTATAGAACTTAAGCACTCCACTGTCACTCCACAACAATGGTTAAATCAATTGTTAGCGACCAGTGGCCGGTCGTTCGACAGCGTAGGGGTCAAAGGCTTTTTTATGTTAACATATATATATATTATACTATATTTGAATAGATATTAATATCTATTCAAATATAGTCACTTAGATTTTATCTACAACTTAACGTAGAATAGTAAAATTTTAAATAGAGTCGTTTTGGTAGCTTTTTGAAACCTTATGCATTGTAACTTCTAATTAACATTTTAAAATAATCAAAGATTAAAATATAGGTAGTTATTTGAAAACCTCCTCAAATTTAGTTCACATTTTCATAACTCCTTTAGAGTAGACCTTAGATTGTAGACGTGTGTGTATATAATCTAAGTGTAAGACAAATAGTGTAAGAGATTAAAACCTCCTTAATTCCAGCTCGCAACCCACCTCCTTTCTGTGTGCCCATCGTGGTGCCGTACCTACCGCCGGGTCTGGTGGACATGTGCATACGCCTGTTCGACGTGGCCATTGTCCAACAGAAGCTGCATGTCTGTATGGACATGGACACGAGAATCGATATGGCGCCCATTCTGGTAAGGTTTATCATCATGGTTGTCTAAATCAAAAGGGCTCTTTTGGCAACAGACCAGGGGGCCTACCGCCTAACTCTATCGCCATCGCACTCGCTATCGCGCTCTAAAGTTTATGGCGTCATCTTGTCATTTCGAAAGCAATATAAAAGCAAAATCGAAAGCTATAGGCTATAGCTTTCGATATTGCTTTCATATTGCTTTCTTCTGCACCGCACGCCGGTGGCGGCAGGCTCCGCCAGAATACCAGCGTTGTTGCGACACGCTTCGTTCGCAACAACATAAGCTGAGGCGGGGTCCTGATTGACCTATTGTTGTTGTTTGTTTTTATTTTTATGTATATTAGTGTGTGTGGTCAATAAATGTCTCTCTCTCTCTCTCTCTCTCTCTCTCTCTCTCTCTTATCGCTTTTGAAATGACAAGATGACGCCATAAACTATAGAGCGCGATGGCGAGAGCGATGGCGATAGAGTTAGGCGGTCGGGGGGCAGACTCTTTTGCTACTAGACCAGAGATGTCAAAATGAATATGAAATAAATTAACTAATGAAAGAAATTTATTTAATTGCAGATTTTACATTTTGACTGCATGGACATGGGATTCAACGGTGTGAGCCTATCAAAACCAGGAGGAACCCAGCCCCATACAGATGAAACAGCAACAGCAGAGCCGGGACAACAAGATAGCGACGTTTATGATACCGTTACTGAAAATTCACTTCCCACCACGCCGATGTTCAACATTAGTATTAAATATATTTAATTTGAATCTCATTTATTATTTTGTTCCAACAACCGGTTTGAAGCGATTGATTAGTAGGTACGTACTCGTTTATGAGAGTCAGGCAATACTTATTATAATATTACTTAATCATCTATGCGGAGAGACTTCTTGGCGGAATATATTTGAAACTTGTAGGTAATGTGTTGGGAATTAATAATTAGTCTAATACAAAGACATTTCTCTGCGGGCCTTCGAGCTAGATGTATTTTCCTTACCTTCAAACAACAATCAAAACATCAAAATTCTCCACGACCGACTCGTTATTTTTATTAGGCGCACCGCTTCTCCATGCTGCCATCCCGGCTTTCATAGACGGAGCGATTGCTAAATTCAACTAAACTTTAGACCGTTTATTCCAAATTAATCCACACATGGCCTTATTTGTAATACGTTTTTGTCTTTTCGTTCCAAAATTTACTTATGTTCTTCGATGCTCCCAACTCTGGCTCTGTTGTCCAATCTAGGTAATTTAATAAAAAATACCCTTGTTCAAATACTAGACTGTCAAATGAACGACCGCATATGGCTACTGGCTTCACTTCTTGTACGATTCGGAGGCCTTGGAAAGTCCAGTGTCCAGCGTGGTGTGGCCCTGCCAGCGTTTCTGTCATCTGCTAATAGCACGAACAATCTCTACAGGAAGATTATCAACCCATCTTTGGGTTCCGTAGAGTTGCGTGCAAGACAGATGCGAGTAACGCTTGGTTATCCGCCTCTCAAAATTCAAATCTACCTTTACTTCCACAATTGCAGAAGCAATGGGACGAGCCGTTATGCAAGCAAGTTATGGAGGGGCTTTTATCGACATCGGCTGACACGGCCGAGCTCGATCGTTTCACTGCCGACTCCGAGAGAGTCAGGCCACTGGCCTAACGCTTTTTTGACGCTGTAAGGAAGAAAAGAGCTAGACACTTGCTGAGTTTCTTGCCAGTTCTTCTCAGTACAAGATCTCCCGCCCAGAGTAGACTTACGAACCGATGGCATAGTGACATTCACAGGCATAAATACGCGAACCTGGGTCGTAATTATTTATTTGTACCGTTTGCGGCGGAAACAATGGGTCCATGGGGGCCGGAGGCAAGGCAGCTTGTTAAAGTGCTAAGTGCTCGCCTAATTGAGGCCTCCGGTGACAAGAAGGCTGGCAGCTACTTCTGCCAGCGTATTAGCTTGGCAACCCAGAGGGGCAATGTTCCCACCATTCTTGGATCCGTTCCCATGAGCCCACAGTGGGAGGACATTTTTATTTATAGGTATTTAGTTTTTAATTTGCTATTTTTTTCTCTGGTTTTTTAAGTTCAGTTGAGTTATGTTTCTTTTTGTTTTTTTAAACTAAATAAAACTTGAGTAGACAACTAAAAAAAATATGAATAATATTTTTCGATCTTACCGACATAATAATAAAAAAATATTAATAATAAAAAAACAATAAAAAAACCTAGATAAATAGATCGATTTATCGCCCCCGAAACCCCCTGCATGAAAATCGTTGGAACCGTTTCCGAGATTCAGATTATATTATTTATATACAAGTATTGCTCGTTTAAAGACACTATTAGATTAGATAAAGGTATGAAATATTTAAATTTCTTTGGAAGAAATATGTAGAAGAGAAAAAATATCTTCCACATCTTTTCTGAAAATCTGAGGGAATAAACACTCAATCGATCCATTAATTACTATTCATGCAACAGTCGCTATCATAGTTCATCATCAAAAAAAATATATTTTACTTAAAATACTGAAACATGGCTGTACAAGCTAGATCCCTTCACCTTTTCTTCATCAAACTCATTAAGATAAATAAAAAAAAAATTGCAATGGACTTCTTGGCGGAAAAGTGAGAACATCGAGGGGTTGGGGGTTATATAATTTCTCACTTCCCATTAATTTCTATTATCATTCATTATCATCATATAGGAAAGAAATATTGTTTATTTATGTATTACTTGTAAGAAAAATTACTTTTTCATTGGCTAAATGCTTGTGCAAAGCCATAAAAAAAGGCTCAATCTAGACTTCTTGGCGGAAAAGTGAAGAGTCATGTCTGCGGTTTAGTTTTATTTTCTAAAATTTGTGTTATGTCCAATATTAATGTGAAATAATGGTGGATTATTAACAGTTAAGTGTTCGTGAGTGTGCATGAGTGTTGGCAAATGAAACAAAACAGTGCTACGTCACTTTTCAAATTCTCTCAAGAAGTCTGCGTGAGGACTTAGTAAAGCCCCACATCTTTACTGAGATACTCGAGGGGTTGGGGGGTATATAATTTCTCACTTCTCATTTCTATTGAGATATCATCTCATTCATCATCATCATACTAGAAGGAAATATTGTATATTTATTTATTACTTGTAAGAATAATTACTTTGACACTGGCTAAATGTGCTAATCGCACAAAGCCATAAACTAAAGGGAAAAAAAAGGCCACTAAAAGCTGTCAATGTCATAAATGATTTAAAATAAGTCCAAGAAACTGAGGAGGCTTTCGTAGATTTTATCGTGGAAAACTGTATTTAACCAGTATCGGTACATAAATTAATGGTAATTGTAATCTCTATTTGTACTCCAATAAATATTTAAAACATGGGTGATAATGACGATTATTTCGATGGTGACGGGTTAGTAAAATGCATGCTTCTGTGGCTTTCTTTCCGTTTAATCATTGTATTCGTTCTCATAACATTATTTTGTTTAGTGGATTTATTGATCACAATGCCTCCATAATATACAAATATTTAATGTTGTTCTGCTGTAAAATTTACCAGTAAGTAACCTTCATTCATAATTTTATAGTAATAGGTAAGTCATCTTGTGTTGCTAGCCAAATTTCTATTGAAATTATGTGTTTTAATAAGTTTAGTATAATAAAATGTATAATTATGTTTTCATCTTAGTATTCTCGTATCGTTTTATAATATAATATCAACCTAAGCTAGTTGTGTGTAGCTAGTAAGCTCACAGGGAGATAAAAGATTAATATGCACAAGAAAATGTTTTATTGGTTAAAAATGTTTAATTGGATGAATAGCTAATTGTTTTAATTAAATCAAATAATGTGTTGCTTAAAATATGAATGATAAAATACTTGTAAGAGCAACAGATAAAAACCTTTTATCTTTAAATTTATTAATTTGTATGTTGCCAGACTTCCGCATAACTAAATGTAAAATAAATGCAAATAAAATTAAATAAAATTAGAATTAAATAAAATTGTTATAAATGTTTTAAGTGTTAAAGTGTGTTTAAATAGCCTCATTGAAAGTAGCTTTAATTTATTTTTAATGCCATTTTATACATTGTATTATTTGTGTATTATTTTGTGTCTAAATTCCCATTCACATAATTATTAATATTCAAAATATAAATAAAAGAAATAATTGGATTGTAGGACAATGGAGTCTTTAACTGCTTCACCCGAAGTTACCTATAACTGGGTAGACATAACATCTGATTTCTTCAAACACATTCAAGGTTAGTAAGTCAGTATAAGATAAGATAAGATTGTCTTTTTTTTTGTCTGAATTTCTGGAATGAAGAGATTAAAAAGCATATGAAACTTTTAGATAAATCCTGAACTTAAATAGTGTTTTAAATTATATTGTTTGTATTCACACTGCAATGCTTAATTATTTTCAGGTCTTCAATTAGGAGAACTTCTTCATGATGGACATTTATTTGGATTGTTTGAGGCAATGTCTGCTATTGAAATGATGGATCCCAAAATGGATGCTGGGATGTTGTGTAATCGTGGAAATCCAAAGCCTCTCAATTTTCAACAAGCTGTTGCGGTGATTACATACATAATGATGCTTCTACATATTCATAATCTTGATACAATTATTTATACTGTACTGTTTTTGTGCTCCGATAGAAGTACAGAATTGTTAATTGTTCTACAACATCACATAAACAGTATATTACAGTAATATAAAGTTGAAACAAACAGAGCTTAAAGTTAAAGTATGATTCAGCATCCTAGGTTAGGAAGACCTGTATTCTAGGTGCAATATCCTTCCGTTATTAAATTTCCAAACTATTTGCACCAATATTGCACTTGCCTCGATTTGTCAGAAGGAGTCAGTTCAAATACAACTTGTGGAAAAAAGTTTGTTTTTTACAAATTTCTAAATACTGTAAAAATTTCCAAGACCAATTGATTGCTATAAAATAGTACAAACATGTGTTTTAAAAACCTATTTTTCCTTAGAATTTCTGTTCTTTCAGGCTGGCAAGTTAAAAATTGATGATCTAGACCCATGTGAACTCATTGGCATTATAGATGCAACAATGGCTTGTATCGTGTCGTGGCTGGAGGGGCACTCTCTCGCACAGACCGTCTTTACCAACCTATACTTACACCAGCCCCATTCTATCACAAACAAGACATTGAAAGCTTATTGCATTGCAGTTTACAAGCTACTAGATTGTATTAGGGACTGCATAAACAAGTAAGTACCAAAATAGTTTTAAAGAAAAACTAAAATGTTCTGTCACCTGCATTGCAAAAGATTGTTAGTTCGATTCCCACCTCATAAAACCTTATAAAGGAGAAGATTTTTTTACTATGGGAGCTGGGCTTAAAATATAAACTCAATTAACATAAGCAAATGATACATCAAATTAAAGAAAAAAATATTAGGATTACGATCAAAGTATTTATATTAATAAATAGACGCGCATTTTAATTTAATTCATATACAAAAATACATTTTCCTAGCAACAATAGAAGTAATGTTGCAATAATAAAAAAAATATTATTGACATAGACGTGACAGCGGTCAGTGCGTTTTTCATTAAATAAAATAAAAAATACATGTCTACATATCTACATCTCATGTTTACAATCATCATACTTATACTATACTTTTCCTAACATATAAATAAAGTAAAACTACATGTAAGATGTATATATCTGTTGTGCAAATGCGCAAGATTGATCGCTTATGGAGTAAGCAAGCACTTTTAAGCTCAGAATTACAACCAACATTCACATATTTTAGAAAGCTGCCCCTATGTATCCCTATGTATCATTGAGTTGCTGATTGTTAATGTAGATACCATAATATGCACGTCAGTGAAGCGATCAAAATAGAATTACTGAATTGGAAAACAACAAAAACGTTGTAATAAACAATAAAAAATTCCAAAATGCTCCAATAGTCTCGTCATGACATTAGCAAATGGCTCAGCTGTCAGTTTATGCCAATCAACTGACATAAAAGAACTCGGACATAGTTCCTTTCGACGCATTTTTTTAAAATAATACATTTTTTTACAAAATAAAATGGGCATCTTTTAAAATCTGCAAATAGTGTAGAATGAAAGTATTAAATGTTTATAGTATTAATCAACAGAAATGATCTCTGTTAAGTTTTCATTTATTTTAAGCCCAAAAAAAATGTTGTCCTTTTACTGTAATTTCTGATTAGTTATGTAGGTAATATACAAAAAGTCAGGATAATTATTTTATGTTTGACCAAAGACAGTTTTAAATAAGATCATGCCTTAACCTTGCTAGGGCTCAGGTATTCGAAGAGGAAGATTTCCAACCAATGGGTTATGGTTATCGTCTTGGCTCGAACCCGCAGACAGGTAACACATATGACGCTGCTCTTGAAGTCAGTGAACAAAAGTGCGTTTCAATGCTTAGAGAACAAGAGGAGGAGCTTAACAAGAAGACTAGGAGCGCTGATGAAGATGTAAGTTTCGATTTTTTCATTAATAAAAGAAGGCTTTATGTAGAAGTATTCTGTAATGTTGTCAACCTCCATAGCCGAGTTGCTTGCACGCCGGACTTTGGGCAGCGCTAACTCTGAGGTCCCGTGTTCGATTCCCAGTCGAGTCAATGTAAATAAACTTTAGTCGCCAAAAGGATTTTGTTGGGTCTGGGTGGTTTTAGTACCGTGGTTGTTTCTGATTTCAATAAAACTAGTGCTTTAGCTACTTACCTTGGAATCACTTGGAACAATTTATGCGAGGTTGTCTAATATTTATTTATATATTTAGTGTCATATTTACTAGTTGCTTGTAATAGAAATTGTATGTGGTGAATAATTATTATTTGTAAAAAAACTTATATCCATACATCCATCCATATAAAATAAAAGATATAATATGTTTGGTAACAACCAACCTCAACAATTAATGTAAATCTTTAAGGCTTAATACCAAACTAGCTAATCTGATTGGGTAATGAAAACAACTGGCGACAGTAATTTTGCCTTTGCCCGAGTGTTTTTATAGTACTGTGTTCCTTTATTCCAGGCAAATAACCTTTGGTCTGCTTTAGCGGCCAGAATCAGGTTCACCAGAATGATCTACCAAGCGCTCCTTCTGATCACAAGAAGAGACTCTACCTCTGGAGCAGACTGCGTCGCGCTGCTTAATGGCTGCACTGAGATGGTTAAGGTCATTATTAAGACAGCGGGGAAAGGAACCCAGCCTGTGGAGAATTGTGAGTGTTTGTTATTTTATTGACTTATTTTCTAAGGTCTGGTTACGCGTACGCGTATGCATAAATTTTAATATTTTATGTGTAAATAGTACGTGAAACGGGGTGAATATAAATGCTGGGGCGAATCGAGTTAAAACATTGAATGGGATTTTTGCTGTTTCGTATATTCGAAAGACAGCCAAATACATGGTAGTTGCAGCAAAATCTAAATCACCAAAATACGTCCATTACCGTACGACGTACATTACGACTTTCTTACATTATTGCTTACCATGAGCTTTTAAAGCAGTGCTACAGAACAAGAACAAGACGTGTGCACATACTCCGCAACATTCGTCTCGTTTTCACAACCGTAACAACACTACTACAATACTGCTGTAAGAGCTTACGGTAAACCACTAGGTTCTTCACCCCTCAAAGACTTAGCCAAGCTTAACAAAGGAGAAAAGAAAGTCAATAAAGGAGATGCACAAAATATCCTGTTGGTTTGTGGTGTGATGAAAGAGGAAAACCTCTGCAGGCTTCAATAAGATAAGGTAGATAATCCTGCTAACAATTTCTCTAATATTATTGTTCTGTTTTGCAAGCTGACTCCCCCAACCCAATGGGATTCGAGCCGATGATCAATCAGCGTCTGCTCCCGCCTACCTTTCCGCGGTATACACGCATCAAGCCGCGGGCCGAGGCGCTGCAGTACTTCGACGAGCTCGTCGCGAGGCTGCGGCACGCGTGGAAGATCACCTCATGCACCAATTTCCATACTGCGCTGGTTCGTTCGATATTGTATATCTGTACTGTACATTTTAAATTGATCATACATACTCTTTATAGGGCAGAATAAGTATGTGTATTTTAATGGTTTTAGGTCGTATGTTAAACATATCCCCTCGTATAGGTCGCGCCAAACTTTTAGTCCCCTCTGAAGTTGCTTCGCGCAGTTGTACAGTCAGGCCCAAACTATTTAAACCAACTAATATTTAACGTAATAAAAATATATTAGTGATTTGGTATGTATAATTATTATCACTTATTATCAATATCCATAAAATGAATCAGAAAACTATCGTCATTATAGTAAAAATACAATTTGTTATTAGAAAAGAATTTTTATATTTTAAACATTATTATAATAGTTTAACACCTTCAACAAAGTCTGATAATGATGTCTTTCTGAACAAAGCATCAAACAACAACAACGAAATAATGTGGATAACAGAAAAAAAGAAAACTTAACAAAAATAGAACAACACTTAATTTACGCAACGCGACTGTACTTCGCTACAAATACAAACGTGAGTTGTATGAACAGTGAACGCACACTAGCGAGTGTAGTGAGACGGCGGGTGCAGCGGCGGGGGAGGGGTGTCGGGCCCTGCCGCTCGTCCCCGCCTTCGTCCCGCTGACGCCTATTTTTTACTACTGCGACGCGAATCGCGCCAACTTCAGAGGCGACTAGAAGTTTGGCGCGACCTATACAAAGCTTCGTATAGTAATCCGTGTTTTGTCTCTTTTACTCTAATTTACAATAAGTTTGACATGACGGAAAAAAAACTCGGAATTATCAGTAAGGCTCATAAAAGGTTTATAACGGGGATTAACGCAAGATAGTTTATAGAGATAAAGATACTTTAAGATATTTTATAGGTATCATAGACATACCTTTATACCCGACGTTTCGACCGAGTTGCACCGGTCGTGGTAGCGGGCTGACATCACTACATAGTATAAAACAAAGTCGCTTCCCGCTGTCCCTATGTATGTATGTATGCTTTGATCTTTAAAACTATGCAACGGATTTTGATGAGGTTTTTTTTAATATACAGAGTGATTCAAGCGTGATTATATGTATAAATATATGCATAATATAGTAGAGAAACACTGATAATTTTAGAGGTTTCACATTTTTTTGCGCTTACATTGCAAACGCTGGCTGAACTCTACGAGATAGATCAAAATAATGTACTACAGTATTGTACACCTTAAAAAAGGTCTACAAAAAAGTATGGTAGTGGTAAGTGACATATGTCTATCTCTTAGGGATAACCCACAATAATATTTTTTTTCTTTTACTTTTTACGAGAAATAATAGCTTATTTACGAAGCGATTTTAAGCAATACAGCATTAATTCTTATTCAATTAAGTACCTTAAATACATTGTGCATTTAATATAGATTATAGATCAATATGGCCCTTTACAGCATGTAATTTAAATGAATATTTTCGAAGATATTACAGATTTAAAATGCAGGGACATAGCGGTTGCGTGTATCAGCATTGCACCCGTGCGAAGCCGGGGTGGGTCGCTAGTTAAAAGTATAAAAGCCTCATAAATTTCAAAATATGGTACGTATATCCGACAGCTTCTGATAGGGTTAAGAGAAACAAACCTTACTGTTATGTGATTCGATTACTATTTGACTAACACTAAACATATATATTCAATAGAAAATAGACTTACGCGTTACTGTTATAGCACACGATTTTACATTAGACACCATCCAATCAGCTTCTGTTTATAAACCTGTCACCAACCAATCGTGTTTCATAACAGGACTTCTTCATGGAGTTCAGTAGGCAGCGTGCGTGCATCCTATCGCGGTCCGCCCTCCAGCTGCTGTACCTCAGCCCGTCGCCCGCCACCACCGCGTCGATGGCACAGAGCGCCATGAATGGCCCCGTCGGCCAGCCGCGGCCGCAGCACGCCTTCATCGAGATCCTGCGCGAGTCGGTCAAGAGCTTCGTCAACCCGCCCGCGCTTACGCCCAAGTCCCCCATGGTCTCTACGCCGCAGGTAATAAGGTCTCTTTATAGTCGGCACCATTAGCCAGCCCCGCCCGCAGCACGCATTCGTCGAGATGCGTCAAGAGCTTCGTTATCGCGCCTGCGTTCACTCCCAAGTCTACCGTAGTCTTTACGCCGCAAGTAATAAGGTTTCCTCTTTGAAGATTAGGCCCTGCCGGCCAACCAAGTATACAGCACGCCTCTGCGCTCTTTCTCTTTGTAGTTAGGTCCTATTGACTAGCAAGCCTATGGCAAAATCCTGTGCGACCCGCCCGCGCTCACGCCCAAGTCTCCCATGTCCCATAGGTCTCGTATTGCTTAAGAACCTAGCTGAAGCCAGCCGTGGATTGTTGGAGTATGATGAACGGCCACAGGATTATTTTGCAAAGGTGAACAATCCGTTTTCATCAACTCTTGCAACAAAAGTACTTGTGATTATTTTGAGATATTTGGCCGCATTAGACCGCTAGCGCCGGTTGTGCAGTATCACTTAACTTTACCTTTCCTTTCATTCTATAGTTTTGAACCCATTTAGAATACTCTTCTAGTATATTTTTATATAACAAAGTCGATTTGCTATATGAGTCTAAGTTTTTAAAGATCTGTTTTTTGGTTTACCTCAGGCGCGAGAGTTCGTGGAGAACTTCCTGGCTCGGTGCGTGCGCCCGTTCGCGGTTCTGCTGCAAGTGTGCGGCAACAACCGCGCGCGGCAACGGGACAAGCTCGCTTTGTTGCTGGACGAGTTTGCAGCTCTACAGGAGGAGGTGAGCCGTTCTTAGAATTTAAAGGCCTGATTCTCCTTTCGATGATTTTTTCGGAAGTCTCTCTGCATAGGGAATATTGTTAACATGTGCGGTTCTTTGCTTCTCCCAATAAAGGGTGACAAAGCGATGCAGTACATATAGCCTTGTCTGCAGTTACTATTAGTGTTTACTTAAGATGCAAGATTTGTAGCTTCGGGTTCCTAAACTTTCCCTATTTTTAAACTCTGGGCACGCCACTGGTGGGACTATCCCTCTGATTTTATGGAGGCGGGAACTACTTAATAAAACAGCGGGATATCATTTCGGGGCTAAGCCACAAAGTTACGACCCCAGTACAGTGTTATTACGTACTTTGCAGTCGGGTAATCTGGTGACGTGATTCGCAGAGTGTGGTCTAGTAACTTAACTTACTCCTAACCAGTTCGATCCGGTTACGTACCTCGCAGGTAGCAAGCGTGGACTAGGAACCTTAACTAACTCTTAACCAGTTCTATCCGGTTACGTGATTCTCAGACAGAGAGCGCGTATCTGGAACTTTTACTACTGACCGACTAACCAGTTGAATCCGGTTACTACCCAGGCGGAGAGTGTGGACGCGGTACTGAGCGGCGCCGCCGGCACGGGCCCGCGCGCCTGCTTCGGCACCTGGATCCTGTACCACGTGCTGAGGGTCATGATCGCATACCTACTGTCGGGGCTCGAGTTAGAGCTCTACAGCGTGCACGAGTACCATTACATATTCTGGTGAGCTCAATAGCCTTGGTGTATATCGTTCATCAGTTTTTTATACGAGTATAAAACGCGTAGCAAACAGAAAGGTGTGGTAAAAATGAAAATATCCATAGTTATTCGATCTAAATCTTGTATGCAGAGTTACTAAGACATAATTATTAACTTAAAGGAGAAGGGCACAACTTGCATGCCAGTATTAGCATAGCTTACACAGGACAGTACGTGAGACAGTCACTGGAACAAACTCGAGTGAAACATACCTATTCTTGCGCGCCAAAAATGGACTAGCAATAATTGAATGTGTAGCTAAATTAATGAGAGATAAAAAGCAAAAAAAAGAGGGGTTTGGGTAAGAGATTGGATTAGTTGAAGGAAAGATTTTGGAGCAAGTAGTTGTCTGCTTAAAGAAATGCGTCAAGAAGATGCTGGTGGTTACAGAAACCATATGAGAATGCTCTCAGAAACATTTGATGAATCGTTAGGAAAAAATGGGGACAAAATAACAAAGATACTCACATGCGATATGCCATCCCGGCAATAACCAAATTGGAAATAACATTCCGATTTTTAGCTACAGGTGATTCATTTGTATCTCTAGTAGCATTGTACAGAGTAGGAAAATCGACGGTTAAGCCTACGGCCACAACGAGTCAGCTACTGGCATGCCCGTAGCTGTCGCGTCTGTTCACACGTGCCAGTTTGGCAGCCCCCCGCGGCCCCTCCCTCAACGGGCATGCAAGTAAATCAAATGTTGTGTTAGCTACTTACATGCCAGTTACAGGTATGCCAGTTACAGGTATGCCAGTTACAGGTATGCCAGTTAGCGTATACACATGACAGTAGCTGGCACGTGCAAGGAGCTGGTATGCTAGTGTTCAAGCTACGGGCAATGGTATGGCTACCATCAGGCTATCGTTCTTGTATCTGACTCGCGTACCTCATACATTTATATGTATTATTATGTATATATTCTAGTTATACGAGGAGCTCGATGGCGCAGTGGTTAACGCGCTCGGTCTGCGAGTGTTGATGTTAAGAAATTTTCGACAAGTTTGGTTATCGGATGGCTGACCAATAATTTATCATCCTAGCTCCTCCGTGATTCGGAAGGCACCTAAAGCCGTTGGTCCCGGCTGCATTAGCAGTCGTTAACAACCACCAACGCACTGGGCCCGCGTGGTGGTTTATGACCCGTTCTCCTTATCCATCCATAAAGAAGGCTCGCACCCCAGGGACAGAAATGATGATGATATTAATGTATGTATGCTATAAACGTAGCTTTCCACTCCAGGTATCTTTACGAGTTCCTTTACGGCTGGCTGGTCTCAGCCTTAGGTCGCGCGGAGACGCTTGCTGGGGAAGGTGGTAAAAGGCATGACGCCAAACGCGCCACTGCCCGCAAACAGAAGAAGCGCACGCGCCCGTACGCGCGCGAGGGTCTCATGTGTCAAGTCATGCAGAACATGTGCGGCGGGTACTACAAGGTTAGTGTTATGGTACAGCACAGCGATTGGACTGTGGTTTTTATGTAGGTTATGTTGTGTAAATATCCATGGACTGGTTATTTTGTAACTTTCTTTTGCCGAAAATTAATAAATAAAATGAGTTTCTGTAGCTTCAAGACTTGCCAGACATTAGCACTTTCTATGAAAATATTACAGTTTTATTATTATAATTTTAGACTGGTTAAAACAGACTAAAAAAAAAACAAGATGTCACCCTTAAAAATTTAAGCTATAACTTTGTTCAAGTTTTCAGATTTGTTATCTATGTAGTCATTTCAATGTTGCTTTGTGTCAGCTGACAGGTATGTTGGGCTGCTTTTAAAGTTAAAACTTACAATTAAAGCACGCACGGAAGCACATCCATGCAAAAACTATATCCAAATTTTCTTTCAAATGGTTTTACCCAAAACCTAACCTTATTCCAATATCTTAATATTCTACATCTCTTGTACGCAGGCCCTTGTAGCGTTCAAGCTGCAAGGCAAGATCCGCCAGCCGCAGCCGGAGTTCGACAACGAGGCGGTCCGGTACAAGCACCGGTTCGCGCCGCTGTCAGTGTTGACGCCGCCGCAAGTGCACTACCACGAGTTCTGCGAGATGACGCAGCCCTTACAGTAAGTGGGGAGAAATCATCATCAGGTATTTTTTTATGCCCCACTGCGGGAGCCTTCCCTATGGATGGATAAGGAGAACAGGCCACAAACCACCACGCGGATTGGTGGTTGTTAACGACTGCTAATGCAGCCGGGACCAACGGCTTTACGTGCCTGCCGAAGTAAGGAGGAGCTCGAGATGAGATACCTAATCAGCCCCCCGACCGCCTAACTCGATCGCTTTCGGCATCGATAGCTATAGGCTATAGCTTCCGATATTGCTTTCGAAATTACAAGATGACGCCTCCTTCTCGCCTCGCCTGCAAAGCGATCGAGTTAGGCGGTCGGCCCCCAGTACCAACTGTATGGCATTCTAGGAATTTTAATTGGTACCTGATGTAATTTTGCAAATTTGTCCAGATATGTCCGAATGTATATTATGTATTGTATTTTATATTGGCTAATTGTTACAGATATGAAAACCCCGTAATTCTTTACCTGGGGGGTTGTAAACACTTTCAGCAAGCGCGGTCGTTACTAGAAACAATTACCACGCCTGATCAGGAGGTGAGTTATTCGGATACAACATACTTTTAGTATGAATAAGCCGACAACAGGTATGATTCGCGTCTTAAGGGCCGTAATCAAACCTGGGTTCCGATTCCAGACGGGAACCGGTACTCAGCCTAACAAGTACCGGTACAAGCCGCGTATAAGAGCGAAGTTGCTATATTTATTAACTATATATTTTTCTCACTCTAACTAGCGTAAAAATTTTTTTAGTACCGGTATAATCCCGATATTGATTACAAAGTTATATCACAGGTACAGACACGAGCACCGCTATGAGTACACTTTGAGTCTTATTTCATTGTGTCAAGAGTTACAATTGTTTACATATTTTTTCTCGTGACTGTACTACATCTGGTATCGGTATCGGTACCAATAGTCCAGTAAGACGTACAGTAAGATGTCTGGTACCAGTTCCACATCAAGACCAATGGTAAAAAATACCGGTATTTCAAAGCCCGGTTATAAACCAATATTTCAAATTGATTGAAGAAGAAACTATAGTCACAAAGGCAGGATGTGGTCACTATGACGAGTCAATATAAAAAAAAGGTAAGCTTCATACAAACGCGCTCGAGCAACGCACACGTGGAGCTCTCACGGACACGGAATCTCCCAACAAGCTGCGCTCGGGCTGTTCGGAGATGTTCCGAGATCCGTGTCTGTAAGAGGGTCTATGTGTGCGTTGTTCAAGCGCGGTACATATTGTGCTTACTTTCTGTGTCTCCTTATCTTGTGCTATAGTCTTAAAAAACAAACTAAAAGTTACAAAATATAAGTAAATTATTAGTAGCTGCTTAAGCAAATCTTATGTCTTATTTCTTTGTTACAGGTAACGGATCTCCTAAAAGTAGCCAAAACGAATTTTGTAGTATTAAAATTATTAGCCGGTGGTCATAAAAGGGACTCGAATGTGCCACCCGAATTCGACTTCTCCGTACATAGACACTTTCCGATTATTAAGCTCGTGTAATTAGCGAAGGGTTTGGTAATGACATGTACAGGTACCCCGATTATCTACTTTCGTGTCACAAACCTGTCAAGAAATAAATTAACTAACCTTTTATGGTCAACATGGTCGCACAGCATAAATGCGACGCCGTGTCCTGTACGCCAAGCATTCAATTCATAGTAAAAACTTGCAACAGCTTTATTTTGTGTTTTTGTAAGCTATAAGTATACTGTCGATCATTGCCGTCGTTGGCGTACAAGGCACGCTCTCACTTGTCGATTATAGAGAACTCTGTCATTTAAAAATGTATAGTCAGCGTTAAAGTGATCTGGGTGCCTAGTGTGGGTTTTCTTTACTATCCGTATTCATTAGATTACGTTTACGGAAACGGATATTAGTATGGCATTGAAGCAGCGCCTCCTGGCGACAAACGAGAAAGCTTGCCA
Organism: Eudonia truncicolella; assembly: GCA_949315975.1. NCBI lineage: Eukaryota > Metazoa > Arthropoda > Insecta > Lepidoptera > Crambidae > Eudonia > Eudonia truncicolella. Next base: position 12,068,906 of record OX438826.1, read on the forward strand.
TACAAATTCTCGTTTTCGTTAACGTGATCGAATGACAAAAATAACTCACACTAGGCCTCCTCAGAGCGTTAAAAATCGTTAAAATCTATCAAATAAGTGTACATTTGACAAAACTCAACTTTTTGCCAATGACGGTTTGGATATACACTTTTGATTGACATATCTGAAAACAAATGAAAGTGCGTCTTATTATCTTATTTATGACGCTGACTTTACACACTAACAAATCATTAGGTTTATTTGACAGAGTTAATGATTGACGGTTTTATTTTCATACAGCCAACCATCGAATACATGACTAGATTGTAAAGTTAACAATGACTATTTATTGTATTGTTTAGGCTAATAAGGGTAGGTATACCAAAAATGAGATGTTATACAAAATTTTTACAAAAAACGTCGTTCTTTTCTGTGATACTGTTAATGAAAACGATGCAAGTTCCAAAAGTTACAGATAAATAGCTAGTTCTTCAGTGGTTGACATTACATTGTAATCGTATCATCAGAACTTTTACATAGTAGTTATGTCATAAACTGCTAATCGGTACACAGATGATAGGAAAAATATAATTGTTGCAAGTCAAACGATTTTCCTATTGTTTACCTATGGTATCGATTGCGTACAATTACCATTTGAAGAGTAATATAATTATTGGTTTGTGATGTTGTTACTATGTACGACATCAAACAAGTAACATGAAACGTATTATTATCAACATAACGAGGGCGCAGTTTGTATGAGTGTCATAATAACACATAATATATATTGTTCCGTTTAAACAATGTTAACACCAATCATAATAAATTTGGAATGGTATTGGAAGACTTTTTGTGTCACGATCTCCCAAGCCACTGGATTCACACTGCTTTGGTTACGCTTTCGGTAAACTTAAGGGGTGTGATTTTTTGTATATCACCGGAGGTCTTAAAATTAAAATTAGCCATAAAATACGTAATGATTTGTAATAGTTTTTGTATTATTTATATTTTTTTTTTATCACGAAAACTTTCTGTGTAAAATATTTACCCTGAGTTCGACGGATACGATTAAAAAGGATAAAGTGAGAATTATGGTCTCTGGTTGGCGCCATTTGGCAAGTTTAGCGGGTGTATTTATGTATTTATATTAAAATAACTTTTTATAGTACCCGCCCAATCTTGAATACCCTTATATTATAAACGTTATTTTTTTAATACGAGTACTATAAAAAAGAAATGTTATAATACAAATAAAAAAAATTGTGAATGTCATAATATATTCGTTAAAACTGCAATTTTACGAAATAATTTTATTTACGAATCAACTGAATATTTGTTTAGTGTAATTAAAATAATATTGTGTAGAAAATAAATGTATAGTAAATTATTTTAATATTTTTATTTTTCACTATATATAACCTATGTTTAGCGCCAGTGGCCGAGTGAAGCTAGAGATGTGCCAGTTTGAACTTGTGGGTCCGGGTTCGATTGAAATCTTTGCTTCGATCAAATTAGATTTAGACTTAGAATTAGGTTAATCTATACGGTTTTATGATCCAATGAAGAAACATAAGTTTCGGTTAAGCTATTAAAAACTTATTACAAAATAATTTATATCTATTGGTTCGGCAACATCTTGTATGTCAAGGCCGATTCATCAAGATTCAGTGTTCGATTCCATTGTCTGTGATGTAATTGTTATAGAATACGGTATTTGACTACAATAAAAATATAGATGAAACTGTTGTTAACTTAATAGTAAACATTTTTTTTAAACAAATTTAGACAGCACATAGATTTAAAACAAGTATGATTTCTATAAAAAATCTTTAATAAAATAATTAAGTTTTTATGATTGACCACGTGATTAAAAACGCACGGGACTTGGCTGAATCTGAAGTGACGTCACCTGCTTGTTTACATGTTCCTCGGAAGTTTTGTATGGTTTGTTTTGACAGCTAAAAGTTTGTTTACAAGCAGGTGACGTCATGACATCACGTGACCTGCATGCATCGTTTTGGCGGCTATTTTCTTTTGAATTTTAATGGCAATTTTTATAAAAAAAAAATAAAGACATTTACAACGAATTAATGAAATTGCAAATATATTATGCTTTATTGAACCATTAGACATACTTTTCTAAAACCTGTCATATACCCTATTGTGTAAAAACCAAACTCTCCAAATTAAGTAGTACATATTTTTATTTATGAAATAACAATCATTTCTATCTTAGAGGAAGTAATAATTACAATATATATTATAATATGTCATACATAAAGTCAATACCTACTTTGATAGCGCACTATTTATAAAAATAGCTGATAGTTTTATGATAGTCGGTTGTATACTTTTAACTAAATCTCTCCCTAACGCGATAGTATCTTAATTCTCCTTTCACTTTAGCTCGTATTTTTAGTATTAAACGTTTCATGTTTTTTGCCATTTAAATGATGTACAATTTATGTCGGTGGCAATACATCGGGAGCTGTGGCGGGAATAGGGGGGATCCCAATATTGGACCTTTGCCCAACATTGGGATAATACAGCCTTACTGTAAATTATGTCCTTCCAATTATTTGCGAATATTCTTTCTTACTGTACGAATTAAACGATATCATGTTACAGATAATAGCGAAACGGTTCCGTATTGGAACCGTAGCGATGTGCTACGACTAGTTAAAACACACATTAATGTCTCTTCTTCTGCGTTTTGATAGTAAATAAAATAGTTTTTATTTGAACGAAATAAGTGTGTTGGTGATTGGAGTAACAGCATCTACTCTTCCTCCTCAGATTCCGCGTCTGAAACGTCGGTGTAGCAGTCTTGTTCTATTGCTTTTACTTTTAAGAAGTCCTTTGTTTGTGGTCCTGGAATATAAAATTATCATAATTATTATTTTTTAAATATTTAACTACCATAATCCACAAAGAATTCCTGATCCGCAGAAAACTATTGGGTTCGTTATTTAAGTATTTTTTAGCTGGAAACTTATATTATAGCTACCTTAAACTTATATTATTGATTGACGCGAAGCCGTACGATCTTTAGAATGTGCAATTCTGCTTAAAGGTAGGAAAATAATGCTGATATTGACAGAATCTTTAATACAGAATGTGCAAAAGATAAGATAGTACCTAATCCAAACATGTTCGAAAGTAAGTTTACAAATATATGACTACCCCTCGCTGTCCGTTCTATTGCTCACCCGCGCCCAGCACCAGTCCCGGCCTAACTTTTAACATTTTGACTAACAGCATGAAGCTGTCGCCCTTTTTAATATTATCTCATCCAATGATTTATATATGTTACGGCTAACAGCCGAAGTGCGGCTACACCTAGTGTTAGCCGGCTGCACCTAGTTGTAGCCGGCTAAAACTAGGTGTAGCCACACTTCGGCTATTAGCCGTAACATATATACAAACACGAGAAAGTGCCAAAACGGCACTAGGGCGTCGAAACTGATACATCAAAATTCGGGTAGTTAGTGTAATTTAGTCTAGACTTAGGTGCAAATAAAAACACTAGGTAGCTGTCTTTTTGTTTCCTATTGCCTCATTTACTCTATCATTTTACATCATTTATCATTGTCTGTGCTTCCGCCGCTGCGCTCGAAATTCAAATGAAAAAGTTCGAAGTTGCGATTCTTTTGTAGGTAAGTATGTATCTAACTTATAATAGTTGATCCCTTAATATTGTGAATGTTACCTTCCGTATAAACAACGTTGGCTCCAAAGTCTTGAATAGGCATTGGCGTTATAGGACGGTTCACACCGCTAGCTGCAGCATTTTCGTCTTGAGTGCCTTCGTCGTCACTGTCAATCATGATTTCCTCTTCTTCACATTCTTCTACCTGTTACAAAATGTGCAATTGTCAACGCTATTCAATATGATTATCTGGCATAAATCAAATAATTTTTTTTAATTTTAGAATCGAACCATATGTTAGTACTTAACAGAAACGTAAAACTCGTGTTTAAAAACTAAAAAAATGTATACTAATAACTGTTTTTCTTAATTTTGATGAGATAACAGCGCAGTGGTATGATACAAGCTGTTTAAAGTTCATTATAAGCGCATTTACAATACTTCTGTTGAGTAAGGTCTATGTCGCGACGCCACAAATAAGTACCGGGCATTTTTAACAGGCTGCAACACTTGCAGCAGACCAGAAAAGTCTGCCGCCGAACAGCATTGTTTTACAATTGCTGTGTTTCGGTTTGAAGGGTACTTACTAAATCCAAGGAAATTACAGGGCATAAAGAATTCAAGCTTTTGGATAGAAAACGCGTTCGCGATACTATTGGTATCGCAAGGCTGCGATGGCTACTGCATGCTCTGGATAGATTTACAACCTAATAGAAAGTGATCGAACACCTGATGCTTAGTACTTATCGCTCAAGACAAACAACAAAAGGTTTCCGCACATCACCTGTATATCAAAAGACTGCTGTTTGTTTTTGAAGTCGTGTAGGGCACTGGAGGAGGTCCTTCTTGAGCTAGGCGGGAATTTGCTCGGGGACGGCGTGCCTTCCATCGGCCCGCTCTCATTGATTGTGTGGTAGCCTGCGTCCAAGGTTAGCGCAAGATTCGGGTTGCCGGACGATCTCCGCCTCCGCAACTGGCACGCTGGTTCTTCTGACATTGTCACTGTTTGGAAAGAAACCTACTAGAAGTTTTTGTTTAATTTTATTAATTAGGTACGGATAAGCACTTGGCGATGGCCATGAGGATCTCACCTGTTAACAACAGTGATGATAAGGCCGAAGGTGGAAGCGCATTTCACTCACTTACCTAATTTTCCGGAATTCTCAGAAGTTACGTATTCCGGAAAATAATGATGATGATATGATAAATGAGGAATTGGTAGGTATATAAAAAGCGCTTCAGTATTCATTATTCATCATCATCAGCCTTCAAATGTCCCACCCCACTGGTCGGTTCAGACCTACCTACCCACATGAACACATGGACGTTATGGCGTGCCCAATGCGGGTTGGTGGGTTTTAAACCTTACGACAACAACCTAGACCAAAGGTTTAGCGTGCCTTTCGGAACACGGAGAAACTCGAGATATTTTAATTTGGTCACATAGGCATATAGGTACGCTGATCCGGATTTACGAAATTTTTGTAAATCGCAAAACTTAAACGCGCAAGCCGCTGCGCCAACGATCTTCAGTTTTACCTACCTATAGCTCCATTTAACCATAAAAATTAACAATCATAGTTACAATCATAAATCTTTATTGATTTATTATTATCGTTATTATTTATTAAAATTTACATAGGCACTTAACAATAATTGTTACCTAATCATTTAATATAATACATTCATATAGGTAGGTAACACTATGTTCTCAAATGAACTGTGCAACATTGTAAGCTGAATGTGAGGGGTGCTAATGTAATAGCAAATATCTTCGGAAAGGAAAGACAAGAAGACTAATTGTAGCCTGAATGTAATATAAGGGATGACATCACTCAATTATCGGAACGGATAAGAAAATGTCAATATCCAATTAGTGGCAGTAACTAACACTGAAATTGGATTGCCTAATTAATTTATGTTATTTAAATTCAATAATCTCGCGTATTGTCTTAAGGATGAATCCTTGCAGACAATAATACTATTTATGATTAACTTAAGCTCGACGGTGCCCAGTAAGAACCCGAAAGAAAGAAATATAAAGCTTCACTGACACTGACGTTATAGAGAAGCTCACCCGTGGTACTAACTTCGGATATCACAGAGGTAAATATTGTGTTTACTTAAAGCCTAGCAGGCTTGAGTGAGGGTCCACCTTCCAAAAATATAAGGAATTGGAATCTTTGTATACTGATCTCCAAACTTCAGAATGAAGATGGCACTAAATGATGATGCCCACCAGCATAATGAGATATGGCTAGAGTAATATTTATAATTCGAATAAACGTAAAATCCACATCAAGTACATAACTAATATTGCCTTATTAATTTTAGACACTTCTAAAAACTTATAAAATCAACTGCAATTTACCTTTTATGCTATAGTCGTACTTCCAAGTTCGAAGACTATTGAGGCTGCTCGTACTGAAATTCACTAGTTTGTCGCGATGTATTGAGCCAGGTGAACGTAGTCGAGGGGACTGTGTAAGTAGATCGAGGCTGGAACGTTTGCGGGTGAAGCCATAGGACACTAATCTGCAGTGTTTTGTTTCAGGAATGGACAACTGTTTTTCCAAATATATCGAATATAAGTAGAAATTGTTCAGGCACAAACTGTTCTAAATTTCAGATAGGAACTACGTTCAGATTATCAAATAATATCAATTTAAGTAATTCTGGGAAAACTTGGCTTATCAAATCTTAAGCAATATTTTTCCATCTTCGGGGCATGTCTGCATTCACAAACTATACGGTTCATCACGGTTCACGGTACGGTTCACGGACATCTGCTACGTGTTCTTATACACAAGTTATTTTCATTTCTTCTTCTACTTGTGCCTCTTCAATATTGAAGGTTGACCTTCAATATTGAAGGTCAGTTATTGTTTTTTATTATAGTTAAGCTTAATAAAATAATTTAAAATAACCCAAAATTTTAAAAACAATAACTGTTTTAGCCTTTTCTATCTCTCGAGACTATATTTTAAAGGTAGTTTTGTATTTTCTAGGTTCGTAAGTACATACTTCCTATGAGGAGCTCAACAGCGCAGCGACATGCTTGTTCGGATTGCGATCTTGCAAGTTAAGCAACTTGCGCAATATTGTTTTTTAAAGTTTACGCGAACACTACACATTGAAATGAAACAACTTTTACGGATCTACTCGCGTTTATTTTACACATTAGTTTTAAATAATGTTTTTCCTGACGTTTCGAACCCTTTGCACCCTTTGCTTGCACCTTTGAACCGCATTAGACATAGTACATCCACCTGCACATTAACATATCCAAAACTGTCAAATTTCTTTAATAAATGTTCAACTATATGCGTATTCGTAAAGTTTTAAGTCTACTTATTGAGGAAATTTTACAGTTTATGGTCGTATGATCTGCAGGCAGGTTAATGGGCGTCTGTACGTGTGGTCTTATCTTATTTCCATCTGTATTGTTATTTATGCGTGCGTGAAGGTTTGGGCCCAGTGGTGGGAGGTTTATAGTTAGGCTGAGATGATGAAGGCTTGTATTATTATTCTCACATGGTTTGTAATAAAAAAATAAAGCAAATATAATTTATTAAAATAGACAAAATTACAGCACAACTATAAGAAATGCTAGGTTTACCACCCCTGCCACTTTTAAGGATTCAGTACATATTTCAATGCTAATTTTTGCTGTGTGTAGGTAAGTAAGTACATGAAAATTAGACTGTTTATTACATGCTTCATTATGTACTTAGTATAATCATAACTATTTCTAGTATAACTCTGGAATAAACTCGGGGTTTCCAAGTTTTTATTTGAAAAGCGATGTGCTTCAATAAATAAAATATTTTTTTTGTATTTAAAAATTTGCTAAACTTATATGACGATGAAAACATTGGTAGTCGAGTAGCAAAGCGCTCGGTCCGATTGCCGGAGGTATTGGGTTCAATTACACGCCCCCCGACCGCCTAACCGATTGCTTTGGCTTCGTGTATAGTTTATAACGTCATCTTGTCATCTAGCTAATAGGTATAGGCATATATCGAAAGCTATATATAGCCTATAGCTTTCGATATTGCTTTTATAGGCGGTACGAAATTACACACACACAATGATATACACGTAGCCAAAGCAATCGAGTTAGGCAGTCGGGCCCCGATCGGTCATATATTTCGGATTTTGATGCATAGCTCCGACTTTGTGGATCACCAAGCCGCATTTGGCAAGCGTGGTGATTGATCCAACTCCCATCAATTGTAGCGATGACTTGATTTCAATGATAAAGGTCTTTGCCCATCAGTTGTATAATTATCGGCTAATTATATCTAAATTAATAAAAATCAATTGCCACATTATATGTCAGAGATCACTTCACTTGAGAACGGCTCGACCGTTTTGGCTGATTTATTTTTGGTTTGTTCGTAATTCTCAGGCAGGACAAGGTTTGTATAAAAAAAAAGATTTCGATGGGATACGAGTGTTCACTGAAGCGGACGAAGTCGTGAGTAGGCCACTAGAAATATATATATATATAATTCTTCCGTATGTGTGTATGCCACTGAACTGCCGCTAAACGGCTCGACCGATTTTGATGAAACTTTTTGTGTGTTTGAGTGGGTCACTGGATAAGAATATTGGGGACTAAGCTTAATGGACAATTAGATCTGGTCGGTGGTCCAAATATATAAGGTTCTCAGATTTTTTAAACAATCATAGTATACGGGTTTCCACTTAAGCGGACCAAGTCGCACGCCGCTATATAGTTACTTATATAGGCACTTATTTTCTTTGAACAGACCTTAAACAAATGAACGTAGTACCTACAGTCCTACACGGTGACCGCAAAATGTAGCGGTGTACAATAAGCAATATCAAGCATTATTTGAATAAGTCTTACCGCATCATTTTAATAACAATGTACCCGTAACGAATGAACAATGATGAATTTTACTGACAGTAAATATTATGGCCCTTCCGTGCATCTGCATAATAATATGTGATTGTCACTTAGGTTTTTTTGTTGTGCACTTCTACCGTAATGTATGCTTTTATTTTGGACTTTTGAAATGAAATACATTTATTGGCGCACACTACAAAATATCACGATATTCACAATAACAATTCAAAACAAAAACAAAAGATAAAAGTGTGACCAACTAGGCCCCAGACTCAGCACGTGATACAGCGACTTAGAGCCGCTGCAACGCTGGTATTCTGGAGGGGCCTAAATCGGTGACGTGTCCACAAAACAACGACAAACCAACATAGACAAATAAAAATAATAAAACGCTAAAAAAAAAAAAAATATCTCGATAAAAAATTTGTTAAGCAATACTTTTGTCGGCGCTTCGGTAGGTAGGACCTTTGGCGCCGCCGCCATTGATGGAAAGTGTGGTCACATTTATAATATTAGCTTGATTTAGGGGTAATTTGAGAAATTACGGTTCAACAACTTGCGTTTTAAATTACGATAACTCTTTTATTTTCATGAATATTATTTTATTATATTTTTTTTTGTTTTATTTATTTGTATTACCTATGTCGGTACCCCTTTTACCGTTACCGGACAGGTTTTTTTTACAAACTGTATACTTAAAAATATTTGAGCCAAGTAGGTAACATATAATATATAACATAATATATTGCATATAACCTAGATGGTAGAAGGTCAGTATCTAATGCCATATGAACAGTCACGAGCGTTTATACGATGTAACTCTTATTATAATGGAATAAGAGTCAAAACTAGTTAAAAGTGTTACATATTAATGCTTGTCACTATATAGTCGGATATGACTATGTCACTGCTAACTAGTCTCCAATTAAGCGGTTTAAAACTTGAATTAATTACAAGTAACTTTGTCCTTTACTAACTAGGTATGCCACAAGTAAATTGTCTGGTGCATACATTATCTAAAAAAGATTATTAACACAGTTATGTTAATATGGATATAAAAATAGGATTTCATATTTATGTATTTATTTTCATATAGATAAAGATTCCGGATGAAGTGCGGTTCACCTGCCCTTGTGGTCATTAACCATTTAGGGAGATGAAGGCTAAACGCTATCTCGTATTATAAAATATAAATATTTAGACAACGTCATATACATTGTTCTGTAAATAGCTAAAGCACTTGTTCGGAAATCAGAAACAACGACGGTACCACAACCACCCAGACCCGACACAATATCGAAAAGTTAGTTTTCGACATTGATCCGACCGGGAATCGAACCCGGGACCTCAGAGATAGTGCCGCCCAAAGTCCAGCGTGCAAGCCACTCGGCTACGGAGGTCGTCAATGATTTCCAATAAGATTTCTGCATGTTCGTTTTCTATACTAATATTATAAAAAGGAAACCTTTGTATTTTCGTATGTATGTATGTTGTATGTATGTATGTATGTATGTATGTATGTATGTATGTATGTATGTATGTATGTATGTATGTATGTATGTATGTTTGTAACAAATAAACTCAAAAACTATTGGACTGATTTCAAAAATTCTTTCACCATTAGAATGCTACATTAGCGCTGAGTAAAGTACACCCATGCGAAGCCGGGGCGGGCCGCTAGTTTTTAGATAAAATCTGATATATATCAGAGATATCACATACATACTTAAAATGAGACTACGGCAAATAGTTTGTAAACACCTTTTTGTATAGTAAACAAAAATATTTTGATTTCGGTATAGAAAAAGAATTTAACAAAAAAACAAGCTTAACAAAAAGTTTAAATTTATTCCCCTGAAAGTGTTGGTGTGATTTGCTTTTAGGATTGACGTTACACCAACCGAGCTCCCGCATAAAACATGCACGACTATGAAAGGTTTTAAACCAACACAGAACTCATACATTGTACTTAAATGCTAAACTTTTATGTTTGCGTAAATATGTATGTCATTCCACAGGTAGCGAAGATACAGAGCCGAGTAAAAAATCTCCTATCTCCTTGAATTTTCATGCAAATTTTCCTCGCTCAAATTCTCAAAAAATGAAAAGTTTATTATAATGCGCTAAGAACACTAAAAATCGTCCTGCTTATAATTCTATATGATATTGATGAGGTTTGTAATTAGCTTGGAGATGTTACTTTAATTGCACAATTACCAATGTTGGCTATAAACCTTCCCATGAATAAAATAAATAAAAATAATATGTGTTAGGCATTGCTTTACGCAGAAGTTAAACGTAGCTAAGGGAATTGAACCACATGTTCTTGCATTTAACACGAACACAGATATTATTCTGTGCTCTTTGTGAACCAAAACATTTACCCGTTCGACTACAGACGCTATAGGATTGCACTCCATTTCGTGCTTCTAATCATATTGGTGGTAGATTGTATAGCGTTGATAGAAAGGTAGCATTTAGTGAGAAGCGACCCTTATACAAAGAAAAGGGTATTTTTATCGAAAACGATTTTAAAAACCACTATGTAAATGGAAAGTTCGTAGAAATTTATATTTTATAATATTAAACGAAAGTTATACGGTCGATAACTTTCATTTAGGTATATCGGGACCTCTTACTTGATCACATAGAAACCCTTTTTTGCTTTAATTACCATTAATTTGGACGAATGCTTTGAAAGCTTTGGACTCCTTTCTTATCTCTGTCATTAGTATCTTGCGATAGATCTAAAGGTATAAAAAAAAAAGTTTGTACAGTCAGCAACAAAAGTCGCAGAACACTCACGACCTTGACGGATGGATCTACCACTGTGCGTTATTGGCAAAAAACTTAATCCTAATCGCATCGCATCTGCGATTTTTGTGGTGTTTCGTTTGGCAGTTATCACTTTGCAACACCTGGCTAGTTTGTTTAAAAAACAGTACACTGTCAAAGCAACTAAATAATCTCTTGTTGATTCTTTAGTAGCTTCGCTTATCAATTTTGAGAAGCAAAAAAGCGTTTAGTGACTTTCGTTGCTAACCGTACCTGAATGTAGGTTACGCCCTTAGCCATGGCTTTATCATTAAAGGTCAAATGCCTGATAAATACACCGGGCTATGTAGAGATCTAGATTGAATAGGCTCGGCTATTTCCTCTGAACTTGTTTCCGTCTTGATTTCCTTCGGTTCCTAGTATAAAAGGGTCAGGCATGCAATTTCTTAGTCAAACTTGATGTTTGTAAGTGTTGAAGAACTACTCTTGGAAAAATGAGGTCGATCCTGTTCTTATGTTTGGTGGTGGCCGCTACAGGCATGGAGACACATGTAAGTAATCACACAATATGTTATAATACTTATACAATAATTCCTATTTTTGTTGAACAATTAATGATAACGTCTGTAGCAAAGTGCGCGGCTTGACCTCTGGAGGTGCTGTTTAATTCCGCGGGCGTGCAAAGTGTGTTTCGGATTTCCGAGACATACCGGGTTTGTGATCATCATTTAATTTTATTATCCGCATTCAACAAGCGTGGTGATTAACCCAACGCCAATAAACTGTAGCGATGACTTGATTTCAGAGAAGATTTTCATTGAAGAGGGATAAAAAATCAATTTTGAGTTGCTCCGTGCCTAAGTTATCTTTCGAGTCTTTGATCAATAATAGTACTTACTATTATTGATCGAAATATCAGCGAGTATATAAATGTATAGGCAGGTATATAGTAATATGTAGATTATAGTAATATTAAGAAGAAGAAGCTAACAGGTTTAGAAACAAAGTTTATTTTCTGAAGTTAACTAATGAAGAATAAGGGAGATGAAATGATGATTGGACTATTGGCCATCTATCAATGAAGGCCGGCTTCGTCTCTCATTTACGATCCCTGTTGACAGAAGTTAATTTGTTGCATAAGACCTCTACTATTTCAAAAAGTAGGTAAGGTCTTTCCCTGTCACCCTATACAATTATTATGAGTACGTACTTATCAACCCCCATTTCATTACGTTTCAGGGTGTCCACCTCTCCCAGTCGCAAAAGGACAAAGCTAACCAATACGTCATGGATTGCGTCAAAAAGACCGGTGTCAAACCAGACGTGCTGGCGGACGCGAAAAAAGGCCAGTTCGCGAACGACGAGGCCTTAAAGAAGTTCACTCTCTGCTTCTTCCAGAAATCAGGGATAGTGGACAAGCATGGCAAGCTGAATGTTGAGGCCGCTGTGGCTAAACTGCCATCTGGTGTTAATAAGGGTGACGCAACAAAATTGCTGGAAGAATGCAAGAAGAAAACTGGTAAAGATGCTGCGGATACAGCCTTTGAAGCTTACAAGTGTTACTCTCGTGGCGCCAAAACGCACGTTTTGATTTAAAAAAAAATTATAATAAGAGTTGTGTTGTTGATTTAATTTATTTGGATTGATTATACATGTTGATATTTATTTAATGATGGTTTTATTTTTAAATTATATGGCAAGAACATTGACATGAAAATATAAGTATGTTGCAATGACTCGAAATATTTTAGAAATACGTACTTTAACTACCAATTTTTCTAGCTCCTAGCTCTAGATAATGCCATACATTTGCCAATAAGTCCACATTTTTAACACATGTGTATGAAAACTTTTCACCACCCACTCGAAACGAAACGAACCCAAATCTAAGTCTTTAGAGGCGTCCTTTGGTTCTCGGTTCCCGATAGCCAACGTGAATGATTTAGGGGATATACGCTATCGACCCTTACAAAACCTCCGAAGTTCCATCGTCTCATTGACTTTATTAAGTTCCTCATTATCCATAAACCAGCTGTAAAGGCCTAACCAATTTAAATTCAAAACAAAACATTACTTTTCATATAATTGATAATTCATAAACAGTGCTGCAACTGTCCAAAAGTGTCTATCGTCATTTTGTTTAGGTATATTAAAAAGGTTCACACTATGCATACGCACAAAAAACCTATCGATGTCAGCAGTACGTTTACCTAAAACTCTGGCTGGTATATTTGCAGATTAAAACAAATCAAATTGGCTTTTGAAGGACCTACAAATATTGGACGTCATGAAAGCGGGGCCTGCTGATTGTACACTGCCTGACTCTATCAAATATTCATTATCTGCAGTGATCGAACTGCAGTATTTATAACTTTTAGATATAAATATGTCGAAGCGTATAAAATTAAAATGCTCACACTTTTTATATGTTCAAACTTTGATCTGTATTAAATGTTTTTAATACATAACTAATATTATAATTTTATATATTAATTGAAATAAAATAAATGAAAATTATACATATTGCTAGTGCGCAACATTGACAAGCCTTCGTTAGGGTACTTGTAGAGTGTCGGCCATGTCGCGTGCGTGACAACGGTTGCGCGATTTAAGGCGATACCATAAAACGAATGCTCACTTTTTATTATGTACCCTGTAGTTAGTATATTATGTACTACGTAGATGGTGTTTTATGTTCTCTGTGGCTAGTATACTATGTACTTTGTACCTGGTATATTATATATTTGTTACTGGTATATAATGTACTTTGTAGCTGGTATATTATGTACATTGTTACTGGTATATTATGTACTTTGTAGCAGGTATATTATGTTTTTCTTGCTGGTATACTATGCACTATAATGCTGGTAATATTATGTATCCAATAGCTTTTATATTATGTATTATATAAATACACTCGGCGTCAAAAAAATCGCACCTTTTAAAAATCATCTTTAAAAATTCTTAAACCTTATGTAGAGGATAGTGTTGGGTATCATTAGAAAGGTAACAAAAAGGAGTATCAAAAAACAATTAAATTTAACTTTCTGTTTAATTATAATTATACAAACAACATTAAAATTAATAAAATAATAAAAATCCTTAATTAAGTCCTAATTAACAACAGATAATTTACAAAGAAAAATGTACAAAAAGTGTCTTAAAATTAACTTAAAATCTAGTGTTACCCCCCCTTGCCCTGATCACGGCTTCCATACGGTCCCTCATGGACCTCACCAACTTCAGGAGCTCTTCTTGAGGGATAAGCCCCCATTCTTCAATCACCGCGTCTTGGAGCTCCTGTAGAGTCGAAGGAGCTGGATCCCGAGATCGAACCTTACGTTTAAGATGGTCCCAGAGGTGCTCGATAGGATTCAGATCCGGACTTCGCGCTGGCCACTGCATCACAGAGATTTGGGACCTCTGCAAGAAGTCGCTCACGATGCCTGCAGTGTGAGCGCGAGCGTTGTCGTGCATTAATGTGAACCCCTCGCCAAAAGATTCGGCAAAGGGGACCACATGCACTTCCAGGACCTCAGTGACATAGCGGCGAGCAGTCAGCGACCCTTGTCCGCGAGCACCTCCAGTCCGGGAGACGCAGACAAGGTCGGTTTTGCCGGCAGCAGACATACCGCCCCAGAACATGCAGGATCCGCCACCATATTCCACCGTCTCCTGGATGCAGGCTTGGGCGAAACGTTCACCCTGCCTCCGGTATACTCTTCTCCGTCGGTCGTTGCAAAAAAGACACACTCGCGTCTCGTCTGAGAAGAGAACAGCTCTCCACTGCTCAAGGGTCCAATCGACGTGGTCACGAGCAAACTGCAAGCGGGCTCGCCGATGCGCTGCAGTCAATTTTGGACCCGTAGCAGCTCTGTGGGCCGCTATCTTCTTCTCCTTCAATCTTCTTCTAACCGTAGATACGCTTACGGTGCGTCTGCGAACTGCCTGGAGCTGCTGTTGCAACTCAACAGCGTTGGAGAAACGATTTCTCAAAGAGTTCGACACAACGAACCGGTCGTCTCTTTCCGAAGTGCAGCGACGTCTACCCGAACCGTGTCTGCGGATATAGCCACCGGTCTCTATGAAGCGCTGGTACACTCTTCGAACGGAATAACGGCTCAGGTTCAGTTGCCGGGCGACATCACACTGCCGCACCCCTGATTGCAGTAGTGCAACCACTTGAGCGGCTTTATCAGCTGTGGTATCCATCAAAATCTGTGCGTGTGTCCTCTTCAACGGTTGAATAGCGAATGACCCACATTGAACCCGTGTTGACCGTTTTATACCCACAAAGGAAGCGCAACTAGCAACTCTCACGGGTAGCAAAATTTGCATCGAATTTTTGTGACACTTTATTTGTTGCATTAGGTTTTATTTGATAATGAAAAGTAATGTTTTTTATTAAGTTAATTAAGTAACCTTGTAAATAAAATCATAATTAATGCGACTGCATGTGCATATCAAGAGTAAATGACATTTGAAAGTGATTTTCTAAGAGGTGCGATTTTTTTGACGCCGAGTGTAGTATATCATTAACACTATAGCATGTATATTATGTACTTTGTAGCTGGTATATTATGTACCATGTACCGGATATATTATGTACTATATACTAGCTAGTAAGTACATAATATACCAGTAATTAGTTGTTTTTACCCGTATTTATACAGAAAGCCGGCTTCTAGCTGAGAAAATATTTGTAATATTTGTCTCTTAACAAACATAAATTATAAAAGGCTACACATGTTTCAAAATTAAGACAAAATAACTCATGCCCATGCCATAACCTAACTAATAGAGTACCTATAAAGATAGTTTAGAACATCGGGACTTGTACTTATTAATCACTTAACACAAGTGCAGATATACATCACCGTCACCGCCTAATACAATGACAATAAAATGTATCTTTTCAAATTAATCAGCCCATACCCAGCACAAGAGATTGCTGCTTAAGCAGCCATTCACAACAATATTTGCGAAAAGTTGAAAGATCATTCCAAATTTTAGCGGATGCGTACTTAAAGCAACCTCTCGAGCCAGCTAATCTATACATAGGTTTATATAATTTGGGCTCTCTGTCCCTAAGCATAGACAGGTATTTCCTAGCAACATTTTTTTAAACAAGTAGATTGGGCATTTATTTAGCATGTAGCAATCTGTATAGGAGACAAGCATACTTAAGCGTGCAAGAGTTATATTGAGACATATTGAGTAAACGTCTCTGGATTAGATGTGGTGTAATCCTACTAGGTATTACATAGCAGTACCTCTACATGCATTTTGTACCTTTTGTACGCGTTTTTGCGTTTTTTTATACAATCTGTATTGGCATGCACTGTACTAGGGGTGGATTCTACACTAAAATAAAAATAATAAAAAAATCTTAAAATATTCCAAGCTCAATAGTTTAGAAATGGCAGCCTTTTTTATTTAATTGTCTTCGATTTTTGCAGGTTGTGCTAAAAAAGGTGAAACTAAAACTAAAAAAAAAGTTTTAACTGCGTTTTTCTCGAAATGGCGTTTTGGTGTTTCAGTAAAGTTGCCTTTCCATTGACGATAATATACCAGTTACAAAGTACATAATATAATAGCTACATAGTACATTATACAGCGTGAGTGGTGATATGTATATAGTCCCGAATATGGCAGATAGGGTACCTTGCATAGATCCCCGGAAAATTACGAACATCCGCAAAAAGCAACACACGGCTGAGATGTTGAGATTGTTTGTTAAAAGGCTATATTGCAAAGTGACAACCCTAGATCCAACTTTTTTTTTTTTTTTTTTGGAGAGAGATTGCTGATTGCCGCTGCGGCATTTTCAGCTTCACCGGGCTTTTTGGGGGCGGCGAGGAACGTAAAGGGTCCCTCAAGCCGTGTGAAACGAATCACCTTCAGAGGTTATCTAGAGGGAACGGCATCGCGCACAAGTGCGCGTCCCCGTGCCCTACTAGATTCTCCGAAGGGTTCGGATCGGATCGGGGAGCGGAGCAACCCGAGGGCGCCTCGGCTCGGGTTGACCGGGCCGTGGAGGAGGAGAGAACCGACCAGGTACATGTCTGTACCTGGTGTAGAGCGAGTGTGAACCGGTTCTTCGTACCCTTGTTCTACGAGTACGGTGTCTTGGGCCTAAACTGGTGTGCATGTTTAGTGTATTCTGTAAATGTGTGCTGTTATTTAGAGGATCGGGCGGGGATTTAGAGGATCGGGCGGGGTAGATCCAACTGATTCATTGTCTAAGGTCCACAACAACATCGCAAAACCATGATCCAAAAACAAACAAAAGTCAACAAATACAATGTTCTATGCCTACATTGAATGCACATCTGAGCGCATTTAAAGCGCAAGTTATTCCAATCAGAAATTAAGATAAAGTTTGTAATGAAATGTGGTGATTAAAAATCAAGTATGATGTCCTCTGTAACTGATTTATGACGTTCTTTTGAATTGGTATATTACGTTCTATGTAGCTTGTATGTGTACGAACCTCTACCAATTCATGTTGGGAATGTTAGTCATCAGCTGTTGGTAGCTGGAGTAGATACCTGTAATATTATGTATGAATTAACGGGTGGCGCTGAGCCACAAAATAAATATGGTCCAAGTGAAAAAAAAACCCATCTAAATATAAAATATAAAATTAAATATAAAAACAGAATAAAATTGCTTATAAGTAACTAGTTAGAGATAGATTATTAGAGACAGATATTAGGGTCACTTTGAATACAATTTATAAAATACTAAAAATTGTTATATGGTTTTTATGTTGTAATATGTTTCAATAGGTATCTGTTTGACGATAAAAAAAATAACTTCCATAAGCAGTACTAATTATAAAATTTACTTTTTTCCTGCCAAATTCCACCGCGCCGGCACGCTGCACGCCCGCCGCACCGCCTCCGTACGCTTAATCGCTGTTACGGGATTGCCTTGACTTTCCGAATCTAGAATGGTTTGTTGTTACATATTAGTATTCAGAAGTAAACTAGGTACTTTATGTCTTATGGGATAAATAAAGGTGACTTATGAAAAATTTAAATAACTTGTATATTAGCATTGTCAGTTTGCATGAATCTAAAATGTGTTACATATTTCTTCAAAGTTTGTTAAAGTACACACGCCTGCACATCAGACAACCATAAACTGACAAATTTTCTCAATAGACTTTGAACTTTATACCTATGGCATATAATTGAGCATTTAGTAAAGTAGTTTCATTTTGTAAATATATTTAATATAATATAAATACAATATAAATATTTAGACAACATCACATACATTGTACAAGGTAAGTAGCTAAAGCACTCGTTTCATGGAAATCAGAAACAACGACGGTACCACAACCGCCCAGACCCGACACAATATCGAAAAGTTAGTTTTTCGACATTGACCCGACCGGGAATCGAACCCGGGACCTCAGAGTTGGCGCTGCCCAAAGTCCGGCGTGCACGCCACTCGGCTACGGAGGTCGTCGTTTTAATAAAATAGTAATTACTTACCTTACACGAAACAGTAGTAGAAATACGTAGTTTAATCTGTAAATACTGTCTGTACCTCATCAATGCATGCTGTTCACCTCTAGTAGTTGTACATGTTAGTTAATATAAATGTAATCCAAATAACTGTTGGTGATCCAAATAAAATAAACATGTCTTTTTCCTTAGCGAAGAAGTGTTAAGATTTCATCTGACTTGATAGTAAGTGATGGTAAGGTCAAATATGAAAGCGCACTTCGCATTTTAAAATAATATGTGAGAGATAGTTAAATTAACCTCGTCATCTAAATGTTGAGTTACATTACTGTCTTCATCATAGAATATAGTAGTGTAATGTGGCTGTTTCTATAACGTAACTGGACGTTTTGTTATCGTATGTATTGTGGTGAATTGTTTTATCGAAATGTGGTAATATATAATATTATAAGTAATATTTACACAAAAAAATAACGCAAGTAGTTGTAGCTTTGCGAAATATATGTTTGAAACTACTAACCTAAAATAATTTATATTGCATTTTGGCGGCCCGTCCCGGCTTCGCACGGGTGGACTTTTTTTAAATATAGCTTGTTACTCAGCGCTAATGTAGACATTTAGCGATTCATTTTTATTTATATAGATTAATAATGATACTAGTGAAAAACAAATCATGAAGTTTTACTATCTTGTTTCCTAAAAACGTCCACATCTGTTCAGGCCATCCCATATCGCCGGTGGGCGTGTAAACCGCGTAAGAGCAGTTTGGAAAACCGCGTATCCGTTTTTACACAATTTTGCAAAAGACGATAGTGAATATCTTAGCCATTTAAAATATATTTGTTATTGTTGTTGTTGTTCATCTCAATGAAGAAGCTAGGTACCATATTCAGATAACCAAATATATTTGAATGGCGAACATATTCACTTTTTCCGACTTTTTGGTAAATTTCGAGGTTCGATGATCATCAGTTTTTAGGTGTAATGAACTAGCAACTGTCAAGATTGTACTACTACCAATAACGACTAGTAGATAGATAAATAGATAGATAATTTATTGTTGCAAATAAAGAAATTATCTATCTATCTATCTAGTAGTTGTGTCAAGATGCTGGTTTCCCCAATTGGCGAACATTGACTGCTTACCATGGATTTGGAAAGTGACAACCATAAACTGTGTTTTTTTATTGCTGCAACTGGTAACCTTTAGCAGAAAGTTTTTAAAAGTTGATCGTTTCTTCAACTAAGTTAATCATTTCTTCAACTAAAGTTGCTTTATCTGCGGAACGCCTAAGTAAACACTACCTCACCTCCTTCCTTCTGTGTTCCTTAGTGTGAACTATGTTTCCATCTTCGGCCTTATTGTCACTTATCATCAAGTGAGATCAAGGCCAAGCGCTTCTCTGTCCTGTTATAGTAAAAAACATGCATCTACACCAGACAAGTTGATAAAATTATCCTTATGACGTTTTATATTGCTTAAGAGCGAGGTATAAAAGTGAGGAACGCACTGTTTGCGATCATTCAGCTAGTTAGACTTGTATTACAAACTAGAACAATAATTTAACAATATTGATATAATAACTGAAATATAATAATGAAGAGTTTTGTGATTTTATTTTTGGCATCATGTGCTGGTTACGTTTTCGCTGAAAAGGTTTGTCATATATTATTTTTAATGATCTAGGCATGAATTTGAAAATTGACCTCGAAAAATGCACGTCATTTTTTTTTAAATTGTTCTTCAAATTTTCTTTTATTTACAAGACCAATTTTTGGCAACTTTTACGTAATTCATATTTCTATGTAAAATTGTTGTGGCATTTATTAGAAAAAATAAAAATACATTTCTAGTTAATGGATTCTAGAAAGTTAAGAACAATAGTAATGTCCTTTGTAAAAATATATTTTTGTTTACATGGACGCAAAAGCCTTTAAATAAGACAAGGAGTTTTCTGACAAAATTAACTGTGATATTTTTGACCGCACCTCCTATTTTTTTCATTATTCATGGTAATTGAGTTCTCTTAAACCGTCTAGTTTTCTGGAAACGATATCGCTCCTAACCGTTTTTTTCGTGATAAGTATATGTATGTAGTTAGTGATCATCTTAAACTAAGTAATATTACACTTTTTTTTTAATTTTGCGAGTTGGTGTCGTTTGTGATAAAGCAAAAAAAGATTAAGCACCACATACTCTTATTGTCAAGCCTGCTCAAATTCTAGAGCGGTGCACACACGAGTACCAACCCACTTATGTATCTAGAATCAATCATAAATGGGGAAATTTTAAAAGAAGTTACCAACTAAGACGATGCTAGTAAATAAGCTACTCGATGTGGTCTAAAACGCGTGTAAACTTGTCTTGTTAAAAACAACTATTCATGTTTTGGTGCATATTTTATAAAGGTATGCTCTTAGTGAAATGGTTGGTAGTGAGTTGGCTCAACAACATACAAAGCGTACAAGCGCCTGATGCAACATTGCGGTCAATAAAGATGACTTAAGGTTATACAAAAACACAGATTTTTTTATTGTTACTCAAACATTTTAATCTTCCATCCAGGAAAAAGTCACGCTACCACAAGAGAAGACGATGCAAATCCTCCAAGTGGCAATGCCGTGTATCATCGAAACGGGCGTCTCTGCCGATCAGATATTCCAGTACAGAAGTGGCAAAACTATAAGTGGCGATAGGAATTTCCAAAAGTTCATCTATTGCGTGTCAACGAAAGCCGGTTACTCTGACAAGAATGGCCATGTGAAAATCAATAAAGCGTTAGAAGTCTTCCCGGAGAAAAATAAAGAAGATATAAAGAAAGTGTTAGAGCAATGCAACAAAGAGGTTGGTGCGGACCCACCAGAGACTGCCTTTAGAGTTGCGAAATGCTTTCGGCAGAATTCACCTGTGTTGCTTGTGATATAGAACAATGGGACATTATAATTTTTATTATTAGATTGTGATATACAAAAATGCGTGTGAGTACTGTCGTTTAATTTATTTGTCATTTAAAATTAGATTTTCTATTTAGTTATTTTTAAACTTACTTAACTACTAACTAAATACTTGTATGATTTTTATCAGGTTTTTCTTTCTCAGCCTATGTTGTCCAATGCCGGGCAAAGGTCTCCCCGATCTCCACTTGTATTTTTTCAATTATTTTAACATACTTTTTATTGTTATTTAAGTACTCTTTTGTTATTTTTTATTTCATCATTACTAGCGAGCGTAGTGAAAAAAGTGTAATAGACTAGATAGAATAGACAATTATGTAATAAAAGGCTGACGTCATTAACCACACTCTCACGACTCTCCTTTGATTTGTTAGGATCTATTGTTTAGAAAAGTGAATAGCAAAAAAACAGTAATTACTACTGTTAACCTGTTACCTACCTGTTACCTACTGTTAACGGGTTGCGCAGTAAAAAGATCATATAGAAATAATATCATTTATTTTACTTCGTCATAAATATAGTTCTATTGTAATAAGAATGGCATTCAATTTACGTTTATATAAATCGAGATGTTTCTATTTGCATAGTCAACTATTATGTTTTATAAGTGCTCATTAATATAAAAACTCAGTCGGTATAATGGTTACAATGTTTTTGCGGCTCCGGCCGTTATGGTCCCAGTCCGGTTTGCCTCCGGCCGGTATGCACCCGCATTGGATTTAATTTTTCTAGTATTCCTAGGATAGCTTAATTAATGCGCCTTGTAAACATTTTATTTATAATGTCATGATAATTTTAATGTGTATGGTAAAATGATTAAATTAGTGATGTCGTTTGTCTAACTTACATAATTTGAGAACTATCGAACAATGTAGTTAGCCGCATAAAAATGATTTGGTCTAAAACTTCTACAATGTATCATCATCATCATCATCAGCTCATTTTGTCCCCACTGCTGGGGTACGAGCCTTTCCTATGGATGGATAGGGAGAACGGGCCATAATCCACCACTCGGGCCTAGTGCAGATTGGTGGTTGTTAACGACTGCTAATGCAGCCGGGACCAACGGCTTTATGTGCCTTTCGAAGCACAGTGGAGCTCGAGATGATACATTTTTTGGTCACTCATCCGATGACCGGCCTTTGCGAAAGTTGCTTAACCTCAGCACTCGCAGACCGGGCGCGGTAACCGCTGCGCCATCGACCTCCTCAATGTATATAAACGGTTAACAAAAGGTCCTTAATATGTTATATTGTTAATATTATCAAACTATATACCTAACACTTTTTCACAAAACGTTTAACAGATGTACTGGCAATATAAATTGTCTTTTTATTTTTTCACAAAACATTAATCTTGAATATTGTTCACTTTTCGCCTAAGTTCTAATAATACATCATCTAAATAAACGACTAGATTGGGCTAAAAGTAGCATTACAAATAAATAATAAAATATACCTCGTAGCATGCATATCAGCAACGAGTATCTAAGACATCAGGTTCCATTGAAGTGTAGCTTTGCTCATCTGCCGGTCCATAAGATTTGTTTTCAAGTATAATATTGTCAGAATCTTTAATTTCTTCAGATTCTGCATCATCAAACTCTGATGAAGTAAAGCTATCAATCTCTGTAGGCTCATAAGATTTGTTGACATTATCAACAATATTGAGTACAGTAGGATCAGTAGTATTATCTATTATCTCACTATTATCAACATTCATATCATAAATCGAGTTGGATCCATTGTAAAATGAATTGGTATCAGAAATATTAGATGTCTCGTCAAAGCTATGTCTGACGCTAAAGTAACGACTTCTGTCTTCCCTCCTATAGTAGTCAATGCTGTTCTCTTTTTTAATTAAATTGTAGTGGTCATCAAGTGGCACATAGTACGTCTTTATATAGCCGGCGCCTTTCACAAAAGTTTCACCGCGATAAGTTGTTAAGACACCACATTCGTCCAGAATGATGGCCGTGTTTTCTGTCACCTGTAAATAAAAATTAATTAAATAAAAATTGCTAAGTTGAACCTGATTTTTGTATTCCTCAGCGGGGATGAACTTAGCCTTTGTCTCACTTTAGGGTAAGTTATGTTAAAAACGAAGGTACGAATCGCACTTCACTCAGAACTACTGAGGAACTGGCTATCTTATCTAGAACTGTGCATACAAACAATGCTATTGTATTGTTGCTATGGTGATTAGATAAGATGATGGTAACTAGCCAGGCAGAATTGTAACAAGCCCTACTACCGAGCAAACTTTAATCCCCGATGAGAGTCGAGCCCTTGATATCTAATCTGAGACCAACGGTGTGACCACTAGACCGTTGACCGGCCCAACTGTATACTGCAGATATTTTGTATGTATGTACCTCAAATTTTTCAAAAAGCTAGACTATTTTTATTTTTCTTAGGAAAAGGTTAAGAAAGTTTCAGATATGTAATACTGAGAGAAATGTACATACTTGTAATTTTCCCGTTTCCCCAGTGGAGTCCATCCTAGACGCCATGTTTACAGCGTGACCCCATATATCATAGAGTGGTTTGAGGGAGCCGACAACACCCGCCGCGACCTTTCCATTCGAAATTCCTGTAAAATTACGAAGTTACGTTGTTATGACTTCCTTATACTTCCTTAACATAGTATTTGATTATTTTTTTTAAATAATCTCTTTTTAATGTGGTTTTTTATGTGTAAAATCTTTCCGCTAGCTTTCTTTAAATACAATTTGTAGGAGTGATAAAATGTGACGGAAGTAGGTGTAATAGTGTAAACAGTTATAAAAAAATCGATATTATGAACATGACATATTATTATTATATGTGGCATATTGTGTCATTTGACTATTAAAGGTCATTTTGATATGTCAAATGTCTTCTAATGAGTATTTACTGCAATTATTTTATAGTTATATAAAATGATGTAATACCCATTCTTTTTCAGAATATAATGTTAAAATTGCTTAGCATTACTTAGGTGAGATGTCAAATGTTACACATCATATGCGACTACTGTAAGGCTCGTTCGTTTTTTTTAATCTAAATTATGTACTTAATTAGAATACCATCAGGTCCAGGCATAATATAAAACATTGTATGGTTTATATAAGCAACTGTTAAGTAAACACAATTTGTGTGTTGATATTTATACTGATAGTTAATGGATCAAGATTAACAAAGCATTTAAACGGGGATTAACGCAAACTAATTAGTACAAGGTTTTATAACTTCTTTATACCCGACGTTTCGACCGAGTTACAACGGCCGTACTCAGGGGCTGACAAATCCGTTTAAATTCTTTGTTAACTATGGAACGCGAAAGTTTAATAGTGTATAATGGATCAAGATGTTTAAAAAAACAAGCTATCATGAGCATATATACGTCCCACTGGATGTCCCCAGGGCATGCCTTCTCACACGAACAACATAGTACATGGATAGATCGGATAGATCTGGCCCTAACCCACCACACGCACTGCTCCGAGACGGATTGGTAGATTTTTATGACTGCAATCTCATGACAACAAGCGGGAACAACGGCTTAGCGTGCCTTCCGAAGCATGCTATTTTAATTTGGTCTCCAATCCGGCAGCATTGCGCGAATCGCATAACACGCAAAATCGCAAACCCAAATAGCCCTTGCACTACCGAACACAGCAAAGTACATTCAACTATTTATTATTGTTACAGCACTGTTTGCAATAGTTTTACTTATCTCAACTTTATGCGCAAGCCTAAAAACATTGTACTTTATCACTGTTCCTTGTTTAGACGTATTTATATAAAAAAAAATAACTTACCAATTCTCAAATTCAGCCCTTCGAAACTCTGAAAAGATCCTTTGTTGAAATTCTGCAGTTGCATCATCATCGCTGCTCCAAACTCCACCATTGTCAATACTATGGCCTTGTCATAAGGGCTATTTTGGCCTTGAAACGTTGAAGTGTTGGAGGCGGAGTCCATGGACTCTCTCCTGTTCGGGTCCAAGCCACAAGCCGCCATGTACGTCCAACCGGCTACTTTGATTTTCTCAACTTTGTGGATTGAAGTACCGGTGAGTAGCAACTGAGAAACATGTTAAGATGTTTCAGTATCTTCGACACACTTCGGAAATTATATTTTATAGATAGGCCTGACCCGTCTATAAAAAAAATATTTTTTTCAGCTAGCGTTTGCATAAACTTTTGAACCGAATACCTGTCGCAGGTACTTACTAACTTCCCAATATTTTTCATATTTTGCATTGTTTTCTTACATTTTGTCTTTTTTACTTATTATACCTACTATTAGTAACAATGACGTCATTGTCATTTAATTACCTAGGTTGAATTTAATTTTACATACCCTGTCAAAGTCGGATATGACCTCGTCCAGAATGCTCAGCACAAACTTATCACTCATGTCGGCGTCGTTATCCACTCCAAGCTTGTAGTCAGTCAGAGAAGCAAACATCACAGCCACATTGTCATAGTTCTCGTAATACAACTCGTCGATGGATCGGTTCAGGTTCAAGTAAACTTGCACTGTAAAGAAGAATTTGTGTCAGGCGCGACGTCCCATGGGCACGTACAGTCTACTAACTAATTTCCAGAAAGGCAATCGTAGCTGTAAAGAGCGCTCACTTTTCGTTGAGCGAAGAGCATTTTCATTGAAAATTTCCACTGATTGGGTCGTTGAGTCTTAAGTCAACTACGAAATGTGCTATTTAGTAGCAGAGGTATAAATCGATATGAAGATTTAAAGCAAACTCACTTCTCCTTAGGACGTTCCACTGGAGACTGTTATTTCAATTAAGCCAATGCCATATATTTAGATATAAATCAATGTTTAGACATTGATTGAATAATGCTAAGTAAAGGGCGTAAACATAGACACTTTAAAAATTCTACAGGATAATGAGCGTCTTGATCGCTCACATAAAAGAGCGAGCAGCCCTCCTCTTTAATCTCAATAGGTAATTTATTTTAATTTAAAAAAGTAACATAGTTAATTACCAACATGCGCCGGCAGAATGTTCTCCAATAACATATTGTTTACTTTCAACATTGTTTCCGCTTCATGCTGCTCGTCATTCAGTTGTATCTGCCATAGATTATCCAACCTGTTTCTGTATTCCGTGGTTCTGTCTATCCAGTACAGTGATACTGTTATTACCACAACAGACAAGGTATGTGATATCCGAGGATCTAGGCCAACGTTCCACGTGGCATCGACAGCAAACAAATTAGTTTTGTACTCCCAAACGACCCACAGGTAGAATATGGTCATGCCACCGGCAACGATCCATTTGAAGATGAAGAAAACTCTGCTGAATAGGAAGTTAAGCAGCAACGCAAGTCCCCAGCACTGGGTAACATGCTGAAACGTAATATTTGTATTTTAAGTTCGAATTTTAGGTAACATATAATTTTATTTTAAAATGAGTTAAGTTCAGTTGTGTTCGATTGAGTACAACTGTATTTTTCTCAATAGCTATAGAATTCAAACGAAATTAATGAACTTATTCAGTGACACACTATAAATTACAAAAAAAAAAAACAAAAAATATTGAAAATACATACAGAAGTCAAAGTAAAAAGCAAAACGACAAAAAGGAGGGCTAAACAAAAAAATAATTATGATGTTTACCCACGACGACACGCAATTTGAAAGAACAGTTTCCGAAGTTGTTGGTACCACTTCCACTTCACTGCAACTAATGACGTTGACCACAGATGTCGTTGCCAAACCCACGCTAATGAGTAAATAGATTGCAGTTCTTATCTTAGCTGATCTTATAATACTTTCCGAGGCATCAAAAATGGCACGCACTGTCGGGTGCCTTGGCTCATCCATGCCTTTGTATTTTGTCCATAGGAAATGAAACCATGTCAAAGGTTGCATTAGAGTCATTACTATGAATAGTATTATGAATATTGTCCAAGTGTACCATTGTAACCCACGAAACCTGGAAATAAAAGTTTTATGTGTAATTTAACTGACTCTAGAAAGTATGAAGCATTCTGTTTCTATAATTTTATAATTGCTATATATTATTATCATGGATTATGACGTTTCAATTATCAATTCTGTGATAGATTAAGACTTTTCACGAGTCAAGAATCATAAATAGTTCAAAAGGGATATAATCTATACATATAAAATGCTTTGTCCTGTATGACTGACGGATCAACGCACAGCCTAAACTGCTGATCGTAGAGACCTGAAACTTGGAGGGTGTGTTCTTTGTATGACGTAGGCATTCGATAAGAAAGGATTTTTCGAAATTTTATACCTAAGGGGGGCAACGTGATTCCTTGGTCCAATCTATTTCAAATTTTGCAAAAACCTTTTTTATCAGAATTGATAGAAGACGTGTTTCATATTTTATTGAAATTCATCCGCTAACGGGGTTAAAAAGAGGTAGAAATATACTTTGGCGGTGAATTACTTCGAAGTTGATATCGATCCTCCTTAGTGCTTTTTTTATCAGAATTGATAGAAGACGTGTTTCATTTTTTATTGAAATTCATCCCCTAACGGGGTTAAAAAGGGGTAGAAATATACTTTGGCGGTGAATTACTTCGAAGTTGATATCGATCCTCCTTAGTGCTTTTGATATAAATTACATTTTATTTTGACACGTTTGAAAACTCAATCCAATTTTCAAAATCAAATTCAAATTCAATTAAAAAAAGGTTGAACTCACATAAAACGCAAATAGTCTTTAAAATTGGAATGTCTCGATAGTCACCGTACTATATTAGTACCTCATTTGAAGGTTTTATTTAGCCTTAAAGTGGTTATGCACTTTTGGACATGGCTTCATTCATAGGGACGTAGATTTCGAAATTTGAAACGGAAACGATAGAATTTCGGAAATACCTTTCACTTTAAATGAGAATGAATTTCAATAAAACTGGTCGTTAGTCTCGCTAAAACTCGAGAATGGCTGGACCGATTTGGCTCATTTTGATTTTGAAATATTTGTGGAAGTTCAGGGACGGTTTAAACGGTGAGAAACATAAATAATATGTAACGGAAAATACTAAAAACTATTTAATTTTCCAATACAAAATGATTTGTTTGTTTTATTTTCATGGAAACTGTCAAAGCGGTAAGAAGTCTGCCGGGTCAGCTAGTCATAAATATATTTTGTTTCCATCTAGCAACAGATATTTTGTCTTTAGCAATAGACGTAGTAACTAATCATTAATAAAAAAATGTTGAATAAATACTAAACGATGAAATATTTCACTTTTAAAAATAGGCCCAAAAACTTACCAATTTGTTGTCAGTCCGTTTATTAATAACATCAAAGACAATATGATGAGGCAACACAGTATATAGTATTTGAATAAGGGATCAGGTAGAAGCAGGAATGCTTTCTCCGTTTTCATATTTTTGTACATTAAAGTAAATCGATTTAAACTGGATTCCTTCCGAAATTGATCTCTGTAAAACAATGTAATTGGAGTTTCATTACAAATAGTAAAAATGTATATTTAAACGTAAAATGAAATAAAAAATATTTGTTCGGAGCATTTCAAATATAGCAACCTAACATAATGGACATTTAGTAATGTCACAATTAACAATTTAAACAATTTTTATCTATGCCATCAAAATGGTCAACACCTCAACATAATAACTGAAGCTAGCTAACACTCGGCTTTAGACATTACATTGACGTGCCAAGGCGCTGATACTTTGGGCAACCAGTGAAAGAGGGAGGCGCAGCTCCATACATGAATTTATTTATTGACGCACAGACACAATTTTATAGACCTTACTTTCCATTTGTCATATCCTCAATCTCTTTGGCCATTTGTGCGTCGGCTGCTTTTAACATTTGCTGGTATTCCACCAAATTTTCGTCCATGAAAGTGGTAGTCCTCCTAAAAGCACTTGCTGAGCTTCTATTTTCCGATCGCTACTAGAGGTACAAGAAAATATTATCTAATGGTCAGAATAAACAATGAATATAATGAATCATAGTTAAAGCAGTTTTACTTACTCTTGCAGATGTTTTGTTTATTATTTTGTTGAACCCGACGGAAGGGCGACGGAATGGTTTATACTCAATAGGCTGCAAAGTCAAGGAACAATATTACATTTACGGTTAACTTCTTGACACTTAAAGTTTTACTCGCACGTGCAGTTTTACTCGCTCTTTTCATCATCATTGTCTCAGCCAAAAAGACGTCCACTGCTGGACAAAGGCCTCCCTCAAGGATGAATAATTTTAAGGGGAATTTGCCATAATCGCCACGCTTGGCAGGCAGGTTGACGGGAGACGCTGCTGCCCATCCTCTGGAATGGTCCCGTAGTAGCTTTCTACGACACCCATGGGAAGAGATGGGGTGGTGCAATTCTTTATCCCCGGCACCACACGGGGCCTCGCTCTTTTACTTTGACTATATACGAGTGTTCGACATAATCCCAGGGTTCAACACCTTACATCGCCAAAAAATTATACAGAATTACACGAAATTTGAGGAGCTCGATGGCGCAATGGTTTATCAAGTTGTATATAAATTTGCATATTACTCAAAATAATTTAGTTGTTGCTATTTCCATATTACACATTTTATTTTATGAAACATCAGACTTTTATTGAACTCTCGCTCTAGACCTGCGGTCTAGTAAACTCTTGTAAACTATCGGGTCTTATCGGGAGTCGGGACCGTTTTTGGATAAACAAATTAAAATGTTGTTTTTTTTGGATGTAATGTATATTTTTTTATTTCTTCCTTTCTATCCCTCAGTAATAAAGGCTTCGTTTTATATCAGTCAAATACAATATTCCTGGGACCAGAGACAATGAATTTTGTGGCAGATAAAATCTAAATCTAAATCTTACACGAAGCCGCGGGCGGTAGCTAATTGCTGATAAATGAAATACACAATCATACCCTAAGTGGTTTAATACAGTTAACTTAACAATGTAGATAAAGTATGTTAAAGACTCAATACCGATAGAAAGTGCTACTGATAAGGGCACCTTACATCGCCAAAAAATAATACAGAGTTACACGAAATTTGAGTAGCTCGATGGCGCAGTGGTTTACGCGCCCGGTCTGCGAGTGCTGAGGTTAAGCAACTTTCGAAAGGTCGGTCATCGGATGGGTGACCAAAAATTTATCATCTCGAGCTCCTCCGTGCTTCGGAAGGCACGTAAAACCGTTGGTCCCGGCTGCATTAGCAGTCGTTAACAACCATCAATCCGCACCGGGCCTTCGTGGTGGTTTATGGCCCGTTCTCCCTTTCCATCCATAGGGAAGGTTCGTGCCCCAGCAGTGGGGACATAAAATGAGCTGATGATGATGAAGACACGAAATTTTACAGAATGACAGCTAGGAAAGAGGTGGTCTGTATTAAATTGTTGCTAAAGTCGAAAATTAGTTGCTGGCCCCTATTTCTAATGAATAAAGGAAAAAAGTGCCGACCACTACCCTAGTTACTAATCTTACCGTGATTGATTATTTACATATAATTTTACGCAAATTTTGTTGCGAACAAAATTACAATTTGAAAAAAGACAAAGTGTTGAAAAAATTCCACGAGCGGGATTCGATCCCGCACCCACGAGCCACGTGGTTGGTAGTGCACCTGACCCGGCATGTCATGGGGTGCGGGTTCGAATCCCGCTCATGGAATTTTTTCAACACTTTGTCTTTTTTACCCTGATTGGTCTAGAAAGTAGATATGTCTCCAATTTGTTTTTCATTATGAAAGGATCATTTTGACTAGCAAAGTTTGGCTCGATTATGTACTCTCTGGCGAAATCCAGCAGCAGTTCTAGCGTTTGCTTCGTTACATGAACTTTCCTGTTGAAAGAAAGGTAAGAAATTAAATGTTGACGAAGAAAACTAATAGTTAACATACAATTTAAATAATAACCGCGAGTCTTACCCAGCTTGGCCTGTTGATTCCATTTTGTTAGCGATAGTAACGTCGTTAGACCAAATGTCGAATTGCCACTTTTTAATGCCTATCAGTCCACTTAAAATTCTACCAGAGTGCACTCCAATCCGCATATCTATGTTAAGAGAACGTTTTTCCCTGCAAAACCGTTATCAATGTCATGTACGGGGAGTAATGTAAACATTATTTTACTAAAATAATAGTGATCACGCTCTATTAAATTAATTTATACGATAAAAATTATTATATACATGAAATATTATAATGTTAAACAAACATAAAATATATACCTAAATAAGAGGAAACACTGAAAGCATAAAAGTAACGCTATAGGATTTTCATACAATATAAATATAGTTCCGATGTAAAATCATAGATGGCGTAATCAACAATCCTGAATCGCGTATTAAGTTGTATATAAATTTGCATATTACTCAAAATATTTTGTACCAGTTGTTGCTATTTCCATATTGCACATTTTATTTTATGAAACATCAGACTTTTATTGAACTCTCGCTCTAGACCAGCGGTCTAGTAAACTATAGTAAACTATCGGGTCTTATCGGGAGTCGGGACCGTTTTTGTGTAATGACATGTAATGTATATTTTTTTATTTCTTCCTTTCTATCGCTCAGTAATAAAGGCTTCGTTTTATATCAGTCAAATATAATATTCCTGGGGCCAGAGACAATAATAGATAATGAATTTTGTGGCAGACTAAATCTTACACGAAGCCGCGGGCGGTAGCTAATTGCTGATAAATGAAATACACAATCATACACTAAGTGGTTTAATACAGTAAACTTAACAATGTAGATAAAGTATGTTAAAGTCTCTATACCGATAGAAAGTGCTACTGATAAGGACATTCTTTGATAATTCTAATTTGATCATTCTCAATCAGTGATTAGAATTTTACATTCTTAGGAAAAAATGTGACACGAAAACGTAACCTTGACCTTGAAAGGTAATTTTATATTTATTACAACTCCACACATACTCTCACACGACTTTATCTCGCAAGAGGATAGTAAGAGATTAAGAAAAGTTCATGAAACGATATATTCAGACCACATTTTACAAAAGCTTATTGCCTCCTACTTCAAATGCACTAAGCGTGGCGTTGGCGTGCACGGCACATCCCAAAGAACCTTTGTTGTATATGAAGCTCACGGGCAGAAATGAATTGAGCGCACTTTTTCTATTATTAACTGCTAATACTGTGAAGGTAGTGTACCACAGGGTAGTGTGCTGGGACCGATAACGTTTTTTAACTTATAATTCGTATATAGTATGACACCTTATGTTTTTGGGCTGATGATGGCTGAGTAAGATTGTTCTTTTGTTTTATGTAACAAGGCATTACCTCACACACTTGATGATGTTAATCATTTCCAAGCCGAGGTCAACGCAGTTCTTTGCATGCAGCAAAGTTGGCTTTGGAATACCGCTAGCACAGTAGTAGCAGTCTCCCAAGAACTTTATACGGAGGACGTCATATTCCTGAAATTAAAAGAAGATACGAAGTAATATATGTAATTATAGTACATTGTGATGGTTAAGTTTTACCATCATTATTGCAATCAAATTTAATAAGATGAAAGTTGCCAGATAAATTATTTTTCTTCTTATTTCCATTAACATCAATAATGATGTTAAACGACTGCTTTACTATCTAGATAATACTCATATAATTATCTTGGTAGGTACTTTATTTTTTACATAATATAAAATTCTTTAAATAATTTACATAATATCAAAACCTTATCTTTCTTTATGCATAAGTAATTTTAGAATTACGCTTAAAAAGATACCAAAAAGTTCAGCTCTTTACTCGTGTAACACATTAACCTTTGGTATGCCGGAACGTGGATCCACGTGCCAAACAATTAAAATTTTATTGTGTCTGGTATTCCGGCATACTAAAGGTTAAAGTATTTTGTTTATCATTACAAAAACACAAATGTTGAAAAAAAATTTCCACAAGCAGGATTTGAACCTGCATCCTTCTGACATACTGGGTTCGGTGCTCTTCCAATTAAGCTATCGTGGTTCTAACCAGCCCGCCGAAATTATTCAACACTATTTACTTTTTACTTTGAAGGCCAAAGGCACCCATTCAATGTCAACAACTACCGTCATTAACACCCTTCTTTTAGTATTTGTAAAAATATTATGATCGAGAAATTTGTTTCGCAACAAAATTTGCGTTAAATTTATATAAACAAAACAAAAACATTTTGTTTATCGTTTTCTAAAGTTTACGCGAACACTACACATTGAAATGAAACAACTTTTACGGATCTACTCGCGTTTATTTTACACATTAGTTTTAATTAATGTTTATCCTGACGTTTCGAACCCTTTGCAGGGTCCGTGGTCACAGGGAGACTGAGGTGTTGGTCGTCTCATAATTAGTTAGTAGCTTGTATACCCTCATTTAAATTTAATCAGGTGTCAAACGTCTGATGATGTCCAGCCGACATTGGCTACAGATAGTATCGGGCAGGCGTTTTTAATTTGACAATCATCGGTGAGGGCAGTAAGGTTTTTAAGCAAATTTTCAATTTCCAAGTCTTTTAATTGTAGCTTTAATGTCATTACCAACCTCAGAAGCTTCGTCGAACCTTCCAAAGAGTTCATTGAGTAGCTCCACCATTCTCATGGGTGACAACGTCGTCGATATCATGGTGTAGTTCACCACGTCAGCGTACAGTATGCTCACGTTATCATGCTCTTCTATGTACATTTGACTAAAATAAATAAGTTAAGTAAGTTAAGTACACACATAAACATATAAACTCTCAAGATCTCCCAAAAAAGGGGTAAACAGAGCATCAGTAACATCATAAATTTTGAGTAAACTTTCCGTCAGTGACCAAACGCCACATTAAGTATAATCAATGTAGGGTTTTGAGGTGGAATAGATAACAGTTGACATGTTGTTAGCCGATCGCCTGATGGAAAAATTGTCCCTTTGCCGGCTCTTAAGACATGCAGGTAAGTTAGGCAGATGACAAATAGATTTAATATCATTGTCATTTTCATACCCCTATCTGTCACAGGCCTCCTGGAGGTCGCTTTTTTTCCTTCAAATTCTTTGAATTTTTGAATTTTGCTCGTAAAATTATTGTTATTTCTTTTTACTTTGCCATAATGTTTAAAATTGGGAGAAATACGGGATTACAACGCCACAAATGTCACAAATGTCACAAAATTGGCAGAGATATACGAAAAGCGCGCCTTTGTTCTTTCTTTTGTTATCGCCCCGGTATTAGGCGTCATTTCTGGCGAAAATGTATGGCGAGGTTTATTCTGTGTATTGATTATACGTTTATCATTATACGTGTTCTAGCATTCTTCCTCTTTAGCAGAGGAAAACTTGGTGGGAACGGAACCCCGGCTGCCAATAGCGCACAATATTGCCAAAGTAAATCAGCCACCGTATCACAGCAGAAACCAACCGAAGATGGAGGACCTCGACTGGTATGAGACAGTCGAAGATCTTCATCAAGGGAATGGACAAGAAAAAGACTAGCAAACTGATGGGACTCTCCAGAGAGAACATGAGGCTAGTCATAGAAATCATAACAGGACACTGTCGACTGAACAGACATCTGACAGTAAGAGGAGTGAAAACCGACCCCATATGGGGTCGGTTTTCAAATTTGGAAATTGAGGAGACCAGCCTCCACCTACTTGCTGAGTGCCCTATGTACTCACTGATAAGATGGGATCTCTGGGGTTTGGACACATTAGACATAGAGGACCTGTAGGATCTGAAGGTGGAGCAGATAGCAAGATTTACCAAAGAGACTAAAATATTCGATGGGGCGCCGTGAAAGCTGGATCAATCTTAGCTCCCTCAAAAGGGAGAACGGAGAAAAGGATGAAGATAGCGCGGGTGGATCGTCCGTTCGGCTGGCGACGTTCACAAGAAATAATAATACGTGTATTCTAAATTGTAAACAAAACAAGTAATACTCGTAATAAGGGTTTATTTATTATTACACATTTCATGCAGAAAACGGGAAAAAAACCCATTTCCCACTTTCACCTTCGATTGACAATTTAATTCCAGCTAGGCAAAGGTCTATATCATTGAAATTATGTCACCGCTAAAATAAATGAATATTTACTTTTGCCAAATCCGAGTTACGAATATGTATAAAAACCACGATACACACTTTGTTCGAACTAGGATTTGACCCAGCCGAAGTTTAAATAACGTTAAATAACAATCTGATTTTTTTTCTGCATGAGAGTAAACAGTTTAGTAACTTGTTCTCGGTTCCAGTACATGTTGTTGTTATTGGGTTTGGTTGGTGGTAATGCTTGTTTTAAGTCCGTCAGCGGCCACCATCTTATAACTAAGTCTGTCGCTATAACAATAATGTCAATAGCATTGCAGCATAATAACTCTCCATTGAACATGTTCAAATCTACTAAAATCTATTACTTCTTGAACTTAACAAGAGAGTGAGAAAAAAACTACAAAAAGAGAAAAAAGAAAGATGTAAACCAGTGTCACCGAGAAGACACCAAAATCATCCACGTGCCCATTGCAAATGTAATAAATATTACAGTCAGAATAATAATTGAAGGTCACGCAACGGTGTTGCGATTACAGGCGTGATAACAATTATTGTCTTGAAGTACATGATTAAGGAATATAAAGGGGATTTTTCGTAATCTATATAAATTTACAGCTAAAAAAATTTACAAATACAATTATAATATGTATAGGGTACATAGATATATACAGGGTATTTGGTGTATACTCCTAAAACATAGCCATGCAACCAAATATAAACGACACGTGATAACATGCAAAATCGTATTGACGTAATTTACTTTTCCATTCAAGAACTCATTATTTTTGTTCAACACTGTTGTTTTAACATCTGTTTTTGTTGGACCATGAGGTTGTCGATCAAATATTAACAATGTATTAGCTGGACCTAGGGTTGTCACTTTGCAATTTTCTTTAGTAACAAACAACCTAAATATCTGGCCGAGATGGTGCTTTTCAGGTATGTTTCTAGGTTTCTATGCACGGTACTAACTTTCCAGGTTTCTATGCCCGGTAACTGTAATAATCGGTATTATACAGGTATTATAAAACACCCTGTACAGATTCCTTTTTGGCAAATCATGCGCAAAATTAGGTCGATATGATTATTAGTCTCTTTTATTTTAACAGCTCTATTAGTTATAGATGCCAGGGTGACTAAGAGGATTAAATTTTCGACAAATTTTCGACAAATGTCATCAATAAGAAACATATATATTGTTACGCAGTGGTAAACGCGCTCGGTCTGCAATTGCTGAAATAAAGCAACTTTTACAAAGGCTGTAATCGGATGGGTAACCAAAAATGCATCATCTCGAGCTCCTCGCTTTAGAAGGCAGGTTAAGCCGTTGGTCCTGGCTGCATAAGCACTCGTTAATAACCACCAATCTGCACTGGGCCGGCGTGCGTAGTGGTTAATGGTCTTTTGGTATTTCCATCCATAGAGAAAGCTCGTGCCACAGCTGTGGGGACGTTAAATTTGCTCGTGATGTTGATTTATTAATAATAGGCTGCGTATAAGGCCACAGTCCTTTTCAATTTACGATTATTGAAGAATGCTTGGCTATTGGCGCTACCGACATACTCTTATTGGACTTGATTTGAACCCTATGGCAAGGACTGAGCCCCGCAGTGAAATATATAATGATGACGAATGGAATTACAATAAAATGTAGGTACTTACTTGAAGGATTTGAGATTGTAACTGATACGACGTGACTGAAGGCCGAGGAACAGATCTCGGATGTCATCTCTCACTTTGGACACTATGTGCCCCGGCAGTATACTTAACATAAGCCTTTCCTGAAACCATAATGTAAAATTATATTTCATTATTTTTATAAATCAAATTAGTAAAATAATCGTGTTGGGAATGTCTCGCTCTTAGCTTTACAGTTAAATAATTCAAAGTCTATTGTTGTCGGTAGATAGTATTTTTTAGTACATTATTTTATATATGTCCATATAATTATAAAATATAAAGTACGATAACGATAGACAGAATATAAGTAATATAATTATTATGCTTAAAGGAAAACAAAAGACAGCCACTGAAAAGACCCAGACTGGCTCGAAGTTTCCTATGGTACCGGCGGCGTTGTCACGCTGCATCGCCAGGAGTCGCCATGAGTCTCTGAACCAGTAATGACCTGCAGCTGTGATCATAGCCACTATCCGCTTAACGATGTCCTAGCTTTGTAATGAAAGTATATATTTTGTGATAGTTAGTGTAATTCGTGATAGAAACATAACCCCTATTTCCGAAACGATGTGTTGAAATTAACAAGGAACAGAAAGCATTGGGTTGTTTGCTGGTTCTCATACAAGGACAAGGACTCCCGTCCTATGTTTCTTACGAACCATTTATAATTTGCATTTTTTTTTGCATTTATTTATTTAGCATCAGATAAATATTTATAGTGCTATAAACAATAAAATTAGGGCATCGATTTGACGGACCGACCAACCAACGTAAATCTTGTGTTATCGTGACCTGAAACTATTGAAATGTAGTATGAGTAATTAACCTCTTGGTCCTTAACGAACTTCAAACGTAGAGTGCTCTCAACACACGCTCTTCTATCTAAGAACGATCGCCTGGTGACAATCTCATTCATCAGTCTGAAGTATAATCCCATTAGATTCACACCGATATGATATATTATATCAGAGGCAACCTGTAAGAAGAAAAGGCAATTACTATAATTTATTATGACCTAAAGACCACATTTATATATAGATTTTACATCCAGCCGTCTCTTGGTCTCGGCATTTATTTTGTGCGTTTTAATTTGTGGTAGGAGGTGTTAGGGCTTGTTTTAAGTCCGCCAGGCTTATGGCACCTACTTTTCTTTCATTAATGTTACTTTTCACGGTACATAGTGCTCTTTTTACAATCCGGTCAAACGTTGGTCGCTGTTTTATCGAAAATAAAGGGCCTTCAGCGACTGGTCACTTCCCTATGTATAACAGCGTATTATGTAATCGAATTGCGACATATACACTGCACATACATCATTTACATACATTAATATCATTTTGGTTAAGTATTGACAACCAATCCAAAAGTTCACCATCACATTCCAACGTCGTTTTTTTTTGTTTATAAACATTTAGAAATACAATTTGGCTGAGATAACCAACAACCAATCACATGAATGATTGATGGAATGATACATAATTACATCACTTCATCGATTTTTGTTTTATAATCAAGCCGAAATTATTAATCTTGAATAATGATGATAGGTTTT
Organism: Eudonia truncicolella; assembly: GCA_949315975.1. Classification (NCBI taxonomy): domain Eukaryota; kingdom Metazoa; phylum Arthropoda; class Insecta; order Lepidoptera; family Crambidae; genus Eudonia; species Eudonia truncicolella. The sequence goes on from OX438826.1 coordinate 12,107,852, forward strand.
TTATTGATACTTTTAAATAAGTTTCTTTCCTTGTGGCTTAAATAATACAAGCTGACATAGCATTAACGATAGGGAATGGCATCCTTTTAAAAGGTGCAGGTTTAGTATAACATTATTAAGTATGTACAATTATTTATTTAATAAATTGTATGTTGTTTTTACGTTTCGTCTACTCTCACAGAATAAGGTAATTCTGTCAATGCTATTTCTACATAGACTCATCATTGAATTCAAGACAGTTTAAGCCTATCGTGGTAAATATTGAAATAATTGCTTTAATAGTGGACCCTAATGTTAGTGACTATTTGTTTATTTTATAACATACACACAAACAAATGGAAAACAGTAATAGGTAATAATGTAGGAATAAACAAGTGCAAGGGCGCTGCTGATTTAAGAATGCAATTTCTTCCAGCAAGCCTACAGAAGGAGAAGGCACAAATAAAGAGTAGACATACAAACCTAATGTTGAAACTTAAACAATTAAAACACAATTACATCCAAAACACATAATAATTTCGAACACACGCATACCCAAAATGACAACTTTACAAAGGCTGTAAAGTAGTTAAAAATATTCTAACCCTTACCACCACGCCGATCTGCGGGTCCTCATGGTAGGTGAAGAAAGCGAAGATGAGAACGTACACCGTACTGACGATGACCCCCAGAATTATGGCCAAGAAGTTGTTCCTCATCGGAAGGAATATGTATATGGATAGGAGAGCCATGGTGGAGTAAGCGGGCCGCAGCGATATGCCTTCGAAGTAGCTGTATATAGGCACTGCCACGTCTAAAAACATAAAAAGAAACACCTGCTTTAACGCAAAATATACAGTTTTAAAGTTTCGAGTTCTATTGCAAACTACGAGGCAGAAGAGACGGAGCCTAAAGGTAGAGGCTGACCGAAGTATTTCATGGAGAAAGCATTCGCATGGTCAGTTAAGTGAGCCGGGCCGCTCGCCGCTCGCTCCGCCTTGTTCAATAACATCAATGTCAATCAGCAATGACGTATCCAGCTCGCCGCGAATTGTACGTTACGGTTACGTTACGATGATCGCTCGGTCAGTCGCCACCATAACGCAAACTATATGGTATAGGTATCCTAGACATATTCGTACCACAGAATAAAGAGACTACAGAAGGCAAGTTTCATACAAACGCGCTCGAGCAACGCACACATAGACAACCTCTCACGGCATGGAATCTCACAAGAGCTGCGCTCGCTCTGTTCCGTGTCCGTGCATTGAGCATACCGTCTGGGTCCTTCTACCGATGATCTTTCAACCGAGATACTTGGGTTATCTGGCCACGTTAAGTATGCATAAGATAGATTCATCCTTCTTAATATTTTGCGTCGAACTTCATTCAGCGTAGTTTATTACAACGCACAATTAAAGCGTTTATTGAAAGACAAATTACGTTATTTATATTTAATGTAATAATGATAAAGAAGATTGTAGTAAGTTTGAGTGGCGTCTTCACATAATTGACTGATAGAATGAACTGGTACGCTTATAAAACAATAAACTATTGTGTTGTGCAAGGTGTGTTATTATGTTAAAAGATTTGACCAGCTTCGATTTCTGTTTGTATGTGAAAATATTGAAAGGTTTTTGAATGCAATTGTTTTCAACTTTCAATGCTTTAAAACCACACAAATTTCCCTGCAATTGAAATTGTACAAAAAAAAAAAAACTTTATTGGAAATAAAATTGTAGTCTTAAATTTTTATTTTCCAATAAAATTGCAATCAATTTAGAAACTTTACTTCTAAATTTTAACGTTAACAAAGCCATCAATTAAGGCCAAAATGTCTGTATGCACCTACATACACTACAAAATAAAAACAACTAAATATTAGATTTTTACTCGAAGATATTGATATAGTCTACAATAAGATTTTAAAGATCTTTATCTTATTATCGCTATGACTAATAATAAAAGTATGACTTAGTTTCATTAAATATCTATTCACATAAAATGAGTATTTCGCAGTACTATCCAATTTTACTTTGTAAGCCAAAGGAGCCATATTCAGTGTCAACATTAGATCTTAATATATTTGTTCAAGACTTTGCCAAATTTTTATTTGCATCAAATTTTGCGTATAATTATATACATAAAAATACAATGTTGAAAAAATTTCCACGAGCAGGATTTGAAACTGCACCCTTCTGACATACCGGGTCAGGTGCTCTTCCAATTCAGCTATCGTGGTTCTAACCAGCCCGCCGATATTACTCAACACTATTTACTTTTTACTTTGAAAGCCAAAGGCGCCAATTCAATGTCAACAACTACCGTGCTCGTGGAAATTTTTTCAACATTGTGTTTTTGTAATTTGTTTCGCAACAAAAATTTGCGTTAAAATTATATAAACAAAACAAAAACATTTTATATACATAACGAATAACTATACAACACACTTACCAGTTATAACTAAATCGATAGTGATAATGAAAGTCACAAAAATGGGCATCCAGAACCATTTCTTTTTCAATGGGTCATAGAAACATTTCCAAAGGAACAAAATTGGGACGGCTATCCTTAAAATATACATTCCCATTGAGAGGTACGTTGACTGGGATTGAATTTCCTGAAAAGTAAAGGAGCATAGTTAACTATTTTCATTAGTCTGAATACAGTGACAGTTGTTTACGGAATATAATATGAAATATCGACAAAGGTGTAATATCATGAACCGTAGCACTGACAAATATATAGTTAATTTAATAGTTTTAATGATATGAATTGAACAGTAAATAAATTACAAGCGCAATGAGAGTTGAATTCATGCTAAATTAATTCCTAAGCATTGAATTTTTTTTTTGTAAATGGAAATAGCATTATGTCAACAATTTTTAATAATTAATTGCATTCATCAAAATTGATATTCTTCAATCATACATTTACAAATATTTGAAAAAAACAATATGAAAATTCTGTTGACAGTAAATAAATACTGTAGCACCAAAGACGTATAGAGTCTGTAAAAACATATTGGGAACTCCGTAGCCACGGAAGATCAAGTTGATAAGAGACTAAGTGTTATGCTATTTTGAAATATTTTCTACTTTAAACAATAAATAATAATAATAATAGAATTGGGTTTTTATAATGTTTTATTGTTTTTATATTAAAATATTGTAAAAATCTAGTTTTAAGAAAGAAAATAAATAAAGAGTGTAATAATAATATTTTTTAACGATAACTTGCGTTCATTTCAAATGATAATATACTTGTAGGTATATCCTGACAATTGAACCCAACATATGAATAGTTTCAATACAATGTGTAGCGTAACTTTTAAAAACTACTAACAAAAAAAAATTTTTCGCATACTTACTTCTGAGTATGTTCCGATTATAACTAACACTATATGTATAGTTGAGAATACTACTAATAACGTTATGTAAATGAAAACTAATGATTCTCTTAACGTGTCGTCGTATTTTCTATATAAACCCTCCAGATCTTTTTGGTCAAATTGGTCCTGAAAATAAAACTTTACTAAATAAATTTGTTTTATATACAATTACAAATATAAATATATCATCACTGGGCTAAAGCCTTCCTACATGAACAATCAAAACTTAAATCACCAAGCCCAATGCGGATAGGCGTTTTCTAACTATTTATATTTTACGGCAACAAACGGGACCAACGGCTAAGCGTGCCTTGCGAAGCATGGACGATTGCGAGATATTTTAATTAGGTAACCGAACGTTATATTTATAGACTTATTTATTTATATGTATATAGGTATATAGGTTCACGTCAGTAATCTAACGAAGCTATGAAGATTGAAGCACGATTATTTGGTATTCAACCCGAGCAGCTATCCGTTCGCCTGATCCGATCGGAACCTTTCGGAGAATCTAGTAGCACGGCATCACGCACTGGTACCCACCAGCGTCCCCGTTCCCTCTAGAAAACCTCTGACGGTCCTTTCTATGTTTTACACGGTTTGAGGAACCCTTTAAGTTTCTCGCCGCCCTCAACGAGGTCCGAATTGGCAATCAGCAAACTCAAAATGAAAACAGCTATCTGTTCTGCTACCGACGCTGCTGAAGAGGTATAAGATATTAGAAGTAGGGGGTATAATAAATATGTTTGTTTTCTTTCTTTTTGTTGATGGCTTCGTGCGATTAGCACATTTAGCCATTGTCAAAGTAATTTATTTATTAATTTATTTTTCTTACAAGTAATACCTAAATATACAATATTTCCTTCCAGATAGTATGATGATGATGAATGATAATAAAAATGAGAAGTGAGAAATGATATACCCCCAACCCCTCGAGTATCTCAGTAAAGATGTGGGGCTTTACTAAGCCCTCACGCAGACTTCTTGAAAGAATTTGAAAAGTGACGTTGCGCTGTTTTGTCTCATTTGCCAGCACTCATGCACACTCACGAACACTTAACGGTTAATAATCCACCATTATTTCACATAAATATTTGACATAACACAAATTTTAGAAAATAAAACAAAACCGCAGACATGACTCTTCACTTTCCCGCCAAGAAGTCCATATGTTTGTTAGTATAGTATTATTTACAATTTATTAGTCCCGCATACTTGTTTCTTACACCACAGCTAGGGCTGGCTGGAAGAGATCTCTAGATTTAAAGATCTTTATTCTCATACGAAATTACATTTCACTTATAATGAGATATAAACAATATATAAATTTCAGTATACAAATTGTCACTCTGTGGTACTCGTTGCGATGTGCAGTTTAATTTTATTTTTAAACATGTATATAGTCACACAAGCTTTCACATCATCTGGTAACCTATTAAACAGCTGTGCTCCCACAAACAGAATTGTCTTTTTCCCATATTTAGTCCTAGGTGTAATTAATTTGAGTTTGTTTTTGTGGCGGAGATTATGCGTATATTTTTTTATATCTAATTGTATGTTTGATTTAATACTCTTTGTAATTATTTTTTTTATTAGAATGCATGTTGTATATTTATGTAGTTGGGATAGGTTAATTAGTTTAGTTTTATCGTACAATTGTTTAGTTGGTGTAAAAAATGGATATTGGAACATTATCTCTTACAGAGATAAGCTCACCTTTGTATATGTCCTGTGTAAAGTGTGTTTAAATGTAATTTCTTTGTACAATAAAGGATTCATAATATTTTTAATGTGTTAACAGCACTTTAATAATTCCTCTACCCGAAAGCAAAGGTTACTATGCCATCGAGCAAGTATTTAGTGACGGCTAACGAGGCGCTATTCAGCTCCTCTAGCTGTCTTCACAACTGGACTGCTTTTGCTTAACATCAAGTGGGGCGGAGTCGTTCGCCTACTTCTCGTTAAAAGCAAACTTACCCTCAAATACTTCCAGTTCCATTGCTTCCCCCCCGTCTGCTCGGCCTCGACGGTCCTAAACTCGTGTAGCGATGACAGAACGCTGGTCGCTCTGTTCGTGTTCATGGAGTACCTCGCCAGCAGCTCCAAAGCCCCTACTTGGAGTACTACAGAACCCGTGGTCCGGGAAAAGTTGTCATCCTGGTAAATCGTAATTTAAGATCAAATCTTTATTGCCTGTCAAATGATGGTAAGTTGACACTCTTAAAATTAGGTACATGAGGCTAATACTTGTAAAGTACTAACAACCATAGTTTACAATAAAAACCTAAAATGCGTTTTTGCACACTTTGGACTTGTAACTGCAGGCTAATGATAACTTGTTGATATAATTGTTAACTTGTAAACATAGACACCGAAAAAGCACACACATTTCCAGATTGTAAAACTTCTTATTTTTTTAATAAGTAGTTGCCCGTTTTTTCATTGGTTTTTCGGGTTGGTATGCACATTACCTTCAGCGTAGAAGCACACGTCACTCGGAGTCTTTAACTTCTTTGAAGAATTTGCTATCTTATCTCTAACTGTCGGAACATAACAATACTAGTAGCATTGATGGTATAGCGACATATTTAAATAAGTAGCCATTCTGGTGGAATTGAAAACATCCCTCGTACTCGGAATGAAACCCGGGGACTCTGGGTCCGGTGTTCTAACCATTAGACCAAGAGGCTTTTGTAGTAACGTCAATAAAGACCAGATGTGTTCATCAATGAGGAACAGCATATATCACTGTCTTTCCAGCTCCTGCTTCAAATCTTCCTGATTAGCGGCAGATCTATACCAGATGCCCGGTTCTTATATTGTACTTTAAATACATTATATCAGTTTTAGCTAGACTGTTATAAAGAATAAATTGTTCAAAAATATCATGTGACTGAAAAAAATATCAATAGGTCGATTGAATGAAAAAGCATTAATGACCACATTCAAGGTAAGTAGGTCTGTAAGTATGAATCATAATAACAAAAAAGTAAGTACATACGTAAATTTTTTATCAATAATACGTTGGTACCTGGTTGGTTCACATGGTTTTAAGTATGTTTATTGTGTTAAGATTTACACTTTATTGAAGTATATCTAGTGAAATATAACTAGTCTAGATAGTAGTACCTAATATTTAATATCCGTGTCATGATTGTAATAATATGTCTGTGTACCTTTTGTTTTTAAATATACGTATTTTGAAAAATTATATTTAGTATTTCACACTCGTTACAATAAGAACGCAAATTTAGTATTACTCAATGGTTATGACAACACAACTAAATAATAGCAACAAATTGATTAATACTAGAGAAATCTAGGAGTGAAAAGCAAATCACGCTGATTAGGTAATCCATGATTGTAAAGAAGGTACCAACATTGGAATTTAATCTGACTTTATTAATGAAAAAATAAATATTGGAATTCCCTAAACAGTTGAGTTGAGTTGAGTTGTTACGTACTAAAAAACTTACCATTTTGTGTGATGCTACCGAAAACACATTTGAACTACAACCAGAGAAAAACAAAACAAACACGAATGAATCACTGATTGACGAGTTTTCAAAATCAATGTTCGTCCGTTTTCGCACAACGGTTGTAGATGACTGGACGGTTGGGATATGACTGTTGTACGTCGGACGATTAATATTGATAAGCGCCACTCCGACAAGATATTATTAAGTGATTACAATAAAGATAATCACGCATTAAATTGTTCTTCAATATCTTGGATTGGTGGAACAAAATGTGAATGTAAAAATAAACATGTGTAACAAAGACACAGTAAGATTTTAATAAAAATGACGTGTTAGGATCTTAGCTTGATAGTGAGTATCCGGTTTAACGGCTGTTGATGCTGTCTCTGTCATTATCATCGCCATCATCATCTGTATTAACAATCTTTCTCGCTCGATCCACCGATGGGCCTTTGCCTAACAGTGGAACGAGAAAGAATGCTTGTTTGTTATTTTAAAAGATTGATAAATAAGTAAGCAATTAAGAAATGAAAGGATCCCTAACAATCTCTGTACTTGTCCTAAATTTAATTTTGAAATATGGATGGTCTTAATTTTTACCCATTTTGATTATTTTCCAGTATTGTTGTTTATTTTTAGGCCAAGTTATTTAAACCAGTCTACTTAATTGAATATGTACATACATTAATGTGTTGCAAATTTGGCTGATCCATGGCTTGTTATCCCAATGAGATATCGAACACTTCACTTGCTAGTTGGTCTTATATAGCCACATAGCATTGAAAGGCAGTGATATGCTGTTTATAAAATAACATCGATTCTAAATTAATGTTTCTGTTCTGTGTTTTATTCCACACACGGGTGGCAGTACCCGTGAGAAACAAATCTCCTTCAATTATAGTTGTGCCACTAATTGGCCGCCAAGCACTTTTGTTTCGTGTTCCACCACTGTCAGCAATGTTTGTCAGTCAGCCTATACGGCAACAGCTCATCAAACCAATTAGGACACACTAATATAGACGAAGTCACTACCGAAGCTGTGGGCAAAAGGTATGGTGAAGTGCTAAAATAGGTTTCTTGAACTATAAGAAGTTGGATAGGAGGTTAGGCCGTGGGAACTTCTTGATTCTTGTAAATTGCGGACAGTGAAAAAAGAATTACTTACCATGTTATATAAGACGTCTGTTTCTTAATAGGTGTAGTGAAATTTAGCTAAGTGCGCCTTATCGTCATTTACCATGAAAGTTAAACGTTTCTCCGTTGAGAAATGAAAGATTTATAGTCTCTGTGGTCTTGTGGTTTGCCAACCTAGCTGGGAATCGAACTAGGCATGTTCACTCATTTTGTTTGGTGATAGGGTTTGATTTAAGTAAGTCGTTGAGTATTACGGGTGAATTGCGTTTACATTTTTCATCGGTCATTTGGTAAAATGAAGGCCAAGCGCATCCCCGCTGCTGAGTTAAACAAAAACTTGCTTGCCGCGTTTGTCCTTTACAACAAATGTAACTTATCAGGTGCGTTCAAGACTTATAATAATTGAAAATCATTTGGTATGTGAGACAGGGGAGGGATTGTTGTATAAACGCACTAAATCAATGTCTGCTTACCATGGACTAATAATAATATACTGCTTAGTAAATACCTATTTGAAATTTCAACCATGTGCAAATATTTCGAACTTGGAAGATCATCAACAATTTAAGGGTGCGCTTTTGTTTGTCTCTACATAAATGTATTAAAGATAAGTGTTTTCAAACACTGTCTATGCAGTTAAGGTGAATTTCATTCTGCAGCGTGGCGCGCCCTCTAACGCATAGCTTAATAACTACGTCAACTTGTAAGGCTCGTTGCTATCTTGTTAAGGCGGAATTGCCAACTTCTCGGCTAGGGGGCTCTGCATGGTTGATTGCGAGCTGATAAGTGATTCTTACAAATAATATCTATTTTCAGATTCTTCCTACGTTTTTATTTCAAAAATGTCTTATAACTAGTGATGTACGTACTTTAACTTGCATTATAGTAAGTATTCGTTCTTGTTCCATATCATTTTATATGGAGGAGCGCGATGGCGCAGTGGTTAATGCGCTTGGCTTCTGTGATTGCTGAAGTCAAGCAACTTTCGCAAAGACCGGTCATCGGAGGTGTGACTCAAAATGTATCAACTCTAGCTCTATATGTGCTTTGAAATGCATGTAAAGCCATCGTTAACAACCACCAATGCGCACTGGGCCAGCGTGGTGGTGTATCTATCCCTATGGAAGGCTCGTGCCCCAGCATAAAGTGTGCTGGCGATGATGGTATGTTACTGTTGCTCTATTCCATTTTGTATTGTATGGCATCCACTAATACTACTAACGCATAATCATAAAGTAACGCTTCATGGTTTGTGACGTTATAGCTATATACCTACGGTGTTACAAGCGTCATTGGAATACGGCGATCGCTTCCATAACTCTTGTAAGTCGATACAGTTGAATGAAGCTTAAACCAGCGTTCAGCTTTTATAGAATGATACAATAAGCACGTAAGTCCTTATGTCCAAATGATATAATAATTCCTCAAGTAAGTCCTCATGTCAAATTGCCATTGCAATCTCGAAGAGAGAACGTGAGAAAGACAGCGTTTATTAAGATACTCGCCCAACTTTTCCGAGCCATATACTTCTTAGTCTCTTTTTGATTTAAATATTTGCACTCTTTTAGTTAACTACAATCGATTTGTTCGTAGGGTAAGGTGGAGTACTATATGTTGTTTTCTTATTGTTTTCTTCATGACTAATAAATAGGTCAATCAAACGTTTGCTATTCTTTCTCGATTTATTTATATTATTTTTGAGGATGGCAAACGAACATACGGCTCGCCTGATGGAAAGCGGCCACCGCAGCTCATGGTGGCTTGCATCACCCAAGGTATCACGCGCGCTTTGCCCATCGTGAAGCTTCAGTTATTTTGCATATCGCACTACCAAAACAATTCATTTAACTCTAAATATACTGATATTTTGATTTTGATATGATGATATTAGTTGTGGCGTCTAGCTGTAGCCATAGCTGAGCTGGTCTGCCTTATCGTATTTATTGTTTTGTCTTAAAGCTGAATAAATGATTTATTTACTTATTTTACCGTATTGTAAATTAATGCAAAGAGTACTGTTAAGTTTAAATGTAGGTATACTTTAAGTTATTAAAGTATTGTATTAGTAGTACCGATACATGTTTATTGGATTACATGAACACTTCAAACCGAAATATAGCAATCACAACAATGCTATTTAGCGGCAGAAATAGGTGTGAAGGGTCCAATCATTCTAATTAAAAACTTACATAGATGATATATGGATAGATGGCGCACTGTGCCGCTTTTAGCTCTCAAAAATTAAAAAGCAGTGACAAAGTTCAGCGCTTACGTCAGCCTTCCCGGTAGCATAGCGGTGCAGCCGCCCGGATTGCGGAAGACCCAGGTTCGATTCCTGGCTGGGTCGGTTTAATTTTTTCACTGTATTTTATAAATTTTGTAAATATTTAATTTAACTTTAGTGCAGCAATTAGCACTTGAAAATAAAAAGTATAATTTATAATAACCCATGCTACTGTCTACTGGACGTACACAGCCGTATATAACCACCATAAACGCTCTCGTTCGCTCGTCCTAAAAATGCGCCCCCAGAATTCTATAGGGAACTTCCAGTTAGTTTGATTCCAATTTAACTTTCTGATAGTATCATGCGATCTGTTCTTTGCCCGAGAACGCTAAGGGTAGCATTTTTTTTGCAAATGATTGCTTAAAGTTTCTGCCAGCCATTTTTGTTTCTCCGTTGGTTGGTTATAACTAATAAGTTTTTCATTATCTACGCTTTTTACGTTAATTTGGGACTGTTACAAATTTACAATGAAGAGTAAGTATAAATTTTGCACGCTAGAATTTCTACAAATAAACATAATAATAATCAACAGTAAAAACCAATCCTACTAATATTATAAACGCGAAACTTTGTAAGTATGGATGGATGTTTGTTACTCTTTCACGTAAAAACTACTGGATGGATTTAAATGAAACTTTCCTCATATACAGACCATGACCTAGACCAGCATATAGGATTTCTTTTTATTTTTTTTTGCTGTAGTCTTCACGAACGAAGTTGCGGGCAACAACATAAAATCAAGCCACCACCCAAACCGCGTTCACAAACATGGACCCCATACTGGGGAATCGAACCCGGGACTTCTGGCCTGAGGTCGGTGGTTTTAGCAACTAAACCACAGATAAAGATTAACTTTTGCCTTTCATAAAGGATCATCGATGAAGCATAGCCGTCAAAGAGCACGAAAAACAGTTGCTACCGAGGAGTAAGCAGTGCTATTATGGATAGTATTACCACAGTCAATCAAACGTGTTTCTTACGATGTGGTGTTACATCGGTTAGTACCTACCTAACACATGCCTGTTGGCTGTGACCTAATCTGTGCATGGTATAAAAAAGTTTAATAATATCTAGTAACTTTTTTATGTTTACGAGTAAGCACTTGGCCACAAAATAAGGAGACTGCAGAAGGCAAGCTTCATACAAACGAGCTCGAGCAACGCACACATAGGCAACCTCTACCGGTCGGACCTCGCACAGAATTGTTGTAACACTTTCGCCGATTAAATCTAAATGAACGGCAGACATTTTGTAAAATCCTTAGAATTTCCCTATTGTCATACACTGTAATTATAGCTTTTGATAACTGAACAAAATAAATATATATAAACAAATACATTAAAAACAAGGCAAAACTAGTGTGATAAAAGTACTGACAGCTACTAAACAATAATTATGTACCTGTGTACATACCGGAGGCAGTTTCCTGCGGCGGATCCACCTCCACCCGAATCAAGATCTCACCAGCGCAGTCGACGGCACGTGTCTAGGCCGACCTAGACGCCGAAATGCGCGCGCGTTCCAGTCCCCACTCGAAGCTAAGTCCTCCATTAAAATCGCGCGACAGCACTGAGCACTACAGCAAATTCAAATTCAAATAATTTATTGCATATCACATTACAATATAATAATAGGTGGAATATTTATTAAGGTATTCATGTGATGCCCTGCAAGAGCACAGCAACAGCATCAGAGGGCTAATAAAAAATGTACTTACCTACTTATCTAGTTATAATTATTATACAATATTAAATAAAGTGGCATCATGGTAATTTAATTTTTTTTAAATTGTATTAATAATTATTCTCTGTTTTATATAAAGGTTACTTATTAACAATTTCAAACCATTTAAACAATTTAATGAAACAAATAAAAAAGAAAAGAAATATAATAATATTTTTAATAATGCAATTGATTTGTAAATATTAATGTTATAATAATAATTGTGACATTGTCTAAGTAACTATTAATAAAAACAATAATTTTTATGAATTAATTATTATTATTGATTAAGTGTAAACTAATTTTTAATAACAATATGCCCCGATATGACCAACCAATATTAACACCAGCTATATTCTTAGCAAGTTAGCAAATAAATTATTGAAATATTCTGATTTTATATATATATCCAATCTAGAGCTATTAAAGTATTATTGTGTGTAAGTAAAGTGTTCATTTAAACCTACCGTTAAAATATTCATTTAGAATATAGAAGCATTTTCCAATTAGATTTTTTTCAATTCGTTATTAAATAAAGTTAATTCATCTATTGAAATGAAACAACTTTTACGGATCTACTCGTGTTTATTTTACACATTAGTTTTAATTAATGTTTATCCTGACGTTTCGAACCCTTTGCAGGGTCCGTGGTCACAGGGAGAATGAGGTGTTGGTCGTCTCATAATTAGTTAGTAGCTTGTATACCCTCATTTAAATTTAATCAGGTGCGTTCCGTTTTACGCAGAAAGAGCTTACAGTATCTTTTGGTCTGGCAGTATGGTGTTGGGTTTGGGATTTAATATTCTGTATGATGGGATCCCAGGCTGGTGGTAGATTCCAACCGTCTTCTCTATTAAAATTAGGATGTTTTTTTAATTTCAATAGCCTCGCGTATCATCCTAGGGATGAATCGTAATTTTAATTAGCATATAACGAGGGCTCGATGTTACTAGTTTCAATTTAGAAAAAGGTAGATTAAGTTTGTTTAAATTTCTGCTATTTCTTTTAATATCAGATATCGGTAAGTGTGAGTATAGGTACAGCGACCGACGAACACCCACCCTGAGCGAATAAATTTGGTTACCCCAGATTTTATCTTTTATTTCTCATTCTTTTCTGGAACTGGTGGTGCCTAACACCCCAGCGATTCTGTGTCCGTGCAAGGGCTCTATGTGTGAGTAGCTTGAGCGCGGTATGTATTAAGCTTATTATTAAGTATTATTATACTCTTTATTTATTTTCTTTCTTAGCCTAGGTTTGTTATAATATTAATATAAAAGTAAAATTCAAAAGTACATTCAAAACATAAAAATATTATAAAAAACCGCCGCCGGTGCCGCCGGCAACGGGGCAGGGCTCAAGTTGCCGGTGGTTAGGGCTGCAGAGACAGGAACCTTCGGACTATCCGCGCCGTGTCTAAGAGTACCGCCTTCTGTATCTGACCCTTGATCGAACCATTAAGCGAGAGTCTCTTAAGGTGGTGGTCGAGACTCTTCGCTACCAGACCGTTCGCAGACACAACTATCGGCACAATGATTGTCGAGTCAACATCCCACATGGCGGTTACCTCGTGAGCCAAGTCAAGGTACTTGCTAGCCTTGTCCTTCTCGGCCTTTACGAGGTTCTCGTCATGCGGGATGGTGACGTCAACAAGCACTGCCCGGCGTTGCGATCGATCTATCAGCACGATATCAGGCCTATTAGCTATAATAGTCCTGTCCGTGATGACAGCTCGATCCCAATAGAGCGTGTCACGGCCGTTTTCGAGAACCGGCGCAGGTGTGTACCTGTAGTACAGCACTTTGAAGTCCACAAGACCATATAGAAGAGCAAGTTGCTGGTGAATAATCCTAGCTACCAGGTTATGTCTGTGCAAATACTCGCCGTTAGCAAGATGAGAACAACCGGAGATAATGTGCCTGGGTGATTCCCCGGGACGGCGGCATGCCCGACAAATGTCGACCGTACCGTCCCTTAGGATATATCTCCGGTATTATTATTATTGTTATGTATTAAGCGTATGAAGCTTTACCTTTTGGGTCTCCTTATTTTGTGACTTGACCTTCATCTTACTTGATGTTAAGTGATGATGAGGCCGAAGGTAGAAGCTCACGACACCCGTAATCCTCAACTACTGAGGCATTTGCTATCTTATCTCTAGCTACCGGAACACAGTAATGCAGTAGCGTAACATTGATGTTATAGCGCCATATTAAGATACGCCTGACGGACAAACATACCCAAGCACCAACCAAACTGGGTATACAAACATGAACCCCCAGCTGGGAATAGAACCTGGGACCTCTGAGTCTGAGATTGTCCGGTGTAAACCTACTTATTCAATGAATGAATGTGTGTATGCCAATCCTATTCGTACTTTTAGGCATTGCGCACTCTTTACCGATTTACATACATACATATAATCACGCCTCTTTCCCGTAGGGGTAGGCAGAGACCACTTCTTTCCACTTGCTACGATCCTTACATACTTGTTTCGCTTCGTCCACTTTCATTATTCCCTTCATACATGCTCTTCGGTTTAGGGTACTCTTGACCTGGCCTTTTTTCAAGACGTCCCTGATTTGATCTCGAAACGTCCGCCTAGGTCTACCCCTACCAACACTTTCATTCACACTCGCCTTATACACTTTTTTCGTCAATCGTTCTTCATCCATTCTCTCGACATGGCCAAAGCATCTCAGCATGCCTTTTTCAATTTTTGTCACTACATCTTCTTTCAGACCACAACGTTTCCTTATCTCACTATTTCTTATCCTGTCACTCAGTTTAACTCCTATCATACTTCTTAACGCTCTCATCTCTACTGCATTTATTCTGCTTTCATGTTTCTACCGATGATCTTTTTTTTACCGATTTACTCTATTTAAATGTGAAGCTGGGTAGATTAATGATAAAAACACTCATACAAAACCCCGAAAACTTTCAGCTCTAGCTAGAAACCCGCTTTTCATTTCTACATGACTGTGTAGATACTGACAAGAACACCAGACTTGTGGTTGTTCTGTTCAAATATTTTCAAACATAAGAAACTATAACACAGATTCTCTCAGCTTGATGACAGTAAGGTGTGCCATGGTCTCATGGTTTAGTCATTCTGTCTCACAAGAATTGTCAAAAGGAGCGGGGTCTAATAATGCTCGTGGTTTTTTTCTATACGCTTCAATACGTTGAACTATTCGAAATAAATTACGAACAACTACAAATTATCATTTTTTAAAATCGTAATCATAATATGGGCTTGCTCTTGGCCTCATTCTAATCTAAGAAGAGGCCGACGATGGAACGAGCTTGCCCAGAAATAGCCTATTCACTAGGGCTTTAAAAACTTTAAAACATTTATGTTTTACCAAAATTATTATAATACTACCCAGTCCCAGAGAGTCTTCAAAAACCCACCCAATCGTACAGGGGTATTCGGGATGGGTACGGACCCAATCTTCCGATGTGCTCTTGTTCATGTGGGAAATCATGTTCCTGATCCCAGCAGGCACGTTTCTTAGCCAATGGTAATGGTATTGGAATGTATAGGTACTCCTACCTACTTAACTTTCTGTATATTAATTGGAAATATTGACTAATTTTCGTCAACAAAGACATTGCTGCTATCTAGCTCTATCTAAGCCTCTACACCAAATCAAGATCATTGTCATCTGTCTTTTCAAAGGACGTTTTGCTTCAAAGTCCCCGCCACTACTACTATGTCATCAATCACATTTCTATAACTAAAAATATCCTAAGCAAAAAAACAATTAAAAACAATGAGACGGCTCCTACTAATCGCGCCATAATTTATAGCCCCAAAAACCGGACAGGTAATTCAATTACTGGCAGGCTATTCAATGCTGCCACGAAAACAGCTTTTGACAGAGCGGCTTCGGATAGCTTATGCGAAAATTTATAGAAAATTGCATGGTACACGCGTTGCGCCCGCAGGGTGCGCGGGAATACAGGGGCGTATATTTAGAATGTTTCCAACGGCTTGCCGGCAGTTCATGCTTCACTCCCGAGCGTAGCGCACGTCTCCCAGTCTTCCTCGTACACGTAAACCGTCGCGAGCGACGTTAAAATTATAAACGATAAAAGATAATTAACACAACCCAAGTGCTGTGCCCTGGACCGGATTTTTATGAACCCTGTGCATATTGTGGACTATATCTGTGACTTTAATGGATAATTTGTGAATGGAGTCATATTAATTATTTACTTCATGGCGATATAAGGTATGTCATTGTGTTACCTACTTTAATTAAAGCTCCTATAGAAACGATACATGATAGCTTTCCTCGTATTGGCTTGGCGTGCTTAGTTAGAACTTTTTATTTATAGACTGATAAGGTTTGTTTAAGAATGACAAAGGGTCGTAAATGATTCAGCCACTTACTTACATCGTGTTAACATCGTTTTGTTTAAGTTATTGAGTTTTAACGATAAACTTTTGACTCTAGATTGTCTTATCACTTTTTTGGTTATTTGTTGAGAGAGCTAGGCGTGCAGGGAGTTCTTTGAACTTACTTTGGGCGATATCCATAAATTAGAGCGATGGTGTCGAAACCAAATGAGTTGTCAAATAAATATTTGGTATTCGGTCGAGCTTTTGACGCCGAGAAAATGAATATTGATATTTTTTTACGTTTTATTTGCTGCTGACGTTTCACTTAAGTACGTACTTACTATAAGTATAAGTACGAGGAAGACTAACTGAGACTTTATTTATTAACATCATTAGTGTGAGTACACCGCTGGAGTACATTGCCTCTCCCAATGCACTGAGTTATTATTATCACTAGTGGTCGCCCAGTGGTCGGATTGTATCCTAAGCAATGGAAAATTAATAAGATAGGGTCTTACAAAAAAACAAAGAATAAGGTCCGAATAGTTATTCCGTGTTTGTTTATGTGTAAGGCACATAGAATGTGAGTTTGGATTGGCATTGACAGATGTCGGCCGCATTAAAAACAAACAATATAATTTAGGAGTTTCACCCGAGTTCTTGCCGTAATAACACGTGTTGTGAGACTCCATTTTAATTACTATCTACCGTACTCTTACTACTAATAATAATAAAAATACTTGAAATTGGCTAAATGCTAAACGCGAAGCCATTAATTAAGATAATTAATTAATTCGATATAATTTATTCTCAAAAGAGTATAATTACCTATATGTGCGTGTGTCAAATACATGGTAGTGTGTGTAATGTTGTTTTTATTGATTTCATGTATTTTTTATGCATAATTTTAAAAAAATTAACATTCTGTACTCCTTCTCTATATAAACTATAAGTGTGCGCAATTTCATACTTCGCGCAATTTTCGTAAAAAGGGGTACAAAGTATTTGCTTTACGTATTAATATAAAGATTACTATGAGTTTGAACGAAGAATTGCCCGATACTTAAAGGTCCTGGGTTCAATTCCCAGGTTGGAAAAAGTTTGTTTCAAATGCCCGGTATTGTGATCACCAACCCGCATTTAGCATGCGTATGCGGTTTAATAAAACCGCAAACCGTAAGCCGTAACCATCAATTATAGCGATGACTTGTATTCAATGATAGAGATCCACCCAGCAGTGGGTCAGTTTGATATAGGCTAATTACTTTATTTTTACTACGAAAGTAGAGTTTTATTCCATTTCTAAACGCCCCAATAAAAATGCCCTAAAACTGACAATTATCAAAACATCAAAGACAATATCGTTTTGTTTCGTCGAAAATAAGATCGTAGCTTCTCTTTTGTTTTTGTAAAACTTGACAATAACGTTGGCGACAAATTAACACGAACAAAAAAATAATAAAGGAGGCAGAGGAAACATCGCGACAGCCAAGTTACAGTCACAAATTATAAATTAACCTCATTCCTGGCTCCATTAAAATTGAAATGAGAATGAAATTGACTTCACACCTATTACATAGATAAAAACGAGATTGGAGCATTATTTTCAATAGGTACTACATTCTTTTTTTGTTAGTAAAAATTATAAGTAAGCGCTTTTAACACAGTCATAACACCTAGTCCCGTTAATTTAGCTAGAAGACTGATAATATTATTAATAAAACTAATAATACCAACGCTGATTAATTTATTTCACGATATAATATTATTCATTAATACATTAAGCCAAATTTGTTTACTTGTAAATAATGCTATAAATGGCTCTTACCAATTGCTGCAAAACCCACAGCCACCCATATTATTAAAACATATTTTCCAAACGATACAGAGAATATCCGACCATTTTTAATGTTATTTCATGTAATTGAATTAAAATAGACACGTTTCAGCATATTGTGTTACTATAAAATTTTAAATATTACGCTCTATGGGCGCTGTATCGTGCACGGCAAAATGTAACTTGTCGCTACGCAATAAAGGTTGCTATGTTACGCTTGACATGCTCTTAAGCCGACTGGACCGTACTTCCATACGACAGAATGGAAATATAAACCGTGCAAGTTGAACTAACGCCCCCGGGGTGCCGATTTTTATTATTCCCACTGCAATAAATTTGTTCTCTTTAATTATACATCAGCCGGCATCAGAATAAAATTATGGGTCCGCATTTCGAAAGCCATGCTTGAAAAACTAAACGCATAGGTAAGTACCTAACTTTTTTATACTTAACGGAAAATGTTTAGGGCGAAAACTTAGAACTTTGTCAATAAGTTTTAAGTTAATAACTTTATATAGGTACTTACGTAACTTGTCAGTTCCCTGAGCTCGTATATTAAAAAAATGTTATTTTTTCTTATGTTGATTGGCTGCCTAAATACATACCAAAGATAACTATATATTTTTATTACTACCAAAAAAAGCTAGATAGATTCTTGATCATCAGTTCACAGACAAAATTTCACTATAGCATATACATAGTTTAAAACGTTATTATAATGCCCACCTTTGCTGTCCAAAAGATTTAATACAATTGATACCTCCATCAATACTAAAAGTACCCAAACAAGGTGTTTTATGACAAAGTTTTCTAAATTCTGTTAAATTATCGTAATGTTGCTATTCATAAAGATTTTTACGATGTTTAATATAAGTTTTAAACTCTCCTACGCCGTTAATCGCCAAGATAATCGGCCGTAAATACTTAGACGTCCCATACGCTAGTAAAAAATGGATATGTCAATAAATACTCATAAGCAGTCGTAAATCTAGCCGTAGTTTCAGGTATTTATGGCGTATCGTTTTCCTATGAAACATTAGATTCCTGGTCAGCGAGCGCGTCCGAAATGCGAAGAATTCTCACTTAGACGTCGTTTGGCGGAAAATTCGTACAAACAGGTATGTATGTACATGTTTCGGCATTAGTTGGATGCCATGGACTTTAGCCGGTGTTCGGTGAAAAGAGGGTTTCTTTGTTACCGATTTCCCAGATGCTACTATATTGTTTCTTGTAATATTCTTAATTTAAAAAGGGAATGAATAATACAACCATTCTATTTAAGACGTTACCAATTGAATTGGTAATCAGTTCTAACTCTGTAGTATCTGACTTTTTCGTGATAATAATTTCTGAACATACGCTATTTAATTATAAAGCTTACAGAGGAAGTGTTTATTTTTATGTCCGTTTATTCAGACAGTGACCGTATGTATCAGCCGCAACCTTATTATTCGCTTTATTGGGTTCCATTCTTATAAGAATAGAGATTTATGTAAAATTTATAATCAAGTAGGTATTAAACATTTCTTCACTGATCAGGCCTTTCAGGCGATCGAGCCGTAACCCCCCAGACCCACCAGGTTAAGCCATACGGATTGTTATGCGGACTGCCATTTTACGACAGCAAGCAGGACGATACAGCTTAAAGTGTTTCCGAAGCATGGTACAATTATAAATAGTAAAAAAAAAAATACAAACAACAATTTGAGGAAATTGTACAATATTTTTCGTAATAGCACAGAATAATATATAGACGTAATAGTGACAAGCTCGATGTTTTATTTACTTTGTCACTCATTCGGATTGCGAAAGCAACCCGAACGCACCAGTGGCAGCAGAATCGACGTCACACGTCAACCTCTCGCTCAATCTTCAAATTGTTTTTAAGATTATTTTAAATGTACTATTAACATTTTAACAACAGTCCACAGTTAAGCCACCTTGAAAGCTACACGCTGGTATTAACTAAGATTTTACGTCAGTAGCTATGGGGATTGTACAGACGCCTGCACATTAACCTATCCAAAACTGTCAAATTTCTTAAATATTATTTTTAAACATATGTCTAAGGCATAAAGTTCAAAGTCTATTGAGGAATTTTGACAGTTTGTTGATAACATGTGTACCACGATTTCTCGTGTTCAACCCGAGCAGAGGTCCCGCTACCGAAGCTATACATTTATACCGATGTTTATACATATACTACTTAAGTCTAAAACTTAATTAAGTTTTAAGAGAGGCTTAGCCATATTGGGGCAGTGAAAGGGCCGTGTATGTCCAATATGTCTTGCTGGGCACTTTTGAGGAGACGTGTTCTCTAAAATACTCTCGGGCCGCCTTTCAACAAAGTTCTTCAAGCAAAAAATCGTTAGAAGTAAACACACCGTGCTGTGTTTGCAGCCGACGCGTGATTAATTTTATATTTCCAAAGTTTCAACCCGAATTAGTCAGGTGAAATATTTGTTGCGCGTTCCCTTTTGTATTCCGTGATTTGGAGTATAGAAAGCCTTAATTCTAATTAAATATATAATCATTACATAGTTAGACCAGTTAATATAGTAATGTTATCTTTTTTCTTGAGAGAGGCAACGCGCTCGGCCCGATATTGGAAGGTCCTGGGTTCATTTCTGGGGTACTTTACTCCTAAAATTTGTATTTTTTGATGTACCTATAGCCCGGGTTTGTTTATTTTTTTTTGGAGAGTTTGCTGATTAACGGCATTTTCAGCTTCATCGGGCTTGTTTGGGGGCGGCGAGAAACTTATAGAGTTCCTCAAGCCGTGTGAAACGAATCTTCTTCGGAGGTTTTCTAGAGGGAACGGCATCACTCACTAGTGCAAGTCCCTTGCCCTACTAGATTCTCCGAAGGGTTCGGATTGGATCGGGAGCCTGGCTTTGTGGTCAACAACCCGCATTTGACACGCGTGGTGATAAAGCCAATCAATTGTGGCGATGATTTGATTTTATGATAGAGGCCTTTGCCCAGCAGCGGGACAGTTTATGGGCTATTACATTACGTCTTTATCATTTGCGGGTCGTGGGATCGATGCCCACCCGAGATATGTCGTCTTTTTTCAATTTACTGGTTTTTGTTTTGATATTGATATAGCTAGATTAGAGACTAGATTAAAGTTAATATATAAAAATCGTAACTCAACAGCTGTCGCAACATAGAAGCAATGTTAAATCAAATCTGTAAAAGTCTACTTTTTATTAATAATTTCTATAAAGTCAATACAACAATACAACAATACAAGTCAAAAAGTAATTCGTTTATTTTGCTACTGTCGAGTGCCGACTCGCGTTGGATAGTTAGTGGAATAAAAAAGTTATAGACAAGTCGTAAAAAAATTAACCCCATCACTTCAGCTTCTGAACTCACTGAAATTTTAATTGGAAAACTAACTGTGACAGAAAAGGATGCTCTATTTTTCCAAGTATAATAAAATCTTAAAATTTTAAGTCGTAAATCGATGTACCCTTTGTGTGGCAGCAAATAAAGTCCTGGCAGAAGTCCTCTCCTCCATATAACATGTTTGACGTTGACATCATAATATTATAGTCTACACATACAGCAGATAAGTCTATAACGCATCTCACTGGCCCGATGCGGGTTGGGGGTATAAACGACTGTCATCTTGCGACATTAATCGGATTAACGTGTCTTCCGAAGCGCATTAATCATGCAGCAGTAGGTATGGGATTAACCTAGACTAGACAGAAAGAGGCGATTAAAATTAGTCCGAAAAGTTTGCGATTGCTTGAGTAAGTTTAGAGTGACAGAAGTTTGGTGGCAGCAATGATCTAGCTAGGTGTTCGATATTCAAAATTTCCACGCTTACTTATAAGTTCATGGGACTATAAAATATTTTGATACCGTTACCGATTGTTATAAAGTTAAAAGTATCAAAGACTAACCCCCTTCTTCATAAAAACTATTTAAGCATTATTTAGTTAATCATTGTTTTGTCTCTTTTTCTCAAATTCAAAATGACGGTTGTGTGACGTTGACAAAACAATAATTAAGTAAATAATGCTTAAATAGTTTTATGAATAAGGGGGTAAATAAAATTATAGGGTAATCCATTTAACGTTATACGTAAGTAATTTAGTAATGTTAGCATTTCATACAGTCTTTTCTCGCTCTGATGTAACCGCAAAGAGTTTGAAACATCAACCTCAAATAATTATCAAGCAGATCCGCGTAAAAAGTTTCATATTAAAAACGTTTACACTTAAAACATTAACGTAAAAGTTTACAGACAACAGCCTAAACAAATGAACAAAAACTCTTTCCGCGTTTGATTTTCAAGTCACTACGAGCATTTCAAATGCATACATACCGTATTACATGTACAACTATGCGGCAACAAATTAATCTTGCACTCGAAGTCCAAGTTGCAGTCGTCTATTATTACCACCAATTAGACGATCGGCTTATTTCTTTGATGGTTGGCGGTAAAAAGAAAATTGATCTGATCGGACCTCCCTGCAGAGGCTGTCTCGTCGCATCTCGTCGGGTCATCAATATCTTATATATTGTGCATGCTTGAGCGACGTAACCCAATCTACCGTGCATTAGGTCTTTGACTTTTACCTTTATAGTTGGACGATAAATAAAGTATTCGCGTGTATTAAAAATGTAATATGCTGCTTCGACTAACAGAATAAAGGGGCAATTACAATAATCGCAATATTCTGAAAATATTCAAGAAAGTTTTTTTAATAAGTCAAATTCTTAAATATAACTATTATTATTTTGTATTAAAATATTGTTGACTACGCTGACCTTTACTAAAGATAAAAAAGTAACTAGATAAAATGTAAATATTGGATTCTCAATTTTTTTGTACTGACTGTTTATTTTTGCTCGTTAGTGTATATGTATGATATGATAACAAAATTTTGGCTGTGGGTTTTTAAAAAATTAGACATAACAAATATTGACTATTCTAACTAACCAGAATTGGTTTTGTTTAATAAATAAACGATTAGCTAAAACTTTATCATCTCGAGATCCTCCGTGCTTCGGAAGGCACGTAAAGCCGTTGGTCCCGGCTACTGCATTATCAGTCGTTAACGACCACCAATCCGCACTGGGCCCGCGTGGTGGTCTATAGCCCGTTCTCCATATTCATCCATAGGGAAGGCTCGTGCCCCAGCAGTGGGGACATAAAACGAGCTGATGATGATGATGAAAAGGAATATGTACAAATACGTATCATCACTAGTAGAGTCGATATAAATATATCTGAAAACAAGCGCTCGGCTCCAAAAGGAAAAAAACTATATTTTTTATCAGATTCGAGAGTATTTGCGACTTCTCCATTGCCGATAATGCGTTCAGCGCGACGCTGCAATCCGTCCAAGGCATCGAGCAGGTTTAAATCGGAAGTCGATGAATATTATTGTATATAATAGACATTACGCTTGCATACTCACAAAAATCATCGCATATACAGCGACAAATTATACGAATACTAGCTGACCGGCGGACTTCGTACCGGTTTGACAGTTTCCATGACAACAAAACAAACAAATTAATCGTCCGCTTAAGAACACCCGTATCTAATGACAGAGCCCTATTGCAGCGCCACCTACCGGGTCCAATTGTAAATCTAAACCATTCTCGAATCCACTTGAACACACACAAAAAAATTCATCCAAATCGGTCCAGCCGTTTAGAAGGAGTTCAATAACATACACACACACAGAAGATTTATATAAATATATATAAATATTATCTTATTTAATTGATCCACAAATACGTTATAAAATTGTTGAGATCAAAAGTAAGGGTACAGTTAACGTAAAATCAGGTCAATCGGCAACTCGTTACCGTATTCAAAGTGGAAGTACTATTTCGCCATTTATGTTAATTTTGCGGGAAAGTCAAAGAGGATTATGATAAGTTCGTATATAAGACTGTCTCGAGCGCACTCTGACCTATTTGTGCAGCTTTGCTTCACTTCTTGTGAGCTTAAAGGCATTCGATCAATAATAGCACTTGATGCACGTAAGTGCTTCAAAAACAGTCGGAGAAATCAAAAATACCCTTTTGTTCTCTTATTTTAAATCAGGGAGGTCTTTTACAGTAATAAGTATAAATAATTAACAATCTTAATTGACCTTTATGCTCGAGATTCATGGTTTATAATAAGCGCTTGATGCTAAATAATGTTATTTAAGGACATTATTTGATAAGATATTTAAATGTATAAGTGAGCAGATACAGACATTGTTGATCTAAGTTAAAGGCGCATCTATTTCGTCGGAACCGGACTGTACGGAATGTACGGATTTGTTAATTTTTGTTGATGAAAACCTTTATTCTTCTTCTTCTCCTCGTGTCTCGTCAATATTGATGGTTTGCCGTAAGCTTTTCAAATTGCCAGATGGAACAGCTGCTCGACAGAGGTAATACCAGTCCACTCCCGGATATTCCGCAGTCACAACTTCTTCCTCAGTCCGACGCGTGTGCGACTTTAAAAAAACTATGACAAACATACGCCTTGAAAAATGTTTCAACCGTAACTTAATTATTTCTTTCTTTGTAACTGACTGATCTAATACTGTTTCCCTGGGTGTCAGTTATTATTACTTACGACATACAATATAATAACAATTCAAAAAAGATAACCAGACGCTTCCGCTATCAAGCTGACGTTTGTTATTTGTATCAGTCTTTCATAGCAGGTATATATAGAATGTTTTAAATTTTAAGTTTTTTGTAAAACTAAATTGTTTACATTTTTTTTAATTCTTGTTTTGCCTCTGCCCTATCGTTCTTAAATTTTTCGCTATGGTGTTTACAAATGTTATAAAAAGTTGTTTAATTATAATAGACACTGTCCAACGTTTCATATTGTTTTAAAGTCATCTTTGCTATATCTTTTGTTTAAATAAGCAATTATGACAACTTCTTTGAAACTATATTCATACCTCTTTAAAAATGAGGCTTTGTTTTCTTTCCCTTATATTTATGTTCAATATTAAATATTATATTGTTATTTTGCTATTGAATTTAAATTTTAAAGTTCCTTTTATTACCGCACGCTTCTTTCCACACTGTATAACTAATTCCAAGTGTACCGAAAACCTAATTTGGAGCAAAATAAATATCAGCGTCATTGAACGAGGAACGGAGCGATCGCTCGCTCGCGGCTACAGGTGTTTTAGGATGAATTACTTTTAGGGTTCCGCATCGGTATAATGAGAAGAAAACTGAGCCAGTGAGACTTAAAAAAATAAAATTCATCATTCTCAACAGCTTACAAACGTCCGATTGATGGGCTACATGCACCGTATTACTGTAACTATTTTAACGACTCATATACACAACACATATAACACACTATAAGTATTCCTAAAGTGGTTTGCGAAGCGGCATGCGATTTTTTTGTCCATTGCGCGTTTGTCATAGTCACGCAGATAGATAAAACGCAATAGATAAGAAATGGCTTTCCATGCAGCACACCGCCCGCCCGTGGGCTCGGGGTAAAAGGTATTAGAGAGAGAAGAATTGTGATGAATACAATAAATGCTTTATAATAACAATACCCAGTCCAGATACCATGTTCACTTCAAATAAAAGTGCGCGTTATTGGCTGTCTTTAAATTGTACCTTAACACGATTCAATTCAGGGTAAGAGTACATCTTTTTATACAAATAAAGTAAATAAACACAAAGAAAATAATTACTAAATGAATAAATCAGAAAAAGAAGTAACAATTGTCGTTTCTTTAGGAACGCAGCCAACATCCAAATCTGGCAAGTAATGAGCCGCACTCGCGGTCGGCGGGTTTTTTCCTATGGACGGACGTTACCATCGATTCCAATTATTAGATACGATTAATTGGAGGTCTGTCAGTGAGTGGCCCGTTTTTGTTTTCGGCCATTATTACTGTTCGAATGGTTGTCGAATTGAATCACCGCTGGAGGCAATTCTTGTATTAGCACCAGGAATCCGGTACGCGAAGTATTAAGAACACGGTCTTAGCTATCAAATGTAAATTTGTGCTCCGAGTCCGGTCAGCGATTTTTTTACTATTATATTGCAATTATCGCGCGGAACGGTTTCTTTGTTAGTTTTTTTTTAATGATTTATTGTATTGTCTTTCAAGTATAATAGTCGATATTAAAGATTTTTTTTAAATAAATATTGCTGTTTTTGACATTGTTTACTTGATGTAGGTATATTCACGTTATATTTCGGTAACAGAAAAAGTTTTGTATTCTTATTGAAAAAAAAAAACTAGACATATCAAATTATATTTTTATTTGTTTTTACATGAAATGAGCTCACGTTTAAAAAAAAATAGTATGATAGTCCTATAAGAGTATCATACTATTTTTTCATTCTTATAAGGAAAAAGGAAGAAAAAGGCAAACGTATGAGCGAAATCATAATTAATATGTTGATTTATTTTGATAATAATATCATTACAAAAAGAAAACAGTAATCGTTATAAGTTATTAGCATTCTATGCTATATATCTAAATTGGTAAAAGACCGTTGCTAACCAGCCAGCAGATAAGGAAGTGTAGCTAAAGCCGTACGCGAACCTACAGAGCACTTTATCAAAATCTTCATAAATTAAGTAAATTTTCCCTTGACACGGCAATGATTAATATTAACGATAATACCTAATTCTCATGAAATTTCTGTCAAAAAATCACAGGGCGGCTAGCTAACGCAGTTTCCTTGTAATCCCCTCCCCGCAAAAAGGCGTTAAAAGTTTACCACCACTGTTCTCAGAGTTTCTTATTTCTACATTCATAAACATTTTACTTTGCGTGTAGCGCGGTTCTCGCCACCTACTTAAAACATTTGTACACGCTGCTTACTCGAGAACTAACATCTGTGCTACGGTTCGAACGCGACGTGTATTTATGTAAAAACGATAGGTATATAAAAAGTGGGCTATATAAAAATTGGAAACTCCATTTAACGTAAGTATTAAATAAGCAATTGGCAAGAGAATTCGTTGTACGGCTGAAGTTGTGCAGTTTGAGTGAACTTTAATTAATAATAATGCTGCAAAGAGTTCTTTGTCGAGACGTCAGAATAAAATAATATGCAAAATAAATCACGAGTTGATCGGAGCAATGTTTAATTTCGAATCAACGTTCGTGTATACGAATATCCACATGGATATCCGAAGTCTCAATTCTTATTAGTCAGGAAAAGTGTTATTGCCTTATTTATATATCGCAACACAATTAATCATAGTATTCCTAAGAAACAAGGAGACTGACAAACGAGAACTGCCAATGTTTCTATAATTCTATTTGAATACCTGTCTTACTTCCACAATTAGTGCCATCCTAACTTTTGTTTTTAATGACAGTGAACACAGCTTTTATGACAGACAGTATTAACGTTAACATAATATGGCGCTTACAACCATCAAACAATGCTCTATGTCGATCTGCTTACATGCAAATGTAATGAAAACAGTGCGGATCGATTTATTTAAAAAAATAAAACAATAGTGTTTGTATTATTAATTTCATCGAATGTACTTTAGTAAAAGATAAAAATATAAATTCTTGTAGATTACTGTTTAGACGTGACTTTGGATTATTTTCAATAAAGTAATTATTTTTTTCAAAATTCTGCATTTTGGAAAAAATTACATTCTTCAAATATAGTATTTTTTAACATAGGTATATTTTTCTTGGCATGGTATGTTTTATACTTTTTACAGGTATAAACCATGCACAAGTGAAGCGTATTTCACAATTATCAGCGCCTTAATGCTGATGCCAGTTTGGGGTGTCATGTTTGCTAACAGATATCATGCCATAACGACCGATTTTACAATAAAATATTTATTATTCTTCAACTTTCACGAGCTTTCGATATTCCCGGCCGATCCTCTAAATGCACATATTTACAGAATACACTAAACATACACACTCGCTTACGATGACCCGGTTCACACGCGCTCTATACCAGGGTACAGACATGTACCCACCCCCACGACCAGTCAACCCAAGCCGAGGTCCTAAGTCTTTAGAGGCGCCCCCGGGTTGTTCCGAACCTCTCGGAGAATTTAGTAAGCAACGGGGCCGCGCACTAGTGCGTGATGGCGTTTCCTTAAGAAAACCTCTGACAATGCTTCGTTTTACACGACTTGAGGAACCCTTTAAGTTTCTCACTGCCCCCAAACAAGTCCAGTGACGCTGAAAATGCCGCTTGAGGCAATCAAACCTTCTTCAAAATAAAAAGCTCTCGATATTTTCTCAGTATTTATTGTTAAATATACAAAGTTTTTGTAGGAACAAAGGGTAAAAAATTTGCCCCAAATGCTGTATTAGTACGCAACTCACGTAGTAACAGGAGCATGGCCGATATGAATAAGTTATTCGCAAGTACCTGGGCCAGTCTACTTTGTAGGTTATACTTACCGCCAACAGTTGAATAGTTTATAGCTTGCATTGGGCCAGAGTAAGCACGTTGTTACCGCAAAACACGCTGTTGCTTACTGTTTTCTAGGTGAATTATTACAATGAGCTTTTTCTTAAACTTTTGACATATAATATTTTTTTTACGGGTAAGCATTGTCTTCATCACTTCTGATGTTATGTAATGATAAGACCGAAGGTGACACCGTTCTTTACCAAGAGATCTCATCCTTTTACGAACTTTTATTTTCGCATTGGGCCAGTTTGTTGCAAGGGTTACTGCTAAACGTTTCCATTTGTTACTCAATCTATTTTACAATTGCTCACGTCCCGAGAGGGGGGGGAGGGGTTATAGGCCGATGATGATTGCTTTTTATATAATTTAATAAAAAAAACAAAATCAATCGGATTTTGTCAATTTCTTCATTATCATTATCATCATGAAATTCAACATAATCACCATCATCACTATCCTCACACTCATCAGCCTATGAACTGCTGCACTGCTAGGCTCAGACCTTCTCACATGAACAATATTACCTACATTAGGCCTAAGTGGGCCAAGGTGGGACCTTGGCACTAAGAAACGAACTTTAAACACAAAGTAGCTCGAGATAATTCAATTGGGTCATCCATCCGGTCACCTAGCAGATATACGATTAAGCAAACAATAATAAAAAAATATATCTTTCTAACTAAATAATAGAAAAAGAAAAAAATAAGAGATGAGAACGAAATTAGATTCGAACCTAAAATTACTACTTATCAATCAATTGATTTCTCGATTCCGTCTCTCGCTTGTATTGTGTTTTTACCGAGCACAATTGAATAATCAACAAATATCCCTTTATAGTCCCGAAGGGCCGGTAACGACGGCAATACATCAGGGTTAAGGGTGTCCGATCAATATTCAATATCCGGACAGAATTCGCCTCTTCCGATCGACGGATATTTCGGATATACCAACTACTTCCACAGCCGGATTTATGCGATGCTCCAAGCTTGATTAAATTAAACTGGCAACACTACGATTTGAATGTTGCTGTTGAATTTTAAAATAATATCGAATTGAACAATCGATGTGCTTCAATTTTGTTTCACTGAAACTAATTAATAAAATAGTTTCTTTGAAACATTGTTTATTGAAAAATAAAAGTGTAATGTACATAAATAAGCTATTTTATTGCGAACAATCGTGCTAAACAATTTTACTAGCGGGATTTGAACCCGCACCGTTTAGCAATCCGGGCTGGGTGCTCTTTTAATAACACTTTTTCCTAATCAATCAGAGTAAAATTACTAACAGTTAAATAGAAAATATATAATTGTAAATAAATCTTGTCTTTTCTTAGCTGATCCACGATGTTTGTGTTTAAAACAAATTAAGATTGGATGTTGACGACGACGAACTTAGCTGTTGACACGAAATGAAGCTTTAATAGAAACGAGAGTTAACACAGTTTCTGCATTAAAATATTAAGTTCTCGAACTATTTCTAATTAATATACTTTTTTGAGTGATAGAAACATACAAAGTAGGTACCATTATAACAGAATTTGTGAACATGGTTGCCTATAGTTTCGATACTTAAAAATTACAGGAAATTTACCATAGGTCACTGAGTTTTTTTAATAGATATTACTGTTCGCCGCCTGTTGCCTTTACAGTGAAATCTGACGTTTTGTGGGCGGCAAGAAGCTAAAAGGGTGCCTCAAGCCGTGTCATTAAAACATCCCAATGGGTTTCTCTAAGGGATGACACGATTGTAGACGTTTCAAAATATCAAAATGAAGTTCCAGGTCTCACTCAGTGAGATCTAACGATTCTCCATTAAAATTCAATGTCTAAAAGTCATTATACACATAGTATTTGATCATAACAAAGTTACAGTCACTTTTGTTAATTAAGGCATGGCTCGCTACAATTATCGTTTTGTTCTCACACTACTTTCTTTGATTAAGTTTACAGTAATTGTAGTTTGCGTTCACCGAGATCCATTATGTTGTTTAATCTCATTTATGTAAATTAAAGTAGTATATTTATACTAACATACAAACAGAATGACTGGCACAAATTTATTTTACCCAAAATAAGAAAAGTTGACTTCAAAGCAATATATTACTTGAAAGTAGATAGCGATCTGCATAAAGACCCTTAAATCGAATTTGCATTTATTAATCAATCCTTAATTAGTGGACATAGAGTTCTAAATGTATGCAAATTTCGGAATAGTTTCAACCTTTACTTTGTTTCATTGAGTTTATTAGCATAAACTTAGCTTAGTAAAGCGTGTTGACTTAAGTTGTAATCCAGTCAGAGCAACATTTAAATTTAGTGTAAATTTCTTAGTTAATCACTAAGGTATTTTTTATTATTAAATTTAAGACAATAAATCCCTTTTTGGTAAAGTTATAATTATTTTTTTAGTATGTACACTACTTAAATAATTTATTACGAACTATTATCTTTCGGAAATAAGATTAGAATTCGTAACTTGTTCAGAGCTATCCCGATTCACACTTTCTATTTAAAAATATTTAAGTACTATAAAGTTCTAGTCTAAGAAGGCTAGTACCTACATCATTATCTTCTCTCAAAACATTTTTCTTTGAACATGAAAGTCATCAATAAAACATACACTTTACACGAGTATGATATGATTCAACATGATATTTTATTTACTTTGAAGCTCTTGTTAAAGCAATGTTTTAAACACACTGTCGTAAAATATTAACTCAACTATTATTTATAAAGACGGCGTGGAAGCATGATTACGTATGAGAATAAAATAAATATAAAATAAAATATTTATTCATGATAAAAATTTAGTAAGTCATTACACCATTTTATTGCTTGTTTTGTCTACACATAGATAATGATATTGTTCAAATGGCTACTTGTGCCGTTAATGTAGTATATGGCCTTTTTTGATTCCTCCACAGGGAAGCGTTTGGCCTTCTCGCTTGTTAGTGACGCTAAGGCCGGAGTCGAAAGGCCAAAAGAGCAGTTCACGCAGAAGCTTGAGGAACTGGCAATCTTATAACAATATAAAATTAAAATTGCTTATTACTAAGGTGAGATGTCAAATGTTACACATCATATGCGACTACTGAAAGGCTCGCTCGTTTTTTTATGTCTATGTGGAAAAACTAGATCCAGACAACTGAGACCACTTGAAAATATGCCTAAATATGTTCTATCTACACAACATAATGGTACATGAACTTCCAATGATATAACTTTCTGTTAACTTACTTAATGATCAATCTAAATTTATATGTACGTTGTAATTCTAATTGTGCCTATCAGAATAAACTGAAAAAAATATCTAGGTATATAGTAACGACCTAACAACTCTCCATCATTCAGATAAGCCCAGTAAGGCTAGCGTTGTGTTGACTTTATAGTAATTCTAATAAGAATTTTGTCAATTAATATCTAGTTATAAACTAAATTACCTTTTATATTTTCAAGAATAGTAGTTACGTTACATCTAAAAATTACTAAAAGTAAACATTAATAAAGTTAAGAGCCTCTTTACACTTCAATATCCCATACAAACTTTAAAGTCAAGTATTTTCAAACCACGAAGTGAATTCAATTTATATGAGTACAATATAAGAGTTTTATATATTTTTGCTGCTCTTCTTTGTTAAGTGATAGCGGTTGTCTGACCTTTTAGAGGGTAATCAAATTTGACTGAACACTTTTTTAAGTTTACCAATAATTCTTTTTTTTTATTCATAAATTTAAATGAAATGTGCTGTTTGTGACAGGCTTTGTTTAAGTCGGTTACAAAACAAATTTAATTACAAACATTTATTTTGAAAAACAAATTCAATGGCTTTTTGAGATCTCCGAAGCGATAGTTGACATTCTCGGAACGAACGTTGTGCGCGAGTTCGTATGTCGATCGGCGATAAACCCTCTCGCTGTATCCGATTTAGTTATGTGAACGGCTATATCTATTTGACCGTCTAACTATGTAAAAAGTTACCAGTCCTTATATTGTTTTATTACAAAAAAAAATATATTTCTCAGCGGGATTGAGCTTGGGCTTAATTTCTGGCGGTAACTGACACAAAAATAAAATTTCCCCAAACAAAATCTGGTTTTCGATAACGTGCGTTTTTTTAACCGCCTCTGTGGTCTAGTGGTTAGGACCACCGGTCTCAGACTCAGAGGTCCCGGGTTCGATTCTCAGCGAGGGTACATATTTGTGTACTCGGTTTGGTTGGTAGGGCTTGTTTGTCTGCCTGGCTAGCTACCACCATCTTATCTAAAATATCACCATAACATCAATTTTTGTAGCATTGTTATGTTCTGTCAGCTGAGAGATAACATAACCTGTGCCTCTCCTCAGGAGTTAAGGATTCCGGGTGAAGTGCGATTCCATCTTAGGCCTAATCATCACTAAACATCATGTGAGATGAAGACAAGGTTATACAAGGTACCCGTAAGTAATAAAAAAAAGACAAATGAAACTCGCACTAGGCATTCATATCAGGCCTATACAGGAAGTAAGTTTTCTCCATAAAAACCAGGACCTTTAGGTCTGGGCAGACGGACTAATTACTTACTATATATATCACAGAGTACGATACGGTGTAATCGCGTGACCAAGTCAATTGGGATATTATTATTTCGTAAAAATAAATTAATTCTGGAATAGTCGTCCGCACCCTTTGTTAATATTTTGTTTTAATATTTATATTCCCAACAAAAGTTGCATTGAAAT
Source organism: Eudonia truncicolella (assembly GCA_949315975.1). Classification (NCBI taxonomy): domain Eukaryota; kingdom Metazoa; phylum Arthropoda; class Insecta; order Lepidoptera; family Crambidae; genus Eudonia; species Eudonia truncicolella. The sequence goes on from OX438826.1 coordinate 12,141,180, forward strand.
AAGTTTAATTATTAATAGACGGAATACAAAATTATCTTAAATATTTAAATTTTGTATTATAAACACTCATTGACAATTAAAATATAGTGAGATGAGTCACATTTTGACTTTGACCATAATTATATACCTACTTGGCAATTGCAACCGATCGCCATGTTACGTAGCTAAGAAGTGGCTCTATCCAACCGGAGATACTCGTCCGCCGAGTTCGTCGTCCTTGCGATCGCATCTCGGCCGCAGGTGGATCCGTGCACCTGCCGACCCGCCAACTTACCATAAAATGCGATTCAAACCTACCCCGCATGAAATAATCCCGTCTCGCTCCAATACCGCACAACAGACAGAGACGCAGCCACAATCACGACCGGCATTAACTCAATATACGGACAGAACGCGGCCAAACGGAATATCAGCTTTTACTGGCGCAAAAACTATCGGAATTTCAAGTTTCAACGGGCGTAATCACCGGGGACTCACTTTTAAAACAATATCTCCTCTTCATATTTCATCGGGCAGGTGTAATTTATGGGCCGTTCTCATCCTTTTCCCGCGCTTGATTTTTGTTCGCCCCTGGTATGGTAGCATTGATCGAGCTGTCGAGTTTTGTTTTTCTTGTGTCTACGGCTCGTCTCGGCGTCTTTCGCGGTGTTTGCTCAGGAGTTTAGATTGGATTTCGCCTCTCTTTTTAACGTTCGTGTTTCGCTCACAGTTAATCTTACAATCAAATAAAAAATCAATTACAAACAACAATAAAGAGTGCGAGATGGGAAACATGCCGCTTCGGGCAGGCCATTGTTGTTCAAGAATTAATAGGCATCCGAACGGATCGCAATATCACAACAACGAATCAATAAAGAAGCGTGTCTGAATCTCTCTCTCATAAAATAACGGTTAACATTTTTAATCTCGCACGTCTCCGGGACGATTCGTGGTAAAAATTATTAAAATAAAATTAGTTCAATATTGTTTGTTAGTATTTTTACCGATATTGTTTCACTGAAAGTTTCTTATGAAATTATGTGAATAAAGCTTTACCTCTACGTTATAAAATGTTCGTTATTATTTTATAACAACTTTATAACTAGGTACATAAATATGTAAGTGAAATACCATTTTGACTAATTTCGTTTTTTTTAAATGTTAGACAAATGAGCAGGCCAATCACCGCCGCCCATGGACACCCGCAACACTAAAGTAATCGCAGAACAAATGCGTTGCCGGCCTTGAGGAAGGAGTTGGATCTTGAGGAGGAAGTAGGAATTGGGAGGGGGAGGGGTGAGAGATGGGCCTCCGGTACTTTCACTCACCGGACCAATACTTCACGTACTTTTAATTTCAGGATCTACCTATATACCACAAAGTTTAGCAAGTGTCTAAACTTATAGAGGTCCTTAAAACCTTATACGGAACCGCCATTTTTAAGTTTTAAGACACTCACAGGAGAGGCTTTACTAAATTTCTAGGATTCTATACTTTATTCTTTCGAAGATGATATCACGGGCTGTAGCGCCTTTCCACGAACGAGGACGCGACCGCAAAATTTTCATAAAAAATCTTGGAACAAGATCCCTCGAAATTCCCTTTCTGGAAAGTACTAATAATAAAAATATTTATTTTCACAGAACAACAAAATGATTAATAGCCAAGAGCTTTATGCTCACTTACCTCATGCAAGCACGCACACTTAATGGAGTGATTCGAAACCGGAGGCGGACTTTTTAAAACGAAAGTCACGCCTCGCCCCGATGAACAATGCGTCTTAATTAAAACGGTCGTCGTCAAACTTAGCGGCGCACTATTATTACTTAATTATACATACCGCGGTAATAATCAATAAAACCCACCCATATAATTGGTTTTGTGAAATGTATGCTGTTGCTGACGAGACTTACAATAACAGGGTTGTAGTGGATCGTGGTTTGTTTTGAGCATCGGCTAAGTCTTGAGTCTTTTAATTACTCATAGTAAACTAAAGAATTGACTTTGACTTAGAAACCTGTAACTGATGGATACTTAAAATTGATGTTGCAAGACATTTTTTTATTGAGAAGACATTGTTGAGATTGACATACTCTCTCATACTTCAAATGTGGATACACTTTAGCAGATTATTTTTATAAGAAAATGCGGAAAGACGGTTTAGACCGATCATACTCCAAAGGTTTTTAGGGGGTCAACAACAAACGAGCGTGTCTCGATACCTTGCTAGATATGCCGCGGCGTTTGAGATGCATACAATTACCACTTGGGTTAACCGTGTTGTGGTGGAGGGGAAAAGCGTCTGTATCACCAGATACACACAGTACCTACTGTGGTTAGCATGTCTGTAGCACCGGAGCTTCGTACCTAAATTAGTGTGCAAGTACATGTGCACTACATCTGTGTGTCACAACACTGCCTTACGAAACGGGAGGTACCTCAGGAGGTAGTTTATGTAGATATAGAATTACATGTCTGCTACATACCTAACGGACTCAATAGACGTCAAGTCAACGTGACTTTAGAGTTCAACGGTCGTTACTACAACTACAACGCTATTGCGACACGAGCATGGCCACGTGATAGTTAAAAACTTTATCATCAATAAACTGTCTGAAAAAAAATCTGCCTTGTTTTATAGACACCACCACTGGCAACGTTAGTCTCATTACGATAGCAAAACAAAAAAAATACTTCATGTAGGTATGTGCTTGGCTCTCTGTTTTGCACAATAATTCGCAGTTCGCATTCGGAGCTCGATGGCGCAGTTGTTAACGCGCCCTGTCTGCGATTGCTGACGTTAACTTTTGCAAAGGCCGATCATCGGATAAGTGACCAAAAATTTCCCGTCTTGAGCTCCTCCGTGCTTCGGAAGGCACGTAAAGCCGTTGGTCCCGGCTGCATAAGCAGTCGTAAATAACCACCCATCCGTACTGGGCCAGCGTGGTGGTTTATGGCCCATTCTCCTTATCCATACATAGGGAAGGCTCGTGCCCCAGCAGAGAGGACATTATGAGCTGGTGATGTGATGTGAAACTTTTAAAAAAAACTGCCTTGTTTTAAAGACACTAACCATACGATAGTAACACAAAAAAAATACTTTCAGTAAAGTAAGAAGTCGTAATTCGTGGATGTGCTTGGCTTTCTACTTTGCACAATTATTATTAAACTGTGTCTTACGAAACATGTGGGTCTCAGGGTTCTCCTATTCTAAGCGAAGGTACTTACTGATCCTGTTTTCAGTTAGTATTTTAGCATCCTTTGTTACCCGACCATGTCTTGTAAACACTTTGTAAGCTTTATTGAAAGCACTGAGTTTATAAAGTCACAATCAGAAAATGTTTTTAGAGTCGACACAAGACAATATTAAAAGTAGGTATAACGCGTTTTAAAAAGTTTTGTTAAAAGAAAAAAAGTGTTTTAAAATAATAAAAAATATTTTGTGAACTTCTTGGCGGGAAGGTGAAGAGTCACGTCTGCGGTTTTGTTTTATTTTCTAAAATTTGTGTTATATCGAATATTAATGTGAAATAATGGTGGATTATTAACCGTTAAGTGTTCGTAAGTGCGCATGAGTGTTGGCAAATGTAACAAAACAGCGCAACTTCACTTTTCAAATTCTCTCAACAAGTCCGCCCGAGGAATTAGTAAAGCCCCACATCTTTACTGATACTCGAGGGGTTGGGGGGTATATCATTTCTCACTTCTCATTTCTATTATCATTCATCATCATCATACTGGAAGGAAATATTGTATATTTATGTATTACTTGTAAAAAAAATACTTTGACACTGGTTAAATGTGCTAATCGCACGAAGTCATAAACTAAAGAAAAAAAAAAAAATTTTGTAGTTAGTGGGGACGAAGGTAATTTAATGCATTTCAAGAAAATTTCACTTTGTTGTACTTTTTAGACTAAACTTTTTGACTTATAAAAAGAGTAATCGAAATTTTGTCACGTCGTTGATGATGCAAAGACACCATTATTTGAATGACCTCCCCTACAACTACACTTCTAAATCTCTCTAGATCCCTGGCGGGTTCCTACCATACCTCTGTAAAGATATCAAGATCATTCCAACATTTTTTTATTTATCAAGTAAACCGCGTCTTTTTGTGAAAGATATTTTACATAATACCTATCGCATCAGTGTATAACTCAATCGCAATCTCTTTCACGGCAATAGTTTTCTTTTCATCTGAAAACCACCTATACCTAAGTGATTATTTATGTCAAGTGTCGTCTTTCAGTGCGACAGTTGGACAATAGTAACATGTAAGACAACGAAGGTAATATATCAAGGACCAGACATTTCTATTAAAAGACTATACAAGTCCCCGCCTCTCACGTAACTCAAGAACTGCACCAATCGGGATTAGCGATGGCTACCTTCTATTTTGCTATAGAAGTTATTTATGGCGTAATTATATCAAGTAATTATAGCGTGAATAGATAAATGATAGTCCGCAGTTTGTGGAATTTACTGTGTACAATCACGCTAACAAAAGGCCCGCGATGCATGCATCCCGATTTGCCTCCTTTTGCTCGCACAGCGTTCCTGCCGGTCTAGACGTAATATTTCTAATTCGCATAATATAGACATAAGTATCTCACAATTTTAGATCTGCCCGACCATTTGACTAGCGTCCAAGTCCTTTGTTCTGTTTCTAAATCTGGAATACTCCACTTTCTTTTGTTTTACATTATCGATATTTACAGAATAGATATTTGTGTAGATATACTAAATAATGACATTAAGTCTACCTAACTAAAGTTATTTGACGTAACTATATGCGTCCTCATAAAACACCCCATCATGTAAACGCCAAACTCAAACCAAACTGTGCCTTCTGTGAGCGAAGTTCCAACCCTAATCGTTGTATAACTGGAACTCGTTTGGCCGTCAGAGCAAATCAAATAAAAAGCTCTTACTTTGTAAGGCAAATATGTGAGTTTATTAAAACAAAACAATCGCACTCATTTCCAATTCCATAGTGGCGCCGCCGCTCCTTGTGCCTTTTAGCATTCACAAGAGGCGCGGTAGGTGATCTGACTGGCTGGTCGGCAACACCAAAAAAAAGAACTTTGACTTATACATACAGGGCAACTTTCCAAGTGGATTCACTGTTTCGTGAATATTAAAAGGCCTCCTGAGTCGTTCGCGACGCGAATCGCGAATGTTAATATTAACCGCTTGACTCATTCCTGATTTAAAAAAGCGATTTCGGGCAGGATGACTGATGTGGACGTGATTCCTTAGAACAATGTTGTTTATTAAATGTGAGCGGATATTGTAATTTCGTGATGGGAAGGGCTCGCCCTCTGTGCATACTAATTGAAGCGCGTTTAAAAACGTATAAAACACTATTGAGACAAGATTTTATGGCTCCTTGAATATTTGAATTTACCAAGGAGATGTAAACGCTACCCACGTCGTTCTGAATAAGTAGAACATGGACTAAGATATCAGAGAGCGAGCACGCTCCAACTCGATTTTCTGGAGTCTGCGTTTGCGTTCGCTGTAAGCATAATTATCTCGAATTAAGCGAGTCATTACAGAACTGGGCGACTAACGAAGTCGCTCCTACGATACAGTCTCATAGCTGGAAGGTTTCGTTTCGACCCCGAAAGCGCCCACAATCATTAACGCAGCGCTGTCGTTAACAGAAGACCGTTCGGTAGCCGCGTTTAATTTCGCCTTGTGATAATGATCATCGTTGTGCACTTAACGTTACCTTCTGACTAATTACCCATCGTGTGCTTTATTTATTTTTTATTGTATTTAGGATTGTCGCTGGTTAATATAGTCGTTGCTGGCGCGTGTGTCACACACCTTGCAGCTTTACTAATCTAGCCTTTCGCGCCCACCTAAATATAGAACGGGGCGTCTATTGAGATGATTGCAGTGCAAACGAGTTTGCGGTTTGTTCGGCGTTCCTGCGGTTGCACGTTTTTGTTCACACCTGCGGTCGAACCCCAGTTACGGCTCGACCGCGCTCTTCGCATCGAAACAATGTTAGTTTACGTTTGTTTTGACGTTAAATACGTGAAATTCTCTTTCACTCCGCATCGAGGGCACGCCTCTGTTTGTATCAGCGACGCCTCCCATTTATTGTGACTTGATAGATGAAAACGTTGCTTATTTTTCGTGCCCCACAATGAATACGACACATTTATCTTTCTTGGCATTAGCGCGTTAAAATCGCGTCGTTTTTCTGTCGCCATAAATCATTACCATCAAACTGTTCCCCGGCAGCGAACGTCGGCTTTCATCGGACGCTTTCAATCTGGTCTCCTTTATTTCATTACAATAAGTAATTCACTCGCCTTCTATTCACTCACTTTTCGGTAAACATTCACTGGAATTGGCAATAAATTCTCCTCTAAAACATCGGCGACGGGGACGTAACCTTTCAACAATAGACGAGACTGAGACATCGTTCCATGAAGATGTTCACTTGGATGTTTTGTTAGGCGCAACAATAGTTTTATTTAGCTGCAAGCCCACTGCCCACACGCCTTGGTTAATGGTCAGAATTGTATGAAGATGTAAAAATGAATGGCTCCGGGGTTATGGAGCTAATAATAAGTTCTGATGCGGCTGTGGCTGCTATTGTTGTTTTTTTGTTGGGTTTATCCATGGCGCGTCGTTTATAATGGGGTAGGTGTCAATCGCGGTCGGCCCGGGCAGGTGTACGTACCGCGGCGACGGTGGAATGAGAATGCCCATAATTTCATTCTGCAGCTGCGGACCGTCGAGCGACCGTCGATTCGAGCCGGCCTGCATCGTCTTTTTGTGGAGCGGATTCCACAAAATATTGATAGCCACCGTGATCAGTCGTGTGTCTCACGCACGGTGAATTAGAAGGACGACACCTCCGAAGGGATATTGCTGAATTTAGTATGAGTGGCGTAGTATTAAATCAGTGCGTGTTGTATTAAAGATTTTTCGTTGTATTTTTGTTACAACGATAAAAGTGTTCGGTGGAGAGTGATGGACGTTATCAAAATAAAGCTCTATTAATATCTAAATCGACCCTAAGGTGAGTTAAGACATGTATTTTCAAATTTAAGTACTTACAATTATTTTCCATGTAGTTGCACTTCTGTATAAAAATAATTATTTATAATTTGTATCCCGTTACGGTCCAAATATGAAGAGTGAGTTAATTAAGGTTTAATCACCCAAATTACGAGTCATCTGTGATGTGGTCGAATTCGTTAAGGCCATTCGACATTTATTACGGTGTTTTCTCACTTGCTTACAGTGTTAATAAGTTTTATTATTTCAAACGATCAACAATAATCAATGCATTTATTAGTGCGAACATTTTAAATCCCATAATGTCTTGTTACATGTTATACAATTTTATATCAACTCTACAACGTGCTTGAGATAATTTTTATTTAATTTCGTACGAAGGTCTTACAAAGACGCTCCTCGTTGAATGATCCTGTCAAACCTTTTTGTTTGTATTTTTTTTATTTTGACACTATCCTTTGATTTCAAAACATTTCAAACTCATTGGTTATACAACTATTAACGTTATTTGTAATGGAATGTGTCCTTGTATGATAGGGAGGGCCTCATAAGGAAATAAAAGCCTATGCTGTTTTTTATGCCGGTTCTTCTCAGTACAAGCTCTCCCGCCCTGTAGACTTACGTACCGATGGTATAGTGAAATTCATAAGAGCTTAAATATGTTAATCTGAGTTGAATAAAACATTTTGATTGAAGATTTTTTTAATGTAACAATAACAATAACAAAAATGGTAACGCGCACGCGGCATGCCCTTAATCTCTACTGAATAAAATATAAGATGCAATAACATGCTATCATTAATGCTGAACTGTCTGTTAAGTTTTTAGGCACTTATATATGTAAATAATGTGACTCAACTAGCCAAAAGTGTATACCTATTCGTGACTGTTCTTCTGGGATCGGCCTATCCGAAAACAGATTTCAAACTCTTCAATGACATAGCTCCGCTTATGGCAGACGTCTTTCAAATAGAAACTGCCGCCTCTGTTGGTCAGGTAGTAAGACCATCATGTACAGTGTTTTGGTTTAATTGTAAATTTGTATATTAAAGTAGATTTTTATAATTAGATAATTGTTTTAATAATGGACGCGAACGCTACACATTGTAATGAAACATTTTAAACGAAACTCCTCGCATTTATAGAACATTTAATTTCTAAGTCCTGACATTTGAACCCTTTGTAGGGTCCGTGGTCATACAGAGAGGGAGACTTCTCTCCCTATCCGTATAAACCGTTACATTAAAATATATATTTGTAACTAGATGGATAAGAAACTTCCACCATTCCAAAAACTAAAATAAATATTTGTACTTATAATTTTTACAAGAAAAAATGTTTACTAAATTTTTTGTAATTTTACTTATAATTTTTGCTATCATTTTTATTATGACATCCACGCATTGTACAATAATATATATAAAAAAAAACTTATAATCAAAGAAAGTGTACCAAGCGTAGTGGGGCGAAATTGCCCAAACTAGTTATAAAACAATTAAAACTCAACCTTACTTTGTTCTGGCAATATCCTATGCTAAAATCAACATTAAGCCACGCGTCTACTAAGAAGCGGTTAATGAAATCTTAATAAATTCCTCCCATTCATCTGGGACTCGCAATAAAAGGGGAATTCGTAATGGCAATACTGTTACTGAACTTATAAGGGGAAGGGGAAGGGGTTATACATAACATAACACAACATTTTCATATGCCCGTTGTCTATTATAGGATTATAGTTTGTAGGGAAGTGCACCGATGTTCGACAGGAACCAGTGACCAAAACTTTTTCCTTTAATCATCTAGCTGATCCGACAGCCGTTGTCCTGTCTATGTTTTAATTAATATTCGTTTTTCGAATTTGCGATATATTTCAGTTTATATACGGTTTTATTTTAGTTAAGTTAAATGTAAACCAAAGTGGCGATCCCTATAGAAAATTACCAATTCTTAATTTTTTAGATTGCTCAGCTGTTTTTGTGAGTTTTCTGGGGTTTTGTTTCTAAACCATTCCTTGTATTATAACAAACAAGATAATTATAAAAACTATTCAAATCGGTCAAGCCGTTTTTCAGTTTTAGTGAGACTAACGAACAGCAATTGATTTTTGTTTATATAGATAGATAAAGGTCAGCTACTGAATGTTTACATTAGCAATAATACAGACCACCGCACCGGCTTCTTAGCTATCTCTCAGTAAAATTCAATGAAATTCTTATTATTTCATGGCGACTTAAACTGGTGTCGAACATTGGGCTTACTGTGCCCAACAATGGTGCCACTACGATAGTACTCTTTTAGTGCCTTACAAATAAACTAAGAGTAAGGTCCGAATAGTTATTCCCTAATATGTTCCTATCATGTAAAAGTCATTTCAAATAAGAGTAAAAGAGACAAAACACGGAATAAGTATTCAAGGCTTATTCTCTGTTTAGTTGTAAGACACTTAGCCCCTTACAAATAAACAAAGAATAAGGTCCGAATAGTAATTCCGTGTTTTGTTCCTGTCATGCAAACGTCATTTCAAATTAGAGTAAAAGAGACAAAACACGAAATAACTATTCGGACCCTATTCTTTGTTTATTTGTAAGGGGGTTAGTATTTAGCAGTATTCTTAGTGCTTTTGTAATATCTATATCTATACTAGTATACAGGGTGTTATCGAGTACAGTTACTGAGTACTAGACCACTTCAAATAAGAAAACTAAAACCTTTCTACTAATCTCATACTAAATGTATGGGAGTGTCTAATGTCAAAATTTTGGATATTCCGCCCCTATGATTTAAAAAAAATTATTGATGTCATTTTACTCATTAGGTAACTTTGATATCTGCAATAATTATAGAATAATCGCCTGGTCACAAATAACGATTACACCCTGTATAAATCTGTAGGCTCTATCTGTACATGCAATTTTTCTGACAAATTTTGGGATAAATATTCGTTTTATGACAAACTGACACCAATTCTACGATTTTTTAAATTTTCGTCTGCCTGACTGTCTGTATGTCATCTAATAACTCAAGAATGGCTTGACCGATCTAGATGAAAATTTGTATGTAGTAAGAGCATGAGATTGTGCAAATGATGGGCTATAAAAAAAATTATTCACAAATTTTCGCACAGCGAAGCGGGGTGGCTGACGGCTGGTAGTAATATAATCTTATTACAAAAACACAATGTTGAAAAAATTTCCACGGGCAGGATTTGAACCTGCACCCTTCTGACATACCGGGTCGGGTGCTCTTCCAATTGAGCTATCGTGGTTCTAACCAGCCCGCCGAAATTATTCAACACTTTTTATTTTTTACTTTGAAAGCCAAAAGCAACCCATTCAATGTCAACAACTACCGTCATTAACACCCGATCATAATATTTTTACAAATACTAAAGATCAGTTAAGAAGTAGGCAAGCTATTTATAAAATGTTTCGCAACAAAAATTTGTGTTAAAATTATATAAACAAAACAAAAACATTTTATATAATCTTACACTTCCGCGTTCCATTTTCAAAAAACTTTTTAACGGAATTTAAAGCAAACTATTTAATACCTATTCTAACATAAATTCTTCAATAAAATAAAAAAATAAAATGCAACCACTATCACGACGACAAGACGGAACAAAAGAAAAACAAAAGAAAGTTGATAATTAGGAAAGTAGAAAAATATGAAAAGTATACCTATATCTTAAAAAGGAGTATTTACTCCGTAACACTCAGCTTGCATTAAAACTGTGTTTAACTTTTTAAAGCTTCTATTTTATTTTATTTGGTTTACCAACAGCCATTACATTGACATTAGTGCTTGGTACATTGCATTGTGGTTTTTAATTTAATGCATAGCAAATTAGAGGTCACACATTATAATAGTCAAACTAGCTATTTTGTTTTTAAAACCATATCAATTTAATCAAAAAACTGCAGAATATAACGTTATTTTAGTATATTATTTTCATATAATCCAAGCGCTTTATAATTATATTATGAACCCTTGCCAGGGTTCTATGACCACGGACCTTGTATACGTCAGTATAAAATGAAATGTGTAAAATAAACACGAGTAGCTGCGTAGAAGTGGTTTCGTTTCATATTATGGAAGTTACAAAGTGTGTATCTATACAGGAGAGTTCGCACCGAACTTAGTTATTTCTTTATTATGTAAGAATATTCCTTGAAATAATTTTGGCAAATGATCCCATACGCGGAAAGGGGATGTTTCTACGGTCCATACAAATTAACGGTGGTGTAGCATACTCGCTTTAATGTAAAGAAAACGCCACAACCGACATGTGACTTGCATTGTAATATGGCTTCTATGCCGACGGGATACGGTGTGACTTAAGTTCAAATTTCAATATTCGATAGACTATCCACCGTATGATCAACGAGTTAAAGGAGAAATGATTGCGTTTCTCTAGTGATGTACTTTCGTGATTTAATTTAATTATCGATAGAACTCCATTAGGAGAAAGATATTAAGATTAGAAGGCAAATTAGTGCAAACATATAAATTGTTTTAACACTCATAAATTTGTCTGAATGCGGTCGATTACTAACAAAAACTTTCAACAGAGATTTTGTTTATTTGCAAAAGTCTACAATTTTAAGATTTGACTGTAAACTAATAAAACCTTGGCAGAATCATCTCAGTAACGTACTATTTATGAATTATGTATGATACGTTTTTTTCTTTTGTAGTATATTTGTAAAAGTAGTTTATGTAATAATATACTTTATATGTGTTTATTTTTATTTTTAAAATTGTTGTCTTCACCCAATTGCACATACCTTGTTATTTCTGCACCACCCTGTAGTTGACAGGTAGAGAATACCTCAGGTATTAAGTCAGCCATGTAAAATAAGTTGCAAACGTTTTAAATAAATAAATAAATAAATAATAAAACTAACAGCTGCAGACTCATTGAGTTCTTGTCCTGTTTAGCGTATTACAATAAATAGCTACATTAAACGTAGCGGTAGCTGTAGCTGTCCTGCCCCCCTAGACATGTGGGAAAGCGCTAATAGAATAGAAATTAAATATTATTGTCTATTATATGGGATTGACATAAACGTCATTTATACGTATCGTTGACTTATGTCAATCCCGTACAATAATCACTCTATTTGATTTCTATTCTATTAGCGTTTTGCCACTTCGCACACATACCATGATGGACTACATATACCTATTCCTTTCTAACTCAGACGAATAAAACAAAACTAATATAGATTATAACCTACACAAGTAAACCAATCCAAACCATCACTAGGCACTATATGTCGAGGCAAATCCCAAGGAAATTACAGTCCCAGTTAGTTAAACATGATTATATTGATTTTGGAGCTTTAAGCTTTGTGTAATACGTTTAAGACAATATTGGATATTTGATATTGTTTATCCCTCGATGTAATGTGGATATAATGAAAGTTAACGACGCATATGCCTAAGCATAATTAGACGAGATGGTGTGAAATTAACTGTTTGTAACTTGTTAGAAATGAAACAACTTTTACAGATCTACCCGCGTTTATTTTACACATTACTTTTAATTAATGTGTAAAATATATATATTGTTAGAAATGGTTAATTAGATTTTAGACTTACTAGAATAGGTATAGGCAGGTCTAATTATTTCTACATACTTACCTACATTAATACAACATCGTTGAGCTTTCGATGAGCTTTCGACCATTAAATATGATGCGCAAAACACAAACAAAAAAAAACAAACTACAGGTATTAAAATCAATCTTAACTCAGATTCGACGACAGATGATCTCCGTAGCCGAGTGGCTTGCACGCCGGACTTTGAGCGGCGTTAACTCTGAGTTTCGATTCCCAGTCAGGTCAATGTTGAAAACGAACTTTTCGATATTGTGTGTGTTGGGTCTGGGTGGCTGTGCTACCGCCGTTGATTCTGATTTTCATAATACGAGTGCTTTAGCTACTTACCTGATTTATTATCAGAACAATGTTAATGATAACAACAATGTGATGTTGTCTAATACTTATTTATTTATAATCATCTACCACCAAAGGAATCTTACGTCTAATTGATGGAACACGGCAATGCTGTAAATATTGCTGTTACACAACAGACAGCGGTCTCAGATGGTGGAAGCTAGCAAGGCGGACTTAACACACGCCTTAGCACCAACTACACCATCGCACAACATCTTTATCTTTTATCCTTTGGGTCTGTAACGGGTAGCTTTTTACCACAAAAGCATTGAGGCTATATTGGTATTATTACGTCCTGTTCTCATGGTGCAAGGATTCTCTTCAGGTAGGTTCTTTGTAAAGTATAAATAATGGCAAGTAAAAGCTCGCGCTAACAAGCATTTCCCAGCACTCGAAACTGTTGTAAAAGTTTCTTGACAACTTAGATATTTTAACTGTAAAGAATTTTGTAAATCTTTTCTAAGTCAAACATTGTTAGTAGCATTAAAAGTGTTGATATTCAGTCCAAATGAGATGTCATTAGTTGTACTTAAGAAAGTTTGACATTATTTGAACTTTTTCAAATCTTTTTAGTTGAAGTCCGAAACAAATTAGATGTTTTTGATAAGTAATTCAAGAAATAACATTTAAAGGTAGTACTCTGAAATTTCAAATCATTATTATGTATCGTTGTTATGTTATCTGTGAGATTGATTGCCAACACTAGTTCAATTTGCGTTCAACTACATAGTTGGTTGTCAATAACGTGTAAGATCTCCAAGATGCATTAAGCATATACTTAAGTAACTATAAAAAGAAAGGTAATTATAATAATCTAAAATAAGCATGTGCTTCTTTAAAAATTACACAAAAAGTCATTATTAATATTAATTCCATTTCGGTAGCTGTTAGAAACAAAGCCTTCCATTATACCGCCAATACAAGAGCTTATCTGAATAATTACACATTAGCCATCTAAATACGGACATTAAATATTAATATATGTGTGGCGTCGTTCGCACAATCTCAACGAATCAATTAAAGCTTCCCACGTACGACGAAGGCGTCCAAAACTCGGGTACTCCGATCAATTTGCTTTATCTTAAGGTGGCTGTTATCGCCGAATAAAATATTTACAGCACAATAAAGTCCCGACATAATAAAGCTAATAACGATAGCGGGGCCGAAACGTCGAATGAATTATTCGAATGTCTGTGCCTTTAAAAAGATACGTTTGAATACAACGGACTCGTTTATTGTATATTAATATTTGTCGTCGCAGTCGCATACGAGTGTCGTACACACTCTCTACCGTATACTTGCAACATAATTTTTTTTGAAAAGGATAGAAAACTATGAATTATTAATAACTCACTCCGTGGTCAACACTAACTGAGTATTGCAAAATCATTTTTTCCTTTATATCTTGCTTGCTAGTCTGTGGTAGAAGATATTATTATGATATGATGGAATTACGACCATTTAAAAATGTTTCAAAGAGAGAGCTTACTCAAATTAATATAGTTATTTTGTTTTACTTCACAACATTTTAGTTGAAGGATAGAATAATAGTAATAATACTATGGTTGTTCGTTCTCACTAGAGTTTCGGCGAAAACTTTAACTAACTAAAATACAAGACACTAACTATTAGTGTCTATGGACGTTCCTCAGAATTGGTGTGTGGTGATTACCTACTTTGTGAAAAACAATGTTCACACTATATAATTTCGACGCAGACAGACTTTTGTGAGGAGTAATAAAACCCATTTTTTATGTTTATGAAATATTACGAATCCGGACAAGAAAATTGTTTCACAATGAAAGACAGATTTGGTACCTTGTCTCTAAATAAAAGTATTTAAGGGAGACTACAGACATTCAAACCCGAGCCGAGGTTCGTGCCTTTAGAGGAGCCCTCGGGTTGCTTCGCTCCCCGATCCGATCCGAACCCTTCGGAGAATCTAGTAGGGCACGGGGACGCGCACTAGTGCGCGATGCCGTTCCCTCTAGATAACCTCTGAAGGTGATTCGTTTCACACGGCTTGAGGGACCCTTTACGTTCCTCGCCGCCCCCAAAAAAGCCCGGTGAAGCTGAAAATGCTGCAGCGGCAATCAGAAATCTCTCTCAAAAAAAAAAAAATGCTGAAAAGATATTACCTATAGCGCATAAGAACAAGTCAATTATAATAATATTTCAAACATTTAACAAATTTATATTACTTTTATGTTGCATTGATAGTTTCAGAACTTTATGCGTTTATGAAAGTGTTATTTATATCTTTGACATGAATATCATAAAAAATGTATGTATATTGTAAAAGTTTTAGTAACAATTTCATAACTTGTTTTCGATTGAAATGTAATAGAACGAACATCGCTAGTCATATTCTACTATTTCTGATTTTCGCCGAGCAATGTAATACTGAGCCGGTAAGCACTTTACCCAAACAACAACATCCAACACTGTATTTCATTTCTAGTTCACGCCTCTTATTGATATTCTTGGCGCATCGGGAGATATCAGCGAGTGGATATAAAACTTAGCGTGAGCGAAGAGCGGGTCGTCTTTGATAGCGTGTTATTAATATTGATATTATTTTCTTTTATGTTACATTTTCTGTCTCATGAAAACTGAAATATCTTACGGGTACCGTGATTGATGTTTACACACACTCTCTATTAAGCAGCCTATACGTTTTTGTCACTTTAACGTGTTTAAAATAGTTGCACACAAACTTTTAAATTGTCACAGCTGTTAGTTTTACAAACGCCACACAGTAATCAGCGATTACTGATTATAATACTAATATTTACTTTTTCTTATTATTACCGATATCAATATCTATTCTGTAAAAAAATATTCGAACGCCGAGTGGCAACGCGCCCGGCCCTGGGATCGATCCGTGGGTCGAGCAATGTGGGTTTGGTATTTTTCAGTTCATAGCCCGGATTTGTGATCACCAACCCACATTTGGTATAAGCGTGGTGAATAAGTCAATATCCATTAACTGTCTTTGATGCCTTTTCCATTAATATCTATCCCAAACTAATTCTTTTACTTTTTTTAAGACATTTATGTTTGCCTTCTCTTTAATTTTCCCATATAAGCTCTGTTTGATCTTCCCCTTCCTCCCTTTCTTTCATCCCTTCAATGATGTATGATGCCTTGTACACACGCCTGCACATCAACCTACCACAAACTGTCAAATTTCCTCAATAGACTTTGAACTTTATACCTAAGTCATATGGTTGACATTGTATTGAAGAAATTTGACAGTTTTGGATAGGTTGATGTGCAGGCGTCTGTACATTATTATTATTATTATCATCCATTACTTTCCCACTGCAGGGCAAAGGCCTCCCCTCCCTCCTTCCACATATCTCTTTCCTGAGCTAGTTCGTCCCAATTCTTCAAGTGGGAGTCAAGTCTCATCCCGCCACCTACTGAATTATTATTTAATGCTATAACAAATCGCTCGCACTTGCACCACCCATATCGAGTGCAGTAGGCAGTCCGCGTCACGACTTCGGTGGGCGTTGCATCCACGCGAGGGTGGCCTACAATTCAATGTGCTTTGTTTGCGCGCTTCCTGCATGGAGAACTGCACTTCAGCGATTAGGCCTAATGCAGAATACACAAAGGTACAGTACAAGACAGTACGGTTATATAGACAGAGTTATGAAACGTCTTTGACTTTAAACACGAAAACGGTTTATTGGTACTCCCAAAAAAGGTTATTATCAATAATCTAACTTTACAACAATATAAACAATATACAGAAACTTATAAACCATAAAACCTTAGTTAGGTAATGGCAATTTCCTACTCTAGTTCAACAATATTAGAGGTCATTTTAGCATGTTGTCAATTGTTTTCCATAATAAAACTATAGTGGTTATATAGGTACTTTTTTGTTTAAAAGATAGAAATGTAATGGTAGAGATTTAAGTTTTCATCTCAATATAAACTGCACTTTGAAAGGAGATAATGCCTAGAAGTTTGACAAAGACGATTCAATATAAAAGTTTACGAATAGATATTTCTCTTTCTTTAAGGGCAGCTTGATTTTGCCACTAGACAGGAATACAACAAAAACTAAAGATCTTCCGAAAATAACAGATACCGATACCAATAAAAGGACAAAAAATGGACTGAGATGAAAGTCCAACTCAGAACTATTTCAAACCACATTAGTTATTATTTTTGAAAAAAGACAAAGTGTTGAAAAAGATCCACGATAGCATAGTTGATAGTGCACCTGACCCGGCATGTTATGGGGTGCGGGTTCGAATCCCGCTCGTGGATTTTTTTCAACACTTTTTCACACTGTCTTTCTTCAAATTGTAATTTATTCGCAACCATATTTGCGTCAGATTATATGTAGTTACTGCTGAGCTTAAAATGTATCATAATATTCTTTATGATTTTTTTTATTCCTGTTATGTAGTTATCGCCTACAATATTGTGTTTGTGCTAATTTACAGTTTTAAAATTTATATAAGTGAGTTTGCTTATTACAATCATTTAATTTGAATCAGTTATAATAATATCAACAGAACAGCTTATATTGCCTTTATGACCGGATCTAATGCTGATGGGGGAGTTATCGTGTGTGTGCCTTTGGAAATTGTATGTAAATACGTAGACACCTGCTGAATATATTTGTGAGGCTTTGTCCACACCAACGGCTAGTGGTGTAACTACTTATCGATGATACCTAAAACCACTTATAACACATTTATGAAGTTGTTACGTTCGACTTTAATATAGATTGATTTAAATTTCTTATTCAATTTACTCTTATTAGTCTCTCAAGTTATTAATGATGAAACTGCCAACATTGTCAAACACATTCTAGGGATTCTGTTATCGATACCGTTGATCGATATACGAAACTGCACTATAAAGGTGTGTTTGAGAATGTTCAATGGAGTGCACTTGACTATGTAAACGCACTAATATGGACAGGCCACTATGATGCCTTTAGGTGTTATGTTAATACGAACGTGCGACGAGTTATACGTGTATTGTGTTTATGCATGCAAGTACTATAATACCCACGAAAGGCGGGGTATTAGACATACCGCTTATCATTATTTAAATTTGGGATTTCAAATTTTGTTGTCTCGTTAAAAGTTTACGATAGCTATATTTAATGCTGGTGTTAATATTTTCTGATGAACGGCAGACTCTCTATCATTAACTTAAGTCTCTGTCTTTCGGGTTATGAATAAGGAGGACTAAAGTTCTGTTGAAAATATCTGACACTGTAGTTTATGCCTTTATTTCCATTACGAACGAAAATTATTATTTGCTCTTTGTTTTAGATATAAAACCATATATACCCATATATATATTGGTAAAAACAATGATTTTATTCTAAATTAATTTACGTTTAAATGTTTTAAGTAAAAGTCTAAAGGAATTAAGTTTTTTTCCCTAATCTAACGTTTATCTCATTAGAAATTTTATAAGCCTTATTCCAAATATTTCGAGCGACACTAACAAACAATAAATTAGATAACATTAGAGAATAGGTACAATTCTTTCGCGCGGTATTCCGTTATCAATATATTTAAATTTATTGTTATTGGTGTTTCAATAAAGGCCCCGATCGAAGATACGAGAGCCCGTGAGCGAGCTGTATTGTTTCCATATCTCGAGAAGATGAGGCGGCCGATCATATTTATATGTTTAGTTTCGCTCACACGCAACGTTTCGCATCACTTTATCAGGATAGGTAGGGTTGTCAAGTACAATTGTTTTCAAAAGTAAACGAAAGCAATTTCTATATACACTATAATATGTTGAAAATCTTACTATTATCCAATATATTGATGAATAATACTGTTATGATACAAATATAAATGGAAAAAGCAGAATCCGTTTTTTTATTATGTTGATTTTTGTATCTCATTATAAGTATGCAGCATGTTTGTATGCAAAATAAATTCTTTGAGCCTAAGTTTGAAATTCGTGCTAGCCGTTCGTGGTCCTGAGTGATCACCGTGGCATAAAAGGGATGTTACTAAGTTTTAAAGGGGAAAGCCTCAGCTCTCCCTATCTAGCTTTCGAAGCTGGCTGATAGAGGGAGAAAAGGAGTAGAGTAACTTTTTTATAGTTAAAAAGGCTGTTAAGTATATCTATGTTACTTGGGAAAGCTTAGAGCATTAAGTGATGTGTGTCAGAATTATGTTAAAGCTACTGAATAAGAGCGATTATCGCATGCAATAATAGTTTTACACATAGTACTTATCATGGATGTCAGCTATTATAAATAAATCTTATTATAACGGCAATCTAAATAACTGCCGTCACCGAAAACTACTGTTACTTAAAAATAATAACTATACCTATTTAATTTCTTTGCGGCGACCTTAAAGACAATCATACTCATTCAATCATAGCTTTGAAAGATACACTAACAAATTAGGAAATAACTCTGTTACTGCAAAATTAGGTATTTTATTTTTTATTATTATTATTTCAAACAGCGCTTTTCTGTGTTGGGCGTTCATAATTAAATACAAAAATATTTTTATTCTAATTTTGTATTTCTTTTTATTTTCAGGTAACCCTACGGAGACAGCAGTACAATAAATTCCGCAAGATCGCCTGATTCTCCTCTCGTAGCACGATTAACCATACGTAAGGGTTTTACGCATTATCGTTACTTAGAGAGTATGATTACATCTGAATGCGTGTGAATATGCGTTTACCGGTAATGTCTTTCCTCTATTACCTTGAAGACTTTTCACAATAATTTGTTTTTCAGCCTTAATATATTTTAAATTTTAATTTCTTTCTTAACCAGCAGAACTTGAACCTTTCTGGCATTTTAGGTCGTAGCTATTTAGCTACCATTTGCTAGGAAACATAAAAAACAATATAAATTAATTTAAAAAGTAATATAAAATTTATTTTAATTGAAGCCGTTATTCTCTAATATACGTTTAGTACTAGACAAAGAAAAGATTTAGAAAAACAAATTATCAAATGAATAATTCAAATAATATAATATTCAGTAACACAAACGTTAAGAGTAATAAAGTTCAATTAGAGTGTACAGTCTACTTGGATCACTGACATTTCAATTACCCTTACAAACTCAATGCGTATAGAAATAAATTTGTACTGTATTGTACAGGCGTCACTTTGTTACTTTAAAGTCCTTTATAGTTTGCGGTTGTTCTAACACAGGAAATTCTGTTTTTACTTCCTTAATATAGTGTCTCTTTTCCCGTACCCTCAACCGACCCTACATAATGTATGCTTCAAATGATACAAGAAGTATTCGTGTACAACATAGAGATGTAATAAAGTACAGTCATTATCTCTACACGTAGTCTACAATCTTGTTAAGTAAGTCCGATATTGACTACATTTTTTATCTTCCATCTATGAATGGTCTAATGCGGTTATCACTGAACATAAAAAACTTTTTATCCTACACTACTTAACATACTTAACCCCGTATTAAACCTACAGTAGATAGCGTCATTACTATAGAAACTTGGTTATTTATTACAATTGTTACAGTAATTATATAAAGATGTTTACAAATAAATGCCCATACTGCGAGTTTCTTGCCGGTTCTTCTCAGTACAGGGTCTCTCGCCGTGTGTAAATTTACGAACCGATGGCATAATGACATTCATAAGGGTAATTTTTGTAGCATAAATAAAAAAAATATTAACACACACATAGATACATACAAACATTCCATAACTGTTGCGTGTGAAGTAATAACGATACCTTTAGAAAATCATTAGTGAATAACAATAACTGACAACAATTCAACATTTATGACACCGTGATGGTGTATCTCGGAATGTCCACTGTGTTGACGTTTCGACATCGGCACTGGATGGATTATAAACAGTTAATGTGGCATCGTAACGTTTCACCGGTTTACAGCCACTTAGGACCAAAGCTCGAATTACCCCAGCTTTGTCGTACGGTGCCGCTCCGTTATCGTCCAAATCATCTTTTATCGCGGCCTACCGAGATTTTGTTACAGCGCTGTTTAATTTCTATTTATTTGTTACGCGGAGCATTTAAAACGTTTTTATTTTTCTTTAAAATTTTTAATTAGTCTTCGTGTTTTCAACTGCCAAGGTGATCGAAGTAAGTGTTCTTAATTCAAAATTAAAACAAAACAGTGTTGTTTTAAAAACAAGTCCTTAATATTTTCATTTGTTGCAGTGAAGGTTTTGCTTAATCACAGCTAATAGTAGGTACACTTGTTCCTCGAGATTTGCGTCCGTTCCTTCGAATATGTAACATAGTCAAGCCTATACAATCGAGATTGTTATTAATGAACTGATACCATCTTCGACTATAAGAACATAAGTAGTCTGAAAGCAACAAAAAACTAACAAAAACGAATCTTGTATCTGCTGGTCGAGTCACTCAATCTAGAGTTGTTACAATGAGATGTATAATTTGTTACCGATATCTGTGCCGACAAAATGACCGAGATTACCGTTACCAAATTCGGATGATGAGATAAAAATCTATTAATAACATTCGGTCATCGCCGACGGACAGATCTATAAATGATGAGTTTCGTTTCATCTCAGATCTTATATCTTGGAATGATTGATGGAGCGACCGGTAGTACTTCGGTTTTCTATTAGCTGGCTATTGTTTTCTTGGTCATTATTGTTGCATTAGCATACCTACTTGAGTTCCGCGTACGCTATACTTAGTTGAAAATATTAATATTAGATCAGAACATATTAATTGACTGCATTGGTGAATGTGAAAGTCTTCGTGCATAGATAAAATAAACCCTTTGTTAGTCAGGATCAGGATATATATAAATTGTATCAATGTAGTTTGTATATTTATTGTTCATTTGCTTTTGATTCGAACCGACCGGCTCTGAAAATCAAGGAGGGACGCTTGCGTGATTATTTCCTCTCTAAAAACCCTCTGAGGATGATTCAATCACACGGCTTAAAGAACCCTTTAAGTTTCTTGTCGCCCACAAAACGTCAGGGGACGCTGTAAAGGACATAGGCGGCGAACAGCAATCCAATATAAAAAAAAATAAAGTTTATCTTGACATTCGATAATTTATTATTATTATTCTCTTTATTTATTTTTTTTCTTAGCCTAGGTTTGTTATAATATTAATATAAAAGTAAAGTACAAAAGCACATACAAAACATAAAAATATTATAAAAAACCTAGCCTAGGGTGCCGCCGGCAACGGGGCAGGGCTCAAGTTGCCGGTGGTTAGGGCTGCAGAGACAGGAACCTTCGGACCGTGCCGCGGCCGCGCCGTGTCCAAGAGTACCGCCTTCTGTATCTGACCCTTGATCCAACCATTAAGCGAGAATCTCTTAAAGTGTTGGTCGAGACTCTTCGCTACCAGACCGTTTGCAGACACAACTATCGGCACAATTATTGTCGAGTCAACATCCCACATGGCGGTTACCTCGTGAGCCAAGTCAAGGTACTTGCTAGCCTTGTCCTTCTCGGCCTTTACGAGGTCTCGTCATGCGGGATGGTGACGTCAACAAGCACTACCCGGCGATCGATCTATCAGCACGGTATCAGGCCTATTAGCTATAATAGTCCTGTCCGTGATGACAGCTCGATCCGAATAGAGCGTGGCACGGCCGTTTTCGAGAACCGGCGCAGGTGTGTACCTGTAGTACGGCACTTCGAAGTCCACAAGACCGTATAGAAGAGCAAGTTGCTGGTGAATAATCCTAGCTACCAGGTTATGTCTGTGCAAATACTCGCCGTTAGAAAGATGAGAACAACCGGAGATAATGTGCCTGAGTGATTCCCCGGGACGGCGGCATGCTCGACAAATATCGACCGTACCGTCCTTCAGGATATATCTCCGGTAGTTATTCGTCATGATAACTGCGTCAGCAATTGCTTTATATTATTTTTTTATATTAACGGGTAAGCACGGGTGCCTTGATATCACCTGATGTTAAGTGATGATAAGGCCAATTGATGGAAGCGCACTTCACCCGGGATCCTCAACTAGTGAGGTAGTGACTATCTTATCTCTAGCTGCTGGAACACAACAATGCTACAAACATTGATGTTATGGCGACATATTTAGATAAGATGATGGTAGCTAGCCTGGCGGACAAACAAGCCCTACCACCAATCAAACCGAGTACACAAACATGTACCCCCCGCTGGGAATCAAACCCGGTACCTCTGGGTTTAAACCGGTGGTTTTATATACACACATGTTTAGTATTATGAAGTATTATAGGAAATCACGTTTATATAATCGAATATCAATACTTAATGCTTTTATTCTGTTCGATAATATTTACAGATGGGTATGCTTGAATCGGCCAACAACGATTTTCGTCCAATACAAAAAAAAGGGGTTTCTTTGTCAGTAGGGTTTTTAATTTCGTGGATTCGAAAGCAAGCGTAGAAATTCTGTTTCTGTATAAATATAGACAAGTGTTTTTCTATTTCTCAATTCGAATTGAAACGTAAAACTTTTTTTTTGTCTGAATATACGTATTTAGCGCAATGTGGTTTTGAGAATTAATTATGAAAGCTAAAACCAAACTTTTAATGATGTGGTTTTAGTTCTGAGTAACAAGGGAACACACAGTAGATATCTAAATTAAATTAATTATATAATTATGATTGTACTAATTTTTAATACAGCATTTATGTAATCGTATTAATACATTAACAGGTTTGCTGTCCAAGAATTATAACAATTGAAAATAACTATAAACAATTAAAAAGAACTCAAGTAAACTTAAAAAAAAAACAGAAAAAAAAGAAAATATAAATATAATATAAAAAACTAAATACCTATAAATAAAAGATGTTTTTCAACTGTAGGCTCATGGGAACGGTCCCAAGAATGCTGGCAACGTTGCCCCTCTGGATTGTTAAGCTAATACGCTGGCAGAGGTAGCTGCCAGCCTTCTTGTCACTGGAGGCCTCAATAAGGCGAGCACTTAGCTCTTTAACAAGCTGCCTTGCCTCCGGTACTTATATATATATGCGATTTTTCTTTTTATCATCAGTATTGTGTTACAACTCGTACAGTGCGAAGCACAAGCCTTCTGATTAAGGACAGACCAATAATTGTTTAACTCAATTGTTGGCCCAATTATGATCGGTTAAGAAATGTTGGTGCCGTTAAATTAAAACGAATTCAGTTGTACGAACATTGCCACATGTATACAGCAGAGTTAGGATGGGTATACGTAGCTTATGGGCCAGGTGTTCAAGCCCATACGAATGAACAATAGGTTTTCTAAACATTTGTTAGTGGCGAGTCATTCCATCATAATGCATTAGCCTTTATTGTAAATAAATATTGAATGAGCTGTTATGCTTATGATACTACTACGTAACGAGCTCTGTTTTATTTATTTATAATATCAAAGAAAGTTAAAATTGTTCATTTAATTTTCAAATAGGTGAAGCATTTTTATTTGGATTTGCTATTAAATATTCCAGTGTCTGATGTTACGTTATTTACGGTCGCCATTTACTTTTTAATTTCGTTCTCCAGATGTCTTAGGTTCGATTTTCAGTGCGGGTTCAATATTGTTGTACACACGCCTGCACATCAGCCTACCACAAACTGTCAAATTTGCACAACACACTTTGAACTTTATGACATAGGCATATGATTGAAAATGTATTGAAGAAATTTGACAGTTTTGGATAGGTTGATGTGCAGGCGTACTGTAAGTGGAAAAGTTTTATATGTATGCCCCTCATCATCACAGATTCTTGTCTGTCTCCATAACCACAATGTAAGTTGCATTGTTGTTCAGTTCCTCTGAAGTTAAAGGTTACCGGTGAAGTGCGCGTCTATCTTCAGCCTAATTTACTTATCGTCAGGTGAAATGAAGGTCAAGCTTTTCTCTGTTAAGGAATAAAAAACACTTATTCTAAAATCGAACTGGCGATCATCGACAGTTGTCAGCAATATACAAGACGACGTGTATATGTTGCACCGAAATGTAATAACAGCGCTCTCTGCAACGTACTTACAGCGACGACAGCCACCGATGATCGAACGATCTATTTATTTATATGATAAACCACAATGTATAAACGGTATATATGTACAGACGTTGGAAATACAAAACACAAAACGGTATTGTTACCTTTTTAAAATTCCATTTCCCCAATATCTACCAGCACAACCACAACTATCATTAAGTTAATTGCCCTTAATTAATTAAAGGCTCCGTCTCGAAATCGAAGCCTTCTAATGATCCAAACGACATACACGAGTCTCGGCGTGTACCCCATTAATTGATATGAAAAAACTTTTTCTACTTCAAAAAAAAAGGGAAGGGGAGACCACACAGCCGCTCGCGACATGACTCGTGAGTGTAATGATATGCACATTTGAAAGCTTATGTTTAAGTTAAGGTACACTATGGACACGTCTCGAATAAAATAAAGCCTTGTGCATGTTCTCTGAAGAATTTTAATAAGGAAACAATGGAGTTCTTTACGAATTCCGTTGGGCCACAATGCCTATTAATCTTGTCTGGTACAGGGATAGGGGTAATTATTTTCCAATTATCCTAAATAATTTGAATGGGTTCGAGACCTTTAATGTCCAACATGTAGTACAATATGAAGTTTTCTATTATATTTATTAAAACAATTGTATTTTTTTTTGAGATAAAGATTATTCTACCTACTCGCAGCGCCAGTCTGTATTTTTGTAAAATTTTCACTTATGCCTATTTTTTCTAGAAAAAATCCATTTTATTTCGTTTAAATTACATGTAATTATTCTCATCAGAGCGTTTCTCTGGCTCGGCCCATACCCCAAGCAATATACAAGTATAACAATGATAATTTCCACTAGGGGCCCACGTGCGTGTTCGCCGGATCGCATCGCGGGGCGGCGCGGACATGTATCCGTTCACTAATCTGCATATACAATGTGCAAACTAACATGTGCGTCTGCTCAAATTATCCATCTTCACATTTTGTGCGCTACCCCCCAAGTAATAAGGATTAATAACGCTTAACAAGCACGCCTTACAACTGCTCATGTGTTGACGCACGCCCTTGTCGCTTTGTTCTAATCTCCACTACAAACAAAGACCCGAGCAAGCTCATCTGCATGTACCTACCTACAATACCATTTATTCAGAATCAACATATTGAATGGTTTAAAGAAATACGATCAAAAGCGATTTAAAAACGGTCCTTTATGAAACTCACTCTCAAACAACGCGTGAAGTGCCAACCATCTCCTGAAGATGTCTATTGATCACGAAGAAAAGTACTGACTCTTTGTCCTTCCCAGTTTGACTTCTGGCTGTTGTAACTTCTGACGGATGTTCTCATGGGCTATTGTTAGAGCGCCAGTCAATTTAAGCAATTTATAACTCTGTAGCACAATGTTTGCAAAATATAGACGTCAGCCTACATTTCATAGCGGGATGGCCTTTCTCGGAAGAGCAATAAAACGGACAATCATTTCTCGTTATGAGCTATGATGGATAGCGTACCAGGTAGACGGGTGCTTATAGACATTTTTTCTCCTATAAAAAAATGAGCAGCGCCCAAACATAAACACTTCTATTATTCTCCGCACAATAGCCATGTTGAATCGTCGAACCGAATTCCAATCAGTTACGGTAGTTTAACACTGTTAATCGTTATTTTTATTTTCGTTTGCCCGTCGTTATTAACAATTTCATCTCATTAATAAGCAGTGGAGCGAAATAGAATGCATTATTATAAGCTCCATTCGTATTACTGTCGATACTAGGTTCCGTTAATGCTGTGACAAATATCATACCGGTGATGTTACTGACTGTACACGTTGTCGTTCGGTCTGTCACAAAAGTCTTTATAATGTTTAACCAGGATGAAAGGTAGTCTATACATTATACTTACACAAGGATAGTGTAGTAAACAATTATTAAAATTGTCGTTCAGTAGTTCCAGAGATACAAACTTACATTCGAGAATTTTATTTTCTCATTACCTTGGTAGTGTAGTTTCAGTCATAAGATACACCAGATTTCTTTGGTAAGTATAATTGATTATGCCACTGCGCTATTTTCACGGTCTCTATTATTTAAAAATAGGTAATTACAATTTATTTCCATCAATACGAAATCTCTAATTAAAATCGTCACAATAAAACCCTCCAAATCTTTTGTAGGCAAATCATAAGAGACCAATTCCGGACATTAGCCGAAAATTATACCGTCCCGTGAGCATGGATTGGGAACCACTCGAACCATTACATCCTTTATAATACAATGGATAAGGTTAATTTATTTCGACGTTGAGTACCGAAGGGTCTGTGCCCAACGTGGAAAAATTAAGTAATTCATTGGACTGAAAGGGTAGACTGTGTTTGACGCAGAAAAAGCTTCTATTGAGATATCAGTTGGAATACCGCGCTCGGGTGCTTTCTTGCGGGCCGATCCGCTCGCTCGACGCATTCTTATTCAGATTGTTAGATAAACATTAATAACCCCCACTATTCCGTACTCTGTGTGAATCTAAATAGCGGTTGCCAAGTTAAATTGTTTCCGGGGAACAAGTTATGTACTACCAACTTGAAAAGCGATGTGAAAGAATTTTAATTCATTACGTTCTGATATGCATCGTTCTAACGCGCCCGCCTAACGTTGTTTGTTAAACTTTATGCTAATATAGCAATATCAATGCGTAGTGTGAACTACCAATTCTGATATTTCATCAAAATTCAATTCGTGTTTCACGAAGTTCGGGCTGCTACAGAATAAACAGAGTTACATTGTAAATTGAATTTATTTTCATAGGCCATCTGTATTGTTTTATTTGGGTAGCATTTCGTAAAGCGCGATACGTTTTAATGAAGTTACATGACTATTGATAGGATTATGGGTCGGCTCATGAAATGGCCAACTGATGAGGATATTTCCCACGTAGCTCGCAACGGGCCCGGGTTGAGTGTTGAGCAAAGCGGGGTGGATAAGTTCGCGCCTACTTTTCCGACGTTAATGAAGATATGCGAGTGCGCTCGAGCGAGCAAACAATCCCCGAGGCTCGGTATGTTTGCTCCCGCAGGATTAGTAATTTAAAAGTCAATGCGGACACTCGAAAGGGTCAATCGCATCGCTCGCCCTCCCGGTATTGAAAACATATCCCCTTTTCTGTATTCCGGTGGTAGCCCATGAAAGTCATAAGGGCTGAGTTGTTGAACTATGTAATTGACTTGGTTCTGCGGTCACAGGCTTTGTTCTCCCGAGGGCGGATAATCGAAAACGCCTCTGGTTAGCCCCGAATGATGGGAGAGAAACAATGCGAAGTTGATATGTGGATTCGGCAGACAGTCCCTTGTTTGATTTGCAAAGAGCTATTTGCTCGAAGACTGTAGCCGGGCAGGAAATTGGAGCTCTCCGCTAGTTTCGCCTCGCTAACACTTGTCCAATTAATTTTCATTCAGCAGTCGTATTTAACAGTTTAAACGGTACTTTTTAAGTAAACATTTGTCTGTAAGCGACAGTTCGATTTCCGTGCGACACGAATAGATGTCAGACTAATATGTTAGCAAATGAAAGAAAAACAGAAAGACGTGACGCCGACATAGAATAGACAAAAGCGTTTAGCTGCAACGCGGAGCTGTGCTATTTAGGTTTGGAGCCCATGTGCCATCAATTTTATTTTCTCGCACAAAACGTTGTCGGGTGTCGCTGCACATTATGCCGGGAGCGCCACACGCAACATTTGTTTCGTTTTATTTCGAGCTAACGTGGACGTTTCCAATGATTGACTTATCCGGGGGTAATTTGAGAGGCACTCGCGATGGTGGCCGCTCGCTTGGCCGGCACCGCCGCGTAACCCTATATCAGCCATTCTCATGGGACAAACATTACTCAAACGGTGACACGTATCTTGAAAGTCCTATGAACGTGATACATATGCACGCTCTCATAACTGCGTCCAACATAAACAACGGTGTCATCGAAGACATCGCCGATGGTTTTAAGTGTTTGCTATTCCTGTGCAACTTTGATAAATGACTCAACTCAACTCTTGACTGTAAATAAATGTGTCAAGCATATTATAATTATTTACATCACAACAACTGCAGCTATAAGAGGAAAAATCTTATAGAGCGCCATTTGATCTATTCACGTTCAATAGCACAAGACCGACAAATACCTTTAACCTTCAAACTAGCCTATACTGAACAATAAGCTATGAACTCTGGGCTATTGTTATGTAGCCATGCCGTTCAAAGGGGCTGCTCACAGCTCAGTAAAAGCGAGTAAACAGAATACTCTACCGACACAGAGCAACTACATAAGCTCGGCAGTGTCATGTCGTCCATTCCTGCACTAATCTATCTTAGTTTAGAACAGTATACTCCAGACACTCGTCTTTGTTTTACCGAGAAAGGAAATATTGACGGTCCCGTGAGATTTAAATGTCTTCTGTTTTAAGAGAAAGCTAATACGGACGTACCATCTGTGTGTTGTCTCTTTTAAATTGCCCGAGTGCTGGGTAACCCGATACAGGATGAGCGTGTAGCAGAAAGAACTGACTGTAGTATTAGCGGAACTATATGTGTCTTCGAAGAATACAACGATACAAATGTATGATGGCTTTGCGCGGAATGAAAGGGGCATAAAAAGCCCGAACGACGGCTTTAGTGCATCACCATAATTCAATCCGGCTAAGTCCGCCTCTGTGCTACCAAAAAGAGCATCGAATTTATTACAAAGCACGCATGGATCGTGAACCCCTACCTATTATTTATGGCACTCGGTTGGTCTGTCACAAAAAATGGACGGTTGCCTCGAATATCTCAGCGGGCGACTCCGAACTAAGCTGCAATAACACGCACTTCCTCCACCGTGAAAGCGCAGCTCGCACATTCTAAATTGGTCCACATTGAATTTCAAACTTTGTCACAATGCAATAGAAAACAATTTGTATGTCTCCAACAAATGTTTGCTGTGTCGTACTTAAATAAATGATAATCCGGATTTATTGAAAGTAGCTGCAGAGACATGTTTCAATGCGAGCCATGTGGTGGCAAATGTGGGAACCCCGCCAAGAGTTTGCCCTACTAATGGCTCTGTTACTTCATTGTTGTATTATGATAATGTATGCTTGTACTAAAAATAATGGCACCTATATAACTCACGTAAAGTTTTATGCCTATTACGACACCGTAAGTGTTCTTTCCTATCTATTTTTCATTATTGAATTTAAAGGTAAGGTAATACGATTTTTTGAAGACTTTTTGTTTGCACATTTCGCTTTTCTGTCCACGTGCACAGATCCTTTTTGTTTTTTTTTGTTTTTCTCAAAAACATTCTTTTTGATTAAACCGGATACGCATTCAGAAGCACTTCACCTTCCTAAAAATGCAATATCGTTCAAAATGTCTTTTAAATGTCTTTGGATTAACCGAAGATCCTTTTAACGCAGCCTGTTATAAGCCCACTTTTGTGATTCGAGGGCTCTCGATGCGCGAAGCCATTTGAACCAGAGACTAATTATACAAGATCCTCCTGCAGGACTCCTTGGAGATCCATGAGCCGTCACCGTTCATTGTAAGAACAGATTTAACAAACAAAGCGTTGTACAGCGACCGTCACATCTTAATCCTCAAAATGAGACAAATAACACGAACCAGGTCAAACAACCATCTTCTCACGTTTGTTGACGACTTAGAGTGTGATAATATTTATTAAACGGTTAGCTCAAAACGACCGACGACTATAAATAAGCTCTCGAGACTATTATATACGTCATGACAGATTTACTATGTATGGTAACCATTCCCTTTTTTCTATTACCAAAGGTTCCGTAACTCAAGGAATTTTAGCCGCGATGTTATCATGTTATTTCACTAGTAATTAGTATTTATTACTAACAGGTTCTTATGCTCTTGCGGCTTAACGAAGGCAATATTTAGTGTGAAAGCTGTTTCAAGGTGAATTATGTGGTTACTGGACGGATGAGTTAAGCAATTAAAGCTGTTTTTTATGTGAATAACGCTGACTTTTAAGATGTGGCACGCGATAATGGCAGAATTTATAGTTTTATAATAGCGCTAAGAGAAATTTGTACGTTCAAATCGTTTGGATGCGGTCTACAAGCGTCAGATGATAGCGTTCAAACATGATGGAAGTTTTTTAATTGCCACCCAAATAGAGTGTCATTTTTTATAACTTACCTTTAGGTAGATTTTATTTAGTTAATAGCCATGTTGTAAACATTGAGATTGTTTGAACATAAATTTCGGCATTCCCAAAATTCCTTACAGTTTTGTGGGCCACACAAATCGGTGTCTTGTTAACAAGACGAGGCAAAAAAATCTTGGCTACTGTCTTTAAAATTTGCTTGCCATCTGCCGGGAACGCGATCCTACGAAATTAATGTGATAGTTAACGCCCGAATAAGCTGCGATCTTTCCGTCCGCGCCGACCCTTCGCTCCGAATAAATCATATGATAATTGAATCATATGCTGCGTGTCAAAAGTAATTAACAGACGCTGCGATACGCATCTCGGGCCACATGTGCTTTTTTAATAAAGTCGCTTCTCAGTTTCCGCTCGTGCACGCGACTCACGTTCGAGATAACATCGACAGAAATTCTTTAATACTCTCATACATGAGAATTATAACCCTCATCCTAGTTGAGATGACTTTATAACCCTAGGAAGGCAGGGTACCCTGCTTGTTCGAAAGAAAATAACGTGTCGGCAGCAACGATTCGACATTTCAGTTTAACAGATCGGCAAGAAGTATTGAGTTTCCATATCCATATCCATTTTTATATAACTTCTAGAAAAATCATCAGTCACATTACACAGGGAAAAAATTAAATGAGGCAAAATAACTTCCATAATATTACTCTCAGTTTTCTACTAATTACCTGTGAAGGACATGAGGTGATTCAGCACCCCTGAAAGTAACCTTTTATGCTTTAAAAGTAATATTACTATCCAAAAGTTAAGATTAGATCCAAAAGTAAATTGATGCGTGCTCTGATGGACGGGGTCCATACCCCGACCTATAACGTAGTGATTACTTGCTCAGTGCGCCGACCAACAAAATTTATGACATGACGTTTTAACACGACTTGGCATTTTTCGGATGACCAAAGACTATAAAAACCATTTTGACAGCCTTAATCAAAATTTATGAATTTTAATTACACAGTTTCAATAGGAACTTGGGAAAGGATCGTAAATTGCGCTCTCTTAACTTAAATACATACATTCGGCAATTTGTTGTTCTATAAATCTTGAGAGCCAATTTATCCGTTGGATACTTAAATTCGTTCCATTAACATCGTACCCCGTATTAAATTTGGCCGGCGGCGAAGACTGACAATGATTGGACTAGCGCAGCCCCAAACGGCCACTGGTATGGCCCATAAAACTGTTTCGCAGGCGTACGCCAATTACCTTAATGTAACTACCATCAAAACAACCTTTTTAAGCGAATCTCACTTCCACTTTTTCCCACAAAACGTTTGCTCCTAATAAAATAAAGTAAATATCCTAATTGAAGGAACGCAACGCAATCGCTTAGAGTACCTATACTATTAAAATAAGAAAACTCTTCGCCATTTTCCTGTATCGAACGTCGAGTAACACCGTGGCCCTTGGTAAGGATAAAATATTATAGGTGTCTCCTCCTCGCCCCACCCTATAATGAGACCCATAGGAATACCAAGCAATATCTTAATACCTCGGCTCGGGGTGACAAATACAAGGTATCCGAGTGGAAACTGTAAATAATTTATGACCATCTCGCTTTACGTTGCTTCACGCGATGACAAGTCGAGGCCAACACCAAGAAATATTCTTTAAGTATATCGCCGATAAAATAACTTAAAGTAAAACTACTTCGTGTTGTAGACAACTGTTGCTAACAAAACATAAACTGAGACATTCAATAAGTATTCTGCTTTAGCCAGAACACCCTAACATTGACAAATGTTTGGCATGATTATATTCGTTATTAAAGATCATCCTCTCTACCTAGGACATCAAAGGAAGGGAAGTGCCTTAAAACATTTTAACTTCAAAGAACAATAACCAGTCGTATTGTTAGATGAGACGGAACGTAAACAGGCCGATTAATTTATTTCGTCATGGAAACAATCATGCTGCCACCCCTGAAAGTTAAATATGAAAGTGCTCATAAAACGGCCATAAAGACCTGCCAGTGACTCGGAGAGCACGCTCTCTGAGTGGTCGGAGTTGGCCCTTTGATTTGTTTAGAGCAGCTGTGACGTTCGTTAATAACTTAATTCGTCAGAGTCGATGGCACGGGAAGAGGGTTTTAAAACGTCGCTACATGTGCAGGCGCCGCGGAAATGCGACTGTTAATGCGCGGGCGCATCGTCGACGGAGATGTCTCGGTTTTAGTGCTTTCGAACGATTTGTGGCGATTGCTATATAGCCATTATATATATAGACACTTATACGGTGTCTTCGTAATTAACTGTTGAGTGCCGCAGCTATTATCTATTTTAATGCTATCGGTAGTTAAATCCAAAAAGAGTTCTGAAATGCGAATCCCATCAGTCATATGATAGGGGTACGAGATCCAATCAAAACCCTTTAATAAAACACGTCTAACTTAACTAATATACGTAAAAAAACTATCGAGTCACGGATGAATCATCCAAAATTGTATAGGAGTCATTAGATGCATTTCGAAGAGCGGATTCTTTTTAATAATGATAGCATCGCCTTTATATTATTTATCGTTTTGGAAATAACATAAATCATCTCGGTGCACCTCTTCGTGCTCGATGACCTTCCGTTACCCAACTTCTATTCCCAGAATCGTCAAAGTTCGATAACACTATGCCTTGGTGTTTAGTTTAAGATCCGCCTTGCGACTAATTATTTCTGAGTACCACCACTCGGGTGCTTAGAGGCCGCTTATGAGGAACGTCATAATTATTTGTACTGTACGTGGGCTCAAGAGATGTTCCAGTCAAAACACCACTTTGGATTCAGATCCCCACATAATTTATATCTCTCGCCTCTGGAAGCCACTTCACAAGTTGTCGAGTGTCACTGGAACTCACCTTTGTATTATTTCAAGTGTACATCCCATTGGTTTGGCTTTTTTTAAACAAATTATTTATAGACATTGAAAAAGATTATTTTGAATTGCATGATGTTTGAAGTAGAGCTAACTTAGTGTAAAGTTACGATAAAAGCTAACAAACAAGCAGTTAAAATAATATGTTTAGGTAAATGTTGTTGTTTGTTTATTTTCTTGATTACAGTTTAGTTGTTCGCTTCCAAACAGACTTTGTTCTTTTTCCATCTCAAAACGAATTAAATTATGTTGCAATAGCTATCTATTGCCAATTTCTGACAAATTGATGAGATATCTTTGTTCGAGTGCTTCTCCGTTCGAAATGAAAAAAATATTGGACCAAAAATGGCCTTTATTTTTATAAAAAATGAGCCCTTGCTTAGTTTCAATAAATATTCAAAGAGTGTAGCAAGCGTTAAAACTCTAACGATGTTCGTGTATTCCTTTGGTGGCACGTATAATTGGAGACATGCCCACAGTTTTAGCACGAACTTCGATGGGACGACCAACAACCTCCTATAGGTACGTTAGTAAATTAAATCTTGTTTCTTAAGCAGTAAGGTTCAAAATTAACTATTGATTGATTTCTAATTTGAACGTCATGCTGAACATCCTTGCTCAAGACCATTCGTGCAGTGATAATTTATTTTAAATCTTCTACCCTCTTATTTAAAAATATGGACCAAAGTAAACCGTGTTTATTTTGGATAATAAAGCCAGATAGAGACACCATTATTATAAACTACAATTAACAAAAGTTCATGTTTTCGATTACCATATGCCTAGTGCGGTGTTTACAATACTATATTATTTTAAAAGCAATCATATCATAAAAGCAACCCTTAATACCGAAAAAATTTGTGAAAGTAAATTGTCATTTAAACGAATACCTCAGGGTTAACGGGTTAACGCACAGATTAAAATAACAGTTGTTAAGCTTTCAATTATACCGAATAGTTTAGTTACCATCTGTTATATTTGATGTTTTTTAGCAATCTGATAGTAATAAAAGTTGATTCTAGTAACTACCTACCTACTGGAATTCAGTGAACGATCATTTATAATGGATCAATTTGCTTACTCGCACAATTTTTTCCTCCTTAACCGTATAACTACGAGCTTATTTGAATACGAAATAATATTTATATTATTTATATTATAATAAAAAAGTATCTTGTAACGAAATAGTATGTTCATAAAAGAAAATCATTTCAATGTTTTCTATTTGTGAATTGTGGTATTCTTATTGTTTACATCAAAAATGAAATAAATGGAGTTTCCGAAGAATAGCAATTGAGATATTTTGATTGAGAGTGTACTTGTGTAGGTACGTAAACGGGATTTTTATTCTAATTCATCTCTAAATCATTATTGTTTAGTATTGTGTTAGAATAAGGTATATTTTATTACTCATATATTTTTAATTATCGCATCATTATTTTATTTTAATGCAGTATTACGAAGTTCAAAGTTTCGTATATTTAATATGAAGAGGAGATTTGGCGCTAGTGTGCCACTGTAAACAAAGGCTCCAGGTATTTTGTCATTTTAAAAATATCAAATTAAATAAATAAATTAAAATATTTCTTGAATTTCTTAATAATAATTACATTCAAAACAAATCAACAACCATATGTATTATCAGCGAAGAATATATAAAATTGAGCAAGAAAACTGCTAAACACATTAAAGTGCTGTGTTCAATTTCTACACGTCAAAATAAGGACATCATACAAAAAAAAATGGAATAAAAATATTTATCTGATACACAACCTATAAGTTTGGTTATAGTACTGGCGATTTTTATAAAGACGCACGATATATACATTCAGGAATTTGACTCAATCAAAAGTGTATAGGTAGCCTAACGAATTGTAACTCCATTAAAAGTTACTTTGTTTTCAAAGCAAACACGGCGGCTCTCAAAGGAAGTCCTTAAAAATTAATGGAGACATCCTGATTACTCTAAAAAGCCGAAGTGTGTTCTTTATTTATATAGTTCTGTCTATTTTTGTAGCCCTTACCTATTGACTCAATAGGTAGGATTCGCAGATGGAACTACGGCTCTGACGTCTTTCCAGTCAGAAGCCCTCCCCTAAAGTCAGTAAAGTCCAGTCCAGTCCCAGTCTCAAGCTTTCCCTACTTCAGTTATACCTTGGCGAGTTCAAAAGAAGTCTACTATCGCAGTAGAAAACGGCGAGGTTGCGCTTTCGTGGAAGACGAACTGATCCTATTTTATTAGCCGGCCTCCCTCCTTTCCGTCCATCTAGTCTCCGGCAGGGATTCGGGAGGAAGGGAGGGCTACTCACTCCAAAACCTCTGTACTTCCTCTAAATATTATTGCAAGGATGAAACGTTGCTATTGTCAGGCATACTGCCCGGCGTTCGCTCCGGTAATGGCTGGCCAGAGAAAGCACGCTCGAGAAAGACTTGGCGTGCTTCAAACGTCTGAGGCACTTGACGTTTAAGAGTTCCCAACCCATAACCGTCAACTCAAACAAGAGCTGAGAAACAAACCTATCTGAAAAATAGGGATGGATCTGAGAAACTAGTATTAAGAGTACAGGACGAAGATGTGTGTCTGCTCTGATCTGGCGGTAAGACCGTGGTTATTGGTTAGTTTGCTAGCTCAGGGTGGTCTGAAACTTCTTGTAAAAGCTGTCGGCTCGTAGTGAGCGCCTGCACAAAATCAACTTGCATATCGATTAAGATTGTCTACTTTTATAAATGCTATATCACAGTTTAAGAATCCACCCCAAGATGGAAGAATGTCCCTACAAATATTTTATAAATAATATAAAGGCGGTAATAATGTGGCAATTCAAAAGATACACACGTATACGGATAATATTTCGATAGACCCCATTGTAACTTAATACCTATAACCGACAAAGGAAACTAACTCTTTGGTAAAAACTAATAAAACATCCGTAAACAAGTCAGATTATGGGCATAAATTATGAGGTGCTTTTGTTCAAGTGAAGAAGGTCCAAGCCATTCAATTAGAAGTAGTGCCGTCTTTTTCAGATGTTTCTAGAGGATTAGTTAGGGATATCTGTGTGCCGGTATCTCCGTGAGATAAGTACGAATATACGTCAACGTCGGACGGCTAAGCCGATTATTTTAAATGTATTCACTTCCTTAATGGAGCTCGTTTTTCACGTGGGGCTTTGCCAGCGCCGACTCACTGAAGATTTTCGGTTATGATCCGGTCAGTGACTGGCGTGTATTAATGCTCGCTTATCCGACGTTTATTAAAAACGTTGATTCACTGCCTTACGATGGAGATGTCTCAACTTTAAACCGTTTTTAAGGATACGATTTGCAAGTATAAGTGGATGAGATGAGCGACGTTAATCAGTATTCTGGGCCGACTAACGTTGACAAGTCCTTAGACGTCTTTTTTAGAGAATAATCTTTTTCCTATACGAGTCTCATTTAGAGCTCATGTTTTTTTAAAAACATGTTTTTATAAAACTGAATAAACTGAATCTTTTTTCTTAGAACACCTTACAAGTACCGTATGCGATTGTTATTAAAGAAGATATTTAAAAAAGCTAGTATAAAAATATTGTACAAATAGGTACAAAATTACATTTAACATTTGCTACTGCCGAAATATGTCGACCACACACCATGCAGTGGTATAATAAGGCATGAGTAGCTCATTCCAACACGCATCAGGAGCTGTTATTGAAATGAGCCGAAAAATAACGTAATAACAGTGGTATAGGTGCGCCCACCTGCCCGGCCACTGACAAATGCCTCTATGCTCCCCTGGGTGCCCAAGGCGGTCTCAAATAATATACATATCATTATTTTGCTCCGTGCTCCCATAAATATTACTTACAAATTCGCCCATCCAACGAGGCAGTGAGCGTCGGTAATTTTTCAAGAAAATGACTTGTAGAGATGGGCAAATTCGGGCCGCGTCGCGTCGGCAGTAATAGATCGATTATAGCTGATCATAATCGATGTGTTGTTTTGGCGTCGAATATGATTTGTTTTAGAACGTCAATGGAATGTAAGTTTTTATTCTCGTAGACTAGTTACAGCCAATTTTGTTAAATAAGATTACTGAAATACTAAATGAATACTATAGGTAGTACTTGAAGCGTGTTTCTAGAACGCTCCAATTCAATTGCTCTCTTTATTGTCTCTGTGAAGAATCGATAGTAGGTAACAGATTTGCGTTGCTAAACAAGATTCCAAGTATAGCCACATCCCTAGAGAGCGATGGTGGTAAGACGCAAATTGGAGGCGGCGTGCACTGATGCATTATTTATTTGTCAAGTACATGAACATGGGTTGCTGTTAAGAAGAATTTCTCTCCGGAGCCTATAGGAGATGATGAATTGGTAAATAGGTTTATGACCTAAGTTATAAATTGCAATAATGCGGACATAAAATAACACAGGTGATGGTATATCACAGCTAACTATTTTTGTGGTTACGATAAGTGCAAGTTCAGCTACTTTCGCTATGCTCGTTTTCCAGATTGGTGACCAAATTATAATATGTCAATGTTTCCTGTGCTTCTATAGGGAAGATCAGCTGTTGATATCGGTTGTTGCAGCAAAAGTCAGTTGACATCCATTAACCTGTATTAGGCTAACTTGGTGGGTTTTTGGGTCGATCTCCAAATTTTTTATTACTCGTTTTATTTAACGTTTGTAGGTATGCTGTTGAAGTTAGTAAGTAAATAAAGACAAAGAATATGACAATGTATAGTAACGTTATATAGTACGAGTATATCCTTGTATCTTTTGCCATAGATAGTCCCTATCAACACCCTTTTTTTTAAAATATGCCCTTGATAGTTGGTACTTCATAATAAGTATCGTTGACGAATGGCTTTAACCCTAAAATGCCGATGAAAGGTGGAAATTAATTGGAGGCCAATGCTAATTCCACTTCAGTAACATAATTATACTTGTTGAAAATGGTGGAGATATTATGACTTCACCTATGACTATTTTAATTTTGTGCCAACAAACAAAAAGTAGTAACGCGGCAGGTTATATAAATGTTGATTTCACACTTCAACAAAAAAATTCAAATGGAATTGTCCATTGTAGTGACAGTGTGACAAGTATTCACTTTATGGCTTCCTAAGCTACTATGTATTGTACGTCGTCGATGAATAAAGTTTTGTGAAATCTTTACAGTCTCACATTTACAGCTTTTAGTAGGTCCATGTTCAAACTTTTTAATGTATTATTACCCACTGTAGACCGAAAGAAATTTCGCTTATATTAAATCAATTCCTTGTTTTTTATAGGATATCATTTTCTTAACGAAAATCAAATATCTTGAATATATTTTTAAATATATTAAGAGTAAAATTTTAAATTCTCTACATGTATAACGCACACATTAGGTACATACGCCCAAATAACTATTTTACACAAACATATACACTGTTGTTAAACGAAGTCTATTATCTTATGAAAATGTAATGTAATTGTGCCTTTTTTAAATAAATAAATAAAGATGTGGCAAAAATAGTACCAATGATTGTGATCACATTAACAATATTTGATAGCCAGATAATACCCAAAACCATGCGTCGTACGTTAATAAATACGTTAAATTGAATTCATGACTTAAACACTTAATCGTTTTTCGCTACACTATTTTTAAAGAGTAATTTTCTTTTCTGCACCAAAATAAAGTAGCACGAAACCGCTGACAGCTGCAGCGCGTTTCAACGTTTATTCAACTAAAATGTGTATTTTGTCGTTAAAATTATTCCATGACACATAATTAACGATTGTGGTACGTTTTTATTTACGGTCAGTTCACAGCGCGGGTGTTTGCAGGTGGGTGCCTAATTAATTACTAGGCGGTACGAGCGACTAGGTGGGTACATGCGCCCCCTCCGCGATACAGGGGTTGAAATTAAATGTATACTTTGCATTTTTTCACTCGTAAGCGCCGCATACCGTCGCTCGCGCGTAATTTTGAATAACAATCAAAAACGCTGCCCGGGTAATATCGTCCATATAATTAAAAAGATTTTTTTAAATGAGAAAATAGTATAACTTCTTCAATGTACATTTTTACAAATAAAATGTTAAAATTAAAAATTTACATGAAAGAACAATAACCTACAATGATTATATTAGGTTAGAACGTTTTTCATTTAATTACATTATTATTATCATCTTTATTATGAGCCTGTAGTGTCCCACTGCAGGGCAAAGACCTCCCGGGTAGGGATGTCTTTCCATCTTGTTCTATTTGAAGCAACAAGTGACCAATCTTTTATATGGGAGTCAAGGTTGTCCCGCCATCTGCTTTTTGGTCTGCCGCGACGTCGTTTTCGGTTTTGTAGGACCCATTCGGTAGTTACCTTGGCCCATCGTTCCTCCGACATGCGACAGACATTAATTGAAATTTATCGAATAAATAATTTATTTGCTACAAATGGTA
The DNA here is from genome assembly GCA_949315975.1 of Eudonia truncicolella. Taxonomy (NCBI): domain Eukaryota; kingdom Metazoa; phylum Arthropoda; class Insecta; order Lepidoptera; family Crambidae; genus Eudonia; species Eudonia truncicolella. Next base: position 12,181,658 of record OX438826.1, read on the forward strand.
CAAATTGATGTAAGCTGTTATTAGTTTTTGTTTTCTATCGGTATATTAAATGTCCCCACAAACTGTTGTCATCATAATTTGTGTTATTACTGGCAATCACTTTTTACGGGTCTGTAATCACGGATCCCTTTTACAATACTATTTTTAATGTCAGAAAATTCATTTAAAAAAAAATATGAAAACATGGTTTGCTGAATTTTCATATTTATATTTGTGATACATAGTGTAATATATGTATATATATTTTACCCGATTTTTTTGCGACCGAGCACGAGAATGAACATTATAGTAATTATATCGGTATTAACAACTTGAGGGTGAGACTTGTGTGCTCGCCAGTACCCGCCGCCCGTCGCGTGCGACTGTCCACAACATATTGCCACCTAGGCGGGGCATTCATATCACTTGTCTACATCACATTACGGCCATATTACAACTCATCGCGACCAACACGCTTCACTGCAAAATGTAAGCATTTTTAGCGAGTTTGAAATAGTTTTGTGGAATCGTCTCTTTTATGTCGTGAGGTGCATACGTTTAGGGTTAATAAAAGATTTTTTTATGATGAAGGATAGGTTTGTAGCATTACATTATAAAATAAGTCCTAGGGCTAAAAAAAAGCATTTGTTTGCCAAAAAGTTATTAAAGTAAGCGACGAAGCGGAATAACCACTCATTGATACTTCGATTTTGAGCTAAGTGCAAAATGAATTCCGCAAGTAATCTTACTAATATAATAAATCTGAAAGTATGGAAGTTTGATTGTTTGTTCTTCAATCACTCCGAAACGGCTGAGCGGATTTCAATGAACTTTTGTGTACACTTAAAATATACCCTGAATTAGCACATAAAATACTTTTTATTTCGGGAAAGTATCTTTTTCATTAGGAAGTTTGCACTTTGTGACAGGCGTGAGGAGTAGTATCTGAGATAAATTATATATTTTTATAAATATACGAAATGGATTTCCATTTTGTTAATTTAAAAATGTATACATGTAGGTAAGTGAATTACACTTTTATTCAACACCAACAAATTAACATTATAAAACTTAGGCCAATTATGTTACTATTATTTACAACTTTACGGTTACCTATTCATTGTCCCCGGTAATAAACATACTAACTATAATAGTAAGCAGGTGCTCTTCTATAAAGACGATTGTACGAATCAAATTACTACATCTGCATCTCCAGGTGTAGGAAGCTTCGTGTTTATTAATAGAGTTAAAAAAGTAAATTACTGCTTAGTTTTAATGAAACTGCAGGTGAAGGGTAAGGATCATTATCTATGCACGCTAGCGATGTGAAGCGAATCAAAGCTACGGATCGTAAGTTCTCACAATAATTAGTCTCAAGGAGAAAAAGTCAGTTGTCGTGTTAAACGCCTCCGTGTTTGCGTTGTATTGCTTTTAACTATGTAAAACAATATGTAATTTGATTATAATATTTCTCGTATAATCGTTATATGTGTTTTGTCAAAATCAGCAAAAGGAATGTTAATGTTCGAGCTGTATGACATTTATTTACAATATTGTTATTCAATTAAAAAACGAGCGAGACTTACAGTAGTGGCATATTATGTGTAACATTTGACATCTCACCTTAGTAATAAGCAATTTTAACATTATATTCTGAAATAATGGGTCAGGTATTACATTATTTTATAACTATAAAATAAATGCAGTAAATACTTATTAGAAGACATTTAACATATCAAAATGACCTTTGATAGTCAAATGACACAATATGTCACATATAATAATAATATGTCATGTTCATAATAACGAGTTTAAATTTACAAAATAGCGCGCGCTTGCGCGCTTCCCCGACTTCCTGGCACACTGTTACACCTATTTCCTCACATTTCACAAATCACTCCCACAAATTTTATACATATAGATGTTACACATCAAAAACTGTTAAACACTACACGAGCAATAAATACCCCACTTGCTTATAAATTGTCCATTTCAATATTGAAGTAGGTTGTAGGCAGTATTGATTTCAAGTAGTAAACCTAATCCGTTGGATAGTGTACCTTATCCTTATTAATATATGTACACAAATATAGCGTGTATAGCTAAGCGTAGCTTCGTAAGTGTTATTAAGATGGCAGCAGTATTCTCGGAAGTCGAAGAGAGTTTTGTTTTCTCAGAACAAAATCTGGATGTTTTGACGTCTGCGATCCGGCGACTCACCGTTGTTTTATTATGTTGATTGTGACAGGTTTATATCGGGTGTACAGTTAGTAAGTTGAAGGATCTGAATTCTTGTTTTGAATAGAACCTTTTTATGTACGCTTCTGTACACTTTTAAGTTAGTTTATAAAATAAAGTATTTTTACTCGTTCAAAAGCGGCTAAATACTACAAGTAACGTTGATACAAAAACAAGTTAAATGTGTTTAGTGCAAAACATTGTCCGGGTATTTTTTACAATAATATACAATGCAATTAATAATTATACAATGCAATAAACCATTTCGAAGCTCCTGCTAATAAGTAAGTAAGTTGTGTTATTACAAAAAAGGTTTAACCTCTATCAGTCTTAAAATAGAAGCTCAACAAACATAAGCTATTCCAACAAGAGAATAAGTACGTTTTTTATTGCATTCACATGAGCCATAAATAAGTAAGGAGTCTAGATGCAAACTGCGGCCGCACCGATACAATCAGTGAGAAACAACCTGTTTCGAATAGAATACGCCTCAAACACAGTTCTGTGTGTAAACGTCCAACTCTATGTGAATAAATAAGCTGCCCACGCCAAGTTTAACGCCAGCCCACGCCAACAAAACACTTAATACAAACCCGGGACAAATCTATAAAAATACAAGCCAATAAAAAAAGGGCTTACGATCCCGTTATACCTAAGCACGAGTGAAAATAAACACGAACTTCAACTGAAAACATGGTTTAGTTAAAGTTTTTATTTCGTATTAACGATGCCTTTTTTGAGTGTTAAGTGAGACATAGTAGCTTTTAAGAGATTTGAATAGTTCAATGATAGATTCATATTTCAACTTTTTTGTAAAATCTTAGAATCCAATATTAGGATTCTGCACTGTCAAATTCCAAGATTTGCAACGCCATCTAGATTAGTGACGTTGAAGTGAAGACAAATATTGATTTAGGGTAGTTTGGGATTTTAGTTTTGTTGAAACTCCGATATTCTAGCGATCTTATTTGTGCAATTATTGAGGAAGATATGTCTGAATAACATTGAGACATAAACATGTATGACATATAATGTATATGAAGAAGTATAAGAATGTAGCGGTCCCAAATACACATTAAAACTTCACATAATTTGAGGTATTTGTGTAAGTATTTTTATAAGTGGTAGTGTTTTTAGTGTTACACGACTATCGGCACAATTATTGTCAAGTCAACATCCCACATGGCGATTACCTCGTGAGCTAAGTCAAGGTACTTGCTGGCCTTGTCCTTCTCGGCCTTTAAGACGTTCTCGTCATGCGGGATGGTAACGTCAACAAGCACTGCCCGGCGGCGTTGCGATCTATCTATCAGCACGGTATCAGGCCTATTAGCTATAATAGTCCTGTCCGTGATCACAGCTCGATCTCAATAGAGCGTAGATGTGTACCTGTAGTACGGCACTTCGAAGTCCACAAGACCGTATAGAAGAGCAAGTTGCTGGTTAATAATCCTAGCTACCAGGTTATGTCTGTGCAAATACTCGCCACTAGCAAGATGAGAACAACCAGAGATAATGTGCCTGAGTGATTCCCCGGGACGGCGGCATGCCCGACAAATGTCGACCGTACCGTCCTTCAGGATATATCTCCGGTAGTTATTCGTCATGTTATTAATAAGTGCTGACATTTATTCATATCATCATACTTGAAACGATTGAAGGTATTTTCAGAAGTATCTCAAACGCGCAACTCTTTGCACATCTAACCTCAAATATTTATAAGTAGGATTACAATTTACAGAGTTTTGTTATTAATGCGATTTTTCGAAACGAACTTTTAAACTATTAATGTCGTGCCCGTTCCACAATCTCTAGTTACAAAGTGCTTGCAGTTTGAGCAACAGTTTTCGCAGCTAAATATAAATCCAGGCAACACTCGCGGCAAAGGAATGCGAAGTCGCGAATCTTAAAGCGATGGAAAATTTAAAGAGTTTACAAAAGGAAATTTAGGTGCTCGAGTAAGTAACGACGGTGTACGTTACAAGAGGGCACCTGAAACCGTTGCATCGTAACTTTGTTAGGCACGGTTAGGTCGTTAACGAGAGTGGCAATATTGCACAAGTTAAAGAATTAATCTGCGCAGTCCAAATTTTTTTTCTTACGACCTGCTAATGAGGTGGACTTTTGGCCTTTGAGCTTTTACCACCTTTTGCTCTCTAAGACTCAGCTCCTTATTTTATTATGGACACAGTGTAATGAGTACGCCTTTAGTAAATTAATTTTTTAGGCTCCGTGGTCTAGTCGTTAAACTGGTTTGAGACCCAGTGGTCGGTATCGTTGGGTCTGAGAATGTTTAGGTTTCTTATAGATTTGGGTTTGATTCTCACCGGGGTTTACATTTTATTATATTCCGTTTGGTACGTAGTAGGGTTTTTCGTAGTTGTTCTCACTTCTCTATCACAGTTATCACACTCTCAGTTGGGCTAACTTCCACCATCTTATCTAAATTTATCGCAACACTAAAAATGCTAGGAGCTATGTTGTGTTCCGATAGTTAGAAATTAGATAGCCTATTCTTCAGTGGTTGATAATTTTGGGTGAAGCTTCCATCTCCGGTCTTATTGTTACCAATAGGTGAATAGAGAGAGAGATGAAGAGACGCGCTTGCCCGTTGTTGAATAATTATAAAAAAGTTTTGGTTGTATATTTAGTAGTCCGGATGTAATAATTTATACTAAAATAATTTCGCCTCCAACTGTGCCGAAATGTCGGACTCCCAAAGTCAGCAAAAAACATGGTAACGGTGCCGTTATTCTAAAGTTCGTTATCGTCAAGTTTTTATCATATATCAAGTTTAAAAAGTGAAAAAGTTGCTGTTTGTTTCAATTTCAATATTTAAGTTAAACGTCACATGGAACGTAGTTAGAATTTAGTACGCAGTGTAGTTTTTTTTACACACATGGTAGAAGCAGTTATTATGCATAGTTGGTACTTCCACTAGTTAGTTGCGAAAGGCGAGGGTGTGTACGGTCAATCAATATAACGCTGTACTGAAAGAGTAATTACACGAATGAGGTGCAGTGGTGCTAACAAAATGGTTTGCTTTTTATACCTATTTATGGTTTGTTGGTCATTTGTGACACTGATATTATCAGTATATATTGTGTATTTTCAAATAGTATGCACAATAAATGTGTTTGTATTTGTATTTGTTTTATACTTACCTATATTTCACCATCATCATTCTCATCAGACCATATTAGTGCACTGCTGGACATATTTTGCTCGAAGGGCACTAAGCACGATCCGTGGATATTCTCGTTCTCTTTCCAGCCACCTTGCGAAGATTGTCGCCTTATCATTTTTTATAAAAGGAGACATTCATCTTACGAATACCAGCGACTTTGGGGAAGCTCGCTGGTTATGTGGCGACTCTCCCCTCAGCCCCCACCTTCCTACCCAGTATCGTCGTTTGAGGGCTTCCTACTCTACGACTACCGATACGCAGTCTCCACTACAGATATCGTTTCATCATCATCATTTCAGCCAAAAGACGTCCACTGCTGGACAAAGTCTAAACTCGATTACCCCAACTAATAATTAATGTCATACCTCTCGTAGCCCCCCTTTGATAGAGCTAAGTAACGTAAGCACGTACAATATAACTTCTATAGGACAAATGGCTGTGTCAAGAGCCCATATTATATTGAATTCAATGGTACAACGAAAGAGACGAAAATAATTTTTTGTAGTAAATAGTTGCCATTACTACACAAGAGCTCAATTTATTGGCCATCGAAAATATATTTTACGTATTATCTGTTATTAATATTCGGTAACCAGGTGGTAATACGCTTAGCCTTATGTCTGGAGTGTCTGGGTTCTCAGGTCTTCATTCCTTGATGCATAGCCCGGTGATTAAGCCAATAATAAATGTGGCGATGATTTAATTTCAATGATGGAGGCCCTTCCCCAGCAGTGCACAGTACATAGGCTAATTACTACTATTACTATTATCACTGTAGTAGGCACGATGCCTTTTCATTGGACATTAGAATTAACGCTTCAACAAAAAATGGTCTGTCCTATACCAAACGGGAAATTTCAGTTCCGAAACCGTTTACTAAGCCATATCATGGAGCCGTTTTATTTATGGCTATATTTCAATTTATTGCCTATCCGTCAGGCTCACCCTCGATCCCATTGTTATAGTGTAATAAAGACGTGAACGACCCCCAAACAAGCAACGCTTATCTGTCGATCTAGCGGACATCTGTATTCGACAGTATACTAATGCAATTAATAGTGCGTCGTGGGGTGGTCCGATGTGTTGTGGAATTGGGTGCTGATAGACTGATAAGTGATTGGTTGAAGGCGGGTTTGACAATTTTGAAGATTTGTTTCCAAAATGTTTCGATTGCTCGATCGTTTGGATATGGAACTTTAGCGATGCGTTACTGTTATGTTTTGTGGAAAATAAGTTGATGTGACAGATAAAACTATCTTTCTTCTCAGCTTTTTATAACAAACTATTACTTTTATTTGTATCTCTATGATGCCATTCCCGTAAATCAAAATGGTTTCACTGTTTAAATAAGAGTCTTAATTTTTCGTTTTACCAGAATTAGTGGTTAAACTCATTATTATTCGTACTTGTATCATTGGAACTGTCTAGAATGAACGGAGAATATTTAATATCTCCTTTCGATAAATAAAGCGAAAAACACTATAAATCAAAAATGACTTCAGCATTGGAAACTGTTAAATAATAACTTCTCTAACTTTTACGATACAAAGACAATTGGACGGTGTTATAAAACTTTAAATGTCCACTCCGAAAGTATGCATGCCGTGAACTTTTCACAACCCCGGCTAGAACATTTATATAAAAATAGATACTGGGTTACGATACACGGCGGGCGCAGATTAATTCGTCTCATTTTTCACCCGCTCGCGAGCCGTCACCGTATAAATGCTTCGAGTGTCTTTTTTCGTACAACAGGAGGGAATTACGACATTAATCAGCCGAAATGAACCTTTTAGCGAAACGTCAAAAGGTTTAAGAAGATCTTTGCGGTAACGAGGCGCGTTTTAACATAATGGAAACAAAAGAAAGTTTGCTCCGCTATCCGGACATCACGTGTTTCGCCTCCGACGATGGCGATGGAGCGCCAGTCGCTTTCTCTCTGATAAGCGGACGATCTTTTGTTTGGTCCCTACATTAATTCGACGCTGTGATGCAACCTCGGTTAGTTAAATTGATTGTAAGAGCCCATTTACTTTTTGTTGCTTCAAGCGTTATCAGTAGGTAATGCGTCAACTTTTAAAACGTCCTTTGTCGTAGCGAATGAAGCGAATAAACAGAAAGATAGCGTGCAAATAAATTCAAATTTCCGTTGGTATTGACCGAATGTGACGTCGATTCGAATTCCGGGTGTTCGTCCAAGGGTGGTGGGTCAGCCGTCCGGGCCAGCCGTTCGCCGTCCGAGTGCACATTTCCGCTTGATTGGAGGACGTGCGAGCAGCCCGGACACCTGCACCATCTGCACCAGATGGTACAGACTTTTCAGCGCGCTTTGTTTTCGTATAGATACGGTACGCTAGACGACGACCCGACGAAGTTTTATCGTGGAAATCGGAACGATGCGGGCACTACTGTTTGACTTCCCGACAGACGGCGGCAGCGGTGCAATTCTATCTCCGATATAGGTATTACCTACGTAATACCTATATCGCACATAGAATTGCACCGCTTATCTTATCAGGAGAAATAAAAATTCGTGTACTTAGGGACACGAATTTTTATTTTATTATTATTTTTAATTCGGTTCCGTCTGAGACTCATTTTATATACCTACGAGTAAAATGCGCCCTTGAAATAGTGTTTAGGTAACTAGAGTAAAGAAAATGTAACGTTAACACCAACTACGAAAAGCTAATTTAATGTTAGCAATATTTTTCAGAAACTCCTATTCGCTCCTATATTTTATGAGGCAAGAAATGGGAAAGATAATTAGCTAGCTGTGTGTGTGTGTATATGGGTTATTTGTGACTTGTTTGTATTCAGACATTATTTTATAGGTTAAATTGTTAATAAAGGTCATCCAAAGGATCATGAAATTATGCTCCAAACACATCTTGAGTTATTTTGTTAACCTTTCGAGTACCATTTCATGGATTACGTAGGTTGTGCAGACTGATCTTTAGATCTTTAATGAATATTTAATGCTTGGATGAATTTGATCCGGGACTTAAGGTACGAGCTCCAAATAGGGAGATGAAAGTAAAACATCAAGTGCGTGTACCTAATGCTTATTGGTATTAACTACAGAGATTTCCGATAATTTACGTTTGACAACTAAGCTTGGGTGTTAAGCCAAATTGAAATGTCTTCTCGTATCAATAAAGCCGAATGTTTCACAATCACTTCAATATAAACCTACGTCAATGTTTAAAGTCACTAGATGTAGGTATATTGAACTTTATTACTAGTGTAGGTAACAAGATATTTTTTACTCACAATTTCGTACACTACAAAAAGACGATAAGCGGACCGTTAACGTGTTTATCAAGTCAAAAAAAAAAAAAATATGTTATTGAATCATGTACGCCATCAATAAATAGAGACTAGAGAATATAACTTATTTAATTTTTGTCATTGATTGGTGTACACCAATTAATAATTGTTTAATTTGATTGTTTCAGAATAACCCGCTACAATTCATCAACATCCCGAGCCCATGTTTTCAAGCAGCGAACATTTATAACATTCAGCTCTGTACCTACACTTAGGTAAGACATTTCTGTCTCTCTTTTAAAAACTTCCTTCTAACCTTACATGGGAAGATACCCCCTATTCCGGATTTCGATATGATGATATTAGTTTTAATAATATTCGGAATTAAGTTTTTCGTATTTACGTATTTCCAAAGTTTCATGCTAGTTGGGGTACATAATTGTTTGGTAGAGTTTCATTATTTGATCTTATTCTGTGTTGTTCTGTTCGAATAGAGCTGATAAGGTAATATGTAGCTATATTTTAAACGAAGAACATTGCTGAAAGGCCTTCGTCTTTATTGGTGTACATTTTTAATAAGTTCATAGGTTTCAAAGTTAGAAAAGTATATATACCTAATAGTAATTTTGAAATTTTCTAACTTATGAACATTTGAATTATTAAAGACTAATTCTTGAATTTAGCGGATGATTTTCTAAAATCTGATTTTAATTACGTCTGGCTGGCACGCTAGAACATTTTCCATTAGTGCTCATGTGAATAAAAACATTTTTCTTTACTGCATTGGAATTTCTACATAGAGCGCTTCAAAAAGTTTTGATTGTCATCTGCTTGATAGGTAATACGTACACGCATTACATCACTGGATTTTACAAATAACTCACATATAACTTTTTTAATATAAAATTCATAAAGATTTGAATGGTTTAGTAGTTAGGTAACTATGTAGTCTAAAACGATAAAGCCTTTTAAAACGTCAATCATCTAAGTCTCAACATTATCTAAAAAGTCAAAAACATATTTTTTAAATTCATCTACGTCAAATAGGTCGTAGTACAAAAGGTTTGTTCAAAACAACAAGCGCTACATAGTAAACCACGAAGAATAAAGCGCTTCAAGAAACATTTCCTAGCTTGTTCAGTTTAGCATCATAACGCCATCAAATCGCGAAGAAAGGGGGGTAATTTGTATCTTTTTTTCAATAAAACAACACCTGTGCACCGCCATTTGTACAGTGTTCTAAGCCGTAAGCTTTGTAAATGTTCCACATTTGTAGCGAGATTGAAAAACTGTTGCAAACGCGACAGCTCACACTCTTTATTGCTTCGCTAAACTTTCTATCGCGTAAGACTTGTTTTTGTTTTTCTCGAAGTAAATTAAACATTCCGTTTTTAAATTTTTTGTTAAAGCATACGAATTTAAAAAAAAGTTATGAACTGTGATCATTAAGGAATACTGGAATAGCTATGTTTTTTAAATGTTATTCTTTTTTAGCACATGTTAGTAGAGTTTATTCATCATCTTTATCAGCATAAACGTCATAAAATATTAAATTGTTTTTCAAGTAAGTAATTATGATATTTAAATTCTCTAGTCGCTCCATAAACGGTTTTGAAAAAAGGCTTGAATAATAAAAACCGTCCAAGCGCGAACAGACTTGCGCAGTAAAGTGTTTCGTTGTTTTCGTAAAACTTAGAATATTTTGTTTCTTTTATTAAACGTAAATATCTCAAGCGATTAAACCTATAAAATTATTGGTACAGACGCCAACACATCAACCTATCTAAAACTGTCAAATTTCTTCAATACATTTTCAACCATATTATTAAGGCATAAAGTTCAAAGTCTATTAAGGAAATTTGAAAGTTTGTGGTAGGTTGATGTGCAGGCGTGTGTACAATATAATAATCATTTAGGTATGAACCGAAAAGTATAAAATATTATTTTTATTATTATTATAATTATCAACCATACTGTCCCACTCCTGGGCATAGGCCTCCCCACACTTTTATATGTCCATCAAGAATTCCTAATTCTTAAAAGAAAAACAATACTCATTACTTTTACAATTCACAGCCTAAATTTTGTTAGTATTAACGGTATCATGCGATGAGCTTTAGCTTTAGCTTTCGATTTAGCTATTAGCTTTATATTATATATATTATATTTATTATTTTGCGATTTAGCTTTCTATCATCAATAGATTCCGAATATGATTGTGAAATACACAAAACTAAAAACAATTCTGGCTTACAACGAAACCCTAAAAAAGTGCCGCTCTCATCAAATTAGCTCCGCAGACAACTGTCATCTGCATAACTCAGTATGTAGATAGTCTGTATGGCCGCTCGTTTTGGGGAAAAGAGAAATGACCAATCATTTTTCAATGACGTCCCCTTTCGGACGGATTTAAAGCGGGGATATGGCGTGTGCCTACAATGTGTCAATCATGTGAACGACAGCCCTCGAGTGATCCAGACGTATTTATTTTTTTGATGAATCATGAGCGTAGGTGTTTTTGTTTTTATGTGAAGTTAATCGGCTTAAACCGCGATTTTTCTAAAGTTAACTATTTCAAAAAGTACACTCATGTCCGTTTTTATCAATGACCCCTAAGTTTTAGAAGCCATGTTAGTTAAATCAGTTGCCGGAGTAAAACCGTTTAAGATATTTTCGTTTGGAGAAAAACTAACTATTATGACATTGAGTGCTCATGGAAGACTCCGGTGGCAAAGGAAGCCGGAGAACCTACCACAAAAAAGAATGATCGATCATGATTTTATCGTCACTAATTGCAATATATTTTTGGACATACTACTCGAAAAAACACGCATCACCATTGCGCCTTGGTGACAGATATCGGTGTTCGATGTGTCGAATGTCGCAGTAGATCCCCATGAGCTTAAAAGTGGATGAGCCACCTAATGGGCTTCATTAATTAAGAATGAAATAACCATCTCAAAAAGGTTTTAAAGTTATGAAAAATACACTACGCAGAAATAAAATGTTGACGAATTTTGTAATTATCATAATGGACGTGAATGCTTTTATAACTTATTAACTTAGTGTTGTGTTCTAATTATTTTAAGCTAAGTAAAGTAAAATATTTTGGGTTGGGAATGTTCTTTGTTGAAAACTAAATGTCCCTTTTATTGTTTTTAACTTTCTCTAATTGACCACACGCTCCATTATTTTTATTCTAGCATGTCTAGAGGATTTCATGTTTTATTACATATTAATTACTTGACGTCAATTACAGGGACTGTTATCACATCGGATAGAACTTAAATTAAAAAAGATTATATTTATTATTTTTCAAAAACTCGTTCCAATCCATAATGTTAATGAATTAGTAAATATCCTATAACTGTCCCACTGCTGGGCAAAGGCCTCTATTATTGAAATAATTAATATTCATCACTACAATTGGTGGGTATTGGCTTAATCACCACGTTTGCCAAATGCGGGTTGGTGATCACAAACCGGGGATATGCATCACAAAAATACCGAAATACACTTTACCCGACCTGGGAATTGAACCTGGGACCTTCGGGTATCGGGCCGAGCGCTCTGCCACGGAGGCGTGCTGCTAATAAGGATTAATTTTTCTTTAATGTCGAGATATTATTGGCCTTTTGTGTTGCTTCTTAAAAGATTTTAAAGACATTAACTTTACGTCAACTAACAATTTATTAATACCTGGAAGATTAAATAATAACCAACCTCCCAGCACTGCGGTTACACCAATCAAGTAACGACGCGAAAACACAGTGGTAAGGTACCGTGTAAATATCCCTTCCCGTTTCATTACCATACAAATTTTCTCTGGCCCATTATGTTGCAATTTGATGCGATCCGCCATTAGACTATCAATTCAATATGATTATTGAGTCATTTAGCACTGTGACATTATCTTATTAGATAGATCCACCATTTAGTACCGCTATAGTCCTATATTTATATAAGCTTTCATAGGACTTGATATGATGTTTGAGCATAAAGAAATTGTAATCATATTAATATCCATTTTTACCAGTAGGTACCCCGATCTTAAGCTTTTCGGATCTAGCTTACATATTAGATACAACAAATGTATATAAATAAAATAATTTTACTTGATACAAACCACCAGCAGAATGTAGATTGTCAAAAATATATGTTACTATTATGTACCGTAATTATTCTTGTATGATCACAGTTATATGATATTCTAATGGTATTAAACCCCTTTCCCTGACTAAGTGTGTCCTCCAATGTGCGGGTGACAGACCGGCAAATAGGCAGATCAGAAGCAATGAATATTTATTGGGCGGTGAAATTTATAATTTGGGTATAGCATGTGCTTGTTAGTCCCTGGAAACTAGCAGTTATAGGGTTATGATTATTGCCAATTATATTACACACTTGGGGTAGGGATCTGCCTAATGTCAAGGGACTTTTGTGGGTTAGGCAGGCGATTTATTTTGACTTGACTAAGTTTTTTATGTCCTCTTTATGGGACAAAGGGTGTCTACATGTCTACCGACATTCATCGTCTTGGTCTGGAGCTTCGTGCTTCATTTCCCTGTACGTTTTCCCTACGCTCTTCTCTGCCAGTATGGTATTCTCTGCCCAGGTTGGCCGAGGACGAACACGTTTTCTTTATCATAAATGATTCTAATCTAATTTTAATCTGGAGCGTGTGGCCAATCAGAATCTACCTGCAGCGCTTGATCTGCTGTTCGATCGGATCGTGGTAGGGATACAGCTGATCGTTAAAGATTTTCTCAGACCAGTAAATACCGAGAAAGTAGGCTATGGTTAACGAAGACCTAGATTTGGTGTGATATGTACTTTAATATGTTCGACGTTTCGCACCCATATGCGGTGCTACTCGCTTTATTTCAAGCAATATAAAAAACAGGTTTAGCATCCTTAAATGGTATTTAAAAATTGGAATAATCGGTAAACTGTATTTTATCATATAAAAAACTTCAAGGATATTAGCATCACATCGTTCTAATTCTCCAGAATGCGGGATAACTCCAACATGACGTAACAGTACTCGCGAGCGATAAATTTTTATGGGTGGCTCCAAGAACCGTTTATCGTAATTGGTGCAGCGGCTAGGTCGAACAGGGCTCAGATAGTACGATAGGTGGGGCTACTAGCCTGTCTGGGCTGTTCCGATTCCCCGATAGGCCTATGCGGGCTCTTAAAGTGATCCTCCGATAGCCGCACAGATATTATGTTCGAACATCGACATGGTTTTGTGAGAGCTATTCAAAGGTGGTTATCCGAAAGTGGGTCAGCCGGTATATCTGGATGGAGTGCCCCGTAATACGTAACCCCTAGCGCTTGTGGTATCCGCTTTGTTTCCCGTTTAGCTTTACGGCAACACCTATTTTGAGTAAGCGCTTTTGTTAGCAGTTAATCTAGAAATCTGTATTGATATTCCGAACAAAGGACTTTAAAAATATGGCGTAGGTTAATATTGCACAGTTATTTTTGGAAAGATTGGAAAATTCAAATTGGATTTTCTATGTTCATACTAGAAAAATCTTTGCGTTTTAAGGGTAAACAATACTAATCAATACTATTTACGAGTAGATTATGCTATTGATTATGTGGGAAGGCATTAGTCCAGCTGTGGGAAGTATTTATATACTTATATACTCATTAACAGTTCTATAACAAACTGTTTTCTTATAACGATTAAATTCAAATGTAAGATTTAATTACCTTGATTATTATTATATTGAAAAATGTAATTAGTTCGTTTATTAACAATTTAAGCATTTAGCATTAAACAATATTGTTCTGCCATTCCGAACGCTATCCAGATAACAATAAATCGAGAGTAGCAAAACTAAAAGCAACAACGCTTTGCTGTTGAAAGAATAATAATCGTAAAAATGTTCAGCGGCAAAAAACGAAATTGAGGGCCGCAGAATAGCTGTTACGTAGTAAAGCATTTCGGGCAGCTCGTGTTTTAGGAATGACCCGTCAAAACGAATGGCCGCCGAAAAATTCGATGAAATATAAACAAAGGCTTGTAGTGCCGCAGTTTCACCACGTAAAAAGCTACCGGTCGCGATCTAGTCAGGCGACTGAATAACCGATAAGGGCTGGAATGTATTACTTACGGTTCATTTTCAACACCCTCATTCATTTTACATACATAACATTAGTTGAGGGACGACCAATTTTAATTTGTGTACACTATTAATTTTCTTAGGTCTTCCGTGTCTTTGACTTTATCGTTAAAATCTGTAATACAAGCTGTAATACTGCTGTAATACAAGTAAATGTTCGGCATTGATCATAAGAACTACATAGAAACTAGAACCACTGTTGGTAGACGGCAGCAAGGTAAGTTTCTTTGTGTCTATGAAAGAGAATTTCTCAATTACAACCGGTCGCTACGCTATGTGGTCAGGTTGCTCGCGAACTCATTTCGGCAGGCGGATAAGTACGGCAGTAATCTGTGGTAGGGTTCGTGTAAATGCAAATCATCCTATAAAGCCATGCCGCCCGACCCCCCCTTAATGAAGAGCCACATCTCGGACGTAGTAGGCTCGTCATCTCAACAGCGGTTGCTGTGGCTTGTCGACTGCCACCGGCCGAGATTAGATTCGCCCCTAAATTGCTTTGCTTTTGTGCTGGCTCAAGAATTTTGCTACTGCAACTGCGTGTATAACGAGAATTAGAACACGGTTATCTACTTGTGGACAAACGCTTGCCGGAATTTGTTTTGTAACTTCAATATAAGTATAAAATATCTGGCTTATTAAAAAAATGCTACCAAAACGTGTTAGAAAATCTTTTATTCTTTAGTAGGATATAAAATAATGATTTCAATGTTGCAAGTAATTGTACTTAAGATGATTAAATTTACTAGTTCCATCTCCTCCTAATGACCTTATTAGATGTGATTAACGTGAAGTAAACTTAGTAAACGTTCTAAAGTATAGAGTCGTCAGTGATCTACAGCTATCAAATAATCTATTAAATATTAAAGTATACTATTCTTCATCATCTTCCTATCCTTCCCTATGGAAGAAGGCTCGTCCCCAGCAGTGGGGACATAAAATGAGCTGGTGATATTGATGATGATTTTTCAACAGATAAATAATATTTTTGGAGAATCCTAAATTGAAATGTAAATTACAATTAAACTATTAGCATTTGTAATGTCAATCATCGATATTACTGTATCAGTAAAGATTGAATGGTTGTCTATAGATTTAATGCGAGTACAATATATTGTTCAATATGATGTACAGGAAACACAACATCGGCCGCAACCTAATTATTTGACAGTGATCTACAACGCCGCTCAAACAAAACATTATTCGTGCTCGCACCAAGTTCTATAGATAAAACTCAACGTTTCGGTAATGTAGATATTCTCTGAGCTCCAATAGTAATTAGGTCGAGCCCGTAACTATCATTGCCAATTATCTTAACGATTACGTTTGTTATAATTACTCGAATAATAGCTTCGGCACACAGCTGCATAGACCTTGATTACCGGCAATAAGTTGGTTACCGTAGCTCTATAATATTTCATGTGCGCTCGTTCTACTGAATCCTATTTGGGCTCATTTTTGATTGAAGATTTGCTTACATTGATTGAATTTCATATCGCTTATGTTTGTGGTGCCTATCATTAATATTACACTTAAACACTTCATCTTGATCACGTAACTATAATCTTATGCGAGTTCGGATCATATCAGATCTAGAGATCAGCTGTTGCGAAACTGTTTAGTTTTTTATGATCGTCACACGCATGTATCAATCATACTCATAATTAATTTATCATGCATGTACAGATGACTGCACATCAACCTACCCAAAACTGTCAAATTTCTTCAATACATTTTCAACCATACAACTTAGTAAAACAGTTCAAAGTCTATTGAGGAAATTTGACAGTTTGTGGTAGGCGTGTGTACTTACAATTTATTTTATTATTAAAGTAGTAAGTATTATTAAACATAATATTATTCACTGTTTAGTTTAGTTATTGTTTCTGCGTATTTGTTTGTTTGTTCTCTTTCAGTGTTAATTTTGCTCTCAGTAGGTATACGAAGTGGAGTCACATGAAAATTAAATGACGTAGCGCACACTTACATTTCTCGAGCTACGAAGTAACCAGAACTAAACATATATGTGTAACGCATAAACAATTTACGAACTACGTTATGTCAAGTCAAAATATATAATGGGGCTTCGGTAGCTCAGCGGTCAGAGCATTGGACCGGTTATCCAAAGATCGTGGGTTCGATTCCCACTCGAACTTCCTGAGGCTGTTTGAATGGTAAAATTTTATCTTGTAATTGTAATTGGCAAATAATAAAAATAGTGCTTAGTTATATATGAATTTTAGATTAAATGATGATAATGTAACCATTAAAATATTTTATTCAATTGATATATCGAATTGAATACTTCTAAGCTATAGTACAGCTTCGGTCCACTTAAAACAATTACGTTTGAGGCATTACTCACCACTCACAATCTTTGTCAACTACTTTTTTAATTATATGTAGGCAAACGAAAATAGTAAGTTTCCGTGAAACGCGGAAAAACAGTTTGTTTATAACAAAACACGAAAGTTTCAAACTGAACAAAATTCGTATTTCACAAGCTGCTAAAACTAATGTTCGACTCATGCTCATAGAGTAAGCAGTCGTTTGTTTCACATTTTAATTACCTGCATAGAGCTTTAAAACTTGACACTCGCAGAAGTCTGCCACCGAATTTAGTCAATGTGTTGTACAAGGAACAAAATTTTACGCACAGCTTAAGCAGTGAACTTGTTTGAGTTGGGAACCGGTCTTGAATATGTCATTAGCGAATTTCGACGTTACCAATCAGCGGGCTCGCGGGATACGAACAAAGGGGCTCCTTTAACAATTGTTTGTAGGGTTGCCAGTGGAAAATTAAATGCAAATAAATCTTCCTTTTGAGACTTTAGTTCTTTTTGTTACAACTAGTATACAGTATGTAGATAGCGGGAAAATGTGTAATAATCAGAGTGAATAAATTAAACGAAAGTAGAGAGTAGTAAGCTTTTTAAATTAAAATTTAATATTAACAGTGCAGCTGGATGTCACAGCGTCTAATGCGTTCGGTTTGCGATCTTGCAAATTAAGCAGCTTTTGCAACAATTATCACAATGCTGATCAACGGATATGTAACAAAAAAATTTTATTATATTATTTAAGGGGTAAGCACACTTCAAGCTCCTTTCGTCTTTGGAAGGCGCGTTCATACGTTGCTTGTTAAGTTTATGGTACCAGTTGTTGTCATAAGATAGCAGCCAATAAAACCCACCAACCATAGTCCAAACATATAGATTTGTGCCACCAACTCATATTTGGCCAGTATGACCGATTTTCCTTTAAAATTTTGTTAATATAATTATCGAACATGTCTACACAATACATGCTGTGTTCACTTTAATAAGAATGGACGTTATCTCTATTTTTTTCTTAGTATGTAATTTGTTAACTAGGCTACGTTAGATTTAATTTGTGAACCGAAATAAATAATTAAAAAAAAAAATAGGATAAGACTAGCCCAGCCCAGCGGCGGGATGATCATTGGCTAATTCTGATCAACATAGACCAATGAATGTATGTAAAAGGATAATTATATACCTACATAAGAAACAGTCCACGTCCGGACGTCGTCAGCCCTGTCCGCAGGTGAAACAATACGGACGCGTGGGGTGACTACGCGTCGAATTACAAATACGTCGACTTGACGCGAATCCAAATAGGGCGGGGCGTCTCTGTACCGCTGAACCGCACGGTGTGTCGTTTCTTTGTGGCGTTTTGTGTTACGCTCCGTGTGTTTTCGACGGTTCAGTTTAGCGATTTGTGATTCCGAATCGCTAAACTGTTAAGTTATTTAGCGACTGTCATTTGTTTTGACTAATCTTTTACGCTTTTGTTTTGTTTGGTTGTAACTTTGAGCGTTCTATGAAATTTTTAGAAGACACCAATTACATATGAATAGTAATTTTTTCTGATAGATGGAGTATTTAAAAATATAATTTTACAATTGGCTTATTTTTCGAAATTGAAATGAAACAACGTTTACGGATCTACTCGCGTTTATTTTACACATTACTTTTAATCCTGACGTTTCGAACCCTTTGCAGGGTTTGTGGTCACAGAGAGACTGAGGAGTTGGTCGTCTTATAATTAGTATGTAGCTTGTATACCCTCATTTAAATTTAATCAGGTGCGTTCCGTTTAACGCAGAAAGAGCTTACAGTATCTTTTGGTCTATCAGTATGGTGTTGGGGCTGGGATTTAATATCTTGTATGATGGGATCCCAGGCTGGTGGTAGATTCCAACCATCTTCTCTATTGAAAATAGGATGTTTTTTTTAATTTCAATAGCCTCGCGTATTATCATAGGGATGAATCGTTGTTCTCTAGCGAGTATTTGTGGTTTATCAAATTTGATGTAATGGTTGGGCCCCTCTAGGGAATGTTCGCATACTGCAGATTTATTTTCGCGCCTATACTTGACGTCGGCTATATGTTCTTTAACGAGGTTTCCTACACTTCTCTTTGTTTGCCCGATGTAAGAGAGCCCACAGTCGCAGTCCAGTTTGTACACGCCTGCATCTTGAAGGGGTATGTTGCATTTGACAGGTCGTAAAAATTGATTGTTCTTCTTTGGCAGCTTAAAGTAAGTGTTGATTCAAGCTCGCTTTAAGATATGTCCAATCTTGTCAGTGACACGATTCATATATGGAAATGCAGCAGGTTGGCGCTCGACTGTTGTTGGTTTATTGCGTTTTCTGTGACGAAGCCGTGATACTTTCAGTTTATTATCCTGTAGTACGTGCTTGACATGCTGAAGTTCAGCAGCCAGGTGTTGGGTATCACAGATGCCACGTGCTCTCCGAAACAAAGATTTCCCTACAGTAGCCAACTGTCTAGGATGGTGGTGAAAATCACCATTGAGGTACTTATCTGTATAGGCTACTTTACGATTCACAGTGTGACTCAAACTATGGTCCGGATACCTGATGGTTAAAGTACCTATCCAAGAAAGCTAGCTTACTATCTGCCTCTAACTCCATTGTGAAT
The DNA here is from genome assembly GCA_949315975.1 of Eudonia truncicolella. Lineage (NCBI taxonomy): Eukaryota > Metazoa > Arthropoda > Insecta > Lepidoptera > Crambidae > Eudonia > Eudonia truncicolella. The sequence goes on from OX438826.1 coordinate 12,201,431, forward strand.
TGTATTTTTGGATGTATGGACTGTTTTTTTTTAATTCTAACACCTCCAACAGATTCGGAGCATATTTTCAACTATATTTTATCTTTCATACCAGTTCTCACTTTTATGCCTCTCGTACTTTCATTCTTCATACATCTTCATACATCTTCTTTTATACTTTTGCGGGTGGGATGCCCGTCTAGGCTTAAGTTCCTATTCTATCCTACCCTTTATCTTTATTTATTAAATCCTCTTTTGGGAACAAAGAAGGGGTACACAATTTTTTATTTTACAAACTTCTTCTTCTTCTTCTTCTTATACACATTTACATTTAGATACTTCTTTTTCTCTATACAGTTTTGCTTATTATTTATTTATACTAATTTACTACTGTTTTATTTGCTGCCACTTTCACTATAATAACTATTATAGGCGAAACAAAAACTTACTAATCCTTATTTCTATTTATTGCTAGTTTACAAATTTTTATACAGTACTCCACAAAGTATCTTACTTTATACTTACACGAAACAAGTTCGTGCTAGTTATCTTCCTGTAATATTATTCCGAACTTCTGTTCCAGGGTATACCTCAACATTAAGATGATCTAGAAAAACAGATACTTTATCAGTTGGTAGGATAGTAAAAGTATCATCTACGTACCGCTTGTAGAACCTAGAGGTTACCGGTGCTGTGGTCAAAGCTCTCTTCTCAAAGTCTTCCCTTACGATATAGGCGACGACGGGCGAAACAAATTTTCTATTTAAATTTTTCGAATTTGTTATAATTGAACCTTTATACATATTTTTAAAAGTTTATTTACCAATGAACAAAATCACCTATGAATCAAAAATAAACACAACACAAACGCGGAGTGGCATAACGTGACCATTGTTACTAAAACTGTAAGGTACGATTCAGATTACACGGTCGAAATCGAAACTCGGGTTCCCATCGCAATATAGTAGACATCAAAACACGGCTGTCTGTCTATTAGTCTCCCACGATCCACCTACTTCAGTGGCTTGCCGTTATACGACAGTCTTATCCGATACATTACCCAATGAGGATGGTGTCAAGTTGCAGCATGCTATTCAAAATCTGATGTACGGCCAGTAGACCATGCAACCGCAGCCCAAAAGTGATCGCCGTCAAGATGGTGTCATCGCTTTTTATTGCTCGAGATAATATCGTGTCACTTCAATTTGAATATTAAATCCAGTATTCAATCTAGCTGAAGATAATCAACACTTGTACATTCCACTCATTTGTGGGCCATTCAATACTCTTTATCAGTGTCAATAAGATGGCTCAATATTTATTTCATTTCAATAACATCTTATTGGTAAATGACTCCCCTCTACTTGACGTTAAGCAAAAGCAGAGTCCGAGAGAGAGAGAGAGAGATGTAAAAAGACAAGCTAGTGGAGCAGGATTGTGCCTTACTTAACATCCTCACCTTGCCGACCCGCATGTCGTTTTTTATTTATAAGAAAACATTAACTAATATTATTAAAGATAAAATAATGGTTCAGTTATCTAGGCTGTTTTAAAAGTATTTGCCCGTATCAGAAGGTCCCGCTTTTCCGTAGCTTTAACTTTCTCAATACATTGATTCCGAATCAACATAAAAGTATGTTTCTTTGTACTCCACCATCTAAAAATTGAATCCACTTGCGGCCAAAAGCCACAAACAGTTCCGTCCAACACCAAATAATATATAGATTGGACGTATACCAAAAGTTCTCACCGTTTCGCCTCGCTGCCTACGAATGTAGTCTATCCCGACTACCATCGCATCGGTAATTATTTTTCTCGTGAACCAATACAACAATTACGAGATTCGTCACGACCACAGAATGATCTAGCCCTATATATTAGAGGCAGTAAAAACGGTTGGATGTTTTTTAATTGGTTGAATCATTAGATGTTTTGACGCACCTCTGCGGGGGAATAGAAACTAAACTATTTTTGAGTGAGCGCGTCCAGTGATTAGCAATATCGTTGGGAAAAAATGGAATGGCGTTTCGTGTTTTTTGTAGGTTTGTGTGAAGTCGTTACAGATTACGGACGGCTCATTGAAAGCAGTTTGTTCAAACATGCGAAGACATAATCGTTATTGCAATTAATAGAAATGTATGTTTCTGTGGTTCATGTTACAAAGACTTAAAAGCCATTTCATATTTCGGTGTCCTATAAAAACTTAAAAGTTCTAAGCTCTTTCAAACTACTAAGCCAACTGTCAGTGCTCAGGCGATAGTTTCTTTAGACTACTCATTAGTCTTAAAAGATCTTGAAAGTTAATAGAAAAAAAAAGTTTGTACATCTGATTTTATGCGATTTGTAACTTTTCATAATGGACTTTAAATCATATAACTATGTTATGTTAAGTTAAATTTGTATGAAATATGAAATGGCTTAAACTATTATCTTAAAAATGAGACACGATCTTCATCGGTATCAAAGTTTTTAGTGGCACAACCTGTATTAATTAAAAGTACTAGCAACTTACAAACTTTACAGGAGAAGTGAAGGGTATGGATATTATGTTAATTTGTTGACTCGTGTTGCCAAAATTAGTATTCCAGGTTTTCTTTGAGCGTAGCGTATTTCAAAGATCAAATGTAATGTTATGCTTAAAGTAAATATTAAGGAACTTAAAGTCATTCCTTGCTGTTGATTTATATAATTATAAGCCTTATTCTGAAAGTTAAACTAAATAATTATTATGAAATGTTAATGACCTACTTAAAAACTTTAAATTCGTAATAGATACAATTATAGCCTCAAATAATGCATTCGGTTTATAAAAGGTGGTTGTATTCCTGAAATTAAGTTACGCTTGGCAAATATAGAATAATAAATAAATTACTATCAAGTAGGGTTGCTGTAGAAGCATGTTCATATTTTTTTTTACTTTCTTCAACTACTATATTTTTATAGGTACCTAGTAAGTTAACGGTGATCAAATATATTTTGATAATCAAATCACTTTAAAAAAAGGTTCCTGTTTATAAAGCAAACTAACGCTTATCAAATGCTAATAATGAAATTGCTTTCAAACATCAAACTCGTTTTGAGAGGAAGCAGATGTCACTGCGCAGCTTGTTTACAAGGCATAGTTACAACACAACCGTAGTTAACGGTGCCACAGCATGTAATCTTGCTATAGTATATCGCAAGAAATGGTGACAGTTTCCGCACAAAACGCATTATTTAAATTTAATTGGGAAATTAAAATAAAAAATGAACGGATATCGACGTTTAAAAAAAAATAAAAAAGATAGGTAGGTGATTTTTACATTTTAATAGAATAAATAACTGTCTGTTCTGCTTGTGTACGTTTATGATAAGACATAATAATTTAAAATTAAATTAAAGCATTAAAAATTTGAAAAAGACAAAAATATTCCGTCTCCCATGACATACCGGGTCAGGTGCACTACTAACTATGCTATCGTGGCTCTATCCAACTCGCCGAAGGTAATCAACACTATCTACTCTTACTTTTTAAGCCAAAGGAGCCCTATTCAATATCGACAACTACGTCATCAACATTACCATAATCATTCGAAATATTTATTTTCGTTTAAAAATGTATCCTAAATATTAGTAAACTAAAACAATAAATTTGTTTAGTCGCCCATCCCTACAAACGTCATTACGAAAGTCGCTCCTACAAATTTAAACTTTAATAATTACGCTATACTGTACAAAACAATTGCATTATGACTTTGCGATATAAGTGTCGTAAGCGACACGGTAACAGGGACGCACATCAATGGAATGCCTTCATAGAATTCGTAGCAAAAACTTACATACTAGAGGAGCTTTGAGAAAACGTTGCGTGAAATTGAATGGAATCCATTTGACGATACACACACAAGCGTTGTCAGTTCATCTGTAGAATCTGCGGTGTAGTAGCGACGCCTGCACGTCAACCTATCCAACACTGTCAAATTTCCTCAATACAAATGTATGAAAATTCAACCAAATTTTAAAGTTCAAAGAATATTGAGGAAATTTGACAGTTTGTGGTAGGTTGATGTGCAGGCGTGTGTACATGATGTTCATGTATCGCATTACTAAGTGGTTATTGAATAGGTAAATTTTAATAATTAACTAAAGAAAAAAAAAATATCTAAGAAAGCTTACTCTAAGAAGCTATTTCAAGTAGTCATGTTCTACGTACCAGCACAGAATACGTAAAGTTACCAGTTGGGAATGCAAAATTTAAAACGTCCGTACAAAGTACTTAATTTCAATTAATAGTTTCATTTCTAAGTTCCATGAATACCTACATTACCGTTTAGACACGGGAAGCTTAAAATATTTAACGCTTTGTATTGAAGTACTTACATTTAAGTGCAGACGTCAGAGCTCGCTAGCTCCGCTAATGAGATGCCTACGTAATGAAATGAGAATTAATAAAATATTTTAATAAACACGCTGGCGCAGCGGCTAATACGTTTGGGTGGCGATCGTAAAAGTTAAGCAACTTTCCCAATGACGGGTAAATGGATGGGTGACCAAAGTAAAAAAACTATCTAGAACTTCTCTATGCCTTGGAAGGCAAGTTTAACTGTTAGAAGCGTCGTTGTTAGGTGGCAGTCGTTAACATCAACTAACCTAAGTAAAATTTAAACACTGAAAAAAGACGACAAAAACTTCTAAGATTGATGAAGCAATGTTGACTAAAAAACATAAGCATCAAGCACTGAAAAATTTCGACGGGTGAAAGCCAGACCTCGGTAGCCAAGTGGTTAAGGCAGCCGCCCGGAATGCGGAAGGTGCGTGGTTCGATTCCCGCCTGAGGTTGTCGTCTTTTTTCAGTGTTTAAATTTTACTTAAGTATATTTAAGCGTTAATAAAACGCTAAAATATATAAAAAAAAAAAAACACTTATCTATAACGCAGCTTCATCTTAACCGAATGTTCAAATATTTGTAAAAATATTTCTTTCGGATCTCAGAGGTGAAAACTTCTAAGATTGATGAAGCAATGTTGACTAAAAAACATAAGCATCAAGCACTGAAAAATTTCGACGGGTGAAAGCCAGACCTCGGTAGCCAAGTGGTTAAGGCAGCCGCCCGGAATGCGGAAGGTGCGTGGTTCGATTCCCGCCTGAGGTTGTCGTCTTTTTTCAGTGTTTAAATTTTACTTAAGTATATTTAAGCGTTAATAAAACGCTAAAATATATATAAAAAAAAAAAAAACACTTATCAACTAACCTGTGTTGGGCTAGTAGGGTGAGTTATGATCCAGGTGCCTAGTGCAAGTTGTATTTACCGTTCAATTACAAAAACAGAGAATTTGTATTGCATTGAAGTTGCGCCTCCTCAACATAAACGAAGATAATTAAAATTATGACATACAAAATCTTTTTCATAAACATGACCAATTATTAAACAAAAATTGCACTATTTAGGCACTCTGACCTTTCATATCATTGTTCATGAGTAGGCTCATTAGCTAAGAGACGTTTCTAAGCTGATGGTGATGATGATGAAGAGTCATATCATCGTATGATAAAGAAACACTTAGAAGCTTAACAACGTTAGTGTTTCCTTTTCAACAATTAGAACGTGGACAGAAAACAGAATTCGGAAAGCGAGAGCAATCAGCGTTTCGGGAATGTCGAACTAATCGAATCGCCAGGCCCCAGGCCTTTGGCGGCGTAGTTTCCAGGCGTTGATTAATAAACAGCCGATGGCTGTCTAATAGCAGTCTCTGTAAGTGTTTGGAGAATTCGTACCTTTACCTTCCGTTACGTATTGAGTACAAAAATACTAGCCTCATTTTCGAAATCTTATCTGTACTTTTAACCGATACCTGAAGGGAGGAAAGGTTGGCTCCGGTCTTAGTAGGTATTATACCGATCCTAATTTTAGGTGACTCCTAAGCAGTTCCAGGTGACGGATCCTGGAGTAAAACCGTCACCAAACGTAGCTTATGGCATACCTACAATTTGGTGGTCGTCGACGAAAATGAGCATAATACGCTTTTATTGTAAAATATGGACTAAAGTCTAACGAGGTTTTTACTTCGTTAAAGACTGATGCTCTCTTCATCTGCAATTATCGAAAAAATCTGGCAGTATCTGCAAGTATCTGTTCTAAATATAGTTATCAGTTTTATATCAGGCCTAACATAACTTCATATTTTAGAAGAAGAGGGATGGAGATTGGGCCGCTAAAGGAGTTTCTAATTGTACGAGTGTAAATAACAAAACGTCGATGTAATAAGCATTGTCAGCATAGTAATGAGGAGATAGCAAGTTCCTTAGTGTTCAAGAACCTCGTTAAATACGCTTCTGACTTTATAATCCATCAGATGAGATGAATGCTAAGCTAAAAAGCTGTTAATAAAAGTTGCTAAAAAAACAATATTATACAGAAAGCCTTATCCTAGTACCTATTCAAAAAGGTTTTTATCTTCCTACCCACTTCCGAAATGTAACTGCTGAAAGAGTTCACTGCACTTTTGCCGTTGGTGGGGAACGAAATCCTCCTATTCATTCATTCATTCGTAGAACGCATTACCCTTGCGGCGCCGTAGACCTGTCTCGAACCCCGAATATGTTGGCACGGATCTTCGACACTAGCGATATTATTAAAGTGTAAGTAATAGCCTTTATTGTCCCTTTTTCTTCTTCTTCTTCTTTAACCTTAATTTACCCATTGTTGGGTATTAAGAGTAATTCTCTAAGCTTCTGCTGAGCAAATAGCCCTCCATCATTGAACACAAGCCATCGCTACAAATGATGGAGATTAGCTTAATCACCACGTTTGCTTAATGCGAGTTAGTGATCACAAACCCGGGTTATGCATTTAAAAAATTTAAACACTTTTGACCCGACCTGGACATTGAACCAAGGATACTTGTATGTCGGTCAGAGTACTGAGCTACTCATCCACCAAGTCGTATAGATATATCGATAGTTCAAATTTAACTTATTAGCTGTGCTAATAACAACAGAAAGTTCAGGCAATAAAGATAAAATTGGTTTCTAATATTCATCAAGATTCTTGAATGACAAGTTTACGTTATTGAATATCGATAAATGCCAAATTGATTTATTATTTTACCAACTACCCTCTTTAATGCAATGCGCTATAAGAATCGTAACGGGTTGCAAGTTACGCTTCGGATGGTAAGGTAAGCTTTTGTGAGTGTGCGCCCGGCTTTATGCGAGGATCATGCCCGAGTTTTCTATTCCCCTTTAATAAAACCGGGAGAAAGGGATATGCACACATCAAAATGCTAGGCATTAGCTTCGTCATGAGTTTCGCGAGCTACAGTAAAAAGATAAAATAAGTCTCTATTACTTGTTTCGCAGCGCATGAATCTGCCAATATTTTCCTGAAAAAACTACTATTAAAAGTCAGTTTTACTCTTTTAAGACTAATTCTACCATTCTTTTTGAAATGTTTATGTATACAAGCTGAAATAAACAGCGCCCGTACTGCATTTTTTATAATAATATCAATTATTGTAACACCTGGTATATATGAAGTTACATTACACATGAATGAATGCACTCGTACGAGTATTTTTAACAGATATTTGTCAATTATCTGACGTTTTAAAGTGTCCATGAACAAGGAGATTAATAAGAGAGAAAAACTTTTTAGTTATTAAATGACAAGAACATTCAATTATGATCAAAAAATTAAATATGTAATATATGTGTACATAACGTGATTGTATCGAATATAAATAAGTATACCGTAAAACATTTTATTATCAATAAACTAGTGGAACAAGAATAAAAGCGGTCTAAAGCGGTACTCTTTCCATTATCTTTATTGGCAATTCGAACATAAGTGCACAGATTTTTATCTGTCCAAGTTGCCTTCAACACCCTCGCGGGTATCAGAATGAGACAATATATATGGGCCCATTCAACGTAGTCCCGCGTTCAATGCTCAACGAAAACACTATCACTTACATGTTAAGGTCGAGCAGATTTATTTGGCAACTCATTTCCCTAAAACCCACTCCATTTAATAACCTTTAAAGACCCGCTAGATATCTCACACGGAATCCTTGGGATTTTCGTTTGGGCCGCGATCGCGTTCCAATGGCACCGAACTGTCGATAGCGCCTACCCGACGTCTCAACGAGCTATTTCATTATTCAGCCTCACCGACTCCTCTAGAGATTGCCACGATAGGATTGACTAATTTTGCAGTATTCCTTAGACGAGAGCACTCGTCTTCATTTCGGCTAAGACCATTTTGCGGGCTTAGCGAGCGATCCGCGCGATATCACCTACGTAAGCACCTCATTTGCAGCTCCGACGCCACCTCCTTTTAAATAGCGCTCTTAACCTCACAGCCTCACAACTGACTTACATCAAACGTTTTCTTTTTTAAAGAACGACGTGTCAAAACGTCCCCCCTAAACAACAGAATTCAAATGTGTCTCAGTCAAAATATCTTAGGAAGATGATAATTTTGTACTATGACGACATCTTTGAAAAAAGCGGAGTTTTCCAAAATACCGTGTGTACCTTGGTACTAGGGTGTTACACAAATTTTAATGCACCGGCAGGGCTACTCAATAGTATTATAATTTATAAAACTAATAAAAATAAGTGAACATAAGTAAACAAAGTGTATGTTTGTAGCGAAACAGTTTTTTTTTGCTTGCCCCATTGATTTTGAAGCTAAAACTTGTTGCTACTCTCTTTATAGATCCTTATGAAACTAATAAATAGTACATGAAATATCCCTTGGAGGAGGGGGACGGATCTCATACAAAATTGGTCTTCGTTCTTTTATTACACTCTCCATCTAACGCTTTAAAACTAAAGTTGGGGAACTTTTAATAACCGTCAAACAAGTCATGTCAGCAGTTGACCTTTTTTATTTGTATAACAGACGAAGTTTGGAAACGTCTGCGCCGAGCGAGAGTTGCGGTCTAGACTATGGATCCGCAGAACTAACTTCTATTCCTCAGAGCTCTCGGGAGTAATGCCATACTTCATAAAGTAAACTTTGCGCTCACACGTTGCGGTAATAAGGCAAAGGTATAACGTTGATTAGATCAATGGTAATTGTAGTTCGCTCTCTTGATTTAATTTTGTATGGCACTATTAAGTGCTGTTCTGAGTTAATTTTAAATGTTAGTTTACAAAAACACAAATGTTGAAAAAATTTCCACGAGCAGGATTTGAACCTGCGCCCTTCTGACATACCGGGTCAGGTGCTCTTCCAATTGAGCTATCGTGGTTCTAACCAGCCCGCCGAAATTATTCAACACTATTTATCTTTTACTTTGAAAGCCAAAGGCGCCTATTCAATGTCAACAACTACCGTAAATAACATCTGATCATAATATTTTTGTAAATGTTATTTTATTTTTTAATATTAGTTTTTACTAAACGTTATTTTTAACTTAGCAATAATAAATTATAGTTATGAATCACTTAGTAGTACCTTTTTCTGAGACATGAGACAGGCAGACAGTAAATAAATAATAAATAAAATTTCCTACACTCACACTAATTGTCTTCTAGCCCAAGAGAAGCTTCGTTATAAAACTCGTTAAAGTTGCTATACAACGGATGAACATACTTAAAATACTTAAATACATACTATTAATTATACATAAAACACCCAGACCCGAGACAATTTCGAAAAACAATAATTTCTAAATTGACCCGACCGGGGATCGAACCCGGGACCTCAGAGATGGCGACACTATGAAAACCGGTGTACAGACCACTCGACCAAGGAAGTCGTCATTTAATACAACAGCTAAATACACAGTTAATACAACTTTTTCATTACATTTTTCTATCAAGTCTTTGATACCGTAATATTATCACCGAAATTACTCTAGACAATATTTATGCAGCAGCTTTTGCTCGCCTCACACGCGTGAAATTTAGTCTCTCAGAAAAGTCTTTATTGCGTGCCACGGGCACATTAAACTTGACCGAGATTAAAGTCTATACTTTTATCCAGGCTCTTCAATTATTTGAGCACAATGTCACTTTGATTCAATAACCCATTTTAAGGTGAATTAAGACTAAAATATAGACCTGCGACTTTAATATTACAACATCGTAATTATAAAAAATACTGTATACGAATAACATGTCATTATCCAGGGTTTTAGCTTTTTGTTTTCAAGTGCTAATTGCTGCACTGAAGCTAAATTAAATATTTTTAAAATTTTATAAAATACAGTGAAAAAATTAAACGCCCACCCGACCCAGCCAGGAATCGAACCTGGGTCTTTCGCAATCCGGGCGGCTGCACTGACCGCTATGCTACCGGGAAGGCTGACGTAAGCGCTGAATTTTGTCACTGTTTTTTAATGTTTTTTAGAGTGCTTGTATAGCAGCACAGCTATAAAAGATTTATAGATTTATAGATTCGTGGCTGGGTCGGGTGGGCGTTTAATTTTTTCACTGTATTTTGTAAAATTTTAAAAATATTATCCAAGATGGTTTGAGCTTCTAGTACGGACGCTTTTTACCACTGAACTTGTAGACGTATCTCTGGGTATCATTCGTACTCGGAGAATATCCTCCATAGTAAATAAAGTTACTAGTTAGTACAAATTAAATTTGTTTTAATTTGCATTCATAGTCAGCTTTTGCTACAACAATCACAGTAATTACTAAGTACCTAACTAATCAGTTTTTACACTATTCGGCCGTGGGCGGCATCCAATCGGGCCGGCCGGTACGCTTAGTCCTCGCAGGGCGATGGTTTGTGTCAAAGCGAAGGCAAGTAGGCGTTTGCTAGAAGCCCTTTGGCGCGAAGAGACGGCGCATGCGATGACCGGTTTGTTCCCGTGAGCCATTATGACGATTGTCAAGTTGGTAGTGCGTTTTCCGACCCGGGATATCAGAAGGTGCAAGTTTGATTCACGCTCGTGGAAATAATTTTCAACAATTTTTCCGATGGTATTTTAAATATTTAGATAAAATTATTCATTTATCTTTTTTATGAAAAATGAAAAAATGACAAAAAGTAAATTATTATTTTTATTTATTTTTTGTAATATACCTAAATTTAAATTTTAAATATTAAACAAAATAAATAAAACATTTAAAATATAAAAAATAGAGACCTCGGGCTCCAGAGACAGGAATCTCCTCACAATGCGTGCCGTATGGAGGAGAACTGCCTTCTGAATCAGGCCCTTGATCCAGCCGCCTAACGAGAGTATCATTAGATGTTGATCGAGGCTCTTGGCCATCTGGCCGTTGGCCGTAACAACAATCGATACGTATATTATTATTATTATTATTATTAATATTTTAAAGGGTGATAACGATATTAAAATCAGGTAAAATTAAGTTAAGGTAAGGCCGACAGGGATGATGAAAAATTCATTTTGAGTATTGTTGTAACATCGACTGGTGAACAGTTAAAGCTAATGCTAGCTTAACATACCTAAAATATGAATACACCTAGCACTAATCGCAGAATTTTCAAACTACGCAACTATTTAACATCACCTTAATAAAATTCCTTGTGGCTAGTTTTAAATAAATAGTCTTTGCAAGTTTTAAATAGCTGAAAAGGTCCTACTATGAGAAATAAAGCTAAGAGCAGAATGACAGCTGTGACGCATCCTTCATTAAGTACTAAGTTAAAAAACACATCTGTCTTTTATTTTGCAATTTAAAAAAAAAAGGTATTCCCAAAAGTTATTTTGGCTGTCGGGCAGGCACCAAACGCTCGCCATTACCGCAGCAAGTGGCAAGTTTTGTGCTCAGCTCGTGGCGATTCATCGGCGCCTCTCGTTAGGGCCCGCGTCAATGCCGCCTTAGCACTCCTCATTATTGCGTTTATAAAGGCCCCATAGAGCGACCTGATTCACTGAGACTCGCTCTTTCGCTGAAAGAGAAAATGGTATTGTGTAGACGTTTTGTTCGCTGTCCTTTTTCTTTGAGCTACAGTATCTGTATTCTGCACGGAGATATTTTGTGGCTGCATTGTGAGCGTAACGAGTGGCAACCCGTTCTTCGGTTTACGTTACACATTAAAGTAATAGGAGGTTGTAAACAACAGTGTTGCGCTTGACATAACTAACCTACTTTTTGATGTTTGATTTAAAGCTACTTGGTGGTAAAGTAATAAGAGTGCAGGCTATAAACTTAATGAGTTTTAAGCATTTGAAGCGTAATTTACACTATATTCTGTTAAACTGCTATCAGCTCTCGTGGTCTAGTGGTTGGACCACCAGGTTTCAGATTCAATGGTCCAGAATTTCCATTACTAGTGGGAGTAAATTTGTTTGGTTAGTGGTTGGGCTCGTTTAAGTCTGCTTTGTTTTCACCATCTCATATTAGTTAGGTAATTTTCTTGGTTGTAAGATTCAAGGTGAAGTGAGTTTTCACCTTCGGCCTTATCACCACTTACTATCAGGAAAGATAAAGATCAGGCGGCTTCTATAAAAAAATTCTGCTGCGTCAACGAGCTCTTTCTACTAAAGAAATCATAAATCACTTTGTTAGCGTCGGTAATAATAATTAGATAACCGCTGCGGTATTATCAGCAGGTTTCGCTTCTCCCAATATTAAAAATGGTTCGGCATTGGGCGTGGGCACATAACTAATCGGCGTTTATCCAAATTAATGTTCGCTTAATTAAAACGTATCAAGCGTCCGTGACTTATGGTAGCAACAATAAAAGCTTCGGTGAAATCATTCCGCTAACAGATATCTATTATTATGGAAATTAGGTGGTATCTTGTGAAATTTATGATAATACTAGCACATTAAAATGCGAATGGAATGCCGTTATTTATGTCGCTTTTCATATAATAGAATTAACATCTGCTTTTATTGATTTTCTATTCAATAGTGAGTCAAGATAAAGTTATTTTTTAAATCTAGATCGTTCTTGAATAATTATTTATTACGTGTTTGATTAAAATTATGATAACGATATAAGAATATAGAATAAATATAAGAAAATAAGATAACAAACACGTACAAACATTTTGTAAAATGTAAATTCATTTAGATCGGTAATGTTAAACAGCTACAGCGAGTTCCTATTAAAGTAGAAGAAAAACTGACCACATTTGTTCTTGTGATACAAGGTACACACGCATGCAAATCAACCTACCACAAACTGTCTAATTTCCTCAATAGACTTTGTACTTTATGTCTTGTGTGATATGGTTGAAAATGGGTTGAAGAAATTTGACAGTTTTGGATAGGTTGGTGTGCAGGCGTCTGTACAACGCATAGTTTGCAACTCGGAATGGAATCAACGCTAGCGGGACAGAGGCTTTTTGTTCCCGACCACTATTGGAACGGCCAGGGCTGCTATCCCCTGGACTTCAACAGAATTTTCCATATGAGATCGAACGGCAGATTTTCGGAAAACCACAGCTTTTTTTACGCATTGCTTTCACTTACCTCTGCTATTCGGAAGCCAAATCAAAGTCCGACTTTTAAAATTGTCTAAGCTTGACAAAAGGCGCGGAAGGAAACTGACATAGCATTTTATCGGTGTTCGAGTAACTGTGTTGATAACTGCTTTGGAAGAATGTTAGTGGTTAATGAGTCAAATTCAGTAGCCAGCAGCTCTAGTAGGTACGCTCCTCAGCTGCCGGCCAAGTTTTCTCATTACGCTCCTTGGTGCCCGTCGCCACTCACACCGTTACTTTTGTCCATTAAATGGGCCATGTATATAAACATACATCAAGCATTCCATCCAGCACGGACACTTACATACCTACGCCAGAATAATATATATTCTATTTCAATACGTTGGACCATAAAACTTTTCGGCTTAAGCCCCTCGCTGTTTTAAAAACGGCAGCGCACGACTTAAGCAACTCATAAAAATGGAGAGAGGGCCAAGATATTTTCTTGGGGAGAGCGCGAAGCGGTTAGCCGACTTTTACACTGGTTTTATTGTCTCTGCTCCCCTCGTAAACCGTCCTTTGTGTTAGTAACGTCTCAAGTTGTATTAACACTGTGATAACTTTAGTGGGAGCCGTTCGGTGGGCTCGACGCTTCGCCTCGCCCACAATTAGCCGAACTAAGCGGATAGTTTTGATAATAATTTAAATAGAGCTGATGACGTAACCCGTTATTAATACCGAAAGGTTTCCAAGGCACCCCTTTGATATTGAATTCGGTGAGTGCTGAAACTGTATTAATAAAGTACGACCCTTTGCGTGATCTAAACAGTGTCTACTCGTAGTTGTTACGACCTAATTTGGATAGTTAGAAGTTAGCAACAACGTAAATTGATAGACACCAATTGAATAAATAACGCCATTTCAAATTAATAAACATACTAAACAAAAGAACAAAAAGGCAAAGTACAACAATGTAGCTGTGAATAACGAAATCCACATAAAGCTTCTTATTATTCGAAATAACATTAGGCAGTCAGTCACAAGCAAAACAAAAGTCTGTTACAATTATAAAATCCCGCATCCCAATGCTATAACACTCTAACTTTTCAATAAGGAAATATTTAATTTCCATTTGAAGAGCTTCCGCGGGGCGCAAACAAAACAAAAACTTGAAAACACATAGGGTTTTATGAAAGGAAATCGAGAGTACGCGCCGTTCATTTTTGAGGCCCGAGGCAAACGTTGATTTTGACGACAAGAGTTTTCCAACGAATTTAGCGGTTTCAATCGATGACGTCGGTAATGGGAAAGTTCAATAGGCAACAACAAAGGCCGACATAAGTTAACGAAGCTCACGAAAGCGAAAATCACGACGGAGCGCACTCCGTCGGACAGGAAATTAAAAGACAAAAGAGTGCCGGCCAGAGCAGTTTAGGCTCGGAAATGGAGGGCGTGCCCGACTCTTTCGCATCTTTTCATAGGTCGCTTCCGACCGTGATCACCTTTGCTATCACTAAAATAAACGCTGTTACAACGTTTTAGTTGTCAGTAGTTAAAAACCACAAGGTTGATAATAATCTTATTTTTAAAACAACTTCTGTCATGAAAAAGTCAAATTTTTATACTTTAGATAAGTGAATATATAAAACTAATGAGATATATAATAACATACTTCTACACGCTTACAGAAGCTTACAGTAAAATAAATCTTATTGGAACTAATTCACGAGTAATCCGCTTAAATGTAAAAAAAAGTCCTGAGAATATTAAACAGCACAAAATATATAGCAGAAGTACGAATTCGAAACTGATTAATTTGCTATCTTTTTGGTTCACGTTATCTACAATACATTTGAAATGTAGAATTAATCCGGTCTAATACGGGGATGTCTGATGTGTATCAAGTGAGTATACGTATGGTTTCTGTAATACAGGCAGCCTGCGTAATCCATTCATGTCGGGTGCTATCATGTTACTAGGGGAGACGGGTCTTCTTGCATCCTCATGTTTACTTTACTTTTCGGGAGCGACGTTCCAAGATCAAGAAAAGTTTAAGATCACAACGTAGTACAACTCAAAGAAAGAACATCCTTTAATATGCACTTTAAAATTCTAGAAAGTTTAAAGTTTTTATTTTCAACGCCTCTGTCCCAACAGCTACCACTTGTTATTTCTCTTCCCGTTATTTATTATTCTTGTCAAATCAGATAAATTTGTCTGATACCTAACTTGTTTGTTGGACAAATGGTTGTTGTTTGTTAACCAGTTAGCATAATATAGCCGACAATAAATGACAAAGCGGCAGAACCAGCTCGACACTCACAACTTTGTTTCCTAATTTAATTTGCATTTCGAATCAAAAACTTTCCGTGACACTGTTTTGCATTATTAATACTTTAGCGTGATCTCCCGGGAGGCGCACTAGAAGCCATAAATTGAATTCCAACCTTCGCAATTAGTTATTCCCGCGCGTGAAAACTTTCTAGATCGTTCGCCTTCGTTAACAGATGTTACGGTGCTATTCATTATACATTCCGTCGAATTGTTAAGCCGAACATTTAATTTAAAGTACCTAATGCTCCTTTGTTAAATTGACGAACATTTTGGAAAGCATTGTTGAGGAATCGTTCGCGCGGAGGATTAGCGGTACTGATGGCAGCCACTAACTTCCCGTTTTCCCTCACGTCTGATGGTGCAAATATCCGAATGCCGGATATAAACGGAAGGAGGGTGCATTTATCAATCGTTGTTTAGAAGCAGAGTTGCGCACAAACATTTTATTAATAACCATTAAATCTTCGTATCCAGAAATGTCAAAGAAACTTA
Organism: Eudonia truncicolella; assembly: GCA_949315975.1. Lineage (NCBI taxonomy): Eukaryota > Metazoa > Arthropoda > Insecta > Lepidoptera > Crambidae > Eudonia > Eudonia truncicolella. The sequence continues at coordinate 12,217,583 of OX438826.1, forward strand.
AGCTAATTACGGACAACAGCCATTTGTCTAAAAATAAAAAGGTGTCTGTAGTGAAGCTACCACTTCGCCATCGAGGCACGTTTCTTATCGGCCTAATTTGGATCAAACAATTCCATTCCCCTCATACAAATTGCGGAGAGGCACATTTGTTATCTACAGTTTTCGCCAGAAATTATATTAAGATCTTGTCGAGCGATAATGTTGTGTATTTTTACTTGCCGCTCCCGTGGCCTAGGGTGTTCGTACCTACCCTCAGGGAGCGTCCGGATTTTACGATAACAATAAATTACTGGAAAAATAAACTAGATACCATCCATTTTGTGGCAATGAGATTTTGTTTTTAGAGTATTAGGATGGTTTGTTTACAAGATATCAACTTCACTGAATATTAATCTCAAGGTTTAGGAACCGCGAGAGAGTTTGTTTTAAAAATAGGCTAATGTTGTTTTATCTTTTGGTTTCAGGTTTTCGGTGGCTTATACATGAGATGTTATGGGCGCACGCGGCCTAGCGAAGTGGCAATGGTGCGTGGTGTTGGTGGCTTGGGCGTGGGGCGCTGCCGCGCGCACGCTCTGCCCGGCGCGATGCACCTGCGACGACGCCCTGCGTGCCGCTTCCTGCGCCAATGCAGGCCTCGAGATCGTCCCCATTCAACTCAACCCGGAAGCCTCCCACATCAACCTAACGCACAACTCCATAGACAACCTCCTATATACCTTCGCTTTCTACACCCAGCTTACAATTCTCGACATATCTTACAACAAAATACAAGACTTAGGTAGTAAAAACTTCGAGAATAACCTGGAGATGACACATCTCAACGTCAGCCATAATTTCCTTAAACGTCTAGATAAGGACACGTTCATCGGTCTAAAAGGACTCGTCGATTTGGATCTGTCTGGTAATGAAATATCAAATATACACGCGCAGACATTCAAAGGTTTGTCTGTTTTGGAAAGACTTGATTTATCAAACAATAAGCTTGTGAGCTTTGAAGTGAATACTTTCGAACCCTTGACTGCTTTGACGATATTATCGCTTAAAAATAATTCCATATTAGACATACCCTCTGCAAATCTTGTATTTCTTGTGCATTTAGAATATTTAGACTTATCAGAAAACCTAATTGAGCAAGTATCCAAGCATGGTATACCATATTTGAAGGAATTGAAAAATTTAAATTTGAATAGTAATATTATTGAGAGTGTTGACCAATTGGGTTTCCACAGATTACCTTCATTGAGACATTTGGATCTTAGCGACAATAATATGACAACCATTCCCACCTCAGCTCTGTCGAAACTTTCAAACTTGTCGCACTTGTACCTAAGTGGAAACTTCTTTCAAAATGTAACAGCGCTCTCGTTCCAAAGTTTGTTCCATTTAAAACATTTACATTTGAGCAGACTTTATGAACTAGATAAAATCGATTCGAGGGCTTTTGTCGACAACATAAATTTGCAGAAAATATGGATGAACGAAAATGTTAAAGTAAGAGAAGTCCCTCCGAGATTATTCCATGGAAACCCGAAGTTAACACACGTGTATATGAGAAACAATGCTCTAGAAACGCTGGAAGCTTCGCATTTCCCGATCGATAGATTGCAAGAATTAGAAATATCCGGCAACCTCTTTGTTTGCAATTGTTCAATTTTATGGCTTTGGAAACTTGGAAGGGAAAGTGAAATTAGTCATAAGAAGTCTGGGAATGCCAGCGCCATATTGAAAATAGACGATGAAGACGTGAAGTGTGCTGCGCCAGTAAATTTAAAAGGCGTCATGTTTGTTCAGATTCCTGAGTCGGAATTTGGGTGCTCAAGTGGTTGGGTGATTGTGGCAGTTGTGGTGCTAACTGTGAGTATCATTATAAGTGTGGTCGGGGGCGTTTTGTACTTTATGGGACCTTTGAAGAAGTGTAAAGGAGACAAGTCGAAGCAGGTGATGACTAGTGTTATGTTAAACGGTGATGTGTCCAAGTTAAGTAATGGGTTAGGGTACTCAACAAGAAGTAGGGAACAGGACAACAAACGAGACGTTGACCGATATCTAATGATCGGTTCATCTGTTACAAATAATTTTCATTCTTTAAACCCTCCGTGGCATAGTGTGGATAAGAATCCATACTATCATGAGGAGAGTGAGGAGCATATTTACCAACAGTTTGCCTATGAAACTATTCCACCCCATAGGACGCCTGAGAAACCACACATAGTGTACGTCTAACAAAAGTTTTGCGCGAAGGACAATGTCACAGATATATTCTTTGGCGCATTATATGTATAGAATCATCGTGTATCCAAAAGACGTGGGACTTGAATTCGCAATAATGTAAATAGTGATATGATTGAATTTGTAATATGTGATAGCTTTGTATATAGTCGTGTAAATATATTAATCAGTGCAGATGAAGACATAATTAACTTTAAATACCTACGCTATTCTCAATTTTGTACTCAACTCCTTTAAGACAAGGTTACTTTGGCGATTGGTAACAAATGAAGGGCAGAATAGTACTGACTGTTTATAGACTGTTGAAAACCATTGTTGCTCCTGGATATTGTCAAATTGTCCACTTTTTTGTAGTAATATTGTTACGTTACGGCAATGAGATAGTTCATGCAGTAAAATGGTAGTTGTGTAACTTAGTATATCTGTATTGTGACAGTTATGTGACTATTCTGTCTCCTTTGTTTCTATAACAAACCTTGAGTTATCTCTTATATTATAGTATAGGATGATCTGAATGATCAATGAACTGTTTTGTTTACTAGTTCCTTTGATATATAGGTACTCATTTACTGTTAAGTGCTTTGTAAAAAATCTTTTATGACCCAACATGTACTAAATTAATAAAACATATGTAATTGTATATTTATATATTTTTGAATTGAAACACCAATACTTGATGAAAACTTTGTACAAAGATGAGCAATATAGATTACTAATTTCAAATATTATAATGTCGTTAATTTTATTTGAAACATTGTTATAGCTTACCTATTAGTTGTATTTAGATGAAAACTTTTTGACCTGTATATCATGTGCTTAAAACATTTACAAATATACATAAATTATAACATGAAATATTATATAGCTACAGTAATATAAGCCAGCTGCTCTGATGGGAAGGGGTACAAAGTAATAATACAATTATTTTATTGGCAAATTTAATTCAATTAATTTGTGAAAATTATTTCATAGATATTCTGAAATTGATATTTTTATACGTAGGTAATGTACTGAGATTTGATTTTAAAGAGGCCGGACATAAAGCAATACAAATGTCCATGAACTTACTGTCTTGAACATTTAAGTATTTTTTAAATAATTGTTTCCACTTATTTGAGCAACCTTTTTAATAAATCAAAAATGTCAGAACACACATTTATGTATAGCTATAGTGTATAGCGTATAGCATATTAAATCTATTCTAGCTATTTAGCTAAATAGCTTATTGTGTCTATTCTAGCTAAGTAGCTATTAAAGCTAAATAGCTAAAATGTATAATGTATCTTGTAGCTAGAAAACATTCATGAAGCTGTTTTTTTTTATAAATCAACGTTTTATTTTTAATCAATGTAATGTAAAAAATGTGTAATTATTTCATGGATTGTAGGTACCAAGGTACTGTTTGAATGTTTTATTTTAATGACAAAGAGAAGAGACAAAACAAATTCAAGACATTTTATTTCGTAAGATTCTAATCTATGTAATCTTTGCTGTTCAAATCTGCAAAGTTGGCTAAGACTTCCGCCGGCCTCTTTTATAATCATTACGAACGTCTAGTTGAATTGTAACCCTTAACAGTGGAGGTCATTTTATATTATATAGACCTCAATTTGAAATAAACATAATAACCGAGGAACACATACCTTATCAGATGACACCTACAGACATACTAATAGAGTAAGGCTATTTATACATACTACTTAAAATTTTTGTTATGAAACTTATTTAATTATATAATGCATTAAAACAAACGACAATTAAACCATTAATAAAAATGATAATTGTATTTTCATTTATCCATCTTAATGTAATTTGATAAAGATTTTTCGATTTTCAGTAAATGTTTAGAAGTTTGACATCGTGTTTACACCCAATTTGAAAAATTTATTGTGGTTATAGTAGCGTTCTCATATTTTTGGGTAACACTCTATCAGACTATAAAGTTTATCCGAAAAGTAAATAGTGTTGAATAATTTCGGCGGGCTGGTTAGAACCACGATAGCTCAATTGGAAGAGCACCTAACCCGGTATGTCAGAAAGGTGGAGGTTCAAATCCTGCTCGTGGAAATTTTTTCAACATTGTGTTTTTGTAATTTATCCGAAGATTGAAAAATGAGTCATTATTTCAATGAAAATCCAATTTAACTACGATAAAATATATATAACGACGGAAAAGTTTCTGATCACTTTGCACCATGTCTTAATAAGTTATGAAATACCTCTCTCATTAGCTATTTGCGTTTAGCATTTGTTTTTTGACATTTGTTTAACAAGTATTTGGTCTGTTTTAATGACTTGGAGGGCTCAAGTGAGCGGCTACTTTTCTTGTCAACGACTACCGATTCGTTAAATTACGGAGGATACCTGGTGGCTTGTACCTTCGGCTTTATCTCCACATACCATCAGACATAGCGCTTATGTTGTATATACTACAAACGGCAGTTGCAGTGTGGTACACACTGGTTCTGGATTAAAACTGCTCAAATAGGCAAAAGTTGTTTGTATGTCTTTTGGATGAGGAATCGGATACATCATCCAATGGTAGCGAGCCTGGGTCAAAATAGATGGTGCGACTTCGAATTACACTCGCTAATACTCAACACCTTCTGAGTGCCTAGTTTGCTAAATATATATATATATATATATATATATATATATATATATATATATATATATATATATATAGATATATATAGAGAGAGAGAGAGAGAAAAAGAGAGAGACATTTATTGACGCAACCTAAAAAATAAAAATAACAATCATAATACACACAGTACAGACTCAGTGCTTCGTAAGACACGTAAAGCTGTTGGTCCCGGCATTATGCCAGCTATATGGTACCTAAAATACCACCTGCAAAGTACATAATATACCAGCTATAGGTTACATTATATTCCAGCTACAAAGTACATAAGATACCAGCCATAAAGTACATAATATACCAGCTATAAAGTACATAATACACCAGCTACAAAGTATATAATATACCAGCTATGAAGTACATAATATACCAGCTACAAAGTACATAATATTCCAGGTATATGGTACATAATATACCACCTGCAAAGTAAATAATATACCAGCTATGACGTACATAATATACTAGCGACAAAGTACATAATATACCACTTATAAAGTACATAATATACCGGCTATAAAGTACATAATATACCATCTACAACGTACATATATGGAACATAATATACCAGCAATAAAGTACATAATAAACCAGCTATAAAGTACATAATATTCAAGCTACAAAGTACATAATATACCACCTATAAAGTACACAATATACCAGCTATAAAGTACATAACATACCAGCTATAAAGTACATAATATACGAACTACAACGTACATAATATGATATGGTACATAATATACCAGCTATATAGTACATAATATACCAACTACAACGTACATCATGTCATATAGTACATAATATACCAGCTACAAAGTACATTATATACCAGCTTCGAAGTACATAATATACCAGCTATGAAGAACATAATATATCAGCTATGAAGTACATAATATACCAGCTACAAAGTACATTATATACCAGCTACAAAGTAAATTATAAACCTGCTAAAAAGTACATCATTTACCAGCAATGAAGTACATAATATACCAACTACAAATGACATAATGTACCAGCTATATGGTACATAATATACCAGCTATAGCTTACATTATATTCCAGCTACAAAGCATAATATACCACCTGCAAAGTACATAATATACCAGCGACAAAGTACATAATATACCAGCTATAAAGTACATTATATACCAGCTATGAACTACATAATATACCAACTACAAAGAACATAATATACTAGCTATATGGTACATAATATATCACCTGCAAAGTGCAAAGTTTATAATATACCAGCTATGAAGTACATATTATACCAGGTATATAGTACATAATACACCAACTACAACGTACATCATATCATATAGTACATAATATACCAGCTACAAAGAACATAATATACCAGCTATAAAGTACATCATGTACCAACAACAACGTGCATATAAAGTACATAATATACCAGCAATAAAGTACATAATAAACCAGCTATAAAGTTCATAATATATTAACTACATCGTACATCATATCATATACATAGTACATCATATACCATCATATCATATAGTACATAATATACCAGCTATAAAGAACACAATATACCACTTTATTATTTTTCTTTTTGCGAACTTTTCTTTAGTTAATAATAAACATTTTTACAACACATAACTATTAACTAATTCAGTTCTTATAATAATCTATCTTACTTGTTATACATTTTATTTACTTATTAATAAATTGCGAGACCATCTATCTCTTGCTCTAGTTAATGTTTCGCCTTGGCGTTTATTGGGCATTCTGTAATCAGATGTAAGATGGTCTCGTTAGCGTCTGTATCACAGTCGCACAACGGATTTTTCTTACACTAGAAGCGGTATAAGTTGTCAGAGAACCCGCTGTGCCCTGTCAGTGCTTGGGTGAGAGGAGGCCATTTAGGTTAATTTTCCTGACCATCTTGTAACTTTTAAATCATTTGTTAGGGACCGGTGGCCTGTCGTTCGACAGTGGAGGGGGGTAGGCTATCTTAGCGTTTGGGGAGACCAGTTTAGTGGTGCCAGCAGTGTTTTGGGTGCGTACATTATTCGCATTAAAGTATTCAAAAGTCATTGTTGATGTCTGAATTATTATTGATCCTCTGCTAAATGTACTAAGTAAGGCGTATGACGCAATATTTTTGGGTAATAACTAAACACGTCATATGTATTGTTGAAGAACAATTTATTTTTCTTTATTTATTTTTTTATTTCTAAAAAGATTTACAGACAAATAACATCTATAGTTAAGGTTAATAAATTTTATGCTTTATTAACAAGTATTTATAGTTTACAAAATGCAATTCATGTGATTTTTGAGCAATTGAAACCACTCAAAAATATCTAAGGAGGCAAATTCGGCCTTATCATCACTTAAGATCAGGTGAGATAAAGGCCTGGCGCTTTTCCGTAAGGAATAAAAAATGTATTAGACAAAAAATTATATAGACATTTCTATGTTAAATATTTTAACTTTAACGAGTACCTACGTTCCAAATAGAAACCAGAACAGCTTGCATACGCTTGCATTGTTAATAAAATATTCCTGAAAGCTGTAAGTAATGAAACTGCGGAGCGTGTCACAAGGTGAAATATATTCAACTTATAATAAACTTGTCATGGCAGGAGACTTGGCCATTTGCATCTGGCATCACGCTATATTTTTGCCAGAGTACTTAACTTCAAACAGCTCCAATTAACAGTGTAATAAATAGAACCAACGAAGCGATGTGCACTTATTTTTTTAATTTTTTTATACTTAGCACGGCAAATGACTCCATACCACCTGATGTTAAGTGGAAATGGAGTTCAGACGCGAAGACAACTGGTGCAGCGTGAAAACAACGCAGCATCAGTCAACTTCACTCTGTCGGCCCACATGGTGCTTTTTCACGCCTCGTTTGAAGGACCCCATATCATAGGAAAGAGGGAAAACGTGTGCTGGTAGACTATTCCATCTTTTGGAGGTGCGACAAAGAGTCACCAAATTTCTTTGTGCGCGATGGGATATGTCTGACAGTAAAGCGATGACTCCGGAGAGCAGCACGTGTACTCCTATGGAGGTTCTTCAGAGCACTCGCCGTGATATAAGCGGTAGAAGACGCTGAGTGACGCTATATCTCTACGCAATTGCAGGGGTTCGAGAGTATTATTATTATTTACGTAAATAGGACATTTACTATCGCGAGTTACAATACTGAGAAATATTGAGATATATATATTGTCCTCAAAAACAAACAAGTATGAGAGAGTATTATTATTATTTACGTAAATAGGACATTTACTATCGCGAGTTACAATACTGAGAAATATTCAGATATTTCTAATATTCAGATTCAGATAATACTCTCTCATACTTGTTTGTTTTTGAGGACGTTCAGACGTCCTCACTGATTTTTACCGCCTCTGTCTAATAGACTTGTCACAGACCCAGAGGTCTCGTGTTTGATTCCCAGCCTATATTTGTACTTGGTTTGATGGTGGTAGAGCTTGTTGTAAGTCAGCCTGGCTAGCCTCCATCTTCTGATCTAAATATAGGTGTTATAAAAGCATTGTTGTGTGCCGACAGTTAGAAATAAGAATGCAATTTTCTCAGTAGTTGAGGATTGCAGATGAAGTGCGCTTCAAACTTCGGTTTCGTCATTTAACATTAGGTGAAATGCATAACATAATAGTGACTTACTTAAGAAATGATAAGAACAACGTTAAACACAAAATAAATAAACAAAAAAGTGTTACGGGGTTAAAACACAAACTCTATAGGTATTGCAGTTTTGAAGAGAGCCCGTATAATGAGAGCTTGTTTGTTTTTGAGACACAACCCACCAAGAAGACCAAATTCTAGTTGGTGGCTTTTAACGAGCGTTATCTTACGACAACACCCAATAACAACAGTTTAACGAGGCTTGAGATATTTCAACTAGACAACCCATTCCATGACCCCGTCTTGCAAAACTAATGTACTTGATTGCAACCAGAACGCGCATACGCCATCAAGCTCCATCAAGCTGGTTAGTTAGGGATTGATAAAAATCAAACATTGTATTAAAACTATTTAGCATAGTATGAATTCCATAGAATCCGGCATAAGCTAGGAATATAATTTTATCTTTCAGTAGCATGCATTTCCTTATCACTTTATTACATTAAGACACGAATTTGAATTAAACATTAACAGTAGTTTCATTGTTTTCGTTTAATTAATAATCTTGAAAACATTAATTGATCGTATGTGTTCTCGAATGAACTGAAGCGAATGACTTTAATAAAATACTTCGCGTTTTACCTGACTACTTTTACGAGAACGCAGAATTTATATAAAACCGTAAAACTGAAGTTTTAATACGCCTCGCTGCAGCCGATGCGATGTCGAAATAAATAGCAATTAAAACTTTAATTGCGGTTCCTTTTTAATCTAAAATGAAATGCAGGAAACGTGTTAATGGGTTGCCAATGAATTACTGTTCGATCAGACAACAACTTGATTATGATAAACCGTTCCAATTTAATTCAGCGTACAAGTTGACAGTCCTTTGATGGCCAATGACGAGCTTGCTGGTGAATTAACTATCTATGCTTATGATTATAGTATATTATATAATGTTACACGAATTTTATTGAGACTTAATAAAAATAAAAATATTTTTTCAAATTGATAGCAACATCTTTGATAAGGAAGTTGATAGAAAAATGTGGCTAGGTTGGTCTGCGTTTGGGAAGTTGCGTCAGATCTTTGAGGCACCCATAACGGAAGCATTTAAACAGTGCGATCCTCACAATGGCAGTGAGATGTGGACATTGACATAAAGCCTCGTTCTTCGTCCATAGATTTCAAGTCACACAACGAGCTATGGAAAAGCTTTGGTTCAAACCGAAGAGATTCGACATTATACTAATGTCACTGCTGTAGCAGAGAGAATAGTAAGCTGAAGTGGAAATGAGCGGGGCATATTTGTAGTAGAGCCGATGGCCGTTGGAGCAGACGTGTTATCAAATGGAGGCAGTGCTAACCAGCGCGTTGTGGGTCGGCCATACCCGTTGGCTGGACCGCCGACCTTATAAGAAAGCGGTGGGAAGTGGGTAGTGGATGTATGCTGAAAGCGGAGGATGTGAAGTATGTATGTATGTAGTGGTCAATAGGCATAAATGTGATGATGCTTATCATTTCCTTTAACACCTTTTAACTAAGAAAAATGTTGTCTTACGTTGTGCATACAAAGGGGCCAGGAGTGACCCTGAGTTATATGGAACTCCTCCTCCCTCGTTCAGATGCGAAATGATTGACGGGGAGTGGTTAGCCTTACTGACTAGAAAACCTACACCATCCATGATTTGTTGTGGGATGGCTCGTGACCACGAACGGTCATCACTGAGCTTATATGCTGAACCACCTTCTTTTTTTTAAAAGTCTATGATTATACATCTCCACCTCAGAATAATAACTCAAGCACTTATATAGTGAGCTCACTTTGTCTCGCCCAAAATTATGCAGCCGGTGTCATAGCATGCAGCCGCGATTTAGCCTACATTTATTTCTTGTAGAGTTCAAATACGGTGCGCAGACAATAGACATTATTAGGATTATGTAGGATACAATCACAACTAACTTAATGGCTATAATTTCGTGTTAATGTTATTTCATTTTTATTTTTATTCAATATGCGTCCTAAGCGGCCAATTATAAAACATAAAAGTAACGTACAAGGTCTTATGACTTCAAAATTGTCAGGAGTAAAGTTCAGACTAGTGCGAATCGTATTCAAATATCAGTAGAGTTCAGATTGTAGAACTTACTACGTACAATAAACAATAATTTAATGCTACCCTAATTTATACTTAAACTAATATCACTACCATTCATACCCTTTTATTATGAGAGGCATAAAATGAACGTCATAAGAGGAATAATTAAATCATGCCTCTTTCGCAACCCTTTCACTGATGTCATTTTTACACATTACGTTCAGTTAAGGCGAATTAACTAGGATCGTATATTTTAAATATTATTTTCAAAGGAATGGAGTCTACAGCTTTAATAGTCTTCTATAAAGGACTTACATTAAACTCTTTCACGCCTTAACATGTTCGTCAAAACACAAAACAAGAGAGCGTTCTTATTACATGGCATTTAAGTTCAAAATTCCAAGGTCGAAAGTGTATGGGAGCCTAAAGTTTGTAAAACAGGTACCACACCATAAACTAACTCATTATCGTGTGTACTATTAGGGAGAGGACACTAGGGAATCATTTCCAGCCCAACCTTACCTCCGCAGATCTATAATGGAGATAAATGAATGTCAAAGCCATATTGCCATCCGCTCGCTCTAAAGTAAAATTGTAAGGGTTACCTTCGTATAATGGAGTAATCGTGTAGGACATTTATTCAGCAATTAGGCCACGTTTAAATGTAACTTTTATTTGGCCGATAATTAATTTATCCTACTCTGAAAGCGCTGTTGGTTTTAATGTACCAGTAAATTGTTCCGGATTGAATTTGTTCGGGGTAAAAATGTATTTTTAACGTGATTGCGAATGCTGATTTATTTGCTATCGTTTCAATAGAAACGTCACGAACTAATGAATGAAACTTTAGGACAATTTTATTTATAGTGTTAATTCCTATACTTTGTTTACCATGCTGAAGTGATTTTTTTGTAAATGTTTCTTGTTACTGTTTAAAGACACGCTACATTTTTTTGTTTTAGGTTTTCTCAAAAGTAACCGCACTTCAGTTGTTTTTCTCAACTACTGAGGAACTGGCTATTTATTTATTTATTTATAGGAAGACCAACAACTTAAAAACTTAAAAATAATAACAGAAAGCCAATTATAGGTCCTCACTAATAAAAACAGAATTAATAACAATGTGATGCACTTAACAAGAAAAACACACATTTAAATTTATTTATTACACTACTCAAAAAATAACTGGCTCATGAGCGTTTTCGTTTTTATCTTAGTTATTCCTTTCGGAACACAGCAATGCTACTAACAAAGCTGATACTACGACAAACTTAGTAAGGATGGAAGTAACTATATAGCACTTACTTTAAGAAGGTCACATAGAAAAGGATACAACATATTCAAATGACAAATGAACATCGCCTTAACACCAAACAAAGAGCACTAGGTATCCTTACAACACTATTCAATCGCAATGATAAAGAAGATTTCAAACTTCATCACTGTACATACCGTGATTGGCATCGTCTAAGTCCATAAAGCTGCCCACACTCAACTAGTTAACGGCCATTCATGAAAAACACACTGGAAGCACGCTTGCCCGACCGTGGCCGTGGGCGGAAAATCGAGAGTGATAAATGCTTTTTAGATTCGTGACGGCCGACCATTTGGTTTAAATCTGAAAACGGATGGACGGACCGTTTTAATGGCCTCTGCAAGGGAGTGAAACTGTAGCATAAATTTTGGGATACCTTTTGCGTAGTCGGCCGTACCAATTTTTCCGAAGTCCTGTTTGGCAAGCGCTGTCTATTGGGCCCTAATTTATTTGTCTGCTGAATTCGTGCTGGCCGCTTGATTGGACTTTTAGAATTTGGGACTGTCAACCGGCTGATGTTTTTTGGTTGCTACAATGTTTGTTTACGCCGTGTGATTTACACTTGTGAAGAAAATAAAATAACGTGTACATATACAATTTTAATCTTGGCTAAAAACTTGTTTATATAAGTACGAGTATAACTTAATTTGATTGTCTATGAAGCATGATGGACAAACTTAAGAAGCAACCAACTATTTTCACTGTGTGGTTTTACACTTTTTTTAAATGTATAACAAAAAGTGACAAAACACTAATTATACATTTTTATGTTACAACGGGGAAGCGCTTTTCCGTCATCACTCCTTGTGTTAAGTGACGATAAAGGCGAAAATGACGGTGCATTTCCTCCGGAATTCTCGACTACTGAGGAACTAACTATCTTATCTCTACTGCCGGAACACAACAAAGCTACTAACACTACTGTTAGTAGATAGTTTGAGTTAGATAGTTTATCCTATAAATCTGACCTATGTTACCAAGCTAATCTAATAATTTAATTGACGCATAAGTGAAGAGTATAACATTAATTTTAGTTCAAGGTCAAATGGGTACATATTATGCGAATTGTTGAGTGTGAAATTAAACCACCACGAAGAAGAACCAAAAAATATTTAAAAAAAAATTCCTTTAATAAAATTAAAAGATTTCACAAAAGTAATCAACTCAACACCATATTTCGAATACCAGAAAGTATGTACATGCGTTTATTTACCCATAAAATCCATCCAATCAAAACGCATAGCACATAAAAGGGCTTCAATGAGAAAAAATAAAGACCTTTTATCCGGGCCCTGAAAGGAGGCTCCTAGTGAGGGTGGCAAGATTTATTTCACGACAGTACTCGTTATGGCACCTAGGGGACGCGATGCAGGCTGCATTGGGGCATTCTCTTATACGACCACAGATCAGCAGATCGCGAAGCGAATTTTGCGGGATTGTCTGTGGGAATTGGGGCGAATGCCCGCATTCTTTTAATTATAGAACTTGTTATGATGTTGCTCGGTACAATAGGGTATTTATTGTGTTATCAGAGTTTAATTATTTGTAACACTAGGACGCCTTATTATTTATTACTCATAATTAGTATTTAGAATAATGCAGCACCTTTAAAGGGTGACTAATTTGATTAATTTAAACCTTGAAGGTTATATAAACTATTTTTTTGAGCAAGACAACCACTGGCACCAAGGCCATGCGATGTAGGCTGCATGGGGCATTCCCTTATGCGACCACATTACAGCAGATTTTGCGGGATTTTCTGTGAGAATTGAAGCGAAGCCTTTTTCTTTTAATTAGAGAACTTGTTATGATGTTGCACCGAACAATAGGGTTTTTATTGTGTTATCAGCGCTTAACGATTTGTAAAAAATATAGTCATGAAGCCAGTATTTTCAACAAATACAACTACCGTCAGAAGGGCGCAGGTTCAAATTCTGCTCGTGGAAATTTTTTCAACATTTGTAATTTGTTTTGCAACAAAATTTCCGTTAAATTATATAAACAAAAACAAAGACATTTTAATAGACTGGTTGTCGACACTGCGGCTTCCTTTTATATAAGTTTTTTTTGTTTATTTTGATAACTTTTTGTGTTACTTTTTAATGTCAAATGGTAATAAAAGATCGTATGAATCGCAAATGTGTTATGTGTTACTATTTATTTGTAATTACCTAAGTAGTTTCGATTTGTAACACAAGGACGACTTAAGGTTGTCACTCTGTATGAGAGCAGACGTTTTTCCTTAGCAGATTCATACATAAACGTCATTGCCATTAAAGCTTTGAAACTGTTTGTATAGTAAAAATTGATGTTGCTCTACGTTAAAGTGGCTAATTGTGACTTAAAACTTTTCTCACAAACTGTAAACAGTAGGTTTATCCAAAGTAACATTAAGAAAACGATAGCGAAATTCGAAAAGAATGAAATGTATGGGATTGACATTAGCCGCGCTAAATCACGTGGTCAATCTTATGTCAATTCCATACATATTGTTCTTTTCGAACTTCGCTATCGTTTTCTTAATGTTACATTGGCTACCGCCACTGAACAAGAACAGGTAACTAACTTAAAAGATTTTTTTACAAAAAAAGTTTACCCACTTAAAAGTTTTCTTCGCATTCATAGGTATATGGAGTTTTCCTTGATTTGGTACATTTTCTTTACGGTCATGATTTGTTATTTTAATAAACATCATTAACATTAAAACAACATACCATAACACCAGTAATACTAGCCTATATACAACGTGTAACAGAAAGGTGTGGTAAAAATCTTGCCAAGGAGAATAATTATTCCTCTTATAACTGAACAAAGGTCATAAGGAAAGAGATTGCAAAATCATTATAAAGGTGGGCCACAGACAAGAAAAAGTGCCCGTGGTCCACCAAGGTGTACTGAGGTGGGCCACAGACAAGAAAAAGTGCCCGTGGTCCACCCAGGTGAACTAAACAGGTGGACAACGACCCATGACCGAATTAAAAGATCCAAATTGTATCCGATCTAGATATTGTACGCAGAGTTACTAAGACATAATTATTATAACAGAAAAGAAACATAACTTATCTTCCCTTTATAATTAACTTTAATATGTTATGCATGTTTTTAATTAAATATTTATATTGTGACGTCACATCAAAATAAATAAATCACAATACTAGTGGTTTATTAAACTCTGTGTACACACGCCTGCACATCAACCTACCACAAACTGTCAAATTTCCTCAATAGACTTTGAACTTTATGGTTTAACTATAAGGTCGAAAATGTATTTAAGAAATTTGACAGTTTTGGATAGGTTAATGTGCAGGCGTCTGTACTTACATTCATGATCACTGCTGCTTGCTTATGCGCGCATGACTTCATTTATATAATTATTTAATTTATAATTTCATGACAAATTAAAGTTAATAATTATGTCTTAGTAACAACACATAGAAGATCTAGATCGGACAAACATTGGATCTTTCCATTTTTACCACACCTTTCTCTTAAACGTTGTATATAAAAGGCTCAAGGCCTACCCACAATAATAATAAGACATTGGTAGATAAGGCCATAGAGTTTTTATGATTGAAATCTTACGCCTACAACCGGGATTCCTTTTATCACGGCGTGATATAAATATTTATAAAATACAGTGAAAAAATTAAATGCCTACCCGACTCAGTCAGGAATCGAATCTGGGTCTTCCGCAATCCGGGCGGCTGCACTGTATTTTATTATAAATATTTAAATCAGCTTCAGTGCAGCAATTAGCACTTAAAAATAAAAAGTAAAACGGCGAGATATCTTTAATTATGGCACCCATCTCGTGAGAGAGATCATCTGTGAAAAATGCGCCATCGACACTGTCAAAAAATCACTATAGTAACGTTTTTTTATGATAGCTTGCTTACGGTCCTTATTTTGATATATGGCATCAAAGTTTCATTGAGCATAATGCCATGATAAAATAACGGACACAATATAGTACCAAAATATTTTTTTTTATTTAAAGTATTTTTTGAACGTCTATCCAAAGTCACGACTTAAACCGGTGGAGACCTTGCACCGAGAAAAAGCCGCATGAAACTCGGCAGGGGCTGTTTCTTTCTCCGGTAGTGTTAGTGTGTACACTTAATACGTAAGCAGCGCCGGCTCCAGTCCTCGAACAAAGTAGAGGGCTTAGAATAATTACGTATAGAAAGTGAGTTCGCGCGCCCACTTTGAAGCACCTTGTTTGGAGCCAGATATGTAAACTAATGTACACTACGGAGTTACTGTGCATACGTGTCGCCGAGCGCAAGCAGAAGCAAGTAATTGTCACGAAAGTGTGAATCGGTGTAGTGCTTCACATTTGACAGAGCGCTTGTATAAAGACTATCTTTCTATACGTAATTATTCTAAGGTAGAGGGAGAATTAAAATAAAAGATGAAATCACTCATTCATCTCAAGGGGCGCCATCAAAATTATATTTTTTTATGCAAATTTTGCATTCTGGCGCCCCTATTGCCACTAGGCGCCTAGAGCGACCGCTCCACCCGCTCTACTCTAGGGCCGGCGCTGTACTTAAGCTATAATTTTTATCGCATTTACGGCATTACGGATATACGTGCAAAAACATTTAGCGCCTTCACGGTCCTCAAAATAAATATAACAAATCAATTGGCACTGAAACTCCATACGACATTAATTCTAAATCGAAGTAGGAAACACTTTGACACGTTTGTCATAAACACGACTATAATTTACATTTACCACGCATTTCGCCGTGCACATTACGGAATGAGGTTCCGATAATGTACAACAAACCACAAAAGGGCAACATAACAGAATCGCTTTTAACTAAACGTCTTAAGGTTTGTTTCTGCTTAGCTCCATAACTTGAGCAACCGACTGTACTAGTAGAAGTGTAAATAAATTTTATAGAGCAAGATAAAACCCATTACCACTGGTTTACGAGAGGCACTCCCCTAATGATACTACTGCTCAGGATAGCATTACCAGTGGTAGACTTTGATGTGCAAATGGACAAAGTCGGTGCATATATTTAAAAAGTTTAATAATTATGAAAAACATTAAAGCAGGCATGCCGTTTAGTGAACAACTTTAGGTGAATTAATTTTGTAATAATACGTATTTATGTAGAGATATGTTTTAGAAGATAATAAATCGTTATTGTAGTTATACCAGACGACACTAAGTTATATTTTTTTTAAAGTTTAATCTTTATGTTAACTTAGACTTTCTTTAGCGAAGACTTGTTTTGACCAGCAGTGGAGCAGTTTATAGACTAATTGTTTACTACTAATATCTGCCTTATACTTACCAGTACTAAGCCTAATGCTTTCCAGTTGTGTAAAAACACATTAGAATCACATGTTAGATTAGATTAGATTAACATAAATATAATTGATAGAAAAGCTTGCATATCAGAAGGACAGTGAGTCTATTTTGTTTATAGTACATACATTAATATTAAAAAATGTTTAATAATAATAATAATAATGTGTGTGTGCAGTCTCAGGGATTATTTACTTAACAGTGAGTGCGGGATGCATTTGGATGTCGTGGCAATTGATAGACACTTTACGCCGCTCTCCTTGGCAACAGAAAACTGGCGCAAACCAGTGGTGCTAAGCACTCTCGATCGCAAGGACATATGGAAGAGCAAGGTGCTACACGGGCGCTACTATCGGGCTCTAACTGGGCCTGATGTAGATTTAACTGCCTCGGTGAACTGGCTACGTTTTGGTGACCTCTTTGGGGAAACCGAAGGTTTTGTCTGTGCCATTGAAGATGAAGTTATCAAGACGAATAACTACCGGAAATATATTATGAGGGACGGTACGGTCGACATCTGTCGGGCATGCCGCCGTCCAGGAGAATCACTCCGACATATTATTTCTGGTTGATCTCATCTTGCTAACGGAGAGTATTTGCACAGACACAACCAAGTAGCCAGAATAATTCACCAGCAACTTGCTCTTGGATATGGCCTTGTTGAATCGGAGGTGCCGTACTATAAATATGCACCTGCGCCAGTACTCGAAAATGGTCATGCAACGCTCTACTGGGATCGCTCTATCATTACGGACAGGACTATTGTCGCCAATAAGCCTGATATCGTGGTGGTTGACCGATCCCAGCGCCGGGCAATACTGGTTGATATCACCATACCTCATGATGAGAACCTCGTGAAAGCCGAGAAGGACAAGCTCAGTAAGTACCTTGACTTAGCTCACGAGGTGACCGCCATGTGGGATGTTGATTCAACCATTATTGTCCCGATAGTCGTTTCAGCGAACGGTCTGATAGCGAAGAGCCTCGATCAACATCTTAAGAGGCTCTCGCTTGATGGTTGGATCAAGGGTCAGATTCAGAAGGCAGTACTCCTTGACACGGCACGTATTGTCAGGAGGTTCCTCACTCTGCAGCCCTGATCACCGGTAGCTTGGGCCCTGCCCCGCTGCTGGTGGTACTCTAGAATTAGTTTTTTATAATGTTTTATTGTTTTTTTATTAAAATATTGTAAAAATCTAGTTTTAAGAAAGAAAATAAATAAAGAGTATAATAATAATAATAATAATAATAAGCACATTATGTCCGGTTGTTCTCATCTTGCTAATGGCGAGTATTTGCACAGACATAACCTGATAGCTAGGTCACCAGCAACTTGCTCTTCCAGTGCCGTACTATAGGTATACACCTGCGCCGGTTCTCGAAAACGGCCGTGCCACGCTCTATTGGGATCGAGCTGTTATCACGGACAGGACTATTAAAGCTAATAGGCCTGATATCGTGCTGATAGATCGATCGCAACGCCGGGCAGTGCTTGTTGACGTCACCATCCCGCATGACGAGAACCTCGTAAAGGCCGAGAAGGACAAGGCTAGCAAGTACCTTGACTTGGCTCACGAGATAACCGCCATGTGGGATGTTGACTCGACAATCATTGTTCCGATAGTCGTGCCTTCGAACGGTCTGGTAGCGAAGAGTTTCGACCAACACCTTAAGAGACTCTCGCTCAATGGTTGGATCAAGGGTCAGATACAGAAGGCGGTCCTCTTGGACACGGCGCGGATAGTTCGAAGGTTCCTGTCTCTGCAGCCCTAACCACCGGCAGCTTGAGCCCTGCCCCGTTGCCGGCGGCACCCTAGGCTAGGTTTTTTATAATATTTTTATGTTTTGTATGTGCTTTTGTATTTTACTTTTATATTAATATTATAACAAACCTAGGCTAAGAAAGAAAATAAATAAAGAGTATAATAATAATAAACTTTATTTGCACACAAAAACAAAATACACATACAGACAAATATTAAAAAAAAAAAGAGTACAAAATAGGCGGCCTTATTGCTAACAAGCAATCTCTTCCAGGCAACCTTGTAATATAGTGTTATAGGTCGTTGATCCATAATTGCAATTTTTACTACCTATTGCTATCTCTTACAATTACGAAAGATTAATAAATATATAGTAATGTTAATTAAATATAAATAAATTAAATTACAAACACATATTCCGTCTACAAAACTGTAGCATTCCCTTAGTTTCCGGAAAATCCATACACAAATAAGTAGAACACAATTGAAAAGTTTGCACCGGATTTCCAACTCCCCAAGGAATTCCTAGTGACAATACTCGTTATAATTTATAACGGCGTTGACAAATCACTGCGACAGATTTAATGCCATTAAAGCTTTTATATAATACAACTATGTATACAAATATGTAACTATTTTATGGGTTTTAAGCAAACTACCTAGTAAAAGTATCCTGGTTATATTTTTAACTAGTGGCCCGCTCGCGACTTCGTCCGCTTGAGTGAATACCCGTATCCTATATAAAGCAGCGCCACCTACCGGGTCCAATTATATACATGTATTATACATATAAACCTTCCTCTTGAATCACTCTATCTATTAAAAAGTAGTAGAAATGCAATTGAAAAACTATTTTGAGAAAAAACTTAAGGTTACATACGAACTTTCTATACGCAATTATTGTTTTTAAAAAGGGAACAAAGGAGACTAAAGTTGTTGATGTTTTTTTATAAGTGTATAGAAAGTGCGGACGTGTTCAAATCCTTCGGCACCGGATCAGATCGGACTCGACACAGAAACTTGCTTCCGATGATAGTAAATAATGGATATTGTTAGAAAATTCTAGACATTTACTTTATCTATCTTTAAAAGATACAATAAATA
This sequence comes from Eudonia truncicolella, assembly GCA_949315975.1. Taxonomy (NCBI): domain Eukaryota; kingdom Metazoa; phylum Arthropoda; class Insecta; order Lepidoptera; family Crambidae; genus Eudonia; species Eudonia truncicolella. Next base: position 12,237,684 of record OX438826.1, read on the forward strand.
GTAACTGTATAAATCCATCTTTCACCTTTATAAAAAAAAGAAAAATATTTCTAAGTCACTGTTTAAATCGGTGTAAAAGGTGTGTGTTAAATGTTTTAATTACCTACTTAAAATTTTTAAGTGTATCACACTGTCGAAATGCCGAAATAAAATAATATGTCAAAAACTTTTACTATCAACTTATAACGTCATTACACAATTTATATGATAAAAAAGGTTGTCGCGAGATTTAAGTACGCGTATTCAAGTGAATAGATCTAAGTAGATTGAACATTTTTATAGTTAAAATAAATCAATCACATCAAGTTGTTTAATTTACTTGTTTATCTACACAAGTAAATCTCGTGACAAGCTTTTATATCATATATAAATTGTGTAATGAATGACGTTATAAGTTTGATAGTAAAAGTTTTAAAGTAAAAGTTTTTTTTTCTTGTTTTAAAAAGGTTTTTTTACTTTTAATTTATTTTTTACTTTTTAGTTATCGCTGGACACGTTTCAAAAACTTAGCCCGCCATATTGGATTTAGAGTGACGTCTTTTATTTTTGTCATCCAAACTGAACGTGTATACAAAATTTCAGCTCAATCGGTTATCTGTTATCGGTTATCATATCTGCTTCAACATTGAGTTTCAAGTTTTAGAAGTCCGCCATATTGGATTTAGAGTGACGTCACTTTATTTTTCGAAATATTCTCAGCAGGCCCTTTCATTTGATATCCATATTGTAGGAATGCATTAAAAATAATTAGTCCGCCATCTTGGGTCTGCCGCCATCTTTAGAATGACGTCACACTATTAAACATGCATTTCCATCCGTACTGAAAATTTAGAATTACGTCACATTAACATGCATTGTCATCCGTACTGAACATGTATACAAAATTTCAGCTCGGTCGGTTTAAGGTCTTCTGCTTCAAAATTGAGTTGCAAGATTCCACCCGAACAAAAATACATACATACATTGCAAGTTAAAAAAAAAGCTTGTATAATAAGCATTAACATGCGTAGATTGTTTTTGCTGGATATTAATTTCAAATAATGCTGAATTATATCTACCCTTAGATATAATATGTTTTCCTTACTTTGTCATTATTTATGTGCTAACCACAACAAGTTATTCTAATAAAAAGCTAAAAAAATAGTTTATATTAAGTTTTAGTACTAGACAATGCTCCTCCAACAACAGTTTATGATGCCGATAACACAATATTTGAGTAATCCGAACTGTAAATTACGCTATCTAATATCGTAATATCATTGAAAACGACAAAAACCTAATGGGAGGAGCTAATGGAGACTAACTAAAGATGATTAAAAAACAGGAAAGAAAGTGGGATTTAACTATATTTTATAACAACACAACACACGATAACCATGACAATCACCAAAAAGCAAGCGTAAATATAAAATGTCAATATTCAAAAAAAATATATAAAAATAAGAACAAAAAGGTATTAAAAAGGTTTTTGAAAGAGTCTGCAACATTCATCCATTACTAGTTCTTCACCTACCTACCTACCTACAATAAATCTCATATTCATAAAAAAACGCATAAATTAATGTGCCAAAAACAAATTTATCTTTTTGTACCATCAGCATACTAATGTTCAGTCGCACCGCCGAAGCGTCTACTCCCTGGGGTGGCCTTTGCATCAATAAATTTAACATTGTAAACCACTTACAGCTGCAAAAAATGTTGCCAGGAAAATGTTAGCTAGTCTGTCAGGTTTAAACTTTCTAAATATTTGACTAAAGCTTTATGTCGCGCTTCTCAACATTTTTAACACCTTTATTGGGTATCACATAGTAATCTTCAAAAGAATACAATCAAAAGATAGACATTCTGAATGTGTAGAAGGTTAAAAATGCTTGGACGATTCAAAAGTACTTATTTTTAAGTACATTGGATAAAAAATACTTTTGACTTCTTGTAACAATCTAAATTTAGAAGTTACGCCTTCTGAGCTATGAGAAACCTCGAGATATGGAAGAGATCACCCTTAGTTATGAGACCGCCTTTAGTACGTGAACGTTTTTACGCAATTTTATGTAAAAATGTGTTTTGGTAAACAATAATGTGTATTTATTTTATCTAATCTTATCTTCATTTTACAGACTGGATCCGTTGTCTTTGCGACCGCAAACAGGAAAACTCAATACAAACTGTTAATTCCAACTCCTTGAATTAAAGTAGCAACATCTTATACCACAAACCCTCCAAACAACGTATAGGTTGACAACTATAACAATTAATAAGGTATCTGTATGCTCCCCACGCCTTAACCGAAAACCCATTTATTAATGCATTGTAACAGGTGATAACATCCAGCAGCGTCCCATTATCGTGCCGTGAAAATCTATTAATTATGCAATAGGATTTAATTTGACGAGATGCAAACACAGCCAGCGCGAGCATGCTGACAAATTACCTAGTGGGCTCATCAATGTAGTGAAAATGTGGTAGTGTATAGCAATATACGGCAGTTTATTGAAGAGCTTCAAGGCATTGGTAAGGGCTCGGTCTAACAATGCAGAAGTTGAGAAATTAATAAACAATATTGCTTACTAAGTTTAAGGAAGTGCAAAAATTTTAATACATATTTGCAACAAACAATCATAAATGCGAAGCGATTAAGAATGATGATAATTAACGTGTCTGCGTTAAAAGGCTTATTAAACTTCAACAAAACCACACCGAAGTTAATTGTTTAACTAAACTCGGGACAACGTTTTTCATGTTATTCTTTTCTAAAACCTCACAAATTCCTAAAACACAACAATATCAATCGAATTCGTTACACAAACGAGAAGAAATATCGACGTTAATTTATAGCCAAAGCCTTAAAGACAAACATTCTCATTAAAATCCACGATAACGCGCAGAGAATGAAACTTGATAAATTTTCCCCTATAATGGAGAACGTAATAAGAAATCGTAATTTATTTCTTATTGAAATGAGGATAATAGACGCCCAGCTTCCCTAAGAAGTACCGAAATTGTGCGCCGACGAACGAAGATCCCGCACAACGAATGATATTAACATTATAATCCAATTTGCGGCTTCAACCGAGGTGAAACTCATTACCGAAGTTCCTGCATTATTGCATCTGACGTTAGATCAGACGTGCCTCTAATTTAGATCTCCAAAATGCATTTTATATCAACCAAACAGTCAGTTTAAGCGGCTCTAATTCTCCCCAGGAAGTATCTAATACGATTTGGTGCCGTCACATTACTGTCGGAACTAAATTGAATAAATCGTCTGAGGAAAATTAATATTTTACTGAAATTAAGTTTATAAATGATGGGTGTACTACAAGATGGTGTTTAGGTTCGTGGTGCGATATAATTTAACCATTTATTATCAATATACTGGTTATTGACAAAGATGTAAAAAATAAAAGTTTTTGAGAGAGATGATGCTATAAAAGTAGTTTATAAGTGCTGAGATCCAGAGAAGATACTAATGAAACATTTTTTTGAGTGTCACAAAATGTAAACGTTGCTCTATTACGTTTACAAAGTAACATTTGTAAAAATAATTAATTCTATCCAAAAAAGAAGCAACACCGTTTGGAGTTGCCAGTTTGCAGACGGGTCACACTGCTCGTATCTACCGCGCGTCGACGGAACGGCGGGCGCAGGACACCGAGAGAGATTTATAATCTGTAGTTAATGTCCACCAACAATGAGATACAATTTAACTTCTCTGCAACGAAACGATATTTACAAAGCGCCACTAGCGGCCCGGCTATATATCGCGCTAATGTTTTTTGGCCAGCTTTTACAAACTTCCGCGCGGCGTCATAAAGATTTTTTTTTGTCTGCTATACAGCTCGAGCTAATAACTTTATTGCCTGTACAACATGCAGCTACGCTTTTTAATTTATGAATGGCGGCGTGGCAAGAGGTTTTGACCTAATTACGTGAGTAGGTACTTACTTTTCACGATTGGTTTTGAAATTGCAATTGAGTTAAAAGTATTTTTTGAGATGAATAGAAACTCTTGTAACATTTTATTAAATCCTCACCTCATTGCTTTTTTTTAAATTAAATGATACTAACACGACTGCCCGACTTCGTCCGCGTAAACTTTATTTGTAATCCTCTGATTCCGTAGTAACTTCGGAAAATCTGATTATTTAAAACAATATTGCGTAATTGTTACTCAAACATGCAAGTTTCAATAAAATGACACACTTTAAACAATATTATTCGCGTTTTGATTTACATATTATATTATTCGTAAAAGGTTTGACACGTCAGTATAAATATAATAATATCACGTTAAATAAAACGCGAGAAAAGTGTTCTATTTCATCTCAATGTGTAGTGTGATCGTAAGCTATAGAAAACAATATGCCAGCACCACGTGTTATACGGTTAATGTTCTGTAATAATAGGACGGCCAGCTCTCCTGTGAGGTGGTTATAGGTTGCGACAGCGAAATTCCATCAACCCTAAGCTTTAATATGGCCACGTTAAAATTTGCCACAAGCGAAGCGGCTAATTCATTATGTTGGAACAGCCTTCGCTGTAGGTGGCGGATAGCGGTAGAAATTATATTAAGAGCTCGGTATTAAAAATAATGTCCATAAGATTCACAAGATATTTTTTTAAAGGAAATTACTCAGGTTCGGTCCGATTGATGCTCAAGAATGAAAGTAGGAATCCAGCAGCAGCGCAGGTGCGCTGGATTCCTGGCACCTGGAGGTCTCGGGTTCGATTCCCGGTCGGGTCAATGTCGAAAACGAACTTTTCGATATTGTGTCGGGTCTGGGTGTGAAACGAGTGCTTTAGCTACTTACCTTCGGATCAGAACAATGTATGTGATGTCGTCTCATATGTTGTCTCATATCAATGCCTGCAATGCGAAAGATCCTACTCCTGCAAAATCGTAAGTATGTTGTTGAATTCGTATTAAAAAATAAATTACCTCGTCTCTCTATAGTTTTCTTTTTAAAGTTATTAAAGTATTCTAAATTTTAGTGTATATTATTTAAATAAATATAGCAGTATAAATATTGCTCTGTTCAGGAGACTTATATAAAAAAAACGCACTACAGTAAAAGGAGCTGAGAGTAAATAAGAATTCATATTGTTACTGTTTTCTGATATAGGTATTTGATACGTATTTAGTTTTAAACTAACCTTTTCTAAACCTGCAAAGTATCTAAAACGTCAAGAAAAAAAAGATTATAGACATATTCGCATAAAATGTTAAGCACATTTTAGAAACATCTTTTTCACCATCATACATTTAAAAGATCAAAAATAAAATAGTTAAACAAAAATATGTGCGGCTCAATATACGAAAATTAGCGGTTCCACTCATGAAAGTGGAGTTGGTTAGTTGCCGCTAGTTGCTAAAAGCAGCGACGGGCAGCAGCAGCGAAATGCCATCAAAATTATGCTCATATAAGCTAACACTAAAATTTAGCGCACCACCCGGCAGGCCAACCTACTTATTAATACATAAACTGTTGTTTTAAGGCCAGCAACAAAATGAAACACCGTTCTGATTAAATTTATTAGTGGTCGCCGAGTGGTCGAAATTCAACCGTAGAATAAAAGAGAATAGAATTGAATATTTTGTGTTTATATCTTGTGAGTCACATGTACATCAATAGCTTTTTCTATTGTTACCATTTTTGTATTTGCAGGTCGTCGCTAGTCTTAAATTATAATCTAAGCAATTATAGTAAAAGAAACCGTCTAATAAGTCATCAGCATAATAATAATTGACAACCTCTGTAGCCGAGTGGCTTGCACGCCGAACTTTGGGTGGAGCTAACTCTGAGGTCCCGGGTTCGATTCCCGGTCGAGTCAATGTCGAAAACGAACTTTTCGACATTATGTGGGGTCTGGGTGGTTGTTGTACCGTCGTCGTTGTTTCTGATTTCCATGAAACGAGTGCTTAAGCTACTTACCTTGGGATCAGAACAATGTACCTATGTGATGTCGTCTAAAAAAAAAAAAAAAATTATGGTGGTTTTATTGATTACTATTATTTTCTTTTTATTCCTGTAAAAAAACGCTCAAATCTTACAAGCTAACACTAATTGTGTGTACCTAAATGTTTAGATATTATCAACTACGATGGTATTTTCGCTCATTTTGATATGGACCGTATTAACAGAAGCGTTTTCATAGATTTTTTACAGATTTCGTATCAGTGAATCTAAAAGGCAAATTGTGTTAAAAGGGTTGAATATATGAATTTATTTAAGTTAGTAAGCCTCAAGTTTATAAGATTGATGGGATCTTCATAAAAGAAACGCCTATATAATAAGTTTGAACGAATTAACTCCCTCAATAAAGTCAGCAAATATGCCTAGTTTAACACGTGATTGGTCAAAAGTTAATTTAAGAAATATAAGAATTATAGTTTAGGCCTATGTCCAGCAGCGTGTGTAGGCTGATAATGATGATGATGATGATGATGATGAAGAGTTATTAGTCTCATTAAGTTAATTATGCATTCTTATAAGAACTTAGTTTATTTAAGCCCTAAATCAAATTCTAGAACGATTATTGAACCACCATAAGGTGACTACATATTTAACCGAGTAGCATATATGCCTACTCCACCAGGAATCTGATCCAGAACCTCTCGCGATGTGAGATCAATGGCTACCGATTGTTACCTCGCACATTGTATGAGATTTCAAGATGTGCATTTCTCGTTTTGTTTTATTCAAAGATACGAGTAGGTATGCCTGCTAGAGGTAAAGTTAGCAATTCCCAAAGTTTCCCTCTACAAAACCAGGTCCCGTTGATTTTATTTCGGATCAGCGCCCTGATTATCAAACCCCTCCCGAAAGAAAAGTAAGTCAACTATGCTCTGTCCCTGTTTCAACTACAGCTTCAGAAAGAGACGATGTATAGTTTACGTGTGAGAAGTGTTTCAATAGGTTTTAAGAATCGGAGGCAGGGACGCAGCGGGCTTTTGATAGCAAAATACTTCGGAAAGGTCACGTGAACAATTTGGAATCCAGTTTATTGAGTTTCTTTGTTACTACATAAGTGGGCTAAGTGGCATGAGGATGCGAGATGGTTCTATAATTTAAGTGTGCCTGTAACCGAATTTGTCTAGTCCATATGCCATTTAGAGCTGAAATTAATTTAAAATTCTTATTGAATTATGGCACTTAGATATAATTGGCACATTAATATTATGAAATAAACAAACAACAAACAATAAGCTCCGAATAGTTATTCCGTGTTTCCTTCCTATCATGTAAACGTCATTGAAAATTAGAGTAAAAGAGACAAAACACTAAATAACTATTTGAAGCTTATTCTCTGTTTATTTGTAGGGCCCATAGTATTTATTTATTTCAAGGATAATAATCGTCATGAAGATAGAAGAATAGATAGAAGATAATAATAATAATCATTATCATGATTAATGGCATACCACATTGTACGTAGAAACAAACGTACAAAGCGCGCAAGAGCTAATTTTGTCACTCATAAAAGCATTTACAAAAATTGAGTTCATAAGCACGAGGTTATACAGCATTGGTTTTGCACAGTTATGTTAGAAGTAAAGTCCACACTTGACGTTGTAATCAAAGCAGTACATCGCTAGCATTCTCGGTCCAATTGGCGCTATATTCAAATAAGGCGGACCATTTAATTGGTTTACTATATACTACAAATGTACGAACGATCTCTACTTGCCCCCAACTTTGTCTCGCACTGAAGTGGTATCAATTTGCATGCTCTCCATTGGAGGGCGTCGAGTGTTGTCCCTTTGAGACAATGGTTTTTGCCTCTTCGCTTCTTGTCTGCAGTATTTGAATAAGGTTGATTCAAAGTGATTACATTGGAGTTTAAGACAATTGACCTGAGAGTCAATTTGATTTTGATTTTGGAAATTGAAAAGTATTGACTGAGCGTAGTGCTTTACGTTCTATTGTGATTATTGTGATTGTTTATTCTTAGTTAAAAGTTATTAACGGTTTCCATGTTTTTTATGATTGAAAGAGAAGTCGTCAGCGTAGTGGATACCATATTTTGCTTAGGATCTTACTGGTTAAGTGTACTTACTTCGTTATGTCGGTTCGACAAATGGGTGATCGAATTAAAAATATGTCGAGCTTCTACGTAGGCCGGAAAGAGTGTTAAGCGACTGGTCCTTTTTTAGTGTCGTTAAATGATAGTTGATAATTCCCACCAATTCTAATGAAGGCAATGTGGTTGGATAGATAACAACTCTACCTTCATATGGGAAGACCAGAGCCCAGCATTGGGACACTATTATTACAAAGGCTGATTAATCGCAAATAGAATCACAATTCATATATCCACGCACGCGTAAAAGAATTTCACCAGTCACCCTAGACAGACAAGTGGCAAAACGATTATAATAATTAGGATAAGAAACATTTATTGACCTGCACAGAAACATGCACATAAAAAAACCATACATACATTAGTAAGGGATTGACATGTCAACGACACGTATAAATGACGTTTATGTCAATCCCATACTTTTTGCCACTTGTCTAGGGGGGCTGTTTCTTCGAACCATACACATGACCCGTTTGTCTTCCGGTGCTCCGTAAATTTTAAAAGACAAGTCAATAAGATGATGTCAAATTATTATTTTATTTTATTTTTTTTAGGGAATAATTAATTAATTTCCATAATTACAAGCTCCTACACTAGACATCGCCGGACCCGTGGGGGAAATGTGCAATGACACAATTTTGTTTCTAAATGTTTCATAAAAGTTTGCGTAATGTGTTAGCAAAGTTTTCACTTATTACTAACACATACTATTCTGTTTGAGTGTTTAAATAAAGATACAATTAAAATAATTACTATTGATAACATAAAATACGTATATTCCCAGAAACAGAAACAGTCAAGTACAGTCATATTTACCAAAGTAAAGACGCAAACGTCTTTAAGCTGTTTACCAATACTCTAATCATAATAGGGATAAGCCAAGAAACATAATTATCGGCCATTAATAATCAGATTAACACACAATGCCTAGAAAACATCACATCCTACCAAATAAGACATTGTTTTCTAAAGCTTTTACTAGTTTTACAACGCGACGTTTTATTTGTCATACTTACTACTCGTATCTATTAATTATTATATGCTGACGTTTCAAACCCTTTGTAGGGTTCTTGGTCACAGTTATAACTGTAAAGGGTAATATATGAAATAGTATACGAGTAAATTCCCGATCCGATCCGAAACCCTTGGAGAAACTAGAAGGGAACGGGGACACACACGCTTTCGTGACGCTATCAGCTCAAGAAAACCTCTGACGGTGTTTCGATCAAATGACTTGAGGAACCCTTAACGTTTCTCGCTACTCCCAAAAAAGTCCGGTGACAATGAAAAAGCCGCCTGAGGCCAACAGCGAATTTTCTCCAAAACAAACGAGTAAATTCTTGAAAACTGTTTAATTTGAAATATTATAACGTACCTATTAACGAAAATGTTTCTTACCATACTTAAGTATTTTAGCTCCTTCAGATGGAGTCAAAAGCGGCTGCTACTGCAAAGGAACGCAATCTACCGCAGAATGTTCCCGGTTGAATTAAATTTCAGCTTGCACGGCAGCGGTCAGCCAAGTTTGCGCGTTTGATTCGGTTAAATTAGGCGGACATTTTCAATTTCGAAAATTGTTGCAGGTGAAGCGTGTGTCTGTTTCTTTGATATTCGTTGCTTTTATTTTATTGCCTCGTTCGGTAGAGAGCTGATTCTATAAAGAGTTAGCAATTGTTTATTTCTTTATTCTTTAAAACAAAAACAGCAAAAGGGATCTTGCACTAAGGCATTTTCTACCAGTTGATCAGTAACTTCAAAGAGAAGAGAATATACAAAAAAAAAAAAACACTAATTTCATAGTTTTCTCCTAATTAAATAGGATAACTAGAAGTTAAATTAGGTAAAGCTGAGAAGAATATAAGAATATAATATGAAGATAAGAATATATAAGAATATAATATGAGAATATAAGAACAGAAGTTATATAAAATTCTACACATAATAATATTAATAGACAAGAAATAAAAGTCAGAGACTGTGAAAGTACTGTAAGGATTAAGTACGACCCATTCTTTTAAACATCTTAATAAGAACTTTCAAATGCAAGAGCAATGCTTTCTTGAGTCGTTTGGAGTTGGAAAGTGGCACTTTTAGATTTTTTTTAAACATGCTTACACAAATATCTACACAGATATAACAATATTACGAGAATAAACAACAACATAGAATAAAAGGCTTAGAATAGAAATTTTGTTAATAATTAATTGTAAAAGAAACATTAGATAACAAAGATTTTGCTGTAATTAGTTTTTTTACACAAATAACACGTATAACATTTAAACCTATTTGTTTTTTAATATTCTGTAGTGAACTGTTATCATTAATGTTTTATTAAAGATACTTTTGTGATATTATCAAAGCGCAAAAACTTGGCGCAGCCACTTGACGAGTTTTCTGGCACTGGAGATTAAATCACCCACAAGCCATCTTTATAATTAAATCGTCCTATTTGTTTTTTCGTCTTGGTACAGCAATGGATAGGGAGTTACTTGTGTAGTATAATTTGTATTCACTACTTAAGTAGAAACGGATAATAATATTATATTATATAAGTTGCTACCCTTATTATATCACAATGTTCCATTACAAAAACACAAATGTTGAAAAAATTTCCACGAGCAGGATTTGAACCTGCACCCTTCTGACATACCGGGTCAGGTGCTTTTCCAATTGAGCTATCGTGGTTCTAACCAGCCCGCCGAAATTACTCAACACTATTTACTTTTTTTACTTTGAAAGCCATGTCAACAACTACCGTCATTAACATCTGATCATAATATTTTTACAAATACTAAAGATCAGTTAAGAAGTAGGCAAGCTATTTATAAAATATTTTTGTTTTTGTTTTTGTTTATATAATTTTAACGCAAATTTTGTTGCGAAACAAATTACAAAAACACGAAATAAGTATTCGGACCTTATTCTTTGTTTATTTGTAACTTTTTAAGGATCACAAACTCAGAACTGCAAGAAATGAACATTGTAAAATAATTGGGTAGGTACAACAAGTACGCACGTTAAATAATTTATAAGAACCTCTTTAAAAGTTATGAGAAACATTTTACGTGATATATTTTTCATAGATTCATCTTAATCAGTAAATTCTTCTTCATCATTTACATCGAAATGACGTTAAAGAAGCGACTTCCTCATGTGGTTTTCAAACTTATCACTTTTTGCAAAAGCAATCCACTACAGTCAAAGTCAAAGTAAAAGTCATTTTTTTTAATTCAATATTTTAAGAAAAGTGCTTTTGAATCGTCCAAACATTTTTATTACTACTACCTATTCGGGACCTTTTTTTTTATTTATTATATTTCGTGCCAGTACTAGCTTTTAAATCACCACAAAAACGTGTTGAGTTATTAGAGGCTTTGTCTTAAATTGCAAAGTAAATTCAATAAAGCACTCCGTTATTAACAACGATTATAATGCCGGAGGTCTTGAGGGTGGCAATGCCGACCAAGTCTATAGCAGTTTCATTTCCCCTATTTGCAATTCTAAAATCCTCTGTCTAATAGCTCATTCGCGTATTCACCGTCTCGCTCACACTTTCCACCACTCAATAAATCCATCCCGCTTCAACACCACTAAGTTTCGCTACATACATTTCGTTGGCTCTAGACACTTTCTTGCAACAGAGCGTGCGTAGAAATTCAGACGGACACAGTTCTGTGCAGTTTATTCAGAAAGGATTAGCCATAAATAGTTCTTGCTCATTACATTTTCATGAAGGTACCCTACAGTTGTGAATTTATGCTGGGAAAAGTTTGAGTTTTACTGAATAAAAGATATCTATTTGGCAGTAATACTGGCGTCGCTCCAAGTGACATTTACGCGGATTTTCACGCTCTGAGACCGTGATGTGTGGTCCGAGTGTGATGGGAGTCGACCGGGACATTATTCTTCTCAAGTTTGGCAAACTTGAAGGAGTTTGATGTGGCGACTTTTGTGAGCTTGACGACTGAACATTAATAAATTGAAACACTTTGAAATAGTAGAATACTGTTCTTTAAATACAGATACATTTTATAAAAAACAAATATGGAAGTAGTTTAAAGGGCGCCCTTATTACTGCAAGCGATATCTATCAGTCAAACTTTAGATAGTCAGTATTTAAATGAAATAGTAGGTATTTTATACGAATTACGTGTTCATTTTACATATTGTTTGATGCTGATGTAGTAATTATAAGAAGATACGACAAATGTGTAAGTAACTCTGAAAAATAATTGTAAGACTATCAGATAAATTATTAAATATCTATAAAATTAATGAAATACAGTGAAAAAATTAAACGCCCACCCGACCCAGCCAGGAAACGAACCTGGGTCTTCCGCAATCCGGGCGGCTGCACTGACCGCTATGCTACCGGAAAGGCTGACGTAAGCGCTGAATTTTGTCACTGCTTTTTAATTTTTAAGTACTAATAGCGGCACAGTGCCATCTATCCAAGCGGCACAGTGCAGCAATTAGCACTTGAAAATAAAAAGTAAGTTTTACAAAAACACAAATGTTGAAAAAATTTCCACGAGCAGGATTTGAACCTGCACTAATTTCAATTTTAAATTTTTTCAACATTTGTGTTTTTGTAATTTGTTTCGCAACAAAATTTGCGTTAAAATTATATAAACTAAACAAAAATATTTTATAAATAGCTTGCCTACTGCTTAACTGATCTTTAGTATTTGTAAAAATATTATGATCGGGTGTTAATGACGGTAGTTGTTGACATTGAATGGGTGCCTTTGGCTTTCAAAGTAAAAAGTAAATAGTGTTGAATAATTTCGGTGAGCTGGTTAGAACCACGATAGCTCATTTGAAAGAGCACCTGACCCGGTATGTCAGAAGGGTGCAGGTTCAAATCCTGCTCGTGGAAATTTTTTCAAGATTTGTGTTTTTGTAATTTGTTTCGCAACAAAATTTGCGTTAAAATTATATAAACAAAACAAAAACATTTTATAAATAGCTTGCCTACTTCTTAACTGATCTTTAGTATTTGTAAAAATATTATGATCGGGTGTTAATGACGGTAGTTGTTGACATTGAATGGGTGCCTTTGGCTTTCAAAGTAAAAAGTAAATAGTGTTGAATAATTTCGGCGGGCTGGTTAGAACCACGATAGCTCATCTGGAAGAGCACCTGACCCGGTATGTCAGAAGGGTGCAGGTTCAAATCCTGCTCGTGGAAATTTTTTCAACATTTGTGTTTTTGTAATTTGTTTCGCAACAAAATTCGCGTTAAAATTATATAAACAAAAAAAAAACATTTTTAAGTAAGTTTTAGATAAATTATTCATTTTGAAACATTATTTTATTATTATGATTGACATTGGTATAATTAAAGTTTTTCTCGTAGACACAAAAGAACATCGTCGGTACTAAGTGATTCAACAATTTGTCTTTCACGAAATATTTCACTATACGTTCACGCAAGCACCGTGCCATCGAGAAAAGTGTGATATGCATCACGTCGAACAAAATCTAATGGCTATACGGGCGGGATATAACTAATGTGACCGCGCCCAAGGCATCTCCCCCATATAGGCTTTTTGCCCAAGTTAGCCTACATAAATACACACGCTTATCTTATTTATGATATTATTGTGTATTGCCAACCGTATCTCTTGGGAAAAGTTAGGGAATCTCTGCCGTTATCACGGTTCAGCCGGTAAATTTTACGGTCGGATGCGAGCTAGAAGTTAATTTATAGGGCGACGATAAACTGTGGTGAGATTCTTTATCATCACACTTTTGGCCGCCTTGCTAATGTGTTGATACCTAAGTAGCTTTAGAGAGGCGGCCAAACAAAGTATTCCAAACTTGGAAGAAAAGAGTTTTTGGTTGAACTTGGATGGTGACGAAACTTAGCCAACTCGGCCTGCTAATTTATACAGCAACTTCTAAATGATTTTAAAGATATATTTTTTGCAGCAGATTGTAAGAGGGCACTTAAGGCGTTTCAAATTAGTTTAATATTATGTCATACATTAGTTCTTGTCGTGAGGATATATCCATATTTGAATCTGCAAAGTAAATGAATAGGATATAATAAAGATCAGCAATTAATTTAAAAAAAAAAACAATATTATAGAATTAATAAATGCAAAACAATATTATAGAATTAATAAAAACAATATTATAGAATTAATAAATGCAACCTCTTTAGTGGATCCATGGACTAATTTGGATCTAAGAGGTTGGTTGCATTAACGATCTCTTGGCCTCGAATTAAAACTCACTTTTCTATATCTGAATCTCTGCCCATGTTCATTATGGCTCAGCTTTATAACCCTATTTACGTTAAGATAATGTCGATTGACACAATTATAAATATCAGTTCAACGTATGCAGAAGGTTGTATTAAATCAAGGTTAATCATGGAGCACTCTCATACAGTAATTTCACCAATAACCGCACAGGTCACCCGAGAATCAAGATCTCATTTAAAATTCTGTCCCATTTATTTCGACTGCCATATAAAAGTAACTATCTATATATAAAATGAATATCTCATGCAGCAGCAAGTTGGCTGCATCTCCGAGATTCGTTCTTTTGTTGTTTCAGTGGTACAACGCGCTATAAAGCCGGAATATTTGGCAAATGAAAAGCGCTTTCGAATGAACTCCGTGTATGTGGTACGTGACGAGCCAAGAGAAAAGGTCGCGACAGTCGCATGAATTTCAAATGAACAACTCAACAGTAGGTAGGTACTTAGGAATATTTATTTATCTGGGTCCATGCAGATATTCTGTGCTCAGAATAGAATTATGGAGGGAAGTCGGGCCACTCGCAACGTGACCTGCTTTAGCTAGTCAAATTTCGCCAAAATTATTTCCTAGTAGTCCTAAAACACCGGTATGTTTGGACGTAAAGGGTTCATAACAACTCCAATGCGAAACAAAGTTGGTAGGTAATCGTTTTGAACACGTGAAGTGTATTGTAATAAGCACAGTGTTAGCTAACGGCACTAAAATTATTAGTACAGTATACATTGTATTTATTAATACCTTTCCGAACTCATTTCATTAGTATGTCATGTGGCAAATGTAGAAATTTTGTTTGTGATAATATTCATGCAACATTTGTTTACTCCGGGATTATTTGCAAATAGACATTTAGCCAAAACACGTAATTACACAGTCAGGTCACAAATTCTGTCACATGTAAAATATAAAATAATTGAGACAAGTTTATTCGTTATGTAACCATTTATATACCAAAATGAACTTAACTAAATATAGATTCTTATGACAATAAAGTTTATTTAAAATGACCTGATTTTGAATACAGGCCTTCGGCTGCCTTAATCAAGGACGTCTTGAGTGACTCCAAATTGGGATGAGGCTTTGAGCACGCCTTTTCCTACAAGTGTTGCCATATCTTGTAATCAAACGGACTCAAATCTGGACTGGAGGAGGGCCAGACTTCGTGCCGGATGAAGTCGATTTCACGCGCCGCCAGTCAGTCTTGTGTGCTCTTCGCTCTATGAGCTGGCGCCGAATCTTGTTGGAATACCCAGTGCTTGTTATTGAACATGGTATGAGAAACAGGTTCCACAAGGTTCGTCAGGACTGTATTTTGATACACAACTGCATTCGTTTTTACACCTTTCTCACAAAAATGTACCTCTGTTAAGCCCCAATAAGAAACTCCCAACCATACCATGAGCGAGGATGGAAAATGACCTCGTTGGACACGCGGAATACGGTTGCTCGCTTCTTCACTACTGTGTGCATACACCTTATCATTTTGTTTGTTGTAGCTCTCTTCTACGGCAAAAAAGTCTCAGGGCCATTAGACGAGCATTCAAACGATGTCCTGTTTTTCTTCGATATGCCCAAAGCCCTAAGTCTTCATTTAACACCCTTTTCACCGTGGTTCTGCTTAACCCCATCTGAAGGGCCAACAGTTTCTGCTTACGTTTGGGATTTCTTTGAATTCGCGCCTTCACAGATTTTCTCACTGCTGGAGTCCTAACAGACCGAGGGCGACCACTTCTTGACCTGTCATCTACACTAGAGTCTTTATTGTATCGTTTGATGGTACGATAAACGAATCTTTTGGTTAAATTCAAATTTTTCAGTATGTCAAAAATTATTGCGCGTAACCGCAACGATTCGACGCAATAACTGCAACACGGTCTTCTTTAAAGTCCACTCCATATTTAAAAATGAGTAAAATTCTAAAAAGTATACATTTTTATTTTCATGAACAATTCGAAATTCGAATTCAATAAACTTTTTTGTAGCCAGCATTCTAAAAGAAAAGTTTTTACTGTGTGACAATACTTTTACCTGACTGTGTACTTAATCTGTGGCTAAACTATTATATTAATAAATTACAAAAGAAAATGAATCTTAAATGATCTATCATCACCCATTCATCTACACTGTCGTTGTCATTACCTGGTTGGGCTTGCATCTACATCTATTTGGTTTTTGAGACCATTGTTACCTTGTTATCTTTTTTAACTAGGTAAAATGCTTTGCGTGTGCGCCCCAACAGGGGCTAGGGGCAACACACTAATAGCTAGATGAGGGGAGGGGATGTCCACCCATTAAAAAACCTAGTACCATCCCTTCTCTGCTATGGATGGCTCGGGATCACGAACGGTAAGCACCAAGTATAGTTTACTATTGTTTTCCCGAATTTTAAATGCAATCATTTTGTTTGCCACAATTTCATTAGAAATAACGTTGCATTTGCCATAATTATCAAATAACATAAACTTATTTTCAATTATTTAATTGTTCATAACCAATCAAGTGTTATAATATTTTTAATCCATAATTATCATTTTCAATAATGTTATTTTGCTAAGGTTTATAGAAACGACCAAAATGTACTCATTTCATAAATTATTAATATATTACAATTACTTAGTTTGTGGAAACTGGAATGTTCCACCGCTGGGCCTCGCCTGAACCTACTTAAAATTCCATATTGCTTGCAACAATATTTAATTTAAAGGTAAGTTTAATGAACCATATTTTAAAAGCTAAAATTGGGATTAAGTTTAAATTGTTTGAGGCAAGATTTCGGGTTATCCTCAAGCGTCGTCGGGATAAAAGAAGATAACAAACTTTATTCGGTGTTAATTTAATTAATTACAGTCTCCCGCCAATGGGCCTTTGTTCTCATGTATATTGACTGATATTTTTTTGGCTCCTCAGGTTCTTAATAACGTCTATTTACTTAGTAATACTTTCTAAATGTAATATGTAAGTAATAAGAAGTGTAGGATTTTTTAATATTTACTTATTTCATGCATGATGACTTGATTTCAATGATATAATGGTATATTTGCTTTTAAGTACTAGCTTACTTTTACTACAAGATGGGTTTGTGGTAGGGCTTGTTGAAGTCTGCTTGGCTAGTTATTACCAACTAATCTTAGTTTGTTGCTATGCTATTTGTATAACTGGAATTCTGTCATTCATAGCCCATTAGGTAGGGTAAAATTGTAGTAACCGTCTTGTGCTAATTGGATCAATATTATCCACTTACGATGTACGCTACAGTGGTTTTGATGTTATTATTACGTCTTTGATTTATTGTAATTTTTTTAAAACTCTTTTATACCATACCTACTACACCTGTTGGTTAACTAGGGATTATGCATCGATTTGCACTAAAATAAAGCACTATATACCTAAATAATAACATATTCATGTAGTTTCGTTAAAACTGTGTAAAAATAAGGAACGAGACCTGCATAATAATTATAGGGCTTTTTTACAAATCGAAAATCATCAACCAAATACGTTTTCGTTTCCAATCACTTGACAAATACAAAACCAATCTAAATTATGAAATAAAAATCTCCGGTTCAGTGCTTCTAATGCTCTTGAATCGATGGCAAGAGAAAGAATATTTTAACCGTTGACATAAATGGAAAAAAAACCCCTTTTAAATTCATAATTTTTCGGGAGAGTCTAGGGCGATGTTATTGCAAAGGTCTTTATGAAATCGAAAGGAATCTGACACGGGCGCTTCAGTCTGTGAAAAGCGAAATATCAGTGGGGAGTATTCATTAAACGTTTTTCTAAAGAGCCATTTGGTAATCGGTTTACCTTCAGTCTATTCTTGAACATTGTTTGCTACTCACCCATTGAATACTTTAGGAAATTGTATTTTAGCAATGAAAATTGTTTTCAGTGTTGCTTGCTCCATTTCATTACTCAATTCTGCGCACCTACGACAGATTTATTAGAAACGAGCAACTTAAAGCGTTACAATAGAATAATAATATGTCGTGTGTTTATTATCTAGTACATAATACTTATTTCGTTAATAAAAGGTAGTAAAGAAGCATTGAATAAAAAAAAAGACATTTAACCACCGGGAAAATGCATTGGGCAGCAATATAGGGACAATTCACTCTTTCCCTCATCATACTTTCTTTTTTGATGTAGCTTAACAATTAAAATATACTATTAGATATAGAAAAATACTGGAATGCAATATAGCCTGTGGAAATATGTTTATTAATCAAAAACAGAGTGACAAATGGATGTCACCGAATCGTTTTTAATATCACTTTGGGCTCCGAGGTGGAGTAAAGTCATTTTCCTACTCATCTTCCTGCGATTTATTCCCTACTCGTCTATTGCAAAAATAAACGGTGGTATTCGCCGCCTGTCTGCAGTTACCGTAGCCTATCGACGTGTGCAACACTCAGGGCCTTATTAATAAACAGATAATAAACTTGGAATATATTATATTCTTTTTTTCTTATATTTATTAAAAGGAGGCAAACGAGCAGGCGGGTCACCTGATGGAAAGTAATCACCGCCGCCCATGGACGCCGCAAAACCGAAGTAATCGCAGATGCGTTGCCGGCCTTGAGAAAGAAGTTGAATCTTGAGGAGGGAGTAGGAATTGGGAGAGGGGAGGGGTGAGAGATGGGCCTGCGGTACTTTCACTCACCGGACGAAACACAACAGCAACGAGTACCATTGTTTCACGCTGATATTCTGTGAGACGGTGATATTACGCCGGGCGAGTCGGCCCATTTCGTGCTGCAACGCAGCGTGGCTCTACCGCTCAAAAAAAAGATATCCGTGTTCAGATCCGTGTTTTGTTCTCGATATGTAAACTTCATTTCTATCTATAATCTAACGCACCTAGTCGTTGCCAGTCTTTGTAAACAGCTTACAGTGATAATAGTTGACGCAGTTTTATTTAGTCGCCCTGTTATAAATTATAATGGTGTGAAACAAAACTACCCACTAAGTTTGATTTGTTTATTATGTTAGTTGGTACGTTTTTCTATATTTTAGTTTAGCATCTTCACGTATTTTTGTACGACAACATAAATAATTTTTAATGTATGTACTATATTTAAGTTTTCTCATATAAGTGATTATATAATTCTTGTGAATTGAAAATAAAGTTCTTAAACCTCATTTTAAATTGGAGTAAATGAGACAAAACACCAAATAACTATTCAAAGCTTGTTCTTTTTTCTTAAGTAAGGGAGTAAAGATTCCAAGAGTAAGAAACAGGAAATACTATCATAGACATAAAGATGGCGCTAGTAATATACCATTCAACAAGGCTTCTAATTTGATTATGAAACAAATTATTTACATTAAGTGACATAGAAATCAATCTGATCTAATTCTTATTATTCAAATGCAAAATAAACGTAGCAGATGTTACCGTTAAATAAATAGTGTGTTATTAAAATAACAGGGACTTTCTTAGAAAACGAGGCCAAACTACACTACTTATTTTCTTTCTTTAAATGCTTATTATGTTACCCACACAAAATTGCGGTACCCGACCTTCTAAGTATTTATGTTTGTCCTTCGTAAACATGTGGAATGTCAATACAAACCGCAAAGAAAGGAATAAACAATATTCCGAAAAAAGCGAAATTGCTTATTCATCATATAAACAGAAACTAAATACTCTGTAGTCTTTATACATTTTGGTATTCGATATTAACTTCAAATAATTTTCAACGCATAAGCAAATTTTTTTATTTTTTATTTTTGAAATTTACAATGAAAATCCAATTTACATCCCAAAGAACAAAATAACAAAGAAACTTCTAAATATCTTCAAATATTGGTATGGAAACCAGGTCAACAATGTACAATGGAATGGATCTTTGTCTCAACCATATAGATTGGAATGCGGGGTAAGGCAGGGCGGGCTGAGCTCGCCGACGCTCTTCATCCTACACGTGGATGAACATAGAGGAGCTTAGCAGCACCAGGTTGGGCTGCTATATAGACGGTGTTAGTGTTAACAATATTAGCTACGCGGATGACATGGTACTGTTGAGTGCATCCGTATGTGGTTTAAGAAAACTTCTGTCTATATGCGAGAGATATGCCAAGACTCATGGATTAGCATATAATGTGCAAAAGAGTCAAATCATGGTCTTTGAGGCGGGAAATAAACACACAGATCGAATCCGGGCAATATATCTTAATGACTGCCTTGCAAAGGGTGAACAAGTTTAAAAGGATGACATGGACGTTGAAAGAGTTCAACGTTGACGTTGTGAAAACGTTGATGGCATGGTGTTGTCAGCGAGGGCGAACATGTTGGCTCACAGATTTTCACATTGCATTAGAATTGTTAAAATTACTCTTTTTAGAGCTTATTGCACTACTTTTTATACGTGCAGTCTATGGGCCAAATGTAGTACTCGTGGATCCTACAACGCCCTGAGAGTTCAATATAACATCGCTTTTAGGGTGCTGTTGGGGTTGCCACGTTTCTGTAGCGCATCAGGGATCTTTGCAGAAGCGCGAGTTGATTGCTTTTACGCGACTATGCGAAATCGATGCGCCTCTCTAGTGCTTAGGGTGCGGCGCAGCACCAGCAGCATCTTGATGACGATTGCTAGCAGGCTAGACTGCCGGTACATAGGTCATTGCTGCACTACATCTGCCGGGGTGGTGCGGGGGTGACTTGTGTGCGGGCACAACTAGAATTAATTTAATTTAATTTCATGTATTTTTGTATTTTTGCCTTTACTAACATAGGACAAGTAAAATTATAACTAACACAAATAAATCAAGTTAATTGATTAAATAAATTTTATTATTATATTATTATTTATGTAGTTATAAGATTTTTTTTCTAGAATTTTTTATCTAGTTACTATTAAGCCAATTTTAATAAATCAAAATTTCCATAGTAGATTGTCTTAAGTTGCATTTATTGTCAGCAAACAGTAAGAGGTCAATAATATCATTAAAAATAAAATAGGCCCCGACATTTACCCCTGTGGGACACTATTTTCATATGAAATACTAATGGCTTAGTGCGATTTTGTCATAATTTTTACTCTAATAATACTACTCAGGATTACTTACAAAACCTCTTAAAGCAGCAGAAAGGTGCAAGACATAAGCATCAATAGAGACATAACCACAAATCCCGTATAAACAATCATCCCGAGGCTGAATAATGTTGCCATTAGCGGGATCTACGCGACTTAAGCCTGTTACTCACAAGCTCATAGTAACTTCCGTTGAGTACATTTTGATAGTAGCGAATTAGTTATATTATGTTCTATTTAATTTATTTTGGGTAACGTGATTAACCTTGGTTAGGCTTTAGGGCATCAAGAATGACTAGTGATTATTGTTTAGTCGGTGTTAGGGTTTCCGAATTGAAGCGTATAGATGGCTCCAACCCTTATAACTATTTTGCCTATTTGGCAAATTTTAACTTTGATTGTTGAGCGTCATGCAAAGCTATATTCCGATTAGAAGGCCATATGAGTTCTAGTAAAATTCCTTAGCTAATGACAAGGTCTTATAATTGTCAACTAGTATGTTATTTCTAACCCCCTTACAAATAAACAAAGAATAAGGTCCGAATAATTATTCCGTGTTTTGTCTCTTTTACTCGAAGATGAAATGACATTTACATGACAGAAACAAAACACGGAATAACTATTCGGACCTTATTCTTTGTTTATTTGTAAGGCGGATAGTGTTATAAGCGTCAATGGGATAAAACGTTTACTTACCATTAGGTATGACCATATGCCTGTATAAATAAATATTTTTAGTCGTTAAAGAACCTACTAAATGAAACCTATTTAGTTAGACTTGGTCAAAAACAGTTTTCTTTAAACTTAGCTTGTGAGATTTCTAAAAAGCAAATGCCGAGGGAAAAAGAGTATGGATGAATGTTTACGACAAACTATATGATACAAAGTACTTTCGTACGTCAGTGTCATACAAAGTATTTTCGTATTGTCTTTGTTGCATTCTTTTAAATGCTGAAGCTACGAAACACCATAATACTTCGCATACGATATATGTACTGCAGTACGAAATAATTTTATGTTTTCTCCAGAAACAAAAACAACAACAAGAACCAACTAGCTAAGTATAAGATAAATATTTGGTAATAATCACCAAATATTTTACAAATTAAACCCATTTAAACTTAATTTAACGAGTACCAAAGATCACAAACATTAGGTGGTATTCTCAATTACATTAGAACTACGGAAAATTTTTTAAGCCAGCCGTTTACCTTACCGTGCCTTTTGAAATAGCAGAGTCGAGGTACAATATTTATGTATATATTATAAATACGTAGGTATATGTTACGGCTAAAGCGCTGCGATCATACTCCTGTGGCGCGACTCTTGATTGATTTACAAAAAGAAAAGTGTTGAGTCACTCAGCCTGATTAGTCATGGCTCTACCCAACCCCTTGGACTTAGAAATCAAAAAATGGTACACAGAGCTTTCCTTTATTATGTCGCTTTAGTATTTTGGGATTTCTTAGTGTTTCCTGTGTATACGGGTGTATACGCATACGAAGTCGTGGCTAGTCCGGCTATGGTGCTTTTTTGTATCTATTTACGAAGCCATGCAGACACAGCGCTGCAACCGCTTAGCGACCAATTTGAAAGCGCTGGTAGCTATTTATTTATTTATTTTTTATTTATAAATATTACATGGCGGACTTAATGCTCGAGGCATTCTCTACCAGACCAGTCAACCATAGGGTGGTGCAGAGATAACATTGGTAGGTGCAATTAGGACATACTATAAATAATTTAAATACCTAATAATACATGCATAAATATTATTTATACATAAACATGTATGTGTATTGAAAATATGTAAACTATAATAAATAAACATACATAAAATACATAATTCTAATAGGACGTTATTGAGATGATTCTGCCATGATTCTATCAAACAAGAGTTCACGGACATACTTTTTAAAAGCGTCACGACTCGTAGCCATCCTGATTTCGTGAGGCAGCGCGTTCCACGGATTGAATGTTAAAGGAAGAATGAACATAACCAGATGTATGAGAGGGACAGAGAAGGAGAAGATTATTTGAGGACCGGAGATTTTTACTATAAGAGGACCAAATGTACTGAAAATGGGGAGCAAGATAAAAAGGAGCATTTAAAGAATTTAGAAGCGAAAACAGTGTGGTTAGGGCCCGTAAACGTCTTCGCTGGCGAATAGGCAACCATTTCAGCTCGCGAGACGCGAATATATTCGCCGCTACACGTGTCTCGTTTTCACAACTGCAATAATACTGCTATAAGAGCTTGTGGTTACCCCCCTGAACTGCGAGATGTGGTCATATTTCTTCAGATTGTAAATGAATCGGATAACTGTTGTTGAGTAATATGTCAAGCTTATCAAGCAAGTCAGCATTAAGATTATAATAACACACGTCACCGTAGTCGATCAACGGAAATATTAAGTTATCACACAATTTTGTTTTTTCTGTAACATTCACAGTTCGCCGGTGAGTGTACCGCTTAACGCAAGAGTTCATCAGCGCTGAATTAAAGCCGCCTTAAGTGCCGGCTGCGTCGCGAAACCCGATGTTTTATACCTTGCTTTTAATTAAATTACATTGCGTGCCGCCGGCGACGCGCACTCATATTTTTGGACTCGATGTTAAAATATGACGAGTAACAGAGTGAGAAGTTTTTGTGACTTTGCTTCATATAATTATTGAAGTAATAAATAAAATAATATAAGATGATTAATAGATAAAATAATGTGTGAACGCTCTTGTGGATGCGGGCAGCACAAAACCGGTCGTTGTGGAGATCGTTAAGGGAGGCCTTTGTCCAGCTGTGGACGTCTTTTGGCTGAAATGATGATGGTAAAATAGTCGCCCAGGCGGAAGAGAACATACGAACTCGACGTACAGTCGTACAATCCTGATATATGTGGGATACAATACTTAATATGTAGTTGTAATAAAACTATTAAGATCTCCAAGTACACACTACTGAGTACGATTCGCGGCTATTCTCATAATATAAATAATTTATTAGTACCAAAGAAATAATATATTGTTTCCAATATGTTTGATAAAAACAAAATGTTTCTGTTAACGGCACTGCGTAATTGGAATGGCTTGTTTTATGGACTCTTCATAACGCTCCATGAGTTTGTTGATGTCGAGGGCTCAGGCAAGAGGGTTTATGACTTCCTGATAAATATAATGACTTAACTACATATAAACGCCTCGGTGGCCGAGTGGCAAAGCGCTTGGCCCATTACCCGAAGGTCCCGGGTTCGATTTCCGAGGTCGGGCAAAGTGTATTTCGGATTTTTCGATGCATAGCCCGGGTTTGTGATCGCCGACCCGCATTTAGCAAGCGTGGCGTGGTGATTAAGCCCATCAGTTATAGCGATGACTTGATTTCAATGATGGAGGCCATTGCCTAGCAGTGGGATAGTTATATATTTACCTACTTACAACTTTATAGTATAATGTGAAATGTTTTTTTTTTATTTTATCTTTATTTTAACTTCTATGTATTAAAATGTTTTTGTTTTGTTTATATAACTTTAACGCAAATTTTGTTGCGAAACAAATTACAAAAACACAAATGTTGAAAAATTTTTTTCCACGAGCAGGATTTGAACGACGTTAATGACGGTAGTTGTTAACATTGAATGGGTGCCTTTGGCTTTCAAAGTAAAAAGTAAATAGTGTTGAATAATTTCGGCGGGCTGGTTAGAACCACGATAGCTCAATTGGAAGAGCACCTGACCCGGAATGTTAGAAGGGTGCAGGTTCAAATCCTGCCCGTGGAAAATTTTTTTTCAACATTTGTGTTTTTGTAATTCTATGTATTATATGGCTATTTACTACTTACTAACTATAAAAGAAGATGCAGCTTTCATTTATACAGCCTGCACTATGTCACATTTTTGGATACTAACCCCCTTATTCATAAAAACTATTTGAGCATTATTTAGTTAAATATTGTTTTATATATTGTATCTGCAGTGAAAGTGTAAAAGTGTATCAACTATAAACATTGTTCGTAAAACGAAATCGAAGGAGAAAATAGCAAAAACATACCTACCGTGTGTCTAAATGAACGAAATCTTGATTCGACAAGCCTGATATAAATGTAAACTGTAACAAGATAGAGGCATAAAAAC
The DNA here is from genome assembly GCA_949315975.1 of Eudonia truncicolella. Lineage (NCBI taxonomy): Eukaryota > Metazoa > Arthropoda > Insecta > Lepidoptera > Crambidae > Eudonia > Eudonia truncicolella. Next base: position 12,263,195 of record OX438826.1, read on the forward strand.
TTCTACAAGAGCGTATATACACCCATTTTGTTTAGCACGGCACAGTACCAGTGAAACTCATCACTAAACGAAGAGAATGAGAGCCGTGGCCCTACTACGAGTTTAATCATGGTGGTAGTTTGAAAAGCTCAAGTTAGCAACTATACAACTAAAAATATTTAAGTAACTGAAGAGAAGAGGGTAGTGATAATTTTTCTGTATTGTCATTTAATCGTCATAAAAATTGCTTATAGATGACTACTACGACTATTAGACATTCTATTTTAATATTCGATTTAATAAAAATCTTTAAAATTTGTTCAAAATTGTCCATATTGGCCCTTATAAATATGCGTTTATCATTATAAGCTTTAGAACAATAATTATGATTTGTTAGTCTCTCGAGAACGTTTAATTTGGTGACATCCAAAATTTAAAATAAAAAACTACGCGAAATCACGGTGAGTTGCCGCTATCGAGAATTGACTGCAAACTCATGGTAGGGCTACCGAAAACACGAACGGCTAAATTGAGTTACCCTATAAGTAGGCAAGCCCTCCTTCCCCCAATTTTAGTTATAATAAAAAGAACAGAAATGAAAAACGCAGAAACAAGGCAATTCGGTTCGGTGGTTCGGTGACCATGCAAAATTAACCCTTGCTTTTACGTCTACTATCTTGGTGAATAAAAAGATAAAAAGGTCCGGTTTAATGTGCATTATTAATCTTACTCATTTTTTTAGCCTGAGTAATAATTAAAGTTTTCTACCCGTTTCAATTATAGTCATCATGCCATGAGCTAAAATATAATTAATATTAAAAAAAAAGTGTTGAAAAAACTTCACGAGCGGGATTCGAACCCGCACCCCATGACATGCCGGGTCAGGTGCACCGCCAACTATGCTGCCGTGGCTCAATCCAACTCGCCGAAATTAATAAACACTATCTACGTTTACTTTATAAGCCAAAGGAGCCGTTATATTCAATGTCGACAATTACGTCATCAACATCCGATCTTAATCTTAATAATCTGGATATGGAGCTGGTCGGGTTAGTTTACCGCCGCCCGATACTCGGCGTTAGCGGTTTTACGGTTGGACTTGTCTCCTCTATTCCAACCCTCTTCTTTTTTCATCCGGGCATGGGACCGACATCGGCGGAGTTAATATCATCATCTGATATGTGCATCACTGTTCACAATATATATTTATAAATCAGTAAAAAAAATTAAGCCACCCAAATCAAACCTAAAAAAACCTTATAAACCTTAACCTTATAAATAAGGGAAGCTAAGTTCGATCGCCTAGCCCGAAGTAATCAACGCCAAGCGATTTTGCTCCGTAAACAACCCGCATACAATCGAATTAATTAATCATAAGAGGGCAAAGCTTTAGAAGTTAAAAAACTTGTTGTCAAAGTCGCCGAGCAAGTTTTAAGGAGAAGCTAACGAGGAATAGGATGGTAGATGAGAGATGAAAGTTCAAATTCCAATCAGAGAAACGCTCGAGTTTGAATGATTAGATTAGCTTGAAAAGGACGTTTTTTAAAAAGAAATGTTGATTCTTTTGTTACTCCACTACGGGTAAGCGCCTGACCTTCATCGCATCTTAAGGTAAGTGACGTTAAGACCGAGAGGAAGAGTACTTCACCCTGAATCTTCAACCACAAAGGAACAGGCTATCTTATCGATAACGCGGAACATGCAAATGCCAATGTTACATATATTTTTGCTAAAGAGAGATAAAGATAGTGGTAGGTTTTCGATACAACTGTTACTACACACGCCTGACATCAGACTACCACAACTGCCAAATTTTCTCAATAGACTTTGAACTTTACATATATGGCATGCGGTTTAAATATTATTGAAGAAATTAGACAGTTCTGGATACGTAGATGGGCAGTTGTCTATGCCATATTGCTACGCAGATATATTTATTATCTTTGACATGAATCAAAATGGATAATAATAGTGAAATATTAACTAAGGTCTCAGGATTAGCAACAAGCGTTTTACACCCATGGTGTTTCTAGTTGGTAATTTGCAAGCATCTTTATGTGGACCGTATACTGGACACAGTCGAATAATTCAAAAGTGAAGAGCGTTCGTAAATAAGGATACTATTGATTCAAGAATAACTCCCTACCAGCAGTACGAGCGCACCAGACAAGAATTGCTGCAATTTAAAATTCGATTAGAATTTGAGCATTGAGCGCGGGTGGTTATTAAAAAATCTTGGTGTGGTACTGAAGGAGAGTTGAGAGCTTCGATGCCGCAAAGAGCTGGCAAAACTTTGTTGTTTGGCAACTACAAGTTTTGATTATACGCCTTAAACTAATTTAGTGCTGACGCTTAATATTTTTGCTTAGAATTTTCGAATTTTGATTCGAATTGAAAATTTAAAGTGCTGTAATGTTGTTATAAAATGGAATATTTTAATTTAAATAAAATTAAAATAAAACCACTTTTACTGATCTACGAGTACTCGCGTTTATTTACACATTGCTTTTATGTTATTTTGTTATTATGTTTAGAGTTGTTTTTATTATATAGTATAAAGTTTTTGAATACCTGTCTAATTAAATCATTTTGTCAATCAGGTTCTGTCCAATATGGATATTGTATTTTAGTACATGTTTGATTGTCTTTCTTAATATAACTATTATTGAAGTCTCGGGGCCAACCCAGCTTACTATAAAGTCTGTGTATTAATTTTAAGAAACAGCTACGCAATTTTAAATAACGTGATATTGCAATTTGCTGAATAATATTTTCTCCCCGATTCAACAACAATATTTATTTATTGTTGTAGGTTGAGGCAAAGTGTATACAAGACCTTTGCTAAAAGTGTTTAGGTAACATTAAAAGCACAGAACAGTTAATGATTAAAAGGAATAACAAAGAGTTTAAAAAGATATTTAAATTATAAAAAAAGCAACAATTATCTGGCTCAGTCTTACTTTCGCAACCTTTTAGAAACGCACTTTTAACAAACATTAGATAACCCTGGAAAGAATATCTAAATCGTTCTGCAAATGCGTAGTAGAAGATAAATAGATGGCATCTTTTGTTCTTTTTTAATTTCTTCTCGCAATAAACAGTTATTACACAACCAATAAATAGTAGTAAATATTGTATGTTAAGAATACAGTACCAAATAATTTATAGAACGAGTAACATAGTGTTTGTGATTTTGTCATTAGTAGATTATGTAAATTATTGAGGTGAGTTTGTTTGTCCTTTCTTCACGCGATTGACGCGATAACGAAGCAATGGCATTTGTTTACCCAGAAATAGGTTATACCGAAAAATGAGGCTACCACCTTCAATGTGTATCGTGGGCAAAAAACTAATACGATATGTCATCATCATCACGTTCTTTAAACGTTCCACTGCTGGGCTAAGGCCTATTACATGAACAATACAACAAGTGGAGGGCGGACAGTTTCTGATTAAACCTATAATAAAATCGCTAAAGTATGTCTCAAACTGATGATGGACAGGGCACATCGCTTGCAGGACTGATGGCCAGTGGGGCGGAACACTTCTCGAGAGGTGACCATCTACCGGAAAGCGCAGATTTGGCAGGCTTCCAACAAGGTGGACCGACGATCTTGTAAAGGTCACGGGAATCCGCTGAATGCGAGCAGCACATGACCGGTCGTTGTGGAGATCCTTGGGGGAGGCCTTTGTTCAGCAGTAGACGTCTTTTGGCTGAGATGATGATGATGACTCAAACAGATTGAAGCGTAGATACCTATATTTCAATGAGAGTGAAAATATGAAGCTGGGAAAAATACATTTTCAGAGTGGAAACATGAAACAGGCAAGTAGACTGTCTGGTACATAACACCCCCACGGTCGTGAATAACTTGAGGGCGCCTCTAAGGCCTTAAGAGCCTTTAGAGGCGCCCACGGGCTATTACGCTCTAAATTCCGGTCTGAACCTCGAAGAATCTAGAAGAGGATGACAATGACGTGCTTGAGTGATGCTGTCTCCTCTAGAACCCCTTTGAGAATTTTCGATTTGAAATTCTATAAGTGGAGGTTTGTTATTAGCTTGTAGAAGCTTATTAGTTGTACAATTACCAATATTGGCTGTAAACCTTCCTTAAAATAAAATAAAAGCCAACAGCAACCTCTTTAAAAAAAGACACATATTTAAGAAGTTTAAAAAAAATATTTATAAATATTTATCAGACTTTAAAATGTTTTTGCTTTTGTCGTTTCGTAAAATCTTATTCAGCATAAACAGTCAAACGAGAGTGACAGAAGTTACCAGCTTTGTTTACGACCTATAAAATAAATCGAAGCGAACGACGTATTCGATGGAATCTAAAAACGATTTTCCAAAGCGACCTATTTGATATACCCAGCTACTACACATACGTACACTTGAACGTATAAGACCTGCCGCACTTGAAAGCGTTTTCGTACGAATTTGCTTCGTACGAATACGTACTAATAATGTACGCTCGATAAATAAAAGATAAATCCCGATCATCCGACTTCTATGGTACCTCGCACACTAGGTACACGTACGACTAGTGTACGAAATGTATCGTAAGTATTCGTACAAATTCGTACGACTTACATGACAGTGCGGCCGGCCAAAGAACTGAACCACAATTTTTTCAAGTGCTTATTATTGAAATTAAATGAAATTATGAAATGCTGGTTTTGAAGTGCTGTGTACTATGCGTTTACTTTCCAATTTTCTTGCTATGTGGAGCTGCTTTGTTCCCATACAAATTTGTAGTAAATTTAAATCGTTCGTCTTGTAAAATTAAGTCGCACTCCTTAAGTAGAACTTCGTTTTAATCAAACACTGACGTTGCAGCTTTTTGGCCGTGAAGAATGATGGTCCCGATGCGATGTCGCTGACACGAAAAGCTCATTTGCTTTTCGAGGTCTGACGCAAATTTATTAGATATTAGGTATCATAAGCATACCTTTATACGTATACTAAGAAGTCTGCGTTAAATCCCGTTAAAACCATTCTCATTTTTATATTTTATTTTTAAAAGCTAATTGCTGCACTGAAGCTGAATTAGGTACAGTGAAAAAATTCAATGCCTACCCGACCCAGCCAGAAATCGAACCTGGGTCTTCCGCAATCCGCGATCCGCGATCCGAAATTCTTATTCTTTTGAACCTTCGCAATATATGCAATCCGCATCTCCAAAACATAACTTTATCAACCTCATATTGGAGCAGACACTATATCCAATACAATAGTTACACAAAAAACGTCAGTATCAATGATTAAATTATAATTTTACAATCAACCCTCTAACAGCTGCCCGTGGCGCGTTGTGGGCGCCAATCAAAATTGCAAATGCGCGCTGCATTGCTTCGTTAACTACAACGGGATTGCAACATCAAACAGTGGACGCGAAAAGGCAATGGGGACATGACAATTATTTCCAATTTACAATATTTTCAGCACTACGATACTTACAACGGCTGAAAAATCATATGCTGTGAATTGCTTGAGTCTGGATCACGTTATTATCTTGTTTTTTTTTTGTAAATGTCGTTACTTCTATTAAAGCTGTGGAGTTTCTTGCATCCATTCTTCTTCACAGCTAAAAAATAGACGTCCTGAATGGGTAGTAGGTAAAACACTTTTGGACGATTCAAAAATTTTTACTTTGACTTTGACTCTGACTTTATGCGGAAATATGTTTTTATGGCCCATGCTTGTATTGGATGTAGTATTATTGCAGTGTATTGGATAGCTATTGTATTTAGTTTGGTTGGTGATAGAACTTATTATTTCTTACTCCACCTGACAAGCTACCACCATCCATCATTACCAGTCCTTAAAAATAAATGAAACTTGCGTAGATCTTAATAAAACTATAATGGAAAACCTAATATCGTTTCATGCTACTCGTACTCGTACTCGTATATTCTACAGTAAATTATAAAACTGTGTTAAAACTGATATAATTTAACCCGTAACCATAATACGGTCTAGTTTAAATTTATATGTTAATAAAAAAAGACAAAACTGATAACTGGACTCTTAAATTCGTTCGTGCATTAAAAAACACAAATTAATATTCCGTAAAATAAATTCAACAAAAAGGATATTATTTCACATTGTAACATTAATCTCAGATGAAATCATTTATCACTGTTAAAAAGCTTATAACCGTCGCTATTAATAACTTTTTATCAATGTAGGGCGGTAGTTAATGAGTCATAAAAGCGATGTAAAAAATGTGTTGCGTTGATACTTACAGGAAGAAATATTGATCGCATACGCAGCAACTAACCGCTTAAGAGTTCCTGGCGGGGTCGTAAAGATAGTTTCTTTTACATTTTTTTCTAACCATAACCGCCTAACAACTTAATACTACATACGGCGGTCGGTCTAAACGCCTTTTATAATGAATAATGATCAATAAAGTTGAGCTTAAAATGACCGGGTGCGTATACAATCGCTATGATAACCCATATCGAGCCGTTTTTGTATAACAAGCCTATACACTGTACTTGTTTGAACTCCGTTATTCCGTCCCCTTGAAATATTATTAGGCGAAATGGACTTCGCAAGGAGGGGTATGATAATTAATTAAATTAAGCTCCGTATACGTTGGAAACAAAGTTGGACGCCGCTGCCGGCGACTTGTTAATAGCTATAGGGTGATCATCCCTCGACAGGAGAGATTCCCTTGGGCAGTCGGTCATGTGTCCAGACACCCCGTATGCTAATAGCCAATCATATTCTGTTTACATTCCATCACCGAGTATGAATAATTTGTTGTTGTTTGGGCGAACATGGCGGCGCTACGGTCAGCATTGTCTGCCGGATTAATTTGCCGTCAGCCGGCACGCAATCGGCTGTATTCAATGGCGACGAAATCAAAGAACAATCCGCCTCTGATAGTAGCAGATTAATGAATTTGGAAAATTGGATTCCGTTTTCGAGTGCAATCGCTAAAAGGCTAATTGGGTAGGCATTCTTTTGTTTATTCAATGAAACACGGTATTGTAGCGCGTTATTATATTTAATATTCTCTGCACTTTAAAAGACGAAAGTTCATCATTAGCTATAAAAAATCCAATGCTTGGCTCAGTACTTCGAAATGAACTATTACGCAAATTTCAAAATGTTGGGTTTTGTGCGTTAAACAGCACGTTAAGCCGTTGTACCGGTTGTAGACACACTTCTATGTTCTATGGTTTATGTGGGAAGATCCAAATCCAGCTGTGGAATGTACAAAGGCTGATGATGATCCGTACTAGTTAACAGAGTAATAAGCTTCGAAAAGTAATACCGTGTTTAGTGTTTTTTTACTATAAATTGAAATGGAGCTTACATGACGGTAAGGAAACACGGAATATCTATCTATCCTTCATACTTTATTACTAAGTAAGGTTCTTACTCCCGTATTAATAAACAGAGTGTGAGCTTTAAATAGTAATTCCATGTTTTGTTCCCGTCATGTAAACATTTCAAATTTTAGTAAAAGAGACAGAACACGGAGTAAAAATTCGAAGCTCACACTTGATTTATTAAAATTGGGATTAAAAATAGTACAGTACAAATTGACTATGCGAACAGCTTTAAGTTCAAAACAAAATAGCAGCGACAAAAGCTTTAAATATTCCGAAAAACAAAGTGTCCAAACCCCGTTTCTCATTATAATTAAATAATATTTGCTATTCAAGTTTACCAACGAACTTTCACCAACAATATCGGTTTTGGCAATTGATTATCACAGCGAGGTCTTCTTCGTAGTAGCCAGCCATTGACAACAGCCTGTGGTCGCTGCCAATCAATTTTGGTTAGACAATATTAGATTTTAATTAAGTGTATAGACGGTGCAACCGAGTACGCTAATCATAGACTTGTACGGAGCGTGCCAATTATGTTTCCTACATTAAAAGGTTTAGTTACCTTTATTTTTATTGATTTAAGTAGCGATCCACAGAGGTAAGATAAACAAAATTTGAGGATCTCGGGCGTAGTACGCTGACTGTCATCATTTGCTTAATTTTCATTTATCATCAGGTGAGATAAAGTCCAAGTGCGTTATTATTCGGTTTATTTGGTGTTACCACCTACGCCTTGTTTGTCCGCCTGGCTAGCTACCACCATCTTATCAAAAGTTGCCATAACATCAATTTTTGTAGCATTGTTGGGTTCCGGGAGCAACCGAGAATCCCGGGTGAAGTGCGCTTCCACCTTGGCTTTATCATCACTTAGCATCAAGTGAGTCGAAGGCACCGTGCTTACCCGTAAGATATTTAAAAAAAAAAACAAAATTTTAAGGAAACTTCTATGAATAGCAGTAGGGCGTTTGTAGACTGACAATGACATTATCGCCACCATATCATTAACCAAAAAGCAACCGTATACTAAGTATCATTCGATACTTATTTAAATGTAAGTGAAATCGAAAATCAGCAAATATTCATGGAATCAGCAAATATCGTATTCAGCCTATGGATATATCGAAAACCGAATACGATATTCACTATAGTGTATAACATTCTGCTGTCGTGAAACGTCGGTGTGGCGCAGCTGATTTCAAAAATCGCTATCTAAAATATCGAAACGTTTCGGGAAAGCTTTATGGGAAATAAAACAATGACAGTCGATCGTGCGCCCGCAATAAAATAAAACGTTCCGAGCATGACGGCCGGCTGAAATATTGTTAAACTTCCCAAACGACTGAGCACTGTGAAACTGCCAATTTTATAACACTATTATTTATAAAAGTTCGCTAGCGAAATAACTGTCAGTTGCCCGACAATTTAAAGAGATATATTGAAATTCTGATTGTGTTGTCAATATTGTCATAAAGATTCACCAGATTCAATTGAATCTCTTTGAATATCTGGTGAAGGTCACAGTAGCCGATGGATGCGAGCAGCACAAAACCGGTCGTTTGTGGAGATCCTTGGGGGAGGCCTTTGTCTAGCAAAGGATGTCTTTCGACTGAGATGATGATAATGTATAAAGAGCAATGATATATAATGACTATTCAAATAAAAAGTTACAGTGTGAAAAAACAATAATCACTCGGGTCATTCATTAAAAAAAAACAATTACGTTCTTATTACGAGAGCAGGTCTATTTTTTTCCTTCCTTATTTTTTTTCTTAATCTATTCTGTTCCACTGCTGAATAAAAGTATCCACCATATGCCCATCGGTCTGCTATGCGTCCAGACAAATCAAGTCACCGTTATACATCAATTCAATCAATTATTTTGGGAATATATGAATCAGTTGATAGCTCGGAATTAAAGCTACCACGATGACTCAAACTAGTTGTTGGATTTTAACGACTGCCATGTTACGACAACCACGAGGACCAACTGCCTAACGTGCTTTTCAAAGCTCGAAGTATTATTAAGTAGTTCACCCATTAGGTTACCTGACATTGAGGATGTTGCTTAACTTGCAAGATCGCAACTCGAACTGCAAAAGCTCAGTTCAGCTGATTGTTAGTAACGGATGTTTCACTACAATAGAAAACCTCACTGTACCTTTTTGATAAAGTCATAAAATTTTATTTAATACAAACTTTTGTCAATGTAACAAAACAAAACGGCCATCAAAGTATAATTTAAAATCACCTATTTTATATTCCCATCCCTATGCTCAAGTTACTATCAGGATGAAGACTCCATTTTACATTCGGCTCGTAAAAACAATATTGTGACAAAAATCCTATGGGAAAGGAAATATTCAAGAGATCACATAAAAATGATTTTACGATTTTATCACTGCAAAGAGAATCGAAGACTATTTCATGAATAAAACAGTACATCAAAGTAATTGTGACTTACAGAAAAAAAGGTTCTCTTGTGATATAAACATTTTATATTTATTTATGCTTAAGGTCTCTGTCTACTACACCATGTATTAGGACCGAAAAAACAAAAAAATATTATTAGTAGACACTGTGACATCACAGTATTATAAAGTAGATAGATACTGTAGGTAGTAATCAAACTTAAAGGGCTTAAGCATATAAATAATAAGTAGGGATACCATAGTAACGTACATAACCGTTTTCTACTATAAATATGTCTAAAACAGACCTCTATAATTAGAGTAATTGTTAGCTGGATTATTAGCGTGTTTTGTGACTTTGAGGTATAATGTCAGTAACTACCACATTAAAATATATAATGCTGTAAATGCATTGCAGGGGCAATATTGTGTTTCGAACCACTTCTTCCGTGCTCAAAACATTCCTTTTACAAGCATAAAATGTGTACAATACGTTGTAGCGGGAAGAACCCTTTATTTGCAAGAACGAGCGAAAAACAGACTGTTAGAGTAGGCATAGCTATGAAAATTTTTTGTTGGAACTGTCTAACTACTTGTAGTAAATAGTTTTAAACATATTCATAAATGATTTACGTTTATTACATTAAATCCTGAGAATATAGTGTTAATGTTAATTTTAAACACTAACATAAACTTAAACCAAGTAATAATTTTCTTGTTAAAATTGATGTCATTCACTGTTACTTGAAATAACTACAAATCAGGCGAGTTGTTGGCCAAGCGCTTGGTTCAGTTTACACATTTAGCCAATGCCAAAGTTAGGGATATATTGAACAAAATTTCATAAAAAATAATAGAAATGTTTTCTTAACTCCAAACCCATTCACTATCAGTAAAGATGTGAAATCTCACTTAAACTTATGACGTGAATTTGAAATTTGAAAAGTGACGTAACTTGTTTTATTTGCCAATTATCTTGAATATCGTGCACGTTCACGAACTCTTAACAGTTAATTATCCATCATAACTATACAATGTACATAAATTATTCAACAAACCACAAATTATAGATAATAGAACAAAACTGCAAACTGTGTCCTTTCACTTTCCCCTCCAAGAAATCTAATTAAAACTTTATGAAGTCATGTAACGCATTTTAATTTTCATTGAACATCGATCATCATTCTTCATATTTTAAATTCCGTAATCTCAATGGAAATCCTTTTAATCCTCACCATTATTCAAATTAAAAGATACGGTGTGAAAATCCGATAATTACTTAGGTCATTCATTAAAAAAACAATTACGCTATGGAGGAGAAAACCGTTAGATAATACGATGTTAAAATGTTTAAAGGGAACAGTGTAGAGAGATACGCAGGTTTTGTTATTCCAAACTAGTAGCTTAAGCATAAAGTTGATCGTTCAAATATCATAATCGTATCACGACCGCACAAGTCACTGCACAATCAAGCAATCATCCTAAACTTTTAAAATTGTTCAGTCTGAGTCAGACGTGAGAGATGTTCAAGATGATTTGAACAGGGGCCCGACCGCCTAACCGATTGCTTTGGCTACGACTATAGTTTATGACGTCATCTTGTCATCTAGCTAATATATATAGGCATATATCGATAGCTATAGCCTATAGCTTTCGATATTGCTTTCATAGGCGGTACGAAATGACAAGATGAAATCATAAACTATACACGTAGCCAAAGCAATCGGTTAGGCGGTCGGGGGGCAGGTCTGAACAATATTGATCTTTTTATTTTTAAATTTATTTATGGAACCACAAACAAGTTTACAATGTACCTTATGGTAAACTTAAATACTAGTATATTTTAATAATCCATCCACCCGTTGCAGTGAAGAAGCAAGAAATATACACACAAACTTTCGCATTTATAATATTAGTGTGATTTAGTTCATTTCTAAGCGGTCTCAAAAGTCGCGGGCGCTACATTTTTTCGATCTTATGACAACGCCTGTAAGAATCAGCCTTTTTTTAATGTTCACGAACCGAGCTGTCTTATCAGCAAACAATTCATATAAAACTAAATTTTAATTTTCATTCTATAAACAGCCATGTTGTAAAGCCAACTAGGTCCATACCACAGTTAAGTTATTGTGGCATTGAGATCAACGCCGCAACAGCGCTGGTGTTTCGGAGGGACCAATTTGATGGATACGTATGGATGCACATCAACCTACCACAAACTGTCAAATTTCCTCAATAGACTTTCAACTTTATAACTAAGTTATATGGTTGATATTGTATTGAAGAAATTTGACAGTTTTAAATAGATTGATGTGCAGGTGTCTGTACCACGCAAGTAGTGCTTGCAACAAATTTTATAATACCCATCATCATTATCAGCTTAATAAATAAATGGCCCACGACCTTCCCATAACGACAATAACACATAGAGAGATTGCGCAAACAGTTGCCAGTTGCCAGAACAGTTGAATTACTATAATGTAATGGTTGAAATGGAAACTTTAAATCTCTGCACATAGGCGGCGCTTCTCTTTTATTTGTTTCCGTTGTCTAATAGTAACCATTTTAACGAGTTTCATAACGAAGCTCTCTTGGGCTATTAATTGGTGTGAGTGTAGGAAAGTTTATTTATTTATTTAATTTACTTATGTTCTACGAGTACATTATTTTAAAACTAACTTCGTTACTGTACTTATTTCTCGCTATATAGCTTTTTAAATTATGATCTTATCTTAGTGGGGCCTGCCGAGGTTTCCCTCTTGCAGTAACACTTCGACCCATCGGGATCATTTGTGCAACCCCATCCTTTCACTCTTCTTCCTCTGTAAAGATAGATGCCATAAGTTTGGCAACGTCCTTAAGGGCGAAGAGCCTGAAGTCCTCCAGTTTCGGATAGGCCGACCCCAGGAGTCCCATTCTTTTCCTAGCCAGAGAGTCGCAGTCACACAGTAGGTGCTGCATTGACTCCGTTTCCTCTCCACACGCCCTACACAAACTATTTGTTGAAAAGTGCATTCTGTGAAGCTTTCTTTTTGTGGCATAGTGCCCTGTCAAGGCACCGATGGTTAGTCGGGTCTGCCTTCTACCGCCTCCGCATATAAACTTACTCCGTCCTAAGGCGTTTTCGCCAATGAAGGATTTGGAATGTTTCATACCCGGCTGTTCTTTCCATTCGATGCCGTGCCTGTTTTCGATGTAATCTTTTAAGGCCTTGTTAATGGTACTTGGTGCAAGTGCCACGAACGGCTCAGGACCAATGAGCTGGGTCTCCGAGCCCTCCCTGGCAAGTGCATCCGCCATCTCGTTACCGTGGATTCCCATATGGCCTGGGACCCAGATCAATCGCACCTTGTTATGTCCACCTAGCTTGTTTAGAGCTTTTGTGGTTTCTAGAACAAGGCCAGAGTCGATTCGGGGCGATATGAGTGACTTGAGCACGGCCTGACTGATTATATTTCGCTTTTTCATAGCTAACTCTATATTCTGCTTTGCGCAGAATTCTCCTATGAATTGCGAAAGTTTCTGCTTGGTAAACAGCAGCAAATTTACCCATGCTTTGATTATGCTTGAAGTCATTATTATAGACGCCTGCCCCTGTGCCCGACTTCATTTTGGATCCGTCAGTATACCAGATTAGGCTGTCTTTCTCTTTAAATTATGATGGTCACCCTACATTAGAATCATTATTAACGGGATTATTACCATGTAATGTCCACCTAGGTGCTCGATGGTGAAGTAGTTAACGCGCCCGGTCTGCGATTGCTGAAGTTACGCAACTTTCCGCAAAGGTCGGTCAGCGAGTGGGTGACTAAAAGTGTATCATCCTGCTCCGTGCTTCGGAAGGCACGTTAAGCCGTCGGTCCCGGCAATAGCAGTCGTTAACCACCAATCCGCACTGGGCCCTCGTGGTGGTTTGTGGCCCGTTCTACCCATCCATCCTTAGGGAAGGCTCGTGCCCCAGCAGTGGGGACATGGAAATGAGCAGGTGAAAGATGAATGTCCACTCGCAGTAACTTCAGTACATTCGTGATCATGGCGTATCGATATCGAAAGAACAACTACAAAACACATAGTAACAAAAACATAATAGTAATAATTTCTTATTGCTCTTACAATTTTATCGCTACCCACTGGCCCGTACTTAGTTAGCCGGCTTAACAATAATGAATAGTATTAATTCGTTTATTACGTTAAAGGTTGGTTTTGGGTTATATTAACATTCGCCTCACGTTTTAACTGTTAATTCGAAGCTGATACATGCTGCTGGGTAAGTATTTGAGTGTTCAATTTGTGCTAATTCACTAAAAGTTTATAGTTAAACACAAATGTTTGCATGTTCAATTCAATGGAGAATGAGCATCGTCTACTTGAAAGTTAGTTTAGTCAGAGTTTTAAAAAGTATTTTAACTTGATATTCGAAGTCACGACAACCACGAGTCCTTGTGACCTTTCTTAAGGAATTTAATTATTCATAGTATTAAGTGATAATCGATACCTACATTTAGTAACGCCTCGGTGGCCGAGTGGCAAAGCGCTCGGCCCGATACCCGAAGGTCCCGGGTTCAATTCCCAGGTCGGGCAAAGTGTGTTATGGAGGCCTTTGCCCAGCTGTGGGACAGCTGTTATAGTCTATTTACTTCTACTCAGTACCTATATTAACATTTAGAAATACAAAGTAGCTTATATCGTGAAAGGTGTTAAGAAATAGTGCTTAATTTTTAAAGGTGCTGCTCATATATGCTGCTCCATTTGTCTTCGCGTCTGGCTCCATGTCCACTTAACATTCAAATCAAATTCAAAATCTTTATTGCTTGTAACATCGTGGAAAGTTGACAATCTTAAAATTCATTACATGTGTCGCCCTGCAACTTAGAGCATCCCTGCAAGGGCGCTGCAATTTTTTTACTTAGCTTAAAATGATACATTAGAAAAAGGAAGGTTGGAAGAAGAAAATGCCATAGCTTTGTAACATCCGAGAATGGACCGATATCAAAGCCGTGGAACAATTATTCAGACTTGCTCTGGATAAGATAAGATTTCGTAAACTGATCTTCAGTAATGGAGAGGCACCATAAGGAGAAGAATAATATAATAAATATAACAATAGAATTAAGATGAAGGCCATGCTCATTCAAATATTAGCATTTCAACAGTATTCAGATCGTCCCCTATTTTTTAAAGTCCCAAATTCCCTTGTACGATGGGGTGTGTTACTAAAGAAGAATCACCCTTACTTTTCAAAAACTTTGTTGGCGTAATACCTACCTATTCTTTAAAATACCTACTTGATATTATTATATTGTATTAAACCAAAAGCCTCCATCATTGAAATCAAGTCGTCGTTTTAATTAATGACTAGCTCTTACTGCTTCCTCAAAGGCCGGAAACGCATCTGCGGTTCCTCTGCTGCTGGTTTCCATGTCATTAGGAGAAACAATGGATAGATTGTTACCTTTCACATTTAAAAAATCCTTTTTTTTTATCATACGAGTAAGTACAGTGCCTTCATTTCACCTGATGTTAAGTGATGATAAAGGTCAATGGTGGAAGCGCACTTCACCCGGGCTCCTCAACTACTAAGGCACTGGCTATCTTATCTGTAGCTGCCGGAACACAATAATGCTACAAACATTGATGTTATGGCGACATATTTAGATGAGATGGTGGTAGCTAGCCAGGCGGACAAACAAGTCCTACCACCAACCAGACCGAGTATACAAACATGTACCACCGCTGGGAATCGAACCCGGGACCTCTGGGTCTAAACCGGTGGTCGTAACCATTCGACCACAGAGGCGGTTAAACTATAATATTGGTGTATGTTAAAGCTTAATAATAACAGTTTGCATTATGTAACGTGATTTGGTATGAGACATTAACACCATCAGTCAGCGGCCCACAATTGCGCATAGAGTTAAACCTTTATCTCCAATGATGGAGAGCAATCGTGACAAAATCAAAAATCTCCATTACTGTAAGGCGATAGCGTATACAATCAATACAATGCGTATAGAAACAATAAGTACTATAAACAATACAACTTGCATGCGGCAATTCCAAAAATGAATTGGAAATATGGCCGACTAATTAAGTGCGTGCGATATATGCGCGCATTTTTAAAAAGTTAACGTTCATAATAAATAACCCCTTGCCATACAATGCAGGTACTGGTACACACACCAAATAGTCCCAATCGAAATTGCAAATTTGTGCAGGGGGCCGCTTCGGTTCGTTACCGACTTCTGTTAAAACGTTACCAATAGGGTTGTCAACCGCTAATTGGTGGAGGTGCAGTTTAGTGGCATTTGTTTTGTAAAAGGATTTAGTTTTAAAATGTTTGTGAGAGTTTGTACTAATGGTAGGTTTAAGTAATTGAAATGGAATTGCCAGGGAAATTAGCAGATTTAAAGTTGAATCAAGCGTTTTAATTGCTGCTTCTTTTAGTTCTCTTTTTTTGCAAAATACAGTAATGTTACGTCTACGTCTACGTCTTTTTGGTAAGAGGAAAGTGATTGTGACTAAACAGTTATTAAAAACTAAAAAATCTTTTCCCATTATGGGTGCGCCTCATATTCCGTTTGTCAAACCAAAACAATGTTTCCTTCGATGTCGTTTGCTGGTTAATATGAAACATCTGTTTAATCTGTTAATCAAATTGTATACTCTGATTAAAGTACGATTTGTTCATAAATAAAGGTTTGTTTGTCGAATAGTTCGCCTCTTCATATAATACAACAGGAAAATGTTTTGTCTTCATCTCACCTGATAAGTATAAATAAAAAAGTTTATATTCAAGTAAGCTTAACTCCCAGAAGCATTTTCAAATAGTCATGATTCCACCACCCGGCTCAGATTAGGTAAGTAACGATAATGCCGGAGATAGAAGCGCACTCCAGCCAGAATCCTCAACCATTAAGGATCTACTCGAATCATTCGGCATAAATAAATAAAATACTTTACGGAACAAAAACAACATCGTTATTAACAGTGAATTAATGTTTTGTGCTAAAAATGACTTCGACTTTTCTCATCTGATTGTGAGCGATGATAGAGCCGATGGTGGAAGTGCACTCCAACTGGTATCTTCAACTAATGAGGTATGGGGTATGTAGTAATTCTTAATTGACGGAACAGACCAAGGATCATTGTTGTCGTGTCGGCAGTCTGAGATAAGGTGGTGGTAACTAGCTAGAAGAACTTTATTCGAAGTCTACCCCAACCAAGCACAAGAAATATGGCAATCGATCTTGAGGCCTCTGTGTCTCTGTCTAATCATATTTCACTTGCGGTGAATATCTCTATTAATAATACAAAAAAAATATATCGAAACCAACGTTACCACTACAGCTTAGAATAACACTAATAAATTAATGACATATTGATTTACAATCTACTTAAAAAACGGATCTGTACCAATAAATGTGTTCCTAATTTAACGTATACCCGTTTTTTGAATTGTTTAAACACGTTTACGACACCGTTGTAGGTAATTAATTGGACAAAGTTAGCTTTTAGTGTGTTTGTTTTGACTGGGGCTTTGGTTGGAGAGCATTTACCAAAGGCAAGGAATCGTCGTGTAAGATAAAAATGGACACTATTAATCTTCAATCACTCTATTTACGGCGCTACTGTATTTAGCTTTTAAAAACTAGAACGTTAGAATTATTTCTTATTACAATTATTATAACTTAAGATACCATTTTTTGGCTTACATGAATTGCTTTGTCAAACCCTATTTACTATTAGCGAAAGCTCTAGAGAAATTTTGCGGCGTTGCAAGCGTTTAATTCAGTCAGTCACAAAAAAAGTCTTTATCGAGTGCTCATGAGAACATTGTTTCTGATCGCGGATAAAAATAGTCTATATTTTAATATTACTCAAAGATAGTGTAGCTGTATCGAGAAATAACATTTAGAATTGGTTCTCTAGTTCTCGAGGTTACCCCCAAACACAAACAAAATGTTTTTTTCTTTATAGTGTACGTACGTGTGTTATTAATAGGTATAACACTACATTAACATGTCCAAAAGGCTAGGGCTAGTAATTTACTATCTTTATAACAATTCATATTGTTACCTACTTATTATTAAACAGTCCTAGTCCTTAGTAAAAAAGCTTTGAAATATATTCATGTTAAAAGGTATGCAACCCTATCCACAAAAGGTAATTGCATAATGATCTTACTTCTTCAAAGGTACCTACTTATGAATAAAGGCAACATTATACGATTTGCATATCAGTGGGGCAATCCATTACTCGTTCGTAGTACCCTAATGTGTTAGACGGTGACGTGTCATTTATATTAAACGAAAGTAAAGAAACCGTTCCGAATGAAGAGATGTTTTTATCAAAGACTTTTACAGTAATAAACCTGTCCCTGAATTTATTAAAAACGTTATTTTATTCCTTAAACTAGTAAGCGGTACCATGTCCAAAAACTACCATATTTATTAACAGTTCAAAAGTATGTTTGTGTGCTAACACCAAAACGGTGACTTGATTTTTTTACAAGGCAGGTTTACAAGGCCCGGGAATGTCTGACATTAGACGCGATCAAGATCAAACTTAGCGAATAGGAACTTGTTGATTATTGAAAAATTTATAGGTTTAGTATAAGGCCTCAGTAGTTGAGAGGAAATGCTCTCCACAGACATGTTTCCAAAAGAAAGAAACAAAATCTCTCGGGATCACAGGTGTTCGCGGATGAAGTCGCCGGCGGGCTGTTAGTTAATTACAAAAACAAATGAATAATGAAAGTCGCACCATAAAAAAGCCTTTACGGGCCAATAAAAAAGTTTTACTATTGGGAATCAACTTAGTTTGCATAAGTCATTGACGTGGCATAAAGTTGGGTATTAAAACGTTGAATGCGACACATTAACGTGTTCGATCAGAACTTTTAGTATTTGTAAAACTCAGTTGTTGTTTTATTTACATACGAGGCACCGAATGTACATACTCATGTGCTCAAAGTCATACTTGTTAGAAAACTTTTTAATTAGCCCATCGGCAGACTTCGGCAGCGGTCATAATGTTTTATAAATTGCTAAAATAAATTTACATTAATTTTGTTTTGTTTCTTTTGGTGAACTAATTATGTGTTGCAGTGATATTTAGAAATAAATTAACTTGATTTTAAATAGGTAAACAAATTTGCCTAGATTGTTAAAAAAATCAGATTAGACCTCTTAATAAATGAGATTTGGTTTCTTTAATTGTTTATATAGTACCATTTAGCACCAAAGTACCTATCAAGATAAATCCTACGAGCCCAAACTCGATGGGGTTGTGTCGTTTAACTACCGATTTCCTATGGCCAACTTCCGGTTCTATCATCTGATCAGTCATAATAATTTTGCGTTGTCATCCGATTTACACATGCATGCAAAATTTCAGCTCAATCGGTAACCGGGAAGTGGATAAAATTTAACATGCAAGATTTGATACAGACAGCCAAACATCGGGACAGGTGAAACTAAATAAAAGCTTGTAAAATTACCAAGTCACGCAACTCAGTTCTTCTACCGTAAAAAGTTCTGAGATCCGTGTACAATACCAAGTCGGTTAATTTATTCAGTCCCTACTTCTTCTTAAGTTATTACGTAATTAGCTAACCTAACAACATCTTATAGTGACCATATCAATATTAAAAATCTTTTGTGTTTTATTTAAATAAATAGATTGACTTGGCAATCGCACTAAACAATCTAATTTAATAATAATG
The DNA here is from genome assembly GCA_949315975.1 of Eudonia truncicolella. NCBI lineage: Eukaryota > Metazoa > Arthropoda > Insecta > Lepidoptera > Crambidae > Eudonia > Eudonia truncicolella. Next base: position 12,282,656 of record OX438826.1, read on the forward strand.
TATTACTTGTGTGAGATACATTGTTTTCATGCGATGGCGAACATAATAAGATTGTTTTTGATGGCATTTACATTCTCTTAAATAAAGAAGTTGTTTAGTGTGTCTGAAACTCTTTGGGAGTGGTTTTAATTACTGAGTGTTTTTTAGTAAGTGAGTTTTTGTACGCTATGGCAGTTTTTTTTAAATACGTTGGAAACTGTGATTAAAATTGTCGGTCATTAATCTTAATAGTCATACAAATCGCTTATTTATTTTACCTTACATACTGAAAAGATTCGCGAGAGAAAACTTATTTTAAAATACCCGTATAGAAGATACATACCACGTTGCGGGCAAGTTTAAAATCCAGTCACACATGACCGTAGGTAGCTCAGTTGTCTCTAAGCGCCTAGAGGCCAAACTGAGTCTAGCTCAGTTCAAAGCAAACCGGTCTAAATGTTAGCCTAAGACACACTGAATAAATTTACTACCTCATGTGACCTGAATGTTAGTCTTAGAGCGCACTAGACTTCCCGAAACAGGGCGTTAATAAAACAAGTTCAATGGATGAAAGAAGGTATCTTTATTTAAATATTTACTTAGGGCTGTGCTAATTTTTTTATGGCAACATTCACATCACTACATTTGTCACCAGGAGTCGCTGCCTAATTGCCATACAAATTTTAATTTTCTCAAATGATAAATAAAACTTGCAGTCAGCCTTGTCTGCTTATATCTACTTTTTACAGCATTACTGGCTGATATGAGTTTGATAATTTTCATACAATCTAAAAACTGTTATAAAATAATACAATCAACCCGTTTTGGGTGCCCTGTGTGACTGACAGACCCGTCACTTGAAGAATTATCGATATTTTTTCAAGTGGTAAACCAAACGCGCGGTGTGTCTGCGTAGCTATGCGATATATGTAGACTATTGATAATTTTGCCGCCCCATCCATAGACACCTTTAAAATTTTCAGGCTCACATTCTTACATATTAAATTTAAAAAAATACTTAGTTAATAATGCTTTACAAATAAAATTATTAACTATTTCGGGTCCGGTAGACCCACCCGGCCCGCCGTGTGATTTTAAGCCACCAGGCACCCAAAGGGTTGCTATATTTACAATTTGTCATTTGGCCAACGAGTTGATAACCTGGACCCGTAAAACACAATTACTCAGCACGAACCTATTTTATTAATGCATTGGAAGGGCGGAATTGCAAGACAACTGCAACTCGATGGCGCCAAGGGGCTGCGATCTCATAACAAACACAAATAAGCTGACGTGATCCGCTTATTTCCACAGATTAAGTGCAGGCGCGAGATGTGGACGGCCGGCGCGCTAGAGTATTTTTAACGGTTAATTTTACTGTCACTGATATAGGTATTTATAAATAAAAACTCTTTTTGTCTTAATTACGTTTAAACCGCTTCTATTCTATAGTCTTTTGATGAAAAGACTTTTCTCAGACCCAGAGTGCTTAGGTTCGATTTCCAACAGGGTTGATTGGTTCGATTTAAGGTTGTACTTTTCTGTACATATAATTGGTGTTATTGACTTTGTCACCAATAGATAAATCGTTTGATGATACGATCTTTTAAGTAGCTATATTTACAGGTCAGAATGGTTATAAATGAGCTTTCAGACTACTTAAATAAAAAAAAACGAGTGTTGATGACTCTTACTGTACTAAATGTACTTATCTTTTTTCATCTTACAACCAACTCGTTATTTGACAAATAATGTACGAATGTGGAACATCTCGTCAAGTAATAAAAACGGCAAATAGTTCAAATAAAAAAAAAACTTTAATTATTACAGTTTTTTTTGTTTTGATTATCGGTTGGTAAGATTTATAGTGTATAGACAAGACAAACATCATCATCATCATCAGCATACACGCGTCCACTGCTGGACATAGGCCTCTCCAACCGCACGCCACTGAGCACGACCCGCGGCTACTCTCATCCAGCTCTTGCCAGCCACCTTGGGAAGATCGTCGTTCTACCTAGTATAAATAAGTAATTTTTTTTGTTTCTTAAATTAATTATCTGGTTGAAAACTTAACTTGCCTAACTAACTATTACTTACTAAACTAATATGTACGAAATACGAAAAAAAAAACGGGCATGATATAAAAATCGCAGCGAACGAGTATCACGTGAAATGTGCAGGTACTCTGGACTAGGAGAAAATAATGTATTTCTGCACTTCCTCACCGATGTCAGATTGGAATAATTCATGATTTCTGCGGAATATTATCTTATCGCGATGACGGATAGTTTACACGTAGGGTCGGACATGGGCGGTATTACTTGACTGATATTGCTTTGGTTACCTATGCGAAGGCGCAGCCATTTGAGATTGGTCTAGCTTCTTGTATTGAACTAACATTAACAGAAGGCGTAGGTATTATATTACGAGCTGCAACTCTGTGATTTAAAGTCTACGTAAGAAATTTTTTTTATAGTTATACTTGTACATATATAATAATCAATATGTACGAGTAAAACGGGAAAGCATGTTAATTAACTTTCGTATAAAAACAGAAATCTGCATTTGTTTCAAAATATTAACTAACCTAACCGCCTCTGTAGGTTAGAGGTTACACAACCAGTCTCACTTAGAAGTCTCGAATTCGAGTCCCAGCGGAGTACGGTTTGATTGTTAGTAGAGCAGTTAATCCTCGTCAATTAAGAGTTCTCGGTGAAATGTATCGGATAGGTAGACCTTCAATAAGGTAATTGTATAATACTATAATATATATGCTAATTACCTGTAATGGTTATAACAAGGATGTTGCTCAACTCAGTGAAAAACAAAAGAGTCCACAAAAAAGGATAAACAATGAGTAAAATCATTGTTCAACCTCCTTCGAAGCGAAAACACAGAGTCGACAAAAAGGCGCCTGCTCAAGTGCTCACCCCCCTGCACTGTAAAAAAACGGCGAGATATTTGTCCGTCAAATTGGCCCGCCGGCCATCATTGAAATTCGGTACGGGCCAACGAAAATAACAGATTATCGAAACGTAATAAATTGTGTAAAATGAATTCGGCGACCGCAGACTGGTGCGGCGCGGCGGTGGCGCGGTTGTTTTTAATCTAGACGCCAATTCGAACGCCGTTTTCGGGCATTTCGTAATGCTCGGTTAGTTATTTGTTTTAATATTTTCAGTGGTTGATAGTGAATTGTTTGCTTGGCTCTCATAGTTTTTTACTTCATTAAAATAATCTAAGCTGTAACTAACAAGACGAAGCGATGTCTTCTGTTTCATGTTCAACAAGAAAAAATAAAAAAGGTAGTACAACTACTGTCTGTACTGTTGAATAGATTCGCTTTGCCCTATAAAGTACAACACGGGTAATATTATGTGTTGTATTATCTGAGATTTCCCTATCTCCATTGCACTTTATTAGTACCTTCTTTGCCACACCATCCCTTCACTCTTCATCATCCCTGAAGGCGACTGCCATTAGCTTGATGTCTTTAAAGCGAAGAGTCTGAAATTTGCAGAAATTCAAAGAAAGAAGAAAATACAAACGTATTTGAACAAAATCATTATTCAGTAATCAAAGATTGAGGCTGACAGTCGTTTGCGACGACAAGGGACAAAACTATTTTACTTGAAACAATAATTTACATAGACGCCTCTATCTTAAAGCAGTACAGTTGAAAATTGAATGCCGTCTGTGTAACTGACAACTGGGCCTAATAAACAGTGAAAACGCGGACGGCATACATTGGAAGCCGATCCAAACAAAGGATTGCTGAATCTGTAAAGGACACATATACCTCTTGGGTAGTTGAGGTATTTTATTTATTTAAGAAGGAATGTTATTCATACCAATTCAACTCTGTACAATTTTCTGTTTGATTAATCTCCTTTTATAACCCGAGAGAACGCGTTCCGATATGTTAGTCTCGTTTTCGCTCCTCAGTCCGACGACGAGTCCTGAAGAGCTCTCCAGAGCGTGCTGGCGGCGAGGGTTCAGGGGGGACTAAAAACCTCAGCACTTCCCCTTTTTTGCCACCAAGGTGCCTTGTGGCGGCGGCCGGAACCTTACTAGACAATCACTGGAGTTTATCCTGGCAGAGGCTTGCTAGAGGAAGCATGTTTAAAAAACTGTTGGCAATGGCATGTTCCACACACCTCTTCTTCACACTGCACATGGACTTCACTCCAGGCGCCTGGGGCTTAGCCGCCACCTCCTTGCGGGTGGGGGAGATAATTAGCCACCTGTGAGAACTGCCAAGCTATATACAACAAAAATATCTGTAAACAAGATTTACATAAAGAAAAAAGAAGTGTAACACTGTCTCTATAATCAATGCTATAAAGGTAACTACCGATATTCGATATCCTTGCCTTAATAAATCAGCGTTTGAACCAGGTAGCCATAATAAAATATCCCTGGTATGATACCGGTCAGCGGTTCTTTGATGAAATATCTCAAGGAAACTTATTACTCTTGTTTAGTGAGAGACGACATAGCAAAAGCGGTAATAAAATTGGTAATGGGAAGCCTTGGGCCGCAGGAAAAATCAATTTCAGCATTTTCATTCGCTCGATGCCTTTATTTCAGAGATGCTGGGAAAGGAGAATGACTAAAGTGGTAGGCAACTGTTCTTTTATTATTTAAAAATATACTACTATGCTTGTTTGAACGAATCACCACCTCTTTGGTCTCCTGGTTCAACTATTGCTCCTAAGGACGGAAGGCCCGTGTGCAAATTCTTACTTAAATTTGAACGAAATATATTCATTTATCTGCTTTTTAACGATGCATAGCAAAGACGCTATTACTTCGCTACATGAATAAGTGTTTTAATCATATGAAATCAATTCTTCTTGTGTTCGGAGACTATATTGAAGTATTTGCCCAACAGTGGGGTAATATATAGGTTATATCACATACCTTTATAATATGTTACATTTTATAAGATAAATTTTAGAACCCAGACGACTAAGTTTGCAATATTGTATTTTAAGAAATTTTCATTGTCACGTCGACTTGTCGCTCCATGTTGTAGGAGAGAGACATACCAACCAAAACTGTCACTCTACTACATAAGATGTACCAATTAAGCTCTATTACGTAGGTGGGAAGAGGCAAAACATGAAACCAGCCTGATATAAATGTAATCTCGTCGGATACAGAAAACACCTTTTATATTCTGTAAAAATATTTTGCTCCAGGCCACCTTCCCCCATTGTACAACTGTCATGAGATCCAACAATCGTCTGAGGGCACATTCAAATGATAATCTGGGCATACGCTTTGCGAATAATTCGTGTAGCGGCGTCACAGGGTAGCGTGTTACAGATGCTCAGCTCAGGGTTGTGACTTTTTAAATTTACCGATGATTTTGAATTAAAAGTAACAGATTCCTCTTGTCTTGCAAATATCGTAGGCTACGGTAACTTACCATCTAGCGGGTCGCATGCCTGCATGACTGCCATTTGAGTCGTGTAAAGAAATTGTCTTAAATTGTTACGTATATAGGTAATGTTCGAGAAAGTAAAGTATCTATACTCAATACTAAATATTTTTTGGCCAACCATAATGTGTTGCAAAAAGGGTTCTAAAAATATTAGACCCTGTATACTTAGTCACTTTACGTAGGAGACCGATGTTCAGTTAGTTAACCTTAACATAATCTACAACTTATGTCAATAATAAACGTTGACTAAAGTGACTACCTTTTTAAACAGATGTTGTCTCTATCTGCATTTATGAACAATAATAATATTACAATGTTTTTGTGCTGTACATACAAAGCGTTGTTCAGGAAAAATAAAATCTTTGCACGTTTCAGTTAGAAGCCTGCATGTAAAGCTATACTGTTGCGGAAGAGCGGTGGCAGGCCCATGCCAGAAATGTCACATTACCTTGATTTAGGTGTGTTATTACCCTATATCGCAGCACACCGTGTGTGTATCCTCGCCTTGATTCAAACTAATTATATTGAGTAGTATGAAATTCCATAGTGCAATTAGAAAAGTAGTTTTTCCAATAGGTTATAAAAAGTATAGGTACTTTTCTGTAAGTAGTTCAAATTGATTTAAAATTATGCTCATTTTTAAATATGATATTTTGTTTAAAGTATGTTCATATCGAATGTCACGATGTTGTTGACATTGAATGATGATTACTTTGGCTTAAGTAGTTAGTGTCGACTGAAGTTTATGCACGGCGTCGCAGCTAGCTCGCTTTGCCTTGTTTTCAACTTTTTTTATTTCGCTAAAGCGTTATAAGAGCATTAATGGAAAAATAATTTTGAAGGTTAGAACTATAAAATGTAATAATTTTAACTATTTATTACCTTTACCCAGCAGTGGGACAGTACAGGCCTATGCATATGCAGCCTATTTTCAATATATCGTCTTTATTTGATGCTGATAGAAGGATATTAAAAATAAGTGTAAGATGGATGATGAATAAGAGTTTTGAGAGAGTTGAGAGTGGAAAGATAACTATTAGACCAAGTATTATTATCCAATATTATTAAACAGAACACACAATGTAGAAAAAAACCGAATCGCAAATATTATCACGACGACAGACGTAATAATAAGAAATTTCGACAACACCCTTGTTTCACAACTTCCCACATTGAAACCGCGATGCAACTTTCAGTAGATACACTTCTACCCCTCTTTGCGATGCGTTACCAAAGTTCGTTCCAATTTGACCTCTGCATACTTCCAATAGAGGCGTGGAAATGATCGCAGATTCCCATTAAGGCGTCTATGGGTTCGCCATTAAATAAACATCTCTGGCTCTTGCCGTGGTTATTAGAGCTGCCTCGCCCCATCCACTCCGAGCCTGCTGATACGGCACGCAAAAGGAAGCGGGGCAAAATCAATTTAATTTTTCGACACGTGCATTAAATTGTATGGCCATTGAAGCGCTCAGCTTTTAGAGGTGGAGACGTTGATTAAAAGGTGTTCAGCATTTCTGTTATCGAACGTTTGTCGGTTGAATACTGTTTCGAAAGAAAACAGTTTGTGGTTGGACATCCTCATCATCATCACCAGCTCATTTTATATCCCCACTGCTGGGACACGAGCCTTCCTTATGGATAGATAAAGAGAACGGGCCATAAACCACCACGCGGGCCCAGTGTCGGCCTTTGTCGGCCTGGCCGACAGTTGCTTAACCTCAGCACTTTTTTAGCGTTAGCCACTGCGCCATCGAGCTCCTCAAATTTTACATCACTTTTATTATATCACAACTAAAACAACTAAAACTTTCATTTTATCACAACTAAGTGTCTGGTAAAATATTAACCACCGGTCTATCAGACACCGTTGAAGTAATTTTTGTTAACATTTCGACGTGAGTGCATCGTTCTGTTTCGTGCGTCCATGTACCTTCCCCCCGCTCTCGTCAGTACCGTGCGAGCCGCCGACGACGTCACAGGTGCCCGCGTTTATCTACGGTAAGGTCTCAAACATCGTCAGCGGTCTGTAAGACCGGTGGTAATTAGTTACGTAATTTTTTTTATTGTTATATTTTTCATTTGGCTAGAAGAAGATACGTCAGATGAAGAGGACATAGTAAATGGAGTTTTTAGTGATGTCGAGGTTGATATTGGTGACGACCACGTCCTAGAAGAAACCAGTGGATCCGATTCTGAAATTAAAGGTCAGGAAGAATCTACGTTAGCAAGCGGACATACGAAAGAAGCCAGAGATTATATTATTTTATTACATAACTAAAGGTGTAGATTTACTGGATCAGAGATGCTCAAACTATTCTACGGCCCGTCGAACATGCTGATGGCCGTTGGCCATATTCTATAGATTACTCGACGTATTAACCTCTAAGAAAGAAACCCGACTCAACTTTATCAAGAAGCTGGCAGAACAACTCGTAAAACCGTTTATGGTCGTTTATGGAGCGCCAAGAAAAAAATATTTACATTCAACGAAATATCAAAATTGCTCTCCGTCGGATTCTGCAAATCAAAAACATATTATAAATAGCATGCCTACTTCTTAACTGATCATTAGTATTTGTAAAAATATGATGATCAGATGTTAATGATGGTAGTTGTTGACATTGAATAGGCGCCTTTGGCTTTCAAAATAAAAAAGTAAATAGTGTTCAATAATTTCGGCGGGCTGATTAGAACCACGATAGTTCAATTGGAAGAGCACCTGACCCGGTATGTCAGAAGGGTGCAGGTTCAAATCCTGCTCGTGGAAAATTTTTCCACATTTATGTTTTGTAATTTTTTTCGCAACAAAATTTGCGTTAAAATGTTGTTTATTGCTTATTATTGCGACAATAATAATTAATAATTCTTATTTTGTTGAGTTGTAGCAATACTTTTAGTTGCAATTTTATAAAAAAAAAAAAATTTTTTTTTGTTAAGTTACGGTATTTATTTAAAATTGTACTAAAAGCTAAAAAATAATTCGGAAGGTCCTAGGTACAGGTACAGAACTAAAGGTGTGTACCAAATTTCAGATTAATTCGTCAACAGGAAGGGGTCAAATTTCAATTACTAGATTTGACCCAAACAAATAAACAAGCTAAATAAAAATATTACAAAACCGTTTTAAAAGACTATAAAGTCAACTTCATAGAAATCGACCAATATTAGTGTTAACACAAACCAAGGAGTTCACTGTCAACTGAAAGCAAAAAAAGTTGTAAATGCATCGACTAGGATAGAAACATTGGTTTAGTGCATTTTTCGTCTCGTCGACTCGCGGGAGATGTCCGTAATCCATTCTGATATCCTCGTTTCGTTCAAAGTCCACTCGTTTCGTGTCATTACGGCAAAGCGAACAGATATACACGACTGCAACCTTTTTTCGTGCTGTTTTTTCCAGAAACGTTTTCTTAACGCGATGGAGTTAAGGTTACATTTCCAGTGAAATTTACAATGTGCCTGCAGGAAAGCTTTGCCTTTCCGCACCATGTTTTACTGCGATTGATTCAAGCCGCAAGACGGACGCCGGACCGAGCGGGGCTATCCTCTACTTATCTAATTTTATTGTCACTCCGTGGAACCCTCTGCCATCGAGACCGTTCCGTAGAAAACTAGAGAAAATTCTTTTGTCCCCTTTCCGATATTTTTATCTGGGAAGAACATCTTTATTCGCAAGCAGTTAAACTCAATTTAACATCGCCGTTGCGAGATAAGCGTAGCTGGTTTAAGGCCAGAATATAAAACTGGACTTAAAATTTGGCCTTGACATCATAGATAAAGGATGTAGTTCGAGATAGTCTTAGTTTCTCGTTCAAATCGCAAAGCAGTTTCAGGTAGTTTTTAATGTAAAGTTATTTTGACTTTTTGATATAGTGTTCTCGTTGCCGTTGGTCCGAATTCGGTAAGATGACTTTTAATAACAGACGGCCTATCACAAAGCCCGGTGACGCTAAAAATTCCATCTGAGGCAATCAGCAAGGTTTACTTTATAATTTGATGATAATTGTTCCCATAGGCAGATGTTATTGCAAAAACATTTTAGTCCACGTTTAACTTGGCTCTCTCTACTTACGCCTGCACAAAATTAGAGCAATGTAATATAGTAAAAAAAATGTCTTGTCATTCACAACAAGAAATTGAAACGGAAATAAAGGTCAACCAAATATATGGCGTGTAATTTTTCAGGGTTCGTTTTATTTTTCATGTCAAGTTTGTTATAGGAAAAGCAACGTGAAGATTTCTCTTTTTTATATTTTCATTTCTTAATAAATCTATCTCAACTTTTCTCTACAACTTTTATCGCTTTTGGGTCACTACCAGGAGAACCAGGAATGAAGGAGTCCCGGACTTCCTCGTAAAGAAATCCAGAGAGAGGTTAAATATGCTTTCAGTTAAATAGAGAGCATCTAAACCAGGTGGACAATTGGCCAGGTTGGAAGTACCAAGAATAGACAAGCGTCAACATGAAGGAGCGAGAGAAATATGACCATAATAAGCAAAAATCCTTGTTCTCTGCTTGCCCATTTGATTAACAAGTCGTGATGATATTCTGTATTATATATAAGGTTAATATTTATATGTATTTTATTTGTTGCTAGTTGGGCAAACTAGTGGTAAATAAAGCGTGTCGTAGAAATAAGTTCTTCTAACATAGCTCTTTGTTGGTGCACCAGATAAAAAGTCAAGCAATATAGCACTGCGCGACTTCTAGTGTCCTTTATCAATGTAAGTAGACCCTTCCACTGATGGCTCGCGTGCACATGAAAATATTGTCGCGTATTTCCAGCTGCAATTTTCTTAGTTTATTGGGGCTGCTTGTGCAGCAGCTGGCGCATTTGGGCAACGATCGTGAAAGTTAAGCCACTTTCGTTATGATGGCTCCTCGGATATGTGACCATATTTAAGTATCTTAAGCTCCTCTGTTTCGTAAGGCATGGATAATTCCGCTTGTTGACGCAATATAATTAGTGGGACATGACCTTATCTTTATCTTATCCTTATCCTTATATATAATTAACAATGAAATTTTTCTTGCGAACAAATTACAATTTGAACAAGTGTTGAAAAAATTATACATGCTCTGAAAATCTCCATCATCTTCCCTTATACCTAAATAATATCAGACTTTCTCTTTTGGATACAGAAAACGAAATAATAAATTTTATAACATTTCAGACCTAATGCCACTATGAAACTAAACTTATTATTATGATTTACGGCTGTAATGAAAATCCTTTTCAATAATTTATCAGCCAGTTCATAAAATACGAGAGCGCAGATCTAGTGCTCGTACAAGGCGACGGTATAAGTCCCAAGAATAATTTCCGGCACCGCTTTGTCAACATGAGAAACCGCACTATTTCTCACTGATGACTCGAAAGTGTGGATATATATCTGGACTTCTGTGTGCACTCACTAAGTTGTATTATTAGTACTGTTGTTATATGATTATGGTTATATATAAATTTACGCAAGTTTTGTTGCGAACAAATTACAAATTGAAAAAAGACAAAGTTATAAAAAAATTCCATGAGCCGGATTCGAACCCGCACCCCATGATATGCTGGGTCAGGTGCACTAGCAACTATGCTATCGTGGCGCAGTCTCTTTTTTCAAACTGTTGTTATTGATAATGTTGTTCATTTTAGTAAAACGTTTCAAACTGCAATTTTAAAATCTGTTCTTTATATAAATAATTGGCTCTACTGCTTTAGGTCGCATACCTTAACTTTTTTTTTATAAAGCTATCACAGTCAGAAGGATGTATATTTTCACCAAATTTTGAACTTTATGTCATTGTGATAAGATTGAAAGTCAATGAAATATTCAAACATGTTATGCCCGTTAAAGGGTTAAGTTTGCATCGACATGGACCAGTTTTACTTTGTTATTACCTACACAGCTAAGCATAATATTGGTAAGTTTCTTTAATATTGAAATAAAGCCGGTAAGGTTTATTTAATAACCAAACTCACTAGGCACATCAATTATTAGATTTTGAAAATGTTGTGGTTACAAACGTCTACTAGCAGCTAAGTCTTAAAGCAAACTTCCGTATTGATACAAAAGAAAAAGAGTCCTATAAACTATAAACATCAAGTTATTTATTACAAAAACACAAATGTTGAAAAAATTTCCACGAGCAGGATTTGAACCTGCACCCTTCTGACATACCGGGTCAGGTGCTCTTCCAATTGAGCTATCATGGTTCTAACCAGCCCGCCGAAATTATTAAACACTAATTACTTTTTACTTTGAAAGCCAAAGGCACCCATTCAATGTCAACAACTACCGTCATTAACACCCGATCATAATATTTTTACAAATACTAAAGATCAGTTAAGAAGTAGGCAAGCTATTTATAAAATGTTTTTGTTTTGTTTATATAATTTTAAAATTTGTGTTTTTGTAATTTGTTTCGCAACAAAATTTGCGTTAAAATTATATAAACAAAACAAAAACATTTTATCAATTTATTTATGTTAATTATAGCAAATACATTTGAAAGAATGTGCTAATTCATATCTATTGTTAATGCAAAAGCGCATACTCAGTGTTCCTGAACAAGGAGCACTCCAGTTGACTGATGACCCACCGCACTTGCCCGAGAAATTCCAGTTGAGTTGTTCCACGCTCGGTTCCAATAAAAAGGGAAAAGTTTAAGACTTTTAATTCGCTATCCCTGTTTCCGCACCAACGTGACTCGGAACAAGGGTTTTAGATTACACTTTCCGAGCGGGTTCTTTTCATATTTTCATCGTTTCAATAATTTCATTTTCGTAAAAAAATGTTTGATTTTATGTTTTTTTTTATGAAAAGAGAAATAGCTTTCTATTTAGTTTCATTTCATTTCATTTCATTTATTTATTCACCCTTTGTTACATAACGCAACCTAGGTATGTCAAACATTTACAATAAATTTTCCTTAACATAATATAAATTATCTACAATAACATCATTTACCAATAAATAACTTAAAAAAAAAACATTTAAATCCGAAAATTTGAAAAATAAAATAAAAATATAAATAGTTACGTAACTTTGCTTCAAGATCATCACAAAAGCAGAACTAAAAAATCCGTGAAAGCAAATATGTAGATAAAGTCCAAAAATACAAGGACCGAAACTGTTACAAAACCGCGAAAGAACGGCCGACAACGCTTACGTTAATATTCAACTTGTCTGGCTCTATCAAAACTGAAACCGAGAGTTTACTAACTTATATATTCAGCAAGAGTACAGGACTCGCAAAGTTGGTGTACATTTCACAAGAGGAGACTTGCACCATCCACGTCGCCAATGCAAATGTTGTAAAAGACTTATTAAGAAGTTCCCACACACAGTCTGTAATCATTCCTGTCGTATCTGGAAACATACAAGTTATAATAGGAGGGAACTTTGAGGGCCTCGAGGTGTGTGCTACTTGTTTGCGACTTGCATTCTAACAGGTAATGTGAACATAATGTAATCTTGGTTTCAACTATCATGTTCACTTGGATTTGGGAAAATTAATTACTTATGGAAGCAGGTCATGTAACTGTGTGTTGAATTGCTAATGAGTTTCTGAATTTTGGTGGATTTGAAGCTGAACTTATTTCTTTTTTGGATCTATTCAAAAAGGTAGCAGCTTTGCATTGACACTGCTTTTTTTTAAATTTTATTCGGCAAATTATCAGCTTTATATTAATGAAATAGAACTTACAATAGAACTTAAGAGCTACTAAAAGATTCGCACTGACAGAAAAAGAAGAAAAAATTGATTTTTAATAAAATTTATTTATTTATTTTTAATTGATAGAAGAAATCTTCAATAAAATTTAGTACCTACTTATAATTATTACCTGTTACTAATCGTGCCTTTTTAGCATCAATTAATTTCAAGTGTTTTTTGTTTGTGATTCCTACACTAAAGATATAATTACAAACTGTACTCAAGAAAATAAATCTGACGAATACTATGACAAGTTACGATCTCTTCGAAAGTGGAGTCGATACGACGTTCTGATATTGAAAACGTTCAACTGTGGTTCAACCACAATACACATAATATACTTTAACCGGGCCGTATTCTTGAGTTAAATACCTATGGCTAGGCGGAGCGCTAGGGTTGGCACCTACAAAAATAAAGTAGGCGTGTGCAGATTTGTGTTGTAAGTACCTATGTGTGGAGTTTTAGGTTCAGGAATAAAACATAATGTTAATTTAATAACATATTTATTATTAATTAACTTAATATATATTAAAAAAATTGAAGCCGCCGCTAAAACGTGGTTAACGTTATTCAAAAAAGAAAAAAAAAGGCGGGCGGACGGACAGCGCGCGAGCAGAGCGGCGGGCGGCGCGCGACACAACGCGACACAACCGACAGCTCACTCGACCAGTCTCGCCGGGGCGGCGGCGGCGTGGCACTGCGGTGTTTTGCCATTTTCAAAATGGGTTAGCGGCCGTGTAAACGACGCCTGTGTGTGCGTGTGTCGATTCGGGCGCTTAGTATGAAATCGAACTACAGTTAATTATGTGTATTGTGGTTCAACTCTGACATATTGGAGGGAGTGAAGAGTCGCGGCATAGTAATAATTCGATGAAGCGCCCAGCCTGGTGAATTTTTATGCCAATTGAAAAGTTTCACTGCACTGAAATATGTTGTTACAACTGTTGTTGGGCTGACTGACGTTGGTCCGTCCATATAGCTTTTTGGACGTCTTTTACGTTAATGTACGTCGTTTATGTTTCGGTTGTTGTATCTAATTAATTTTGTTTCAGAATTCACGTACGAAGTATTCCTGAATGAAATTGGGTTTTGTACGGAGAGCGGCCACGTAACTAATTTAAAATTGAAATAGTTTCCTTTTGAGCGGCAACGCGCCGTTAATTTTGATAATAAAAAAAAAATATGTCAATGCTTTTTTTGTACAACTTTTTGCGGCGTTAATAATTTGTGTTGTAACTTTTACTGAAATATGGTACAGGCTAAAATTTCATATTTAGAATTATTTTTTATAAGTTAGCTGACAAGATATTGTTTAACAAATAACAAACACCAGATAACGATAACACGGGGGCTTAACGTAATTTAACGGATTAACGGAATTCTTTACTAACATAGAGTTGGAACGGAAATAGCAGCTAATTTGAATCGTGTCTATTTTTTGTCTATGACAGTCTGACTATAAATTTAACGGATTAACGGAATTCTTTACTAACATAGAGTTGGAACGGAAATAGCAGCTAATTTGAATCGTGTCTATTTTTTGTCTATGACAGTCTGACTATAAATCAACTGAGTCGATAGATGTTGCCCGAAGAACTAAATTCATCTAAGAATAGCGTCGCTTCACTTGTGCGGATTGTGTTGCTTATGTAATTGTTGTGGCATAATTATATTGTTTACTTTAGCAGAACAAACATACGTAGGGTAAAGCCATCTAAGAGTACACACTACCAAAGGGTATGTAAGGATTTGCAGACACACATTCGATTCGAAACCTTATTAATTAATAATGCTCACATTACGTCATAGACCTGCACTTACTTGATAGATCTTGAGATTTCCCGTAAGCTTTGAAAGTTTTATTATAATTTTCTTATTGGTTAGATTGATTACAGTGGCGAAATCTCGTGTCGGAGGCCAAGATCCACTAATGGTCCCTGAGCCAGCGCAGTAAGTAAGTAAGTAACATTAAATTAAATTAAATAAATTAAATTTAAACATTAAACTTTGAAGTTTGTTTGGGATACCAACATTTATAATATTTATTTATTTTTATATATTTATTTATTTATTTTTTATTTATTCATTATTAATAAATAAATAAATTTTAATATTTTATCAATAAGTTGCATATTCTAAAAACGACCAATTAAGTATGTCGTAAGTAGATGAATACGCATAAAAAAGGAAACAAAGTGGGTTAAATTCAAATATGCTAGTTAGCTGAGTGAAATACTACAGTTGAATTTAAGTGTCCTGACAACTTGAGTCCAAGTAAAAGGAATTGCCCTAACTTCACCGTAAGAGCCCTTCTAGCAGGTTGTTAGCTAACTAGATTACTTTGCTACTACTACAAGTTCAGTTTAAACTGTTAACGGCTTTGAAACATTAGAACTGTATCGAATTACTGACTGCGCTACTATTCTTGAGTGAGAACCAATCAATTTTGGTACTTAGTACCTACGTTGGTTTTATTAATTTTATCGTTATTACTTTCTTACAGGTAAATAATGTGACTGCCTCATCGGTCTAGTGGTAAGACCATCTGTCTCAGATCCAGAGGTCCTAGATTCAATTCAAAGTCTATCTGTTAGTAACCACCGCTGTATCTAAGTATTTCCTCATAACTACAATGTTAGTTAGCATTGCGTGTTCTGACAGTTTAGAGATAAGATGACTGCTGTTCAGCAATTGAGGATTTCGGAGTTTGTTATAGTTAACGTTTTTTATAGTTACAAACGAAAAATGAGTCTTCTTATTATGTATTGTACTCGTGACCGTTATAATTTTGTTAATTAATAATGATTTTACCATTCAATTAACGTCTTGAACTCACGTAAAGCCATTAAGATTGACTTAGGCAGGTTATTAAAGACTTATGTATGTCAGACATAATTTCAGTCTCAGCGTAAACATTTGCGTAACTCCAGTTCCCTCCGAAACTAATTCAGCGGAGTTACTTCATTAATTAAAGAGGTCTTGGTAGTTTTGCGAGGCTGTTTGATGGAATTTATGTACGCCGAAGGAATTTTGAGCGCGTAATGTGGGTGACATCAAACGGCGACTACCTATTTGTGGGCAAATTAATAATTTCGGGGTTAATTGTTGACTTATTCAGAGTCAGTCTATAGCGTTAGCCGTTAGTCCGCTCGTATCAGCGCATGCTGCAGGCAAGAGTAGAACAAAACATTGGGCACCCCCTCCTACGCTTCGCGTTGACTTCTGCAACATCAGGGGAATTCACTCTAGCTTAAGCGCCGTCCATCCCCCCCCCCTCCTGATGTCTCCTACTTGCGCTACCTGGGATACAATTTGGAGCATTCGTTTGTGCCACGCGCCGGTGTTTGTGCTTACGTCAGGGAGGATATGTGCGTCCGTCGCCTCGGCAATCTTGAAGTTAGGGACGTCTCCATCTTATGGCTGCACGTCGATTGCGGACACCACCCTCGCGTCTATGCGTGCCTGTATAGGTCCCATAGCGGTAATATTGAAACTGACCAACTTGTGAGAGCAACTTCTACAACGGATCCCCTCTGCCGAGATTGTGGTACTGGGAGACTTTAATGTCCACCATGTCGAATGGCTTGGTTCACGCACAACTGACCATGCGGGTAGAGCCCTTCATGACTTCGCTTTGGCCTACAGTCTGTCCCAACTTGTTGCCGAGCCTACGCGGGTACCAGACGTGGAGGGCCATACACCTTCCTTACTGAACCTCCTGTTGACCTCGCACCCAGACGGCTATCAAGTGTCCGTTGATGCACCACTAGGCTCATCAGATCATTGCCTGATTCATAGCACAGTGCCTCTCACGGAAACTTTAAAATCGCAACGTGCGGTTAGCCGTCGGGTCTGGCATTATAGGTCAGCGGACTGGGATGGGATGTGAAATTTATTTGCATCATACCCATAGGGGCGAGTATGCTTCTCGCTGGATTATCCTGACGTCGCCACCGATTCTGTCGTTGATGTGATACTGAATGGAATAGAACTCTTCATTCCAAACTTTATGGTTCCCATTGGCGGTAGGACCCAACCATGGTTTGGTCGATGTTGCAAAATAGCGTCTCAAATAACGCAGAGCTGCTCAAGTTGTTGACGACGTGGTAACCTCTGGTCGGCTCGATCCACTGGCTATTCGGAGAGACGTTGCACGTTATAAATTTATAGTAATCAGAAATATTGCACATTTTGTTTAAAGGTCTTACGGATAGGTACCAACTGGTACCGGAATCCTTCACCCGGAAGCCTCAACTGTTGAGGCACTGATTTATCTTATCTTTCTGCCGGAACACAACAAACCTACAAACATTGATGTTATGACGACATATAAAGATAACATGGTGGTAGCTAGCCAGGCGGACAAACAAGCTCTACCACCAACCAAACCGAGTAAACAAACATATAACTCCCGCCGGTATTCGAACACCCTGACCCTGGTAACTATAGTTAAGACCGTCATAGACCGGTGGTCTTAACCATTAGACCGCAGAAGCGGTTCCTAAAAGTTTTAAAATGAAATTCCTAAGCCGCAAAAGTTAACTTACCACTTGAAACTTCAAGCGACTCTTAGCCAAATCAAACAATCTGTTTACATGCTGAATGGAGTTCACAAGCTAATCCAGTAGTCAATTGAAACTAAAGCCATGCCCAAACTCACGCATACAAACTTATAATCTCAGATGACAAAGGAAACTTCATGATGTCTAACAAAGGGGCTATAGCAAACAACGCACTGCCATAATAATAATCAAAACGCTGATGGAGCGACAAGCAACGTTGAGTATTAATTTGATCAATGCCATAGGAGTTTGTGAAACTTGCTACTAGACTAGTGTAGTAACTGTAGACGTTTCAATATTGAGGTAGCTACGGTAGTGGGCTTTTAAAATCAAAAGTTTATACTTAAACTTTATATCATCGCGGATTTTTTCTTTAATTTGGAACCTGCGCCTTCTGTCCATATTTTGTCCAATTTGCTATTTTCACTCTGTATAAAATTATATTAAAAGGAAACACGAGTTTAATACGTAATAAGTAATTTCAGTTTCGTCTTTGTTTACTGCTATTTAAGAAGTTTAGGATGGGTATAAATTAAAATAAATCACCCAAACAAAATGGCTGTATACATGTCATGTCTAGCTTTACCTTTACATGTTTATTTATTTATTTGCTAGCTGTGCCCGCGACTTTGACCGCGCGGAATAGTTATTTTTTATTATTTATTTATATTATATTATTAAAAATAAATACTTTTTTAAATAAAAGTAGCCGTACATCAGCTATCAGCCAGTGAAAGTCCCGTCAAAATCGGTTCAGTCGTTTCAGAGATTACCCGGAATAAACAGACAGACAGATAGACAGACACAAATTATAAAAAAAATATTTTGGTATATGTACCGTATATATATCCACAAGCATTTAGTAAAAAATGATTATTTTAATATAACAAACAGACACTCCAATTTTATTTATTTGTATAGATATATTTATATTTATTTATATAAGGTACATACACTTACAGTATACATAATTATTATTATATTATATCATTAATTATTTAGAATCACAAATTACAATTATAAACAAGTTAAAAGACAAATTGTAATAAATAAATCAATTGTCAATTACTTAAAAAAGTATTACGACGACAACGACAATAATAATTACTTACTTATATAATCTAAATAATATAATAAAAATCAAATAAAATCCATTATCAGAATCAAATAAAATAAAATAAAAAGCCTCAAAAGTGGAGCAAGTGCATCAAGTCGCTATTTAGGGCTGAAAACCCTGAATCAGCTTCAGTCTCAATTTAGGTAGGTAATCGTGGAATACATCTATTTATGTTTTCATTTTTTTTGTCAATCATGTTTGTAACGCATGCAACATCTTGCCATTGGATCGTTACAACCAAGATTGGTTTTAGCGATTGGAAGGTAAAAAAATTTGGTAATTGGTAGTCAAGGTACATTGTACGGGACCGCTATCTTGATACGTTCCACGAGTTCACAGCTTGTGCTGTTTAACACATGTTTAACTAATATTGAGAGATTGTATGGCAAATTACTCCACTCCACCTGATGTTAAGTGGAAATGGAGTCCAGACGAGAAAACAACTGGTGCAGCGTGAAAACAAGTCAGCAACAGTCACCCTCACTCTGCCGGCCGACAAAGCGCCTCTTCACGCCTCGCTGTTATATCTGCACTAGCTCTTCCAAGCTCTTATAAATATCATATAAATTACGTAGTAATAATATTGAAAAGATCTTTCACATTGCCAACACACTGACTGGGTACAGTGTGTATTAATTGGAAGAGCCAAGAGACCCGTTATGTCAGAAGGGTGCAGGTTCAAATCCTGCTCGTGGAATTTTTTTCAACATTTGTGTTTTTGTAATTTGTTTCGTTTAAAATTATATAAACAAAACAAAAACATTTTATAACTTGCCTACTTCTTAACTGATCATTAGTATTTGTAAAAATGTTATGATCGGATGAATGAATGAATGAATTGAATGGCGCTTTGGCTTTCAAAGTAAAAAAGTAAATAGTATTGAATCATTTCGGCGGGCTGGTTAGAACCACGATAGCTCAATTGGGAGAGCACCTGACTCGGTATATTTGAAGGGTGCAGGTTCAAATCCTGCTCGTGGAAATTTATTCTGTATCTGTATCTGTATTTTATCTGTAATTATCACTGTTGAATTTATACTCGTATTATCTAATTCTTAAACGCAATATTTTATAGTATATCAGTATTGTGTAAATGCTTGTGCCATTTATTTAAGTAAGCATATCATTTAAATGAATGGTAGTAGTAACTAAGCAGGCAGATTTAGAACAAAACCAAACTAACCGAATTTTTTTTTGACACGCCGCAGGGAAATATGATGTGGATTTGACCTGTAGTTTAACCACACACGGTAATGATCCCAAATTACTAATAAAATTAATATTCCCTACGTAAAATTAAAGTCTATGGAATTATTGCCAACATAATTTAAATAAGTCGATAACATTTTGTAACTCTATTAACTGATTAATTATGATGGGCAAAATAGAAGGGAAAAGACGCGTTGGTGGACGGAAGAAATCATGGCTTAGAAACATTCGGGAATGGACGGAATGGCGAGAGATAAAGGCAAATTCAGAAAACTGACGGCAGACCTCTAGTAATGGAGTGCCACAATGAGAAGAAGAAGAACTCTATTACCAAAAAATCTATTCAAATGACATGACAGTTCTCTACAGAATACAGCATCGATTAAGCCTATTGTGAATGTTGACGTGCATTTTGCTTGTCTGGACCGATTATTCGAATTTCGCGCTCCGTAGGAGGCAGAGCACACGGCATCGGCAAACATCACTAGCAGTTGCCGAACTGATTCGAATAACTTTGTTACAAACGGTGGGTTGTGCAGATGCATGTTATAATTTATATTCGATAGTTCCATATTATAGTTATTACAACACTAAAACGTTGCTTTAGATAGTATATTTAACTCATTGTGTGAAAGTAGCTGTTTGTCGATTAATTTAAACAGCCGAAAGAGGTTGTGTGTTTGTGTATGATAATAATTGATAACCTACTTTCAAGTCGGTTTGATAGATTGTAAAACATTTTGTTTGAATAAATTTTTCTGAGTTAGTACTTAACATAATTTATTTTTTAGAGATAATTTTTCATTTATCTAGATTATTGAGAAAGTTCAGGTTTAAAAGAATACTTCTCTTGTTTTTTTGGATTGTTTTGCATGTGGTTAATTTTAAAAGCTATGTTAAAAATACACGAAAACAACAATTTTTCTGATCATAAGATAAAATTTTACTAGAAAAACTTTTTTGATCATATTTAAATAAAGACACTTTAAATAAAGCTTACATAATTAAAAATAACTTTTATGCCCAAAAGTCAATTGCACTACAAGCATTTACGCATTGTAAAAATAATAACTATTTATTATTAAAGTATCGATTAATTTTCCAAAAAGTTTTTATAAACAAGAATTATCTTTAATTGCATTAGTAAGGCCCATTTAGGTATATACCCACTTAAAAAAATTATTGTGTAATCCAAACCACAATTTGTTGACGATTAACGTAACCGATAAGACTAATTGTGGATGTCGACGAGCTGTTCACTTGTCCAGGCTTAAAATTGAATTTGGACGCATTGGGGGCGTTTACCCTACATTGCCACTAGTGATTGGAATATAGGAGAGAATGTTTGATTCTCATGGAGAAAATGTATTTACACGCGCATTAAAATGTAAACAATGTAACTCTTAATATGGAAAAAGTATAAACACTAATCAAAAGTGTTCATATGTTATGGCTCGTCTATGCGGAAGACCCAGGTTCGGTTCCTGGCTGGGTTGGGTAGGCATTTAATTTTTTCACTAAAAAATTTATAAATATTTAATTCAGCTTGAGTGCAGCAATTAGCACTTAAAAATAAAAAATAAAAAAGTACTTTTATAGCTTTAGGGTAAGTACCTACCTTAGTGAACCTTTCATAATGCAATGTCTTAGCTGGTTTACCCGAAGGCTATCAATCTGTATATTGATAGAATTGTTAGAGAATATTTAATTATTTTGTGTTTCGTAAGAAACTATATTTAAACGAGATCTCATAAATATAACGTATAACAAACAAGAAAAATATTATATGCGTAGCGTTTGCGTAAACGTTCAAAACAATAAATGAATTGTAGCTTAAAAGTCTTTGTTTTGTTTTCATTCAAAATTACAAATTATTTTGCAACAAAACAGCTTTGAGCTATCAACGAGCAGTGATGTCACAAACGTGGTTTATTTGTCCAAACTACAAACTTACTGAAGTAGCTTTGTGCAGTGTCCAATTTTGCTCAAGTGTGTGGGATGTATCTGAAACTCTGTTCGTTATATCAGGTTAAGTAGGTAGGTACAATAATAATATTAAAACGTAGGCAAGGCAATAGATTCCGTTTCAACTGATTTTAAGCAGCACCAGAGTCCAGATTTGAAAACAGCTAGTGAAGCAGGTTTGATTGAACTCGGGACCTCTGGGTTACCATTAGAACATAGAGACCTCAGTACAGTTTAGGCAAGCCCTTATTTGTCAGATTTGCAGCTATTACTGACTAATGACTCTGCGTCTGCGTCTACATTAAAAAAAATGCGTTTATTTTGGGAGTAAAATCTTCAGTAACAAAAGTCAATAAACATAGGTACACGGACGGTTAGAAGTTAAAATAATAATTTTAAAATAACACTTTTTCAAAATTGTAAATTGTTTAGAACAAAATTTAGGTAAGATTAGAATTATAATCATAATTAAAAATAACCAGGAATATGATTTTTTTAAATTGTTATTGTATCTACAATTATTTATTTCGTAATAACTCAAGCAAAAAGACGACTTGCCTAAGGTAGATCACAACATAACTTACGATCTTTCGCAATTGGGCGACATCCCAAAAAAGGCGACAGATAACAAACTAACGATCTATCGTAATTCGGCTGTCAGCTCGTGCAAACTAATAAGCTTATTAACACATAGATGTATATAGCGAGCGTTGTCAACTAAGGCTACCCTCTATGCATTAGGGGAAGGAAATTGCCGTCCCCACCAAATATCAGATTTCGCGTTGATCTTGCTACCACTAATCAATTCTGACCGGACACAATTGAATTAATCGCGTCTGGTTCGTGCACGATTTTTGTCATTCCCGAACATGATAGCAGGGGATTCGTACCCGCAGATACGCTTAATTGGTTTGGCGTTGCGGCCGCATGACATTTTCGGTGCATTGCCTTTGTCGACGGTTTTAAAACTTTCCATGAGGCTCGTTTTGTGTGAATTAAATATCGATGATAAATAAAGCTGAAAGGATAAAAGGAATGAACGCTTTGCGAATTACCTATATGGTGATAGGCTTTTAGTGGTGCCTTTTATTTATTATGAAATAGAACTCACGTTCCGTTTTATTATTGTGAGATGACTGGAAATTAACTTTCCTGACCATTTCAGTACTACTTTGTTTGTAGAGATTTTTTGTAGGCTGCCTAAGCCTAAACGACGTTTTCGAGCCAAATGCTGAGTTGACTTGACCGGGTAGTAGTTAAGCCAAGACTTAAGCGATTCATAAGTTTAGTGCAAACGGGTGTAAATGTCTTAGGTTTAGGCAGCCTACAAAAAAAATATTATAAAAAAGTTATTGTTCCTCGAGCCTATACCGAACGATTCCCTGAGGCTTTTTTGGGGCTGGCATCACGAAAACGTATTCCCCCTTCCTTAAATAGGAATGTAGGAAAGATTTTTTTTTAATAGATTCCCCAGGACGTTCGGAACCCGAGGCCGCCTTGAGTTTACTATACGGTAAGGCAGGGGAGATTCAGGATTCTGTACATATTTATTCTTGTGGAATCTCTGTGGCCTAGTGGCCAAGTCTAGTAGCTTAGTAGCTAACTAACTTTTTCAAGGTTTAATTTCTAGTGACGGTACATAGTATTATTTTAGCGGTAGGTGGTATAGTGGTAGGGTTTCTTTAAAATCCACCTGGTTATCTTAAAGTGATCTATCTACTCCTAAGCCTGTGGCTATAACAACAATTTAAGTACATTGTTATGTGTTCTAACAGTTAGAGAAACGATAGATAGTTCTTCGGTAGGGATAAAATTCTAGATGAAGTGCGCTTCGTATTTATATTCGGCCTTATCGTTACTTATTACTATTAAGTGAGATATAGGCTAAGCTATTCGTGCTGAAATTAAAATTTCGTAAAAAAGACTTCAAATACTTACCTACATGTTATTACAAAGAAACGCAAATAAACCACCAAGATTGCAACCCAAAAAAGGCGCGCTGTTGTTTCGCAATGAATATTAACACTCGAATAACGCGGGCTCGCAATAGTCCCGCGAAGATAAATTTATCCTTGCGTCGGAAAATGGACCATTTTTCACGGCACCTAACGCTAGGTGTCACATGCTCGCTACGGAGACGCCGTTACTTACGAACTACGTGAGTGGAATACAGCGGGCGCCGCTCGAATTAGCTACCGGGGTACTGTGTATTCTTTTGCTGGGTTATTGTTGTTTGTTGTTTCGTTTAGTTGCGTTTTGTAATAGGTATGGTCATTTGCTGCGGTGCGGGGTGCGATAAGAGGCTTGATTCGATTAAGGGTTAACAGCGTGGTTTTGGAGTGAGTAAGAGTTATGTTGGTACACTATTGTTGGTGGAAAGTTGTCTCTTACACACGAATGCCCGATTTTAATAAGTACCAATCGAGAATAATAACATTTCTTTAAAAAAGAGGTAGACAGAGCAAGAGAATCCGGAATTGAAATAGATAACATCAGTGATAGGTCGTTACCCGATCACCTGATGAGCGAGCATCTTGGAACTATTGTCCCTTAGTCGGCTCTTACAACATGCGCGGAAAGTTAAGCAGATGATACATAATTTTTTCTCAACCTAAGGTTGTATGGAAGAGATCGCTTGTAGCGATAAGACTGCATTTGCCCATATACTAGCTTTAAGTTTTTGTGGAACTGTTTTCTTTTTATTGTGTTTTCATTTGTGTGAGTAATAAAGAATTTATCTATCTATATACCTATCTATTTTTTTATGTCCCAGACCTGCATGAGATTATTTTATTTATTTTGAATTATTATTTTATTTCATTATTTTTTTTTTATTTATAAAATAATGATAATAATATATGTTTATTAATTGTAAGGAGGTCCATTCAAATCTTAATTAAAATTATCATCAGCCTAAAAAAAAACACGTAATTGTGCTCAGGCTATGAGATGAACAATGACACAAGAAGAGATCAGGCCGTAACCTCCCTGACCCAATTTAGGTTGGTGGGGTTTAACGACTGCTATCATAAGATAGCAAGCGGGACTAACGGCTTAATTTACTATATAAATAGCACGAAAATATCTAAATAGGTTACAAGTAAATTGATAAATTAAAATAAAATAATTTTTCCATATTACAAACATCAATTAAACATGTTAAATTATTCATATTACTTTTTTAAGTTTTAGCTTTAACAGTACCTATCCATATTAATGACAAACAAATTTGAATCATTATATTAATCCTTTAAACCTATATATTTGTATATCAACAGTCCTTTGCCAATGACGTTACGCTAGAAAACACATTACGTATTTAAAAAGGCTTTCAGTAAAACACTTTATAAAAGAGCAAGCGTGTTTGCATGCGATTTAATAATTCAGAGCACGGGTCTCGACGATCCGTCAATTGACGTATTGGCAGTTGGCAGTCGTCAACCGCCACTCGACGTTTATTGGCTCATGACTGATACGAGAGTCGGAGGTCATCAACAATATTTAAAGCCTCCCATTGTTTCGCTTGAAACGTACCGAATCGAAGGTAATTCTTCTGGTCGATGACAATATGTCAGAAACTGTGACAGCGGCTGCATCGGCGGTGATAATGTCTTTACAATATGGTTGGATAACTTTTGTCGGTAAATAATACCATTAGGGTGGGTGAAAATTCTACATAAACTTCTACAAAAAAATGTTTAATTTTTTTTTTGTTTTCCTTTTTCTTATGTTAGCCATAGTTGATGCTGTACAATATTGGTATGTATGTTTTCTTATGTTATTTTGTTACCTTATTAATTATATATATTTATAATATGTTTGTAGTCTTCATCTCAACTACGTTAGTACAATTGACAGTCTTCCAACAGTTAGAGATACGCCAGTCCCACAGTAGTTGAGGATTCGTGATTGCGGGTGAAGTGTGGTTTCACTTTCGGCTATATCATCATTTAACATTAGGTGACATGAAGACCAAATCCTCACACGTTAGATTAAAAAAATGATCTATCTATCTGCTATTAGCAGCTTATTAAAAATTGATATAGTTGATATATTGATTTAATCAAATTGATATAGTTTAACTACTACAGGGCAGGGCACATCGCTCGCAGAACTGATGGCCGCTAGGGCGGAACAGTTCTCGAGTGGCGACCGCGTACCGGAAAGCGCATTACGGGCAAGCCTCCAACAAGGTGGACCGACGATCTGGTAAAGGTCGCGGGAAGCCGCTGTTTGCGAGCTGCACAAAACTGGTCGTTGTGGAAATCGTTGCTGGAGGCCTTTGTCCAGCAGTGGACGTCTTTTGGATGAAATGATGATGTTGATGATGAACCACTACAACCGTTTATACTACAATCGGGTATACAATAAGTTATTTTTTAACAATAACAACCTACAGATACTGCACGGCTAATTAAATTTATAACGAATATGGCATAATCACGGAACGCCAAAGAAAACATTAAACGCGAATGGGCCTGACGATAACACCCGCCCGTGGTTTCAGCGGGCGGTCACTTGAAATAACACACATTATTCCTGAACGTAACGTCGCATTTGCATAATATTATAATGCGCGTAGGCATAGAATAAATAGGGACAGAATGGCGACTCTATACAATCCAATCCGAACCCTTCGGAGAATCTAATAGGGCACGGGGACACGAACTAGCGCGTGATGCCGTTCCCTCTAGAAAACTTCCGAAAGTTGTTCATTTCACACGGCTTGAAGAACTCTTTAAGTTTCTCGCCGCCCGGCCTCCAAAAAAGCCCGGGTAAGCTGAAAATGCCGTCTGAGGCAATCAGCAAAACTCTCTCCAAAAAAGGCTCTATACAAAAGAGTGATATCCCACGCACACATAGAATCTTTGTACGGTGATCTTGGCTATATACTAGGGAAAACGCCAGTCGTGTCCAGTCATGCCTCGCGTACTTTGTTACTAGGAGTCTACAAAGTTTAAATAAAACCTACTGCGTATTTAATTGTTAAATATGACAATACATAAAAATGTGCGTCTATTTGTGTTTATTGTGTTAGTTGTTTTATACAGTCTTATTTTTTATTTCTGTATCATGTTTGTATTTGTTATTGCCCTGCTCACAGTACCAGTACAGCAAAGTGACTAAAGATGCTAGAGAGAGTATGGATCACGGTAGGATCACCGTGTTGGTCCTTATTAACTTCTCCAACGCTTTCAACACGGTTGACCATGACTTGTTACTCGCCATGCTATCCCATCTTAATATTTCATCGACGGCTCTGGATTGGTTCTCGGATTATCTTCGTAATCGCGAGCAAGCCGTTAGAGTTGATCGCAAATTCTCAAAATGGTGTACTCTCTTAACTGGTGTACCACAAGGAGGTATACTGTCCCCGCTTCTTTTTTCCCTTTAATTAACTCCTTAACCTCTCCTCTTATTCGCTGTTCTCACCATTTGTATGCAGACGACCTGTAATTGTATCGCAATAGTCATATTACTGACATTGACGGAAGATCTGCGAAGTGTAAGTGAGTGGTCGAGGCGGTATGAAGTAACGGTGAATCCCATGAAGTGCCAGGTCATAATTATTGGTAGTCGACGTCAGCTGTGTAAACTTAATGTCTTAATGTAACTTATTGATTATGCTGATGTTTGCTATTCCAATTTAAATAAGGACCTTCTTAATAAATTAAATCGTCTTCTCAATAACTCAATACGCTTTATTTTTGTTTTACGCATATAAGACCATAATATCTTCCTATCGTCTTCAGCTTAATAGCTGACCATCCCGCAAAGTCGAAAGTCCAGAATTCTAACAACTCTATTTTCTATTCAAAATGATCCTAATTCTCCTTCTTACTTAAAATGTACTTTCAGTTTCCTTAGCTCAATTCATTCCCGCCAACGTCACTTATCAAATAATTATCTTCTCGCCACTCCTTTGCATCATTCAGGATTCGTTGCAGATTCCTACACGGTTCAGGCCATTCGATTATGGATCGCTCTCCCTGAAAAAGTCAGACAAGCTCCATGTAAATTGGTCTTTGAAACAATGGTGTTAATACTGTGTCTACAGGAATCAACACCCACGTAAGAGATTCGCATCATCTTTTCTCTCTGTTATGTTTAAATATGTTTATGTAGGTAGTCTATTTTTATTTAAGTTTTTTTATGGTATGTATTTTTTATTATTATAATTAATTTAACAAACTTAACATTTATATTCAGTTCTTATAAATGTATGTAGTATATTATGTTTCATTTACTTTGTTTTTCTGCCTAGCCCTTAGGGCGACTGGTAGAGAATGCCATTTGGCATGAAGATCGCCTTTTGTACTTTATTTTGTTTTATTGTGAAATAAATTAATAAAAATTGACATGTTGTTGTGCAGCCATTAAATTTTTTTTATTCTTAAATGAGATGCAGTTTTTTTTGCTTATGTTTCAAATCTTTAACCTTACAAATTACAACATTTTATAGGCGCCAGCCTATATAGCCACAACATATCACATATTAAGTATTACAATAAATATGTTGTGATTTGTTAGGCCCTAGCGCTACGACCGAGCGTGGCTAATTTAAATCACTATCGGCCAGAACTTCCCTTCTGTACCAATTTATTTTGTGACGTTGGATTCGATAGCCGTTGTTATGCTTGTAAATTAACGTATGTTTTTTGATGACGTATGGTACGTTACTTTGTCCGGGGATTATTCATACGGATTATTCACGTTAGGATCCCTTTATGAATACCCATCGGGCGGGGAAGCACATTGATTTCGAACAACCATTGATTACGAATGTAAACTGTGAAGAATAAATAAAAATATAAAGCTTTATTTGGCACCATTACATTAATATTAACTGCAATACCAAATTACTAACTGCTACATCTGCCAACCCTCACTGCCCCCATTGAGATGTCG
This sequence comes from Eudonia truncicolella, assembly GCA_949315975.1. NCBI lineage: Eukaryota > Metazoa > Arthropoda > Insecta > Lepidoptera > Crambidae > Eudonia > Eudonia truncicolella. The sequence continues at coordinate 12,311,563 of OX438826.1, forward strand.
TGACGGAATTTTAGCTCACCAGCCGCAAGAGAAGGTCGATCTTCTGGCCAAACTCTTAGCGGCTAACTCCCGAATCGATGACTGCAATGCACAGCCACCTACAATTTCTCACTGTGGCCACACAATGCCCGATTTTAAAATCAGGCAGTGTGATGTCCGTGCGCAGCTGCAGTCAATCGATGTCCGGAAAGCTAATGGCCTGATGGCCTGATGGCATCCCTCCAATAGTCCTAAAAACGTGTGTAGCGGAGTTGTCCATCGTGTTAACGCGCCTTTACCATCTCTCGCTCTCTTCAGGTTGTGTGCCGGAATTTTGGAGAGGGGCTAATGTGAAACCGGTCCCCAAAAAAGGAGATCGGTCAGATCCATCGAATTACCGCCCCATAGCCCCATCCCCCATATAAATCTTTGACAGCATCCCACCTTCTCCCTTCCTTAATAGGAGTACACGTGCTGCTCTTCGGAGTCACCGCTTCGATATCCCAAATATCCCGTCGCGCACAAATAAATTTGGTGACTCGTTTCTTTATCGCACCTCCAAAAGATGGAATAGATTTAGTATTCCAGATGAAGTGCACTTCAACCTTACGTGTTACCATTTTTCTAGTAAATTGTTATCAGATGAAATGAAAGTGCTGCTCTGTAGGGAAATGAAAATATGATAAAAATATCTCAATTAGACTAAAACACTGGCAATAATAAATTTGACTTTTCGTTAATTTTCTACCAATATATTTTAAGCCCTAAAAAGCATTATGAAATTTTGTACTAGTATTGTCAAACATATTTCAATTGCTTTTACAGTTACTACAGTTAATTTAAAAGGATTACTACTCCCACTACGACGATTAGCTAGTCTATAGGATTAGGAAAAACTTTATATCACTTTATAATTTTATAGAAAAAAGTAAAACTTCCTTTAAAAAAGTAAAAGTTTCTTTCAAATACGGAGAACACAGCATAGATATAAGTTTATAAATTGTACGAAAAATTCGTGAGTGCAAACCTTTAGCTGAAACTGCAAAAGCACGTCAAGACAGCTGCTTCTGCCAACGAAGTTTTATCAAACAAGCTGATAAGGCCATAACAAGACTTAGGGCAGACGTATCAACTTCGATATATTTTAAAGTGAAATCGGCAGCTACAGAGAAATTTTCTCATACTTTTATCCTTTTGCATTGGGTTCAAAAAAGTTAAAACACAGTTGAATGTTAACTAGTGTGTTTTAAACGTTCAAAAATGTGTTTTAGTATTTTATTATTGTTAGTCTTCAGTGATATATTATCTTGTCTTTATTTACAGACCTTTAAAGCTTTAATGGAATCCTGAGTTACTAAGAAACTGGTTGTAGAGGTCAGAAAGTACCTATATGTATACAATTTTCGGTGCTCAGTTTAGCTGCTAAAATTATTGTTATGGCGACAGACTCAAATAAGTTAGCTAACTAGGCAGACTTAGAACCAAACAGAGACAGACATACAATATCTCCATGTCAAATTTGGGATCTCTAGGGCCTAAAACCAGTGATAAGGCCACAAGACCATTATGGTTACATTTCTATAATAATAAAAAAAGAAACACTCCTTGTAGCCATAAATGCAGTCTATGCACTACTACTGTGTGACTGCGACTCTCTGCCTCTTGAAGACGTTGCCAAACTTGTGGCATCTATCTTTACAGAGTAAAAAGAGTGAAAGGATGGGGTTGCATAAAAGATCCCGATGGGTTGAAATGTTACTGCGAGAGGGAAACCTCAGTAGGCCCCACTAAGATAAGATAAGCCATAAATCCTTTAAAAGGAAAGCGAACTTAAAGATAATATTTAAATTATGCCAATCTTTACAAAACAATTTATTTCGTCTTTATCACGTGACGCGTGCAACCTCCTTCCATTTCGAATGATCGATGCATGTGGTGCAGAGAGATTTAAGTTAAATGTCTTTGATGAGTTGTCAGTGACAAAACTTGTAGGCATGCTAAAGCACACCCAGCCAGAGGGTGAATACTGTCACAACATCGGTCTGAGTGATCTGATATGACTATTGAAAATAGGGCGACTCTCCATGTGACCACAGATCCTGCAAAATGTTCTAAAATTTAAAATAATAATATGTAATATAATCGTCTTCAAATAAATTTTAGTGAATACTTTACAAAACAATATTCTTTGTACTTATCACGTGTCGCGTACCTTCTTTCATTTCGAATGACTCAGTGCCTATCATCCAATAATATAAAAGACATACCCCTGAGGGTGAATACTGTCACAGCTTCGGACTGACCGAGCGGTCTGATACGACTTTTGAAAATAGGGCGTCCATGTGAGCAAAGATCCGGAAAAGTGTTCTTAAAGATAAAATAATAATGTAAAATAATATATAATAATAATTTTTCAATCAATGTGTTCGCGTAAACTTTACAAAAAAGTCCATATATTTATCTATACTAGCTGACCGGCGGACTTTGTACCGCTTTGACAGTTTCCATGACAACAAAACAAACAAATCATTCGTCCGCTTAAGAACACCCGTATCCTATGATGGACCCCTATAGCAGCGCCACCTACCGGGTCCAATTGTAAATCTAAACCATTCTCGAATCCACTTGAACACACACAAAAAAATTCATCTAAATCGGTCTAGCCGTTTAGAAGGAGTTCAATAACATACATAGAAGATTTATATATAATTATAAAGATATGTATTTCGTTCTTATCACGTGACGCATGCAACCTCCATCAATTTCAGTAATTTCAAGTGTCATCACTCATCCATCATCCAATGATACAAATTAGTGGTCCCCAGTGGTCACCCAGTGGTCGAAATTCAACCGTAATAATTTGTTTTTTATCTTATAAAAGTTTAAAACAAATTACAATAATATTATTTATAAAGAAACTGATATTTATATGGGTTGAAAGATTTAAATCACTTGCATTTTTTATATTTTACGAAAAAAAAATTTGTTTTGCTTATATATTATTTATCTTTCGCAACTCCTTTTCCAAATAAACTTTAACTATACCAAATCTTACACGCCTCCATGCGCCCAATGTGCTTGGAAAGGGATACAAAGATTTTTCTTTGCGTATTATTAAATAGATGAACATGTAGGCATATCCCCGGCCAGAGGGTGAATTCTGTCACAGCTACGGTCTGAACGGTCTGATACGACGCTCGATGTCGGGAAAGTCGCGACGCGCCCGCATGTCATTTGTCACGCGTCGCCATTGCCCCCGGGCGGCAACGAACTAACCATACTTATCTCGAAGTGACGTATCTGATGCACTCGGTTTACGCCTGTGAAGCCTTTTCAATCTTTTGTGGAAGTTATTCGGTAGTTTTTTTTTTCTGCAACTATACCGTGGAGGTTTTATTCGTGCTTTCCGTTAGACTTGATTTTTAATAATCTTTTATTAATCTTCAATATCACTTTTTAAACAATCACGTTTACTAATATTACAGTAATTGTTGACGAAAATATTACCATCATCTTCGTCTTTGAGTTTCTTATATTTTAGCACACCTCTGACGAAATATATTTTTATAATTTATTAAAGTGATGTATTTGGTTTACTTCATTGCACAGAATAATAAGTACCGCTTGACTCCTCGTGGCATGCGTTATACTGACTTCTGCTCAAGACATGGGAGCCCTACTGCGTGTTTACGTACCAAGCGGCCGCAGGGGTTATTTCAAGGATAATGCCGAGTTAAAATACTGTGTTCTTATTTATACTGATGATTTAGGCCCTTTCTAAACAGCTAGTTTGACGCGTTGCATTATCCAATGAACTGCTTGACACAATCTTCCAAATTTTTCCATTAGGTCGTCTTGTATCCTGATTTCAGTATTTGGCTGTGTGCGGTGTGCGGTATGCTGAATGCTGAATACTGAATAATCGTTGACACGTCATTAAATTTTGCTTGTCGAACGCAAATATCACGGTTTTCATTATACACCACTGAAATTAATATAATGTTGAAAGCAGCCGCAAAATAAACTTGAGTACGGATCTAGTATAAAATATTTCATTTTAATTTGAAGTGTTCGTGTAAAATTAACATAATAAATATTTCGTTTCCGACTTTCCGGTGACATTGCGATTTATTTTCAGATTTAGGTATACAAAACGGATAAATAATAATAACTAGTGATGAGACAGGTGTTGTAATGACATCAAGTCATTACACCACCTGTCTTATCATCATTATCATCAGTCTATTATTGCAGTTCGCTGCTGATAGGCATCTCCCCCCCCCCTCTCACTCAGGCGTGCCATAACGGTGTGATTTTACAAAAATATTAAATATTTTCTAACTTCAATATAAGTTTACGAAAAACAAAAGATTTACGCCACGATAAAGCATGCTTTGCGTATTCTAAGCGAACAGCGTCTTCAACACTCAATATGTCGGACACCGAACTTTCATACCACCGCCCTGATACGGTATTGCCAAGTTTTCCAATTACGTTGGCTTGTATCAGCCTCAGATTCAGTATTCGGCTGTGGCTGCGGCGTGCTGATAACCACTTTTGCTCTGACACCTGCACGTCATTTGTCACGTCTCGTCTTGTTGTTCTTGCACGTCGGAACTTGTTTGCTCTCGTCCTGTTCGCGGGATGGGGCCCGTGGCGTGTTAAAACGTTGATTTTATCTAATTCGGCACACGTAGGGTTGTGCAAGTTTATTTTCGGTAAAAGTTAATTTGCTTGATGGGAACATTGGCTGCTCACGAATTTAAAATTGTAGAACGACACCGTGTTTTAATTACATACGTTATATACTATTAAATAAGTATTATATATTATTATGCGAAGCATGTAACTTGAGTTGGACCAGCGCAGCGTGTTTACAAGTGTTATATTTTTTTCTTATGATTAGAATTAGATTATGAATAATACGTGAGATATCTTGTTTTAATTAAGCCAAAACAATTCTAAAAGTTACTTAAGATTAAGTAGTCATTTTACACTATTCGGGGCTTTTATCACTTCTTATTATGTGTATAAAAGTTATATGCTGTTCTCTTTCATAACTCTGCTAAACGATTTATTTAAATAAGAGTCAACGTGTAAAGGCTATTTGAAACAAACACAAAAGTAGTCAATGTAATTATATTAATTAGCTTAATCAATTTTTTACTTAAATCTTTATTTATATTCTATAAAACGAACACACATCCCTCTCACCCTTTTTTTCTATAACCCCTGTCAAAACGACTTTTTTGCTATGGTTTGATCCGCGCGCGCGCTGCATAATTTCTCTCTCAATTAAAAAACCTAAAAACTGTATAAAACCGGAAGAAAAGTGATTTGGTTCCTGAAAAGTGCATCGGATCCTGGCTCCACAAATACTGGATGAAGAAGCTACCCACCAGCGACCACCAAAAGTAAAAAGACAGGTACCCATTCCTCTTCCTTCCACTATTGGACTCTTGCTTTTAACGGTTCCACATAATTTATATGCAAGAGAATCAATACAAGAAATGTTTTGTCTGTATAATAAATAGTAATTCCTTATATCGCGAGCGATATCTATCAAGGGAATCGACTTAGAGCTCCGTCAATGTTCCTGACATTCCCCTCGTCAGAATATTATACGCCTAGAGCTAGATGAAGGAAGTTATGCAACCTTACTAGCAAAATTATAAAAAAAAGAATCGGCAATGGCTTAATATACAAACGTTATTCTCTAAATATTAATGTATTTTTATATACGTAATAAGGTAACAGTCAAATATAATTAGTCGCTCATTTATTTACATTTATATAAATGTATTCAAGAGGCACGCGTTTTTATCATTTAACTACATAAACATTTTTAGGAAAACAAAAAATCAAAATTTTTTAACTGTTGTAGTTGTCATTATGTATTAACAGTTATTTGAAAGACAATATTTTTCGACAAATTTTAGTTTCACTTGTGTGCACTAAATTGTTAATGTTAAAACACGTTCTTCAAAAATATTTAATTTTATTTTTGGAAATAAATAATAAATGTTTGTCAAATTTATTCAGGATACTTCTTGGTACAAAGTATTTGGCGTTTTTTTGTCGAGCAAAAAAACACTACGTTGAATCTCAATTTAAAATATATTCACACATAAAATCTCATCGTAGTCAATAAGCAAAAAATATATTATTGTTTTCCCATAACTTCTTAGAATCTGTCTCCTGTCTCCAATACAGTACGCGACTGGCTGACCATGACGTCTGTCGATGCGTTACGCCCGGCTGAACTTTGACATTCCGCCTAAATTGATGAAAGTTGCACAATGCGATGCTCACTTATTCCACATGACAGGACCACGTGGAGGGTGGCTTTTAATACATGCGAATAGGTGGGTGCAGTGGGCAATTTGAAGGTCAATAAACTGGTTGTTAGCGTATTTTAAAGCATACTATCAAATCCTACATCCAAAAAAGCTTTTGACCTACAGAATGTCAGCTCAAGACTTGACGCTCCTTATCTTATTGCGAGTTTAAAACCTATAAAATCCGTTAGTTAAAATTGTACTTTAATAAGTATTATGTTACATTTATCTCCCTATACCTATCATCACCAGCTCCCCACTGTTTGGGCACGAGCTTTCCCTATGGATGAAAACACTACAGAGAGATGGATAAAAACCACTACGCGGGCCCAGTCTAATGCAGCCGGGACCAACGGTTTTACGTGTTTTCTGAAGCCCGGAGGAGCAGCTCGAGATGATACATTTTTGATCACTCATCTTATGATCTGTCTTTGCACAACTGATCTCCTCATAAATGCCTTTATGCTTAAATAATGTTAGAGCAATTCGACTAATCAAGCCATCGGCATTTGAACAGTTTCCCTTAAGCCGATACGTCATGCCTGTCCGAACTTTGACATTCCATCCGAATTGATTGAAAGTTGCACTGTTCGACTCGTGGGATGTTCACTTGTTACGCAGGAGGGTGAGTTTTATGCACAAAATATATTTAAGACCGCCATTCATTTGTTTTGAATTTGAATTGCGAAATTCTGACTCCATTGTATTTTCCTCACACCTCCCGTGGTTAGATTTTTTGTTAAAGCCTCCCACAATCTCACCCGATGTTGAGTGAACATGGTCAGCATGTTGATGTTTATAAATCGATGGCTAAAATAAATATTTTTAAATCATATAATCTGTTTTGGAATGGAAAAACATTTTTTTTTTTGAGAGAGATTGCTGATTGCCGTTGCGGCATTTTCAGCTTCACCGGGCTTTTTTGAGGGCGGCGAGGAACGTAAAGGGTCCCTCAAGCCGTGTGAAACGAATCACCTTCAGAGGTTATCTAGAGGGAACGGCATCGTGCACTAGTGCGCGTCCCCGTGCCCTACTAGATTCTCCGAAGGGTTCGGATCGGATCGGGGAGCGGAGCAACCCGAGGGCGCCTCTAAAGGCACGGACCTCGATGGTGATGGGGTTTGATTTTAAACGGCGTTCACTGTATTATTATCAAAATGTTTGAAATTAGTAAATTTTTTATAAACATTTTGATATTTGTTCCAAACAACAACTCTATGGATCAATAATCTTTAATATTCGCTCTGACAATAGTCGGCGGAAGAAAAAATAAAAACAATAAGTTTTCTCTTTTTCTGTGATTTGTATCGAACGAGTACCAAGTTCTGTGTTTGCCTATTAAAAATTAACTCAAACAACTAATTTGACAGTTTTGGATATGTTGATGAGCAGGCGTCTGTACATGAGCCCTGCATGCCCTGTATACCTTACCTTACGTCATTATTCAGTATTCTTTTTTTTGTGAAACGGTTGAATTTCGTCTGCTGGGCGACCATTCGTATTGGATGGTCGTTGATGTAGAGTTTAAGTAGTGTGTAAGTGTAAGTTTTTGTGTATACGTGTATGTAATATGTATAAGTGTGTATTGTTGTTGCTTTGTGGTTGTGCTCCCTCCCACACTAAGGTGTTTGCGGAAGACCAGCGTCAGGTTTTGCTATAGACTAGGAGGCCTGACATCATGCTGAGCGGGCACCTGTGCCAGAGCCACTTATTTTTTGATTTTTGATGTAATTATGTGTGTTGTGTCACTAATAAATGTTTTCTATTTCTATAAATTTAAAAGGAAACTCAAACAATACACACAATGTTCGGTAAGCAAAACTTTCAGAGCATTCAACTTTCATTGCCAACACTGCTATCTGCAATGCAGAGAGTTATCTTAAACTCCATATATTAATTTTAGTGAGATACTTGGGACAAAGAGCCGTTGTCATGTTCAAACTTTTCGTTTTACCAAAAGGACTTAAATCAATAATTAAAATGTCCTATTTGGTTAAGTTTGCCTTAAGTTACTGTCGTTTGTTTAATAAAGCGCTATCTTGCGCCCGTGGCTTCATCCGCGTAAAATTCGGTCTACCGCAAAAACCTTTATCACGTGCCCCTAGGGGAAAAAAGTAGCCTGATGCCACTCTTCGGTCGCCGTACTATATCTATTATCGCTGTGTAAAAAACACGCCTATCTGATTTTTCGTTTTGACGTAAAGAAAGTATAAACAAATAGACTTTCGTCTTTCTTATACTATAGTGAGGTATTTACTTGTCTATCATACACTCATATGATGTAGGTACATACACGCATCCTAATACCATTCAGCTGCTTTCGGCAACTATACCTAGTTATCTACTCCAGATATGTCGTATTGCGCCGAATAAGGTCTTCCCCTATTTTCTCTCATCAAGTACCTTTTAGTAAAGGTGATAAGTATATCAATAATGTCCTGTCTAATTTATCAGAAGCGATACTCCACCAAGTATTGGGTCTCATAAATAAGACAAGTTAAGAAATAGACATAAATTAACATACGTACATATACACCCGGCATAAGTTAGCGACAGAGCACATATTCACAAAACTTCCGAAGCACTCAACTTAGGCTAGAAACTGGGCTATCGGCAGTGCACTACGATCCAACTAGTTTACAAAGGAACGCCTGGAAACTTCTCTAATGAGATGAATAATTAAACAGACTGGTACGGGAAACATGTTGATTTGTAGTGACAGTGCTGATGTTGTTCTATCGCTTTGGTTGGAACTATAAACAGCGTTGTTTTGAAACTGAAACATCCCTTTTTGAGGCAAGATCTTGCCTTGAAGTTTGAGATTAACGAGGAAGGTTGAAGACACGAATGATGAACTATTTGTTAGCACACGAAATAAAGGGCAAAATTGTAGGGGCAAAACCGATGAAGAAGCATTTAGTATTGCATGCATGTAGAAGAAGTGTACTTAGGTACCTATGAGTATGTCCCGACAGTATGGTGATATGTTTTCTCTGCCTAAGTCAAAGTGGGAAAGACGCAAGTAATAAAATAAGTATTTAGTTACAAGTCATCATCATTTTCATCGTATAAATCATGATCATCATCAGCTCATTTTATGTCCCCACTGCTGGGGCACGAGCCTTCCCTATGGATGGATAGGAAGAACGGGCCTTAAACCACCACGCGGGCCCAGTGCGGATTGGTGGTTGTTAACGACTTTTATGCAACCGAGACCAACGGCTTTACGTGCCTTCCGAAGCACGGAGAAGCTCAAGACGATAAATTTTTAGTCACCCATCCTATGGTCGGCCTTTGCGAAAGTTGCTTTACATCAGCAACTGCTCCACCATCGAGCTCCTCGTCGTTTAAATATCCCTCTGTTTCTTTTTACTTCTGTTTTACGTTTACTTTATATAAAATCAAACTTGTTAAAAATAATTGTTAAAAACGAATCATAATGGTGTTAAGTACTCTGTCTCTCTGATCATTGTTTCAACGCTCTCAGACAGCGTTTAAGACAAGACAAAGCAGAGACATAAAATTTACGTTTCACTATTAAACTAATGCGAAAATTCTTCAAGCTCGACGAGATGAGTTTCACTCCTATTTTATATACAACTCGAGGCGACAGAGGGAAAAAATACATAAACATAATGAAAACAAACCGTGAACATTCTCCAAATGAGCCTATATAACACTAATGGACCATTACATTAGCCTGTCGAGTTTAAGCTTTTGTTTAAAAACAATTTTGTTGTGCGATGTTTAATTGCGCAGGATTTTATTTGCTCGGCAAGAGCCTTGCATAATTCAGTGTTTTGATGTGATTAGTCCAGCTTATCCATTTTATTAGCCTTTTTAGTAAAGTGTTCGAGTAAACTGTTGGCGTTTCTGTAATACATTGAGCATTATTCATTTGAATTGCGCATTAGTGGCCAGTACCAACATGCGAATGAGCATTTCCACAGAGAAAGGTTGTTTAGGTCTATGTGTCTATGTATTCATTTCAGTTGCTGTATCATCATCTATTATATAATAAATCAATTGCTGTTCGTTTGAGAAACATAAATGATAAGTAACAGAAGATACTGAAAACGACAATTTAATTTTCCAATACAAAATGATTTGAGTATATTTTGTTGTCCTGGAGACTGTCAAAGCGGTACGAGATCCGCCGGGTCAGCTAGTATATATATATAAATTATTTGCTGTTCGTTTGAGTGGTTAAAACTCGAGAATGGCTGGACCGATTTGGCCAATTTTGATTTTGAAATATTTGTGGAAGTTCAGGGAAGGATTAAACGGTGAGGAACATAAATAATAAGTAACGAAAAATACTAAAAACGACAATTTAATTTTTTAATACAAAATGATTTGTTTGTTTTGTTATCACGGAAACTGTCAAAGTAAACAACAAGGAGACATAACAAAGATAATATACCTAACTATACTACTAACAATATATATATTTTAGAATATTATTATAAGATATAATATTTCATAATAATAATATTATGTACTTTTAGTTATAGGACAGCTATATATATAAATCAATTGTTGTTCGTTGGAGTGGCTAAAACTCGAGAATGGCTGGACCGATTTGGCCAACTTTGATTTTGAAATATTGGTGGAAGTTCAGGGAAGGTTTAAACGGTGAGCAACATAAATAATAAGTAACGAAAAATACTAAAAACGACAATTTAATTTTTCAATACAAATTTATTTGTTTGTTTTGTTATCATGGAAACTGTCAAAGTAAACAACAAGGAGACATAACAAAGATAATATACCTTACGGTACTCGTGTATAATACTAACAATATATATTTTTAAAATATTTTTATAAGATATAATATTCTATAATAATAATATTATGTGCTTTTAGTTGTAGGACAGCTGTATTCATAATGATTATTTAAGTAATAACCGCGTTTTACTGTTATACCTACAAGCACAACCTTACTATAAATCATAATTTTCCTATCATATTAGTGACAAACTTATAATATAGCATGCAGCTAGTAGCTATTCAAATAAGCTTGTTGATATCAATAATTTGGTTGTTAACATAAAAGTATATAGGCATTTGGGAGTTTGTAAGAATTTGCGTCCAATAAATTTTATCGGCAGACATAAATAATGTCAGCAGGACCCTCATATTTCGTGTTCGGTCGATCGTAAAGAAAGTCATGTAGGAACCAAATTACTTTAGTTCCAACCTCTTTAGAGAAATTTTATTTCGGAACGGCTTAAAGATGTTATCTATGGAATTGCTAAGAGAGAACTCAATTTGTTAGACGTTCTATTTGTAGTTCTTTTTTTTTATTTATTAGGTTTTAGACTTTCTTTAATAATTTTTATGTATTTTAATTTAAATGTTGATTTTATTGTTAAAACTAAAACTATTAAAAAATGCAACCCTAAACTTATAGAATGTTTAATTTTGGTGCTATGGGTTTCATAATATAATAGTTGGCTAATTCAAACCATTTTCTTTTTTATCTTGGTGATTTTTTGTTATGTTTTTTTTTTTAATTTATTTATAATTTTCTTTTTACAAAACCAATTATTGAAAGTAACTCTTTAAATCTTGTAGCGGTAGCAAAATATTGTGTGTTAAGAGAAGACAAGGTTTGCGTGAAAGATTCAATAATTAAACTTTAATTGTGTCACGGTTTTGTGAGGGTTCAGTGGCGACCGAAGGGATCTGGAACAAACGTCTTCGCACCGTAAAGGGAATCTGTTAACCGAAGACGTTCTGACTGATAGCCACAACAAAAAAAACAGACAAATAATGAATATTTTTTTTATTCCTTACGTAATCATTTGGCATTTATTTAGCAGATGTTTAGTGATGATAAGGCCGAAGGTAGAAGTGCACTTCACTCGGAATCCTCAACTACTGAGGCACTGGCCGCCGGAACACAACAATGCTATGAACATTGATGTTATGACGACATATTTGGATAGATAGCTAGTCAAGCGGATAAACAAGCCATGCTACCAACCAAACCTAGTATACAAACGCTTCATCTGCCGGGAATCCCAGCAGACTCGGGATCTCTGGGTCTGAGATCGATGATCTTAACCACAAGATCAAAGACGCGGTTGAATTGTACGGATTTCGAAGTTTGGGCACGTCTGGTTGCGTTTGGAAGAACTCACATGCACTTGAAATCCAACAATTTTTATAAGTAAGTTTGTGTTGGTCTCGTGATTCTAGATTCGATTCTCGTGTAGAAGTTACGAAAAATATGAAACAAAAATTAGATGACCACATTATTAAAAAGCTTATTAGAAGTTAGTAAAGAGAAGAAGAGAGAAAGAAGAGAATAGGACAAAAGACTGCGCACATTGAACAGCTGTTAACATTAAAAAGAAGTCGATATGTGCAAATATCGTAATAAGATTTTATTCTACATTATTTAATAAATAAAAATAAAGTGTCAAATTTAAAAATATACAGTACAGATTAAATTATAAGAACGCGTTTGTAAGGTATTTTTCGTTACGGCACCTCTCAAATATTCATGAGCACTGCATTTGAAGGGACCGAATATACTTTCATGTGAGGAACTCCCCTAATGCATCTACTTTTTCTATTTCCCACAAACAAACATCACAGAGCCAAGAAATCTGAATAGTACTTAATTCAATTTTTTCATTTTATTTCTCAAAGATGATTTGTTATTCAGAATATTATTTTGATACTTTATTTTTTAACATGATTTATATTTTTCTCTAAAATAAAATATGTTGAAAAAATATGTGATTAAAATAAAAATCCTTAAAACGACATTCAAAAATTGAAGAGGACAATCTATTCATATAATAAAGCTAAAGAGGGTCGAAAGTCTGTGTACTTACATGGAAGATATTCGAAAAAAAGTTGGCTGGGGATACTTAGAATCGAAAACAGAACACGTTCGAACAGTTTTTAGAATTTTTGTCTGTTTGTTTATTTCTGTTTGTCTGTTTATCTGTTTATCTGTTTGTCTATTTATTTGACTGCACATCACGTGAAAATGGCTGACGGATTTAGATGAAACTTTGCACATAGACAGACCATGACCCGGACTAGGATATAGGATACTTTATCCCGGTAACAGGTCCTGTGGGATAGTGCAGTCTTCGCGAACGAAGTCGCAGGCGACAACTAGTACATAATAAAGTCACGTCGGGTGCCTAAGGTACTATACCTTCTAAGATGTCTGCATTAAACCTCGTTAGCATTTTTATTTATTTAAGAATGCGAAAGTTTTGTAATAAGTTTCAAAGCATACAGAGCAGACATTATTTGCTCTTTTCTAATTTTATCTTATGTAAATTATTATAATTTATAAAATATATATAACCCTCCGTGTGGATACGCTGTAGTTATTAAAATTCAATAAGATTAAGGTTAAAGAGCATGTCAAAAAACCTTTGTCATTCAATCAAAGTCGGACAATAATATGTTCATCATCATCAGTCTATAAATATCCATTTTTGAGCTCACACTATACAACAAGAAGAATAGAAAGTAATGAAATCGGGCCATAGTCCACCATACTGGCCCAATGCAACAAAAATATAGAATTATCTATTCGCCCGTCGTAAAGCTATATCTATGGATTTCTTGTGAAGGTGCTAGGATCAGGTTTAAGTATTATTTAACCCTTGGGGTGGGGAATTATTACACGTCTGTGCAGGCAACATTATAATCCACAAGATTTGAACATGACGGGTAAGTGAATATTTTATGAGGATGTAATGGTAATTGAGAGTATCAAGCTAAAACAAAGCTTTTCATGGGTGGCGCATTATAGCACGATGGCGATAATACCTTGTTTATTTTTAAGACATTTTTTTTTTAATTAAAACCAACATTAAAGAAAAGTTTTATAAGAAAGCTTATTATAAAGTGTCTGATTTCACAGATGACAAAACAGCATGGGTTTGAAATACTCCAATCACTCCAACACGTATTTTTATTTAATTGAAATTTTTGTATGTAATTGTAAACTTGTTTATGCATGACTTGGTAAAGGCATATTTTGTAAATATCGCTACTTCTGTATATAAAGCTGTACAGTTTGTACAGCTGTATAGTATGCATGACTTGGTAAAGGCATATTTTGTAAATATCGCTACTTCTGTATATAAAGCTGTACAGTTTCTTGCGGCCGACTTCTAAGCAGCTAAAAGACGTTCTGAATGGGTGGTAGGTAAAATATTTTGAGGCGATTCAAAAGCGCTTCTAAGTTTACTGGAATAAAGATTAACATAATTAATTTTAAAATTTCATAACATTTTGTTATAGTTTTTATTATGTTAAAAATGATATTAATAAAATGTAATCTAGGTGTTCGGTGAGGGTAGACAGTTTTTTTTCATTATACGAGTATAAGTCGGTCGGTGCGTGATACGAAGGCTCGGTAATTTTTATGGTTGTCATCGGTTCTGCAGAATCTATATTGATGATGCATAACCTAAGTTAGCCGTTCCAGTTATTCATTACGTTTGAATAATTATTTTTAAGTAGTGTATAATAATATCATTATCAGTGAATAATTATGTACTGTACCCGAAATCTTTTGGAGTAGAAGGGCCACTCTAATTATACAGGACATCCCACGATTAGTACCTACATTACAAAGAGGTAACAAATGTCTTCTTTCAATGATGCCGCTTCTCTACGAATGTTGGCAAATATCAAGGCTGTCTTCACTCTCGAAGCTGCTACACAGAAAAAAAAGCATTCGCTTCTATTACCATTCTTTTAGCATTTATATTGTTTGACTAGGTTTTCCTGGCTTTTTCCACGCATTATTACTAGGATAAAAACATTTATTTGTAACATCAAAATATAAATAAAATTAAATATACAGATATTATTAAAACCAACAGTTAATATTGAAATGCCAAATGCTATTTCTTACCTTAGTTCTACAGTCTGGGTTATGGCGCTGGTTTTTAAACAAAGTCGGTTTGAGGGTTAGAATAGCATTCTAACTTTCACTACTTCTAGAGAAACAACCTACAGTTGCATTTCTATACAATTCTATTCTGGACGAACGTCCTCTTAATCCTGCCTGCAATTTAAGTGCCTTTCAGAGCGTGTAACATAAACTAAGTTCAGGCTTTGTTTATGTTGCAATTTACTAGAAGTTCGCGTTAGGCCTGGATTGAATGTGAATTTCCCACAACGTGTAACTGCTGGTAACACGATGCACCCGATAACAAACTTTTAGTAAGCTGCAAACATTACAGAATTATTTATTAACATATTATACAGAAATAGATGCTAAAAAAAAAGTCTTATAAGTTTATCCTGGCAATGGATAGTGTTAGCAATGGAGCAATGAATAATTTACGCAGCACAAACTAACAGGTTACTTCATTACTTCTGAATCAATTTCACTAGATCCGTTTTTAATTCCTTTTTACTAAAACGCAATAAAGTAAAGCTGCTTATCAAAAAATAAATAAAGTGGGTTTGTCTATGTGAAAGCTACTAAAACCCGCGTTGGGCAAGCAGCGTGTAGAAAGACCTAGACCATATGAGCAGGCCTGAACTCAGCAGTGGGACGTTTAACGACGATGATGAAATATTGTTTCAATTTACTAATGACCATGTTAGTTCAAAAAGAATCTAACAAAAACTCGCTGTAATTTTTCTCTTGAATGTAAAAGTTTTCATACAAACTATTATACCATCTATCTTCGTCAAAAGAACGAACTAATTATAAATAGCTCGTAAATTTCCATGCGGGTCATGCGGACGCTAACCGGGAATTGTATTTAAACTGTACGATAATTCAAGTGCAAAACCATTGCGATTACAGTCCGCGCAACACAAACTAAGCCGGGGGACTTACCGCGGATTCGCTGCCGCATCTGAGTCGCGGGGATTTCCACCATTAAACCATATTTAATTTCAGCTTAATGCAAAGAAGTTATGTACCTTTAAAATTTCCTTTTGAAATACTAGACGGATTAACGGTTAGATTTTGCTTGTTGCGTCGTCAAACAAACACAAACAAAAAGTCATAAAAATTTTTTTTATCAAAAATTGTTTAACGGGGTTGTTTCGTATTACTACTAAGGCTTGTGCAGTAATTACTGTTTCGATCTGCTTCCACTTAAAATTAGGTTATGACTAAAATTTACTCACAGTCTTATGCTATCCCCGTCCGGTTTTACGGGCTCCGAATGTCCGTATGGGCCTGAATCCAAGGCCGGGTCCTCCTGAGCTCCCTAATCACACCCAACGTATCCCGAAGTGCACTTTCCCCCGAGGAAATACCTGATTTCTCCAGCAGCGAAGACACCAACATTCGACTATGGAATGTCGAATTTCACTCCCGATGCGATTCGCTTGCGTCTTACACACACACAAAACACAGATTGCAAAATACCCTTAATTTGCCTAACGCGGCTCCAAATGCCCGTATTACTACTTAAAATCTCTTTAATTATTAACACACGATACAATATCAACCAGCCATAAATGTTTTCCCGAAACAAGTAGGTAGAAAAAAACAACTAGTGATGGGGCCATTATGCCACTAAACAAATTGAAGATCGATAATCGATTCCCGAATCGATCCGTCCATAATACAAATCAAAGTTTTACTTCCAACAAAAATAAAAGCCTGTTTATTTGCAACAGGGGTTTTAAAATTTTCTTAATAAAATTAAGAAAAAAAACTATGTTTTTCCGTGCCCGACTTCCTTTGCTGATTAGCTGGATTTTACCTTAATTAAAATAAAGTTAGAATCACATCTTTAAATTTGTTTTAATAATTCTAAAGGACTGGAAATGTCTTATTGTGTCAAAATAACGTTCGAATCTTTGTTATTTATCCAAGAAAAAGTGATTTTAACCACCGAACAAACTTTCCTTGATTGTATAAATCTGTAACAACGCCGTTCCTTTTTATTCTTTTATACAACTGTGAACAAGTACACTTTTAAAGTAAAGGGAGAAGTTTCAATAACAAACCCTTTTTTGTGTCCAAAGACATTGTGCGCGTACGGAGCACTTTCCAACAATTCATCGCTTTTTCTCGGAGTGTTTTAAAAGTTTTAACCCGTCGAACAGCGCGGCGGTATATAGCCAACAACTTTGTAAAATAATTTGCAGCGCCACGGTAACCTTCACACTCGTCTTTTGTAAAAGTTTGACGTGCAATCAGAGGGCTTACACATCACTGGTTGATGTTTTTTTTTATTATCAATAAATTTATATTATTGACCGAGGGCATACAATTATCTGGTTTTAGCTGTTATTGAAAAAAAAGAAATTAAACCTGTATTTGCCACAAGGTCTTAGTAGTTTGAATAAAAATGACAAGCTTATGATAAAGGTTAATAAATGAGTTTAAATTATTTTACCTTACCCTAAACTTCATAGTAAAGTAAATACCAAACCTACAAAGAAAAAACTTAAAGTGGCTTAACATCTCTCACTTGTAGACACAATGCAGACGCATTGCAGTGATAAGTCGATTTACTTCTGTTCAACAGAATGATTATTGGTATTTCTTGCCATTTACCATATTTTTACCTAACGTATCTTTGCGTTGAACGGTCTTAGCGTTTATTCAATTATACCAGTAGATAGAGCGTCGAAAATTACATATATCTGCATTCATAACCCATTTTTGATAAAATATATGTATATATCATGTTTTACCAGAAACCAGACGATATTATACTTTGTAGTTTATTTAATTATATTGGTACCTTTATTATATTTTATCTAAAGGTGACATTCAAAGTATCTACAACTCAAATAATATTGTTACAGAATCATTATAACGAAACCTCAAATTGCTGTACTCGTACAAAAAGTGTTTGGCAAAGTGACAATAAAATTTTCACGCAACAATTTTTAAGCCAGGCACGTCGTTTACATTTCAGCCAGATTGGGCAGCGCGTTAAACGATAGATATTCCACCAGGGTACAATTCAGCATTGCCGGTACGGTATCGTATCGGTGTGAATTCGCGCGCATCCATTCCGAATACCTAGGGCTTGTAGCGCAACAGAATGGTTGCAAACAGATAATAAATTCGGGATTACCCCGCATTCCGCAACGCCATCTGGTGGTGCCATTTGAAAAGTGACCCGTTCACCGTGATAGGGTTACGACGCAACTTCCAACTATATTGCGGTTGTTACAAAGTTGATGACATTTTGAAATTATTAGAGTCTGAAGAGTAGTCGTATTGTTTTCAAGTATAACCACCCCGTTTTATGGCAACCGTTATGCTTAATTAATAAAGAAATACTAATGTGACAACAAGTAGATACAAGTTTGATTAAATTATTTCACGTTTTTATCACACCGACAATAATATTATCTGAACTCGTTTACAACGAATTATCTTTCACACGGTGAGCCAAGGTGCTTCCAACCAAACTTCTAAGGAAAGAGAAATAGCCTTATACAATTTGTGAGCTTATAAGTTATCACGATCTATTTTTGAAAGCATGGACGATAGTTTTGGTTGACTGGTGGATTGCTGCTTGCCTCTACAGCATTTTCAGCTTCACCGGGCTTTAATGCCTCAGGCATTAAGTACGCCATGTAATAACTATGTTGCAAAAGTTTAAATAAATAAATAAAATAGTACTTTATACAGCCATCTGATGCAAGCAATTACGAAACGGTATATAAATAGCTCACATGTAAAGTTTAGTTTAGTTTGCGGCATGTTTCAATTAGTTAATAACTATACTATGACTATACTAACTATATATTATGAATGCGAAAGTATAGTGTATTTGTTTGTGCTTTTTTTACACATAGATAGTTGGAGGGCTTGTGTGTGACTTCACTGATGATGGTAAAAAATTGGGGATACGAGATATAAATTTGTATGTTTGTTGTTGTGTAACCAGGTCAAAATACTCAACAAATTCCAGTTTTCAACTAACTAGAGCCCGAATTTTATTCGTCAAACTCCTTCACAAATAACAAACGTCACTACTCCGCCATTCCGCCAAACACTGGGCAAATTACAAGTCTCCGTAGATGTAGCCAAAGTATAACAGTCCCTTTGTGCGGCTAAGTGGGACATTTTAAGTGACTGCCGCTTTAAGAACAATTGTCTCTATGCAGAGAGGTTTCAGTTTGGATGGAAATAGGCTATCGAGCGAGCGATGCATTTGCGAAAAGAGGGCATTATACGTGAACTACTTTTTCAAGGCTTTAAAATCAATCTGGTATTTCGGTTCCGTATAGCTCTGGGGAGCTCGTTGGCGCCTGACTAGCGCGTTCGGCACTTTGGATAGCGATTGTGGACGGTAACTTCTACAAAGGTTGAGTGACCAAATTATTTAATAATATTTGTACATAGGTACTTACTTATTTTCGATTATATGACGCGACTAAATTATCATAAATTCTTGTATCCAGTATTCAGTGTAAATTTATATTTCACTCTTCCTTTCTTCTATGCAGGAGGTTTGTTATTTTATTTTTTTATTTATTGAATAAATATTAATCAAAACATAAAGAGAAGGGTGCAAGTTCAAATCCTGCTCGTGGAAATTTTTTCAACATTTATGTTTTTGTAATTTGTTTCGCAACAAAATTTGCGTTAAAATTATATAAACAAAACAAAAACATTTTGTCAAAGCTTAAAAGTTAAAAACAAATATTGGTTATTGATTAAACATTTTTAACATTAGGTGGATACAAATTTTGGACATGTTTCAGTATCTAACTCATGAAATGGTTCCTATATTTAAAATGTTTTTGATAGAGTGATTTCAAAGTCTTATGTCTACAATTTTCTACAAAAGATAAGTTAAAATTAAAAGATAAGGAAAAGTATAATAACCCATTTTTTCTAACACAATCTAGCTCCACTTGCTTATAAAGATTTCAGAAACAGTTACTGTAACAGTAAAGTTAATCAATCATGATTTTCAATTCATTTTACAATAATGTAATTAATATATAACCGCATAAGTGGTCTAGTGGTAAAGACCACGAGTCTTAGACCCAGAGGTCCCGGGTTCGATTCCCAGTGCTGAGTGCATGTTTGTGTACAAGGTTTGATTGTTGATAGCGTTTGTTTGTCTGCCTGTCTAGCTACCGCCATCTTATCTAAATATGTCGCCATAGCATCAATATTTGTAGCAATGTTATGTTCTGGCAGCTAGATTTGAGATAGCCAGTGTCTCAGTAGTTGAGGATTCCGGGTGAAGTGCGCTTACACCATTGGCCTTATCATCACTTAACATCAGATGAATGAAGGCACTGTGCTTGTATCCGTAAGATATTTAAAATATAAATTTAGATTTACTGCGATAGTTGACTGATTTCAAAAACACAATTATTTCGATCACAATTAAATTATTAAATAATAATTTGCTTTATATTATTTATGAACACAAATGAATATTAATTATTGTAAGTATGTAATATTTACTAAGTCTTAATAATAGACTATAATAATAATAATAATAATAATGTTGTCTATGATGAAATAATAGTCGTAACGTATTTGCCGTAACAAAGTTGCAGAATTCTAAAATGACAAAATAGTTGGCAAGGAAACTTCACACTGTGACATTGCCATTTATCAATTTGTCACATCGCGTCCCCTAAGGGAACCTTAATTGGGTTTTGTACATAGTTTTAACGGTTATAAAATACGCTCGACTCAACGTGAAGTAAATTCACAACATTGGTGTTATTCCAGACTTAGCGATCACTTTGTTTCACTTACGTGAGTGTATTGTTATTTTCAAGTGTTTGTATTCCGAGTATTAAGTAAATAAAAATAAGGCTTTAGGATAGATCATTAAAATATACTTTTGCATTCCATTTTACATAAAATATTTAACATACTTCTTAGTAAAATGTTTTTGTTTTGTTTATATAATTTTAACGCAAATTTTGTTGCGATACAAATTACAAAAACACAATGTTGAAAAAATTGGCGGGCTGGTTAGAACCATGATAGCTCAATTGGAAGAGCACCTGACCCGGTATGTCAGAAGGGTGCAGGTTCAAATCCTGCTCGTGGAAATTTTTTCAACATTGTGTTTTTGTAATTTGTATCGCAACAAAATTTGCGTTAAAATTATATAAACAAAACAAAAACATTTTATAAATAGCTTGCCAACTTCTTAACTGATCTTTAGTATTTGTAAAAATATTATGATCAGATGTTGATGACGGTAGTTGTTGACATTGAATTGGCGCCTTTGGCTTTCAAAGTAAAAAAAAAAAAATAGTGTTGAATAATTTCGGCGGGCTGGTTAGAACCACGATAGCTCAATTGGAAGAGCACCTGACCCGGTATGTCAGAAGGGTGCAGGTTCAAATCCTGCTCGTGAAAATTTTTTCAACATTGTGTTTTTTGTAATACTTCTTAGTATAATTATCCTAGAAACGTCGGCTATATAAAGTATGTCTAGCTGAGATTATTATCAATAACTTTGACTTCGTGTTTCGGCACGTTAAGCCGTCGATTCCGGTGGTTGTTGATGGCTCTCGTTAAAACCAAATCCACAATCGTGTCGAAGTGGCTCTATTTTAACATTTGGACTATGGAGAGCATGTCAGAATCAAACATTGACACATGATTGTAGTTGTTTTATAGTACCTAAGTATTTTTTTTTGTGAAAGAGATTGCTGATGGCCTCAGACGGCATTTTCAGCTTCACCGGGCTTGTTTGGGGGCGGCGATGAACGTAAAGAGTCCCTCAAGCCGTGTGAAACGAATCACCTTCGGAGGTTTTCTAGAGGGAACGGCATCGCGCACTAGTGCGCGTCCCCGTGCCCTACTAGATTCTCCGAAGAGTTCAGATCGGATCGGGGAGCGGAACAACCCGAGGGCGCCTCTAAAGGCTCGGACCTTGGCTCGGGTTGACCGGACCGTGGAGGAGGAGAGAAGCGCCCAGGTACATGTCTGTACCTGGTGTAGAGCGCGTGTGAACCGGTTCTTCGTACCCTTGTTACGGTACGAGTACGGTGTCTTGGGCCTAAACTAGTGTGCATGTTTAGTGTATTCTGTAAATGTGTAGTGGCATTTAGAGGATCGGGCGGGAATATAGTAAGTAGCTGAATTGGATCTGATTTCCTCATGACTGTGGTAGTGTTCACGTCAGAGTAGCACATGAGTAACTCATGTGACAGTAGTAGGAAGTTATAAGCTGTTGTAAGTTTTTAAGCTTTATATTTTATAAGCTTTGTTCCTTTGTTTTGAATTTTAAGAAGAAGAAGAAGAAGAAAAAACATTGATTAACAACACACACATTCATATTTAACAAAAAAATGAGGCAGACATATACACAAAAGAATTAAACAAAACGAGTAGGTAATAAAAAAAGAAAACAAAGAGTGTGAATTGTTTTTAATTTGTTTATATAATTTTAACGCAAATTTTGTTGCGAAACACATTACAAAAACACAATGTTGAAAAAATTTCCACGAGCAGGATTTGAACCTGCACCCTTCTGACATACCGGGTCAGGTGCTCTTCCAATTGAGCTATCGTGGTTCTAACCAGCCCGCCGAAATTATTCAACACTATTTACTTTTTTACTTTGAAAGCCAAAGGCGCCAATTAAATTTTTTTTCAACATTGTGTTTTTGTAATTTGTTTCGCAACAAAATTTGCGTTAAAATTATATAAACAAAAACAAAAAAAACAATTTTAATAACATCTCAACAAATCGGCGGCAGGCAAACGAAACCACGGCAATTTACAAGTCAAATGGATTCAAAGCGACACACGGAACCCGCGTCCCGAGTCGCCTGGCATTTTATCAGGCGTCATTCTACCATCCGACGGACATCAAATAAAGTTGTTTTACTTACTTATCTGAATGAGGGGGTTGTGAAGGGTGCATTAATGACCCCTCGGCGTCTACGCGCTCGCAAGGTGTTTTTCTTACTTTTTTGCGGGCCCCTAACAAGTTTTCCTCTAATGTGTTTTGTATGAAAGCTCGCTTTGTGATGCTGAGGGTTTTTGTTGAATTTGATGGATGTGACTGTGTTGCGCATTATTTGTTTCATGTTTGTTGTGCTTTCTTTATCTTTGCAGCAGTAAACTGGCTTGCGTGGTGTGACTTCTGGGATTGAGATGCCTCCTTTCTTATTTTGCTACGAACGTGAGTGGCTGACAGCGCGGCGCGTGAATACACTGTCCATTGCGTTCTGTCTTTTACCACTGAATTAAGTATCCATATTAGAATGCGCATAGAATTAATAACTGCTTCTGTTCGTAGTGGAGGCTTTATATAGGTGACAAACAAGCTTACAGTCCCATTGATGAAAACGGTACGACGTTTGCATTTTGCAATATGTTATAAAAAACTTTAAAACATAGTTTTTTCTTAGTTTTAAATCGACATTACTATTTCTCAAAATCAAGGCTCCTTAAAGTTTCAAATAGTTAAGGTAACCGACCTACATACCGTAATAAAAGTTTATAATAAAAGTTTATAATAAAAGTCATGCAATAGATTAAGCCGATACTTATCAGTTTTAGCGAGGACTTGATTTCATTGATCTATCATCCTTTGCCCAGCAGTTGGACAGTTATGGGCTATTTACTTTACTGTAATAGCACACCGTTTTTATTTACATACGTACATAACATACGAGGGCCACACCGAAATGATCGGGAATAGAAAAAACTACAAAGATAACACAATAATATTTACTTTCATTGTTTTTCGAAGTATTCTCCGTGACAATCAATGCACTTTTGCATTCGTTCAAACCAATTATTGTAACAGTAATTCCAGTCTGAAGTAGACATAGTCGAAACGGCCGATTTATAAGCTTGGACTGCCTCTTCTGGACCTGGAAACCGTTGACCACGTAGCAAATCTTTAGTTCTTGGGAATGTAAAGTAATCGTTGGGGCTCAGGTCAGGGCTGTATGGAGGATGGTCCATCAACTCCACGTTTTCCTGATTTAAAAACGCGATCGTTTGCCGAGCGGTGTGGGAACTCGCATTATCGTGGTGAAGGATTATGCGACGGTTCGGATTACTTTTACGAAGTTCTCTTATGACTTCCGGCAAACAAACTGTTGTGTACCATTTAGCAGTAACCGTTTTCCGTTCCTGTAAAGGAATTGTAGCCACATGTCCGGTTTTCGATACAAACGAAGCGACCATTTTTTTCGACACGCTACGAGAGCGCACAACTTTTGTTGGTTTGACCTCACCTTCGTAGACCCAAACAGCCGATTGGTGTTTTCTTTCGGGCTCATATGAATAAATCCACGATTCATCACCCGAGACGATATTGTAAACAGCATTTGAGCTCCCTCTATCGAACCGTTGCAGAGAAGACCGACACCAATTAACGCGAGCCGACTTTTGTTCTTCGGTCAAGCGATGGGGCACCCAGCGGGAAACTAACTTCCTGACACCCAGTTCATCATGCAATATTATTTGAATGGCTGTCATACCAATGCTGAGGGAAGCCCGTATCTGCTCGTATGTCACATGTCTATCTTCTTGTATTAATTGGCGTACAGCATCGATGTTTTCTTGTGTTACCGCTGTTTTTGGCCGACCAGTAGAAGGAACTGTGGTAAGAGATAAACGTCCTCGGCGGAACTCAGAATACCAGCGATATATAGTCGTTTTACTAGGTGCTTCAAGTTCATAAATAGAAACAAGCTCGGCAAGACATTGTTCTTGAGATAAGCCTCGGCGAAAGTTGTGAAAAATTATCGCACGGAAATGTTCCCGCGTAAGCTCCATTTTCTCACTGACTTCTTAATTTGAAATAGCTACCACTCTTCTTTTATTGAAAATTTTTATTTTTCAAAAATGGAATTAAGTTCGTAAGAATACTAAATTTCAAATACTAAAAAGATTTTAAGTCTAATTTATTCAAAAGTATTCCATTCCCGATCTTTTCGGTGTGGCCCTCGTACTATCACGTGCTTCTACCAAAAAGGGGTAGACATACTATAGAGTGACCCGACGTTGCATTTCGCACAAACAAAGTATGGTCCCGAGGTGGAATAGATAATAAATATTTTTTTTTGTAATCCAAAAAATCCCTAAACTTTTATTACGAAATATTCTGCATACTTACAATATCAGTTTGCTGGACAGAGAATTCAGGGGTTAGGGGTTTCACAGAGTTGCAACCACTTGCCAAATGGTTGCGGGTTGCATCCGACCGCAAGGCGTCGATGTTCTCAACAGCATTCCTTTAACAATAGAGTGTTTAATGGGCTAGTTGCCTGTACAAAATTAGTAGAAGTATAGTAGAAGAGCGCTCTTTATTTCAGTCTGTAATATTTTAGACAGATCACTAAGAACGGTAGATTTAATTATGTAGGTACCTTCTATACTAACTAAAGACTACTTTTTAATTTGGAATATATATTTTTTGACGTTTTCATCAACTTCACACGGTCAGAGTCACGAAAAACGGCCCGACCTGCACTGATGTAATGCATTAAAAACCATTTAGCCATACACTCTTTTGTTTTTGCGGTCTAGGAAACCATTAGGTGTTGGCTACTTTGTACGTGTAAATACGATTACCAGTTCGCATCGAGTTTAAGGGCTAATGTACTCCGAAGCCGCTATGAATTGCAAACTGCATTTCTCCCAATACATTATATAGGCAGTGAGTTGTTTATTTATTCTCTCAGTGGAGTGGTGGCGCAAGTTACAGTACGCTTCGAGAAAAGCCTACATTAACATATTTATTTATGGGTTTGGCTTTGCAATGGCACCCTATGCATTTGTTGTGGACTGCTGTAAAATATTTTATAAAACATTTTATATGTTATTATGTAGGTACCAATTAATATTTTTATTGTCTATGGTCACAGATGATCAGCACAGCAGAACATAAAATCGGATGAAACTTACCATTCTGTACAAATGACCAAGATAAAGCTGTTTTTTTTATTTATTTTTTGGAAAGATGTTGGGTATTTTTCGATCCCACAGCCGCACCCAACAGAGCCACGATAGCGTAATTGAAGCGCACCTGACCCGGATTGTCAGAGGATGCAGGTTCGAATCCCGCTTGTGGAAATTTTCCAACAATTTCAAATTCGATGTTCGCAACAAAACGTGCTTAAAGTTATTTAAATACATTATTATAGTTTCAAATTATAATAAGCTTAAAGATACGATACGTAAGATAAGATAAGAAACTTTTGATACTTTTGATATAAGATACATAAGATAAAATACTTTTGAACATATTACATTCTACATAGTAAGCTAGTTACTGGGAATATATAATAATTTACGTTGCGGGCTGTACTGGTGAAGAAAATAGGTTTATTAAAATACAAAAATACACGATTTAATGCAACAATAAAATTATAATAAAATGTGAAGCAAAAAATCGCCAGCTTTCAAAAAAAAAAAATTTATAAACATACTGCTACTTTTTTATTTCTCTCCTATTCTCCAAGATTGCAGATAAAATTTGATTTTTATCAAATACCTGCAATCTTGAATGTATGAATTATTTTTTTCGATATGGTTTATATTTTAAAAAGTATTAAAACCTTAAAAATATTTAAAAATATCAAAGCTAGTTAGGGGCGGGTTGAATAACGTAATTAAATATAACTTAAATACAACTTAAATCCATTTAGGCCTTTAAACAGGACAAGCGACTTGCACAACCAAACTTATGTTCCTAATTGTATTTAAAGATCTGTCAAAGCTAAATACCGAATCATGTCTATTCGCCGCTAAATGCGTTTAGTGAATGTCAATGTCATATCATCTGTAATAAAAGGTTGTTATTGAATTATTTTTTTATATTAGGTATTTTGAATATATTTTGATTTTGCATCTTGATAAATGGATCTAGTGGAATTATAGTCTAATGACGATGAAAATATTATAGAATACCTTTATAGACCTATACAGGAGAGACAACTTTTTCCAAGAACAGACTTTTTTGAGAGTCTTTCAGAAGACCAATTTGTGAGAAGATTTCGTCTTAGTAAAGTAGCTACAATGATGTTATTGCAAGAATAAAAACACGTCTGTCTAAGGCAGGTATGCAAATACTGCTGCAAATATGTAATAATAAGTATTACTTAATTTAAATTTATTATTCATTTTTATAACAAAGTTAGGTTAGCTTAGTTATAAAATCATAAATGTTATTTGTTTGACAGCAGACACATTTCGTTTTCCTTTTTTCTTTACGGCCGTGCACCCGTGCTTATTTTTGTTTTGTTGTACCAGTTTTATTGTAAATTTCAACCGAAACACGCAGAATCTACTTTACCGACGCGCTAATTGTGATTAGTTAAACAAGCCTAGACACACATGTGCAAGTCAACCGTAATTGTATTTAAAATAAACGCCTTTAAAAACTTAAATGCATTTACCACTAGCACTAGCACTAATTATTGTTTAAACGAAACAAGCCCTTATTATGCAAGCCGCTCTTAATATCAGAAAATATCTGCCCTTCATTCAATTACTCGTCATATTTGATATTATGACTGTATGCTATACCGTACGCTTTTATTGTTCAACAAAAACAATTGGCAAATATTTTCCATAAATTACTTTCACACCGCCCGGTCTTTCATCGAAAAACGGTTACAAGAAAAATAAATAACAATGGACTAATTTTGATGTTTCGAAGTTTCCGCTTACCCGATGCGGCCTGAATGGCCAGCGAGCAACAATAGCTGGCGGTCGGCAAACGCGGGTTAATATGTTTTATCTATTCACAAAAAATATAAGCTGAACGCTTTGGTTTCGCGATTCTATTGTTTCTGCTTACGTAGTCATCGGTTTGTGACCTTATATGGTTTAGGTATGACACAGCTACATTTCAGTGTGCTTCGGTGTTTTCAAAATTATTGTTAAGACAGCATGTGCATATTTGCGGATTGGAGAACGATGCGTGAAAACTACATCCAAGCTTGATCAACGAATAAGTTAACGGATTTAACACTACTTATTGTTAAAATTGCATTTTTATTCTTTTTTCTTATTTTTACGCCTTGTTGAAACACTTATGGATCTACTTACCTTTTATATCAATATAATTTGGAGACTGGTCTCCCTATAAGCACGCAACATGCAAAGGCTGTCAGAATAAAATTATTAAATATGTTCATTAAATGCCAATACATTCGTAAAAACTGTTGTTATCGTTACTGATTATTACTTATGTACAGCATAGGATTATTAGGGCCAGTTTACATTTTCTCAGTAGTACATACCTCAACGTTGGATCCGGGTTACCTATATCATAACTATTTATTTAACTAATTTTCTTAGTTTGAATTATACCAAGTTTTAGCGTATTGGCAATATTTATTATTGCTTGTTTAGTTTAAAGTTGACAGTACTGAAGGTAATAAGCTCATCAAAGTTATTTTTACTGGCCATTCGGAATATTTTTTTTCGGTTCAGTTGTTGGCAATATTCGTACAAGGTCGAGTACAGTGAATGGCGGAGAGCGTATAGCCGTCGGCAGTTACTTAACTAAAACCGTCCTCAATCCTCAATTATACATACATATATAACTAAACATGTTGCAGCGCAAACTCAAAAACTTAACAAACTTAACTTTTTCCCAATCGATGTGCTCCTTCCTCGCACAATTACGTCGTAATCATTAAAAAGACTATCCCCTTTTTACATTCGCAAACGTTTATGCGTCCCTGTAATTACTCTACGGAACGGTTCCCGTAAATAAACTGGGATGAGCGTGGCTTGTATAAATCATTCGCCGCGCCGCAGATCCCGTGGATAGAAGAATAAATCCCACAGAAATAAATATACAGCGAACGCAACTGGCACATTGGAAAATTAGTAGCTTCCGCAACGGGGTTGTTTCGCATTGCGCCAGTTTATTATTGTTTAATTCTTTAATTGTGTTGTATTGATGTTTGTTTAAATTCTTTAAAACAAAACAAGAGGTATTTTTTTTTCCCCTAAAAGGTTGGATATTTTTTATCGAACGAATAACAGAAAAGTAAACATTGCATTTTTACTGCTTTCTACAGTTGCTTATCATTTTTGTATTAAGTAAGCGTGTACGTCGCTCTAATAGAGAAAAACCCTTCACAGTCGAGTGTAGGTAAGGTCTAGCTTCGTTAAGTATCGACACTGTTACTCCAATGAACTAAAGTTCATTCTATAAATCTTATACTGCTTCTAAATTTAGAACTGCTGAACTGATGAGTTTTTGAAACATAATCACAAATCACTATCTGTTTAAAACCAGGTTTAACAAAGTCCACGTTTTGGAATAACATGGTGTAGGGCCGTTTGAATAACTACCATCCTTATACCTATATCTAACGTCTAACAGCATTTTGAAGGTTTTGAGATCTAGTGTTAATTACTGAGGCCCAACTAAGGCAACGTGGGTGACTTCCCCATAGCGTTGCAAGTGCCGGCATAACCGGTTCATATAAAACATATTTTGTTTGCTTACAAAAATATAACAACAACAAAATATTCATACAGTTACATAAATATCTGGGGATGCAGGTTAACAAACAAATGCCTCTATTTTAATAAAAATTTCGTAGTTCAGGATTTGTGACCAGATGCTCGCAGTTTCCAGCCACCGAGTACCTACGATTTCTATTGCCAGGTCGAAATAGGTCATCTGTAAATTTAGATTGGGGGCCTATATTTTCAGCAAAATATTGCGGTGAACCCCAACTGCATATAGATACAGACGCAACGTTACCCGCTGACTAACTTACTTAACACGTTGTTGTCACGTAATAGGGAGGAGGGGAATGCTTTTAACACGTAAAAACATTACACAAGCAGCACTCAACCTCCACGTTCGAATAATACGAGTGTGGAAAATTCAAATCATATTACTTTGGTGACGATTTTTGTGGTGCCGTTCCGTGTAGCTTGGTTGTAAAATTTATTTATGGACAACCTGCCTGTTGACTTTAAGAGTGAATGTGATTATGTATTAGTTGCTATTCAATTTTTTCTTATTAATTAGTCAACGGACATTAAAGCATCATCCGTAAAATAGCTACATTCTTATGTAGCTATATCACGGATGATAATATCGTTACCACCTTTGGTAACGATTGTATGCATGTTGGACTGATGGTGGAAAAGTAAAACAATTAAAATTTTATGTAATTGGGAAGCTATTTCTAGAAGATGACAAGTTTAAAGATAACTTAAGACGAAGAGTAAAAGCAGGGAAATGATTGAATGGAAAGACTCTTATTATTTCATAAGAATAAGAAAATTTTTTGACCTGCACAAAAACAAATACAAACAGATAAAAAAAAAATTAAAATTAAAATTACAAAAAAAGAACATCATGAAAAAACTAACATAATCACAAAAAAATAAAAATAAAATACAAGGGAGAAAAAATCATAAAAATAACAGTGATGTGCAAGGCCAACGGGTAGCTGTCTCAGCAATGCTTTTGTGGCATACACAGAATGCCACAAAACGCTGGATTGCAGACAGCTCCCTGAACGTGAGGAGGCGACGCGTGGTGTAATAAAATTACATACATAAAAATACTAATAAGAAAATTATATACATAAAAATACTTGCACATGCATATAAAATAGCTGCATGTTTATTATGCCTTTGCCTTGGCCATTGTCAAACATAAATAAAGAAATAGATTAATAAAAATTAAAAAATATATATATTTATATATAATTTGTAACCCCGTAATAATGTTTTTGCCACGTGTGTTGGTTGTCGACGTGGCAATGGAAAATAACTTGGTATATACCATATACCAAGATAATACCATATACCACATAACTTGTATTACCACAAAAACAAAAAGAATCGCTCGGAGCCTTGACAATGTTCACACAATGAAAGCGCCTGCTATTATGTGTATCGTCCAAACTGCCACGTTTAGTCGTTCATATTTGTTATTAACCGCATTTAGGAAAGATCCGTACGCTCTGCTTTATTGCAACATACAAATTTAATATTTTTTTGGAAACTAAGTGATCTGAGAGTTATCTGAAATAATGTTGTAGTTTCTACAGAAGAAGAAATACGGTTTCACGGCCAATCTTTAAATCAAACACAACCCGACAATAACGCCTAAAATATTGTTCAGTGAATTGGCCAAAATCAATGGTTTCCCAAGAAAAGAGACCCAATCAGCACTCAGACTTGTCCATTTGATATTCCCCGATCGTAGGCATTCGTACAAAAGAGAATTGGTCAAGCGTTATATGTCCGCCAGGGCGGCCGTCCCATTGTTCAATTGTAGAGGGTTTTATTCAAAGATATGTACAGTTGGCTACTTTCTGAAATTCCTTGGACACCCTTAGCCGTAGAAACTTGGAGACAGCTACCCTGATTAGATTATGCCGGCCCTATCTTTTGTTTGGATAAGATCCAACTGTAATATAGATAAGGCTGTATTGGAAAATGTTTTACGATGATATTAAAAATATATCCCACTGTAGATTTCGGAAAAATAAGCTAAACCGGCACTTTCACGAATAATTTCAGAGTTAAAAATGTCACGCTTAGTGAACTCACAGTATCAGGTTTGATAATCTATATGATCGGTGCCTTTGCCTATTTACCTATGTTTAAGTCCATTACATAATATGTAATATATTATTATATTATATTATATTATTTTTATATTATTACGTACCAAATCGAAAAATTAACAGATGTTAATGACGGTAGTTGTTGACATTGAATGGGCGCCTTTGGCTTTCAAAGTAAAAAAAGTAAATAGTGTTGAATAATTTCGGCGAGCTGTTTAGAACCACGATAGCTCAATTGGAAGAGCACCTGACCCGGTATGTCAGAAGGGTGCAGGTTCAAATCCTGCTCGTGGAAATTTTTTCAACATTTGTGTTTTTATAATTAACACTGTTGTTAATTTACAATTTTGTCAGATATTGTGATACAGCAATCTGAAATAAAATTGAATTTCTGGTGCATCATCACCTCTCATCGTCACTGTAAAGAAACACAATCAAGGTGGTACCGTCCTTTGACTGCCATCTTACGTCATCAACCGTCATCAACCGTCACCAAAACGGCTTAACAAGCCTTCCAAAACATTGAAGAAGTCAAGAACTTTAAATTTGGTCACCAATTAGTTGAGCTATCTGTTAATATATCAAGCCATGATACTATGTACTATGGCCCATTTCTTTTCTAAATTATCAAAACCGATCGTTCGCTGTAGCAGTTGGTGCAACTATATCCTGACAGGGGATTTCATTAGATGCAGCTTAACCGCGAACAGCAAACACTGGGGACCGAATCCGGGATATTTTCTTTCTTAAAGGTTTTTCGGCGTGTGCGATGAATTTTTATTACGCTCGTGTAGCAAAGTAGGGGTTTAACAGCATATGAGTTGCAACTACCAAAATCAATATACTTATTATTATTATTAAACTTACTCATCAAACAAAATACATTTTTTTTTAAGGCACAATTACAGACAACAGATAGAAAAAATAAAAAAAAACAAGTTATTCAAAATTTTAGAAATTTTTTTTTTATTATTTAAAAACATTTACAAAGCTTTCTTTTCTTTATATTGAAATTGTAAATGACAGTTAAAAACTTCGACAAGGTAACCAATTTCATAGTAGCGCACTTGGAGAAGCTGTCGACCAGATTGCAAAAGGTCGTAGGATCGAGTCTCAACTGAGGCAACTCGTCTTGTTTCAAAAACTTTTGTCAGCTTTGATACAAATGATAAATGTATTTACACAGTTATAAACGAAACTCAAAAGCAGAATTGCTACTAAATAAACATCAAGATTACCTACACGAAATTCTTTAAGAAAGTGTCAGTGTAAACATTCCGCATGTCTAGCTATTTTATAAAGCAATAAAAAGACAAACACACCTTGTCTGGAATCCTAAGAAAATGTCAATACAGGGGTCCTAAACTTATAAGATGATGGCGAAACAATCCGACGACGTATCTTTACGATCGTCGAAACGCGAAAGACGATTGATGGTTAATGGAATACACTTAAAGGCCACCCCATTCGCTGTAAGTGCTCACATTCGAGATATATGACGTTGAATAATGATGTGTGACCTTAGAACAATAACTTTAGGAGCAGTAAAAGAGTTGAACCAATCTCGCTAAAGCTCCGGGAGGGCCCAAACAATGGGGACTGTAAAACGGGCTGCGACGAAAATAGTTTTCAAACACCCGAGTTATTGTGGAAGATGAAAATATTATTTTCGTGCTATATAAAAATTCAATTTTTGAACTACACGCATTATAGTTTTACAACTGTTAAATATTGGGTTCCGCTGTTGGGTAGACAGTTGTGCACACAATTGTCATTCATGAAAACCAGTTTTTTTTTAAAAGAGATCTTGCTGATTGGCTCAGACTGCATTTTCAGCTTCACCGAGCTTTTTTGGGGGCGACGAGAAACTTAAAGGGTTCCTTAAGCCGTGTGAAACGGATCACCTTCGGAGGTTTTCTAGAGGGAACGGCATCACGCACTAAGGCGTGTCCCCGTGCCCTACTAGATTCTCCGAAAGGTTCGGGTCGGATCGGGGAGCGGAACAACCCGAGGGCGCCTCTAAAGGCTCGGACCTCGGCTCGGGTTGACCGGGCCGCGGAGAAGAGAAGTGCTCAGGTACATGTCTATACCTGGTGTAGAGCGCGAGTGAACCAGTTCGTCGTACCCTTGTTCTACGAGTACGGTGTCTTGCGCCTAAACTAGTGTGCATGTTTAGTGTATTCTGTAAATGTATAGTGACATTTAGAGGATCGGGCGGGGAGAAAAGCCGAAGAGCAGGCTAAGTGCCATACATTATGAAAGGCATGTAGACC
The DNA here is from genome assembly GCA_949315975.1 of Eudonia truncicolella. Taxonomy (NCBI): domain Eukaryota; kingdom Metazoa; phylum Arthropoda; class Insecta; order Lepidoptera; family Crambidae; genus Eudonia; species Eudonia truncicolella. The sequence goes on from OX438826.1 coordinate 12,345,650, forward strand.
TAATGCAAGATTGCTCCTTAGATTCTGTGCACTGATAAGGCACATACATAGGCCTCTCCTACTGATGGTAATCGATAGTATCAGAGAACTGATAGTGGTACATGATGATGCTAATCTATGCTGAACGGCTTGAAGGTCCAAGCTTGAAGGCTTCAAGCTCCTTCTGCTAGGTAGAAGTAAAATATGTACGGGATGGTGATAATGATTAAACTCTTCAACCAAGATACCAGCACCGCGTTTACCGCTAAGCCGATATCCATTAAGACTGCGCTGACATGCATGTCATGGGAATCGCGTGACATCGAATATTAGATTTTTATTTAACTTTATCACCCTTAGCAATCCAATTAGCAGAACATTCGCAGACAGTGGCAACATCTAACAAAAACAATGGAATATTATTAGCGGGGCTTTTGCCAAGCGACAAGGCGGCGCCCTCGTTCTTATCCGAAACAATGATTGCGAGGGGAAAGAATAAAAGGAAGCAAATGCATAGAGCGCCTCTCATATTGTCTTACTGAATTTGCTGATGTCATTTATTAGCCACTAACATAAAACATTTTTATAGGGACCGATATGAGGCTTGCGATAGTTGGCTTCCAGCTCTTTGTTGGAACAACCGATTTATTGTCGCATATAAAATTGTATTGCGGATTGTGTTCTGCGGTTTATTCAAGTAGCTGCCAGTCGTGAAATTGTTGCGGAGGAGTTCGCCGTACCTTTCTGGTATTCTGTGTCGGGTGAATCGTTGAATTTTGATTGTTGTGCCTGCTTTGCTTTGTCGAGATGCGCCAGGTTATCGTTTGTTGATATTTGTAACTTAGTTGCGTTGTCAACGTTAGCTAAAATTATAATAACTTACATAGTAAACTAAGAGAGTATCAAATAAATGTAAGATCGGGCTCAATATCATGCATTAGGAGAAGCCTACTATGTCCAGCAGTAGACCGATATAGGCTGATTATGATGATGAAATGGAGGAATGAAAGTTAGTCTTATCATTTTGGAATGACGCCTTCCACTTGTCGGTTTACGTCAGTTAGGAGGAGCGTAATCTTTAGCAAATAAGTTACACTGAAAACAACCTTACAAAAACATTAAAAATAAAAGAATCAACATTCGAACGCATTAAGTCAATTAGAGAAAGAAGAGATGTTCCGAATAAAGGACGGGTGTTGCAAGACTTCATGGCAATAGAGGGAGCGACGTCGCGTGCGACAAGTGTCAAGAGATGCGACGTGTGTGGATAAGCAACTGCGCTGTATGTATGTAGTGTGTGAGCGGATTCACTGGCCTTGGTACTTGATTTAATAAAATATTTATAAACAATTACTTATAAAGTTTAAACGGGGCTAAGGAACTATTAAGTGTAGGTATTCCAGTTTAAAATATTTAGACGGTTTAGCCGAGTTGCACCAGCACAAGCGTGGTCAATGGCTGACTGAGTAAGCACCAGGTTCACGATTTCCAGGTCCAAAAGGGTTCTTCTAGTTTAAAATGATACTTATTTAAAATAAATACGTAATTAGCCCACAAACTACTCTGAAAATCAACGTTTCTTGATGCTACAATATATGCTAAGCGGGGTACAATTTGTCGTAACAATATTACAGTTAGGGTTACAGAGTAAATTATCTAAGCAATTTTAGATTCAGTTTAGGATCTAAGTCAAATTATGTTACGTCGAATTTTAACTTAACTTGGCATAGATACTCGTATATATACAAAGTCTTACTATATGAACGTTACGTTTGATAGACAAATAAAGTAATGTAGTAGTGCACATAGATATCTTCATTCACAATTGCACGCAATGCTCTCTATCTATCCCCCACCCGATCCACTAAATGCCACTACACATTTACTGAATACACTAAACATGCACACTAGTTAAGACCCAAGACACCGTACTCGTAGAGTACGAAGAACCGGTTCACACGCGCTCTGCACCAGGTACAGACACGTACCTGGGCGCTTCTCTCCTCCACCATGGCCCGGTCAACCCGAGCCGAGGTCCGAGCCTTTAGAGGCGCCCTCGGGTTGTTCCGCTCCCCGATCCGATCTGAACCGTTCGGAGAATCTAGTAGGGCACGGGGACGCGCACTAGTGCGCGATGCCGTTACCTCTAGAAAACCTCCGAAGATGATTCGTTTCACACGGCTTGAGGGACCCTTTACGTTACCCTCGCCGCCCCCAAACAAGCCCGGTGAAGCTGAAAATGCCGTCCGAGGCGATCAGCAATCTCTCTCAAAAAAAAATGCTATCTATCTAATTGCAATTGAATTATGCTGACTTTCCTTGAGATTTTATAAAATAAAATTTAGAAAAATTATCAGAATTTTAAACACATGTTATTTAAGAGGAGATTAAGAGGTTTTCAAAGTAAAAGCTTTTCAATATTCGGCCATATCCAAAGCACTTTTTTAATTTAATTATTCTACATCTTGAAATTGTAGAATAAAATAATTTAATACAAATAATGCTTGTCACTTTTTTCTTAATTTACTTATGACTTTGCAATCACAGTTCTGGTCTGAGCTTTATTAATCTTTTGTAACTTCCGTTTTCAACAAATTCTGTTTTAAATTTTTATTAAAAACAGTTGTGGACAAAAAGTTAGTTTGTTTGCACATTGCAATAGCGTGCACATAACACTATGAAGCATAGTTTCATGGCACGCTAATTATATGTTACAGCGCAGATTTTTACTTTAAAAAAATAACCTATATTGATATCGCGATAATACAAATCATGTGTTAGCAAGTTTTGACAAAAGAATGGCGTGCTAAATGAATATTATGTATTTGTTATAATTTGTAAAGTACATTTTGTGATTTGAAAGCACGCTTATTAAACATTAATTTTGTGAACATGAAATTTGCATTTCAATTGTGACTTTTGTATTACATAAAGGATATTAGTTTTTTGGAGAGAGTTTGCTAATTGCCTCAGGCGATGCCGGACTTTTTTGGAGAGAAACTTAAAGGGTTCCTCAAGCCGTGTGAAACGAAACACCTTAGAGGTTTTCTAGAAGGAATGGCATCATGTACTAGTGCTTGTCCCCGTACTCTGCTAGATTCTTTGAAGGGTTCGGATCGGATCGGGTAAAGCATATTGAAATTCGTTAAAAGTAAGGTTTTCGTCTTTAAAAGTTAACACGAACACTACACATTTAAATTAAATTACTTGACGTGACTAAACGTGACTTGATCCGTAGGTCAAGTCACGTTTATTGTACGCTATGTTTATTTTCTTAAATATTGTTATGGTAAGGTAGATTTTGCTCGTTCTTATTATTTAACTTTTTTGCGCAAGATAAAAACATTTACAGAAATCATTGTGATCAAATAAAATGGTTTACGTACATTTTCATTCTGATTTATTACTGATCTGTATGTACTAAATCGTACAAAAAAATAGGCAAATTCTATCCATATTGAAATCAAGTTAGGAATTTGAAAGAGGCATACCGAAGATTAAGAGATTAAGTTGCGAACAGCGTAGATACCTACTGCATATTCAGGCGTACATTTTATATCACTTGGGTATTAGAGGAGAAAAATAGAATTAAACCAATAAAAAAGTTGGCACTTCTCCATTAAAAATGTACGACAGCAGTAAATACATTTTGCAATTGACCGCAGACTTATATCACATACAATTTTTAGGTACTTCTATGAGCTAAGAAGTTCTTTTAAATACGGATTGAATGTGTTATAATGTTGTGTAGAGTTTTCGTATATGTCAAATTTATACATTTCAGTAAAAGACAAAAGGATAAAACGGATTTCCACTAGCCAGCATTAATTAAAATCATGTTTACCAAAGCTCTCTGCCACATTAGTAGGAAATCATCGTCCAAATTCGGTAAAATCATTCATTACCAAAATAATTCACCACCAAATATCATGACGACACAGTCCCGGCGGCGTCACTCCACTAAGTATTTCATTGTCGCGTGTCGGCGACATTTGACACCCCGCGGCACTGCGTTTCATTATATGCAGCTTAGTACTACGAGTAAATATAGCAGCCCATATTGCCGACTCGGTTCTTCGGTCTTTCCCGGCCGGAATAATCCGCTTTTTACGATTCGCCTCTTCCACGCAGAATTTGAAATGAGAAAAAATATTCTGAAACTCCTCTGAGTGAGATGCGGTAGTTTTCGCCTTATGAATGAATTTGTGGAGAGTAACGCCTGGCAGATGTGAAATAGCGGGATGTGCTTATGAGGAAATGATTGCGTTGAAATATGAATTGGGGTATTACGAGAATTATGACGGTATGAGATTAAAAGAGAATAAAGAAATCATAGAATAAGTAGTAAGTTTTCGAAATCAAATAACGTTTGTGTCTTTTTAGCTTTTATGCAGCTTTAACTTTTAGAATGGCTGAGTGCGACTGAATGATGACATCAGTTTTAATTTAACTGCTTTAGAAGCTATCGTTTTTTACAACCTTTGAATGAGAAAATCTTTTTTTTTAAATTTTAATAAACTTTATTACAAGTGTGTATATTTACAAATAGCATTACATTTTATAAATAGCTTGCCTACTTCTTAACTGATCTTTAGTATTTGTAAAAATATTATGATTTGATGTTAATGACGGTAGTTGATGACATTGAATGGGCGCCTTTGGCTTTCAAAGGAAAAAAGTAAATAGTGATGAATAATTTCGGAGGGCTGGTTAGAACCACTATAGCTTAATTGGAAGAGCACCTGACCCGGTATGTCAGAAGGGTGCAGGTTCAAATCCTGCTCGTGGAAATTTTTTCAACATTTTCTTCATATTTTGTTTAATAGTAATGAGACGCCCGGTAAGTTTACAACAAAACTTTATGAAATATGTTAATTGTCAATGGTTTTATCGAATGTTAATTCAAATAAAAGTCTTTCGAGAACTGCAATTGCCTAGCTATATTGAATTTAAGTTTTAAATCTTTACATAATCGGTTTTCACATAATTTTATTAGCTGGCAATAAAGCAATAACAAAAAAAAAATCGAATGAAAAAATTATATTTTACAAGAATTTTGAACAAACTATTTTACCACTATTTAAATAAACCATGCAGTACTACGCCACTCCGCTTTGTTGTGACTACTACGTTATACCACTTATTGCAAAAACACCCAAGAGAAACCGCTTCTATTAAAGCCCGGGTAAGTAGTATCCGCAGAACAGAAACATAAACCCGTCGGATTTTACCTCGTTGGCACTTAACGATGCAGCGTAAATACCTGAGCAGAAACTGGATACTATTTCCGCAGGGCGTGTTATGAAAATAATAAAAGTGAGTGTAAACTTGTACGTAAGATCTAACCAACCATCGTGAGGATCCGTGGAGACGTGTCGCAGATAGAACAGGGGTGGATTAAGGGTTTTTTGGTCAAAATTCTCAAAAATATCGAACAGTGTGCCTATTTTGAGTTCTTGTACTATTTGATCGAGTAAAAGCCGACTGTAATTGTGGATTTGATTTAATTTGATTGCATGTAGATTTCGATGTCACTTTATCAGTAAGTGGCCCCGCTACGATCTAGTATGTATATAAATACGTCTGGTGTATCAAATAGAGTTTTTTTTTCATCTTATCTTATCACATAGGTTCTTTATTATTCAGTGCAAGCAACTGTTAAAAACAAAGATATTGTAATTACCTTGTAATATTAATTTGCTTAGTGAACATTTTCACTTTTTTAAGACTTATACAGATTGTTTATGTAGTCTATTTATAAAATGTACCTATTTAAAAGTATTATTAAACTAAGTAAATAAATTGGATTATTAAATACGTTTGAATGAAAACCTATATACACTCGTAAATTGCGTTAAAGAAGAAAAATGAATCCATAAGCTAATATCACATCATTAAAATTGTCTTTAAAACATATCAATTGGCAGTAAACAGAGATCTAGTACACTAAATGTGTCAGTCCTTGTTTGTCCCAACCCGTTTGTTTGTTTGTCTTTCCTATTAGAATAGAACCCTGGATGCATCCCGATCGTGTCGTCTTCTCCACTTATTTCCTGAGGGACGACCGCGTTATGGAACCGGGAACGCACCTATCACGAAGCTGAACTTTAATAACGAAAACGATTTTAGCTACATCCCAAGATCGGATTCCATTCCGACCCCTTTCGCCAATGTCTATAAAATTCGTTTTGTAGTAGATAACGAAACCACTAAATAACACTGCTGATCTCACTAAGGATAAACTTGTTCACCAAGAATTACTAGAGGATTGGTGCATATCCTCTTAATACCTTCTGAAGATTTTCAAGTTTTACAATTTCAGTCGGAATGTCTCACATTTTCGTTTCGGTTCAATATATATGTGTATAGAGGTTGTGGTGGACCGACAGAAATAAGATGTCCGTTGATTATAAATATATTTAAATGCTTACATAATTCTTTGTTTTTAGTGAACTATAAATTCTTGTTGAAACAATAATGACAACGACAACCAAAGTTTTAAAATGTTATGTATACTCTAAAAATATGCTTACAATATTATAACGTCTGTTTCCCAGAGGTGTATGTAGGGATGAAAACCATGACTTGCTGACTACTGTCCTGACATACTCGTATTACACTCGCTTCTACCACTCGCTCCTTAGAGGGACTGAGGGCATATGCAAGCGTGCATGAAGGGTCAGGCAAACCTGATACTCTTGTATCTTGTACCTATACTATATCTTTTTGTAAATATTTGTAAAAAAATAGAAGTTTTTCAGTTACATTTATTTTGTTTTCTAATCTTTAGGCAAACACTGCTGAAATTAATTGTATAATTTTAACCTGATATCAAAATGATTCGTAGGTTTGTATAAGGGGAATAAAGAAGTATTACGTAATTTTAGTATAATTTGTAATAAAACACCTCGGTGGCCGAGTGGCAAAGTGCTTGACCCAATACCCGAAGGTCCCGGGTTCAATTCCCAGGTCGGGCAAAGTGTGTTTAGGATTTTTCGATTATAGCCCGGGTTTGCACTCGCCACCTGCATTTGGCAAGAGTGGTGATTAAGTCAATACCCATCAGTTGTAGCGATGACTTGATTGCAATGATGGAGGCCTTTGCCCAGCAGTGGGAAAGTTATAGGCTATTTACTTTTACTTAAAACAAAGCACAGTAATAACTCTTATCGGTATCATAATATATTATAATAGAAATATTCACTTAAACATTACTAAATACTAATACTGATTTACATATTTGAATTGATTGCTAATAAAAAACTTTTCGTAAGGGAAGAATTCAATTGCAAACTTTAATACACTTCCCACTTGTCTGAAACGATTCAAACATCTGAGCAATTTGCGGAACGCGAAAAAGTTAGTTCAATAACATATTTCAGCAAGTTCAGGCAAGTTGGCGTAACAAAGGTCTCAATGTCACAAAATGCAAGGAAACTCTCGCGAGTCGCACAGAATCAAATCAAAGTTTTATCTGCACAATAATGGAGCGGATATTATATCGATGTTTAAGGCTGTATGGATACCGAGCAACAAGTATTATCAGGTGATTATTGTTTCCGAACGTTCCAAATTCACTTCGGGTCACGCGGTAAAAGCGGCGAAGGTGGCAAGTTCTGTCGAAAACAATAGTCAAACATTCCTCATTACAGTCCAACGTATCAAAATCTGTTATGGCACCAAAATTTCTATTACATTTGGACCTATTAATTAATGATTTTGGTTATAGCTTTTTGTAGAAATTTTAAATAAATGACATATGGCTTATGTACATCTCAAAGTATCTCTCTCACTCTCATAATCTCACACACTCACACTCATATAATCTCAGTATCTAACTCATCTTATCTTATCTATCGCAAAATCTGTCACTTTCATCTTTCAGTTATATAGAGCTGTAAACGTGTGTAGTGCATTACACTCAGTGTGCCAATAGCCAGCCGATGGTGTCCGCCCGCGGTGGCTAGTGAGACGTGAAGCGAGACGTTTTGTATCGGCCTCTTTCATCTCGCGCGGTGACTGTAACAAATGATCACTGGGAATCGCCGCTGAAGCCTTCTGCGCCAGACTTTACTTGAGTAATGAGCTTTCAGATATTTCATTTTCAATTAAATAATGGCGCTATTTCTTGGTTCCGTTTCAAATCGTTCCATTTCTTCCAATGGATGGTAGCGGTGAAGTTTCATTATTGGCTTTTTCCTTTTCTCGATACATGAGTTTTTAAGTCTTAAGGATTTCTGTAACAATTTGTCGTCTTTCTTTATTTCAGTTAAACTTACTAATTTCGAACAGTTTGACCGTTGCTGCATGTTATTTTTTATTCCTTTCCAAATGTTCAAATAATACATAATAACTGTGTATATTTTGTTAACTATTTACAGATTACAATGAAAACATGGCCTACAGATTTGCAAAGTATAGGTTCAGAGTTACATACTGAGCTAGCGTAGTGGGTTGTGGCTCGATGTAACGATGTATATTATCCTTATGGGAAGGCCCAGCAGTAAGCGTTACTATAGAATATATACCTTTACAGCTTGCATGATGTAGATAGTTATTTGTACTTCGAAGTTAAGTATTTCATTGATTAGATTTCAAGTCAGGTTTTATTTACTCCATTTGAAGAGCTATCTTTGAAAACAGGCTATTTATAACTGATATAGGCCGGGACATTTTATGGACCCCACACCCCACATCAGGATTCAATTTAGATCCACCAATAAGATAAGCTCTGAGGAAACTGTTAGGGGCGGTTGTGAATACAAGCAAGTTCGTCGTCACATGAATACTTTTCATGAAAAATTCATTTATACGCAGTGTATGAGTTGTGAGGCTTAAGAAAAAGAAATGAATAAGTAGCGGTTCAAATGATGTATTGGTTTATTGGTCTAATGGCTATGAAAAATTATATAGTTACCTAGTTCGATCTTAACGTCGTCATATCGTCGACGATATAGCTCGGATATACAATATAGATCAAACAAACTATAATAATATGCTGAATAGTGAAAATTCGCTAGAGAATGAAGAAAGAGATGAAGATCTCAACAATTAGTTTATGATGTAAGATTATGTCCAAAATCCGACTGAATGGTGAACACCATCACATTTGTTTGCTGATGAGCAGCATTGTTTCGCTTTGCTGTGTTTTAGTCTAAAATATTTACTAGATCCAGTAAAATTACAGGATATGGACGTTTAAGAATTAAAGACCGGCTGCACAAGTGTGATACTTTTGTTGTTACAGGCGGCAATGGTCTGCGATTATGCGATTACCGTTTTAGCAGCAGTCAGTAATGCTCGTTTGCTGACTCAGTAACATATTACATTTTAAAAAATACGATTATATTTATTAAGAACTTACATCAAACATACACAAACATGCAGTCTTTTATATGCATTATTTTATACAATTTCCTTACCAAATTATCCAAGAAATTAGCTGAAACCAAATTACAAATACGTTAACTTTCCTTTTTAAGAATCATGATTGGATTTATAAATTCCATTGTTTCGCCCAAAAATTCGGTGGCAATAAGCCATAAAGTTGTGTTATCACAGGCGGATGTGGCTATTCCGTGCTGATGGGTCGGAAGATTCAGATAATAGCCGCATTATATACTGCCCGCTCGGTGTGTGGATGACAAATATGAACGACACACTTAACGAATTAATTATTTAGTTCAATTAGTATTTGTAAATATAATACAATTGTCATTTGTCTTTTACTCGTAGATACAGTAATTTCGTCTAAATAATTGATTTTCTGATCTTTTAAAATTGCGTTGGATGCATATGTTTTTTGGAGCAATATTTAGCAACGTACTAACATTCCTAATTTATTTATTTTTGTAAATGTTGTAAGTGATCGTATCATCTTAGTTTTTATAATAATAGTAAAAATTAAATAAAAAGTTTTTTTAATATTTTTTAAATATTACGTTACGTGAGAAAATAGCTTCATTATAAAAGGAAAAAGGAAAAGGTACCTACATTATAACAAAAAGTAAAATAAAAGTTTCTTTTAATATTTTTTAAATATTACGTTTGAAAAGTAGTAGTACATTAAAGATACTTTGTCAGACTCGGAATGCCTCTCGCAACTTGGGCTTGTAAGAACTGTAAAATTAATTTCATCATAATCATCATCAGCCTATAGAGATTCATTGCTGAACATAGGCATCTCCAAAGAGTCGGCACCATACTCAATCCTCCGCTTTCCACATTAACCAATTCCCGCCGCTTTCAGAAAGTCGTCGGTCCAGCGAGCGGATGGCCGGTCCACACGATGCTTCTTCGCGGTCTCCATCCGCTTATAACATGGCGAGTGCTCGCAACTCTTTGACATTATCCCACCTGAAGGTAGAAGTTCTATGGAGGAAGGGTTCACCCTTTCTCCTTAACTACGCATACTGCTCTCCAGGGTCACCGCTGTACTGTCTCGAACATTACATTGCTCACAAAGCAATTTGATGACTCATTTCTTTGTCGCACTTCTAAAAGATGAAATAGTCCACCTTTAAACGAGATGTGTAAAGGCACCTTGTGAGCCGGCAGGGTGAGGGTGACTGACGCTGCGCTGTTTTGACGCCGCACCAATTGTCTTCGCGTCTCGACTCCGGTTTCACTTAATATCAGGTAGAGGACAGTCATTTGCTGTGCTAACTATATAAAAAAAACAAACACGCCTGCCCCAACGGCCATCGGCAATACGACAAATATACCCAGCCCATTGCTAAGTGTCTCTTTATAGAAGTCTAATAATACTTTCTGCATACATGCAATATCGTGTAATAGCCGCCTGAGGACATCCCTACACGCTTGATTAGAACCATCCGTTTTACCCTTATAAATACTTTTGGCAAACAATGACGATATAATCATTGGCTTTGTAAATTTAATTATAGGAAAGGGGATGGTTGCTAGGTTTAGAAAGAAATACCATTATTGTGAAAACGAAAACGCTTGTTTAAAGGAGTATTATTGTTGGCTGTATATGGCTAAAACAGTCACTAAATGTTTGAAAAAGGTTCTATTTATATATAATCAATCACCATCATCATCACCAGATTATTTTATGTCCCTACTGCTGGGGCACGAGCCTTCCCTATGGATGGATAGGGAGGATGGCCATAAACTACAACGCGAGCCCAGTGCGTATTGGTAGATGCTAACGACTGCCTATGCTGCTGGGAGCAACGGCGTTACGTGCCTTCCGAAGCACGGAGGAGCTTGGTCACCCATCCGATGACTGGCCCTTGGCAACAGCAGACCAGGCTCGTTAACTTATTTATGTATAAAAAGACTAAACGCAACACAAATTCGCATAAGTACATGGCAAAGACAAACTCGAGCGGGCGTTGCGACAAATGCGCTGGCATCAATAGCAAAATGAATTAACTGGGTGGAGGGGTGATGGATGTAAAGGATGTTTGCCCAGCAGTAGGATTCTCATGGCTTATTATAGGTAATAATAATAACCGTATCTTAGTGGGATATGCAGAGATTTCCCTATTTCAGTAGGTCCCGTTGGTATCATTATATTATCCATCTCTTCTTAATCAGTGGAGACATTTGTCATAAAATTGGTAATTTGAGGCTTAAGAATTTGGTGTCTCCATTCGTTTTCTAGCAAGAAAGTCACATACGGACCGAGCCTCGATTCTACTATTTACTGATCCACGATTGTAGACATATTAAATGTGTTCAATCGTGGGTCGGTACTGATTATGTTTTTCCCGTAGTCTTAATGTTATATAATCAGACCACCGCCACATTATTGAAACGTTATTGAATAAGTAGATTTGAGGCCCAAAGGTTTATATGGACTTCGTTCCTTCTCCACATCATGTTACCACATCCTAGCTGGTTGTTAGAGTTATAAATAATAATACACTAACCTTCTTTCCCTTCAGGGACTGCAGATACCAATTCAGAAATAACAGCTTTATTATTATGTTACAGAAAGTAACTATAAAAATGAAGCATTTATACGGAGAAGCGATAGATTACCTTATACTAGCTTCTGCATACATGTGGACGCGTATAGCACAAAATAAGCAGACCGCAGAAGGTAAGCTTCATACAAACGCGCTCGAGCACCGCACACATCGACAGCCTCGGACACGAAAGCTCTCAACAGCTGCGTTTGGACTGTTACGAGATCCGTGTCCGTGCAAGGGGTCTATCTGTAAGTTGCTCGAGCGTAGTATGTATTAAGCTTGCCTTCTGGATCCTCCATAAGCGTATAGCGAGTTACAGCCGCCGAGGAGCGTCGCTTGATTAGCCCCGGGCCGGAATGGCCGCGCGCGCTATAAAGATTTTTGGGTAAACGTAATATTGCGTCGTTAGGGTAATAGAACGGACCGCGATGGGCTCCGCGCTCGTGTTGCTGGGATAACTAATCGTCGTGTGTTTGGGCAACGTGTGATAGTAATGAATATAAACGAACGTGATTTTGTGGAACTCGATGAAAGTTTCTGGTGCAAAATTGTAATATGCGGACTTTTTGATTTTTTTAAGCAGGAGTATTGTAAAGTTGACGGCTCTTGGCGCCCCGTGGCGGTGTGTTGTTTGCACCAATAGCAATTTTTTTTACTAAATTTTATGGGTATGCACAGTGCCTTGATCTCAACTGATGTTAAGTGATGATAAGGCTAATGATGGGAGCGCTCTTCACCCGGGATCCTCAACTAGTAAGGCACTGGCTATCTTATCTCTAGCTGCCGGACCACAACAATGCTCAAACATTGATGCTATGGCGACATTTTCAGATAAGATGGTGAAAGCTAACCAGGCTAAACCACCAAGATGAACCAAGGTATCAGTCGCACCAGGCGAGGTCACGGGTTAACGGTCAACCAACATTTTAATTTTTTTTATTTAGAAAATGCTAGTGGTACATTTTTTTTACATAAAAAGATATGAACTTTAGAATTTACTTAATTTTAAATTAAATTTTCTCGACTTATATCTAGGCGAATAATAAATACTAGTGGTCGCCCAGTGGTCGAAATTCGACCGAAATTTTATTAAGGTTGCACAGATTGTAGGTAGGTAACCTAAGCAATGAAAAATTAAAAAAGATAGAATGTGAGTTTCGATTGGCGTTGACAGATTTCGGCCGCTCCTCTTCCATTTTTGAAATTTTTGAAAAGAGTATAATTATGCGTGTGTGTCAAATACATGGTAGTGTGTGTAATGTTTGTTTTATTGATTTAATGTATTTTTATGCATAATTTAAAAAAAATATTAACATTCTGCACTCCTTCATATAAATTATAAGTGTGCGAAATTTCATACTCCTCCGTCCGCGCAATTTTCGTAAAAAGGGGTACAAAGTTTTTCCTTGACGTATTAATATATAGATAACGGGATCATCACCATGCTTTTTCATCCCAGAGTGTCCGACGTTTTGGCACAGTTGTATACAACTGATCACGAATGATGAATACACGCCGCTAAAGGACATTCTAATGTAATTTACCATGTATAAAGTTACCTACTAGGTACCTACCCATCTACCTATTTATAAGGTTTCTCAAACACAATTTTAGAATCATCTAAAATAACGTTATCATCTATTTTCCAATATTCAATAGCTAACAAAACACATGACAACTAAATACAGACTCCCACGGTATCATCCCCTGTGTCAACACAAACATGAAAATACAGAATATTATTTAACAAAATACATGATTAAATAACTCATCGACGTCACCCCTCAAATATCGACCTCGTTTGTGACGCTTTTACACCGTATTACTTTTACATAATACGTCGAGATTGATGTGTGGAGCCGAAATTGGTGAAAAAGGGAAGGCTAAGTGTCGGGGCGAAGGAGTGATCGGAGCCCCTACCACCAGTTTACTTTACGACACGACTCGTTTGCGAGAACGCAGCAAAACTTTATTAAGCATGCACCAGCGATGAACAAAAGGCACTTAACATTTAGCACTACAACAATATTCTGTTGCGTGTCGAAAATGTTGAAAATACAAACAAACCTTACTTAAAGACGCGGCCCATTTTAGCTTGCCCCATTTGCTTGAAAACATATTCCATGAACTCGTAGTACGGCCACGGGCAACGTTAGCAATGGCGTGCGTTACCAGCAATTTCGTCACGCGTTTTACTGAACAAATGTACCCTTAAAGATTGGGTTTAACTTATGCCGAACACGTTTCATTGAAAGCTAAAGCTGCTGTACGCGTCATATATTGAGTTTTATTCGCGTCCTACAGGTGTAACGTGCTAATATTTCGAAGGAGATCATGAACAATTGTTTACTAAAATATTGAGCCAAGGTTACGGTGGAAAGGTCAAGCCATTTTGGCTAACGAAACTGTCTTGGACTTTATCTGATATTAAAATACTTCCTAGAAAAAAAAACCCGTACACACACTTTTCTCAATTTTTTTTATACATAGCTCGGCAAATGACTCCATCCCACCTGATGTTAAGTGGAAATGGAGTCCAGACGCGAACTACTTCTAGTAAAGTAGTTCTTCCAGACGCGAAGATAACTGATGCAGCGTGGAAACAAACGTAGCATCAGTTAACCTCACTCCGGCCTCACAAGGTGCTTCTTCACGCCTCTTTTGAAGGACCCCATATCATAGGTAGGAGGGAAAACGTGTGCTGGTAGACTATTCCATCTTTTGGAGGTGCGACAAAGTGTCGCGCACAAAATTTCTTTGTGCGCGATGGAATATTTGAGACAGTGAAGCGGTGACTCCGAAGAGCAGCACGTGTACTCCTATGAAGGAAGGGAGAAGGTGGGATGAGGTCAAAAATTGTTGAAGTGTGTAAAGAAAAACAATTGTAATGTTATTCTTGTTGTTATAATCATATTTTATGTTATGTATTAAGATACATATATGATACATAGATGCAAATAACAATTGTTTGGCACATGTTCAATGTGTCGTGCCGTGCGTGACCATGATTATTACCTTCATACCTATCTCTTTAAAACAATAAAAAAATGTGATTGACGACTAAGTATGACAAAAACTATTTCACTAAATTTGTTTACTGTAGTATAATAAAATAATATAAGATAAGATAAAATAAGATTACTTGTTTATGGTTACTGGAAATGAGTCAACAAATATACCTCTTACTAACATGAATGACTAAAAAAATAGAAAAAAGTATGACTGTACCCTGCCTTAAAAACGAATTAAAAAAATTTAAATATTTACAAAATTAGACAATTTCTTATTCGTAATTCGAAATCAATTCATACAATATGTTTCGTATTACTACTCAGGATTGAGCAGTAATTACTTTTACATCTGCTACCACTTAAAATTAGGTTATAACTAAAAAATTGACTTACATTCTATGTTATCCCCGTCCGGTTCTACGGGCTCCAAATGTCCGTATGGGCCTGAATCCAAGGCCGGGTCCTCCTGAGCTCCCTAATCACACCCAACCTATCCCGAAGTGCACTTTCCCCCGAGGAAATACCTGTTTTCTCCAGCAGCGAAGACGCCAACATTCGACTATGGAATGTCGAATTTCGCTCCCGATGCGATTCGTTACACACACACAAAACCCAGATAGCACAAATACTTAATTGGACTAACGCGGCTCCAAATGCCCTTATTACTACTTCAAATCTATTTAATTATTCACACACGATACAATATCAACCCGCCATAAATGTTTTCCCGAAACAAGTAGGTAGAAAAAAAAGCAACTAGTGATGGGGCCATTATGCCACTAAACAAATTGAAGATCGATAATCGATTCCCGAATCGATCCGTCCATAATACAAATCAAAGTTTTACTTCCAACAAAAATAAATGCCTGTTTATTTGCAACATCCCGCCACCCAAAGCAGACGTACCGCTTTCTAGCCTGAAATCTTAAACTAGTCAACCGGTAATCGAGCTAAGGTCGCGACTGCGCGATTTAGCACCGATCCATCAACCAACACTTGCGCCACGCGCGGAGTCCCGTCCGCGCCCCAGATTAACTTTAAAATGCGACCTCGCCTCCAAAATAACGATGGCAAATTAGCCTCCTTTAATAAAACCAGATCCCCCTCCGAAGGGGGCGACGTCCGGTCTGTCCACTTTACACGCTGCTGCAACAAATGCAGATACTCCAGTGACCAACGACGCCACAAGTCCTGACTCATTTGTTGTATCATTTGAAAACGAGACATCCGGTGTCTGCGTTCATCCTTCCAAGGATACTCAGGCAGGGCAGTGAGTGGCTGACCGACCAAAAAATGACCAGGGGTCAGGACTTCCATGTCATTTGCGTCAGAGGAGAGTGGACAAAGCGGACGCGAGTTGAGCACCGCCTCAACCTTACAAAAAACAGTTGTAAGTTCCTCATAAGTGAGGGTAGTTTCCCCGACTACCCGGCGCAAGTGGGTTTTTGCCGATTTTACCGCGGCTTCAAATATCCCGCCCCAGTGGGGACAGGCTGGCACACTAAATCGCCATGTGATTCCCCGCTGTGCGAGAGCTTGGCTTATGCTATTACAATTTTTATCCAGAAAATCGTTCACATCTTTCAAGTAGTTGGCAGTGCCCCTGTAGTTGGTACCATTGTCGGACCGAATGAGAGAAGGTAAACCTCGTCGCGAAACAAAACGATCCAGCGCGGCGACAAAGGCTTCCGTAGAGAGAGCCGAAACCACTTCCAGGTGGACGGCCTTAGTAGCCAGACAGACAAAAACACACAAGTACGCCTTCGTGACCCTAGTGTTACGATAGGCTGTGGTTTTAACCAAAAAAGGTCCAGCAAAATCCGTACCGACCCCGTCGAACGGCCTAGTAGTCTGACAAACCCGGTCAGAAGGGAGATCCCCCATCTGCGGCTGCATAGTGGAGGCCTTCACCCGATAACAAGCCACACACTTAAATAGAATGCTGCGAACCACTCTCCGGGAGGACAAAATCCAATATTCCCGTTGCAGTATCGCCAGTAACGCATTACAACCCGCGTGAGCGTTTTTCAGGTGTCTATCCGAGACCACTAGCTCTACCAAGGGTCCTCCTTTGGGTAGTAACAGAGGATGACGGCTACCGAAGGGCAGGTCGGCATTTTTGAGGCGACCTCCAACGCGTAACAGTCCATCCGTATTCAGAAATGGGTTGAGCCGGGAGATCGCTCCCTTGAGCTTTGCGCGACCGACGCGCAAAATCTTCAGTTCGTCCTCGAACCGGTCAGCTTGAACCAGCCGTATCAGGGCCAATAGTGAACTCCTGCGTTCCTCAGCACCCGCCACGGGTGATAACTGCCTCTTGTCTGGATGGCGGCAGTTATGTATAAATCTCCGGATCCAGCAAGTTACACCTAGCAGCTTATCCAGTTTGCTGTATCGAGCCGTCAACCAATTTGGATCTGGCTTTAATTCGTTTGTTGTCGCCAAAACTTTTATTCCAGGGAGCAGCCCTAGAGAGCCATCGATCATGGTGACCGGCCATGATGACTCACCATCCTTTAACCACTCTGGACCCCACCAGAGGGCATGCTGCACCAATTCCGGCGCGGTGCAGCCCCGAGAGGCACAATCGGCAGGATTCCAGGTGCCGGGAACGTGCCTCCAACAAATTTCGATACCCGAGTTCTGTACCTGAGATACCCGATTGGCCACAAATGTTTCCAGTACGTGAGGTGCCGCGCGTAGCCATGCCAGAGCTACCTGACTGTCGGACCAGGCGTAGACAGTCCGGATGTCCACCGTAAACGACAGTTCTTTGTGTACGTGGCACAACAGTTTGGCCAGTAGATGCGCCCCACAAAGTTCCAGCTTCGGGACTGTCAGCCGAGTTTTGAGGGGTGCCACCTTGCTTTTAGCCAGAAGCAAGGAGATGGTGACTCGACCCTTCGAATCCACCGTTCGCAGATACACTACTGCGGCATACCCTCGTTCTGACGCATCACAGAAGCCATGTAGGCTTGCCCTGTGTTTGCCCCGCGGCAAGATCCGCCGCGGTAACGCAACCTGACTGATCGCCTCGATCGTAGATATCAAAGCGAGCCAAGTGTCGAGGGGAGGCCCTACCAGTGGCTCATCCCACGAGACCCCGAGTGTCCACAGCGTTTGTAATAAACACTTTGCCAAAAAAATGCACGGGCTGATCCATCCACTTGGATCAAACATTCGAGCGATGGTGGAAAGGACCGTCCTTTTCGACCAAACTCTTGACGTTTCCAGTCCCAGTTGGAATGTGAAAATATCTTGAACCGGCTGATATTTAATTCCCAAGACGGCGATAGAGTTCGGGTCCCCTGCGTCCTCGAATAGCTGAGGATTCTGTTGGTGATCTTCCGGAATCCCAACCAGAAGCAGTGGCTCGTTGGATAACCATTTTCTCAACTCATAACCACCAGCCGCGAGGAGTCCGATCAGCTCATTCCTGATGATGAGCGCCTCCTCCAGAGAGGCTGCCCCCGTGCAGATATCATCTACGAACACGTCACGTGTCAGTACAGCGGCTGCCCGGGGAAAGCGAGCCCGTTCCTGCTCCGCCAGTTCCAGCAGGGAACGGATGGCAATGAAGGGACTCGACTTCAGGCCGTACGTGTTGGTGTTGAGCTCGTAGACGGTGATGGGATCCTCCGTATGTTCCCTCCAGAGTATTAATTGAAACCTCCTGTCCGCAGGATGTATTACTGTTTGGCGGAACATCATCCGGATGTCCGCACCGATCACCACCTGGTGTCTTCGGAAATTTAAAATGATGTCGACAATGTCCCGATGTAACTTCGGACCAGAATGGAGACATTGGTTCAATGAAACTCCAGTCGACGACGGTGCCGATCCGTCGAAAACTGTCCGCAGTTTTCCAGATGAGGCCTTCAACACCGCGTGGTGAGGCAAGAAAAAATGATCTGTCGTTGTCCAGTCGACAGTCGCCCGCGACATATGTCCCAAGGCCTCGTATTCTCGCATGAACTCGATATACTTTTCCCGAAGTACCGGATCGCGAGACATACGACGCTCCGTGGACAAGAGTCGTTTCTCTGCCAACGCCCTCGATTTTCCCAAGAGAGGGGGACAGTCGATGAAGGGCAGTCGAGTTTCGATCCTACCCGACGCCATCCGACGTGTGTGATCCTTATAAAAGGTTTCGCACTCCACATGCTCCGGATCCAGACGGGAGACCATGGGAGGCTCTTCCAGTTCCCAGAATTTTTGCATCGTCCTAGCGATGGAGGTAGTAGCGACGACAGGTGAGACATCCCGCGTCTCCTGGTCGAAAACCGGTCCCATTAAAACGTGTCCAAAGATGGTAGGTATAGCTACCAACGAAGAGCGGCCCAGAATCCGCTGAGGCCCTAAAAGGATCCAGCCCAGTACATCCGCTCCCAATATGAGGTCCACCGGAGCCGGCTCCTTGAAATGAGGATCTGCCAGCATGAGACCTGATGTGTCAGACATTGCGTCCCGCGGAATGTCTGTCGGTGGATGCCAACCCAGCAGATTGTCGAGTACGGTCGCGACTGCCGCAATCTGTATCGAAGCGGAATGCACAGGAGAGAAGAGAATATGGGTCTGACCGGACAGACCCCCCACTTCTGTATCTCCGACTCCCCGAATCGGAGCTGAGGGAGGCGCGCACTCCAGACGTAGGCGCCTCGCTACCCTCGTAGTAATTAAGCAGCCCTGTGCCCCAGTGTCTAGGAGGGCTCGTATCCGGACGAAGTCCCCCCTAGGTCCCCAAACGCGTACCTGCGCGATGGGCAAAAGAACCGTCCTCGGTTCCGACGTAGCCCGACCACAGGCTAGTCACGCGTCAGAGCCAGCAGCCGACCCTGTCGAACCATGATGACTCGGCCAGTAAGTCGGACGCGTGCAGGCCACCATCCGGGGTGGTGCGTATCCAGCTGCCCTACCATACCGGTGATAGGGTGGGTGGTATTCCAACCTCGGGTACTCGTGCAGTACCGGTGAGAACTGTTGACGGTTCTCAGGTCGTCGTTGTTCCGGTAACGGCGGCGGAGGATACGCGTACGAGTATCCGGGTGTTGGGTCCGGAGGTGGGGCTCCCTGTGCCCAGTGGCCCCTGGTGGCACCAACTCCTGGTGCTGGTCGCGCCGAGTGCCCGGTTGTAGCCAGAACCTGACTCCGTTCCGGCGGTCCCCAACTTACCTGAGCCGGGGTGTATGGTGCGGTGTGGTGTGGCGGTCGTGGCGGACTCCGTCTTTCCAGAGGCGGAGTTGTCCCAGGACCCAATCCGCCACCCGTGGGAGATCTCCTCTCCCGAGCCGGTGCTGACCCCTCACCATAACGGGTGCACAGTAATCGATGATGCGGTCCGCCGCACGCATCGCATGGCCTCGCTTGGGGACAGTCGTTGTACCGATGTCCTCCAAGGCAGGCGTAACACAACCCTCGTGTCCGAACGAGGTTTCGGCGGTCCTTTATCGGGATGCCGATAATTCCTGGACATTGCTGCTCCAGGTGCTGCTGTCCGCAAACCCGGCATCCAGAACCGGGGTTGATGGCGGCCGCAGCCACCAGCCGGCCGCGACCCTTCCCCGGGGTGCGTGGTGGCTGGGCGCCGTAGACTCCGGAAGTGCGGGCCGGCGTACTTCTCGGAGCCTCCTGGGTGGCTTGCTGGTTTTCCAGCAGGCCAGCCTCTTCTTCCAGGAACTCCAGAAGTTCTTCCAGAGTAGGCAGGACGTTGCTGAGCTCCTTGTTGACCAGTCGCTGCCGCTCGAACTCGTCCCTCATCTCCTGCGACAACTTTGCCCGGACGATGTGCAGAAGCAGAAAGGACCACTGGCCCACGGGCAGTCCGAGCGTCCGTAACCCGTTTAAGGATACTGTGAGGGGGGTGATTAGCTGCGCCCTCAGATGTGCCCTGTGGTTGACCTTCGGCAGGCCCAGCAGGTGCGTCACGTGCGCGTCCGCCTGTAGACGCGGTTTTTGGTACCGCCTCTCCAGCAGCTGCATTGCGGTATCATAGCTCGCATCCTGCAGCTCCAGATGCTGTACGAGCTGTCTGGGTTCTCCGTCTAGGAAGGAACGGAGATATGCCAGCTTTTCGGCCTTGGTGAAATCCTTCCGAGTATCTACCAAGGCCACAAACATGTTCCGGAATCCAGCCCAGTCCCGCATACATCCGGTGAAATGCGGGACCTCCAGGGCACCCAATCTTCCCATGGCGCTGGGTCCAGGGGTGTGGAGCGAAGCGGGGCGCGCGATAGGCTTCCCCTCCCGCAATCGCTCGAAGTCCTTAACCCGCTGAAGGACCTCATCGTATATGTCTTGGATGTGCTCCAGATCCTTGACATACTGCGTATGGAGTTCTACCTCCTTCTCCCCGACCGGGTCCGTTGACAACAAGGCGGTTACCGACCGCTCGGCCAACAAAAAACGAGCCTGCATTTCCTTAGAACGCGCCTCCAAAGCGTCCTCCCGGTTAGGCCGATCGATTAACCCAAGCAGCCCGGTGAACCACCGGAGCTGCTGAGCCAACTCCTGTCGTGACGATGTCATGTTAATATCAAATATATTTAAAACTAAAACAAACCTAAACACAAAATTAAAAATCGAATAAATAAAAAACCCGGAATCGATTATTTTAATCGATACTTTTAATTGAATATCAATTAACGTACCGAGAAATGTCCCAGCCCAAATACAACGGTACTACCAACCTTACAACTTAACCGCACCTGTACCGGAAGTGCGATTTTACACGAAATGAACTTAACCTAATTACGAACTAACAAAATACACAAAATTACACCGATTAACCTAGAGGTTCGGTATTAACCACGCTCTGCTACCAAAAATGTTTCGTATTACTACTCAGGATTGAGCAGTAATTACTTTTACATCTGCTACCACTTAAAATTAGGTTATAACTAAAAAATTGACTTACATTCTATGTTATCCCCGTCCGGTTCTACGGGCTCCAAATGTCCGTATGGGCCTGAATCCAAGGCCGGGTCCTCCTGAGCTCCCTAATCACACCCAACCTATCCCGAAGTGCACTTTCCCCCGAGGAAATACCTGTTTTCTCCAGCAGCGAAGACGCCAACATTCGACTATGGAATGTCGAATTTCGCTCCCGATGCGATTCGTTACACACACACAAAACCCAGATAGCACAAATACTTAATTGGACTAACGCGGCTCCAAATGCCCTTATTACTACTTCAAATCTATTTAATTATTCACACACGATACAATATCAACCCGCCATAAATGTTTTCCCGAAACAAGTAGGTAGAAAAAAAAGCAACTAGTGATGGGGCCATTATGCCACTAAACAAATTGAAGATCGATAATCGATTCCCGAATCGATCCGTCCATAATACAAATCAAAGTTTTACTTCCAACAAAAATAAATGCCTGTTTATTTGCAACACAATACATTGCAATATTCTAATTACTTATTAAACAAAAGAGTCTCTAATGAACATACGAGTTTACTAGCTGAAAACACTGAAACCACACACACGAAAACTAAAAGTCTAACACATTCCGGACACTTCATCTTATTTATCACGGGTCATCAGACCCATTTATTCTGTACGATTGAGATTGGACGCGAAAAGACTGGAATAAGCGGCAATTACATCCATTGACTGGACAACCAAAGGCATATCGGACGAGCGTAGTTGCAGTTTCATTATCCTCTCCCTCAGGACCATCGGGCTTATTGAATTGGACGATAAGGTGCCCGGTAATTTCCTGCCATTTACTAGAAGTAGTTTCGGGGCTAGGGGGCGCGTTGTTAACGAACTGTTACAGTTTGTGAAAACTGTAAACTGTTCTGATCAGAACTCGATCAGTACAAACGCAAGAAATTAAGTTAACTAGAAACAAGACATTTTCTTAGTCACATATTTTTTCATTATGTAAAATAAAAAAAATATAAATCTTTTCTGCGGGCCTGCTAGAAAATATTTCATTCTGATACATGTAGTTTATTTTTATTTATTTATTTCCTTAACTGACAGTACATTGCATTATATACTTTTTGCCAAACTGTACAGTTTGTCGACAGTGTAACAGTGCAGTATGCCGTACTTGTTTGTTTTTATTATGTTGTCCCTTTTATTTATTTGTATTGTGTACACATTTTATAAAAAAATAAATACAAATCCTATTGATGGAGATATGTCTGTAAGTAGTACATAATGCAAATATAGAAACGACAACCCAATACGCATTTTGACGACATTATTTTGAAACTTGCAGAAGCAGTAGTCAACAGCTTAAGGAGCTCTAAAATAGAAATAAGAATTTTCGGTCGTCTACTAAAGGTTCATCAAACTCTTTAAAACAAAAATGAATAAATAAAAGATAAAAAATAATTATGATAACATAATTAAAATATGTTAATTTAAGTTATTACAACTATTCGTTCATATCCCATGCTGTTTCTGTCTTAAATTGATAACTGTACTTATATTAAGTCTTGCGTACACTCTAAACCTGCTGTATTTTTGATACCTATACGTAAACTATGTTTCTGATAACTGCCCAATAAAAAACAAATAAAAAAAATTACACTTACTCTCATATATTTTTTCCCGTCAATATTACTGTAGAGCACCTTCAGCTCTTGAACTACAACATCACTCTCTCCCTGACCGCCCAACTGTGGTTAGGGTAAGTAATGCTGACAAAAAGTGTGCAGACGCTACATATAGAATTATGGTCGAAACTGTTTCCGATTCACTTCCGATTAGGCGATTATGCCATCAGGTTATGTTGCGTCCCTTTCAAATAGTTGAATTCACTATCATTTTGTGAGAAATGTCAGCACGAATTATAATAACGCTACAGAAATAAAAAATATTTTCTTTATTTTTTTTTTCTTTGAAAATCTTGTCTCTGATGTTAGCAATATTAGTCAAGTGAAGCAGTATTTTATTAAACGTTCGAAGTTATTAAGTAATTTTGATGAAAAAGAAACTAAAATATTTCAGCGGCTTTTAGTATTTTCTTTTTGATCATCAACTTTTTTAATACGATGAATAGGTACTCTATTTAGGTTAATCTAGTCAATGTAAAAACTTATAGTTAGATAGTTTTGTTTGACACTATGGTCGCTCACTATGTTAAGAAATAAGCGGCCAGTTACAGGGATTGTAAATCACTCAACGAAAACATACTATCCACAATAAAACTAATAGAATTCTGTGTATAGAACTGTATTTATTTGCTTAGCGAAGAAACAAATATGTATACCTACTTAATTTTTAACTGCCTATAATGTTTTAGATAACCTCTTATTTTAATTGACAATCACACAATTAAACTTTCGTCTGCTCAGTGCCAGATCCATCCTACAAACAATTAAAATTCTATTGTGTCTGTATTCACAGTAGAGGGCAGGTTAATACACAATGTATAGCTATCCACAAAATACACGTAACTAAACCACATCCAACAACAGTTACATTTGCCGCAAACACGCCGTCCCAAATTGCTTAATGTCAAATATTTCATGGCGGTTAGACGAATTCCTTTGTTTATAATAACATGGTAGGTAACTTCAAATCAATTTATGAGAGGGATTAGTTCTCATTGTCTTTCCAAGGCTTACCGAAAAACATTTAATCAGTTCATAGCATAAAGATAACTAATAATAACAGTATAAAATAGAATCCAATCTGTCTGAGTAGGGTAGAAAGATTTTTCTAATAAATCAAACTTTTTTCTTAAGTGTTAAACTTCTGATGTAATAGAATCAGAATTAAAGCATTTAATTAAAAAACATAGACGGGCATTTATAAATTTTCATTTGCAACATGTTTGCTCTTTTATACGAGGCGCCAATTTGTTTGTAAAACATAGGTATTTAATAACAATAAGCTTAATTTTTCTACCAGTTGTTTTTGCAATAAGTAATTATCACTATTTTGCTTAAAGCAAAACACTACATAGTAACAATCGTAACAAATTATATAAGACTATTCAAAATATTAATAACCTTTACCTAAAGGCATTCGTAGGGTGACACTACATGCTGGGATAGCATAAATGTTTGTGACGTCAAGTCCCCCAACGACTTGATATTTGATTCTATACTCGTAGTAATACAAAAACACAAATGTTGAAAAAAAATTTCCACGAGCAGTATTTGAACCTGCACCCTTCTGACATACCGGGTCAGGTGCTCTTCCAATTGAGCTATCTTGGTTCTAACCAGCCCGCCGAAATTATTCAACACTATTTACTTTTTTACTTTGAAAGCCAAAGGCACCCATTCAATGTCAACAACTACCGTCATTAACACCCGATCATAATATTTTTACAATTACTAAAGATCAGTTAAGAAGTAGGCAAGCTATTTATAAAATGTTTTTGTTTTGTTTATATAACTTTAACGCAAATTTTGTTGCGAAACAAATTACAAAAACACAAATGTTGAAAAAAAATTCCACGAACAGGATTTGAACCTGCACCCTTCTGACATACCGGGTCAGGTGCTCTTCCAATTGAGCTATCGTGGTTCTAACCAGCCCGCCGAAATTATTCAACACTATTTACTTTTTTACTTTGAAAGCCAAAGGCACCCATTCAATGTCAACAACTACCGTCATTAACACCCGATCATAATATTTTTACAATTACTAAAGATCAGTTAAGAAGTAGGCAAGCTATTTATAAAATGTTTTTGTTTTGTTTATATAACTTTAACGCAAATTTTGTTGCGAAACAAATTACAAAAACACAAATGTTGAAAAAAAATTCCACGAACAGGATTTGAACCTGCACCCTTCTGACATACCGGGTCTGGTGCTCTTCCAATTGAGCTATCGTGGTTCTAACCAGCCCGCCGAAATTATTCAACACTATTTACTTTTTTACTTTGAAAGCCAAAGGCACCCATTCAATGTCAACAACTACCGTCATTAACACCCGATCATAATATTTTTACAAATACTAAAGATCAGTTAAGAAGTAGGCAAGCTATTTATAAAATGTTTTTGTTTTGTTTATATAATTTTAACGCAAATTTTGTATTAGTTATTAGTATTAGTTATTTTATATTAATCCGACTTTATACATTTTAAGCGATTAATTTAAATTTTATAAAAAAACAATTTTTGAAGATGCTTTTTTAGTCAGCCTGAGTCAACTCGACCAAACCACAAGTAAACAAGTAAACTTACCTTGTTATATATGAAAATGAAATGAAATTGAAATTAAATAAAATGAAATGAAATGAAATGAAATACATTTATTGGCACACACTACAAAATATCACGATATACACAATAACAATACAAAACAAAAACAAAAGATAAAAATGTGACCAACTAGGCCCCAGCCTCAGCTCGTGCTACAGCGACCAAATCTGAATATATCTGTCGGCAAAGTAAAAATGGACAAACTGGGATTATGGTTGTGTGTGTTGAGACATCCTCATACACAACAGGCCTATATAGACCTTTATGCAACAAAACTTGCAATCGCGACACCCAAACCAAGAAAAATACGTGTATACTGATCGGCAGCGCTCAGTGACATACTTGTTATTCTCTGTTACTACAGCAACATACGCTGCCCGATCCGCGTTTGCGGGGACAGCCCACGTCATCGCGTACTCCTTTCCCATGTTTTTTTCTGTGTGCTAATGTAGGTGAACTACGAGCTTGTGTGCGTGCGTTTCGGAGCGCTTGTATGAAGTTGCCGCACTCTCGTTCATTCTGGAGGTTGTCTATATGTGCGTTGTTCTAGCGCGTTTGAAGTTTTTCTGCTGTATTCTCCTTTTTTTAAACCAAACGTTGAAAAAGTTAACATCTTGTGATAAACTCCGTTAACCATTTGGTTTTTGTTGTCTATAATACAGTATTATTTTACAAACATGTTTTGGTATAGCTTTACACAACATTATTTAGTGCATAAAAATGTTGTAGTGAACTTTTTTATTTGTTTTGTAACACGTCACCGGAAAAGCCATTGCCGTGTTTTTTACGTCTTCTTTACGGTACAACGCGTCTGTCGGTACGGTAGCTACTGCGAAGTCATTGCATAGAATTTGATGTTTTAAAAATGCTTCGCTAAAATTTAATGTTGAATAAAAAGTTAAAGTAAATACCTACTGTCCCACTGCCGGCAAACATCCAATTTTAAGTGACGTTTCACAAATCAATCAAAAGTTATTTGTTTTTTTAAAATACTTGTCTATGCCACTTAATGGAGTCAGAGATATTTTCATACCTGGAAGGTATCGGTAGGGTATCGTTGCCTACTACAACTAAATCTCATAATTTGCTATGTAGTATATTAGACATAGGTAGTTACTTTAGTGTAAGTAAAACCTTACACAAAATGTAAATAAAATCTGAATCACGGTTCACACCATTTCGCTTCTATATTCAACCATTTAAATGCTCAGTGTACAAAACCGTACACCGTAAAATATCCCCCAAACGCCGCCAAATATTTCACATTACAAATAGGGAAGTTTCCTTGTATGGAAGATCGATTAGTTGGTTCTAATTACGCAATTTCTGGTGATCTCTAATTGTGGCGCGGTCCCGTATATTCTGCGTGACAGTACGTTATTTCCCCGGGGGGCGGTAAAGATAGCGCAGTCTACGAAGAGGCGACGCTCGCTGGAATCGCTCGTGATACTTCTGTTTTCTATATTATGTATTCTTGTCTATGAAACAAAAGCTGACGTCGCTATTCGAGATTGTTATCATTGGATGTCATTTGTTTTAAATTCCACGCTCAGCAGCCGCAACCTAACTAGTTTTTATGATTAAGTTATTCTTAATTTGCAACTGGAAATAGGATTACCCACCACTTCTGGTAATATGAATGTAAAATACTTATTTTTTTTATTTAACTGTGGCCTTGGTCCATTGCTTTGAGAACGTTCTGGTAACTGTATGTGGTCAAATGTATGTCCATACAGCCTTATTAGAATTGATCTAAATTCTTAAAAAGATTTAAAGAAACATCAGCCGTTGAACAAATATAGATGCTTGGGTGGAATACAAAAAATCGTGGTCAGCCCCTGAGTTACTTTAGATTACTGACGTAAACCAATACCAAACACGAGCTCATTACCTTTCTAGATTGGTTAATATAACTATTATTAATGTGTTGATAATAGTTAATAATTATCATTAAACATACAATATAGTCAAAAAGATATATTTATTTTAATAATCCTTCAATACGAGTATCTTCAAAACAACTGAACCGATTTTGAAGAGATTTTTTGTGTCTTTGAGTGGGGTCTCTGGATGATTTCGATTCACAATTTGGACCCGCTATATTTCTCTGTAATACAGTCGTTCACTCAGCGGACAAATACACGTTTCTGCTGATTACCTTAAACGACATTTTTAGCTTCACCGGGCTTTTTTGGGGCGGCGAGAAACTTTAAGAGTTGCTCAAGCCACGTGAAACGAATCACCTTCGGAGGTTTTCTAGAGGGAACGGCATCACGCACTATAGTGCGTGTCCCGATTCTCCGAAGAGTTAGGATCGGATCGGAAAGACGCGAGCGGGCCACTAGTTTGTAATAAGTCATACGTCAGTCATGTGTCGAGCTGGAACCCTTTCTCCCTTTTTTACCCATAGTCTTAATGTAAAAATTTGCCTACTAAGTACATTTCTAAATAGACCCAGTTTCAAACATAACTTAATATTGTATTCTTCAGAGTTGGGTATACTGTGGCTACGGGTCCACACGTCTCTTCACGTCCCTTCCACGTCATTGTAGCTCCGCGTCGCACGTACAACGCATCGCCGATGGTACGACGGGCTAAAATTATTCACTGGCTCGTCGAGCATTGTTCTCTCATACTTTATTTGTCGCGGCCAAAGAGGTACCCTAACTGCCTATAAATAAAGATCAAAATCGATAAGGATCCCACTCTATTTTCAGTCGATCATACCGAACTCGAGTTATCCTTTTTGGTTCGATGCGTGTCGCTTATAGGGTCCTCCGCTCGTAATTTGTTGTCGCAAATAAACGAGATATTCATCAAAGAGTTTTAAATAACAGTACTTAGACATCTCACGATTTTGTTTTCAATTTAACAATTACATGACTGTATAATCTGTCAGATTCAGAAGGACTCTCATTTGCACGACGTGATATATATTTATTTATGAGGAGCTTGATGGCGCAGTGGTTTACGCGCCCGGTCTGCAAGTGCTGAGGTTAAGCAACTTTCGCCAAGGCCGGTCATAGGATGGGTGACCAAAAATTTATCATCTCGAGCTCCTCCGTGCTTTGGAAGGCACGTTAAGCCGTTGGTCCCGCCTGCATTAGCAGTCGTTAACAACAACTAACCCGCACTGGGCCCACGTGGTGTTTTATGGCCCGTTCTCCCTATCCATCCATGGGGAAGGCTAGAGCTGATGATGATGATGACGATAATGATGATGATGGTGACGATAATGATGATGTTGATAATGATGATGATGATGATATTTATTTTTGAATTAGTTATCATAACACATAGTTATCTTTACAACCTATTTATCACATATAAGTCTTTTCTATAAAAAAATTAAAAACAGACATGCAAAAAGTGAATGAGTCATGTTTGTCAGAAACAAACTAGCAACGCTTGTGATTATTAGCTAAACACAACGCCGCATTAGGCAAATGATAACAACTAATCGCACATCCCAAGAGCCGAGGCCTTATCGTGGTTCGCGTAAATCCCGGAATCCCGTAGGGTCGCAATAAATAGCTGAAATCCTGAACTGCGACCGCTGACATCGAAGGCTCTGATAGGACTTAGTCTTCACGACCTTTCCGTATTTTTCTTCGTAGAAAACTTAGCTTTGTGCTGTACATACTTTGTAGCTAAAGTGAATGAAACTTATAAAAGTAGTTTTAATAAATGTTAGAATTTTGTAACAATGTTTATCAAGGTGGTAGACAGGTACATAGATTATATTATCGAATAAATCTCATTATAACTGCTACTTGTAATAAAAAGTCGATTGTAAAATTTTAAAATGTTTCACTGCTGACTAGCGACTACCCTCGATCTTGTACGCATGAATATTCGTAACTCGTTAATCCAGAGTTAGTTTTAAAAACAATCATATACCTAATAACAATAAGTTTTGATAAATATGCACCTTATAAGATTTTTTTTTATTTACACGCTATAATAAAGTGAATATTTTAACTTCTTAGTTCTTTTTTGTACAGAAAAGTGTGTCATTTCATATTTTTTTATGTCACTACTACTGTATAATATACATACCTATATAATAATATATTATAATAATACTCGTAATATAGAGTATTGCCACTAAATATAGTGTTTAGTGTAAATTATCTGTCGTGTCCGACACCAACAATGAAACCCTAACTGACATCACCTTTGACGGGTCAATGAGAACTTGATTGATTATAGCCTTGGACGATTACAGCCAAGTAAATTTCACAATAAAATGGTTAGAAAGCTTGTTTTGAATTGATAATGTGAAAGTTAGGTTATACTTAAAACTATTATAAAACCTAAGTAAAAAGAAAAATAGCCTATGACTGGGCAAAGACCTCTGTCATTGAAATCAAGTCATAAAACTAATAACAAACTACTAATAAAATCTATTTCTCTATTTTCCAAATTCTCCAAATTGTTTTAGATAACAATGTTTACATTGGAGTAATAAAATAGCAACACATTGAAAACGCATCGTGAAAACTAATTGCATTCGCCAATCTTATCCAAACAAACAAAGGTACCCAATTAGAAATGTTGAAACAGTTTAATCATACTATACTTCCAACGCTACGTTTATGTAAAAAGGGGCAATAATAATGAAATCAAAACACGCATTGTTTGTTTCGCATCGCGTAAGGCCGCGCTCACTCTGCATGCGTTTAAGAACAAAATTATGTCCTGCGAATACGTACGAAAACGCACGAACGTTCCCAAACGCTGAGCGCACTTAATTTCAATCAACAAACAAGTTTTCAATAACCATACCGTATTTGTAATTGTAAATAAATAAGAAGACACACAACTCGACTTACTAACTCGTGTCATAGGAGCTAATTTTTAAATACAGTGCTATAGTGAAACTAACGAAAATTAAAAACTAATCATAAAATTACTGAATTGCTGAAACATAAATCGTAGAAAAAACTATGCGAATTGACGATTTAGCTCAATTACCCTCGCATATTAGGATTGTACCAATACGTAGCCGTACAAACAAATTCGAGCTTACATTACAAAAGTAATGCGAATTGGTGATTCACTAAAATTGTCATAGTGAATTGGAATTGTACCGATACAGGTTCGTATCTAAAGTGAGCGCGCCCTAAAACCATGCAAACATTTTCGAGCTAATAAATCGTGCGTCACGCCACGCACGCGTCTGGCCAGCCAACGCACGTTGACGCAACAATGGTGGACATCGGCTATTTTAGCAGCATCGCCGATATTCCGTTGTAGTTGCAGTTTGCACAGACTACGACAAGCAATAAGTCAAGCGAAATAGATTCTAATAACTGCTTAGTATGAGTTCTATACAGTTTTTCCGGTTTTTTAAGTTCTTCTAACTATTCTTAAACGTGATTTACGTTACTTACCGCTAAACGTAAAACACTAAGCAATAAAAAAGACGAATCAGTAAAATGCCCGTTGAACATTGGACATGGCACCGATACTAATTCATATCTAGAGTGAGCGCGTCTCCTAAAGCCGTCCAGACATTTCCGAGCTAATATTGGCGCGTCACGCCACGCACGCGTCTGGCTGGCCGACGCGACGCCGGCGCTGCCGACGCAACAATGGTGGACACACACACACAACGGCAAACAATAAGTCACGCGAAATAGATCAATAAGAACTGTTTAGTAAGAGTTTTTCATTGCTTTGTGCAGCTTTGTTAAGTTTTCAAAGTTTTCTCAAACGCGTAATACGTTACCACGAAACTTTGTATAAGTAATAGCTAGTTACAGTGTTTAAGAAGGTGAGAAAACTTTTTTGTCTACAACTTTTGAGACAAACTTCGCTTTGGTCGTGGTCTCTTAGGGTTGTTTTAAGCCCTGGCTAGCTACCACCATCTTACCTAAGAGATGCCATGACAACAGTTTTAGCAGCATTGTTTTGTTCGAACAATCAAAAGTAGGAGAAGTTCTTTAATAACTGAGGGTCTTTGAAAATGCCTATTCTTGGTATTTTTAATCATCACTAACAAGAGGATAAAAAAACGAATTTTAAAAAGCACAGTGTCGCCTTTATCTTTCGTATTTAGGACAGGGAACAAAATGTAGATGGCGTTACAACATTAAACGTACATTATTTGTTTATAATCTGCGTCTCTACCTCAGTTTGAAGTCTGGGAGTTTGTTTGTTTGCTCTGCAATTATGTCGTGATTACTCTTTTCGCATTAAATAAAGCTTATCACTACATAGTATAAAACAAAGTCGCTTCCCGCTGTCTGTCTGTTCCTATGTATGCTTACATCTTTAAAACTACGCAACGGATTTTGATGAAGTTTTTTTAATAGATAGAGTGATTCAACAGGAAGGTTTATATGTATAATACATGCATATAATTGGACCCGGTAGGTGGCGCTGCTTTAGGGTTCTATAGGATACGGGTATTCACTCAAGCGGACGAAGTCGCGAGCGGGCCGCTAGTAGTGTAATACATCAACATTTTCCTTAAGATTTGCCCGTGTCATTGATTAACACTTAAGGTAAAACATAATTTTATTTGCGCCATAGTTAAAAATAAATAAAGACGAAATATGAGGAAAAAATGCCTACTTTCTTAAATTCTCAATTTATTTTGAGTATTTAAATTTGGGTTTAAATAATATAATTTTAAATAATTATATTATTTATATATTAGCCTACACAGTGATATTTTTAGTTTTGATCAAGCTCGTATAATTTTTTTTGACAAACGTTTTATCGGAAGAGTTATAGCAATTTCTGGCACGAGGTTTGACAACTGCTGCGCCCCGTGACGTATCCGTGCATTGACAGGTAGTGTCACCCGACGTAAGAGTGGCTATACGACATACTTTGACCTTTGGTCCATAAAGTTAATTCTAATACTTTTAGCAACATCGCAGTTGTGCCAGGACAAGCAATAAGTCAGGAGAAACAGACAAAATAAGAAACGGTGAATTCCACTGTTCTCTGATTAATGGGTGCAACATGAGGAATTTTAGCAAAGTTGGCGATATTTTTAATAAACAACGCTGTTCCGAAAGTTATATTTCAATTTACAGATATCAATTCCTGTATGAAGAAAATGTGAGTTCATCTATTTCGAGAACATTGCTGAAATTGCGCTAATACCGAATTAATTAATTTCAAGCTTTTTATATTTTACAGTACGCACAGTGCCTTATCATCATCATCATCATCATCATCATCATCATCTCACCTGATGCTATGTGATGATAAGGCGAATGGTGGAAGCGCACTTCACCCGGGATTATCATTTACTGAGGCACTGGCTATCTTAAATCTAGCTGCCGAGCACAACAATGCTACAAACATTGATGCTATGGCGATATATTTAGATAAGATGGGTAGCTAACCAGGCGGACAAACAATTCCTACCACCAACCGAACAGAGAATCGAACACGGGACCTCAGGGTCTGAGACTTGTGGTCTTAACTACTAGACCACAAAGGCGGTTACTTAATATGATAAAAGTATAAAATAAAATGTTAGTATGCGAACGGGTTAAACCACCGGGTTCGGATACAGAGATCCTGAATTCGATTCCCAGCTTAGGTCATGATCATTTTAGATACACGGTTTAGTCGGTATTGTCTTAGTCCGCCTGACTAGCTACTACCATCTTATCTAAGTGTGTCGCCATAAGAAATATAATGTATGAATGCAGTATTAACTCGTATTGTTGACAATTATAATTTGCACTTTAGTGAGTTGGACCCATTTATTGGGAGCAAGAGTGGCTACATAAATAAAAATAAAGTGAGATCTGTCTTGTTAACTTAAGTAACTTATATATATATTTACATATTTATTTCATTTTAATTATTTGTGTCAGTTCAATTATATAATTATATATGTGTATTATTATATAATTAAGCATGTACTATTATGGTTGCCTTAATATTCAATACTGCTGGTGACGGTTTGCTATTATTAGGATAATTGAAATGTAAGCCTAGCATAATATACCTAGTTACCTCTATGGGCGGTTTTGTTATTATTTTTCTGTGGACAACTTTTTAGCCGAATATGTTTAGCTTTAATAAGATTGTGAATTAGAAGTTAAATATGGCTGTTGTTGTCTCAATAAATAAATAAAAAAATATATAAGAAGCATTGTTATACTCCGACAGTTAGCGATAACATAGTCAAGTGTCTTATGGTCGAGGATTCCGGGTGAAGAGAACCTCCTCCTTCTTCGGGCTTTTGTGAAGGTTATTCGTGTTGTTAAAAAGTTTCGGCAGTTTGGACAGAGCCATGATTTCATAGTTATTACACCTGACCCGTTATGTCAAGGGGTGCGGGTGTGAACCACGTTTTATACCACGGAATGATTACTAGCACTTTTTCAAATTTTAATTAATTTGCAACAAAATTTTCGTAAATCTATACGTGTATATAACAATATTAATATATGTTTACAGTCGTATTTTTTTTCTTTTACAGAAACATTAAGAAAAAATACTTATTTGAATTAAAACTTATTACAAACCAATAACCTTAACATTTATGTTAATAAAGTTACGTTAATCGTACATGTCAGTACACAAAGCTAAGCCTTTAGTTACGGGGGTGCCCTCGTCAGCCCTTTGTTGATAACTCAACTCTGTAATTTCACTTCCTAAGTTGTTTCAATTCATTGCCGGTTCAATACCTACGTTAGAACTCAGCAATAGTCTTCATAAAAGTTTATTTCCTTCGAAATTATGAGCTGAATTAAAGGCGTTAATTCGGAATGGGCTTTTCAATTGCAAAATGTTTAAGGAGTCTCACTGCGTTCTATAAATATTTATTAAATAACTTGTAACAATAATGGGATATAATTTGTAATAATTTACTAATAATCAATACTAATTAATCAATGTTCATCTATGTGTAACTATGTGTAGCAGAACCTGTCTTCTTTTTTTTTCTTCTCTTTTTTCTGAAGAAGATTCAACCTTTATTTACCCACTCCTGAGGTTGGGTCTTCTCATAATTTTTACACTTGGCCCGATCTTGTGATCATGAGTAATGTAGTAGGAACCTAAGTGTGGTTGTAAGCTTTTTCTCGTCTGTAGTTGCAATTTGAACATTAATAATATAATAATAATGTCACAGTCTTTTGGGTTTTGAGGAAGGGCGCATTAAACAGACGGTGAAGAGGCGCTTCTGCTGCCGCTTGACAAAAGTGCTTAACAGCCTTTTGTCAGGGGGTAATAAGGTGCGTGCTTTCAACGCCTGGGTGATACCTCTACTCATATACTCTTTTGGCATACTAAGGTGGACCCAGACTGAGCTGGATGCCCTAGATCACAAGGTTCGTGCATTGCTCACCACACACCGGATGCTACACCCACGCTCGTCTGTTATGAGATTGTACATTCCGCGAAGGTGTCGTGGTCGCGGTTTTTTAAATGCCAAAAACCTCCACGACCGCGAGGTGTGCAATCTTAGGGACTATTTCCTCAACAACGATTGTAGGATGCATCAGGATGTAGTAGCAATGGACAGGGGCCTAACCCCGCTCTCCTTGGCAAATGAGAACTGGCTCAGACCAGGTCATACTGAGCACAGAGGACCGCAGGGCGGTATGGAGCAAGGAGCTACTCGGGCGGTTCTACAAGGCGCTCACGGGCCCCGATGTAGATTTGCTCGCGTCGGTGAACTGGCTACGATTCGGAAACCTCTTCGGAGAAACCAAAGGTTTTGTCTGTGCAATTGCGGACGAAGTTATGATGACGAATAACTACCGGAGATATATCCTGAAGGACGGTACGGTCGACATTTGTCGGGCATGCCGCCGTCCCGGGGAATCACTCAGACACATTATCTCCGGTTGTTTTCATCTTGCTAATGGCGAGTATTTACACAGACATAACCTGGTAGCTAGGATTATTCACCAGCAACTTGCTCTTCTATATGGTTTTGTGGACTTCGAAGTGCCGTACTACAGGTAAGTACACACCTGCGACGGTTCTCGAAAACGGCCGTGCCACGCTCTATTGGGATCGAGCTGTCATCACGGACAGGACTATTATAGCTAATAGGCATGATATCGTGCTGATAGATCGATCGCAACGCCGGGCAGTGCTTGTTGACGTGACCATCCCGCATGACGAGAACCTCGTAAAGGCCGAGAAGGACAAGGCCAGCAAGTACCTTGACTTGGCTCACGAGGTAAACGCCATGTGGGATGTTGACTCGACAATCGTTGTACTGATAGTCGTGTCCGCAAACGGTCTGGTAGCGAAGAGTCTCGACCAACACCTTAAGAGACCGTCGCTCAATGGTTGGATCAAGGGTCAGATACAGAAGGCGGTACTCTTGGACACGGCGCGGATAGTCCGAAGGTTCCTGTCTCTGCAGCCCTAACCACCGGCGGCTTGAGCCCTGCCCCGTAGCCGGCGGCACCCTAGGCTAGGTTTTTTATAATATTTTTATGTTTTGTATGTGCTTTTTTATTTTATTTTTATATTAATATTAAAACAAACCTACGTAAAGAAATAAAAGAAATAAATAAAATAATAATATATTATAATCATCATTCCAAGTACAAGTTATTCTCTTACAAGTACAAGTACAAGTTAGTTTCGGATATAGGATAGGATTAGGATTTACTTACTTACTTTATTTATTTTGCACTACATATAGAGATTTTATGAAAATATACGAAACCTTTTCTCAGACAAGGTAAAATAATTGTGAGTAGATCTGTACCAAGTACTTCACATATGCATTGACGAAATTATTTAAGGATTCTCCCTAAAAACATTGCGTGTTTTTCCAAGCCTGGTATGAATCCCTGACAGTTTGCCTGCCTGTCAGCCACACAGAACGATTTTTGTATAATTTTTTTATTCGCCGGTCCTGTTAAACTGTCGCTTTCGCGATTGCAAGCAAGTTAAGAAATTATTATTATTGTTATTATTATTGTTTACTTGTCCTCTGTAAAAGAGAGAGAATGAAAATTAAACAGCTTTGTTAATACTTTTTAAATTGACCTATTCCTTTCTAATACCAAAAACTAATACTAATGGTATTTGTTTATTGACTTAATAAATGTTCTATTCCTAAAATTTACATTCATAATAATACTACTACTTTTAAACAAATAAAAAGCCTATAACAGTCCCACTACTGGGCAAAGGCGTCTATCATTGAAATCAAGTCTTATTGAACCTTATACAAAACATTAGAAATTGATATATAATAATCCACTAATATAAGTTATGATGAGGCTGACATGTACAGTCACGATCAAAAGTAACTTTTAATACAATTTAATCAGAGTCAACGTGTATACATATTGGCTCGCTCATGACTGTACAAGTAAGTAATCTACAGAAGGACGAAAGGTCTTTTAAAAATATTGAGTTAAATAAAGAAAAATAAACCATCTCTCACTCATCACCCCTCCCAATTCCTACTCCCTCCTCAAGATCCAACTGCTTCCTCAAGGCCGGCATCGCGTCTGCGATTACTTTGGTTTTGCGGGTGTCCATGGGCGGCAGTGATTACTTTCTATCAGGTGACCCGCCTGCTCGTTTGCCTCCTTTTAACATTAAAAAAAAACAATCTTAATGTTATTTCAAATTGTAATTTGTTTGCAACAATATTTGCGTTAAATTATTTATAACCACTAACTGACCCGGCAAACGTTGTGCTGCCAAATATTTTTTCTGGAT
Organism: Eudonia truncicolella; assembly: GCA_949315975.1. Taxonomy (NCBI): domain Eukaryota; kingdom Metazoa; phylum Arthropoda; class Insecta; order Lepidoptera; family Crambidae; genus Eudonia; species Eudonia truncicolella. Next base: position 12,383,444 of record OX438826.1, read on the forward strand.
AGGGACATCCTAATCACCCAGCGTTAAGAAATATACGTATACTTTACGTCCTATCCTCATACCTACAGAATATTTTCATAAAAAACGATCGAGCCGTTTCGGAGGAGTATGTGCAACTAACATTGTGACACGAGGTTTTTATATATATAGAGATAATGATAAATATAGTTTCCTAATTCTTAATAAGATCGGATGTTGATGACGTAGTTGTTAACATTGAATAGCTTCTTTGGCTAACAGAGTTACTTACTCTGTAAGCTGTGTACTATCTACTTTTGTAGATAGTGTTGATTAATATCGGTGAGTTGGATTGAGCCACGATAGCATAGTTGGTAGTGCACCTGATCCGGCATTACATGGGGTGCGGGTTCGAATCCTACTCGTGGATTTTTTTTCAACACTTTATTTTTTAAATCATAATAAAGAAATTGAAAACACAGAGTATGACGATATTTAGTTATAAAAAAGTAATAAGTTTGAGTTCGTTAGCGCCGCGGCTTGTGAGTTTTTACGGAATTTACGGATTGGAGACCATATTGGATTATCTTGAGCTCCTCCATTCTTTGAAATGTTAGTTAATCTTTGGTTCCCGGATGTCTTCTTAAGATGGTAGTACCAACATCGGGCCAGAAAGGTGGGTTATAGGCCGACCACTTCGTATACTATTATCCATGTGGGATGTTTATAAGCCAATCATTGAATTATACTATATGAATAGAAATTGCGTCAGAGTATCGTTTTTACGAAAAAAATATACTCGTATTATACTAGTGGCCCGCTCGCGACGTCGTCCGCTTAACACTTTCACGGGAAATTCAGTGTTCAATCGTATTCCAAGTGCACAAAGTTTAATATTCGGTGGCAACAGCTATGTTGCCAGCTATGTTCGAAGGCAATGGCAGCTCTACCATTGCCTTAGAAAGGGTTAAGAGCACTCGAATCCCATTATGGACCCCTATTGCAGCGCCATCTACCGGGTCCAATTGTGTTTTCAAACCATCTAGAAACCCATTGAAATATACACACAAAATTTCATCCAAATCGGTCCAGTCCGTGGTCCAGCCGTTTAGGAGGAGGTAGGTGACAAACACACTTACAGAAGAAATACATTTATATAAAGATATTATTTTCATACATTTAGTTGTGTCAAGCAGTTACAAAGTAGTAATATTGGTGTACAAACTTTTTTCTATAATTTCAAAAGAAAGGTAACGAGAAAAAATCACTATGCACTCGATGTAAGCTCGTATCAACTATTACTTGGCGAAGTTTGCGGAAAATCGTTATTGCTTACAGCACTGAGAAGTAGGGTTTATAATACAAAAGCTATAGCGGAAAACTATTGAAACCTAATATTGTTCTATTAAAAAAATATATCTTGTTCTCGTATGTAGTCTATTTCAATGCTTAAATAGTATAATATTAGTAGAAAATAAATTTAGAATATGTGTTTACTTTTTTTTGTCCAACATTTGTCCGGTAAAAAATGGAGTATTAGAGAATTGCGAAGACTACTTTAGATGTATCCGAAAATGCTAACGAATTCGGTGGTATTAACAACAGCAACTCCATGCTGTTACCCTTCGTGAAATTTAAGTTAATATAGTCTACAGTCACTGCTGGAGTGGACTTTTCCTAATCATGGATATGGAGATCTCTCCATAAACCACGCGGCGCGGGTCCATTGCAGATTGTTAGTTGTTAACGACTGCTAATACCCATCCGATGACCGGCCTTTGCAAAATGTGCTTAACCTTAGCAATCACAGACCGGGCACTTTCACCACTTTGCCATCGAGCTCCTCTTACTAGGTCCACTCTATGGTTTAATTAAAACGGTATCTATAGCCGCTGGCTTCCCTTACTTGCGACACAAATAACCTGAGCATTCCAAGTGCCGTGTGCTGAGCATGCGACTTAATGCTTTCCATTGATGGTGGAAGTGGTCAGTTTGAACGTAACTACACTTCGTGAAAACTTAATCCATGCTAAAAAGTATGGGACTTTTTTTTTGTTTCCTAAAACTTTCGAATCCTTAAAAATATGGTTAAAATGGTTGCATGAATACGTAGCATTCTATCTATCTATCTATCTATCCATGCAACCATAGAGGTTTGGTGGCTATACATAATTATAATAATTGATATGTAGCTAATACGTAAAAGTACTAATTTTAGGTCGTCAGGAATTGAAAAATGTAGGCCCGGTGCCGAGTTGGGCTTAAGCCGGGCCATACATTTTTCAACTTGGACATTTTGAGACTAAACCGATCTTACACAAAGCAATGATATTCGTTTCATGAGTGACTGAAAGTCTATAATCAACTTTAGGATTTGTTTACAAACGTGGGTTGGTTTAACTTATACGCTGTTTTTTCTAATGAAATTCTAAAAATAACACTTCTAAATTTTAAACCGGCGACACACATATTTTTGGTTACAACTACTTGATTTATTTTTTAAAAGCATTCGTGAATTACACCATAGTTAAAAGTAATTCCAAAGACATTGGAATTTTCATTGGTTTCTCCGAAAATCTTTACAGGGGGACAGCTGTCTTGCCTATTTAGAAACACGCCTAACGCCCCCGACACATCCACAATAACATATCGTTTTAAATACCGACTGACAGATGACACATTTCGACATTCTTCAACTTGTCAGTTCTGAAATACTCGCTCTTCCCTTTTATATTTATTTTTGGTCGTCACTGTTTAGTAACTCTCTGATTTATCACATTGGAACAAAGGATTGTAAACCTTACCATGTCTAAAGTTAAGAGTTATTTTGCAAGTAATCACGACACCGCAAATACATATATTCTACGCAACGCGCTCTTATTTAACGAAACCAGACAAAAAGTCAATGTAAATCTAATTTTCAGACATACTACGGAGGCCACCGCGAGTTAAAACTCAATTAGTATAACAATTTTCAAAATGTAAATAATCCAATAACATATTAGCATAACTTTAATCAATCTTATTTATAGCGCTTCCTAGACACTAACGCTTCGAATATTTTATCACTTGAGATTTATTGAGATCATTATATCTGCCAGTGGGAGAGCATAAATACGTTGTCAGTTTATTAATACTTGTGTTACTGGATTTACTAAAGACCTACACATGTTAAAGGGAGCTGCTGATTTATGTACTTTTTATAGTAGCATACCAACAAAGGATAAAAAGATTAAATAAAAGAAAGAGAGTAAGGATGTGGCCGATATCGAATAAGTCGTGCTTAGTTCATTTTGAATTGTCTAGATGAATTCGTACTGAGTCGACAAAATAATTGAGCCATTCATAAAGCTTGTGATAGCAGGCCCGGAGCCCCATCGCGGCACAATGACTAATAAGAAGTTAATCCGCAAATAAAAGTGGAATTGAAACAGAAGTGGGACGCCTTCTCGCCGTGTGGGTAGGCTAATGTCGATTTGTCTTTGTCGGCGTCACTGAACTCGTCAGAAATAGATTAAGCGCTCTCACTCCATCTAATGGCGCCTCATTTGTTTGGCTTTAAGAGAAAAATTGCTCTTAAACTCTGCACGATAGAATCTTGTCGATGAGTTTCGTTTGTTCAACTCAATTTGAAGGCTAGTGATGGGTTATAATAACAATTATAGTACTGTTTAAGAATCGATATATTTTAAATCGATTCTATTAGGTAAGTTATATATTTTTAGTGAATTATCAATTGACTTATAGTACACTTCTCAGTGTAGCTAGGTTTTGCATTTTTCAATTACTTCGCGAAATGTGTTCATGAGGGAAGTGGACAACACGCTGTTTGCAATTAAATAACATGCTTAGTAGTTTTGTAATTAATAACAGCTTATCATTGTGGGATGGGTGATTTAAAAGTAAGATGTAGGTTAGGAAGCCTGTTTCATACGTATGTTTCTCAGATAACAGATTTAATATTTTAGTTTACGCATTGATAGACTTGTTTTCACATAATATGTGTACGTAGGTATATAGGATATAAAGTTTTCATTTGCTAGTAAGCGTTTACAGTGCATTGAATCCAAACATTTTAGTTATATTGTTGACAAAAGCGATGCTGACAGGCAATAGTGCCACCCATAGATACCGGCTACTGACAATATATTATATAATTCGACTCCTAATTGCCTATTTCATATTATTTCATTTACAATTTTCAAAGTTTTTGTTGATTTTGCTATACATTTGGTAAATAAGAAAGATAGCGTTCTTACTTTTTATATTAGTGTTTTCTCTGTGATATTTTTTTATCGATTATCGCTTGTGCCGCTGTCCATCACTAACACTCCGTTATACTTTCGAGTAGCGCGTTCGTAAATTGTTTTAAGTTGAACTCTTGTTTGTTGTTCACCTGAAAAATATGTAATTTGCGTTTTCTGCTGCTGTCTGCTACTTGTTCTTTTACTTCGTTTACTTTTGATGAAGACTTTTACTGATTGAACGGCACCTCAGGTTTTCATGACACCGTATACTACGTCTTTGTATACCGTATACCAGGTGTTAAAATCAAATTTTAATGCTCAGAGTACGATTAGCGGTTATTGTAGTCATTGAACATTTGCAAAACCAGAGATATTACTAACGAATTGCAGACTATGAAAATCCTTAAAAAAATTACAACGTATATTCAAAACCGGAACGATTATAGATAGAAAATGGTTAGCAATTCAAACGTTATATTCTCCAAAATTCTATAAGTAAACTGTACGAGACTCCGCTGCTTTCAAACTCTTTTATGGCTTGAAAACCCTAACAACACAAAGCAATACAAACATTATAAATGCAATTGACAAACACCATGAAAGCAATATCATACAGAAACCGGCAGACAATTAAGCGTAACCACTCGAACGATTCCCACTACGAACTCCGAGCAATGAATATAAATTAAAATGCAGTGAGAAATTAAAAACTCGCCGCGGCATGAACTACTCGCTGTAGGCTTCACTCGTTTCACTGGCAATGGGCAACGAGAACGGCACAGAGGCACACTGAAGGAAGGCACATTGTAATTTGAAAACTCTTTAAAACACTTTGTACCTTAGTGTTGTGTAGTTTTTCATAAGGCAAGCCCAGACTATAATATGAGGAGACATGTTATACTATAGCATAGGTATGGAGCATGTTTTATGAGTGTGGGCGATAAGTGTCAATAAAACAACCTTTTCGTTTTGGGATAGATAGTACCCAGTGGCCGTTTAAGCGGTTATACTTATAGTTTTGTTACATGTTTTATAACATGTTACTTAATGTGGACTCACCTTTAAATAACACTTTGAATGAACACAAACAATCTACTTGCGTAAACAAGGAGTTAACTGCTTTCAAAAAACTTTGTGCCTTATTTTATGTTGTGTAGATAATGTTTTTTTAATGAAATTTTTTGTTAAGATCTTGTCTAAGGTGTTAACTACTCGCATATATATTTACAGAGACAGTGGCCATACAAGCAAATATAATCTGTATAAGAGACGCGAGTAGATCCGTACAGTGCATCATTTCAAGTAGCGGTGTACGAGAAAATGTTGGTAAACGATGAGATAAAGACAAAAAGATTTTATTGCTACAATATTACAGAATTCACTATTTTATTTGAATACAGTCTGACCCCTGGGGTGGATGGTCGGATCGGGTTAATAGGAGTACAACTGCATCATCGTCATGGATGAACATCTTTTTTAGGGTTCCGTAGTCTACAAGGAACCCTTATAGTTTCGCCGTCTGTCTGTCTGTCTGTCTGTCTGACCCCAGTCTAGCTCATAGACTCTTAGTACTAGAAAGTTGTAATTTGGCATGGATATTCATATTAATCACGACAACAAAGTGGTAAAGTAAAATTTTGAATTTGAATTTTAGGTTACCTCCCCTATACGTAAAGTGAGGATGTAATATTTTTTTTTTGTTTACCCCTAAGTGTGGGGTGTCGTTGAATTGCAAATTCAAAAATATAGCGGGTTTGTGAAAACAGTTTTTTTTTTACTTGTAGAATCATGTTTCTTACCAGTCACGTTTTACAAAGGTTTATCTTCTAGCGTCCACCATCAATTACGCTCACTTTTAATTCTGCCTGTCACAAAAATTTTGATCGCATGCTCGAGGGAGCATTGTATTTGACAGGAATAAAGAACCTATTATCTATCTATATAGTATAACCGATCTTGGATTATCCAGCTGTAAAATAGCTGTTTATTTCAATCACCTTTCTCATCGAAAAACTTCTCACTTGTTCTTGGCCCAATGATGATCTCGTTGGCCCAATAATACAAAGGCAGGTAGGTGGTCGGCTATGGTCAATCAGAATGCTACTAATTGGTTTTTCTTGACCTTGGTATTAACTTCAACGGATTTCAATTAACTATAAATGTCCTCAAAGTGTTGTTTATTGAGATTGATGTCCTTATGAAAATAGTGGATATTTTCTGTTTAGTAATTTATTGACATAATTATGTAAGTTGTGAACACAAACAAATCTAAGTTTATGTCATAAAATATAATAGAAAGAATAATAGAAAGTAAATAAAGATTTTAATAAAAACTACCGACTTTAAAAATGTGAGTTAAGGGTGTCCCCGTATTTTTGTTATATGATACTAAAACATGGTCAACATAGTTATGTCCGCACTTAAAAGGCTTAAAGTAATCCTGAGTAGCATGACTCTAACTCAATAAATATCGTATTTAAGTTCACGTAGTCTGGAAATCGATTTGTCTGTTGTCGTATCCCAACCGGATTTGGAATCAACTCCTTTGGTGTAATTTTATGCGATATTTTCATAGAGAAACTGGAATGTGCATTTTTGTGTATGCTTACTTATAAATGAAATATTCAAAAGATAAGAACTTTGTTTATACATCATGAAATATAAATAGTTAGTTAATGAAATGATTGATATTTTTTGTTCTTTACTATTCGATCAATAAATAATGTAGATATTGCATACTGCGTCAGTGGTGGCCCAGTGACATCGTGTTCGGCCTAATATCCGGAGGTCATGGGCTCAACTCCCAGGTCAGGTAAAGTATATTTCGAATTGAATTTAATTAACTTGTCACTTAAAACTGTCTTAAACTTATAAAGTGTTTTTGTTTTGTTTATATAATTTTAACGCAAATTTTGTTGCGATACAAATTACAAAAACACAATGTGCAAAGGTGCAATTGGAAGAGCACCTGACCCGGTATGTCAGAAGGGTGCAGGTTCAAATCCTGCTCGTGGAAATTTTTTCAACATTGTGTTTTTGTAATTTGTCTTAAACTTCTCATCATCATCATACACGTATCATCAGCTCACACTTAATAAAATAAAATAAAAATATATTTACTGTCTCGTTTTTTAAAGCTAGATATTACAAATGTATACCGTGGCGTCCGTTAATCAGTCAAGTTCAGGCTTGATCTTGACATTCGGACTTGTCAACTTTAGACATATCTCTTGGCTCTCAGCATCCAAATGCTGTTCAAATAAGAACTACTTACAACAAATACCTCACAGCTCGTCAAATTAGCTAAGCAGCTTAAATTCTCGGCAGGTAATTTTACAGGAACGCAGACCAAAATTATGACCCGTCGTTCCAACTTGCAAGCAACGTCACGTTTACGGTTTCCAAGAGAGACATTACCGCAACATTGTACCATCTAGCGCGAACTGTTTCCGTGTTCGCACGTTTGATTTTATTTGTAGTACATTGCGGCATGAAATAAGCATAACGTCTCCTGAGTCCGACCACCCAGCGAGATGCTGACTGCTTAACGCGCGGCGTCATTTCTTTTGATTTATTGTAACGCGGAGCCGTCGGCGAGTCTGGCCCTGGTGTTAGGGGTGTCAGACGTTTGATTAACGTACTGGTAGTGAAAAAGTATGAGTAAATAAATAATGCTAGTTAAGAAGAATATTTTTGTAACCTGACACAAATTTAATATACAATAACAACGAGACGCGTTGGTAAAACTGTCAAGAAGAAAAAACTAATTTTACGTTATGAATCTTTGCATCAGCAATTAGCAGTAGCAGGAAGAAGTGGTAGGTAACTTTGTAACTACTTACTAACATAAAAACATAACTTCAGTTCTAAATAATTGTTATAATAAAAAATAGTAACACCTTATTGAAGTACACAATGAAGTAGATACTTGCCTGGATCATTAAAGTTAGTAGGTAACTTTAAAATAAGTTTTTTTTTGTTAATGATGTCGTAAGTTGTATAATAATATTTTGACGTTTCAGTATTAAATATTGACAACCCTGTAAGATACACATCGTGCCAAGGAACAATACACAATGCATCGGAAAACAAAGCATTACCTTAATCAGAGCAAAATCTAAACTACATGCTGATATCAAAGACTTTCAGGACTGAGTTGCTGTTTACATTCAAACGCAGTTCGGAAATTTGTATTTTTAAAAACCAGATTAGTTATTGAAATACCTCCGAAATACCTACGACCTCCTTGGTCGAGTGGTTTGTACACCGGTTTTCATGGTGTCGCCATCTCTGAGGTCCCAGGTTTGATTTGTCTCGGATCTGGGTGTTTTCTATGTATAATAAGTATGTATTTAAGTATTTTAATTATGTTTATCCGTTGTCTAGTTACCATTTAACAAGTTTCATAACGAAGCTTCTCTTGGGCTAGATAATTGGTGTGAGTGTAGGAAATTTTATTTATTATTTATTATTATTATAAATGAAACAACTTTTACGGATCTACTCGCGCTTATTTTACACATTAGTTTTAATTAATGTTTATCCTGACGTTTCGAACCCTTTGCAGGGTCCGTGGTCACAGGGAGTTGTTTAATTTTAATGTGTAGCGTTCGCGTAAACTTTAGAAAACAAGATTAGTTATTGTTTTCTGTAGTTTCATACGGATCTATTGGAGTTTTTCACATTTTGTTTCGTGGCTGTAAACATATTTTTCGATAAAAAGAGCTACAATTTACTTAAAGACAAGTAGAAAGCTAATTAGGTACCTAAATCTTAAATGAAGATGGTTTAAAATAAATCACACGTGACCAACCTTTAAAAAACAGAAAAAATAAAATAACGCAATTCGAATAATAGTATATTTTAAATATCTTCTTCATTGTTTTTTTATGATATTGAGCCGGCAAAAAAGCTTAATTATAAAGTGGCCACCGCAGCCTACTTTAGCCTACGCTAGACGCTTGAAAAGGCTTGCTAAGGCACATGAGTAAATCCTACTAATATTATAAACGCAAAAGTTTATAAGTGTGGATGGATGTTTGTTACTGTTTTACGTAAAAAACTACTGAATGGATTTTAATGAAACTTTCCTCATATACAGACCATGATCCAGACCAGTATATAGGATACTTTTTTTTTTGTTTTGTTTTTTTTTACTGAAGTCTTCGCGAACGATGTCGCGGGCAACAACTAGTATAATAACTAATATATTTACTCATGTGGCAAAGGTACACACGCCTGCACATCAGACTACAACGAACTGTCAAATTTCCTCAATAGACTTTGAACTTTATCTCTATGGCATATCGTTGAATATTTATTGAAGAAATTTGACAGTTTTGGATAGGTTGATGTGTAATGAAATGAAATATATTTATTGGAACACAGTATATATAAACAACAAAAATCATATGTGCAGGTGTCTGTACTACAATCGTGGAGCTCCAGTTCTTATGTTTTACTCCCTGTTATTTCACTTATTCAAACTTTGAAACCGTAACTTACGTAACTAAACGTAACTAGAGGTTCATCCAGTCAGATTCTACGCAGATTCCTACAACCAGGTAGACAACCAGCTAGGTTTTCTAGGCACCCGACCGGTGCAATTCTGTGTGGTGCCGGGGATAAATAATTGCACCACCCCATCTCTTCCTGTGGGTGTTGTAGAAGGTGACCATTCCAGAGGATGGGCAGCAGCGTCTCTCTGTGATTATTCTTACCTTACTGCGATCGCCAACCCGCCTGCCAAACGTGGCGATTATGGCAAATTCCCTTAAAAATGATGTTATTGATTTATCCTTGAGGGAGGCCTTTGTCCAGCAGTGGACGTCTTTTTGGCTGAGATGATGATGATGATGAGGCATACAACGGGACTATAAGAAAGATACACAACTAATAAGATGAAGATTGAAGTTCCCTCTCTGACCCTGGACTCAAAGCCTTTCAGGACCTGACCGACGAAAAGGTTCAAATCTACAGGCTAACATAAAATGTAATAAAAACCCGCGGTAAATACAAATAAGCCACTTTCTGTGGCCCACAGTGTGCGATCAATGTTAACACCGTTTCAAATTAATTTCTAATTTGTGTGCAGTGCTTTCTCACGCGACCGAAATGGATAGCTAAGGCTCTCCTATTTGTATTAGTTAAATAATTTTACCGCCATTAAAATAAAAAATGATCCCCAGATAGTCGTAAACATCAAGTCATCGTGGAATCATTTGGGCGGTGCGCGGTGCTTTACTATTGAATATAAAATAGTTAAATAGAAACAAATGTGTTGACATTTACTTTAGGGAGACTTACTCTATAGTTTAATAGATTAATAATATAAATAATAGATTAATAATTATTATAAATACATAAATATTAGAGTGAAGATAATAGTAATACTTTATTACAACACCATATACATTTTCATCGAACTCGTAAACGCGTCGGGTCGGTTTTCATAAACGCGTACCGTAAAACGGGGTGAATAGGGACATTTTTGAACTTTAGAATAGATTTTTACCATTATAACGACTTCTGTGCAACATAAGGTAGCTTCTATTTACTTTCCGGTGAATCTTTATATATATAAAGATTTATATAACTAGGTATATACCTAGTTATATAAATCTTCTGTGCGTGTGTATGTAATTGAACTCCATTTAAATGGCTGGACCGACTTGGATAAAATTTTCTGTGTGTGTTCAAGTGGATTCGAGAATGGTTTAGATTTACAATTGGACCCGGAAGGTGGCGCTGCTATAGGGGTCCATCATGGGATACGGGTGTTCTTAAGCAGACGATTGATAAGCTAGTAAATAAAATAGCTAGTAAATATATAAATAGTTAGCAGTTACTATACATTTTACTGCAGATTTAACGAGATATAAGCAAAAATATTGTCGATCCCTATTCACCTCGTGGCCGAGGTCAATAGGAACAGTTAAGGGGTGAATCGGGAATTCCAGTAGGGCTGACATTTATTTTAACCTATTTTAAAAAAAAGTAGGTAGTGCTTTTTTCATATGTAGGTACTTAGCAAATTTTTACGGCCAATTAGAGCTTAATGATGTTCGTATTTAGGTAACTACAACTATAATGCGGCAAGTTATGCTTTAAAGATAGGTAGGTAGGATATCAAAGAATGAGAAAAATTTGTAGAAGAAGAGATAGTTTTATTAAATAAAAATTCTGGATGTTTTTTTAAAATTAAATAGTATTGCTTTAATTTTTCGCGTCCTTAAGTAAATAATCCATCAAAACAAAGCCTTAATATGTTTATGGCCCGTTCTCCCTATCCATCCATAGGGAAGGCTCGTGCCCCAGCGGTGGGGACATAAAATGAGTTGGTGATGAATAAAGTGCGCTTGAAGTGCAATGGCATAAACTTAGAAGTGGGATATTGCTTGACGAAGAATGTTAGGCGTTATTATCGATATCAAAAAAAACAAGATAATAAGTAATTACCTGATGCACTTGGCTTTCAAAATTCACCTTACCTCTGTCATAAGCAGGAACTTAACACCTGAAAGTCTAATATCGTATTGCCAATGGAAGTTATTAACATACACTTATAGAATGTTTTTGTTTTGTTTCTATAATTTAACGCAAATATTTATTGCGAAACAAATTACAAAAACACAATGTTGAAAAAATTTTCACGAGCAGGATTTGAACCTGCACCCTTCTGACATACCGGGTCAGGTGCTCTTCAACAAAAACATTTTATAAATAGCTTGCCTACTTCTTAACTGATCTTTAGTATTTGTAAAAATATTATGATCGGGTGTTAATGACGGTAGTTGTTGACATTGAATGGGTGCCTTTGGCTTTCAAAGTAAAAAGTAAATAGTGTTGAATAATTTCGGCGGGCTGGTTAGAACCACGATAGCTCAATTGGAAGAGCACCTGACCCGGTATGTCAGAAGGGTGCAGGTTCAAATCCTGCTCGTGGAAATTTTTTCAACATTGTGTTTTTGTAATACACTTATAGATCTTTTAATTATAGTTTTTTATAAACCAAGTCTCATTCAAACTATAACCCTAGGGTTACAGTTTGAATTGCACTGATGACTTTACTATTCGCAAACCTACGTTACATTTTAACAAATTAATTTTATTTCAATTGATCACGTTTTCCTGTATTTTCGAACCATTCAAAATCGGGTTAAGTTAATACTGTTAAATAAAAAACATTTTATTAATTACACTAATTACATGCAGTTAACGTTATGTGAATTGGATAAAAGACGTGAGCATGCGAAATATGATTGGTGGTTAGTATTAATTATTTGATTTTCTTTTTTATTATATTAAATTTTCTATAGAAAGTAGTTGTCTATAAATAAATAATGGTTACTTTATCTTTTATCATAACGATACAAAAACTAATAGTGTAGATCTTAAACGTTAATTAATATAATCGTGACACAATCTCTGTATAAGTTACCATTCAGTAGTTTGATATATTTAGTTCTCTATTTTTTTTATAAAACAATTTTTGCCAGGCTTTTTTAGTTTAAAAGTTGTTTCATATAAAGCTAACAATAATTTAAAGTTTAAACCTCTTGAATATATTTATTCCAATCCAATTTAACAGATTTTTAGCAAGAGCAAATGTTTAACTGCCTCTGTGGTCTAGTGGTTAAGTTTGTTTTTTTTTGTCTGTACACATCGCTTCCACGACTGATGGCCGCTGGGTCGGAGCAGTTCTCGAGTGGGGACGCAGTGTAAACAGGCTTCCAACAAGGTGGACCGACGATCTGGTGAAAGTTGGAGAAGCCACTAGATGCGAGCAGCACAAAACTGGTCGTTGTGAAGCTCCTTGGGGAGGCCTTTGTCCATCAGTGGACGTCTTTTGGCTGAGATGATTGATGATGATGATGATTCCAATATTTTATGCGTCTATTTCTCTTTTTGTATAGCTTACGGGTAAGCACAGTGCCTTTATCTCATCTGATGTTAAGTGATGATATGTTCAATGGTAGAAGCGCACTTTACCCGGGTTCCTCAACTACTGAGGCACTGGCTATCTTATCTCTAGCTGCCGGAATACAACAATGCTATAAACATTGATGCTATAGCGACATATTTAGATAAGATGGTGTTAACTTACCAAGCGGAGAAACAAGCCCTACCATCAACCAAACCGGGTACACAAACATGTACACCCGCTGGGAAACGGACTCCTGACCTCTGGGTCTTAGACCGCTGATCTTAACCACTTGACCACATTGTAATTTTTTTTTATAGCCTTTCATTTGCACAATTTCATGTTCTTACTATATACAAATTTTCATCAAGATCGGTCAAGCCGTTATTGAGTTATAAGAGGACATACAGACAGACAGACAGACAAAAATTTCAAAAATCGTAGAATTGGTGTCAGTGAGTCATAAAACGATGAATATTTATCACAAAATTTGTCAGAAAAAATATTATGCATGTACAGACAGAGCCTACAGATCTATACTATAGTAGTATAGAGTATACATATAGAAGATTCAGAACCTGCAGACATCTAGATCCCTTTAATCTAACATTATGTATACCAAAATGCCTAATGCACCAGTCTTGTTCTACTAAGCTAATGGCTTACCGCAAGGACATCCGTTTGGTCTGCAACGTCCTTAGTTGCCTCAAATATGTAGGACATTGAATATAAGTTACTTGATAAAAATATAATTAAGGGTTCTCCTGTTGACATTTACAGCGTCACTTAGTCGATGTCTCTCTACCTACAAGTAAGTAAGTAAATAGCCTGTAGTAAGTTGGAGTATTAGTAGTATTAGTATACTGTTTAATAGCAATACAACGTAAGTTCTATATATAATTCCCCAAGGGGTTCGGATGGGATCGGCAGCTCTAGCTATAGCATATGCTTTCAAAGGCTGTACGAAATTACAAGATGACGTCATAAACTATACACGTAGCCAAAGAATTCGGTTAGGCGGTCGGGGGGCTGGTCTTATGGTAGGTAGGTGATCACAAACTCGGGCTATGCTCCGAAAATCCGAAACACACTTTGTTCGACCTAGGAATGAACCGCAGAACCTCTGAATATCAGACCGAGCGGTTTACCACTCGATGCATACACCTTCCTACACTTGTAGCAAGGTGTATGCGTACAATATAATTAGTTTTTCATTAATCGCACGCGCCTTAAGTACTCAAGGAAGCCAACGTTTTACCGCAGGAATATCTCTCTATACCCGAGTTTGCGTTTGCTGAGCGTAAGACAGAATACCTAACCTATACTCTGGCCAAACTCGATAGAATAAATGTAAACAAACCATATTAGGGTCATCACAAATCTGGGCAAAAATGTTTTGTGTTTTTCGTATTATTATTTGATTACTGCATTTTACATAAAAGATATTTTGTAAGACTTATTATTCTCACTACACATCTCACTTAAATCAGTCGCTCAACGTCGGTAAAAACGTTATAATACAGAGAACGTAAAAAAACGTTAACTATTTTTACTTGTAAACCAAACCCTATTAAACAAATGTCATTACTAAAATTAAGGTATTCTAAACAATTCCGTTATTATGAACTAGCATTCCAAATGAAGATGACACTAGTATCCATATGGGGTCGATTATCTTAACTACCTCTGAAATCTGCAGCGTAAATAAACAGTGCATTTTCAATGCAAAACAAATATTCATAAATGAACAAATTGAATTGACGTTAAAGAAAATTGAATTGTAACAGCTTTAATTTATGTAATAAATAAATTATAAACATTCTTTATCGAATTTGGCTTTAGTATAATACAAACATGCATGTATATATTAATTAACTAATTAACTTCACTTTGTTTTTATATATAGTTGATAAAAGCAAACAAATTAACTGAAATTAAACAAATTGAAAAAGTGTTCATAACGCCTACGTAAAAAGATAGGTATAGCGTCAAAGTTCAAAATAAATATATTGCCTTTTCACTATTAACTTTCATAAAATTTTCATGGAATAGTTGGGTCATAAAAGAGGATTATAATTATAAAAAAGCGCTTTTTTTAAAATTAAATATGAATGTCATCAGGCATCGATCATCGTCAGTAACCTACTTAGCTAAATTGTCTCAGCTCTTTTGCGAAAGTAAATCTGTTGGTCCTTTTCGTCATGCCATTTGCCAAACAGTTCTGGCAAGAAGTCGGTGCCAGAGTGAAAAAACCAGAGTGTCTCAACTTAAATATTACCTCAATAAATTGGTCGAGTAGTCGCCCTAAATGCGATAGTCGTAGATTCGAGTCTAGTCTGAGGTATTTGCTTTTTTAAGTGTTTCATTTCTCTCAATAGTATGTAAAAGTTACCAATGCAAAAATAAAGCTAAATAAAAAAAGTATCTACAAAATTTTCTTAGTTTGGTCATGATTAGTATTATGTATTTTAAAATCTACTTAAATCTACGACATTTTTGCGCTCCGTTCATACTGATTAATTCGTACAATCATCGCTAGGAACTACTCAGCTTTCTTCAAAGCACAATATTCTAAGTAGTTCGGCAAACACTTTGGAAACAAATTCGGTATCATAAATAACCCCTTGCTGGTGATAATGCTTTAACATAATAAGAGTAGTGCTGCGTCGTATGTCGGAGTCGACGGCGATGCTAAGATTGGCCACTACTAGTTTCACCCTAGTCGGAGCCGTTTGTCATATCTTACCCTACCCCCTTATATATACAAATAATACAAACAGGCGAGGCGGAAGCCGTGAAATTTAGAAATACCTTTGTGTCGACGCGTCGGCGCCACTTTTCCTTTATGCCTTTAGATCTACAAATTTTCAGATTTATTCTTTGAATAAATTTTGTGGTAGACGCTTGTCGGCTTTGAAATTCAATTGGCTCCGGTCGACACATTGCTGACGAGTTCGTTTCCCTTCTTTTGTTTAGGACTTTTTTAGGCTTTTGTCTATGGCGACTTGGTGAGCAATGAGTTCGAAACACCTATTTCTGTTGCGCAGGAAACGATTTGTTACCACCTCTTTGGACGATTGAGCTGTCAAGCTCTCGTTTTATGTTACCTTTGAACTCAGATTTATGTTATTGGGTGCATGGAATATATAATATAATCAATCATGAACTAAGTGTATTTATAGTTACAAGATTTTGTTTTTACCTTACTACAATTTATACCAGCAATGGGTTTAACTACTGATTTGTTTAAATAAGAGTCTAAGAGAGAAAAGTGACCTCTTTGTAATTTTCCTATTACCGAAAAAAGTATTGAAAAAAAGGTTTTCACGAGCGAGATTCAAACTCGCACTTCTTGTATTCCAGACCAGATGTTCTTACTAATTCTGGTAAACAGCCTTGTCTTAAGTATTACTATTTAATATTTCTAAAAACTTTTCTCTTATATTTTAAAGGAGTACTTAATGTTAAGGCCTAAGGCAAACAACAGCTACAACTATAATTAACAAGTCTTACTAAAGTATTTATTTAATACCTTCATGTAAACTATTTACAATAATTTCGAACCTATACGTAAGTTTAGTGTGCGCGTGTGAAATCTCTCAACACAAATATCACAAAAGCTTCGCCTCTATAAGGCGGGTGGAAAGGCATAATTCAATCAGAGCAGGCAATTCGGTATTTTGTATGTAAAGACCGCATCCGGAGGGATAGAGTAGGACTTTGGCTGATTCAAACTCCTTGGAAGTGTATTTACATTGTATGTCGTAAGTGGGGTGTAAACGCCATTTTGCTATTTGGGTAAATGATGGATTATAACAGAGTTTTAAGCTACCTATACCTTCAACAAAATGTGGTTTTTTTTTTACTGGATTCGAACTCGCCGAAATATTTCAGCTGATTATCGAACCTTGGACCGCTGTATCTGACACCGGTGGTCTAACCAATAGACCACAAAAACAGTTACCACGACACTAATTAAAATGTCTTACATAATTTTATGTCTCTATCAGAACAGATTAATAATCATCTTAACGGATGAAGGTTTATCAACAATATCCTGTGCATACAAATTATTTATTTAAAAACAATACAGTCGCAATAAAGAAATAATTCACGAATCCGGTCAATAATTTGGTTCTTGATAGTTCACCGACGATAATAACTACCTGTTTGGGAAGATGCAAATAATGTATGAAGAAATATAAAACTTGACAATTGATTGCTAATTACCTATTAAAATTTAATTGTGGCTTTATCAATGTTGCGTGGATGCATAGCGAGGAATGAGATATAAGAAACCGAATTTCATTTTGATATTTTGAACAATTAAAAATAATTGGTAGGTATCGAGAGGTCAAACCTATTTTGTGGCAAGGTAACCTTCCGTGTGACGGTTCCATTATTCTAGGCGATATTGTTTTCACATTTTTTTTGTCGGCCCCCGCCTTTGTTTCAGTTGTGTCTGTCCATCAGTGAAGATAAGGCTGAAGGTGGAAACGCGGGTTAACCGGAATCCTTAGCTACTGAGGGACTGGCCATTTATCGCTATACTGTCAGGACAATGCTACTTACACTAAGTAGCTGTTATGGCGTCAGACTTTGATTTATGGGTCCAATAAAATCAATTACTGGTTATTGAACCTGGGAACTCTGGTGTTGAACCAGACCGAAGGTCTAACCACTAGACCACGGAGGCGGTTAGAAACATTTGACACTGAATTCGAATCTAAGTTTTTTAAATATCTAATATCGTTTTTGTTTTGTTTTATGATTTTTGTAGTAGTTCTTTTCTGTTCATTTGTTTTATTAAGTATACGAAACAACTTAGCATTATTATTCATCTCACACCATCATCTTTTAAAACTAATTAAACATATAATTAGTAAAAAAGGTAATGCCGGCAAGGCTGGCGAATTAACGGCGCCTACGTCATCTTGTTAAATTCAATGTAACTCTTCGGTTCGTTCGTTTTCTTTTTAATTAATTTTGACAAATTACCCTCCACCTTCTCAGTTTCTTTGCTTTTTAATTAAATACTGAAGTGACATTCGCCCAGCGTATCCGAAGTGGCCATTGGGTTGGGTAGACAAGCAACTGAGCTTACAAGTTTTCTGTAAAATTTAGTTTTGTTATATAATATATAATTGTTTCCTGCCAGATTTAATGGTGTTAATAATGATGATAGTTGTGTTTGAAGACTGACTCTTTTGGGTTTACCTATTGATGTTTGTAGGTATATTGTTATTTAAAAGTAATATAAAAAAATTACGAATTAAAAACAAAACATTCATAATTATTTTAAAGCCATTTAATCATAACAAATTCCACTGACAAACAATTCTGGAGGTGGCCAAAATCGAATCCCAATTAAGGGTTATTTTCATTACTTTTCTGATTTATATAGTGTTTGCAATGTCTTAAACTTTATAGTTTTCGATAATCACTTAACAAAGTCGCTCGTCTGAACCGATTCTTAAACGTAGCGTGTTTCTTGTTGTTAATTACAGACTCAAGCACCGGGGTAAACGTTTGGCAAATGTTCTTAAGAAAACACTAAGAGACTTTTAAAATAGGGACTGCTTAAATTTACTCTCAATACTTGTGGGACAAGGTACTATTATTATTAACTACTATTATTAATATTATTATTATTATTACTGAAAGTATATTTAAGCAGTCCCTATTTAAAAGTCTTTATTGTAAAGTTTGTAGGTATTTTAAAAGTCTCTTAGAGTTTTCTTAAGTACTTATAGTAGTAAGTAAGTAATACTTGGAAAAGGCCATTCACACCTGAGGCCATAATTACTGTTTGTAATGCTATATTCAATGCTGATTTATTATTGAACTTAACTATAAAAATGACAGTCGACGCCTACGTGTCTTGTAGAGTAAGGAATAAATGGTTACCAAAAAACCTTAATCTTTGATTTTAGTTAACTCAGCCTATTTCATCAAAAACACTAACGTTTAAAGTTAAAGTTAGTTAAAATAAGTATTGTTTAAAGTTTTATTTTTATTATTTTAAATATATTTTTATTAAATTAATGCCTTTTGACTTTGACTCTAACATTGATGTTATAGACAAACAGTTCCTAAATAAGGTAGGCTAATATCTTCTTAATGAAGTAAAATTTTGATGAATTTCTTTATTATTTTTGAGTGACAAAACCTATGTCAATCACTGAGTTTAAAGTCTTGAACACTGGTGCTTCTGCGATATCATGGTCACTAGTATTATACGGTACGTAATTTTTAAATATTAGTTGTCGCCCGCGGCTTTGTTCGCGAAGGCTGCACTATCCCACAGGAACCTGTTACCGGGATAAAAAGTACCCTATGTCCTAGTCCGGGTCATGGCCTGTGTATGTGCAAAGTTTGATTTTAAAAATCCGTTCAGCCATTTTCACGCGATGCGCGGTCAAATAAACATACAGACAGATAAACAGACAATAATTCTAAAAACTGTTGGAGTTATCGAGTCTAAGTATCCCCAGCCAACTAATTTTCGAATATCATCCATATACAGACTTTCGACCCTCTTTAGCTTTATTATATGCATAGATAAGTAAAACAAAATACGCAAATTCCTTCAAAAAAATTTTTTTTGTTGAACAAGCGACATTTAATAGATGCTATAATTGAAAATGGAACATTTAAGATCAAATTATAACATAACTTATATCACATTTTATAATTGATTCCATGAAAATATTAATACTAAAAACCTTAAAAAAATATAATACCTAAAATATATTATTAAAAGGAGTCCCTTTAGGCAAGGTTCCGAAGATACTGGCAGCGTTCCCCCTTTGAATAGCTAGACTAATTCTTTGTCCGAGGTAGCTGCCAGCTCTTCGGTCTCCTGTGATGTCGACTAACCTTTTTGCTATTTCCTTAAAAAGCCTTATAGCGCTAGGACCCCACGGACCAAGGGTCTCGACACCGAATGGGACAAAATCATATTCGGAGCCTAGACCCCTGTATTTACATGCTTTAAAATTAATTATAAGTGTTACGAGATTGAGGTTCTAATTTACAATAAATATTACAAGCAACACGGTGCTCAAGTCCCAACACTCTATCGAAAAACAATTTACCCTGAGACAGTGCATTTATCATAAGCTCTCGGTAACGTGCGCGTATTAAAATTCACCCCCTCAATCTTAACGTGATTTATGTTAATATGATATTTACGTTGTGCACAAATTTTACCTTATTGAGCTCATGTTCCCTCTTATCTCGGGATACATGCCTCGCCATCCTCCCCAACATAAACAATGCGAAACGCAATTTTCATGTTCAAGTCAATAGCTCAGAATAATAAGTAATACCAAGGATACGCTTAAACATTTTTAACAGGGTTACTATTAGTACCTAATGACTGGTTTTCGACACTAATGTAGAGAAATAAGTACTAGAAATTTATTTATTCGGCACAAGCTAACATATTAGTCTAAACCACACTGTTTAAACTATGATATTTTAATACCGAATAAGAGCCCAATTCAGAAAATTCCAGGCATCGTGGGCATCCGACGCTGGTGCTCCGTGGGCACTTAATGCGACGGAGGACTTCAAAAGGTTCAAACTAGAATCCCGATAGAATGACTTTATATTGTTTTCTGAAGTTTACGCGAACACTACAAATAAAAATGAAACCACTTTTACGCGCGTTTATTTTACAATTTGATTTTATCCTGAAGTTACACGGTGACCACGGACCCTGCAAAGGGTTCAAAACGTGGTAGATCCGTAAAAGTGATTTCAATAGAATGACCTCCTTACCGCATATAAGCATAGCGCGCGTTTTGGTGGCTATCTTGGCATGTAGAGTATTGCGTGCAAGTAACTTTTGCAATACCTAGTCATAGGATAGGTTTGAGGAGCTCGATGGGGCAGTGGTTAACGCGCCCGGTCTGCGAGTGCTGAGGTTAAGCAACTTTCTCAAAGGCCGATCATCGGAAGGGTGACCAAAAATTTATCATCTCGAGCTCCTCCGTGCTTCGGAAGGCACGTTAAGCCGTTAGTCCCGGCTGCGTTAGCAGTCGTTAACAACCACCAATCCTCACTGGGCCCGCGTGGTGGTTTATGGCCCGTTCACCCTATCCATCCATAGGGAAGGCTCGTGCCCCAGCAGTGAGGACATAAATGAGCTGATGATGATGATGATGATGAGGTTTAATAATTACGAGCTCTTTCGTGTTTTTGAAAGGCACGTTAAGTCGGACGGTCCTAATTTCACAATGTGTGAAAACTTGTACCCAGCAGTGGAATTTTATAATAATGCTCTGGATGAAATAGTGTTTTTAATAATAGCAATATTAGAAGACTTAAAAAAGAAAGTGTTATTTTGCATTCACAATAAAATCCCTTTAAAGTAAGTTCACCGAAATTGACATAAGAATGAACAAGTAACTGCCATACGTACAACCTAGAATATTCTTAACAGGAGTCAAGAGGATATGTTGTTCAAAATTATCAGAATACTGACTTTTAATGTTTTATATTAGCATTATACTAACATATTAGATATTTTAAAATGAATATGGAAAACAGATTTTGTATAACACTTTCCATTAAATGATTTCATATAATTTATTCATATTTTGTTAAAATTTATAAGATTTTTACTAATGAAATACGACATCATGAGACCCTTTATTCTCTGTATGCTCCTTAACCGTAACAAATAAATCCACGTGAAACAAAAAGGGCTTTTAGAGAGCCATTAACTTGAAGTGTACTTAAGAGAACGAAAGAATATTGTGTTTTGTCAAACGAATAAGTAATTTTTGTAAGCAACAGTGTCAAGACAAGTTAGTGAAATCATTAACTCTAAGTATAGCATTTATTTGTTTACTGAATGTAAAAAGGTCTTTAACTTAATTTGCAACAGTGTCTTTTAAATCTTAAATAGTATCTTAGACATACCACTTACTTAATTTCCTAACTATTAGTTAATCTCTAAGGCGTTATATCAGCTCATATGTTTAAGAACTTATTAACTCTCAACAAAATATGTTTCTTCGTAAACCTTCGAGTCTCGTTCGAGAACTAAAAAGCAAATAGTTGCGCTCCCAAGTGGAATATGGGGGCAATCCCGGAGTGCTCCATATCTGACTTACTTCACGAACCATTAAATTTTCCTGTTTGCATTTTTTAGCATACGTTATTCCCGAGACGGGGTCCCAGTCGCTTTACGATTGTAGTTTTAGAGGGAGCGGTTGTGAAGATAGCTCCTCGCAAGATGTTGCTTTCCTGTAATTTATTTTTATTGTCACTTGTTTTAAGTGGATCGTCACTTAGCGTTTAGAATATATTTTTTTATTTCTTTTCACTTCGTTAAACAGTTAGTCTATGGTGGATACTATATCTATCACGAGTAAGGATATGATTTGGATACTATTCATCTATTTCAAAAAAAGCAGGTCATATTATGCTGCTCTTTTTTTGATAGAGTTTATGCATTTTCAGCTTCACCGGGCTTTTTAGGCGGCGAGATACTTAAAGGGTTCCTTAAGCCATGTAAAACGAAGCACCATCTAAAGGGAACGACTTTACGTATAGTGCGTGTCCCCGTGCCCTACTAGATTCTTTGAGGGGCTCGGATCGGATCGGGTGTGTTGGTCAATTACACTACATTTTTCCACCATTGCCACAATTACAGAGCCAGCATTAGCAGCGACGATCACAAAGTAAAAGTATAAATAGTAAAGAGAATCGAAGGTGTGTTAATTTACATATCTTGGAATCCGTCAAAAATTTATTAGAAGAAATAGTTGCTGGCTTCCCTTCAGATTAAAGTGAGAGAAAGCAAGGGCTGAAAAAGCCAAGCGCGGGATGACCACAGACATCATTATTTTAAACGAGACCTAGCATTACAAACTACTAGCTAGTCAATTATGTTTTTGTGGGAATCACCGGAAAGCACAAAAGGTCTACACACTCGTAATTTTTCAACTCAACAGCTACAACTCCACGATATAGCAGCATCACCCATATAACCTATATATGGTCTATAATTGTCTGATAATTGCGAATGAATCCATCTAAAACTAAGAAAACTACAACCTTATTAGTGTTAAGAATGGTCCTGCGTAAACTGTAAGACGAAGACGAAGATAATAAGAAAATCCGTAGAAAAAAGCTTTCAGAGAATCGTTCCATTAAGCTATTGAACCGGTACTGGCTAAGCTTATACATAATAATATATTACACCCTAAAGGCTTTCATGTTTAGAATATAACTAGTTCTGTGTTAATTGGTTAACACATGATAACTTCATTCTCGTAAGTTTTCTGTTTACTACACATTAGATATTTTTTTATTAAATTTAATTTGACGATAACAAGTGTTGACTTTTATAGTGTAACGCCTTTTGGCCCCACGCCTTTGCAAGTACGTTATAGCTTTGTTACAACTTAGACAGTATTTTTTATATTTATATTTTGTATTTATTGTGTTATGAGACTTTATGATATTATCACCATATTTTTTTTAAATATCGTAAAAATATGTGTACCAAACACCTCAGAACTTTCTAAGCCCCTTACAAATAAACAAAGAATAAGGTCGGAATAGTTATTCCGTGTTTTGTTCCCGTCATGTAAACATCATTTCAAATAAGAGAAAAAAAAACAAAACACGGAATAACTATTCAGACCTTATTCTTTGTTTATTTGTAAGAGGGTAAAAGTATAATAAGCCTCTAGAGTTAATATAACAATTTAACGTGTTGCTTGAAGTAGAATGGTAACATTCAAATGCACTTTTGATATTAACTTTATCAAAAGTACTAAAAGGTTTGCAGTGGGTTTTCACTACACTACTTAGAATTTCAACTTGATGTTTATTCAGTGCCATCTGTTAAGTGGTGTGTGAACTACATACTAAGTGTAGCTACTCTAAAGCATCATTCCTGCATACAGTATTTCGATTATTTGCACTTAAACCGAAAGATGTCGCGTTTGATACTTACTTCAGTTAGCTCTTAGTGCAACAGTGGTAAAATAAAATAAGTTTATAAATATGTGTTATTTCTTGACGTTTCAAGGGTCCACGACTCCACATGGAGATGATTATGACTTTATTTCTTAAGACGAAATTAAATATAAAAATGACTGTTCCTGTACATAAAAATGACTAAAGTTTGTGTTTCATTGCATTTGTATTGCTGTAACTGTTTTAATTCAATATCTCCGTGTTGGCATAAATCATTGGAAGTTTCAATTGACACTACGCAAGGTTGCAGCTAAAAGTCAGCAAGGAAACAATAACGTTACCATAAAAATCGTAGAACTCTCAAAGCTTTGTGATAATCACCGGAAAATTCAATCCACCGACGATAAAACTCTACGAGTAGCCGGTGACTCCGGAAGCGGGCAGTTGGTCATACTAGGGTTGTCAAAACTAGTTTTATTTGAAATGTTACTATGTTCATCATCTCTTGTCTTTAGAGTAACAACATTTAAGGAGTTTCACCCGACTTCTTGCCGTAATAACACGTGTTGTGAGACTCCATTTTAATTTCTATGTACCGTACTCTTACTACTAATAATAATAAAAATACTTGAAATTGGCTAATGCTAAACGCGAAGCCATTAATTAAGATAATTAATTAACAACATTTAAATAAACGTAAAGTAAGATGGAGTTACTTTCTAATTCAGTGTAACGGTTTTTATATAAAAGAGCGTTTTGATCTTTGAAGTTGCCTTTTCATAAAACCTTTACTGTGGCCAGTATCATAACACGATATGATAAAACAAATAAAATATACCTAGCTAAAAACATGACAAAAGGTACCTATTGTCTGTGACACCAGGCGTCCAAGACTTTAAGCATTTAATGTTACGCTCGGTAACTCGAATTGCTGATGTAGCCTTCTGTAAAGCTTGAAATAAAAGTGACTTGCCTGTCTATGTTGATGCATGGCGTACGAGCTTAAGTTATCGACACAACCGCCCAAATAGTAAAATGGCAAAACGTGAGATCTAATAACAGGCTATGTCGTCAATCGAATCAACTAATCCCATTGCTCGAAAAACCAGGATGTGGGATTTGAGGTCATTGATCTGCCGCGGATGAGCTAGAAAAAATGAAAAACTCAACTCTCCCAGTTATGTAATTATAATTATAGAATTGCAATATGCTTTCTTTTGCGAAATAATATTTTGTGCTAACATGCTTCAAACAACCCTAGTAATTCGCAAACATAACCGGACAATGAACCAACAAGTTCTCAGCTTTATGTGGCTGCAAACAAAGTTCTATTCAGGTGTAAAGCGGGTTTTGTGGCAGTACTTTGTTGCCTCCGGGCGGATGTCACCGGCAGTCACCTTATTTGGAATCGGTCCAGGCTCACTAGAAAAACTTTTATGTTATTTCAATGTGGTTAAACTGAAAGAATTGCATTTGCGAACCGATAGACTATTTGTTCTATGGAGAGAGCATTTCGAATTGTCCAGAAAGTTTTTAAACTAACTTTATTAAACTTTATGCTTGGCTTTCGTTCGAACGCATTAAAGTTCTGGAGTCTTCTAATTAGCATTCATTGGCTTTATTTTCATTTAAGTTTAACTGTGTTATGAAGGTGCAGTTACTAGTTCTTGAGCTTTGAACTTTGTTTTGTAAGATTAAGTAGGTTTTTGCGAGTAGCACAAATTAATTTAAGTGCTTCTAAAATTCGTTAGCTATACTTGAACGTAACAAGTTATAATTATATCAAAAGCTTGTTCGGATATGGTGCGGGTTCACCGAATTATCCTTACTACTAATACTTACTTGAATACTTAGCTCAGCTGTCATTGTCGGAACCATGATCAAAATACTGAAGATATGGTACTGTTAAGTCCGTAATTAGTCATATCAGGAAGTTAAAGGGCCAGTCTACGGAGTTCGCTGATGTTCACAAGGAAGAGTGCCGCCTTCATGTTGAACTGTACCCTGACAAGCTCTAATAGCATCTCGATAATGATGGTAGATAGATTTTGTGCCCGTGATAAATATACTGAAAATATTCCTACAATTCCAGATTGGTTCACAGAGCAAATTTATTTTATTTGATTACAAGTGATTATAGCGAAGTAGATCTTTATAGATTTGATATTGAAATAATAAAGGTATATAATTTAGATATAATTAAATATTCTATTTTTATAAGGAGCAAAAATATTATTTTTCATCCGGTCTATAATTGACAGAAGACGGCATTCCAAACCGGTCATATAATTCTATTTAAAGTTTTATTAATAAAATTCTTTCTTTTTATTTCTCTAAGACATTGAATGAAAATTAATGTCCCAAAATAGTAATTCTAATCCTAATGGTTCCTGTCTGCTAACGTTATGTATACAATTTGTGTTATATATACTTACATCTAAAATGTGTACCTATTTTATATTTTAAGAGAGTGTTTGGCAAATAGAATGAAAAAAATACCTTAAATATATACATACCTACATGTTGAAGTTGACTATTAATAAAAATAGCAAATACAGTTATTTAAATTAAGTCTCTGTTTTAGACAGTTTCAATCTTGTACGAGCACAGCGCCTCTTTACGTTATAAGCAGAGTTACAGACTAACACAAAACACTACATCACCTGTCTAATAATTAGACATTGCCCAAATCAAAGCGAGCCACCAAACTGAATGAACATGTAAACATTGTCTATTCGATTATGAACTACCCACCGAAACCCTAGCCCCCACAAATAATCGGAAGCGAAACAAAAGAAGCACACATCTCCCCTTTTCCCATTTATTCTGTACGGAATAAAAGGAAGAAAAAAACAGTAGCAGCAAAAATGATGTAGTTTCGTACTCTATCCCGTTTAACCGTGGCACGTCCGTGGTTCTTTGGCGAAAGTTGGTCGGCGGCCAATTAAGGCAGCAGGCGCCAACGGACACCCTTCGTCCGGTGGCTTCTTTATCCAAGTTAATAATAAAATATATCTTAAATTTGGCTCGAGTAGAAAAAAGGTTTTGGTTAAGAAAACAGTGTCAAGCTTTATTAGGCAAAACATTTTCTAAGACTCAATCGCGTCTTAGAACATGTTTTGCAAATGTTTTTGAAATCGTATTCAAATCTCTTTTGTGTATAGTCCGCTTAATTAGTATAGAGCAATCAATAACCAAAATGCTTAGAAGTCTAGTTGTCTGGAAGAGATCGCTATAAAGCGATGAAACAGCCAAATTGTGACATTGTAACGTTACTTAAAAAAAACAGAAATACGTTAAAAAATAAAATAATTTCAAAAAGTAAAACAATTAAATTTATAGAAAGAACTTAAGACAACATAATGACTTAATGACCAATTATGAATTATTTGTTTTTATCTCCTATCTACATCCTCTCTCTCCTACCATGATAATCTTCATCATATTCTTTGTATGTAGAGGACGAAACATGGTCCAACTAAAAAAATAACGGACGAAAAACATGTGACGCCGAAATGGTAAACCACAAAGTATTTTCACGTTATTTTTTTAAGTTCTCAAAGGGTCATCAAAGTAAACAAACACTACTTACTATACAGAAGTTTGTTTTGAATGTCACAACTACTGCGCCACAATAAGCGTTATGGCCATTATGGCAAAATAAAAGAATTATTATAATTGAGTAAGACAGTAAAAAGGCTCGTAAATATTTAATTCATGGTAATATAATGCAATATCTAATTTTAAAAGAATAAAATTATCTTTTACGTATATACCTATATGCTCTCAAATTTTCTGCGTACCAAAGAAGTTATGAAGTTGAAGTTCAAATAAACTAGATATAATAATAAATATATAATATATTACTGATAATAAACATCGAAAATGAATAATTTGCATAAGTATGTCGTTTCATTTCCGTTGGAGTTGCTGTTGAAATACAAAGTTGCCCATTTGAGGCTGCCTTGGAGCGTCCTTCGAAGGAAATATTACTGAAGGTCACTGCACTTCGGGTTCGGTTTATTACGTTTTTATTTACTTCAACGGTTCCCTTTCAATAAAGACGATATTCACTTTAACTGTTAGCCTCAATACATGTTAATATCAGTATTTGAACGTTGAAGTAATTTTGAAGAGTTATTTTTAGACAAGCTTTTATTCAGTTTCGGGAACGAAGTCGAACTCGTTGGTGTATTTAAGTAGATTTAAAAGTTTTTTTAGATTTTAATTATAATTAATTATTTTTTATTTTTGCATTATTAATGCAACGTTGACTTTAGCAAGTTTTAGGATAACATCATTTTTTATATATTGAATATTCGTAAAGGGACTAAATGGCTTGTATTCGTTTACGACAATAAGAATTGTTGTTATGTTTTGTATATTAGAAATGATGTTGTAAGGAATCGCACATGGTTGCACCTTACATAGGTTTGTCAGCTCCAGGTTGAAAAATATATCTACAAATACAAAGTAAAACCTGCAAAAATAATAACCATTACAACACCATTTTAACATTGTCGATATTCTTAATGAACATTATTATCATAAAAAGAAGCAATTATTCGGATTTTAACTTTGAATCATCAAAAAGAGCAAAGAAGTTGCAACTAAGCCCCATTTTACAAAAAAGTTACACAAAAAGCCGAAAGAGTTGAACAGCTCCGCTTAATGTTGCGGCTAATACTTCAACGCTGATATTCTGCTGAACCCATGATGTGAAAGGGCTAAAAATATTTAAAAATGTATGTAAGATACTTTTAATATATTCTGAGGATGAAGTATGTTTGATTGATGTAAGCAATAAATGATAACTAGAAATATGTCAATGTAATGTAATCAATGTAACTTATACATATTATTATACTATCAATGTATGTAAGGATGCCGCCGTACAGAAACTTGGCAACTGCAAAAGGTGATCTTTAATGCTGGTCAGTTGTTGCAATAACTTATATTTTAATAGTTTTAAAGCTAACACTGCAAGGTACATTTTTGCTTGGGATTATCGCAACCAGCAGATCTAGATGCAAACATTTTATTTGACACAAGGTAGGCAGGTAGGTATATAGCATAGTATCTGTGAAATAATTTTTGAAATTCCACCAAATTGGACCAGTAGTTCCAGAGATTAGCCCCGACATACAAACAGACAAACAAAGTCACAAACGTTACCTCTTTATCACAAGCTTTTAGTCTGCTTGCCCTGTTTGTTTGGGTCAAATCTAGTAATTGAAATTTGACCCCCTTCCTATTGACGGATTGAGCTGAAATTTTGCATGCATGTGTAAATCGGATGACAATGCAAAATTATTATGACATGGAGCTGATCTGATGATGGAATTGGACAGTGACCATAGGAACTCGGTAGTTAACCCCAGCCGTTCCAGGAAATCTAGACACAATAGATAAACAATGCGTACTGAACTCGATATCGAGCCATCGGGACGTAAGTGGTTAAATGACACAACCCCATCGAAATGGACTCGTTTGATCCGTCTTGACGAGTATTTTGGTGCTAGATGGTAACCAGGGTCTGATGATGGAGCTGAAAAAATAAAATTCTGTTGTAATTGCAAAAAAAATAAAATATGTATGCTAAATGTTCTTTATTGATCCATCAAAATGTAACACGCTTTTATTTATAAAAAAATTGGGTCTGTGATAAAAACACAAAGATTTTTAAATTAAATTATTTTTAACTTTTTAGTTCTTTTTTACAAGTTTTTATTTAGTTTCACCTGTCCCGATGTTTATTTGTGATCAAAACTTGCAAGTTAAGTTTGATCCACTTCCCGGTTACCGATTGAGCTGAAATTTTGCATGCATGTGTAAGTCAGATGACAATGCAAAATTATTATGACATGGAGCTGAGCTGAAGATGGAAACGGAAGGTGGCCATAGGAACTCGGTAGTTAAACGACACAACCCCATCCAGTTTGGACTCGTTTGATCCGTCTCGACGAGTACTTTAGTGCTAGATGGGTAACCAGGGTCTGATGATAAAACTCGAAGATGGCCATAGAAACTCGGTAATTTAACGACACATTCGCATCGAGTTTGGGCTCATATTATTCGTCTTGACAAGTACTTTGGTGCTAGTGTTACATTTTGATGGAACATTAAAGAACATTTAGCATATTACCTTAGAATTACACCTTCATTATTTTTCTTTTGCAATCACAATGTAACACTTTTTTATTTATAAAGATTTTTTTTCTTATTATCAAATCAAACTTTATAGTTCCTTTTTTTATTATTTATTAACAAGTTATAAAAGCTTGTTTTTAAAAAGTTTTTTCTGCTTTTATTTTTTAATAGTAAAAATGACTGATCTAGCCTTAGATCATTAAACCAACTAATGCTCTAAGGTTCTAGCAAACTTTTATTATAAGTTCACTAAGATGGTATACCTGACATACAACCCACCTAATGGTAAGCGGCTACGTTTTGCTGACCATTAAAAAACCATTTTACCACCACATTGTGTTTTAAGTTTATAAGATTTTTTTTAAATAGATATTACGGTTACAATTATGTCTTCTCAAAACACCAGAACTGATGCCTAATCTAAAAACATTTTTTGTTAATTATTATACAATTTTAAGTCAACTAACCATCATCATTCTTTATCATCAAAATGTCAGTTCGACATTCGCATACATTATCTCCTCAACCATTGCCAGCACATTCTAGGCATTAAAACTAACAAAAATATGACCTACTCGCATTCTTCGCGTACATTTCGAAGGAAGCAGGGCAGATAAGACGCACTGCAGCAAGATGTGCGTCGGCCAGAGCGGCGCCGGACTCTTGGCACCGCTCTCGGTCAATACCCTGCCCATAAAAGCCTCCAAGCCGGAGCCAAAACAATTTCGCCAAATTTCTCGCCAGTGCTCTAACACGCATGACTTTACGATCCGTGCTTCGTTTATTTTTGGCGACGCACTGATTATTCAGAGATCTGCGGTAGGATCTTGAGACGGTGGGATTATGTTATTGCAAGTTTTGGAGACTGTTTGCCTGACTGAACTGTTGGTGCATTGGAAATTTTCTTGATTATAATCCGAAAACTACAAAAAATCTCTAATAAACTACGAGTAATTAATCAGTACACTACTTGTTTTAAATTTATCAATGTATATAATTCCAGGCTTTTCCGAGGCTGTTGAGGCGGATGACAAGATAATTATGTCATGTCCTTGCAAAATCTAGTTAGGTACCTACTTGTATCCCCTCTTATGAGATGCCAGCCCCAATATGCCAGTCATTATAATATCGAAATGAAATATATTGTACGGATTTATTTCAGATAATTATTTTATCTTTAAGTTTTAAACTCTTTGTAGGGTCTACGATAAAAAAGCCACAGAGGTTTTTAAAATAAATTTGGAACATGCTACCTCCAACTTTTTTAAATCACTTACGGTTTATTAAAATGTGGTGCTGGGACTTTTACCTGTAAGTTGGGAACCTAGGTAATTGGTAAAGCGGGTAAATAAACCTATCTACTGTGTTTCCCTGTGTGGTGCCGGGGATAAAGAATTGCACCACCCCATCTCTTCCCGTGGGTATCGTAAAAGCCGACTAAGGGACCATTCCAGAGGATGGGCAGCAGCATCTCTCTGAGGGTACCCTCAACATACTGCGATCGTCAACCCGCCTGCCAAGCGTGGCGATTACGGCCAATACCCCCCATGATGATTTGGGGGAGGTCCAGCAGTGGACGGCTTTTGGCTGAGATGATGATCTACTGTGTTAATCGAATTAATCGTAAGGCAAATTGTGAGCTTTAAAGTAACTTGCTTGTACATACTGAACTCTTGCAATTAATACTCCGTCATGACAAAATTCGATATCGCCTCGATATTTATTTATCGCGTTATCAGATCAAATATAACATTCACATCCCGATGTTTATTGGCGAATGAACGGGTTAGCTTTAACTTATGAGACCAATTTAAAATGCTGATATGAGGACGCGAATTGCAATCCAGGTGAAAGAGTGTATTAAGCTTTCTTTATTGCAGTTTTAAGATGAGTAAGCATTTTAATATCTTTTGAACCTGATATAGATAGATAATACTTTTATTGCAACACTAAAAAACATAAACATGAACAAAAGAAAAAAGAAAAATAATTACAAAATTACAATTTGGCGGTCTTATGGATATGTGTTCCTACGTGATTTATAATCGAAGTAAGGTAACCTATACCAGTCATTAATGTGCCATTTAAATATGAACCGGTAAACTTCGGTTTTGAAGTAAGTACTTCGGAATGTATTGTGACTTTTTTTTAATACGTACTTTCTAGCAATATATTTGTTATAAAATATTAAAGTTTTTCAAATATTTAAAGCATCGTGGCCATTGGTGGAAGAACGTTAGCTCGGGTAGAATGCGGAAATCGTGGTTCAATCGATTTTAATAAGTAATAGTCAAAATTTAAATAGGAAATCTAAATACGTATTCACTACCACCAGAATAAATTACCCGTAAATAGTGTTAATTGTTAACCATAGTGTTAATGTGAATAGTGTTGTTGTTAACAATGCCACCGGAAACGTCGAGAAGACTAAACTTATTGTGCACAAGAGTTATTAGCTTCTAAAACAGATCTATGGGTTCACACGTGGGTGAAAATTTACACATAAATTGATTTTTCATCTGAATTAATTTTGCTATACAATGTTAGCTCTAATGGCTTTATCTTAATATATCGCTGTGACCTAGATCACTGATTGTATCTGTATCCATCAATCTAATAGTCCTAGTGTTTTATGCAAAATGCCTAATGAGTTATGAGGAATTTCAAAAGAAGGTCAGCATGTTACAAAACTGACCTTGACAGTAGAATTAGACGTTTTATTCTTAAACGTTTCATAGTTGGAAGTTGAAGGTACATTGAACATAAGGAACGTTTCTGAAATGGTTCTATATTTATTTATAGGGCTGTCATTAGAGCTAACCAGCATTGACATGTGTAAATTTTTAAACGAAGAAATGAGTTTCATCTTTGAAGTCATTAATTGTCTTTTGTTAGTTTAGCTCCTTTACACCTATCTTTGTACCTACCTAGATTTACATTTTAGACTTTACTCAGTTTGATAAAGAATCAAATTTTGAATCTGATACATTACGACCCTACGCGCTGCGTAACGTTGACGCGACCGACGACGCCGCCGCGCCGGCGCGGCGTGTGTGCTGCGCATACGTTTATCAAACGCCTAAGCTAGTGTGAAGGGGCTCTGATAAAGTCCATGATGCAACATCATGCTCGAACATGATTATGCCCGTCCTTCATACCTAAGTCCTTATAAGCAGTGCTATTTAGTGACGACCTGTAACAACAACTTGTCACTAATTCGATCCCATTCAAATTGTAATTCAATTGAACTTGGTCGAATAGTGAAAACTCACAATCAACACTGCCGTAATAATCCCTTGGGTGCCGCCGCCGCTG
The DNA here is from genome assembly GCA_949315975.1 of Eudonia truncicolella. NCBI lineage: Eukaryota > Metazoa > Arthropoda > Insecta > Lepidoptera > Crambidae > Eudonia > Eudonia truncicolella. Next base: position 12,416,978 of record OX438826.1, read on the forward strand.
CCGCAATCACAAAATATAGCAGCCTTCTCGTACAACCACACGGGATGGATAGGTTCGTCCTATGATAAATCGTAAATGTATGGTGCATCTGTATCTGATAATTAAACTAAGTGTATACTAACATAGTTCTTAAGTCCTATTGTCACTAACAAATATCAGTTGTAATTATTCATCATCATCAGCTCATTTTTATGTCACCACAGTTGGGGCACAAGCCTTCCCTATGGATGGATAGGGAAAACGGGCCATAAACCACCACGCGAGCCCAGTGCGGATTAGTGGTTGTATAATTATTACTCTAAACAAAAAAAATCTATTCTATTCTAAAATAGTAACTTGACAGTTACTACTAAAGCTAAAAAACAGCAAGATGTTTCGTGTCCCCATTGTCCCCATTTCGTGACCAATGTGTAAAGTGATATTTTTGGAATTAAAAACTAAAGTCGTGAAGCGTGGAGGAAGAGTCACTTGAAGATATTTTTTGAGAATGTTATATTATTTAATTTATGAAGTTCTAATTAGTTCTAATTGAACAAGTATGCATTGCTAAAGGTGTATGTTCTTGCCAGATAAGTTTTTCAGTACAACCAAAAAGTCTTACCTACGATCGGATAGTACTGGAGATATGAGGGCTCAATTATTGTAGCCTGAACTAAATAAAACATTTTGAATTTGATATTTACTTATTCTCTGACTTTCTCTTTAGCAGTACAACCATGGCATTTACTTTGTGTCTTTAATATAAGTAACCTAATACAATCTACCCAAAGATGTGGTATATATTTTTTAATTACTTATGTTTTTTCATTTTTATTTAATAATAGACACCATATTAATAAAGTTGGCATCATTTTTTTTTTCATAAATGTGAAAAGCTCTTTTAGTTATTTTGTTTCATTCAAACGTAGTACACAAATCGGTTTTTCATTCGTTATATCCTACCTTAGCTAAAATAATTATTTTTTCTCTTTATGTATAAGTAGTTGTCTAATAATGACCTATTATGCGGCTTTTATACATAACCAATGTTGGCTTGGATTCTTTGATTTAAGACTATTTCCTTTTTGTGTTTGCCACAATCCGTATTTACTTGTTATATTGCTAATAAATTAATAAATATAGATCGTACAGTGCGCAGTCGCAGTGCAGTACAATTTTTTCTACTTTAACAGAGTTTTTACATATAAATATGACAAAAACAAACAAAAAAATATGTTGATTAACATAATAAAAGAGCAATATAGTGAAATCTTGGGTTGTTTTTGTAACTGATATTTTATGGATTATACAAATAGCTAACCAAACATTGATATTTAATTTTTTATAGTTATTAATAGAACATCAACGCTTAATCTTATTAAAAAAACTAAATACCATGGTCAAAGCAGCCTAAGTCAATAGATTCATTTATCATTATAGTCATAAGATTCACTAGTAAAATAAGTAATCATTAAATAATACAAAAAAAACATTAAATGGAGATATAAATTTATTATCACATTTCATAAATAAATATCTAAAATACATTCTAAGAGCTTATTCTAAATAAATTACAATTAACTAAGCATTTTGGGATACAGAATGATCCCAAATTTATACTGCTTCATAATAACATAGTGATTCGACCTTGTTAGAAATAAGTTCGGGAAATTACTAATTGCTTCAATAAATTAAATTGAAGTATTTAATTATTGTGTAGCAATAAAAAACAGTAAAAATACCACTATAAGGAATACTGATTCAGAAGAGGGTAACAATCAGTGGCGGTACCTTAATTATATATAGGTACTTAAGAGCAACAGCGTCTTGCGGCGCGACAAGCGTAATTCATATTCATTGCGCGTTATACAACGGCTGTCTTAGTCAACGGTGATTGAATTAACGCAATGAATGGAAAAGTCACGTTGAGCCGCGCCGCAAACAAGTAGTCATGGCCTAGAGAGTCAGGCCTTAGATACATATGTCGATGAAACGCAATTGCTGATAAGACAGTAAAATTGTTTTTTGTTTTACAAAAACAAATGCTGGTCTTCGCCACTGCTAGTTAATGGTTGTGTATCGGATGAATTTGTCTAAACTTTTTCTAAGACCCATTTGCCGGAATACGGAGTTTCCTTTCTCTTGATGGTGGGTCGGAACCCGTTCTCGTCAGCGGTGTAGTCTACTCGGTACAGGAAGCCATCGGGGCCGATGTATTCGTAGAAGCCTTTGGAAGCGATCCCCTCGTCGATGGTATTAGGGTTCTTGATGAACGCCTTCTCCTCAGCTCGTATTTTGTTTTCGGTTTCGAAACTGCAACAAGGGATAGAACAATATTTGAATATGAAATAAAACCGGCTTGGCGACCACTTTTCAAATGTCAGATAAACCTTAGTCGTAAACAGTAATGTGTTATACAATCAATTTTAAAAAATGTTGTCCGTTGTTTATCAGCTTCAGTTTACCAGTCCGTCAATAAAAATGTATAATTATATTCTAAAAAAATGGATTCAAGAAATATGTCAAGAAACATTTTTATTTATTGGACTGTGAAATGCATTATATTATTTTAAATAGAATTAATTGTAGAATAATTTCTTACAAGAGGTAGACAAAGGCAGAAAGTCGTAAAAAGTATGTATATTTTGAAGTATATAAATTGATACAAAGAAAATATTTTCTTAAAATCGTGTATCAGTAATGAGCTTACATGCCTCGAAACGCGTGTGTTCATAAAGCTAATTTATCATCAACAAGTCAAAAGGTCAACGACCGCACTCATTGACTGAACAATGACACGTAAACTTATCTCCTAAGTGATTGTTAAAAAGAGTGACGGTGTTTTCGTGGGGCCTAAAAGTAATTAATTAATTGAAAGTATGCTCGAAAATATAAACAAAACTAGGTTTATTGATTTGTTATAAAAAATATAATATTAACATTATATTTCATTCGCAAAATATGATTAAATCAGATTCGTTTGCGAATTGTTTGCCATTTTCAAGTTCATCCCGCCACAAAATAAGGGGACTGCAAAAGTAAGCTTCATACAAACGCGCGCGCAATACGGAATCTCGCAGCTACATTCTAAAGTCTCCTTATTTTTTGATCTCGCTTTGTTCAACACAATTAGCTGCCGTTGTTTAACTTTTTACGTTACGGGGATTATTAACGTTTCATGTTATCAAAACAGGAACAGAACGTTTTTAATAAATAATGAGGCAATGTATTGTTAGCAAACGTTTTAACAATTTCCTTTTTTCCTATAATAATGATGTGTTTATTCGTTGGGTCGATGTATCGATTATCGATAGCGCTCGTCACTCCCTTACGATACAAGTTCCGAAGTTAATTCGGCTATCGTAAATGAATGTAAATAAGTTTGAACTCTGACCTGCGCGATGACTCGGTCAAGGTCTTCCAACATTTTTGTTGGCGAATGATCTTTTTTATTGTTGTGCAGTCAAGGACTGTGACACGCTTTTGGAATAACTAATTTATATAAACTAGCTAAGCCTTTATTGGCTTTAATATTTAAAAAGTGTCGCATTGCAGTAATTAATTTCCTTTTCACGGTAGGGCTGGTCCACCAGTTTAATGACGCTCAGCGAGCTATGGAAAGAGCTATGCTCGGAGTTTCTGTGAAGGATAGGATTCGTAACGAATACATCCGACAGAGAACCAAAGTCATCGACATAGCTTTAAGAATTAGCAAGTTGAAGTGGCAGTGGGCCGGCCATATCTGGCGAAGAACCGACAACCGCTGGGGTAAACGTGTTCTTGAGTGAAGACCACGACTCGGTAAACGTAGTGTAGGACGCCCTCCGGCCAGGTGGGATGATGACCTGCGAAAGACTGCAGGCAGATGCTGGATGCGTCAAGCTGAGGACAGGGCGCTATGGTGCTCATTAGGGGAGGCCTATGTCCAGCAGTGGACTAAGATAGGCCGATGATGATGATGATTATGATGAATTAATTTCCTTTAAGTTCATTAGTATTATTTCGTCGATAAACACGATCGTGATGTGGCTTTCACGTATAGGTGGCGTTTTGCTGATGAAGCAACATTCACAAAGGTCACGATATGAGTAACTCGGTGCTTGTCGATCGCGATCCAGAGCCTTCTCCCGTATAAGAGAAGGGATCCCCTTATAGAGTTTTTAGTGCCTGGACGAGGCAAGAGAAGGAGAGCCCTACTTAACCGATGTGAGCGCTAAGTATTTTGACATGCATGAGCATGAAGCATGCGTGACCAAATTGCTTCGAAAGGTACTTTAAGCCGTTTATTGGAGTAAGATGACAATCGTTTAAGCCTGACTCTACTAGCAGAAGGAGTTTATTTCACGGTCCTTCGTCATCAAGGTTTCGAGGCTTTTCGTCCTTTCTTTGTTGGAACTGATAATGTCTATAAGCATATAACAGCGCAACTTTAAGAATAAATAGTCTTATAATGTTAAACAGCTCTAATTTATATTAAAGCTTTTAAGCTATTACAGACTATTAATATTTAGTATTAGTCAAAAGTTAATATCTGCAAGCAGTTAAAACTTGTCACTGAAACCATATTTTGGACGCGTCCGATCAAGATGACATTTATAATACAAGGCCAGAAACCAAAAATGTAAGCGAGGAGCCAATAAATTTCTTATATTTCATGCCTCGTATGATAATTACATTATTTACATACTTTGTCGCCGTTAAGCAGTTGTAAATCAAATACGTTAGTCTCGTGGCTGCTTTTTTGAAGTATGTGACAGATTTATTCGACGATCATAATGCTTTTATATCGTCACATAATGAGTTGTGATGAATAGAGGCCAACTTCACATGATTTCATAATGTCTTAAAAATACCTGTCATTTTGAATTGATAATAATAATAAAATTTAGTGGCCAGACTACAAAGCACCCCATTGCTAGGCAAATTCGTTATTTTTTTAAATGCGTAAGTTTGTTGGCAAACAGCGGAACGTCACTTTTATTTATAACAAATCAAGTAGTACGCGTGATGTCTGAGTGAAGTCTCATATTTTTACTGTATCTTAAAAAGATCGCGTAAATAGTATGGTTCATTTATCACTCCTTAAACTTACTAAGTATTATGGGCTAGATCATTTTCATTTTAATACTATCCTTAGTAAAATTGTTTTTGTTTTGTTTATATAATTTTAACGCAAATTTTGTTGCAAAACAAATTTCAAAAACACAAATGTTGAAAAAATTTCCACGAGCAGGATTCGACCCTGCACCCTTCTGACATACCGGGTCAGGTGCTCCCTCAATTGAGCTATCGTGGTTCTAACCAGCCCGCCGAAATTATTCAACACTATTTACTTTTTTACTTAGAAAGCCAAAGGCGCCCATTCAATGTTAACAACTACCGTCATCAACATCTGATCATAATATTTTTACAAATACTAAGGATCAGTTAAGAAAGTAGGCAAGCTATTTATAAAATTGTTTTTGTTTTGTTTATATAATAATATTAACGCAAATTTTGTTGCGGTACAAATTACACTAAAATTACTATCCTTAGTGCCAGTTTCTCATTTATCAAGAGTTGTGTATTCACTACGCCTCACCTCTCTTAGAATAATGGCAAAGGGCTTACATGTTATGGACTAAGAACTTTTTACTAATATTTCTGATTAGTTCCTATAACGTCATAAATAACAACAATGAGCGTCATAACATAATTGAACCGACAATGATATGCCAACCAGGAGATATGCAACAAATCGTGACTTTTCACACCTCTCTTGTACCACAGAGTAAATATGAGCTCGTACATAATAACTCTTCCGGGGTCATCCAAACTTTTAAGAATATAAGTTTAGTAAACAATGCCCTTTTGAATAACACAGATATATAGGTAAATAACTACTGTGATAAAATGGGGTTTAATGTTTACAAGTATTCTAGGCGTGCCTTTTAAAATGCCGGATGTTTCAACCGATTTGCACCGAGCGTGGTTACGGGTTAATCGCTATCCCCATCCGTCGCTATCGCTATCGAGTTCAAGTGATGAAGATATTGTCGTTATGTTTGTGTTGAATGTGTGAGTTCAGAGGAACGGCTGTAGGTATTGTATAGACAAGAATACTTTTCTACTTCCAAGACAAATTTATATTTTTATTTTCGTCCTCGTCCATTTTGTTGATAGAAAAAATGCGCCAAAATCAATGAAACGCAACACGTAGTTACTGCTGATTTGAAACGCGGTTCAATCAGGTTTCACACTTCTTATTGCATCGTGAGTGGTTTTCTATAGGGCTCTAAAACATAAACTCAAATGAAACTCAAAAGTAGAGTTGCAGTTTCATTACTTTTGCGTTTCACCGTTCTGGGCCTAAGAGTTTGCGTAAAACCCTGTTTTAACTTTAAACATTGTAATTATAAATCAAAGTAGAAAGTTTAAAAGTGTAAAAGAAAATTTGAAAACTAAACCAAATTTCAAGGTTAGGTATTGTTATTAAGAGTGTTAGTTAGAAAACATCCAATTGAGGAGTAAAACTTTAAATTTATTTCGAAATGCGACAGTTCTTATCTTATATCTTTAGGTTTCCCTCTCCCAGTAGCACTACGAACCAACGTTGCAACGGGATCTTTTGTGCAACCCCATATCTTTACTAATCTTCCTCTGTAAAGATAGATGCCATGAGTTTGGCAATGTCTTTGATAGCGAAGAGCCTGAAGTCTTCTGGTTTCGGATACGCCGTTCCCCAGGAGTCTCATTCTTTTCCTAACCATAGAGTTGCAGTCGCACAGTAAGTGCTGCACTGACTCCGATTCCTTTCCACATGCTCTATCTACCAACCTGTTTACTGATAATTGCATATTGTTGAGCATTTGTTTAAGGCACTGATGGTTATTCGGGCCTGTTTTCGAAGTACGACTGTCACTTTATGATTAATGAATGGTTTCATTTGCGCATACTACAGTTTAAGAAGATACAGTTGGTGTTGCTGGTTACGATATCATGGCTATCAAAGTTACATACATTAATGTTACGTGCATTCTGCTTATTATCCATAGATTATTATCCATAGCGTGGGCTGACTTGTTTCATATTAAAATGAATAAATATATATAATAAACATTGTTAATTTATCTTTAGATACATGAATGCTTTCGTAGAACGTATTACTTTATTACGACATCGACCGATGACTACGCCGTCTATGTAAAATAAATTTATTATTAAATTATGTGATGAAAGAATATTGAGATATTTTTAAAATAAAATTTTGCCAAATTTTATATCGAAACTGGAAATAGCCCTTCATAACAGACATTTTGCATTAGTACAGAAGCTGTCGCCTGCTTTTCTAAAGGTTGTGGGTTCGATTCTCAGTTGAGGCAAGTTGTAATTTTTCAGTTTCAATAATCAGATGAACTACTTCGGTAATGCTTACTTTTTGTAAGTATTTTGTTGTTATGTATTATCTGATATTAACGTAACTTACTTGATGAATGACTCGTCAACACGTTACCCCAAACCCTTGGACCTAGAAAGCTGACATTTTGCACAGAGTTTCTAGGATTTGTCAAAATTGATGGTGGTGGGATGTTGGTGTTTACGCGGACGAAGTCGTAGAAGATCTCTATTTTACGATATATCATACATTTATGCACCTGGAAAAAGACTGGTACTGACTGACGGCCTAATTATATTTTAGCCCTAATACCTTAAAGATTAGAGTGGATACTCACTCGAAGTCGTATTTGTCCTCTTCATAGTTGTGCTTCTGTCTGATAATCTTGATGCCGTTGTTCTTGTAGTAGCCATCCTTATAATACGGCAAAAGCTCATCGGGAGCAGTCAGCACATGTCTGTACTGGTCGACCGTAGCCTCGCCAACATAAGGTTCATAGTCGTGTGAGTACGGCCCATATCCGCCGTCGTAAGGGTTGTCGATGTGGATGTATGGGTTCGGCACGTGGACGTACTTCCCCTCGTCCGTTGGAATGTACCTGTTGACATCCCTTTTTTTAAATAATGATATTTGTTCTTGCGACCTCTTTTTTAAATTATTATGATTTATTGGATGAAGTATGGTATAACTAATATGTTTATTTATGTTTCTGTATTAGGTACCTCAGTACCTAAGTATATATTTATTTTGCTAGTGTAAAAAGGGTTCATTAAGTAAAAGGTTATAAACTAACAAATTTTAATAAAGTTTTATTTAATTAGGAAACTATGCAATAAGTATACAAAAAAAAGTTTACAAATATTTCATTTAAATATATTGCAAGGGAAGGTGAATCAGTAAGATAATTAATTGTTTTCTTCGAAAAGCTTTTCATTTCTTCTTTCATCAAACAAACTTAAAGAGAAAATATAGAAAGGCTAATAAAATATTTAGAACGTAAGATACAAATTGCTTTGTCACAAGAATAAAACACAAATTACTGTTTACAATGGTATGCTGTTAGCCTTTAGTTTGGGGCCTTTAGTTTATTCGATTTTCAGACACTAAAATATGTTGGATGAATATTCAAGAGTCGGTGGCATTTACTTACTTGCCAGATTCACCATATTTGTATGGATGCCATTTGCCGTCTTCGGATGGCGCTGCCGCCACAGCTACTAAGCATATCGCGATGCACTGCAACCAAAAACAGAAGGATATTTTATTATAGGTATAGAACATTTTATAATGATAAGTTTTTTTTTATGAAAATGATTCTTAATAATATTTAATTACAAAAACACAATGTTGAAAAAATTTCCACGAGCAGGATTTGAACCTGCACCCTTTGAATATTTAATTATTATATTTGAATGGTAATTTAAAGAAATTAAAACAGTTGAATTGTTTTTCATTTCATATTTAGTTATTTAAAAACTAAGAACTAAAAATATAACAAAAATCATGGTTTCAAAAAAATAAAAATAAAAACACAATAAGTTAAACACTTACAAAAACACCCTCCATAGAAAACATCCTGTTAGCACTTCGGACAAATTTTACAAAAACCAAAAATTTTCAAAAAATTAAACACTCGAAAATTGCCAATTCTCAGTTAGCACACTTCACTCGCAAACGGCGGTCACAATGCGGAAACTACACACCACACTGTATGTCCACTCCTTAGAGAATTTCAAATCGTTGTGTTGATTTCGAAATCAGCGCTACGCTTTTATACATTTGCAAGAACAACTCATCTGTGGTGTGCGTCACACACGCATGCCTCCGATGCCGGTACGCATTTTTTTATGATCACGCTCTTCCCCAAATTATATTATTGGGGTATTCATGTCATTTCAAAGTTATAGGAAGTGGTGACTCGATGAACTCTCTAATCAACAAAACAGATACTCAGTCTCAATAGATTTTAAGTATTGACATTACGGTGATGTTTGCACAGTCGCATTTCAAGTAGCAAGAAAGCTCGGTGAAGTAAACTCAGTTGCTTTAACGAGAAATTAGTATTCTGTCTTGATTTAATTTTTATACATAAGTAATGGAATACTTTAAAGTTTTTTTTTTACCTAAAAGCAGTTTAATTATTGAAGTTTTATCAAAAAACTAAAATAACATAATATTAACCTAAAATTGGAACAATGTACAGTTATTTTTAATTGACATACTGGGTACATCATTTTAATATAATTATCAATTTATATCGAAAAAGTGTTGATTTTGTTTTCTACAAGGGGGGTTCCATTTTTTTATATAAAATAAATATATCACTATACTATTTCATAATTATTAGACTTCAAATACAAATTTTGATTTTTTCACAGTTGACACAATGATCATATTTGTAAGCAGGCACAGATATAATTGAAAGACTGGTGCTCCAGTTAGATTACCCTGTACTTAATAGGTATTCCTACTAAGCACAGGGTAATCACTTTATTTTTACCAAACGGTATTGAGACTGAAAAGGGCTCGATGGTAGAAGTGAATCACCTCCGTTTGAATGTACTTTTCTTAAGAATCATCTTTCCTTATCAGGCAAAGTAACCTTTGCGTGTGACAGTGTATGTTCGTCTTTTTACTTTATTTTAATATTTTCTTGGACAATAACAGACCTACGCAAGCAAAATGTAAAAATATATCTGTCAACCGTTACTGAAATATGTGAACACCATTACAATAGTTTTATTTCTTGTTGCGATGATTTAAAGCTTTTTACAGAGCTAGCGTAAACTAGTGGTATAAATTTCACTTTAATGATTTTTAGAAATAGGTCTTACATTATTTGAAAAACAGTAAGACCATAATCAATACGTATCTGTTAGTAAAACGTTTGCCTAATTATTCTATAAACATTGAATTACAGTACAGCTTATCGTTTAGATAAGTACCAACTCTCAGTTTTATTGACAAAAATAAATCCGTAACATGACTCAATATTTGAATCTTTTGTATGTTTTCAATTAGGTAATTTAAGACCCATTGATTCTAGATTAAATGACACTCTAGTTACTCGTACACAGCTTAAACGGATAAGAATGGTTGTTCCGTATTCATCCCACGAATAAGTTTTTCCTTACTCATCCCATTTCTATTTTTTACTCAACCTACAGCAATATTCTTTTTTTTCATTCCTTATTCATTCCATAAGTATTCCTTACTCAACCCATGTCAAATTTATACAGGAAAACCCTAGTTTTGTACGGTTTGACCAAAACTAATAGTTGTCTATTACTATTTGGTTATTAATACATACATTTTACGGTTCATAAAAGAGATCATGTATATTATATATTCCGATAAAAAATGGGACATAATCTAACATTGGGACATAATCAACAACATTTGTTTAAATATTTGTTTTTGGTCAGACCGTACAAAACTAAGGTTTTCCTTTATAATTTCGACGTGGGTTGAGTAAGCAATACTTATGGGATGAATAAGGAATAAAAAATAAAAATATTGCTGTGGGTTTAGTAAGGAATAAAAATGGGATGAGTAAGAAAAAATTTGTTCGTGGGATGAATACGGAACAACCCGATAAGAAATATAGCAGACTTTATTATGATTATGGTTACATATAATTTTACACAAATCACAATTTGAAAAAAGACAGTGTTGAAAAACATCCACGAGCAGGATTCGAACCCGCACCCCTTGACATGCCGGGTCAGGTGCACTGCCAACTATGCTATCTTGGCTCAGCAGACTTTTTTGCTTCCTAAATTAACGACGTCTTCAATAGTGACCAAGTACAGTTACCTCGAACTCCTCAGTGATTCAGAAAACTCATCAAACAGTTTTTCCCAGCTGTTGTATAAAATGGTAGCAAAAGCGCGCGTTATTCGGATTTGTTTAAGCGATAAACATAAGCTCATAGTAAGCACTGAAACTATATAATATGTGTGAATGACTAGAGCTTTTTAAGCTTCATAACTGCCGTCTTACTTGATTTACTAGTTAAAGTACTTTTCTATTTAATTTTAGTAGAGTAGTGACAATATTTTTATTATTTTGAATAGTCATAGTCATAGTAATAGTCATAGTCATAATTATTTATTGCATCATGTTGGTATGGTACTGATCTTACAATATTATAAATAGTCCCTTAGCATGACCCTGTAAGGGTATTACAACAGTTTGGGGTTTTTTAAATATATTTTTTTATACAACAAAACTATTAACTCTAGGGTATTATTACTAAGTTAACAAAGGCAAAAACAACACATTAATAAGCAACAAATAAATAACAATAGATATTAATAATAATAATTACTTATCCTAATAATTCCTTTAATGAATAAAAACATTGCTCTATCAAATACTCCTTTATTTTTTATTAAACTCTGCTTCTTTTAGTAAAACCTGGATTTCTTTTTTCTTTTGGTATAATTGTGAATGCAATCACAGTGCTATATTAAAAGATATAATTTTCTCCCTCCTCCTCGTCTCGGTAGCTCAGCGGTCAGAGTATTGGACCGGCTATCCAAAGGTCGTGGGTTCGATTCCCACTCGAGCTTTCTGAGGATGGTTGATTTTTTCTACTAAAATTTAACCCCAGTGACCAGCTTGGGCGTATTAAGGCGCTACGTTGTATAGGTAGGGCTTGTTTTAAGTATGTCTGACCAGCTATCACCACCTTATAACAACGATATTAAGAAAAATATTTTGGTCCAACAGGTTGAAAGTACAGAAGTGCACTTCGCCCACAGAGGTACTGATTTTCTTTTCGCTCTTACCATACAGGTGAAATGAAAGTCAGGCGTAGTCACGCAAGGCAGTAACGTTAAATATATAAATAATAGGTACTGAGGAGCTGATACATCTGTTTGCTGGAGCACAACGATACTCCTAACATGTGTATGTGGCAACTTTACATTTGATCCTAAAACATCATGACGAATATTTTTCGATGAAAGAGAAACACATTTAAATTAAAGAATAATATTTTTGTTTCCGTTTTTAGCGAATGTCGGTATGTAGGTGTGATTATTTTTCATACATTTTCGCAAGCACAAGCGCACGAGACCGTAATTCTAAATAAACACAATAATAATGTGTTATTGGCCGATATAATAATTCGCAGACATTTTTAATAGAGGCTGACATTTTCGAAACTGTGCTACTTTGGTGGCGATTAGATATAAGGAATTCCCAGGTTACGAATAGTTCTCCATAAATTCTACATGGTTCAACACTTTACACATAATCAACTCAACGTAGAGCCATAACTAACAACTTGTAACCTTAAAATTAGAAAGGATAATATTATGCACTGTTCTGTGGAACTCTCCTACAATAGATAAGTTATTGTTTTCTAAAGTTTACGCGAACACTACACATTAAAGTGAAACAACTTTTACGGATCTACTCGCGTTTATTTTACACATTACTTATAAATCATGTTTATCGTGACGTTTCGTTGAGTAGATCCGTAAAAGTTGTTTCATTTCAATAGAAAAGTTCATTAAAAAGGACGTATGAAGTAATGAATATGTCTGGGTTTGCAATTGCTGACGTTAAGCAACTTTCGCAAAGGCCGGTCATCGGATGGGTGACCAAAATGTATCATCTCGAGCTTCTCCGCTGCTTCGGAAGTCATGTAAAACCGTTGGTCCCAGCTGTATTAGCAGTCGTTAACACCCACCAATCGTTACTGGGCTTGCGTGGTAGTTTATGGCTCTTTCTCCCGGTTCATCCATAGGAAAGGGTCATGCCTCAGCGGAGGCGACATAAAATGATCTGGTGATGTGATGAAGTGATATATTTGACAGCATGTTTAATGACAAAAAATCTAAAGTATTTGTATACAATGCACAGTGAAGCACTTTTAAGTCTATCTCAAAATATATAACAGAATTTATCCTATCACATAATTTCTTATTGCTTGCATTAGGTACCAATAATCATGCTGTTAATATGTTTTTCAGAATATACTTATTATTATTAGGTATGCATCAACAAAAGATTAAAATTAAGGAAAACTATAACAATTAAACAAATTCTACAAATAATTCTCGTTAAGGATGACTGTATAGTACTATAGACTGTACTACGCAAAATTCAATATGACGGTACGGCTAAAGTCCATCTCAAAACTGTTATTTTATTCAAAACAAATATATTATGACTTTAAGGCTATGTGCATATGATATTTAATAAACTCGCGTGAATATTAAAAAGCTAGCTAGCTACCACCATCTTATCTAAATATGTCGCCATAACATCAATGTTTGTAGCATTGATGTGTTCCGGCAGCTAGCTAGATAAGATAGCCAGTGCCTCAGTAGTTGAGGATCTTGGGTGAAGTACGCTTCCATCATTGGTCTTTATCATCACTTAACAACGATGAGATAAAGGCACTGTGCTTACCCGAATGATATAAAATAATTGTAAGAAACGCTGAACTGATCTGGGGTGCGAATATATGAGATTGGTCGAAGATCTGAACTGGCATTCAAAATTATAGGTGTCTAAGTATTTCGACAACTTTTTTTCAAATGTAGATAGATAAAAATATAAAAATAAAGAAAAAATATTTTTATTTATTCAAAATGTACCAATGAAAATCAATTATCGCTTCCCTGAAATTGTCCTAAACAATTTATATTTTGTGTTGTCCAAAACGGATGTTGAGAGATTATAGAATTTTCCTCCCAGTTCATTTGTCATCGATTCAATGTAATCGAATGTTTTGAATTCCTACATATTATTTTATTATTGAGGTTTTATTTCGTACGTCAATGGGTATCTCGGCGCCACGTCTAGCATCTGTCGTGGGCTCAATAAACAATAGTTTTATTGTTTCCCCATACCGGACGTTGCCCTATTAACATAATACTCGGCTCGTTTCATAATATTATGAACGGCCGCTTATACGATGAATAGAGATATTGGAGACGCCAAAGAATATACTTTAACATCCGTTCAACGTAAAGCCGTTGGTTCCGGCTGCATTAGCAGTCGTTAACAACTACCAATCCGCACAGGGCTCGCGTGGTGGTTTATCACCCGTTCTCCCTGTGTGTTTCCATTCATAGAGAAAGCTCGTGCCCACGCAGTGGGAACATAATATGAGCTGGTAATACAAATTTCACTATTGTTTTCATTTTGCTACTCTTAGTAGTAACATCGAAAACTATTAGGAGTAATTGTTTTATTTCTTAAGCTTCACAACAAAAAAACTGTTTCACTTTCGCTACCTTTTTTATTACAATGTTGCTACAATGTTATTTTATAAGTTGGATGTATTAAGACTAAATTTTAATAAATTTATTCTTATTTTTATGCTGGAGGCTTTTCGCTTCAAATAAAGGATGTCCGCGGTAGACTACAGAAGTACTACTACCAACCATGCTAAAGCCTCTTTTATTACTTTAGAACATCAAGGAAACCAGGGCAGAACAGTGCAAAACAGTGCAGATTTTTACGACAACTACGACAACGACAAGTGCCTTTCGAAGCACGGAGAAGTAACCCTGATATTTATGACTTTAAAGTTTATACTACACCCCCTAGCAACCGTGAGGTTACAAAATAGGTGTCAGACAACTTGCACAAGTAATAACTCGCACAAGGGACCATCAACGTCGGGTCCAAATAACGCCAGATCAGGACGCACCGAAGCGTATTCTTTATTGGAATTTATCCTGAACTCTAGACTAGTATCTCTAGCGAGGTGCCTCGTGGACACGTATAGTCCACACCTAATATCCAGATAGGTTACCGGAGCTGTAAACTAGCTTACTTCTCCTTGCACTAAGAACTACAATTCACAGTTTCCACTGGTTGGGTCGTCAACTCTAAAGTCGACTACCAATGTCCTCTTTGGTGGCGGAGTCGTAAGCACGGAGAAGCATATGTAAATAATAACTTTTAAACATATTTACTTACAAAACAAGATATTCTTAGAACTAAAGTTATCAGTAGTTATAACTACTCGATTACAGTAATCAAATTAACGATTACTTTATGTAACTTGATTACTGTAGTTAGATAACATGTAATCATAACTACTTGTAGTTACTCTTAGTCGTAATTAGTATAGTTAGATTACAAAATAGTAGCTATAACTATGCCCTATACCTACTGATTGTATTGTAATGATATATCATGGATTTGCCTTGTATAACGTTCCGAGTTATATGGTAAATCTTTCTATTCGATTCTATTCTATTCTATGAAATTATTATTTGGTCACCTATCTGGTCATCATCTAACCTGGCCTTTGTTTGACTTACAAAATCGCTATCCGATCCCGATAGCCGCTGCACTTAAAAGCATCACGAGCTTCTCATAGTCGCCATAAAGTTTTAAAAAGGCAACAGAGGGTCAGACTGATACACATACGGTAGGTAGTCATATCCATAAAGTCATAAAAGCAATCTCTGTAAGGGCATCCCCACTTTAATGTAGGTTCCAAAGCCAACACATTACAGCTCACTTTAAGCTAAAGCGACAGAATAAAC
Source organism: Eudonia truncicolella (assembly GCA_949315975.1). NCBI lineage: Eukaryota > Metazoa > Arthropoda > Insecta > Lepidoptera > Crambidae > Eudonia > Eudonia truncicolella. Next base: position 12,432,854 of record OX438826.1, read on the forward strand.
TAAGTCCCACACCCGACAAAAGATACCACAAAGATTTGCGCTGACCACCTAATGTGGTCGACTTAAGAAAGTCGTAAAGTCGACCTCGATCCTATACAATACGACGGCGAAAATCAAATCCAAAAAAAAAATAATATGCAATCGCATTAAAATCCTTTTAAAAAGTAACGTCGGCATGTACAAATCAGAAACGCTTTAAATCGTTGGGAAGTTTATGATGGTATTCAAATTTAACCAAATATATGGGAGCAAGATCCTTTTGCCGGTTATGCAGTAAGGAATTCCATTGGACATATAACTGCAGTAAAGTGAAAGAATGCACCGTAATTGCAACAGGATATGGCATAAAATATTCTTATACTACGTTTTTATTCCTACTAACGGTTTGCAAGAAGACAAGTGGGTGGACCATGATAGGTAGGTATAACAGTATAATGTTTCCAACAGTCACACAGATTGTCTAGTCCAAATTTAGCACAGCTTAGAAACTAGATAACGAATTTGCATATCTATAAAAGTAGTATAAATGTAACAATTCATTCGTAGATTAATTTTGAATAATATATAACTCAAAAAAAATTTATTGAAATCTTACGAACTTTACCTAAAATTGTAATACGAGTATACAAAAAGATCATGTCCTTGTTCCCTTCCCTTTAAAGGTAATGTTGAAGCCTTTTCAATTAATTCTGATTTTACTTCTAGAATTTCCATTTAATTACTTGCTTCTTCTTCTTTGTTAATATTTTAGATTATATTAATCGTGCTCTAATTTATTTCGTAACATGTATTTACATTCTATTCAAATATCATTTTATACAACGGTAGTTCATTACTGTTACGATAAAATTATTTTAATATTGCATATTATTCTAATTAATAAGTGTTTCAAGTTACATTTAAGTTATGCTATAACATTTTAATACGCATTTTAAGATATTTTTACTGATCAGTCATTAAAGTAATTAAACAAGCATTAACTTTATTATTATTCGTTGTAAAGGTAAATTTAACAGTTCAATAAAAACGATCACTTAAAATCTACATGCCATTTAGAACAGACCTCTGACAGATTTTATGTTCCATTCTTTTGCGAAGACAATTTTCGCTAAAACAAAATGTCATATATCTCACACTTCGTTTGATATTAAGTGCTTTTTTCTGTTAGAATGGTGAACATTACAATGTACAAATATGTAACACAACGAGAGATATTATAGAGATTGGCGACGTAACGGCTACAGGGTAAAAATCGTGATAGCTAAAGTACTACGGCAATCGCTTTTACACGGGTTGCATTAACGGGATTCTTACCTTTTTTCCTTATTATTGGTTTTTGTTTACTATTCTGTTTGGTACATGTTTTCTTTTGTTTCCTGTTGTTGAAAATGTCACTTGAGGTTTGAAAGTATGGTGTGATTATACTCGTAGAAAAATTGGAAGATTGCCACGATTGACATCAACAAACAGTTTTCATTACCGTTGGGAATTTTTGTCTAGGGCAGGCATCCTACCAATTAAGCTAACGGCGCCGTATCGCTAATGCGAGTTCAAATCCCGCTCGTAGAATTTTTTTAAACTCTTTTTAATATAATACCTACGTCATATAGTTTTCGTAAAATAAATAAACATTAAATAACATAACATAACTTTTGGCAAATAAACTTATGACCTTATCTTATCTTATCTTAAAATTGATTCGTTGACTTTCAATTTATATGGGAACTAAGTACCTAGATGCTTAGTATGGGAGCTTTAGTATGGGACTATTAAGTATAAGTGAGCTTAAGGCATCATTATGATAATGAAATAGCTAGTGAAAGGAGGGGCGGGAATTAAGGACTTTCCTCTTTTTTATGGCAACATATAAAAACTTTCTCATCAACATTTTAGTATTGTTGTAACTCAGAGCTTCTTACATTGAAGAGAATGGAATGATGTAACATACGAGATAGATACATAGTAAAGTAATGTATTTTTTTATTTGTTACGAGCAAGCACTTGACCTTCATTTCACCTGATCTTAAATGATGGTAAGGCCACTTTCTATCTTATCTCTAGCTGCCGGAACATAACAATGCTAAAAACATTATTACTTTGGCGATATATTATAATAGGATGGTAGTAGCTAGCCAGGTGGGCAAAGCCCTACCACCTACAAAACCGAGTAAGTACAGAAACATGAGTACCTCCCGCTGCGATCGAATCCAGGACCTCTGGATCTGAGATCGGTGGTCTTACTTTGCCTGAATGGATGAATAGAGAGAACGGGCTATAAACCACCACGCGGGCCCAGTGCGGATTGGTGGGTGTTAGCAACTGCTAATGCAGCCGGGGCCAACGGCTTTACGTGCTATCCGAAGCACGGAGGAGCTCGAGATAAAACATTTTTGGTCACTCATCCGATGACCGGCCTTTGCGAAAGTTGCTTTACTTCAGCAATTGCAGACCGGGCGCGTTAACCACTGTGCCATCGAGCTCCTCCTATAAATAAGATAGCTAGTGCCTAAGTATTTGAGGATTTCAGGTGAAGGGTGCTTCCATTTTCAGTCTAATCCAGGTGAGATAAAAGACAAGTGCTGTTTACATTGCAAAATTAAATGATATATATTTACTATTATGTACTTTAAGACATGGTATGTAGTCATTGGCAAGCAAATAAGGATTACTTTGGTTTACTGGTGTTAACTAAACTTGAACTCGGAACCAAAAAAAGAAAGGTAAGTTCTGGAATGATAGAAGTGTGAGTTCGGATCTTGGCTTATTTCTATAAATCATTTACCGTGCTATTTTAATATTACATCATTATGTTTTAAATAAAACTATAATAAGACAGCATCAGTCAATAAAGTTGAACCTGGTTTAACCAGGTTTTACTTTATTCTATTTTTTTTAATAATAGGGTACCTTTCTATATTTAATTTTAGTAATAGTATTTGCAATATTTAATTTTATTATTTTGCATAATGAATTCGGATCATCGAACTGATTCTCTTTTTAAGAAAATCATTGTAACACTGATTTAATTTTATTTTTATGAAACGAGTGCTTTAGCTACTTACCTTGGGGCCAGAACAATGTATGTATGTGATGTTGTCTCATTTAGGTATATTGACGCGGAATATTATTTTGAAGTGTTTGTTATGAAAACACTTGATTGACGTGCTTGAAGAATATAAAACGTCTGTACAAACTAAAATGTTTTGAGAATGTCCAATATTAAATTTTTTATTTTTTCGTTACAAATGTAGGTACTTATTTGTTTTTATTGGTGCAAGCCGTTAAAACCCACCAAAGCAGCATTGGGTCAGTATGGTGGGTTATGAACATTTTACTTTCTGTTATTTTGTACATGTGGAAAGACCTGACTTCAGCAGTGTGATGCTTTGTGTGTGTGAGTGTGAGGCTGATGATAATGTTATTTCTTTTCTGGTTTTCCGTTATGAATATAAAGAATAGGCATGGTTCACGAAAGAACTACTCTCTGCACGTCTCCGCTTTTAGCCTAACATGTAATAATGTGTAGGTTCCTGTAAGGGACAATTTAAAAAAAATAAACACAAGCACCAAAAAAAACCAATCAAAACTAATGTCTATTTTTTTCTGTTCATACTACCTAGTAACAAATAATTATAGTTTGAATATAATTTGTTCACTATCTATGTTAAGCACACACTTTCCAAATAATTAGGACAAAGTTAAAAAAAAGTGATAATTTATTGTTACACCTCCCATTTCCTAACAGTTTTTGATAGGAGGCGGTATAATGTATCAATTCGAATTAAATAAAACATTTTAACCTAACGGTACCAGTATCACACATTGATCTCTCATGTTACGTTTAATTATAGTGGAGGAAGGCAATGTATCGTTTATTATATACTTACACACAATATCATTATGCATGAAGTAGGTGGGTGAGGAGCTCGATGGCGCAGTGGTTGACGCGCCCGGTCTGCGAGTGCTGAGGTTAAGCAACTTTCGCAAAGGCGGGTCATCAGATGGGTGACCAAAAATGTATCATCTCGAGCTCGTCCGTGCTTCGGAAGGTACGTAAAGCCGTTGGTCCCGAACAAGTCGTTAATAATCACCAATCCGCACTGGGCCCGCGTGGTGGTTTATGGCCCCCGTTCTTCCTATCCATTCATAGGTAAGGCTTGTGGCCCACCAGTGGGACATAAAATGAGCTGATGATAATGATGATGATGAAGTAGGTTAACTTTTATGTAGAAATTGTCGAAACTATCGATCGTCAGTATAACTTTTTTTAAATATGCGTTGCAAAGACTTTATAATCATTAGCCTGGGCTAAGGGGCCTTACCATGTCTTATTGCAGTGTTGTAACGATTGTGAAAACAAAACGCGTGTATCGGCGTATAGGTACACACGCGTCACGTTTCCCGCCCGATCCTCTAAATGCCACTACACATTTACAGAATACACTAAACATGCACACTTTAGGTTAGGCCCAAGACACCGTACTCGTAGAACAAGGGCATGACGACCCGGTTCACACGCGTTCTATACCAGGTACAGACATGTACCTGGGCGCTTCTCTCCACCTCCACGACCCGGTCAAACCGAGCTGAGGTCTTAGCCTTTAGAGGCGCTGTCGGGTTGTTCCGCTCCCGATCCGATCCGAACCCCTCGGAGATACTATTAGATAGTAGGGCACGCACTAGAGCGTGATGCCGTTCCCTCTAGAAAACCTCAGACGGTGCTTCGTTTCACACGGTATAAGGAACCCTTTAAGTTTCTCGCCGCTCCCCCCAAAAAAGCCCAGCGAAACTGAAAATGCCGTCTGAGGCAATTAGCAAACACACTCAAAAAAAAACTTAACGTTTTCACAATTCCAAAAACATTGCAGTGATGTGGTAAGGCCCCTGCCCCCCGACCGCCTAACCGATTGCTTTGGCTACGTGTATAGTTTATGACGTCATCTTGTCATCTAGCTAATAGGTACAGGCATATATCGAAAGCTATAGCCTATAGTTTTCGATATTGCTTTCATAGGCGGTACGAAATGACAAGATGACGTTATAAACTATACACGTAGCCAAAGCAATCGGTTAGGCGGTTGGGCCCCTGGTCTGTCCACATGAACTAACTATACTATAATATAGCAAATCTGCAGCTGGCTTGGTTGATAGGTTTTAACGATGGCCATCTTAGAATAACTACTGTAATCAATGGAATCACGTGTCTTCAAAAGCACGGAGATACATATTTTTTTTTTTTTATTTGACTATAATATTTATTATACGTCACAAACAATTAAACTATTATTAAATGTTTACCAAGGTTCAGGAAATGTCAATAAATAGGTCATATTTAGATTTATTATACTCGCATATTATATTATACCCTTTTGGAATTGGGACATATTGACAAACTGACGTTTAATTAACATAATTATTGTTCACCTGACCTATTTTTTATTCATAATCAAGATTAATCACATTTTAATCACATTTAAAACTATTAATAATTCAGTTGCCTAACGATTGTATTATAATGAAAGACTTGAATTTCTGTTGTTACATTTTTAATGTTGTTCGTCATACTAACTGTAATCAAATCCGTCATCATCATCATCATCAATCATCAACCATTCATCATCCGTCTATAAAGATCCCGTTGCTGGGCTCAGGCTTCGGGCCATAACCCACCGCGCTCGTCCTAAGTGTGTCGAAGGTTTTCAGAAAATCATGGCACATGCCACTGTGCCATTATCAGGTTCACTGTCCATAACGTATACTAATGGTTAAATGGTTAAATCAACTGTTACGTACCATAATATGGCGTTTGGACAGACTAGGTGGCTTTAATACCGTTAATATTGACTCTTTTGTGAACTTTTCTAATAACTTGTCGCTTCTTTTTACTATCTCAAGATATTTTCCACATTAAATTATGTGCTTTTAACACAATATTAACAAAACGGACACAATATTAAAAAAATACTATACTCAGTTTTCTGCGGTGTCTTTGAGGCATTAGGAACAAGGTCTTTCCCGTGAACTTGTTGTAATTTTTCTATTTAAAAAAGTGTTTCTGTACAGGTTTCAAATAAAATGTCATTTAAAACTCTCATTATTCAGTAATGATGATGCCAGTGCATCATCATTTTATTGAGATATTAATTAACATAATTCTACTTAGTTATTTGTTAAAGTAAATTGGTACCTAGATCATTCATAGATTCAACATTCGAAGCTGACTGCTCCGTTTCTGTAAAGATGATACATACAGCTAATGGTAAGCTTTTGTTTCGGACTTTTGGCGGGCAGTGGATCAACGATCAAGAAAGTTCCAACGCATATTGTTTCCTTAAAACTAAATTATTATTGCTTTATCAAAAAATCAGAACAAGATACTAGATAACCTACAACAAACTTGTTCTTAATTTGTATATATAGTTATTTAAGACAAATATAGAGTTAAAAATATCGACATTCTAAATTTTGACTTTTCTCACTAATTTCGCTGTTCGTTGAATCAGTCCTGCCTGACTCATTAATTAAATCAAAAAAAGCCCCTTTTATTACAATTTCCCAAAAGCTCAACATAATATTACCTACAAATGTGATGATTTTAAAACTGTTTACGGAAACCTTGGAATTCTATATGAATGATTGTTAAAATTAGTCACTTTTCGAATAGTTGTAGTAGCAAAACCAACAAGCAAAACGCCTTGCGTTTTTAGAGTTTCATTTTTTCCAAACACTGACAGAGGTCAGTTGCCTCCAAATTCAAACTCCTTATAGGTAAATACTTTATTTGCCATCACGTATTCGAACCTAACGATCCTTACAATTTGCTTACAATAGTGGTTTCTAAATAAAGTCACCGTAACTTTGTCTAACCTTTTATCGAGTATTATTTAAAAAATGTATTATTTTCCACATATTCATAAATTATTCAGCATGATAAAGGTATTACAAAGTCATCGAATATTGTAAACAATGTTGTAAACATTCAATCAGGTGTATTATTTAGTCATTTTGGCTTTGATAATTTCACGTTGAGTAGGTACGCCCATGTAGTAGAATGACATCTTAAAGTTAATTGATAATAGCCCTACTAACTTATTACTACATTCTACCCTTTTTTCCACAAAACTGAAACGCTTTTACGATAAGGCAGTAAAATAGAAATGCCGTTTGCTTTTAAGCTTTTTTATCTCTAATTGACTGACATAACTATTACTAACAATTCTTTTAACGTTGTCGTTAGTGCTTTAAACTTAGATAATGTAGCGAGTCACACTTATAGTTAACAAATAATGTTCGCTTTAATACATAATCCGCTTCGTACGAACTGCGCTTAATGTCTTCTTGATAGCACCACTATACGGTGCTAATATATCTGTCTCGGTTTTGATTTTATCACCGTCCTCAAATTTAACAGTGTCGCCAAAAATGCATGCATCGGCTTTACCAAAAACTGGGTTCCTATCAGGGTGCAATGTATGGAGACAAAAAAGAGCATGATAGCTGCGCAACGGAATGCGACCTTTCAAACGACCTTACTCGAGATTTTAGTGGCGTTTTATTTCCCTGTCTTCTTTTTTCTTCATTTTTGCCACCAAGCTTCTTCGGTACCGAGTTCCGGCTGAATATATTTTTGAGAACACTTCTGGTCGGGGTCGTAAAATTCGCCTAATATGAAGACACCCCAACTTAATTACTAATTCGGTCCATTTCGAATTGGACACGGCTGTTCCCTTTGTTGCTTTTAGTGTTTAGACGTTGTAAAAACTCAATCCGGCATTGAGGATAAATAAAATTTACTTTGTCATGTGCTTTTCGAACGTTTCTGGGATTTTGTTAGTAATTAGTCTCAATCATTTCTGAGTAACGTCCCGTTTTTGAAGAATAAAATCATTGTGACGATGCTTTAAATTAGGTACAAGGAAATGTATAGCCCAGAAAATATTTTCAACACTCATGCCTATTACATAACCCAAAACTACTTTAGGCTAAGTTCCTAAAAATACTTAAAGCAGTAGTAAGCGGGGTCATTGACCACTGCAACAGCTATCACCACCACAGGTTCTGCTTGTTGTATGTTGTTGTACAGTTTAAGATCATTAGATATGGTTCAAACCGTCATTTATTTCATCAACATTTTACTACGTAAACGTATTTTTGTTGGCAGTGACAGAGGTGTTCGAGGCGTAAAGAATTTAACTCCGTTATTTTTGTAGCGTGTAAGTTGATATGTAAGTCCTGATTTTCCAAAGGTGGTTTACCTAAAGGCAAAAAGAGAATTACATACACAACATATTCGACCTTCGTAGTAACCTTACCCGAGATTTTGCCACTACTTTTTCTCGCAAGCCATGACATTTGCATGATCTGTTTTTTTTGCGCACGATTAGCATGGTAGTAAAATTGGTTGATACCCTTTTCGAAATAAAATTAAGGTTCAGGAATGTTGACCGCTGAGTTTAGATATTAAATTAAAAAAAAAACGAATAAGCGTTGATTCTTATTGAACTAATTTAGATTCTGATCACACAAGTGCTATTATATTATTTCTTTTAAATAAACAATTATGTAATCTAAATTTATTATTATATGATACTTTTGTTTAAAACACCAGTAAAATAAAGAAGTTATATACGACATTTCTTCAATCTACGACAAGAAGAAGAAGAAGAAAAGTACGTAAAGTTGTAAAGGTTTGCATCGAAGAGAATATTCATCATCATCATCATCTTAGCCAAAAGACGTCTGGTGCTGGACAAGGGCCTCCCCCAAGGATCTCCACAACGACTGGTTTTGTGCTGCTCGCATCCAGCGGCATCCCGCAACCTTTACCAGATCGTCGGTTTACCTTGTTGGAGGCCTGCCCACATTGCGCTTTCCGGTACACGGTCGCCACTTACGGACTGTTCCACCCAAGCGGCCATCAGTCCTGCAAGCGATGTGCCTTGCCCACTGCCACTTGAGTTTAGCAACTCTTTGGGCTATATCGGTAACCTTTGTTTTTCTGCGGATCTCTTCATTTCTAATTCGATCACGCAAAGCAACCCCGAGAGAATATTCGGCTCTATGTAAATAAATATTAAAATAAACAAATTGATATGGCACTAATGGTGGACAAAATACCGCGAAACTTTAAGACAGAGCGCTCTAGTCACGACGACTTCGTCACTATCTCAGTACCATCATTACTGATTCTTCAAACTCAGTTGGATTTACCCTAAGAATTTTAAGTCAAGGTTGTATTCTTTTCAAATAATTTTAATAGAATATAGTTTCCTGAACCTATACTTATTCAATACGCGTCAAGTTCAACAATACACGTCACTTAGGAATGCAGTTATTAGGCTATTCGTTAAAATATATAATTGGTCATAGTATTGTTGGCGATAACAGATCAACGTAAGCATATCGCTTACAATAATTATAATCGTCGGAGGAATTGACAATAATCCCCCCGACTCAGATTGTTAGAGTAATTATTTTTCGATATATCAGAAATATAATTGTTTATTTCCTTATATATTGTAATGACGATTGACGATACAGGAAATCCGGAACTAATTCGATGTTACAATGTAAAATGTGTTTTCATTTAAGAGTGTGTATTAAATACGAAATGTGTTTTTTTTTATGAAAATGTTAGTAAAACTTAGATACTTTCAAACCATACAATAAAAATAGTTTAGTGTGACATTGATTCTTCCTTTAAGTACAACACGTTCACGTGGTTGCCCCACTTAAACAGGATTAAATCGTTACATTTATTCCTGTGTCACCCCCAAATTAAGTTTTATAGGACCGGAATCCTCCCACAATATTCTCCACGTTCCAGCATCGAAGATTTTGTGGAATAATCCCATGATTTGTGGCCAACCCAATATTAGTGTTGTGGTCATTAAAGCTTTTGACGCTTAACGGGATACAAACTAAGTTCAAGGCTTATAATGCTTTCTGATGCGAAGTTTTCGATGAAATTTGAATTATAGTATGCTCATTATCATCATCACTTAATATACATTCCACTGGTAGGCTTAAACATGAATGGGTTAGGTAAAATATTTATGGACGATTCAAAAGCACTTTTCTTAAGTTAATTTGAATAAAAAAAATTGACTTTGACGTTGACACACGTATAATATGCCTATGCTGGCCCAATGCAGGTTAGTGGGTGTTAGCCACTGACATTTTACGATCACAAACGGAACCAACGTCTGTACCTACTTACTTTACTTAAAAAAAGGCAGAAAATTACATTGTTTTTTTTTTTCATTTAAGATCATGTTTACCTAATTTTTCTTCTGGTTATAAGAAATTTGGGCAAGAGCAAAAGAAGAAATAAACAAAAAGATTATAAATTGATTTTACCACGAAACGCTAAAGTTTATAATTATGTGGATGTGCCTCTACATGCACATTTAAACTTTTACTTACATATGAGATAATTTTATGTCCCCACAGCTGGGCTCTTTCATAGGGATGGATAGGAAAAACGGACCATAAACCACAACGCAAGCCCAGTGCAGGTTTGTAGTTGTTAACGACTGCTAATGCAGTTGGGTTCAACAGCTTTACATGCCTTTAAAGGAGGCAAGGAGGAGATCGCGATAATACTTTTGCAAAAGTTGCTTAAATCCGGCAATCGCAAACCAAACGCTATTACCACTGCGCCATCGAGCTCCTTATGCATTATGGTTTATTATAATCCCTTTTCATTATTAACGGAAAATGGAGAGATTAATAGGCACTTGCGTAGTGGTTTCCACCTTAAAAGAACTTCGGATTTCTTGACATTCTACCTGTATTGAAAAAAAAACCCATTGAGATGCCTGAATTTTTAATATTATGTTGCTTCAATGTTTTTGTTCGGACTTATGCAAAAATCCTTTGAAGTTGGAATTAACTTCCACAAAGTCTATAAGGTATTTGTTTAGTTTAGTTTAGGTACTTAAGTATATTACGTCTTCGATGTTTGCATAATCAGGATCAGGAATCTATGCTAGTGTTTTCCGTATTTGTGGTAGTAATTGACACCTAATTAAGCAAGGTTGTTTTACAAACGCTTAAAAGTGCACGTTGATAGACTAACATTTTTTATCGTTTTTACTTCTTCCTTTGACATTGGGTCCTTCAAACGAGGCGTGAAGAGGCACCTTGTAGGCAGGGTAAGGACGAATGGTGATGCATTGTTTTCACGCTGCGCCAGTTGTCCTTGCGTCTGGACTCCATTTCCACTTAACATCAGGTGGAGTGGAGCCATTTGCCATGCAGACAATAATTAAAACCAACTTTAATTACCAACCATCGATATTATTATGTTATTACCACGACTTTGCGTAGACTGTACTCGGTAGAAACTGCTTTTATATTTAGCAAGCCTTTAAATAGTCACTCGAGCGTAAGGTTCAATTTTCCGTACAAGCACGACGTTGAAAGATGTATATGTATGAGAAAATTAAAAGTACCCTTTGGCTGTAACGGTAACTTCTATGTTACTTTAATAATAACCTCAACAGAAAGCTCTGACGCATTATTTGAATGGGTTCACGACAGTAGTCTTACAGGGTTATGGGAACCGATGCATTAACAGCACTGTACATTCATCATTATCATCCTTCATCATCATGCCATTACTTTTCACATTTATATAATGCATTTTTTTAATCACACATTAAATGAATTCGTTTACTCTTGTAATAAGTATAACATACAAAACTAGTAATATCGTTTAATTAAACTATAACCATTTCCCACTTTCATATATATGTAAGTAAACACAAAGTAGGTTCTGATAAATCGATCGGCGCGGGCGGCGGCGCCTGCGCATGACGTTCGTCGCGCCACGCATCGGTACATCCTCGTGTTTACCCCACATTCTTATGTTTGTTTACGTCGATGTCGCGGAGAAATTGCGAAATCCGGCTTTTTTATTAATACTTATGACCGTTTCGTTGATTAGTTTTTGGCATTTTTAATTAGCATTATTTGGTTTTAAGAATTCGATCGTAAAATTAATCAGATTGCGATTTCCTATAATACCTTGGGCCGTAGTTTAAGCCTTATCGTTGACGCCAAGTAAAATATGTAAACAAAACTGCCATATCGAAATTCGTCTGTGCTCACCACAATATCCTCACACTATTTGGTTATTGCCAGGGCGACAACAAAATGATTGTAGGAGTAGAAGTGTGTAGTTGATTGTTTATTATATTTCAAAAAAAATCTACATAATTTTCTCCATTTTCTTTAAGGAAAATGGTATAAAAAATGTACCCATGCCTAAAATAAAAATAAACAAATAAAGTCTGAGATTCAGTTTTGCAATATTTCACGTATTTTTCACGTCTGTCAACATCAAATAGCCAGTAACTCGTTTTTTCTACAACTTGAAACAAAGATATACTACTAGTATTCTATTCCATTTAATCACATAATTTTGTATTGTATTTAATTTGAATACATATGACATTACTAATTTATTTCATGTACCCACTGTTGGGGCAGGAGCTTTCCCTATAGATAGATATGGAGAACGGGCCGGAAGCCACCACGCGGGCCCAGTGGCCCAGTGACCCATAGTGGTTCTTAAAGACTGCTGATGCAGCCGGGACTAGCGGCTTTATGTGCCTCTAAAACACGGAGGAGCACGAGATGATACATTTTTGGTCACCCATCCGATGACCTGCCTTTGCGAAAGATGCTTAACCATAGCTATCGCAGACCAGGCACGTAAACTAATGCGCCATCGAGCTCCTCGAGATTTAATTTTATAATATTTACAAAAAGCCGTATTTCCAGCAACATCTATTCCTGTTCTTACGGTAATTGACCGCGAAGCTTCTCATATTAAAAATGGCGCCAAGACTGCATAAAACCTCATAATATAAAATTGGGTTTGCTTTACGGATTATTTACGCGTTATGGTTGAATAATTTTGCATTTATAAAAGTAACACTTCATTATAAGAACCGAAATTATGGATGTACTGAATTGTTACGTCAATATACAAATTGGACACGTTGTATTATTGACATTATTGACAAAGAGTAATAAAAAAAAGTATTATTGTAAAGGTTTACTATTTTTATTAAGAGATTAAGGGTCTTACAAATAAACAAAGAATAAGATCCGAATAATTATTCCGTGTTTTGTCTTCTTTACTCTAATTTGAAATGACGTTTACATGACAGGAACAAAACACGGAATAATTATTCAGATCTTATTCTTTGTTTATTTGTAAGGGGCTTAGGAAGACCCTAAGTAAGAACAAATAAACAAAGAATAAGCTTTGAATAGTTATTCCGTGTTTTGTCTCTTTTACTATAATTTGATATGACGTTTACATGACAGGAAATAACACGGAATAACTATTCGGAGCTTATTTTTTGTTTATTTGTAAGGTACTTATTATAGTTTTCTTTAGTTTACACGAACACTACACATTTAAAATTACTAATGGTCGCCCAGTGGTCGAAATCCGACCATTATTCACAAAATAAGCAATATTTCTTCAATGTATTTTGTAACACATATTAAATATAAATTTTATCTTTCAGGACTCCTTCTCCATATGAAATTTACCAAATCGAACATCGCCGTGCGGGCAGTGTGCTTATAAAAGGGCACGAAGGTTTTTCTTTACGTATTGTTACATATATACACTTTACACTTAATATACTCGTGTTTATTATGCATAATATTTATTTTGGGATATTTGTTATTCTAATTTATATAAAATACAACGTCAGGGAACTATCCATAAAGACTCTAGTGACAGACAAATATCACGCGCAAACCCAGGGCGGAAGTCAGTCATTTATAATATTCCTATATGTACATCGTTTATTTCTAAACAAAGACAACAGTCGCTACGTTTATCCGAAACATGATATGTCAAGGATGCTCCACATAAAATGAAATCATAAATGCTGTCTATAATATGTCTTCACTTAATATTATTCCTACGACCCTGCCACTTCTTGACCTCACTTGGTGCTTAAAACACGACAAATCAAAAATAAGATAAGAAAAGTATCTATTTGTGTTCTTACTCTCAGTACCAAATAGTATTCGGGTAAAATATTCACGAAAATCTTCAAAACCGCATTTAATTTAGAATTTGAAGACTGAAATTCTGAAGTAGCAAAGGCGCTCGTTAGAAAAGAAAGATTTTTAAAACATGTTTTTTTTATTGACATTAATGTCATGGTGTTTAGAGATTTTATCATTGACACATTTTTTTTATTACTTGACTATGTGAAGAAGTGCTTATGTTAATGTAAAAAGTCTCGAAGTATTGGCTTAATTACTACGCTTGTCAAAAGAGTTGCTGAAAAAAACCCAGGATTTCCATCGAAAAAAATTTGAGCCTGACTCCGTTCTTATATTTAACTAGCTTTTTGTTTGCAGCTTTGCTCACGTGGGCTACATGACTTGTGTTTGTTCGTAATAAAAGCCAAACTTACTAAAGGTAAATATCATAAGGGTATAAGTAATAAGGGTTAGACAACTAAACATGTCACGTCATTTCAACATTAACTTTTTATTTTTTTATCATTAAAAAGCCCACCCATGCCTTTCTTAGTGACTGGTTACGTCACTCAATTAACCTACAGTCCAAATTTTATTTAATTAGCTTCAGCGGTTTGATCTCGGCGATGATGAGTCAGTCAGTCAGGACAAGTCATTATATGTATATAGATGAATCTAACTAATCGATACAAAGTAATAGTAGTAATAATAGTAATTTTAGTAAATAATATTACATTTACTTAAATTTTATGATAAAAACATGATTAGTCACTTTTTATTCTACATATTTTAATCATGAAAATCGATATTTTTTACTAATTTTGAGGACACAATAAGTGGATGTTAATGTAGTTTTATTAACATATACACGTTAAATATAAAAAAACAGACAATACGTTCTTAAAGTGGACTTAAGTTTTTACTCCAACTTTCTTCAAACAATAAATAATAATAAAAAGTCTTGTGAGTTCGTGACAACGATTAGCACTTCGAAAATTTCGATTTCATTGACACGATTATGTATTTCAATAGTCAAATGGCAAAGTCAGTCAGGAGCGCGCAGTGGTTAACGCGCCTGGTCTCTGATTGCCAAGTTTAAGCAACTTTCGCAAATGCCGATCATCGAATGGGTGACCAATAATGTATCTTCTCAAACTCTTCCGTGCTTCGGAAAGCACATAATGCCGTGGATCCCGGCTGCATTAGTAGTCAGTAATAACCACCAATCTGCACTGGGCCCGTTGGTGGTTTATGTCCCTTCTCGTTTTGCATCTATAGGGAAGGCTCGTGCATCAGCTGGTGGTGGTGATGATTAGCCCACATACTGTTCCAAATCTGGGCAAAGGCGTCCATCATTTAAATTAAGTCATAGCTGTAAATTGGCTAAATCACTACGTTGGTCAAATGCGGGTTGATGATCACGAACTTAGGTCACGCATTAAAATCATCTATACTACCTACTTTATAAATCTGTAGGCTCTGTCGGTACATGCAATTTTTCTGACAAATTTTGGGATAAATATTCGTTTTATGACTCATTGACTCCAATTCTACGATTTTTGAAATTGGTGTCTGTCTGTCTGTATGTCCTCTAATAACTCAAGAACGGCTTGACCGATCTTGATGAAAATTTGTATGTAGTAAGAACATGAGATTGTGCAAATGATAAAAAAAATATTAAATTTTATAAGTTTATCATAATAATTTGTATCTAATGTCTAACAGGTCTCAGTGGTCGAGTAGCAAGAGCGCTCGGTTTATAATCTAGAATTCCCAGATCGAAAAAGTGTCATAGATTTTCGATGCATAGCCAAGATTTGTGATCCACATTTAGCAGTTATTAATTATAGCGAAGCCTTGATTTTAATGATGAAGGCTTTTTTCAGCAGTGACACAGACACAGCACAGTATATAGGTTGATTACATACATTAGGGTGTGTCCATATTTTAGGATATCTTATTGTAACCAGATATTTATATTTACTGTACATTTTAACTGTGACCATAGAAACTTTCTTCACTTCGAGCTAACAATTATCCATCCAATGATGTTGGATTTAAAACAAAGATTTGCATTCGCCATTCACCTACGCAACAATGTAGGTGTTTATGTCACACCGAGATTTGTGGTATAACTGTCATATTATTTTTTACAATAAAAAAACTTGCACTATTGTTTTTTAATACAATTTATGCGGCAAAACTCTAAAACCTAATGAAATAAGAGCAAAAGGGCCACCAGAATCTTAAATGTAAGCCAATTTTGCCTAAAACTTCGTTATGTCACTGTCAACTTACCACTGCTTACAATTCAGTTTCGTTACAGGATTAGTGCTAAATCTAGATAAAAGACTTTGCTGAAATCCTTAAGTAAGGTTAGCCACAAAAGTTTATTTCTTGTAGGACTTACACGATTTTAAAAATGCACAAATAGTGGTCATAATTTTTTTTTTTCTTTATATGGTTTACTGTGTTACTGTCCTGTCGTCTGTTAGACGTAAATTTTAATTAATAATTATTTTACTTATAATTTTTTTTCATAGAAATAATTCAATGTTGTTAGTGTAACAAAAATTATTTAATTAAATTTTAAATCCTATGTGGAAAATTGCGTACAAATAACTGTTTTGTTTTGTGTTTCTTTCGTGCTTGATAAAAAATCAAAACATAACTTATGGATACTTTCGTTTAATATTGCAACAAAAAACAATCGCTTAATCTCGTTTTCCATAATATTGTGCAATTCGGGCGAGTTCCACGTTGAAAACTGCCCCTTATCACTTTAGAAATAGATTAGAAATAGTCTTTAATTCTATCTGGCTTAATATTCATAACTTAACTTAAAATATGTGTATACATCGCAAATGTCAGTGGTCGTGGTCGGCGACCGGGCAAGGCCGCGGCTGCGGCGCCAAGAATTGATGACCTCACGCAAAACTAAAAACTTTTAAAAAAACAACACCATTGACTGTATTGTGTTCAGAAATTAAACTCTTTCTCTCGACAATACCCCGGACAGATGACATTTAAGACCTCACAATGCAGTGTGTCATTCCACCGCCATGCGGAAAGAAGTCAGTAACATTTTACAGGGTCCATTTAAGTTTTGCAACTTACTTAGTGACAACAATGTATCAACCCTTCAAAAAGTTTTTATTTATATAATTTTAACGCAAATTAACTTGCGAAACAAATTACAAAAACACAAAGGTTGAAAAAATTTCCACGAGCAGGATTTGAACCGGCACCCTTCTGACATACCGGGTCAGGTGCTCTTCCAATTGAGCTATAGTGGTTCTATACCCGCCGAAATTATTCAACACTATTTACTTTTTATTTTGAAAGCCAAAGGCACCCATTCAATGTCAACAACTACCGTCATTTACACCCGATCATAATATTTTTACAAATACTAAAGATCAGTTAAGAAGTAGGCAAGCTATTTATAAAATGTTTTTGTTTTTGTTTATATAATTTTAACGCAAATTATGTTGCGAAACAAATTACAAAAAATTGGAAGAGCAATTGGAAGAGCACCTGACCCGGTATGTCAGAAGGGTGCAGGTTCAAATCCTGCTTTTTTCAACATTTGTGTTTTTGTAATCAACCCTTTAATTTAATAAACATAAACTAAAGTTGTATGTTTCATAACTATACTAATATAATAAGGAGAAAAGCTTATTTTATTTCAAATGCAAAACGGAAAGAGATTTTGGTCACCCATCCGATGACCGGCTTATGCGAAAGTTCCTTAACCTTAGCAATCGTAGACCAGGCGCGTAACCGGGCGCGTTAATCGAGCATCAAGCTGCGCCATCGAGATAGAGAGTATGGTCTCACAAAAGACGCAATCACCACAGATTAGGTCAATTTCCAAAGATCGGTTTATGTGAAAGTTTCACTGCTTTTGCCCGAACAAAGTTCCTACAAGCTACTCTAATGACAAACCTTTTATCGCAGCCACATATTTGCATATTAGCTGCACGCAGGCATAAAACCCGTCACCGTAACTTATTTTGCGCATCAATCTCTCCGACAGCATTATTCATAACATCGATAACAATAAAACATCTGATAACAGTGGAATTTATAGTTTTATTTCGCTATAAGAAGATATTGCACGTTAATCTTCGCATATCATTAAAATGTGATAAATCTTTGTGAGCTCTTTGCATTTTGATGCATTCCTAGCGGGTTTGACTCTCTCGAATATAATTTCAAAATTAATTTTAAAAGAGATAGGTATACCTATATATTTTTCTGTAGTTAATACTTGTTTTCTTTCTTAGCTTATTATTTTGATATAAGTGACATGATGCTTATAATGTAACATTTCAAAATAATGATATGACTTCAATTACTTTGATGGATTTTATATATTAAATAATATGAAACATACAAAGTACCTAGGTCATTCATATTATTTTTAAATAGTTTAATTGAAATTTATTCGGATAAACTTAAAGTTGGCGCTTTCCATAAACACCCGGCTTCACAATACAAATAAAGCAAAGGTCTCCTATACAGTATGTCGTAAATACGTACCTACATCAACTAATTCTTTTTTGTTTTAACGAACTTTGAAATTGAACTCTGCTGGCGTGGTGGTTAGGCTCCATTATTCTGAGGGCACGTCAATCGGGATATGGTTGTCGTAAGAAAAACCCGCATTAGTTCACTGTGGCTGGTTATGGCCCGACCTCCCCATATGCTGGTGCTCCCCAGTGGTTTTCTCAACAGTTGGTTATGATGAATAAAAACAAAAAAAAAATTGTCTTTATTAATAAAATAATTAGATTTTATAAATAACTTACACTTAAATGAATACATACAATCATCATCATCATCATCATCATCAGCCCCTCTCGACCCACTGCTGGGCATAGGTCTCTCTTTGCTTGTGCAATTCGCCTCGATCCTGAGCTAGTCTGGGCCACATGCAACCCACGGTCTTGGTTATATCGTCGACTCACCTTGCCGGTGGACCTTTTTTTGAAACCTACCCCTATTTTTGAAATTGGTCCTGGTTCTTCTGTCGTCACATCGTCTGGCCAAGTGTCCTGCCCAACTCCACTTGAGCCTCAATATCCGCTCGCTGCCATCTTGGACTTTAGTCCATTTGCGGATTTCGGTGTTGGAGACGCGATACATACAATACATCAGTAAAAATCAATTGTATTGCAAGATAAAATTTTACTAGAAAAAACCAACCAGTCTTGAAACTCGAGTGGGAATCGAACCCACGACCCTTGGATGCTACGATACGAGTATATCATTTTGAATGCAAAAAAGTAAAAAAATTTAAATATGTATTGCCATACTTTGTTATTCGTAACGAACCATACCAGTGCCTACTTTTCCTTTTTATTGCGTCTTAGACGTATCCATTTCGAAAACATACACACATGACGTCAAGGAATCATCTAGTTTTTATTATGCTAAACCAAAGTTTCGCAAGTTTGCTGGCCGAAACTGACGACCCCAATGTCACTAATGACATCCAAATGATTATGTTTATCACTTAATTTGGATAAAAAGACAAGAATGCCGTATAAATTATCAAAATCAGAGCAAATGTTTTCAAAACAAATTTAAGTATTCGGTCGTAGGCGTTAGCGTAACAATAAATGTGTTTTGAGCTCTTTTGTGTTTTCGAATTTAAAGTGGATCAGATTATTTGTTTGTTTGCACTAAGTAAAAAACAAAAGTTAAAAATGAAAAACATAAATTTAATTAAGGCGCCATCTTGCTATAAATTTGTTTCAAAGTCACACCTTATTCGACGCTCGCTGCCCACTAAAAATATGATAAATTTCGTTGTGATTGTTCAAACACGATAGAACAATCCAATTTTTTTATACAAGTCTTTGTTTTGTTATTTATAGGCATTTCCTGATTGTTCTTTATTGGGCTATTATATGACGCCTGTCGAAATTATATTCTTGTTACGGTGGCGGCATACTTCAAGTCCTAGGCTATTTGCAAAAAAAAAAATGGAAAATGTAAATTCTACTAACGTTCCGTGGGTCCGTATGTTGGTTATCATTTTTAGTTGTTGTTATCTCTAATAACATTTAATTTTGTGTATAATATTATATTGACCTCTCGTAACATTCAACATAAATACAACATACATAATAAACGCACCCTGGTATGATAAGCTGTTAGTTTCATTTAAGTTCTCAGTACAAGGTCTCACGCACAGACTAGACTTACGAACCGATGGCATAATGACGTTCATAAGAGCAGCTCTTTGTAGCCTAAACTGAATAAATGATATCCTAGGTATTTTTTATTCTAATCAATGTTTTAACGATTATAGTTATAATTAATGGAATCAGGCGTAATTTTTCGGAAATCCATGGTACAAAGAAATGTAATTGAAATATGTAGTGTTAATTCCGCTAACTTACTTGTTTATCCAGCTTGGATGCAGTACGCACGCACCGTCCTCCCGCCCGCAAAAAGTATGCACATGCTGAAGAAACAATGGATGCAAGCGAACATGCGCACCAACACCGATACCCATTTATGGTTATAAAATTTTACGCAAATTTTGTTGCGAACAAATTACAACTTGAAAAAAGACAAAGGGCTGAAAAGAATAACGCGGTCGTGTTTGAATACCGCTCGTGGGGTTTTCTTTTCAATACTTTGTCTTTTTCAAAGCTTTGACCTTATTAAAAATTACTCAATTCGATTCAGTAGCAAATTCCTAACAAACTAGTGTCAAGGTGTGCGATAGTTATGTTATATATATAAATCTGCAACGAGCGATACGGGCTATATCTGATTCGCGTTATAGTAGCCAAGCCTATGCTTAGAATAACTACAATAAACCTATCTTTACTTTTGTTATTGTTATTATATTCCCCCATGGGAAAGCGCTTTGCCGTTATCTCACCGAATTGGTTAAACTGTAGTCCGTTACATAAAACTCGCATTAATTAAGGCCATAATTTTTATGCTTATTCTTATTATTATTCGGCGAGCTAGTAATTGAGCATACTAAGTAGCTCAGACAAAGAATTTCTCGTTGAAGGAACCCTAAAAGATAATCTATTTATTTCATTGCGTCACGGAAGAAACTTTATACCTGACAAGCGTGTCATAAAGGCTGGCATTGTATGTATTTAAATAGTTGTGATGCTAGAAAAACAAACAAGCCTGCTTACACATAACAATAATTTTAAAAAGGCATTTTGTATGCAAAACTATTCGTTCCAAAACAAATTGGTTTAAAAATAAGCTGTAACAAAATTTTTGGAATTTATATGACGACTCAATTTATGTGAAACTAGGATTATTTCAGAGTGTGGATATTTGTGTGTTTTTAAATAGTTTTGTGTCATTCCCTGTCATAATAAAGTTCTTAAGACTTAAAAAGTTAACATGAGCTCTCCTTTTGTTCTTAAATAATAAGTAACTAGTAACCATAAAAAATATGTAGACAAAATATTTTTAAGCGACTACAGCTTGCCACACCATAAGTTACTAAATGACTATGCAGTAGGTACCGTTTGTTAAACTAGTTGAGTTAGAAAACTTTGAAAGTGTCCTGAAATCGATGTCTGTCACGTTAGTAGGTATACACTCGTATGTACAATCAAATTTTAAAATGAAATCAAATGTTTGATTGTGGACAAAAGTTTACAAAGACATGGTCTACCTCAGCCGTGGTAGCACAAACCTTTAGAGGTTTCAAGTTCTCAATATACCTTTCAAAAGCCCCAGAGAATCTAGCTATAGTACACGCTTGAAAATCTCTGGATCAACAAACGGTCACTACGGCTTGAGTAACTTTAAGAAATTCTCTTGAGTCTGATTACTCAATAGGACTATTTCATTCGAGTAGTAATTTTTTTATTCTGTTCCTTTCTAGATAAGTCAATGAAATTTATTGTTTACATTAAGTACTACTTATATTGTATAGTCTAAGTTCTGGTAGTAATAAAGCATTTTTTATTTTCATTTTCATTTTCATTTTAATTTATTTCATTTCTTTTAAAAAAATATTGAAAATAAATTCTTTTGAAGTCCCAGGTTCATCAGCTGATATTTATTTAAAATTTTCTTACTGAATATTAATAAACGTTTTTGTTATAATTTAGGTTAATATATTTTTTAGCTATAATTCTAATATGTTTTGCTTGTTTTTTCCCTCTTTTAGGGTTCGTCTTCTTTTATATCAGATATTTATTTGAATAATGATAGATAATAATGAAACATAGTAGTGAAGCGTCGCATTTATGACTCAGAATGAAACAGGATTAAATTTGAATAATTATTTCCAGTGAATCCGCTGCAATACCCAAATCGATTGTAATAAAACCATCACTTTATTGTATCCTACGTTAGAATTCTGGGAAGTTATTTTTCCCACTCATGTGGAAATACTACAGAACTAGACTCTATTGAGGTTAACTGTGTTCTGTGACTGAAATCAATGTTCACTTTACAATGCAGAGATACAAATGTTTACACTGTTTCCCAGGACAGGAGAGATTACTAGTTACTGTCTTTTTATATTTTTTTAAGAAGGTTATACTCATATATAGACTGTCAGCTGTCAACTATCAGCAATAAAGGATACTAAAACAATAAAGCCATCACTATCACTCAATTTAGAAGTAATCACTGATATAAAAACAACATAAATAATATAAGAACAATAAATATTAAGACTCTCGAATACTAAATACACCTCTTAATCCCTCTATTGTCATAACTATCCAATTAACCGGCCGACCGACGACCAGAATATCCAAATATATACCCAAATATTTGTAGTAAATGAGAAATCACTTTTTCCCATATCATGTTATCACCAGATTCACGGTAACTATTAATCAAGGATGCTTACTCAGATCGATGTGCGTAACATAACGCGATCTAATACCTACCATAAGCTTCAAGTTTCTAATTGATTTGGATAAGCTATTAAGCTCCGTTGATGGATGTGCTCCATGTTTACAGTACCTACTACCTTGAGCTCATCCTATTTTAGCTGTTATGAAGATGTTGTACTTTGATTGTTCAAACAACAACACTGATTAAAGAAAGTTAACGAAGAGTGAGTCAGACTTGGAGTTGATAATTAAAGACCTTTAGATAAGGAGACCGGTATTGTAATTAAATACTTTATATGAACACCTTTTACAAAAGATTCTGCAAAAGGTTCGAAACGTCATGATGCAGTTATAGTGTTTGCGTTGTCTTTAGAAAAAATAGAAATCAGAAAACTGGTTATTAAGTTTTAAAATTTATTGTCGTTTTGTATTTATATTATTACCAATGAGTATAACATAAGGGAATAAGCCATTATTATAATTATTATAATTAATATTTTAATTATTATTGTTGTTATTATTATATTTATAACATAATATTTTCTCTGTGTATTACAGAAATTATTAAAAAATAAAAGCAACATTTACTTAAAAATCCAATATCCTATATCTACAGTTTTATATTATTATGTTGCTTAAAGAGTTTTGTATTATTAAAAAAACAGTTATGGTTTTGTAAAAATATACTGAAATATAGAGGTAATTTTTTGTATGCCCTTTTATTTATATGCATTTATTTTAACTTTGTATGGTCTAAGGACAAAATTATATTTATATCATGATTTTTACGGTTAAAACATGAAGGTTTTAGAACGTGTTAAAGCATTGGCAAAATTCAATAAAAACATGATTCCTTGGCTTCAACACGTTATCGAAACGTCGAGTCTTCTTCACAAATAACATATAAGAACGTGCTGCGATCAGCTGCAATGTATCAGTTCCTAGTTAGCTTGGTAGCTAGCCTAGTTATCTACGTTACGCATTTAAATTGTCACATCAACATTATACAACATCATGAGCTTACAAATTGTGCCGATTCCCACTGAGGTTGCGCTTGCGCTATGTCCGAATGCTAACAATATTTATCAACACGTTACCAAAAGGTAGCGTTTCGCTGTAAATGACAGATAGGCACATGCCGCAGTTGCGTCAGCTACAGATCACTAGTTACTGGTTAGTTACACATGAAACATATTTACAACATCACAGCAAAATTGTCGCTCCGTTCACGAACTTACAAATTGTGCCGATTCCCACTTAAATTGCGCTTGCGCTATGTCCGAATGCTAACAATGATTATCAAAGTTACCGAAACGTAGCATACCGCTGCAAATGACAGATAGGGACATGCCATGGTGGCGTCAGCCACAGATCACCAGTTACTGGTTAGATACACATGTTACATATTTAAAACATCACAGCAAAATATTCACCCCAATCACGAGCTTACAAATTGTGCCGATTCCCACTGA
The DNA here is from genome assembly GCA_949315975.1 of Eudonia truncicolella. Classification (NCBI taxonomy): domain Eukaryota; kingdom Metazoa; phylum Arthropoda; class Insecta; order Lepidoptera; family Crambidae; genus Eudonia; species Eudonia truncicolella. The sequence continues at coordinate 12,457,197 of OX438826.1, forward strand.
GATTGCGCTTACGCCATGTCCGAATGCTAACACCCTCCCCCAATATTTATCAACACGTTACCGAAACGTAGCGTTCCGCTGCAAATAACAGATAAGCACGTGCCGCGGTCGACCGCAACGAGCCGTGCCTCGCGAAATAAATGCGTGATTTATGATTTCAGTTTCCACGAGCCTACAGTTACAATGGATGCATTATAAAGATTTGTGTTCGGGCATTTCAAGTATCAAGATTTTAGGTGGGTGTATTTTTGAATGTCGTTGCGATTCCGTGAGGTTCAGATGCTTCGCTTTTTTGTTTTTGTTTTATTACACTTTACAACACTTTGGATTTGTAAGTGACGTTTTGGTGGTGTACGATTACGGTCCCAGAATCTTAGACGCTGACATATTATCTAAATTACCTCTGATTGGGTTACTAGACTACCTCTGACTGACTAACTCTGTTTCCACAAGCTTAGTTAAAATGAATGCATGTTAAAGATTTGTTTTCGGGCTTTTCAAGTATCAAGATCAGGGTTTATTATATATATATGATAGTAGTAGTATATATATGTGATAGTAATTCCTAATAGAATTGATGGTAACAATAAATTTCGCTAAGTTTCGGTTGCCATTTTTAAATACGGTTTGTTTGAAGTTATAAATTCTGATAATTCTGATTGTAATTTATTTGGCGATATGTTACTACAACATTTTAAAGTGTTCGGAACAAAACTTTTTAAAAAATATTGAAAATTATTTTTTTTTGGCAAATGATGATGGTACACACGCCTCCACATCAGACTACCATAAGCTGCCAAATTTCCTCAAAAGACTTTGAATTTTATTTAAATGCAAAATGGTAGAATATTTATTGTAGAATTATGACAGTTTTTCAGTCGTCTGTACATGATGGTTGTCAGACTAAAAATAAATAACTAAGCTTTTTACGATGTCCATCACATTCTTTGGTGAAGCACTGCTACAGAAAGGTGTCAAAAAATCTCAAACTTTCTCATAATTTTCCTTTGTTAATATTTCTGCTTACGATTTTAAAGCTTACCAAATTCATAAAAGCTAATTTAGTTTCAAAATCTTTCACAATTTAGGTTTCACAAATTATAGATTTCGATTTTTTTAAATTAATCACGCAGCTTGTAAAGACTTCAAACTTTTTAAATATTACTATTGCTCACATTAATATAACTTACATGAGTTTCTTGAAGATATTTTAGGTAAGCCATCAATCTTCGGTCTGTGACATATAAATGTATATTGTCGTTGTGTGAAGTCATACAAAAGGAATGCAAATTAAATATTTCTGTCAACAATGTCATTAATTTGTATTTCATTACTGCCACACTTAGCTGTCATAGGAGCCTACTGTTTATTGTATTTTGATTAATTTGTAAAAAAATTATATTTAAGAAAACCTTTGAACATATTGATTCTTTGGTGAATATTGAGTTTTGTCAATACATGAAAAGAGAGAGCCATTCAGATGGATTCTGTCCGGGAACCACACGTTTATTCGCTTTATTAGCACAGAGTTAAATATGTGTGAATAAAGTTTCTATATATCTTGGAATGTTGTTATATTAAACATGTTCATGAATTCTGCATAAACGTCTCATTACATTCATACTAATATCATCTTATGACAATAATCAGGAAGGTATGACGCATACTATAAATCTGTTATGTGATATTATGCATTTGTGACAACATTAAATTTTATTTTAATTTCTAGAAACTATCAACTTAACCTGTTATTAAGCTTATGTACCTGTGTAGCTATGTTCATGCTAATCTGCGCCTTCCTTTGTTTTTGTGATCAATCTTAGTTCAGAGATTATTAATTTCAGATTAAATAATTACACGTTACTATTTACCCGAGCTCGACTCGACTTGCTACTACTTCAAAAACTACGTAATACTTTTATTATTACAAAGGCTTCGTGATACGTCAGATAATATTGTTTGATTATTTTTTTTTTATCTGATGTTTGTAAGGCACGGTCATTTTTAATTATACTATTGTGATGGAAAGGCTCCCTCTAGGATGCGGGCACATTAAAAATATCAAAATGTTTTTGTTTTGTTTATATAATTTTAACGCTAATTTTGTTGCGAAACAAATTACAAAAAACACAAATTTTGAAAAAATTTTCACGAGCAGGATTTGAACCTGCACCCTTCTGACATACCGGGTCAGGTGCTCTTCCAATTGAGCTATCGTGGTTCTAACCAGCCCGCTGAAATTATTCAACACTATTTACTTTTTACTTTGAAAGCCAAAGGCACCCATTCAATGTCAACAACTACCGTCATTAACACCCGATCATAATATTTTTACAAATACTAAAGATCAGTTAAGAAGTAGGCAAGCTGTTTATAAAATGTTTTTGTTTTGTTTATATAATTTTAACGCAAATTTTGTTGCGAAATAAATTACAAAAACACAAATGTTGAAAAAATTTCCACAATAAATATCAAAACGTCAAGAAAGGGGGAACAGCAAACCCCTTTTTATTTCTTTCCAGTTCTTTCAGTTCAAGGTCTTCCGCTATAGACTTAAGAACTGATGGCTTAGTGACCTTCATTGTTAACCAGAATTGAATAAAGAAATTTCAATTTATTGATTACACTTAAGAACTTTATGGTAAATGGACATAAAAAAAATGGTTGACAAATGAGTCATTAATGATAATGTCTACTTAATGCATTCATTTTACTTAAGCAGCTCCTAGAGATGACTCGAAGATTAGAATTCAAGTGACACTTTTATAATAAGTGTGTTTTTAGACATTGAGGTCGATAACTTTGAAGTACAATTAATATAATACAAGTCTAACGGATTTCAACGAGATAAGAGTGGGCACGGCATTAATATAATTTTACTTTCTTTGTATGTGTTTAATAAATGATAGTTTTTTTATTTGTTTAAAAAGTAGGTAGTTGCTTAAAATACATAAGACAACAATACAAGAAAGACTTGAAGTGACTTTCTACACAAATGTTGTACATTAATACACAATGTTGATAGTACTACTTGCATCTTTGACGGCTTAGCGACCCAGAGAGGATCTTGACCTCCGACACCAAAACAAACAGACAAACTATACTTGTAGTAAATTAATAAAATTACAAAGAGAAAATAAACAAAGATAGCATAGGTATTTAAAGAAATTTATTTGTGTAGATGATCTTATCGAATTGCTATAAAGCGTATATATAGCAACTATTTATATCTTTCAAACTTTTTTTTATTTCCAGCAGTTCCTCCTACATTCGAGAAACTATTATATATCTCCTGGACCTGAATGAGAGTAGCCGCGGCTTGTGCTCAGTGGCGTGTACTTGGAGATGTATATGCCCAGCAGTGAGCTAGTATTGGCTGAGGATGATGACGACGGTGATTATATATCTGGCAGCATTTAAAACCAAAAGCTAAACAGAAGAGTTACCAAGTACTAAAATGTTAACAAACTTTTTTTTTGACCAGGATGCAAATTTTAAACAAACCTTTTTAGTCTTTGGTCTGATCTCAAATTTAACGACTCACGGCGTTCTAGTGGTTGGTGACTCACAGTGACACCGCGACAAAGCGGATTCAAATTCCGCGAGTGGCAAATGTTTGTGTGATGAACTTAGGCATTGTAACCGACAAAACATACCAATATCCTTAATATTAAATATTTTATACCTTAACTTCGTGCGCTTTATTTATACTTTTTACATCCCATCGTGAAAATAATGTAAGTTACGGTAACGTTATGTGAAACATGACGTGAAGCCATTTGAGGATTCTGTCTCGGCACTAACCGCTAAGGCATTAGACACGTATTTTGGCAGCATGTTTATTTGCCGGCGCAGTTACAAAAATATAAATGTAGCTATAATCAATTTGTATTTGATTTGGTGATGGTCGCGGGAAGCTGCTGGATGCGGCCTGCACAAAACTGGTTGTTGTGGAGATCCTTGGGGGAGGCCTTTGTATAACAGTGGGCGTCTTTGAGATGATGATGATGGCGATAGCGATGGTGATGATAATCAATTTAATTCCTATACTTTAAATATTGGAAAGTACCAATCTTTTACGCTACATACTTAGTAAGTAAGTAAAAATTGATATAAGAGTATCCTATTTTAAAGTATCTCTAATTAAGTCACTCACAGTGAAGAAGGAAGTAAGTTTAACTACGTATATTTCTATATTATTTTATATATTTTTTTAACTCCTATTACGTAAACTATTTTAAATGGAACCATTTATGACGCATCAATCAACGCAGGCAAAAGATAGCGGCACTTTTTGATTCAAATGGGAACCGAAAACTCATTCATCGCATAAATAAATTAAATATGTATAAGGTGAGCAAGATTTATGTTAAGGAAGCAATAATTGTAGACGTAAACTGTTAAAAAACAATGTAATAAATAAAATAAAATAGGTATTTATAACTTCAGTAGGTAGGTCCTGTGGTAAGGTATTCACTAAATGAATAATTATATGCTAAACGTGCATACATGCCCTCTGACCACGCGTTTTTTTGACAAGTGGTACCACAAAAATCATCTTCAATCTTGGTACAAAAATATTTTGAAGCATCGGGTCCGTTTAAAAAGGACTCTTAATGTTGAATTTTAAGGTCAATAAACTTATGGGTACTTTTCAAGCATGTTAAAAGTTGCTATGTCATAATAACAAACAGTAGATAACAGTTTTTAGTTTCTTAGAAAATTCATATTAAATCCTTCTTGACGTTAACGATAGACTTTTCAAAAAGGAGTATTCTATTCTCAGAATATAATAGTTCTGAGATTCTATTACTCGTATTACTGTAAATGACAATAATGCATGAAAATGAATTATTCGAATTCCCGCATTGTTGCATTCAGAGCTGTTTTTTTTATAGATCTAAGCTTACATTATGCCTTACTACATCTTTCAGGTTTTAAGTAAGAATCATTATATGTAAAAGAATATGACCACGGTCTTCTAATAAAGGGTTTGAAACGTTGGGAAATTGTTTATATTATTGTTAATATTGTCAGATCGCTCTAAGATGTTTTTCTTCCACATATTTTTATAACTTAAATCTAAGGTAAACGTTGAACAATAAAACGCCTTCCCTTCCCTTCCCTTCCAACCGTTTGAAGTTGTTCGAAGTGAATTTGTCGGTGGCACCACATCAATCAGGCCGCAGTCACAACTCTTAAATGGAATTACTTTTATATCAGCAGATTGCTTTAGGAGATATGTGCCGTGAAATATTACTTTGAAGCGTTGGCTAATTCTGTAAAAAAAAAACGTAACATAATATATGTGTTATATTATGTGTATGACCCGGCGTTATTGTAAACATATAATTTATTATTGAAAAGTAACAATTGGGTACAATATTCTATTTCATTTTTGAAATAACTACTTTAACTGGTTAGAATCACGACAGCTCAATTGGGAGAGCACCTGACCCGGTATGTCAGAAGGGTGCAGGTTCAAATCCTGCTCGTGGAAATTGTTTCAACATTTATGTTTTTGTAACTGCTTTAAGCTTACTTTAGTATTATTCAGGTAATTTTAATCAAATATGTAATTAGTTAAAAGAACCAATTTTATGACACTTATTTTGGTATTATTTGTAAATGTTGTTGTCAAATATTATGTTTTTCAATTGTACGTAATCCAACGTGAGCTTTGTTATACTTGAAATGAAACAACTTTTACGGATCTACTCGCGTTTATTTTACACATTAGTTTTAATCAATGTTTATCCTGACGTTTCGAACCCTTTGCAGGGTCCGTGGTCACAGGGAGTGTTCGCGTAAACTTTAGAAAACAATATTTGTTATACTTATTTCTTTATAATAATAATATATTATTGACAAACGTATACTTAATATTCAATTATTAACTAATTTTAATGTTGTCAATACCAACCAGATTGGCCCACTGACACTGGCACTGACAGTCGCGGACAGAAAAGCGACGAATAAATCAAGGGAGGCCTTTGCCCTGCAGTGGTATGAAAGGTTCTAAATAAGAAATCTCAACCTCTTAATTTCTGACTTCAACGTTGAATATTCAAAACGAAAAACCACAAACTCAACGGCCGTGACAACATTCAGAAGGATTTCCTAATAATTAATGTCTTGTAAGCAAGACTCGGGAACTATCTCGGGGCGTGAATGCCAGTGGCATCTGACATATCCAATTAGCACAGCATCCGGCCCCGGTCGGTGGCTGGCGTGCCAAATGCTGAAACTATCTGGCACTTGGCACATGAACAGGGGATTTTGATTTCTTCGGTTGTAGTATTGTTGTACGTTAATCGGCATAATAGGAGTAAAGCCAATCAACTAGCTAAACGGAAACAGAAAGGAAATTGAGATGATTGACAATTTAAGTCATAATTAGTAATTTAGTGTCTGGATTTTTGAAAATAACAAATAGAAAAATATTTACAATAAAACTGTTTGTTTGTACAACACAATTAGTTTTTATACAAAACAGAAATGGCAACTAAATTAACAAAATTGTGTACAACATTACGAAACTATACCTATTGACAGGCAACACGCAGCGGTGGATTCCCTTGTCCTTGGAACAGTAATTATTTCAATAATCCTCTTACCGACTACTTAATCAAAACTTTAGTTCACAACTTTATAAGACACAAACTAATTCAGTTTCATGCTATACCTTTCCTATCCAAACATCCCAAATTCCCAGTGCATGACAACCCAAGTAGGAACTATCGTGGACAATTGGTTTAGACAGTTGCTCGAGATTCAGGGCGACCGCTCTCGGCATTAGCAAGTCTATAGATAGGGACGCTACAGCGTACATTAAGTAACTTAAGTCAGAATAACTTACTTTTGCTGTGATTAATTACTAGTAACTATATTATGATACGGACCGTGCTCAGTGGCGTGCATTTGGAGAAGCCTATGTCCTGCAGTGGACGGCTGATGATGATGATGATGATATTATGATAAATTAGAGGTTATAGTAGAACTGCAAATGGTTTTGTTGTATTTGATACATCGTAGTAAGTTTAAATTAATGATTTGGGGTCCTTCAAACGAGGCGTGAAGAAGCACCTTGTGGGCCGGCAGAGTGAGGTTGACTGATGCTGCGTTGTTTTCACGCTGCACCAGTTGTCTTCGCGTCTGGACTCCATTTCCACTTAACATCAGGTGGTGTGGAGTCATTTGCCGTGCTAAGTATAAAAAAAAAAAAAAAAAAAAACTAAGTAATATGGTACGATGTCAAAAATCTAGATTAAAATTAAAAAAAAATAGCTCGGCATGAGTTAAGTAGTAACATTTCAATTAGAAAATTATTGGCTGAACAGCACATTTAAAATTAAACTTTAATATATAAATTCATTTTCATGTTGATGTGAGTGTTTAAAAGCATCTTAAAATATATAGGTGTATATGTAACTAAATCAAACTTTAAGTGATTAAAATAAGCGAATACGGGCTGTTGTGCTGTAAATCTTCAATAAAGAAATAAACTCAAAAGTCAACTAAACTTAGTCGCAGTAGAAAGTGTTGTTGTGTTAAATATTGTAAAGTTTTATGCCCATGTCTGCCATTTATATCCATACCATAAAATGTCCTTTCACTTGTTTCAACAAAAGAAAAGAAGCTAGGTTTCATTTTTTATGAGACTATCTACTAAAGTTAAAAGATATCATCAAAATCGTACCTAATATTTCGAACTACTATTGATTTTGCACTGTGACACAAGCTAAGCGGATAGTTCTGTAAATGCTCACTTAGGTATTATACATTTACTCATTGTCGTATTGTCGTCGTTGGGCCGTCACTAATAGGAAGCGCCGATGTTCACAGTATACCTCATGTATACCTACTCGTATAATATTTTATTAACCATTAATTATGTAGAATCACATACGTCTATAAGTAAATGTGGTAAATAGTTTTCCCGCATGAATAGTTTACCTGTGGGGCAGCGTATTCGGTAATAGCCTGATCTCTCATTGGGCTCCATGAGTGGGAAGGACTGTATCCAGCGGCAGCGGGACGTATTTTGACTGATGAAGATGATAATAATGATGATGCTGATGATAGTTACTGTAATCACGTGGATTTAAGAATAAAACAAGTAAATCACGACGTTTTCTAACAAAATAATGAACATGAATGAAAACTTTACATATCCCTATCGGAGTTCTTAACTGATTTCCGAGCACTCGCAGAGAGCACCGTTGAATAAGCATCTCAATTCAACATTACGTATGCCGCAGCGACTCTTAAAATTCATACGAGATCTATCTAAATCTCTGAACGGGGAGTATTCCCAATCGGATAGTAAACGTATTCGTACCGATTCGACACCATATTTTCTTTCTGTGACCCGAATTGCTTCGCTGCTTATACGCCGTCTAGGGAGTGTTTGATTTGGCGCGATCGTATCGGCGCGGCTTATCTTGCCTGCAGTGAGGCTTTCGAGGACGCCACTCCACTGGAAGATGTTACCAAAATTACAGTCGAACCGCAACTTTCTTCTTTGGGTAATTCATCTGTTTCAAATGCCATTTCCGAGTTGATAAAATGCTTAGCGTTTAATAGTCTTTTTTATGTTTGAAATTATATGGATGGCTATAATTATGTTAGACTTGTATTTCTAACATAGGTCACCGTCATATTTTATCTTTACAAATAGATCTTTGGAATGATTTAGAAAAGGTGATGTTCCTTGATATTTTGTCAAAATGTTAAGATCGGATGCCGATGACGTTAGTTGTTGACATTGAATAAGGCTAACTTTGGCTTTCATGGTAGGTGGATAGTGTTAAATGAATTTGCATGGGTCGGATACGGCCACGATAGATTAATGGACTGACCTGAACTGCCAGAAGATGTGGGTTCATGGAAACGTTTATCGACACCTTTTCTGGGTGACAATTTCTTCGCAGTAACATTTGCGTTAAAATTTCTGTATTTTTATTATAAAGTGTAAAGAATCGTAAAACTATTACAGTGTATCCTTGAAATATTTGGCGCGATCGTACCCGCAGTGTTTATATTGCCCATAGTAGGGTTTCCATACATTCTAGTATACTGGAAGATGTAAGCACAATAAAGGTCAAACCACAATTTTCTTCTTCAGGTAACTGAGGCGATTGGCAATCTAATGGAATATTGAAGCTTTTACCTTAGCAGTAGTGCACAATAGATGGATGATTATTACAACAATTGTTATCTTTATACATTATCATCACAAATATTTTAGTTTTCTTTATTATATTGACGTCGGGTACTCCTTAGAGTAGCAATTATAATGATTTTATATATTTAACTTTACTTTGTTTAGCTTTTTAAATCGTTCATTACTATCACACGAGTTAGCTATCCAGAACCATAGTATTTCTCTATAAATCACAGTAACAACGATAATAATGTTTCTATCGATCATTTGATTACTTTGCTGATCTACCTATCTGTTATACGTATACAGATATAACCGTTGGAGTTAGGAGTTTCCTATTCGATTTTCTTGAATCAAGTGCGCCTGTAGTTTGTAATTAAATGTTCATCGTACTAAACTTACTTGTTCACATCTCTACGAGATTAGCACTTATGGTCAGATAGTAGCCAAGCACTTTCAGAGCAGGATAAAGTTTAACATAAACTTTCCAGTTCAACTTACGAACACGATGCTCAGCGCTATATACAATTATATACCTTTTTATAGCTACATATAAAAGCTTTTTGGATACATTAACGTTTGGTCTTCATCACACCTGATAATAGGTAAATGGCGATAAAACTGAAGGTGAAATATATGGGAGGGTATGTGGACAATATGGTAGTTAAAACTGGTTACGAATAATTATCCTTATTTTTTAATAATCAATATGCTTTCGAATACTTGGATGAGCATTGGTTGTCATGTTGATAAATAAATCAATGAAGAGCCAGAAGGAACAATGTATTTTTATAAACGCTATGAAAAGTAAACGCTTAACAATTAAAAGTTCTCATGTTTGTGTAAAAATACACCTTTATATTTAAAAGCTATCACGTTTATGGGCCTGTGTATAGTCTAACGCACCCCAAACGGAACAATAACCTTCAGACTTTATATTGGCAAGTAAAATACGGGAACGAACCTTCGTTGTCAAATTTGTAGCCTCCACTCATGCCCAAATTATTTATTGGTTGTTGCTGGGCTACAACAAAGTGGATCGACAACGTTTTTATTGCGTGCAGTGGTGAGGCTACAGTCCCAGATCTACCGCTACACTGCTCTGAGAGACAACTGCAATACTTCAGAGCCATAACAATACTAAACAGCAGACAGGCAAAATTAAAAGATCGCTGAGACTACAGTCTTTCATATTGCTGGTGGGCGACAACAAAATGGATTGTCAATATTTGTTTCGTTCAGTGTAGGATCCGTAAACCTGGATCGGGCGCGATAACTACTGCGCCATCGAGCTCCTCTATATACCAACTACACTGAACGACAACTACAGAACTTTAGTTCCAGTCTTAGACGGAATAATCGAGTGTACTCTTCCCATGACACGAGGCACAATAGGATTTTAGTTGAAAACTTTGTTAGCGGAAGGCCGAGATTGAAGATTTCCCCATGGGCCTACACCAGTTTCAAGTTGTTCGACTTTATCGATAACTTGGCCTGATATTCGCTTAGATATTTACTACCAACGATTTGGAAGTGCTAATTTGCTCGTTAAATTAGCAAGTACTAATTGCATTTCTGTCCTGCAGTTTAAACGAGTACCCAAAAATGGAGTGTTTTATTGTCTGGGTTCATGTATAAGTTTTTTTTTATTTCACCACAACTTCATTTATTTTGAAGACTATGATGTTATCTGACTATTTTTCTCCAAACAATAACATTAATATGTTATGATGATCAACGATGAAGTAATGTCTATTATTCAACCAAAGCTTTGATTAAACTTGTAAAGTAATTGAATGTATTTCAAGCATACCGTTTAACGTAATGCTATGAAAATGAAACCTAGCGATTCATGAAACCTCCTTCGCCCGATATTGCTGTAAAATAATCTCCAAGTAGCAAAATCTAGAGCGAACGGAAAACGGCGGCGTACAGCGCAGCGAACAAAAAAATTTAATATTACAAACGAATCACGAAATTCACTTCGGTAATTTAAACAAAGCCGTAGAAGATGCAGGGGCCGACGACTTAATTTCGAAACGAGACAGAGAAAAATGTTATGTAAATTTGTACAGCGTATTTTTTCTTCCATTAACCTCCGGCCTGGATTGTACAGGAAGGGACGGCGGGACAGTACAAAAACAGGCTTTTATTTCGAAACTGTAATTAGGAAATTAACGACTTGGACTTAGGAGGAACGAATGGTGTTTTTGGCGGTCCATGAGGGAATTTCACCGCCCCCGTCGGAATTAAAAAGAATAAACATCGTAGAGAGATTTAAAATGTAATGTGAAGCTTAGGATTTTGGTCAACGAAATTAGTAGGCGATTTATTTAAGGTTAAACTTTTCCTGTTCTTTATGTATTATGTGTATGTAGACCTCGTCGCGTTGACTACTGAGACCGTTCGCGTTGAAAAACGCAACCGTAAGAGAGCGGGGCTTAATTCTCTGATGGGGCGTATTATTAATTTTTAGTCTTATATTTATTGATATATTCTTTACTTGTTACGTTTCCTTATCATAATCGTAGCTTGAGGAGGTGGCGGTAAGGGTTGCGAATTTAAAAAATTTGCAACTTTCATTATAACAGGTCACACATGGCTGACCAAATCAAAATACTTTAAGCTTTTTCATGAGTCAGACGACACGTTAAGCTGTTGGTACCTACATGTTTGCCATCGATAAATATCAATCGTTAACCCCACTAACCCTGTTGAGTGGGTCAGCGTAGGCCCTTATGCTACAATATCTCCATGTGCTGTTGTTTATAAGGGAAGGCATAAGCCCAGCACTGAGGTCTTTATAGGCTGACAATGATGATGGTATTAAGCAGCGTCTGAAAAACGCCTAAACATTGAGAATGTTTAATATATTTTATCAACAACTTGCTCACTCGATTGTTGCAGGCGTGTCAAACGTATACTTACGCATTTTATTATTGGTATACAATATTATGCCTAAAATTTAAATACTTCAGTCTTCGACACAAAGAAATCTTAGGACATATCCTGTTAAGTGAATATTAAAATAAAATTGTTGACGGATATATAAAATACATGGTACTAATCCTGTTAATAACAGACTGCTCTAGTGAACTGCCTGCAGTACATTGGACACTGGACGTAGAGTATTGAACAAATGAAAATCGCGATAATTAATTGTAAGTCGTTAACGTTGACTTCATTCTTTCCCGATTATCATTTGTTTTATTCGGGACGGAGGGCCCGGAAAAATACATTACGGAACCTCCGACATTTGTCTTCGTCGCCTTCGGGACGGACGTTAATTAATATGGAATACCCTTTGGGTTGCCGCCTATTTACCATTCTTTAACTTATGTCTGTATTCCGATTTTGCCCGCTCCTGATTCTATTACGGAGTGTTTATGGTATTAATCAGATTGCTTCCATTGTTTTTCTTTCCCTTCCGAGTAGATGGCTTTTGCCGGTTAATCCAGGAGCTTGTAATAACATTATTTGTAATACGTTTATGCTATATCGTTGATTTGTAGTTTCAGATGAATATTGGATGACACTTTTATTTTTCTTTATTTGAAGAATCGGACGACTCTTTATTTTTGTGTTCAATAATATTTTTACGGGAATAATCATATGTAAAAAATAAATACACCCCGGAACCTCCAATCCGTCAAATCGTATTCAGTATCAAAAAAAGGTAGAATAGAGTGTCTGTTATTCTGTTGTAAACAAACCAACCTCCTGTAGTAAAATTTAATGGTGAAATGTCGATCGGTGAAATAGCCAGCTAAGCAGCTTAAGCTAGGTGGAATGGTCATCGCTCAGTGTATTGTACCAGATGCGATTGTTGCGAATCTGCTAGCCTGTCTTGTTAAGCTCGGCTCGGCTATACTATCGTCGGAATGGCCGAATGGAAGCCCGGACAAGGACGGCTGTGTGTCAGATAATATCAAAGAGGTAGATAGATAGATAATATTGTTATATCAATATCTTTCAGACAACCAGAACTCTTTTATATTTAAAATCTGAAGTGCAGACAATAAAGTAGTGTAACCATAAAAATAAAAAGTAAGGTTGGTCATCATTATCATCCTATAATATGACAACTATCGGGACCAACGTGCCTTCCAAGGCACGGACAAACGCAAAATATAAAAAAAATCGTCTCTCATCTAGTGAACTGGCATTGAAAAATTTTATCGCAATTCAAACATGTTAGCTAGAACTAGGAATGTTATTTTCTGTTTTAAACTCGTGGTTTACGCTACAAAGGCGATTAAACCGTTTCACCTTGCAGACAGTAGTGTTATTTTTCCTTAACAAGTAAAGAAAGATTTTTAAACTAATTTACTTACAAAATTTTTTGAACCGGAAATTTATATGTTCTATATTTAAGGTCCGGAAATTCGGCAATTGAATGTCAGACGCAGTATTAAGAGGCATCTGGTCGAATAGGCAGCGAGTGCTATTGTCCTCTCCGTATGCACCTTTCAATTCACTGGCTATTGGACAATTGGACATGGACAAGTCGCTGTGTTCACATGGCCACTGCCCACTGCAAATGATTGCATCGTGGGGCACGCAATGATTTTGGCAAAATACTACTGTGTACATGTACGGGGGTTTTGGTTGTATGTACCTATTAATAGACTTCAAATTCAGTAGGTATACGGATTCAAAAGAACCGCCTGAAGGATAATTATGAATTTTTATGATTTCAATATTATAAGAAAGCTTATTATAAAGTGTACACAGAAAACACAACAGTATGGGTTTAAAATGCTCCAATTATTCTAACAAGTATTACTAATTTAAAGTGTTTGTACACTTGTATACATCTAGTACTTATATTATAACGAGGAAATCTTTGTATTTTTGTATTTTTTATGTTTGCAACGAATACCTAAACTCAAAACTACTGGACCGATTTAAAAATTCTTTCACCTATGCTACATTAGCGCTGAGTAACATAAGCTATATAAAAAAGAAATGTCCACCCGTGCAAAGCCGGGACGGGCCGCTAGTATAGCATAATTTGGTAACGGCATGTATAATTTTGAAAATGTCACTACTTCTATATAAAGCTGTGTTTATTGTTCTGTGGTGGCGCCCTTTCTTTTGCACAGATAAAATACGTCCTGAATAGGTGGTAGGCAAATATTTTGATACGATTAATATTTTATATTAAGCGCTTATGAATTAAGTTTACTTGAACAAAAACTTTTCAATGTAATTACACTTCGTTTAAAAAAGAGGGAAAGTTTTTTACGCACTGCTTAACTCAGGCTTATCCATTATATAAACAGTGTCACATGGAAAGAGCCAGCCATAATGCTGACCCAATGTGGATTGGTGGGATTTAACAAACGCCATCTTACGCCAAAATAGGGAACAACGGCCCAGGTATATTACAAAGCACGGAGGAGCTCGATATATTTATAGTTTGGTCAACTGTGCAAAGGTCTACGATGCCCAAGTTTTGCGAAATATACAGCTAACGAATTGCGCTAACGAGCTTTTCCTGTAAACAACAGTCTAAAAAATATTATTTTGTGTAATTAAAAATATTAATTTTAGTTTTTTTTTATATCCATACCTTCCCAAACATAAGTCATAAGACATACAAGGTTAATCGTCTCATTGGACGAATACACTTATTCACCCCAGTACGTAATTCAACTGATATTATAATTATTTAAAAAAACTTAATTTACGAAACAAATTACATTTCATATCATTCAAAGTCCTTGACATGCTTCAACGAAATCATTTCAGCAAGCAAGCAACAACAATTTGCTCACAATGAAAGTCATCCATCATTTAAGATTATTATTTAGTTGTGAAGACTCCATAATATATGAGCATTACTGAAAGTTTGGCACTTTGTAGAGTAATATCAACATTGCCCGCACCGCAGCGCATGAACCATAGATTAAATAAGTTATGTTGATCAAGTTAGCTCAAGTATTTATATTGGTATCATAAATTTATAAGAAGTGAGAACCTTCTCCAGTGGCTTGTGGAATAATTAATGAGACTATGGTGTATTGTGAATAGCTAAACAGTTCCGGTTAGTGTTGCCGTATTATTATGAATCAAATCCCTCTATTTAACTGGGAATACAAAAAATTAAAAATAAAAATACTTATTTTTATTTATATTTAAAAGGTAAAATAATCAAGAGTTTAAGAAATGCCACTACTCGGCTGATATCCAGAGGTTCTAGTTTCGATTCCCAGGTTGGTCAAAATTTGTTTGGTGGGGGCAATGTTTATAGGTGGGACAATGAGCAATGAACAATGGATAGGTGGGACAATTTTATATTATATTTTACTTTACTTTTACATTTGAAGAACCCCTTACGATGTTTTAGAAATCCTTACAAAAATAGTTGTAATTATTTTGCGCGAAAGTTTCATTAATCACCTTTTACTTATTTCAAATACATTGAGTACAATCTGGTTCACTAAAGTTTCTATTATTAAATTACCGTTTTGTTTTTAAATGTTGTCATGAAAAAAATCGCATTTAAACATCAAATTGATGGAACCAATCAACGATGCTAAAAGCGTCGTGCATACCATTCGTGAATGTTATGAAGCAAATGACAAATAACAATAAAAACCGCGAACGGTTTAACAACGGTGAGTGTCAGAAACACAAAAGATAATAATAATAAAAACGAACATTAACGAGTTCTGAATCATACCGCTTAATATTCCAGCCAGACCCCTCCGAAAACAAATGTATGATTTACAGTGGAGTCACTCTTTATCAGTGGCTAGGGGCGGGTGATTTACACACCGCACCGCTCGATCGTGATACGTCGAAACGCGGCTATCTAAAGCAAAACTTTGTCAACGTTGTATAGAGTTTTGGAAATTGATAAGACCCAAAACAATCTGTATACAAAATTTTACAAGCACCACTTAATAAATTTAAGTTGAGCTAAACTATTTTGAATTGAAATAAACAAAAATATTTTATTAGGAAGAATATTTTCTTTAGGTAATATACTATTTAACCAGATACATAGATCTATTTTAGCTCTTTCTGCGTAAAACGGAACGCACCTAATTAAATTTAAATGAGAGATCTATTTTTGTTAATAACAATATAACATGACTATTTTATACATTTTATACGGGCCGCCTGACGGTGAGCGGTCACCGCTGCCCATGGACATCAGCCACATCAGAGGCGTAGCTTTCGTGCTGCCGACCTAAGAGAAACCTCTTTCAACCCTTTTGAAAGAGTCCATGGCGTAGCTCAATGAGAAAACCTCGGATGGCAGCTCATTCCACAGTTTGATAGTTCGTAGAATTAAGCTTTTCTGGAGGCGAACCGTTTGTTAGAACAGTGGCTCCAGGAAACGTGCGTGTGTGCTTTGGTCCAATGGCGATAGGTGCTATATTAGTAAAATATTAAAATTCTATTGGGACACATTATTTACAGCATTCCTAACAATAAAATTCAAAATTATATTCTACGTAACGTAACATTACACATTATTAACGTAACGCATTGTGAAACTATTTTGTAAAAGAAGTTTAACTCGTGTGACGCGTCGCCAGTAGATGGCATCGCTCAATTGGTAGATGATGCTTCTTGATGACAATCGTAGGCTTAATGCGTTCGCTTGCTTTTTGTCTGGTTAGGTACTTTCTCAGAGTTAAAGTACCTGAATGTTTGAAATGCTCGAGGGACCAACATTCTGACAACAGAGATTTGAGTAATTTAATCTATATTGAGTTATAAGCGGAAACTTGTAATTGGCTGTATTTAATTTATAAACGGGCGTGCAATTGGAGAGGCCTATGTCCAGCAGTGGACGTGTGTAGGCTGATGATGATGATGATGAATTTATAAACACTTTTATTGCATGTTTTATTATTAGCTGTAAGTTTTCCAAAAAAAAATAAAAAATAAAAATAAAAAATACAATAAAAAAAAGACTTTCAAAAAGGTTCAACATGACTATAAAGCAACAACTAGCAATCGTTGCAAGTGAACCTGTAAAGATTTGTATGTAACTTTGTACGAAAAGCAAGGGTTTTTATTACAAATTTATTAATAATTTATTACCTGTTTAATTCTAAGGCAAATTTATAATTAATTCATATATAATAATGCAATAGAATCTCAACATACCTACTTCCTGCTCATGGTTTCGAACGAGTTTAGTATACCAGCCATTGTCGCCATTGATGACGTCATTGTCACTTGCAGGGTGAGAATGTATATGAATACTTCTTGGGCTATGAATTCAAAAATTTTTAATTCATAATCCAACGAAAAATCCAACATAAAAAGTTTTTTACTTAGAACATGCGTCAAAAAGATGAATCTCTCTATGGGTAAGCTAAAGCTTTTATTGTTCAGTGTAGTATCTCTTTATCAGTGTCTAGGGGCGGTTGATTTACAGAGCGCTTGATCTTGATACTTGAAATGACTGAAACAAAAACAGGCAAAACAATTGTGCTTACATAGTCAAGTAGTTTGAAGCTAATTATTTAAACACAAAACGGATTTTAAATCGCCCTACAAAACATACAATTACGACCTTAATTAATGAGCGATGACCACGACCGTTGCAATACGACCGAAACGACGGATACCTAATAAAAGGTATGCTTAGAATACTTTGTACAACGTAGGCACGTACAAGTAGGCTCCTAGGCAAAGAAGGCTCTTTGCCTAAGATTTTGCGCTAATACTTATCTATAACGCAGCTTCATCTTAACCGAATGTTCAAATATTTGTAAAAATATTTCTTTCGGATCTCAGAGGTGAAAACTTCTAAGATTGATGAAGCAATGTTGACTAAAAAACATAAGCATCAAGCACTGAAAAATTTCGACGGGTGAAAGCCAGACCTCGGTAGCCAAGTGGTTAAGGCAGCCGCCCGGAATGCGGAAGGTGCGTGGTTCGATTCCCGCCTGAGGTTGTCGTCTTTTTTCAGTGTTTAAAATTTTACTTAAGTATATTTAAGCGTTAATAAAACGCTAAAATATATAAAAAACACTTATCTAAAAGTAAATATAATATTATTAGAAAATTTAATGAAGAATTTATTGTCTATTAAAAATGATTTGAATTGAAAAGAAGAAGACGACAGACACATTAACTCGTCAGCCTCATAGCTGAGGAGATATAAGGCCATAACCCATCACGCTCGCTTTTTTCGTGTTGGTACATTTACCAAATGCCAACTTACGACGACAACTGGAACAAACAGCTTAGCCTGTCTTTCGGAGCATGTAGAAGTAACTTGAGTTGTTAACTTACATGATTACAACCCAAACGTGGCTGGACGCTGTATCTATACACTATACATACTATACACTTAAAATACTGGCTTTCCATACACTATGCCGCTTATCTTTAAACTAACAACAAAACAAGCCCGCAGAGAGTAGCAATGACGATAAAAGGCCTAAAGTGTGTATAAGAAAATTAGCAGCTCCCAACAATAGAGTACAATCTCGTTCCACCGTAAAAACAGCTTTTAAAGCAATGTAGGCCGTTGTAATTATAATTGTAGATAAAACTCGGCGCAGAACCTGTCTCCAGCCATTAATCTTTCGCTACAGAAATTGAAAATCAAGGATGGCAGGCAGGGCGGGAAAAAAGCGAAGATTTTCTAACGAATTAATTAGTGAGGCGACGGACCGTTCAATGTTGGAGCCTTCGGTATCGCTGAGAAACAGAGTGAAACACCTTGCGACTGTTATGCATGAAAACATCGGAAAGTGAAAATTACATCTCTCTTCTCTCATCGTCTTAATAATTTAGTAAGACTTAAGAATAAGATGTCATAATAAGTCCTAATACTGTAATTAATTAAGACTTATGAGTCTTAATAGGTATGAAGAGTACATGAACTTTTGAGTATTTATGGTAGATAGATAATTGTGTTTCAGATTATTATAAATGAATGCATGAATCACAAATATATTTTTTGGGTACCGACATGAGATAGATGGTTTTTATTATATTCAACTAAAGCATGTGTGCCCGCTGTTTTTCTTCAGATTTTTTCTTTTTTAATATTAAAATTATACCTAGTTACATACAGTCTGTTACAGTGTCAAAACTTTTACGTTAAACGAAGGTTCCTAACGATATCAGGAGCGAATAATAAATACTTTTTTCAAAAAATACTTTAAAACTTTCTAAAAAACTTGGAAAATTGTATTGTCTAAGTAGTTTTAAGTTTGTGAATAAAATTTCCAAGTGTTCGTAATATTTAACCGTAAAGTCATGATTGAAAAACGTCTAGAACAAACTCTTATTAAAATTGAAGACCACTATACGGTAACACACCGTATAGTGGTTTGGAAAGGTGAAACAAAAGTGGTATTTAATAAAGTTAAGTGGGGATAATTTGAATACTGAAGTACTTACATATAAAAAAATAAAAGTTGTTACGTTTTGAGAAAAATACCAATACAAATTGGCGAAATATACACTATAACATGGCGATTCTTGATTTGAGATTTTCAAGTCATGATAAAATTGAGCTGTTGTATTCCAGACTTTAACACATATACAACTTTTTTCTTTATGATTTTATAGATAGGCATGAACACATATACGCAATAGATTAAATAACATCCAATGTTTTAGGACAAATGAAAATAACAGTCTCCCAAAACCAATGATGGATGTCAGTTTGTAACGAATCCCGATATTAGTGTGCTATCGGTACTTGTTGTTATACGCTCTCACATTCATCAATCAAGGAACCGCCGAACTCGTTACAGAGTTCCGAACAAACGGCAATGAGACCCGTTCAATATGTTTGTAAAAAACTTTTCAAATCATTCACCCGTACGGACCCTCGTATCTGCTACTTATTGAGTGATTTGTTTATAATTATTATTTAACATTTATTTAAGATTCAATATCAACAGTGACAACAGTGGGTTTGTAAGAGAGATTATCTTTATCATTATCATAACTCTGATTGCGATCAAAATCCAAAGTCAATTGTTTAACTAACTCTGGAAATAAATAATATAAGCTTTATGGTTGGCTCACAAGTTGGTTGTGGTATATTTCTCTGCCATACAAAAATATTTACTTATTCCCAAATCTTACTATTGATAGGGTTCCCCCGCACAGAACCCTCTACCATCCTAATACTCACTTCTACATCCAATACGCCGTCGCCGCCAAGCAACCGCTTGCATCTCTGTATTCCTGGTATAAACTTCAGTAAAACTACTCGATATTTATGCATAATGTCTCTGGCCTCACGGTGCTGCAAGCGTCTATATACTGAACAGTGACTGCTTACCACTAGAAGCATATTACGGAGTATGCTTATTTTCTAACTGCCGTACTCAGAGACGTCAATTAAGTTTAATGACAATTAAATGTCTTTCCTTCTCTATTTAGCACTATACATAAGAAAGTGACAGCAAGAGACTTAATTGTCATTTAAACTTAATTGACTTCTCTGAGTACGGCAGTATGACTTCAAAAAAATCAGTAAATTGTTATAAGCGTCATTTAAAAACGTTTAAGCAAATACACCGCCATCTATGTACAATAAAACAAACAAAAACATGATGAAAACTCTTAACAAGCCAAGAGTATTGAGATCTATGACAAATTGCATCTGCAGTTACCTACTGGTATGATGTTTCGTGTTGTGCGAGGGGTGCGAAACAAAGTGCTTTGAGGTAACGGAATCAGAACCATGTTACTACAATTACCAACAACATCTATCGATTAGTAGGACACCAATCACAATCAAGCAATTCAAATGATGCAGAACAAAGGACTTAATAGAAATTGGAAACCGGAAGCACATTGGGGGCTCGCGACAGACGCCATTGACGACGAAATTAAACGGGTCAACTGTGCCTCGGGCCAACAGCGCCCCTGCCTCTGCTGCGTATACATTCGCCAGTAGCGTCACTAAAACCTCATTTAATACCAAATTTATTTTATTGCACTCAAGAGTATAACAATGTGAGATATCTACAATTCACAAATATCATCATCATCATCATCATCATCGGCTCATTTTATGTCCCCACTGCTGGGGCACGAGCCTTCCATAGGGATGGAGAGGGAGAATGGGACCTAAAACACCACGCGGGCCCAGTGCGGGTTAATGGTTGTTCACGACTGCTAATGCAACAGCGATCAACGGCTTTACTTGCCTTCCGAAGCACGGACGAGGGCGAGATTATTAATTTTTGGTCACCCATCCGATGACCGACCCTTGCGAAAGTTACTTAACCTCAGCACTCGCAGACCGGGCGCGTTAACCACTGCGAAATCGAGCTCCTCACAAATATAATAATTATATAAATAAATTAACGGCGTTTTAAGTAAAGGCAATCATGCCGTGAGCAGGGTCGGTAAATCTTGATAGAAACGTCGGATAAATAAAAATATTTATCATTCTTCTAAATTCCGAACGTTTTCAAATAGGCTACGGCAATCTCTTACAGGTAACCATTAGTTATTCAAATAATAAAACTGTGTTTTCTAAAGTTCAGCCTGGTATTTATGTGTCATTTTTAAAAAAGGCAGACAGTAAAAGTTTTATTGCAGGCTTAACTTTGTCAACGTTTGGAATAACACGAAAAACTGCATTAGAAAAAGAAAGAAAAAAACTTAATTTGAATAGCCAATTTACTGCCTCAAATAAAAAGAACAAGACTATATAAGACTTCCACAATTTAAATCAAGTCATTGATACAATTGATGGGATTTAAATAATTGAATTTGGGACCTATAAATAAAGTTATATTTTAGGTCAGGTACTCCTTTCTTTCTTACTTCAAAGATAAAAAGGATCGTAGTTCACTGGCCTTGTCAGCTTGATTTTTGACGTATTGTATATAGACTGTATAAAACTTATGTACCGTATTCCTTATTACTTAACTTGGCCAATCAGACCAGCTTCCTGCTACAAAACTACTGCTTTCCCCACACAAACTGACGGAGCGAATAATTTATTGAGTTCCCTCTAACTTTTGGAGATACCCACTGTAGGTCTTATCTGTGGCCCCAATTGGAGAATATCTCAAAAAATCCCTTTTCTTTTTACGTGTAGTCAGTTGATATAGTGGAAAACAAAATGAAGACTTTATTATCAATAAAATACCAACTAGACATACCTTTATACCCGATGTAATAAGTTTGTTCCGCTAATCTCCGTTTATTTGTTTTATGAGCCAGGAACATCGTTATTAATCTAAATAGGAACTGCATTTTCAATAGTAAAGAGTTAAAGAGTTTTCTATCAGTGTATGACGTATATAGCCAGGCGGCCTGCACTGACATAAACTCTTACCCCCTTACTACGAGTATTAGGCATCGAGTGGTTATTTCATGTTTATCTTTTTTCTCTAATTTGAAATTGAGTTAAGTTAAAAACTGTCAAATTTCTACAATCAATTTTGAACTTTATGATTTGGTTATAAGGGGTCAATATTCATCGGAGAATTAAGAAATTAAACTTTCAGCAATTATTCCTTTAAATTCCTGTACTGCTTATTTGAATACTAAGCGTTCCTGGAATCTATATTGAAACTAATTGTAGGATAATAATAGCACTGGTTTATGAGAAAATGCTTGGCTCCGGATACCAAGTACTGCCTACGCCGTAAAAATGAAAAGACATATAGAGAGGCGACATTGAAATCAATTACTTTGACCTTTATAACAAAAACCATTTACATTATTTAATGTAAAGACGTGTCTCTTAAGAAAGGCGTATTATGTCGCGTTCTCATGTCTTCACCGGGTATCACTTAATCTGCTTTAAAGCTCATTTAGTCTCTCCATCACCTCCTGCTTTAGCAAATGTACTTATTTTTGTTTTTAAGTTTAACAATAATATAATTTGATTTTTCATTTCATTAATGAATAGAAATTAATTCAATACAATCGATATTTGTGATATTTCAACAAGCATAATAGTTTTTAAATTTGTATTTTTTTCTTGCGTACAGTAATAGAGTATGTATTACAGTAGACTATTGTCATATTTTGTAACTATGCTAAATTTTAATGTTTTCGCATCAAATATTTTGCTATAAATACACGTTAGTAGTAATAACTTTAGCTTAATAAGGTTAATATTTTAATAACATTACAGTTTAAGCTATAAAAGCATTGTTAGTTCAGGCAATGAAATCCGATTGCCAGCGATATTTCATACGGCACCATCTAATTCCTATCTATATCAAGATCGCGCTACCAAATTTGCATTAGTGCTGTTACCGTGAACCTATATTTTTTTTATTTTTTTTTATTTAGACAACATTACATTTAATATCGGCGTGAAACAATGGCACTCGTTGCTGTTGTGTTTCGTCCGGTGAGTAAAAGTACCGGAGGTCCATCTCTCACCCCTCCCCCCTCCAAATTCCTACTCCCTCCTCAAGATCCAACTCCTTCCTCAAGGCCTGCAACGCATCTGCGAATACTTTGGTTTTGCGGGTGGCCATTGGCGGTGGTGATTACTTTCCATCAGGTGATCCGCCTGCTCGTTGCCTCTTTTTAATATAAAAAACATACATTGTTCTGATCCCAAGGTAAGTAGCTAACAACTACTAGAAACAACGACGGTACCACAACCACACAGACCCGACACAATATCGAAAAGTTCGTTTTCGACATTGACCCGACCGGGGACCCGGCACCTCAGACTTAGCGCCGCCCAAAGTCCGGCGTGCAAGCTACTCGGCTACGGAGGTTGTCAAGAATTCAACTAGGTTTCGGTGCAGTCTTGGGAATTCAGGAGAAATGTATAGGTAATGTTTGTCATTATTTTGAATATGTAAAATCTTCACAAAAACACAAAATGTTGAAAAAAAATCCACGAGCAGGATTTGAACCTGCACCCTTCTGACATACCGGGTCAGGTGCTCTCCCAATTAAGCTATCGTGGTTCTAACCAGTTCTAATGTAAAATCTTTCTTCCTTCCTTGAGACATTAAGAAATTTAATGTAAATAAATATCTTACTAAGCAAACCCCACATCTGGGCAGACACAGTGGACACACATAAAGACGAAAGGCAGTTAAAACCCGTGACCAGTTATTTGGAATTTTAAAGAACTTATTATCTATCTATGTCTAGAAATAAAGAAGTTCTGACCGACTGACTGACGAACGCAAGGCACAAGACGGTATCCCTCAAAATTACAGAATATTGGTTTATGCGCGGATGAAGTCGCAGGAGTCATATACTACTCGTAGTACAAAATGAATATTACCCTCAGTTGCTCAAAATTTCCTTACTGAAACAGCATTAAGTTCGCTATCTATTTGGCTCCACATCATTTCCGTAGGTTCGTTTATATTTATTGACTCCCGTATCGCGTAACCGCACTTAAACTTTGCTCTTGTTACGTCTGTTTCATATTCACTAGCGAAGTTTGCGCAAAGATATCTAGTTTTACCAACTCGCTGTATGTGGCTGAAAGCGATTTCGATGTTCGACTCCTACTTCATTCTGTTGGCAAATCGCGGAAGCGATCATGTGGCGAAACACTCTTATAGATTTGGCCCGAGGCAAGTTTGACTCTGTAGTTGGCTGCCGGTACGTCGTTTGAGAGCAAAACGGTGTTCGGATGTTGCTAAGATGCGAAGTGGCGCGAAGCTTTTGGCGGCTCAACTTTTGGAGTTTCTAATCATGTTTGGGGAGGATTATGTTTTTCATTATCTGAATATTGGTTAGAAGTCTGTTTTTAAAATTGACTATGTTTTTATCTTTTTTAATTTGTCGATTACCATTAAAATAATTTAAAGATTTTGTACTTCCGAAGACAATCAATAGTTACTTATTTAAGTAAAGTTAAATAATTGACAAATGAATTATTCAGTAATCAGCCCGAAGCATTTAAATAAATAGTAGGTAAATGAGACGTTTACTATTATATTATTTATTTAAAGGTACATAATAAAATTATATTACAATAAGAAAAATTAATTATAAATACCTATAAGAAATTTTAATAAAACGATTGTTTAAAAACACAAATTAATACACAAATCGCTGCCTTTAAGAAAAGTATCTTCTTTGTACGACTTTTCGAATGGCAACCTTTGTACGATAGGTCTTGTGTGAATTTTTGTAGTAAAATTGCACAAGTATAATTGTACATAATAAGCATTATTGTGAATTCTGTGTTTGAACTTCAACTAAAGCAAGCTTCTTCTCAACATCACGTACCTTGAGCAACTATAACCTTGGATTCACCACGAGTCAATTCGCTGACTACATCATTGTTTAAGCCTTCTTATACAAACAAAATAATAAAGTTAAAGCACATTCTTGATCTTCAATGAAAAAGCCAAAATTCAATCAAAGCTGAAGTAGATTTTTTACTTTCTTACGCATTTTGCATAATACTCTTAGGGTAATTTCGTAAGGTCCCAGACTAACTAGGTTAGAAGTCTCCAAAAAAATTTCAAATTATAAATCTTTCTGAGCACTTTAGGGTTGAAAGTTGTGATTATAATAAAAACGCTCGGCTTGCAATATGTGAGTGAAGTACTTAACGACGTCAGCATAAAGATAATAGGAAAAAGTTAAATTATGTCGATGTGGCGTCTCCGGGATGGGTCCCGTCATCGCAGGACACTACTATGCAGTAGAATAACTCAGATAAATAAAATAAAAGAAAACAACGTCTTTCTTGGAATAACATGTATTTAGCGTTTACAACAGCTTACAAGCAAAACAGGACCGACGCACGTTCTCCTTTTTACAATCTCACCACAAAGCTACCCCATGCTTAAATCTGATGCTTGATTCAGTATCTGAATAGTGTCAGAATATACCGGAGGCATACGCTAAAGGACAAGTGATAGACCGATGGATCAAGTACGAATTTGGCAGGCGATATTTAATAATAAGAATAAAAACGCATAGGTATAACAGAATTTAACAATAACTTAGTAACATTAGCAGCGCTGGTTTTCAGCCAGAGCCGCTCTCTGACAAGATAAAAGATATTTTTCTTAGGGGTTATTTTATTACTGTAACACGATACTTTCTGCTAATTCCAACGTAAAATCAAAAGTAATAAGCATTAACACACATCTCAATTATCAAAAATATAGCAAATTATACAACCAAGTAAAAACCACAACCAAACAAAAATTCGTATTTTAAAAACATCTTCCAAGCTAGAGATACGTACCGCAATAGTAACTGCACTATGCCTGCGTCCACGCTTCACCATAACTACCCTCCGCGGTTATAAAACTTGAATTTATGGTCGGAATTATTTCACTGTCTTCCCTAATTCCGCTACTTTTCCGCTCTTTGTGTCCAGGTGCATGGGCGGTATGAGTTAACTTTTTTAAATGGAATAAACGCGGGCTTATCTGCAGCTAGACGTTTCACGTCTGCCTGCCTTCATTTTATTGCGGCTGTTCCTTCTTGATTTTATGGGAGTAAGTTTAATTTATTAAGTCGGAGTCTGGGAGTTTCTCGAAATGTCCTTTCTTAAATCAGAACATGGACGAATTTGCGTGGTGCAATGTGCTTCTATGGCTTTTTGAAGGGGGCATTTTTATTGGTATAATCAAAATGACTGTATCATAACATTATGAGAGTTTTACTACATAGAAATACTTTCAGATTACGACGGTTTTGTAATTTTACAAAAAGCGTTATTTAAAAACAAAATCTCGTAGTAACTTAATACTGACTGTATTTTTCATGTAAAATTTATTACGTTTCCGTGATGGAAATTAGTAGAAAGGTTGTATTTTTATTTGACTATTGCGTAATATTTTATTTTAAAATATAAAAGTAAAAAGGCAAGCAGTAAAAGTTTTGCTTTGCATGTGGTATTATTTTATCTTAGTACAAGGTTTGTCGTTAGAATATGCAAAAAAGAGTAAACTGTACCTTTTTACCTTGAAGGGGTAATTAAATATGTATTAAAATAAAATAAATCAACGCTGAAATCGGTATTGAATCAGCGTTGGAGTGTGTTAAAGTTACTCGCGTCCGTAGGCTTACTCTTGAGACCCTACACGTGACCCCTGGGTGGTGCTAAATGAGTCACACTTTCTGAGTGGTAGGCTGCGTTGCAGCACGAAATGGGCCGGCTCGCCCGGCATAATACCACCCTCTCACAGAATATCGGCGTGAAACAATGGCACTCGTTGCTGTTGTGTTTCGTCCGGTGAGTGAAAGTACCGGAGGCCCATCTCTCACCCCTCCCCCCTCCCAATTCCTACTCCCTCCTCTAGATCCAACTCCTTCCTCAAGGCCGGCAACGCATCTGCGATTACTTTGGTTTTGCGGGTGTCCATGCGCGGCGGTGATTACTTTCCATCAGGTGTCCCGCTTGCTCGTTTGCCTCCTTTTAATATTAAAAAAAAAACATTTCTCTCCCAATATCCAACGCTAAAAGACTTGTAATAAAGAGCTAACTGCAATCCACTTAATTAATCATGAGGTCAATCGTCGCTTGAGCTCATTCAATATTCTTAACATTTTCCAAGTGCGAATAAAGAACTGTTGCCTTGGGAGTCTTATAACTAACTTGAAAAGGCACTGAAAACAGACATCTAAAGATTTCTCCCGTTGCAAATTTCATGCGTTAAAGATTTGGTGAATGTCGCAGGGTCGCTTGGCAAATATTCGACCTCTTTATTATTAGAGTCTCACTTGCTCTGTGGAGCGGAGCGGTTGGCCGCTCGCGCGCACCGTCTCGCTTTCGTATATAAAAAAACTGCTTTGAATCGAAAGTTACAATAAAGTACAGTTCCTACTAGGCGTTTCTAACAGGAGTAAAGGGCGACAGCGACACCACGCCATATTGAATTTTAAAGCACTTGGCGTTGCGTGGTGTACTTCTTAATTTCAGACCACTGGCCTTTTTACTCTGTATTTTTTTGGTTATCTTAGTGGGGCCTGCCGAGATTTCCTTATTTTAGTAGCACTTCTACATAATTATTTTAAAAAAAAGATATTTCAAGTTATTTTTTTTCTAGCCTTTGCCCAGGAGTGGGAGAGTTTTGGCTGATATTATAATAATAAAAAAAATAATAATAAAGTTAGTTACATACAAAATGACGAAACCAATTATATTATATTTAACCAATTATATGTTTTTCTTATAAAACAATGATTATTAATATGTTTTTGTTTTGTTTATATAATTTTAACGCAAATTTTTTTGCGAAACAAATTACAAAAACACAAATGTTGAAAAATCCTGCTCGTGGAAATTTTTTCAACATTTGTGTTTTTGTAACAATGATTATTATTAGGTATGGTATCAAATTAATTTGAAAAACTAATTCCGATATGACTGATCGAAAGGATCACCAAAGTCAAAATGGCTGTATTAACCACAAAGTCTATCTGATTCTGACGTTCGCAAAATCAGGACATGTGTTGGTTAATCCGGACGGTTTCGGACGCGGCCGTGGACGCCACGACATTGACTGAGGGCCGGACGGATTACGCTATCGGCCGGTCGGACCGAATCGGGTTTATTAAGACAAATAGACACGCATTTTTAACGTGTAACCGTACTTTGCGGGCGGATTGATAGTGTTTCGATTTTCTGCAAGGTATCTATCTACCTATAGAATATATCTAATGGTGACACGAGTACTCTGCAAGCGAATATAGGCTTATGCTACATTGAAATGTATCTTTCTAGGCTTTAATCAATTAAATTAAGGATCGAAATCAAAATGTATCACGATTTTTAAATATTTAAAAAAAAGTTTAGTAGCATCAACAGCTTATTATAAACTTTAAATCTTAAACAGTAGAGTTAATTATTAATTAGCCTTTACAATTAATATTGTAAAATTTGAAATAATAACACTAATGAGAATTTGTTCGTGCTCTTCTTTCTCAAACCGTGTTTTAGGCGCTTGTTGGGAATCTAGTACAGTTATTGATCAAAGGTTCTAGGCACGAGGCTTGTGTCTACCTAGTAAAGATCGCACGAACTAAGTCAATATCGCAATGCTCGGTTTCCAGATCCAATGTCTCGAGATCTTCAATGCTTTTTTGAGCACAATAAGCCGTTTGCTTCGTCTGTTCTCGTAAGATATTAAACACATTACTGTTCCTAAATTGGTGAAATCGCATTGAACGCAAGACTACAACAAGCTATTCATTTTACTTGTGTCGAAGAAGTTATCCCATTTCGTATCTAGTCCTGACTGAAAATAACTTAAATTATGTATCCAGAAAGCCTATACTGACGGTTTCGTTACTAAATTGTAAATATTTGTATACGCTCTTCTGAGAACTAGAGAGAAGTAACACTACTGTGCAATAATATTTAGAAACCTAAAGAAGCCTTCATCGCCTGTCATATCGTTATGTATCGTTACGTTATAGTGCTACGGTGCTAACGCTACGGCGCGGCGGCGTCGTAGTATGGGATAATGTAATTTGATAGCAGTTGAGTTCCTAAGGATTTCGTTAGGTTATTATGTTATGTAGTTTTTAGCAAGGTAACTCTTGGCGTTCATTTCACTTGATGGTAAATGATAGAAGCGCGCTTTACCCGGGCTTATGATGGGAGTTATGATAGTCAGATCACTCTGACTATCATAACTCTAGCTGTCAGAACACGATCATTGTTGTTCACCATCATTATCAATTAATTTTTATGTCCCCACTGCTGGGGCGCGAGCCTTCCCTATGGATGGATAGGAAGAACGGGGCATAAACCACCACGCGGGCCCAGTGCGTATTAGTTTCGCGGTAGTTGTTAATTACTGCTAATGCAGCCGGGACCAACGGCTTTACGTGCCACCCGAAGCACAGAGGATCTCGAGATGATACATTTTTGGTCACCCATCCGATGACCGGCCATTGCGAAAGTTGCTCGGAACCTCTGAGTCTAAAACCAATGGTCTAACCACTGGACTATGGAGGCGATCGAAACGCACTACGAGTATATCTTTGATCTTGAAAAATGTCAATGCGATACACATTTACCCACTGATAAAATACAACATGTTACGCCCGCCGGCCCGTAAAAGTGCCAACGAATTTATTTTCAACGGAGGCGGGTTAATCTTTGAAAACATGGATATTAAGTGGCAACCTTCAGCAAACGTGCACGGATTAAGAACTGGTCCCGGGTGGCGACCACACTTTCCGTTAAAACCTTAAACTCGTACATGTTTGTTAATCCTGGATCGCACCTCGCCGGGACCGACAGTGACGAAGTGTGGGTCTGAGGTCACCACTCGGAAGATTACACCCTTTCCACCCTGCCCTACTGGCTTAAGGTCCATATTTGAAAGTCACCCTTAGACACCAGTGACCGAGTATAGAAGATTATTCTATCAAGGCCGGACCACGGTCAGGCGCGCCATGATTCTTTATTAAAACAAATAAGATCCTTTTTGCTGCTATTTTGGTGGAAAAAAAACAATAGTGTTTTTCCGACGACGGCGTGTAGCGTTAACTGAATTAATGTCAGGTTTTGTATAACCTTTTTACAGCAAACTTCTTATACAAACTATCGATTATATTGTTCGATAAGAATATCGAATACAAAAACCATTCCGATGTCGAAAAATCGATTAAAAAAAACTGTTCGACAACATTGATTTTCTGCTTACTATCTATGTCCGATTAAGCGGATATTTCAAATACTGGCTCAAAGACGCCAATCAACATTAATGAGCTTCTAATTAGCAGCTATGATTTCTCATTGTAAACAAATAATAAACATATCAGTTACATTTAATTACGCTTGCATCACTAATTGCACAAACTAATACAGCTTCATTATTTTAAATAAAGGAAGCAGAATGCAAATTGATCGCTACGATTTTTCACTTTTATACATGCGAATATTAATCTGAATACCACTTATTTAATGAACAATTATTTTCAATTGCATATTAATGTATAATTTATTAAATTTGTGTTCGATCATTATCTGCGGATAACGGCCTTGATTTAAGTTTAAATTATATTCTATATAAATGTAGGCCATTGTTGAAGTTGACGAATCTTTTAAACCGCGCAGCAAGTCTTTACAGTATTAGTAATGTGTTAATTGTTCAATAAGTAAGTTCGAATACAAATATATCTAAATATGTAATGTAAGTTAATCATAAAATAAGCACCGTAGAGCCAACCGTTAGTTTGGATTACACTCATAATGTCCATTAGACCGTGCTAGAAACGTATCAGGCACGGAAAATGACACGACAAGGACTGCCATGCCCACTAATCCATCAATAAAATAAAATATTTTTTATAAAATCTTTGTACAACATGATGCAATAAATAGACTATGACTATGACTATAGCGAAGCATACCCGTGCATTAGTTTAATGACAACCCGTGTATGGTTCTACACCTAATATATAAAGGAGATGGTAAATGTAAAGTCACTGGTTATGGTAAAACACTAAAGTTTATTATAGACACGGAACTAATATTAATAACAACGGTAGGTACAGTTTATAAGTAAGTAAGTAAGTAAGGTCTAATGGTATGGTGAAATGGTATGATGCAATTATACGTATGCATGAACACACACGCGAATGGTAACGATACTGAGTATGCACGCGATTGGTATGATAGTCGATGCTCTACTGAAAAAGTGAAAAAACTATAACTAAGTAAATCGCCGCGCAGTCCATAAAAATGCTTACGGCGCTAAATGCCCGCGGCGTGGTCAATGTACGTAACTCGTACATGCTCCCGGGCGAGAAAAGTAAACAAACTGAAGATAGTTAGGTAAGTATGGTGAATTGGTGAGATATGGAAATAATATTTGATGAAATTACAAGATGATTTAACAATAGGTTCTTAAATTACTATGTTAGTGAGATGACCTAAAATGATTACTAAAGTTTGGCATCGTTGCCTTATCCACACGCGCACTGGTATCTCGCACATTGGATCCACTAGGCCTTTCTGCCTCTTTAATACCACTGACTCTACACTTATAATTTTCATCACTCGAAACACTTTCTTTGACACTCACGCACTGTACACTATCACTATACGTAGCGTCGAGCTCGTTGCGGGAGGAGGCGCGGCGTGCCTGGCGGCGGCGCGCGCGCAACCGGCGGCCCGCCCAAGCAAGCCCAGCGAAGACTGCTGCGCCCATCATCACGTAAATGGCGACGTAGTGGTGGACGTCATGGTATGTGATGACATCTGCTACCCCATCTTGGGCTTTCAAATCCTTGATTTGATCTCCGAGGACCTTCAAGTCCTTTTCTAAAACGTTTGATTCAACTTCAATGGTCGAATTAGGTATAGTTATATTTATAATATTATTAATAGGCGCTATGTCTGGTGTAACAAGTTTCAACTGTACGGTTATGTTATTGGAGTATTGCCTATGCGACGTTATTGTAATGGAGTCGCCTTTGATGACACAGCCATTTCCTAGCGTAATGACGCCAGCCTTGGTGAGCCGCTCTGCGGCGATCAGCTGTTCACATATGATTCTCACCTTACATTCGCCACAACAGACATATAAATATGAATTTATCTTATGAAGCTGAGACCAGGAGTGTTCACATGGGATTACTTTAGTTTTACAGGTTTGCGTATTCAGATCTTTGATACACAGGCTTTGATCAGATTTAAATTGGTATAATGGTGATTTTAACGGACACAAATAAACATCAACATCAAATGATAAACACGCTTGTAGTGTATTATCACTTATAGGTAAGTATAAGTCCTTTTGTAAGTTGATCGCTACATGTCCGGCGATCGGGACTAGGGTAACCATATAGTTGTTTGTTTCTCTGGGAATTGGTATGATCTTATAAATATCGAATAGATCTCTGCTGACTAATGGAATCTTAATTTCGAATAATGAATAGTCTTTAGTTACTCTTGCTTTGACCTTTAATAGATGGTAGAGTTTTGGTAACTGGTGATAGATGTTGTCTATTGGTAAAGACAAATCTTTAGGTATGCGGCTGGCAATTAAATGCATTTCGTGCAATAATTGTTCGGGCTTAAGTAAATGGACATTAAAATTGCCGTAATATATATTGGTAATGGCGTCTAATAGAGTTTCTTGAATTTTTCGTAAGTCAGACAAGATGTTATTTGCAATTATCGCTGACAATGTAAATTCATTGTTGGTGACGGCAAATGTGCATTCTGCCTTTAATTGGTTGGCTGTTTTCTCGATAAAGTTGAGATGTTGATTAAAGGCTTTATATTGTTTGTCTATAGTGGTTTTTTCGGTTTTTAGCAAATGGTACTCTGCTTCTACAACTGAAGTTTGGTTTCTCCATAGACTTTCAAGATGTTTCTCGTTAGCACGTATTAAATCTATATCTTTGGAGTATTGCTCGGCGAAACTTTCATCTAAAATTCCAAACAAACTGTGGGCAACGCTACCTACTCCATTGATAAGCCCTCGGCGGCGACGACGAGTCTCGTGCGTTGGGAACTGCTGACCGAGTAACATTTGATTGTAGTGGTTGTGTATTCATCGTAGCGTTGTCTTAGTTGTAATAAGACAACGTCACACTGCGCTTTTATTTTGTTATTAGAGCATATATCCGTTAGGTGTGATATGTATTTTTCGACTAAATCAGCGCGTTTCCAATAAGTACTCAGGTCTAAATAAACAACGAGTTTCCATTCATCTCGTATTAGGGACATTTCGGATGTTTTATCGAAATAATACATACTATTGTTATTTTTCAATGGTGACAGATGGTAGGTACTTTGGGCTGGTGTAAACAAAAGTAGAAATAGCATTAGAATAGTGGTTAAGTAGCAGCTCAGTGACTTTTTTGGTTTAGTAATTTTTTGTTCGTTTGGTGTCTCATTTGGGATTGGTTTATCTGGTTTGGTCTCATTTTGGTAATTTGTTACTGGTAGAATAGAAAGTTTTGTGATAGGGCGCTTCATGGTGCTATTTTTGGTTTTTATGGTAACAACTCGAACGTAGCCATCCTTGCCCGGGTGAAGATCGATTACTCTCCCCAAAGCCCACTTTCCAGCTGGTAGATTACTGTCGTGGATAATAACCACATCATCGACTCGCAAATTTTCATGTGGTTTATTCCATTTGCTTCTTGCGGTTAACTGCGTCAGGTATTCTGCTTGCCAACGCTTCCAAATATCCTGGAAAATTTTCTGGGTCAGCTGCCATCTGGTCCTTTCATCTCTTTCAGTCTCAAATATGGTAAGAGTGGGTCCGCTAGATAGAAAATGTGATGGAGTTAAATAATTTAAGTCATCAGGATCCTCAGTCAGTGGACAGAGAGGCCGTGAGTTGAGACAACCTTCTATCTGTGTTAATATGGTGGTAAATTCTTCAAAAGTGAGTTTCTGTTCTCCTATAACTCGCTTCAAATGGTATTTAAGACTTTTTACCGCCGCTTCCCACAAACCTCCGGCGGTGGGCCACGACGGTGCGTTGAAATGCCAGCTGATACCCATCTCTGCAACTTCTGACAAGAACTCGGTATTGAAAACGTCCTTGAGCTCCTCCAACTCTCGCTTTAGGACTCTGCTGGCACCGAGGAAGTTGGTTCCATTGTCAGAATAGATATGCCGTGGGGTCCCCCGTCTAGCCGTCATTCTTCTTAAAGCAGCGAGGAATGATGACGTTCCAAGGTCGGATACGAGCTCTAAGTGCACTGCTTTGGTTGTCATGCATACAAACACCGCTACGTACCCCTTCGTGGTTTTGACTCCGCGGCCCTTATTCGCTTTTATCAGGACACTGCCAGTGAAATCAACGCCCGTATGTTCAAATGGTCTTGACGGGTTGATTCGCGCCGCTGGTAAATCTCCCATTAATTGTTGGTTTTTGATGGGATCGTTCCTTTTACATTTAACGCATTGACGGAGTTGTTTTTTAGTTGCCCGGTTTCCCCCAACAATCCAATACGTTTTTCTGAGATAAGCAAGTGTTAACCTCACTCCGCCGTGGAGGGTTTGATTATGGGCATGGTCAATTAGTAACTCTGTTAATCTATGCTTATGTGGTATTATAAATGGGTGTTTCATATCTTGGTCAATGAACGCATTTTCGAGTCTTCCGCCAACTCTTAATAACCCATTTTGGTCTAGGAACGGATTTAAGTTGCAAATTATACT
Source organism: Eudonia truncicolella (assembly GCA_949315975.1). NCBI lineage: Eukaryota > Metazoa > Arthropoda > Insecta > Lepidoptera > Crambidae > Eudonia > Eudonia truncicolella. The sequence continues at coordinate 12,492,425 of OX438826.1, forward strand.
CTTTTTATCGAGTGGGTTTTTATTTTTTAATTTTACAATTTCTATGGTAAATTCTCGCATCTGTACATTTTTTATAATAAGAAGTTTCGCATAATTCAATTCATTTGTTGTTAAATAGGGTAATTTAGTAGGTATACGCGATCGTATTATCCAAGCTAACACGCGAACGGATGTAGTGAATGAACTTTGTTTAGTAATTAGATACTGTATAATATCGTCGGCAGGCGATTTTATTATAGCATTACTTTTATTGTTTTTAATGCATGTACGGATTTCTTCGACAGTGGTGTATAATTGGTTCGATTCTTGGTTGTGGTCATTGTGGTAGTATGATAACCACGCTGGTCCCTGCCACCACAAGGGGTGCTGGTGTAATTGAGATGTACTTAAGCCTCGACTAGCACAATCCGCCGGGTTTTCTTCCGACTTTACGTATTTCCAGCAGCTGGAAGGCATCACTTCCGTCGTTTGGCGAACTCTGTTTGCAACGAAGGGCTTCCAACGGCTTATCTCACCCTGTAGCCAGCCAAGAACGACCATCGAGTCGGACCAGCCATAAATATTTATGTCGTAGTCTGGTAAGCTGTCTTTGACTTTTCTCATCATATTTGACAATAAGACAGCACCACAAAGTTCTAATTTTGGTAGACTAATGGTTTTACTCGCTGGTACTAGTCTTGCCTTTCCAACAACTAGGACGACGGATGCTGTGTCGGTCCTGTTTATCTTGCAGTAGATCACGGCTGCGTACGCCTTGATAGATGCGTCACAGAATCCGTGTAATTCGATGGAGTCTTGACGTTGCATTCCCAGCCACCTTGGTAATTGTAACTGGTTTATTTGATGTATATCCGCTCTAATCTTCGTCCATTCCGTACAGATATGTTCTGGTAACTGGTCATCCCATTCAATTTGTAATTGCCACACTGCTTGGAATAATATTTTTAATTTGGTAGTAAGTGGTGAAAGCCACCCCAAGGGGTCGAATATTTTAGAAATATCCGACAATAGTGTTCTTTTTGTGGGGTGATTGTTCTGAGAGACTATTTTAGAGTCAAATGTGAATGAGTCCTTATTTGGGATCCAACGAAGTCCTAGAGTTTTGGTTGATTCGGCGTTTTTGAAATCGAAATGTTCTTGGTTTGACATTTGATCTGGTATTAACTCTTTTACATTTGACTTCCACTTTCGCAGATGGAATCCACCTGATTTAAGTAGCTTCATGAGATCAGATTGTAACTCGACCCCTTCAGATACTGTATGAGAGCCTTGAAGCAAATCGTCCATGTAAAATGAATCCTCTATGACCTTAGGAGCAGATGAGTTTTGGTAATTTGGTCTCTCATCTCTAGCGAGTTGTTTCAACGTCATCATCGCTAAAAAGGGGGCTGCTTTGGTGCCATACGTAACCGTGGTAAGTTGGTATTCCTGTAACTGGTCTTCGGGAGCGTCACGCCAAATTATTTTTTGGTATTTTTGGTCACTTTCTATTACTCTTATTTGACGAAACATCTTTTCTATATCTGCTGTAAAAGCGTATTTATATTGCCGCCATTTAAGGATTAAAGTTTGTAAATCCTGTTGTAAGTTTGGCCCAACTTCCATTAAGTCATTTAGGCTAAAGCCCGTAGTTGTATTGGCTGATGCGTTAAAAACAACTCTAAGTGCAGTGGTAGTAGACTCAGAACGCAATACACCGTGGTGCGGCAGATAACAGTCGAGTTTCATATTACTGACTTCGGCGCCGGCGCGAGCTACTGGTATCATATGACCGAGTGCGCGATATTCATCCATAAACGATTTATAGTCTTGCGCAATTAATCTATTTTTAGAAAACCTTTTTTCTAATTGACGAAACTGAGCAATAGCCATTGGTTTAGATGTTCCTATTTTTTCTTCAAAATCTGGTTTTAGGGGCAATCTCACATGGTATCTACCTTCCTCGTCTCTCATGGTGGTTGATTGGTAAAATTGAATGCAGTAATCGTCGGCTTCAGATAAAGAACTTTGTTGCGCTTGCGATATGTCTTCAATTTCCCAAAACCTTTGTAATTCGTCTGTTTGGTTAATGACGACATTACAGTTGTATGACGGGACGTTGCTGGTATTGCCACACAGAATCCAGCCGAGTTGAGTTTCTTGCGCTACTGGTACGGAAGGATGAATTTTGATAATTCCACTCATTATTATAGATGTGTAAATATCGGCACCTAATAAAAGGTCAACTTGTCGACTGAGATAAAATTCTGGATCCGCTAAGTCAATTGTATCTAAATAGCTCCAAGTTGGTTTATTGAATGACTGGTTTGGTAATTTATTGACGAGACTATTGATAATGTATGCGTTTGTAGCAATAGAAAAGTCATTATGTAGCGACTGTATGCGAATTTGAACTACACCCTTGCAGCTGTTTTCTTTAGCGCCGACACCGAAGATGACTCCCTTACAGCGCTGGCGTGGCAACCCTAACTTCTGTGCTGCATTTTCATTTATCAAAGATGTTTGTGAGCCCTGGTCTATGAGCGCTCGCATGGTGTGGTAAGTTCCATCAGCGGACTGAACGTTGATCTTAGCGGTCGCTAGTAAAATTTCAGCTACATTTTCTTGGAACACGTGACATGTTTTTCGGTCATTCACTGTCGCTGAGTTGCTGGGTGTCGCAATATCTGTCTTGTCCGCAAACATGTCATGAATAAGCGAATTATGGTTAGCATTGCAAAAGCGACAAGTTTTGAGCGATATGCATTCTTTGCCATTATGGTTTACTAGACAATTTTTACATAGGTTATTTGTCGCAATTGTTTTACGTTTTAATTCTGACCTCGATTCACGGAATGATTTGCAAAAGTAAATCGCGTGGTTTTTCTTGCAATGAGGACATTTCGAAGCTTCCACGTGCAATGTCTTAAATGATGGTGGTTTGCTGCTATATTTATTGAATTGGTTGTTGGTTTGATGTTGATTATATGGTTTTTTGAAACGAGTATCGTCTTGACGTGGTAGTTTAGTAGAGTCCTGCTTGTGTCGAAATGACTCAAGTGACGTAAACTTCGTTTCTAAAAAGATTAAAAATTCTTTTAGCGTTGGTACTTCTCTAGGATTCTGCATCGACTGTATATATTCATTGTGAGAATCTACGTCTAGTTTTTGGGACAATAGGTGTACGATTAGCGGATCCCACGTGGATGTGTCAATCCCTAACTTTTGTACAGCGTGCAGACATTCGTTGGTCGTGTCGTGCAGCCTCTTAATCAAAGCGGCGCTTTGGGTTTGCATTATCGGCGTGCTTAAAAGAGTATTAATGTGGGATGAAAAAATCAGTTTTTTATTATTGTAGCGATGATTAAGAATATCCCACGATACTTGGTAATTATCTGAGCTAATGCATAAGTGTTGGATCAGCTTTTCTGCTTCACCTCTTAATTTACTTTTAAGAAATTGAAGCTTTTGAGCTCTGGACAAGGATGGGTTATTGTGAATGGCTTCGTGAAATAGGTCTTTAAACGAAGTCCATTGCTGGTAATTTCCCGTAAAGGTTGGTATTTCCATCTGTGGAGTCGATTTATCCCGATGAGACACCGACCACATCTTGGTGTTAATGGTTTTCTTAAGATTGAGAAAAAGTTTCTCATATGTTGCGAACTGTTCTTCATACTTGGGATAGTCAGTATTGGTTTCGCTGTCGATATCCCAATGTAAGGAATCTATCACCGCCCATCTGGACTTTAATAGCATGAGAGCGTCTTCGAACTCCCATTTTTCGGACAGCTTATCAATATCAACATTAGCAGCTGTTCGATCAAAGGCCTTGAAGTTGCTGGCTTGCTTACGCAGCATCTCATCTAACTTGCTGTTGGTTCCCTCGGACTTTCTCAGAGGAGCCATGGGCGAGTGAACTGGATTCGATGGTAACTGCAACGGCATTGGTGGTTTCAAAAGTGGTGTAGTTGGTCTACTGGTTTCCTGTTTATAACTTTGCATCAACTGCCTAGCCTGGTTATAAAATGTACCTGTACGCTCATATTCGTTATCTGTAAAATAAGCGTTATCTTTTTCGTCATAGTTACACAATTGTAAATGGTTATTGTGAAACTCCTGCCAGTACGACTCTAAGGTCTCAAGCTTCCTCCTGACATAGTCTGGTGTTTTTCTTTCCTGGCTGTCCTTCTTAAAGTTTCTAAGAAGTTGATCCATGCCCTGCATGAGCTGGTTTTGTGTCTCTAACAAAGCTTCCATGGTAAAGAAGAAATGTACGAAGTGGTTAAAAAAGGAAAGATCTTACTTGATTGTGTTGTGCTGCCGATTGAGCCTATGGTTTAGCTCAACCTTGGTAGTGGTATCCTCAAGCTCTGGTTACAGCCTGGTAACGCAACGGACTGGTATCGTCCACTGCACTGGTACAGTTTAGGAACCGTTCTTCAAGTCACAGCTTTAATCCGCGTTCACAGAGTTTACTATTCACTTTAGTTTACGCGAAAATTCACTGTTATAACTCGCGATAGGTTCCTTCTACGAATCGAAGGACCATTTAGATGTATGGTTCTACACCTAATATATAAAGGAGATGGTAAATGTAAAGTCACTGGTTATGGTAAAACACTAAAGTTTATTATAGACACGGAACTAATATTAATAACAACGGTAGGTACAGTTTATAAGTAAGTAAGTAAGTAAGGTCTAATGGTATGGTGAAATGGTATGATGCAATTATACGTATGCATGAACACACACGCGAATGGTAACGATACTGAGTATGCACGCGATTGGTATGATAGTCGATGCTCTACTGAAAAAGTGAAAAAACTATAACTAAGTAAATCGCCGCGCAGTCCATAAAAATGCTTACGGCGCTAAATGCCCGCGGCGTGGTCAATGTACGTAACTCGTACAACCCGCTTTTATTTTACACATTCATGATCTTAGTTTTCGAACCCTTTACAGAGTCCGTGATCACAGCGACACTGATAAGTCAGTCGCCTCTCTTCGTTCGTCGTCATCCTTTGGCTTAGCTTTAGCTTCGTGTTCGTCATCTCGCCTTTTTATTTTAATCGGGTGCGTTCCGTTCTACGCAGAAAGATCTTGCTGTAAACGCCAACTTATTTTATTTGGAATATTTTGACAAATACATTCCAAATGAAATTAATTTTGGCGTTTTAGGTGTCACACTATTTCAATTGCACGTCGTTTAACAATGTAACACTTGATACAAAAGCCCTGTTCCGCGGCACACGCCACAACGCGGCATCAACAGCGTACAAATAAAATTAGTATTTCCTGCGTTTCGCCGTAATTAATAATTCCCAAATCCGCCGGCTCATAATTATACTTAGCAACTTGTGGCGCGGTCCCGTGCCCGCGGAGTTTTTGACAAAATTGTCTTATTCCACAAACTCTTGTTAAACTCTTAATTACTTTCGCTGGTAGTCCGCAAACATTCGTCTTGTTACGAGATGTAGGCTTCATTATTTACTCGTGCTCGCACGTTGCTTCTCTCTCTTCAAATATTTATCTGTTAACGAGAAACCTGACTTTACCCCGGGGTGCCGTAATAAAGTTTTCTATTGTACGGTGCGGTTTGTGTATGTTCGACAGGGTAATCGTTACATTGTGTAATGACTTCCATTCGGTTTTAATTAACGTTACGGGTGTAACGCTACATCGTCTAATCGAATTAATGCGTTCGGTTTGCGTTTTAATGTTATTAATTGTCTTCGATATATCAAAGGCTGCAGCTATGTATATAAAACTGTTTAGTTAGTTGTTAACTGTATATTAACTTTTGAGATATCAGGTTTTTTATTTTGTAATATGTACATAATGTATTGATCTGTTACATTCAAACGTATAACCGCCTATCAATACAACCATCAACCGACAACACTAGGTACAACTTTGACTCATTGAGGTACTCCTATTCTCATTTACTTCTTACTACATTCATCTAATTAACGAGAAGCTCAATGGCGCATTGGTTAATGCGCCCGGTCTGCGATTGCCTAAGCAACTTTCGCAACGGCAGTTCATCGGATGGGTGACCAAAAATGTATTATCTTGAGCTCCTCCGTGCTTCGGAAGGCACGTAAAGCTGTTGGTGCCGTCTAAATACCTAAGCAGCTGTTAATAACCTCCAACCCGAACTGGGCTTGCGTAGTTGTTTATAGCCTGTTCTCCCTATCCATCTATAGGGAAGGCTCGTGCCCCAATAAGGTAAAGTAAAGGGGCCATAAAATGAGCTGATGATGATTTTCATTTGCATACATTGCACCACTCGTCATCGGCAAGAAAATCGTCCTCACTTCTTACAACCGAAATAGTCATGTAGGTACAGGTTAGAACAGCGTCGGCATCGCATTAAGTGATACCTCTGGAGTTCCAAATGCCCATAGGCTAAGGAATCCGGGTACTATCAGGCGGATCGTTTGCATGACTACCTTAGTATAAAGAATATTTCACTAACCATCTGGTCCTTGAATGCGCTATATTAAATTTAAGATTGTGGTGAACAGTAATGTCTCAGTCTTCTGATTTTGATATTTGTGCTACGGAAAATGTCACAATTAATTAAGCTCAAAAGTTCAACGTCTGTCATCAGACGTTTTGAAATAGCAAAATCGAAACTCTAATGAGGTGACTAAAATCAAAAGTAAATGTTTCTTCGCCATAAGGGATAAGTAAAAAAAAACCTACCATGGACAATTAAATACCTTTAAGTATGGCGTTTTATTAAATTATCACTCTTAATGACGTTTTCAGGAAGAATCTTAACGTGATTATTGGAGAGGAAACGCGTCAGGTGCGTTACCAACCGGTAATACTGAGAATAACTTCGCCTCACTTTCAATTTGCGTGATGAATTAAACGATTTCTCGTTAAAACAAGGGACTTGATTGAACTTTGAATATTTTTATTCAGTATTAATATTTCATTTCGTAATTTTAATTGGTAACATTTAATTATGTACAATTAGTGACGATAGAGAAAAGTCAAATCGGTTGTAATTAATAACTTCGTAGGGATCACAAGAATCCGACTTAATATAACGAGAATGGAATACAGATCTTTAAACATTTTATTCAAAACTAATCGGTTTGCTTAATCCTGACGTTTTGAACACAATGCAGGGTTTTTGGTCATTGGATGACGGAGGTGTGCAGCGTGTTTTGGGGTTAGGATTTAATAACATGTATCATGAGATCCGGATCAGATAACAATATTAAAAATAAAATGTTTTATTCCGGGAAAAGATTTTAAGAAAAATCCACGAACGGTATTCAATTCTGCAAATTGTCTTTTCTCGAAAAGTAGATAATTGTTAGCAAGATGTACCTATACATTGATAATCATACACAAATATGTATTTACTTGAGCTTGATTGCTAAAGTTAAGTGACTTTTGCAAAAGCCGGTCATCGGCTAGGTGACCAAAAATTTATCATATCGAGCTTCTCCATGCTTCGGAAGGCATGTGAAGCCGTTGATCCCGGCTGCTTAAGCAGTCGTGAACAACCACCAATCCGCACTGTATCCGGTGGTTGTTTTGGTTTATGGCCTCTTCTCCCTATTCATCCATAGGGAAGGCTCGTGCCCCAGCAGTGGGAACATACAATGAGCTAATGATGATTTACTCAAGTGTACTACTTTTTTTCCAGAGTTCCCATGGATCAAATACCGATTAGGCTAATATTAAAGGTCAATGCTAGAAATAATCTATAGACGGACTGCTACCAGCATCCAAGTCAGCTATTCCTCCTTGCAATGAGCGATGACCTTTAACGTTGGACGTTGACAAAACGCCTACTGGTACCCCATGAAAAGCGTTCAAATACATCATCCGCCCTGACAGCACGCCTCCGCGGACTACGAATTGCCATATTTTATTTCTGCTCCGCTCCGCAATAGTTGATTAATGGTTTCGATTAAAGGTATGTGTATAGCATTCGAGTCTTGACTGCTCTAAAACGACTGTATAAATCACAATTTACCTCGAGGCGGTTACCGTAACTCCTTTTAACATATCCGCTAGCTTATTAGGAAATTCCGGAGCGTTTTGCCAGTGCCAGCAAAAAAATATAGACAAAGGCCAGTAGCGAGGCATCCCTCAAAGCGGTAGCGTGTGTTTACTGACAATAGAAATTATTCCCCTCTAAGTATTGTGAGGATGCAAAAATACACGTCTAGCTGTGACGTTGAGTGATGCGTTCTCTCGCGTTCCGCATTGTCTGCCGACTGAAAGAGATTGCAATATGAAATACTTCGGTCTGGATCGCGAATGCCTCATTGAATACGAGCGGAACGGGCCGCGGGACTATTCTCAAACTAAATTATTCATATCGATTTCGACGGATGCATTAGTGGCTAAAAGATTATTGGTGTCCATTCAATATTTAAAACAGATGCACGGCAAATATTCGTGCCTGTCATTTAGGTTAATGTCGTTAGTTTTGTTTGTTCCGGCATATTTTATTGTATTATTTTAATAACCTATATAGATACATGAGACAAGGGAGCTCTATCTAGTAGCTATGTTGTATGCAAAGCAACTCTTTTGCTAAATCTAAACGTTTATAGTCTGATGCAATGATGAGATCATATTCGACACCTAAAACAATATCGCTGGTGTTCATCCGAGACGTAACCCCATCTGAAACAAAGGTTTCCCTACAATAAACAACTGACTATTCATAGTTTATAAATTAATATGACTGGCATTGGGGTGTATAAGTGGTGATTAATATTTTGATACTAGCACAAACGAAGGCAAGTATGGAGACAGACACCTGCTTACATATCCTTTATGCACTTCTCGCTGTACTATGGACAATTTGATTTCTGGTCGGGAATTGTTTATAATTCCACTGACACGACAACAAGAAATTAATGTTTTTTTTTTAATTCTTACGTGATATCACAGTGCCGTCATCTCGATGATAAGGCCAATGGTGGAACCGCACTTCACCCGGAATCTTCGTCTACAGTGGCTCTGGATATTTTATCTCTAGCTATATAAATATTTAAACTATCATCATAACTACAACTAGCATCAAAGTAATTTTTAACGGGATTCTTACTCTTCTTACTCTTATATTTAGCTGCCGGAATACAACAATGTTACAAACATTGTTGTTATAAACATTGTTGTTATGGCTACATATTTAAATAAGATGGTGGTAGCTAGCCAGGCGGACCAACAAGCCTTACCATCATCAACCAAACTGAGTACACAAACATGTGGACATATGTGCACCCCCACTGGATATTGAAAACGGGAACTCTGGATTTGAGACCACAAAGGCGGTTATTTTCTTAGTATAAATTTGACTAATGACACATTACGTATGACAAACATTCATTAGTTTAATCGGTTACAACGGCTTCTATTCATCGTTGCTGCCTATAAAACGATAACGCTATAAAACTCTCCCCAGAAAAAAACAAATCCACTGAACATTTCCCGCAGTTGTGAATAAGGTCGAATGTCCCGTATCACTTACCTGTTACAGTATAAAGCTGTGAGATCCTCTGTTATGATAACGAAGCATGTGCTGTGCAAATATTCAAATTAAAACCACACAGGAAGGGTTGCTTTGACTGGCGACAAGTGTAACGGGGAGTGGGTGCGCGTCAGATTATGAAAATAGTTTTCAGTTTTCTATTTTCCTTTTGCGCAAAATTATGTGATAGGTGTTTCTGTTACGTTAACTGTATTTAAGTTTTCGTTTGATAATCATATTTTTTTTTGTTTATACCTATGTTTCTTAAGAAGTCAGTAAATACTTTTTTTCAAACTTATACTTTTTATGTCAAATGTCAACTCTCTTTTGTTTTTCTTCGCGTCTTGTCGTCGTTAGTCTGCTTTTAATTAGTCTGTTGATTACTTTTATGCAATTCACAATTATTTATGTTATACCCTATTAAACCCTTATAGCTACTTTTGTATAAAAACTGAAAAAGTACTTGAGAAAGACGAATTGCAGTTAGATGGGACTTGAAGCCATTTCGCATTTCGTGTGATAGCTCAGCTCTCTGCTTTAATTTTTTTTACTTGAATTTTAACGCATTATTTGATTTTATCCTGACGTTTCGATCCCAGTTTATAGGGCCCGTAGTCATATAGAAGTCAAGTAAATGTGTAAAGTTCGCGTTAATTCTATAAAACTACGGTAACATAATTACAATATTTTTGTACATTTACCAATACCAAGTCGCCAACTACAATAAAAGCTTTGCCAACACGAATCGCTTAGAGAAAAAAAATACTTTTAGATAGTGTTGACGCCTCCCCCCCATTGGCGCGATTGGAAATAATCCTCCATCTGGCGGTTTATTACGTTCACAATATCGGCAGTATTCGATTGATGTCGATCTGTGACCCAAATTGATTTCAAAGTCATATTTGTATGAAAACTGGAGTTTAAAAACTTACAATAACTGATGTAACTGTTGTAAGTTTCAATTTCGTATCGAATATAGTTATTAGGTAGTTTAATTTTTTTATTAGGAACTCCTTGCGCGTAAGCACTTGGCCTTTATCTGACAGATGATAAAAGCGATGGTAGAAGTGCACTTCATCCGGAATTTTCAATTACCGAGGCAGTGGCTATCTCATGCTGCTGAAACACAACAATGCTACTGACATTGATTTTAGGATTCGAACCCGGAACCTCTAAGTCAAAGTCAAAGTCAAAAATATTTATACAAGTAAACTTAAAAATAAGACCTAACATTTTTTACCAACTATCCATTTAGGCTCTGGATCTGAGACCTTGGTCTTAACCAGTACTCTATAGACTCTATTTACAAACAGTCTTTAGTATAAAGTCAAGCTGAAGGTCAAATAATTTCATAAATATAACTATTACTGGCACTTATTGTCGGCAAAAACTATTTCAATTTCTAAATACTTAATAATAAACTTAAGTTTCATTCAGCCCGATCGGATTAAAACAAAATTAACCGCCTCTGTGGTCTAGTGGCTAAGACCACCGGTTTAGACCCAGAGGTCCCGGGTTCGATTCCCAGCGGGGGGTACATGTCTGTGTACTCGGTTTGGTTGGTGGTAGGGCTTGTTTGTCCGCCTGGCTAGCTACCACCATCTTATCTAAATATGTCGCCATAACATCAATGTTTGTAGCATTGTTGTGTTCCGGCAGCTACAGACTAAGATAGCCAGTGCCTCACTAGTTGAGGATCCCGGGTGAAGTGCGCTTCCATCATTGGCCTTATCATCACTTAACATCAGGTGAGATCAAGGCACTGTGCTTACCCGTAAAATATAAAAAAAAAATCGAAAAAAAACTCAAAAGGTTATTTCTTCTATATTTTTTATAGTTACCGTAAACATACCTATTAAAGTAGATACCCAACGTTTCGTTTAAGTGCCTTAAACATTTTATTTGTCTAGTTTTGGTTTATCTATAATTATACTTTATTGCTTCGTTCTCGAGATTAGTTAAGGACAACTTAAAGTAGCGCGTACTAGCTCGCCATTCATCCACTATAGTTTAAATGATAAATATCAATTGAAAATTAAATAAAATTATTATTAATTTAAACCTAACAAATTAAGAATTAAAAAGTTACGATTGAAATGGCGGGTAGGTAATAACTACACGTCAACCGCTACGGAGCGCTACCAGTCATTCGCGTTTCTAGTGCCGCGCCGTTCACCGCGTTATTTCCCGCTTATTTATATTTCAGAATAATTGTGCATTATTTGTTGTAATTACTTCCAACATGCCTAAAAGAAAACATTCAGAGTACGAAGACAGTGATAAATTGTGGAAAAAGTTAAAACAAATGGAAAACATATTGAAAAAACGTAAGATACGTCTGCGTCGTAAAAATTCAAGTTCTAGTAATTCGTCTACGCCGAGTAATAAACCTATTCCGTCAATAAATGAAGGTTAATTGTGTAGCAATGTGCAGAGCTCGAAACATTATTATGTTAAGTGTCTTTGCTTTGCATACTTACATAGTATGTGCACATCTGGAATGGATTTTGCCTTACAAATGTAACTGCAGTGTATAGTTTTTTGTGACTATTACCGAGTAGTATGTACCCGCTTGTCTATTGACAATTAGTATGTAAAACTTATACTCTGCAAATGACTGTGTGTATCTCAAGTATGTGCACATCTGGAATGGATTTTGCCTTACAAATGTTACTGCAGTGTATAGTTTTTGTGACTATTACCGAGTAGTATGTACCCACTTGTCTATTGACAATTAGTATGTAAAACTTATACTCCGCAAATTACTGTGTGCATCTCAAGTATGTGCACATCTGGAATGGATTTTGCCTTACAAATGTTACTGCAGTGTATAGTTTTTTATGTCTATTACCGAGTAGTATGTACCCGCTTCTCTATTGACAATTAGTATGTAAAACTTATACTCGGCAAATTACTGTGTGTATCTCAATTGGATATGCCTTTTCTATCCCGTTTTTCTGTTTTATTAACCTACGTGTCACGTGTGATAGTGCATATTTTCTAGCGGCTTAATTTCCGCTTTTGATTTTTAGACGTCGATGACCTACGTTACCTATGTACGAAATGCACGATGACACTAATGACCTTGACACTGCCGTTGCTATGCACCTTCCGGGACCAGCAAGCGAATCGAGCGTGCCAGGACCAGCGACCGACCCTGCGCCGTTGGCATTGGTGCCTAACCTACACCTAATACCCCATGTGTAGCCACAACGGAAACGATAAGCAGTGTCGACAATCGCCCACCAAAGACCAAAAATTTGGCCCAAAGCTCCAGAATGACATAGCAAACAGGTGGGAACATGTCGCTACGTCAGGTGTTCAAATAAAATATTTGACGCCTGAGAATTGCAAACTTATAGACCCGCCGGCATTCAATTTCAAAGTGAAAGCTGCACTTTCCGAATCCTTACAGAAAAAAGACACTGCTATACAAAATAAAAAAAAAACAGATATCGGCAGCGATTTCCTGTATTGGCCAATCCTTAAGACGGGCACTTTCTCAAGTTCAAAAAGATGCTAAGTTATCAAAACTTCTTATTGATGCAGGTCGCATAGTTTGCGATGTTCAAAACACCGAATCAATGGTGAGAAGGAGCTTCATCAGTTCGTGCATTAAGAAGGAAGTTAAAGACCACCTCAATGACACCCAAATTGACACATTTTTATTCGGCAAAAAACTCGCCGATACATGCATAAATGCATTATATTTATTAACTGTGTGCCAAAGTATTTGTTGACCCGTCTGATAAGTCACCAATTAAAAAAAGCTACTCCGTGCCTTACTACATACACTATAGGTTAAAGTGTGATTTCACCTTACTCCCATGTCCTTTATAAATAAAAGAAAAACAAACTCAAATTGTAATTATTTAGCAAATTGTGCACGTACTTGCATTATAATCGATTAATTAAATCCTTAATCGTGTGTCAAACTGTTTGTTCTCCGCTGCACGATGTGCGTTACGGTGGCCGGCCCTCCTATTGTGTTCGTCGCGGCCATAAAGGCACTGAACACGTTAATTATGCCCTCAGTGCTGTTACCGATTTATAGAGCCAATTCCGATTCACAACATAATTATGCTGTTATAATACCTAAATTATGCTTATAATTTTTTTGTTATTAACGATGCAAATTTTATTCGCAAGTGTATTGATTTTAAAATTTGTTAAAAAGCTGCTCTGTGTGCTTAGTTTGCGATTATGTAAGATTAATGCAAATATTCGGCTTACTGGATGGGTGACAAATATAATAAATATTTACTTTTGCAAAATAATGAAATTATGACGAAAAACTTGAGTCCGTTAAAAATTTAATTATTATTTTGTGGTTGTCGTAAATTAAACAACTTTCGTAGTAATGGATAACTGCAAGACTACCCCATGACTGACAAGATTGGTAAATTTTTATCTAATCTGCCTTCTCTTTTTTTATACTTAGCACGGCAAATGACTCCGCACCACCTGATGTTAAGTGGAAATGGAGTCCAGACTCTGTTTAGGATACCGAGTTTTCGTGAGGCTGTTTTGATCACGGCTTCGATGTAGTCCTTTTGATTCAGATCGTAGCGAATCGTCATACCGAGCATGTTGATATTGTTGTGCAGGCATAGAGATGTGCCCTGAAGAGTTGGAAGAGGAAGGAATGGTGACTTTTTGGGCATAAAAACACATACTTGTATTTTCTTAGAATTTAACTCAACTAGATTATTGGAGCCCCAATTAGATATGAGGTCCAATACCCGATCGAAATATATGCTGTCAATATGGTAAGTAATTTATGTAGAAAACCGAACCTGTGTTATGTATAAGCGATAACGGTAGAGTACCTAAGAAAAACTAAGAAACATATGTAACTTGATTCCAGTTCGCATTTGATTTATTATCAATACAATCAGATTACCAACACCGTCCCGATTGTGTTGACAATACGTTACGCCGGCAAGCAATTCCATTGTGTACGTCTCCGCCCACAATGGCTCAAACACGGTTAATTATGTCCTGAGTGATGCTGCCGGTGTCACGGGCATGCGACGCTAATTTCATTCTCTTATTGGCAGATTTATGGAAAATCAACAGTTAATGGCTGTACTATCTACTCAATAGATCTACCGACAAACCACCCAGCAGTTAATTAACATCAAATTAATTATATTATTCGATCAGATTGATTTTATGTCAGAAGTAAGAGAAGAACATTAGAAATACATTGTGAAAACTATTTTATATACTATCACTAAGTGGCTACCTAAGAACGTGTAGAAGTCTTAGCAGAAGTTGGTGACCGCGTTGTTATTTAGATATAGAAAATAAACATAGACATAGGAAAAAATCTTTAAATTTTTTCATTTTTTTTAATTTAATTGGTTATATTCATAAAATTTTATAAAATACAGTGAAAAAATGAAACGCCCACCCAAAAAAAAAAAAAAAAAAAAAAAAAAAAAAAAAAAAAAAAAAAAAAAAAATTGGTTATGTTTATTTTTTATTTTTAAGTGTCAATTGATGCGCTGACTCATCACACAGATTCATCTTTACGTATGAAATACCACAAATTTGATAACACAACGCTATAGTTAATTTATTTTTTTATTTTTAAGTGCTAATTGCTGCATTTAAGCTTAATTAAATGAACCTGCACCCTTCTGAAATACCGGGTCAGGTGCTCTTCCAATTAAGCTATCGTGATTCTAACCAGCCCGCCGAAATTATTCAACACTATTTACTTTTTACTGTCAACAACTACCGTCATTAACATCCGATCATAATATTTTTAAATATTCTAAAAATCAGTTAAGAAGTAGGCAAGCTTTTTATAAAATGTTTTTGTTTCGTTTAAATCCTGCTCGTGGAATTTTTTTCCACATTTGATTTTTTTGTAATTTGTTTCGCAACAAAATTTGCGTTAAAAATTATATAAACAAAATAAAATGGGTATGTCAGAAGGGTGCAGGTTCAAATCCTGCTCGTATTTTTAACATTTGTGTTTTTGTAACTAAATATAACTATGCAAAACATGAAAATGCAAAAGCACGCTAAACCCGCAAGTAGATATCCATTCATAAACAACATTCGTCTGCCTAATTATGAAATGGTTTGTAATTTGTTTAGCATCACAAAAGCGAGGCGAACAGTGTGTTTTGTACGAACTTCGCTATACGTAGCACATTAACAACCCCCCCAGTTAGGGAAGTTTTAATTCTGTTTTGTTTAATATAAACTGCAGTAAATTATTACGCATTAAAGGGTAGGCTAATAACGCCAACTGCCTCGCTTACGGCTGCTGTCGAAATTAATAGCGCCGTAGTGAAGTGCTTTGACGTAAACTTTGTCGATGCACGATTATGATTCGTACTTTTAATTAATTTTTGAATTCTATTAAGAAGAACTGCGTATGAAATGAAGTTAAATTATTTTTCAGTCGTCACTTGTTTATTTTGAGTAGATTGTAAATATGGTGATAATGCAAAAAAAAAGGGGTGATAAATACGGAACTTGTATAAATTACTCTTGTCTATAAACATTTTCTTTCTTGAAATAAATGGGGTGTTATTACATTCTACTATATCTAGTAAGTTTGCTAGTCGTTTTAAGTGCTTGCTTAAAACTAAAGATAAAGCTTGCTTTGATCACAACGTAATAAGGAAGAGGTTAGATAGACTGCGCTTTGATTGTATCTATATTATTATAATTTTAAGACAGCAAATCTACACTTGTACTTATAATATATTTTAATTATGCAACAATGTTTATTATTACATTCTATGAACATTTAGAATGATTAGATTATTGTGATACAATAACTTTTATTTTATTATTATACTACAATTCTTACAGTACTTTCTGAAACAGCCCGTTTTCACCAACGGCCCAAAAATGTTGGTAATCGCTAAGCTACGTTAGGTGACAGTTAAATTTTGGCAACCTTCACGTAACATGCTCAAGGGCAACATAAAACTTAGTGGCCATTAGTCAATACGTGTTCTAAACGTCATAACTATATCGATTAAACACAGCGCACATCACTAGACTTTATTGAGAGGCCTGGTAGGGTGTAGGAGAGGGATTTCCATCTCTACAGTAGCGCCGCTAATACAGCTATACTCACTCGGGGCGGTGTCGTCGGTCTTTTAGCGCGAAACTCATTAAAATTACACACAGGATAAACGTCGTAATTATATCGACTAAACACAGCGCACATCACTAGACGTTCTTCAGATCCCTAGTAGATTGTAGGAGAGGGATTTCCGGCTCTTTGGCAGCGCCGCTAATATAGCTATCCTCACTCGGGGCGGTGTCGCCGGTCGGCCTAGCGAGAAACTCATTAAAATTACACACAGGATAAACGTCGTAATTTTATCGACTAAACACAGCGCACATCACTAAACGTTCTTCAGAGGCCTGGTAGGGTGTAGGAGAGGGATTTCCGGCTCTTCAGCAGCGCCGCTAATATAGCTATCCTCACTCGGGGCGGTGTCGCCGGTCGGCCTAGCGCGAAACTCATTAAAATTACACACAGGCACAAAGAACAGCGACCCCGTGAGCTTCATCAATTTGTAGCGTTAATTATATTTTTTAAGTGATAACTTCATGTAATAACCGTCGTGTACGCTTTTTCGTCAAATATAGATAAACAATCAAACATTGGACGATAATTATTGTTTAAATTACTATGTATGTATCATTAATATGTCGTTGTTGTCAATAATGCGAATGGATTTGTAGGGTTGTATTTTTGAAGAGCAGAAGCTGCTATTGTCATTGGTACAAAACGTTACGAGTTAAAAAGTAAAATATAATAATAAAAGATAAGTAATGGCTACACGGCGTCGTCTATAAATTTTATTATGACTCAATTGACATCGAAATGAAAGTTATTACTGTTTCAAATTAATATATTTTGTTGTTAGGAATATAAAACGCTTCTATGTTTTAAAGACAACACCGACACAATAATCATAAAACTCCTGAAAAAGTAAAAGAAAAATAAACCTTTTGCTCGGCATTGTTGTTATCCGCAACATAGTTGTGAAAGACAACGCAGCCATTTTAAGTAAGGAAATGAGGTCAACATAAAAATGACACTTCAATGTAACTGATCTTCTTCAATTCCACCTAATAGTCGGAAATATGACATTTTATGACAGTAATTATACGAGAATTGTTTTAAAAAGTTAAGATAACAAGATAACAGTCTCAATTCCACCCTTCCTACCAAAAGTTGAGCAAAAGAAGTAAAAAAATGTCTGCCGACGATAATTAAGATAGGATTCTCTTTTCTTAGACATTTTATCTACGGAAAAGAACTTAAGATGACGTTTTAAATAAGACAGTGAAATTATTTGACGTTCACAAAATGCCGTACTAGTAGCTCAAACTTAACTTTAATTATGACCTAAAATAATAAGTTAATTAATACAAACCACACAATATTATTTATAGCATCAATAAAGAAACTATAGTTAGGCCTTTTTATGAATTCTGTCATTCTTTCCCAGACTTTGTCTTAAGATATCAGCCGTTTAAATTCGTTGTTCTGCATTGTGCTAACGTTGTAGGTAGGTACCTGATCTCCTCGTGAAAGAAGACCAGAGCTAAGCTAATTATGGTGGGTTTATTAATAGCACAAGTAGCGCAGTAGTAAGTAATTAATAAGCCTATATACTGTCCCACTGCTAGGCAAAGCTTTCATTATGTCAATCAAGGCATTTTGGCTACAATTTATGAGTACCTATTGGCTTAATCACTTGCCAATAGTAGCAGTTAATAAATCAAATAATTTCCCTCCCCACCGCATAAACGTGGAGCGCCCTATTCCTATATAGACAACTCAATACGAAGTTTAAAAAAATATATCAAGGGTCCTTTTTCCCGCCAAATGATTGCGCGGCCGCCGCAATAAACAACTTTGTTCGTTCGAGGGTATGTGCAAACCGAACCAGACGCGTTATTTGCTCAGTTTCCAAGTTTTCAATTAGGCTGTTGTGGGGCGCCCGTTAAAATTCTTAAACTACAACTTCTGCGAGAAGGCAGACGTTTCTTTATATTGTATTGGGAGTTTTTGCTCTCAATATTCCATTAGTTTCGAAAACAAAGCCAATAATTGTGAACGGTTAGTTTAAAAAAAACACTAACCCGTGTTATGACCGTGTGGGTGATTTTGACCCGTTCTTTTCTGATATTGTTGATGTGGGACCTAAGCCTAGCAGAGTGACAATATATAAACATATAAAAAATTTGATTCCGAAAAAAAACAGTTGTAAATCGATTAAATCTATGGATGTGTTATTTTCTTCACATTAATATCACTAGTACATAATTATTTCAGTCTATATCCCACCACGGAGGTCCAATGCGGGTTGGTGAACAGCAACAACTATCATCCTATTACAACAACGGGGAAAATAGGCTTAAAGTGACGTCGGTATCTAAGGGACAAAAAAAACTCTGCTAAGTATGCTTAATTTCTCTTAAAAATGTTTTGAAATCTGTGTCTAAAAAATTTTCATTAAAATGTTGTATGCCAGAAAACACAAACGAACACAGCGCTATGCGGTTTTCATGAAAACACTAAATGAATCCGTCAAAGCAGAGTTTTATCTATAGTTGAAATAAATTGCATCTTGGAACGCGAATTGATATCCCACTAGAGAAAAGAGGTTCGGAAGCTATACTGTAGGTAATCCTTGTATCTAGCTCACATTCAACTTTGTATTCAGCCGAACGCCAAAGCAGACTTTCTTTAAAAAGCCGAGATAGGGAAGCTTAAAAGAATATAAAGGCGGGCGAATTGGCCCAGAGGGTGTGGGATGGAAGGGGCGGGCGGTCAATCGAAGCGCTGAGACGACTCATTACACGGCGCTGTAGCAAGACTAGGTGTAACTATGGCAAGAATGGTGATGTTAATGAGTTTTGTGCCTCTTTCGAGGCATTGAAAAAAGAATTTTGAATGATTGTACGAGAATTTAATGTTTGATGAACGATTTAGGGTGACTTTGGAATTTTGTTAGTTCGTTGTATCCATTTTTGTTACGTTCAATACTGAGTTGACTTGCATGTCGGTTTTCTTTATAATCTCAAATATGCTTTGTTATATGGATTGTTTTTTAACTTTTTATTTTGTATAATGTATAAATTATACTGTATGCGACATAAAATTAGGTAAAAACCGCTACTTTGGTCTAGTGGATATGACCACCAGTCTCAGACCCAGAGGCGAGATAAAGGCCAATTGCTAAACAACAACAAGAAGAACAAGACAACAATAAAAAGAAGGAATAAAAAAAAACTTTTTTTTTTAATTTATTAAAAGTAGTATTTCGGTAGCTTAGTCGGAAGAGCTATCGCCTCAATTACGTAAAGACGGTCTTTCGGCATCTGAGTTCGATTTGCGGCTGCATAAAGCCGTCGTTTATCGAGGGCTGATTTGAGTGTTTTAATATTCCATTCGTCTTTTGTTCCAAGTGACGTAACGTAACAAGAATAAATCCGTTCCAGCATGACGCCACTCTACAACATCTTCACAAAGCGCCAAAGTCACTTCCTTCCATAATGAAACACCGTCTTGTGACAACTCCACTTCAACTTAGCGAGTGCAATCATTCGACACTTTCTTAAAGTTATTAATTAAAACTGTTGCAGATCCAGAGCCAGAAAACTACTGCGGCAATATTTCCCAAGAAGGAAGTCTGTCCAAGGAATTCAACGTAACAGTAGTCATGGGAAAGTTTAATAAGTGTGCTTCGGATTGGGTATAATTCTAGTCTCAACTTTTCTATAAGCCCCCGCTGAATTCGACCACTTTTCTCCGATGCGCTTGATTTTTACGCTTCACCGACACTTTTAATGACTTATCCGGTTTTTCCGATATAAAAGAAATGAGATTTCGTTTGTTGAAGCAATGTGGTCGATGAGAAGTTTTTGTTTTGACCGATTATATGGAGTGCTGTATCGATTTAGATATCGGTATATCAAAATTAACCTCTCTTTTTATTTATAATCGTGCCCTTTACCGCAGTTTACCGCATGGTAAGCGGTGATAAGACCGAAGATAGGAGCACACTTAAAGGTAAATGCTAAATCACTAGTAACAAGAAATTTGAAGTCTGAAATAGACATTAATTATCTCATCATGTCATTACTTTTAATGTTTTTATTATTTTGCATGATAATTATGGTGTCAGTAATAGCCTTATGGTTTCATTAAATCTGATCCTGTATTTTCTGTATAATTAATGGTGCACTCGACCCGATATCCGGAGGTTGTGGATTCAATTCCCAGGTCTTGCAAAGTGGGTACCGAATTTTCCTATGCGAAGCCCGCGATTATGTTCATCTAGAACGAAACATATTAGCATTGAGCATAAACCCAAAAATTGTAGACTTACAAATTACATTGATTTGAATAATCGAGTCCTTACATCGGTAGGATAATATGCAGGTTATTTATTTTACTATTTGCTTCTTGAAGGAGTGTAGATGAATGATAGCATACTCTTTATTTTATCGCAAACCAATGTAGTAGGTTGTATCGAAAAGCATTCAGACGGAGCAAACGTTCCCCGCTAAACTAACTTTTTCAACTGTCATAGACGAGTAGGAGCACGGTGCTCACCAATATTTCATTCCCCAATAGATATCAAAGGAACGCGATACATCGCGGCACATTGAAATGCGTCCAATATAATCCAATCAAAATAAGCCATTCTGAATTCCGCTTTTCACATGCGAATTAATAACAAGGGAATACAAAAACAGGCGTGCGCTCCCCATTATGGTTCCACAAATATGTGGAGTGTTATCGTATGAAATTGGCCGAGACCGGATGGGTGACGGAACAGATTGCATCTATTATGAATTTGAATTTTTCAGTAATAACAAACGGACATTGTTATAATAAAATTTGTAAAAATGTAAAAATGTATGTAAATTATTGTAATTTTATTTGAATGCTGTCCAAAATAATTTAACACCTCCAAACTTAATTTTTGTGTATACATTTAAGTATCCTACTTGGTTTGTGAACAGGTTATTGTATCATATAAATAAATAAATAAAATTTGTATGTTTGAATCAGTCCATGTCCGATAATCGGAGACCGATTTATTAATCAGTGAAAATGAAACGTATGGAACTCAATGTTGCAACGCGCACGTCCTACAAACAGTCGGTATTAAAACCTAGGCGATAATATCGATCTGATTTTCGGTCTTACAGAAAGTCGGTCGTGGGGGCCGTTAACAATATTAAACTTACCCACCACGAATTTAATTTTTCAGAAGTAAGTATCGATGAACATACATTAAGGTTATCACAATTTGCTTTTCAAAGTAATAGCTACACTTGTAAACCGGTATGAACCCGGGATATATATTTTTTTTACTATTCTTTTGCAATTGAAAGTACTTACCTACTATTGCGTCTATTATTACATAACATGTCGATATTTTTATTAGCTTAACATACCTTATGAAAAGATTGACACTAACATCCGTATTTATAAACAAGCCATTAGATACTTGCTACTTAGTCATTACTTTGTTCTTAGAAATGTCACTAACATCTAATTTCATTTTATAAACAAGTAACGTTCATTACATACTTAAGCTATGTAATAAGTATAAATTGTAACTAAATAACTATTTTATTTTAGGATAACCATGGTTCGGGAACAGAAATATTTGTTTTAATTTGTTGTAATGAATCATTAG
The DNA here is from genome assembly GCA_949315975.1 of Eudonia truncicolella. Lineage (NCBI taxonomy): Eukaryota > Metazoa > Arthropoda > Insecta > Lepidoptera > Crambidae > Eudonia > Eudonia truncicolella. The sequence continues at coordinate 12,514,625 of OX438826.1, forward strand.
AAATATTATCTAAGTTATAAAAAATGTTTCCTTAGTTAATCAGAATAGAAGTTTTCTTATTAAATTAAATAAAAGTATTATTATTTTTATTAAATTCATAAATTTTATAATATTTTAGACATAACACAAACTTTCACATGGAATGACCTCAACACTAGCTTGGCACAAGCTTGTCACGTAAAAATATTGGTGACTATTGTTTGACTAAGAATTCTAACCTTTCTAACTTTATCGGTTTACTAAAGAATACAATTTTTTACTAAAGCAATTTCTTTTACTCGTTTATAAATACGGATGTAAGTCATAGGTTGCAACTATGGGCTTAACTAATAACAAGAAAGTTCTCAACAAACAACAAAGTAAGTTATAGTAAGTAAGCATATGGTCAATAATCGTTTCCTCAGCTATCATCATCGTGCATTATTTCAAAGAGCTCTACGAGTGGACGACTTATTAATTCCAAGAAATTACGAATGTCTACTTTGTTTATTTAAACGTGGGAACTATACAATTGGCGATAATCATATCATGAGAAATAATTTATTATTAATGAAAATAATAATAAATAAATTGAATCAACTCTTAGCTCTAGAGGAGAGAAAGAGGCTTTTCGAGCAGTTTATTTTGTATGATTGCTAGTTCAAATTAAAAGTTTTTTATTTAATTTAGGAACACAATAAGTAGGTATATTACAAAAAGTTTTACTTAAAAACAAAGAATAAGCTTCGAATAGTTATTCCGCGTTTTGTCTCTTTTACTCTAAAATGTTTTTATTTTGCTTATATAATTTTAACGCAAATTTTAAGTAAAGCAAAGCAAATTTTAAGTATGTCAGAAGGGTGCAGGTTCAAATCCTGCTCGTGGAAATTTTTTCAACATTGTGTTTTTGTAATTTGTTTCGCAACAAAATTTGCGTTAAAATTATATAAACAAAATAAAAACATTTTATAAATAGCTTGCCTACTTCTTAACTGATCTTTAGTATTTGTAAAAATATTATGATCGGGTGTTAATGACGGTAGTTGTTGACATTGAATGGGTGCCTTTGGCTTTCAAAGTAAAAAGTAAATAGTGTTGAATAATTTCGGCGGGCTGGTTAGAACCACGATAGCTCAATTGGAAGAGCACCTGACCCGGTATGTCAGAAGGGTGCAGGTTCAAATCCTGCTCGTGGAAATTTTTTCAACATTGTGTTTTTGTAATTTCTTTTACTCTAGTTTTAAATTACGTTTTCATGACAGTAACAAAACACGGAATAACTATACGGAGCTTATTCTTTGTTTATTTGTAAGTCCATTAAAGTTTAATATTTCTGGTTTGCTTGACCAGTACATGACTGATATTGAACCGAGCGCATCATCAAGAATGCCGCAATTCTTTATAGTACAGACGCCGGCACATCAACCTAACCAAAATTGTCAAATTTCTTCAATACACTTTCAACCATTTATGCTTAGGGCATAAAGTTCAAAGTCTATTGAAGAAATTTGACAGTTTGTGGTAGGTTGATATGCAGGTGTGTGTACATAATACTTATCCCAACGAGGAGCTTGATGACGCAGTAGCGCAATGGCCCGGCCGGTCTGCACTTGCTAAAGTTCAGCAACTTTCCCAAAGGCCGGTCATCGGATAGGTGACCAAAAATGTATCATCTCAAGCTTCGTACTTCGGAAGGCGAGTAAAGCCGTTGGTCCTGACTGCATCAGCAGTCGTTAACAACCACCGTCCACACTGGGCCCACGTGGTGGATGATGGCCCATTCTCTGTGTTTCCATTCATCCAGCTCGTGCAGTCGTGCCTCATCAGCGGGAACATAAAATGAGCTGGAGATGTTGTGATGTGATGATGATGATTATACAACGTATATTTAAAACTTATCTGTCGCATTACACCGTCAAAACCACGTTAAATTACGTGTTAATAAAAATATCTTTAATCTGTAAAAGTTCAAAAACTAACCTCAGTATTATGAGTAAGCAAGTCCATAATTACAGTGTTGTTCGTTAAAACTCAAAATGTGCAATTATTTGTACATATTTTAACCATTATGCAAATGGTTTTACTGCTCCGCACTATGTACCATAATGCGCAATAATGACGCTTATAAAACTAACAGGGGTTGCGTGCCGTTAATATTTTACTTATAAGCTTAAGGTTGTTCATAATGACAATGTTATACTCGTTTACCTATATTTATAGTCGGACCCAACAAGACAGTGACCGTTTGAAAAGGTCTTGTAAGAAAACAGAATTGATTTTATACTTTTTGGAACACCTTTACAAATACTGACGATTTACTAGCTTGTCGTGAAAAGACAAAAAAAGCGAATTGAAAAAATACGCTCTTACATTTGAATTTGTTTTTCGAATGTTAGCTTTGATACAGATCCACGAGTATTTAGCCTGCGACGTTAATACTCAAATTGAGTGCCAGCGATGTCACCCGTCTTCAGTCGTATTTACTAGATGCTTCGATCAATAATGTACTAGATAAGGGATCCGGAACAAAAGTGCATCTCGAAAGACATATATACATTTAAATTTCGAATAACAAAATCTGAAAAAACATTGGATAGCATCAATAACTTCAGCTTAGTGTGAAACTTGATAATAAAATATTTGTACTTAATATTTACTGTCTTCGCCACAAACGTCATTGTGGCTCCTTGGTACCAAAGTCGCCTACTGTTTTCCAAGCGCTCATCGGGAATCTAAGAAGTGACAGAACACTGTAAGGCGTGCGGGTAACTAGAGATTACACTATCTCATTTGAGTCCACTATTGGGTCAGTATCTAATCTAATATACGAGCTTGACCTTTTTGTTAAATTTGTATGCAGCTCTAGTTATTCAGAATCATTAGCCTATGAACGACCCACTGCTATACTCAGACTTTCCCATTTTTTATTTAATAAGAAAACAATATTATTAAATTCTAAACAATATTGTATGGAGAGATCAGGCCAAAATCCACCATGGTTACCCAAAGCGAGTTGGTGGATTTTAACTACTGTCACCTTGCGACAAAAATCGAGACCAATGGCATAACAAACCTTCTGACGCACTTTCAAGCTCAAAATATAAAATTTAAGGTATATTATGTATAATAGTAATTATTGTATTCTTACCAACCAATTTCAATTACTTGGGGCATAAATACAATTTTAATAAGTGTTAATGACGACTTCCATCACCATGAGATAGGGATGGCATGTAGACTCGCCCTCCCTCCCTACCCTCCTAAGTTATTAATAAAGCTAATAATGACTTTCATAATCATAACAATTGCGTGCTCTCTAATATTCCATCACTTGGGGGCAATTCATAAACAATGCATTCAAAGTAAACATTGCCAGTTAAACTTGATGCCCGTATCGCTTACAAAGTCCTTAGGACAGGCGAAATATGGCGAAAAGCAACAATTTGCATTGCACTTGACTAAGGCTGGGTGGGGGAAGGGCTTGTCATTAATAATAGAGCGCAAAGTTAGAGGGCGGAGCCCTACTGCCGGGGTTAACAACCCTTGTTAAGGCAGAGTAGTTTCATTTTCTGCTACAATGAGTAGTGCATATTTATACTTCCTTTATGCTTTGGTGCGAGGAAAATTGTTGGTTTTACGTGTGCTATTTGCTTTCAGTGTGTTATTGTTTTGCGATTGGATATGATATATCTTTAATCAGTCCTAATCGAACAGGCTTGGTGTTTACAGCGTATTTTGGAGAAGGTAACCACTAGTAATTAGGCCTTCTGTCGCTTTTGTATATGTCTATTGGTTTTACTGAAATTAGAAACGATTTAAAAGTTTTAACAGTATAACTGATTTGAGTTATTTGTTTATTCGCAAGCTTACGTAAGCTAATGGCATCATTATACATATAACTGTGGCCCGCTCGCGACTTCGTCCGCTTGAAAACACCTGTAACCATGATGGACCCTATTGCAGCGCCACCTACCGGGTCCAATTGTAAATCTAAACCGTTTTCGAATCCACTTGAACACACACAGAAAAATTCTTCCAAATCGGTCCTGCCGTTTAGAAGGAGTTCAATAACATACACACGCACAGAATATTTATATACCTAGTCCGGCCATAAGTTCTGTTACAAATAAAAATGCATTTTTTTTATGAAGTAATGTAATATTCCTTAATTTTATACGTACGTATTCATTAAAGTCATTCAAAATTGTCACCTTTGGCTTTTATACAGGCCTTCAATCTGTCTGGCCACGAATTTATGGATTCACACACCGTTTCCATGGGAAATTTCGCCACTGCTTGCTCCAGAGATTTTTTAAGAGACTCAATGTCACCGTGTCTTTTAGATCAAGCCATGTCTCATAAAACTGACCATAATTTGTAGTATAAAGGGTTAAGGTCTGGGCTAGATGAGGGCAAGTCTTCAGCTCTTATGAAGTTCGGAACGTTGGTTTCAAGCCAGGCTTGGGTAGTTCGTGCCTTGTGACCATGTGCAGAGTCCTGCTGGAAAGTCTACGGTTCATTTTTGAAAAGTGAATTGCTGAGAGGTTTCACAACACGATCCAAGACTGTCTCTTGATACACTTTGGCTGAAGTTTTCACTCCTTTTTCACAATTTAGTTTTGTGACGCCTTGATAAGATACGCCCCACCAAACCATCACTGACGCAGGATGATGACCACGTTGTACCTTTCCGACCACCTGAGCAACTTCTTTAGAAATGTGAGCGTACACTTTATCATTTTGCTTATTGTAGTGCTCTTTAATTTTTTCATCGGTAAAGAGGATATTTCTGTGCCCTTCACCTTCGTATCGCGACAGAAGGCGGTTTGATCGATCCACTCTCTTTAATTGTAAAGATTGATTTAGGGCATGTCCTGTATATCGACGAAAAGCCGAGCTTTAGGTCTTGTTTTATATTTATAATACGCGACAGAGTCCTAGCGGGAATCTTCATTTCTCGCGATAAGATTTTTTGCTTTCTTAGTATAGGACCGAATTGGACTTGATGTGTTTTGTTTTTTATAGTAGAATGCCAGTGTATTTTTCTACTTTGGAATTTGTAAGTTATTGTGATAATATAACTCGTTTTAGTACTACCGCCATATCATACTGATTTGTAACAAAGAGGATACGCGTTTCTTATATTTTATTTAACATTAACAACATTTTTGAATTTTCTTGTTCGTCTTTTTCTTACGTCAAAAGTATCAGTCAGCACAGCTTAGGTTATTAAAAGGCGGCAGCATTTTTCTTTAGCGCAGCCGAAGGAATTAGTGATTGCCGGCAATAACTCATCCCGCCCTGTTGCCGAATGGGACCCGTTGTTCGGACGGCGTGAAATTGGTCGCACATATTTTAAAACAACCACCGTCTACGCTTCATCTCTGCGTACTCAATTACTATGTCATTTGCCATCATTTCATTTTAGAAAAATGTTTTTTTTTTCCTTATTTTTGACGCTGGTTTGGTACAGCGGTTTTTGGAGATAGATCATCTTATAAGTAGTGTATCATCAATAATTTTCTTAATATTAGGAATCTATCAGTTTGCCTGACTCTGACATTTTTCTAATAGACCATTAATGTTACAAGATGTTTTGTTTATTTGACGTTTTAAAATAGCTGTAGCCGACACACAAGGAATTGTTAGAATATTAGTGAATTTAAACGAAAGTTATAAAATTAAGAGGTTATCATCTACCTGGAAATGGCATGAGTTGTGTTCTACTTACGATATTATCTAATTATTTGGTAACAACCAAACCGTATTGAGGGAGGGACATACGAAATATAAATGTAAGCAAAATGTTTAAATACAGCAACACTTAGCGGACCGGTCTCAACCCGTCTGCGTAAGCCGATTATTATTCCACCACTGACAAAATAAATCTAAAAAGCATTATTGTTGACACGTAAAACGCTTCCAACAAGGTTACATTCGCATAAAATCTTTATGTCCAATTTCCTTCATTATTTTCGTACATTATAGCAAGTTTATAACGTTCCATTTATCTGGAAAAGAAATTTAAAATAATATATTACCTCACGTTGTTTAATTTTTCCAAGTTCGGTTTCGCATGCGGGTTTTTGTGAGACTCGTATGTGATTTCTGTTAATGTTTCAATTGTTGTTACGCCATTTGCTTTTTTTTAATTTATGTTGGCATATAATTAAATTATGAGGTTCAAACAAAACAAAATCACAATAGATACAGTTTGATAAATACATTGGCATTTTCTCTGAACAATTAGAAAATAAGTGTTGAAGACAAACCATAGCTACTTTGCTATTTCTTGTTGCTATGTTAAAATATCTTAACGTAAAAGTGTAATACTGTGTAAAAATCTCCAAACGGTATTTGTAAACCAAAACATATACATTTTGTTACAAGTAAACTATTCAGAATTCAGGTTGCTTGCACAATAGGCCAAATCCATTTCTATCTGATTGAAGTGAGCATTAAAGGGTTGAGGCCTGAATAATAAAATATGAATAAATAACGTTTCTTCACCTTTAGGAGGTCGCTTTAGAGTACAGTTGTTTTACCAGTAGCAGTAAGTATTAAGGGTATCGACTTTATTATTTCAAAACGTATCCCATTTTGTGTAGTAGCCTAAATTATGACAATTGTGGACGCCTGCACATCAGACTACCACAAACTGTCAAATTTCTTCAATAGACTTTGAACTTTATGGATATGGCGTATTTGACATTGTTTGAAGAAATTTAACAGTTTTGTATAGGTTTATGTGCAGGCGTCTGTACTTTGAGTGGTGGCAACTTTAATCGTGGCACTGATGCGACTACAACTTAACTTTTAAAAACCATTATTTGAAAGGGTAATAAACCATTTTAAACAATTATTAGTTTTAAATATTCTAGTTATCGTTGTGTAATAATGACAGTTAGTACATTTGCCACAAAATAAATTCGTCACAGAAAAAATTATGTGTAAATTTGCCGCACTTCTATTTTTATGAAGTAAATTTGTCATATTATAATTTGGACCTGTGATCCCAGTTAGAGGAAACGTAGACGTTTATGGTTGATAATATCGGGTAAAGTGCGTACCTATTCATCTTTGATGTTGTCATTATTTTAGTTTTTTCGGTGGTTGTTTATGATCGCAGAACCAGAGGCCACAAATTTGTACTCTTTTTTTAGAAGCTTTTATTTAGTTTCACCTGTCCTGGTGTCCATTTGTCTGTAATCAAGTCTTGTAAGTTAAATTTGATCCACTTCCCGGTTACCGATTGAGCTGAATTTTTGCATGCATGTGTAAATCGGATGACAATACAAAATTAGTATGACATGAAGCTGATATGATGATGAAACCGGTAGGTGGCCATAAGAACTTAAATGACACAACCCCATCGAGTTTGGACTCGTTTGATCCGTCTTGACGAGTACTTTGGTGCTATATGGTAACCAGGGTCTGATGATGGAGCTGGAAGATGTCCATAGGAACTCGGTAATTAAACGACACAACCCCATCGAGTTTGGGCTCGTATGATTCGTCTTGACGAGTACTTTGGTTTCTAAGCCCGCCTGGCTAATTACCATCATTTTATATAAATCTGTCGCCATTGAGACAATGTTTCGACAGTTGGAGTTAAGAAGTTCCTCAGTGAATGAGAATTTGAGGTGAAGTATATTTCCATTTACGGCTTTACCATATTTGTGATGAAGGCTAAGCGTTTTTCTATAGATGGTTGTGAAAAGAAATGAGAAAACATATCTCTGGTTATTTAAACAAGTCTGCGTCTGTGCCATTCACAATTTACGTTTTGACATGAGTAGACCACCGTTAGAACTGAAATAAAAGAGTACATGATACATTTTCACGGACTCTTTGCGGAAACAGTTTTCAATTTAAAAGCCTTGATATAATCTGTACTCAAAACTTTGAAACTCAAATCTAACAGTACGTTCCCCAACAAGGTGTTATTTGTTAACGAAATCCAAGTGGCAATTTGACAGGTTGCGTGCGTTTTTGGACGGTGGACTCTTCGTGTTGAGGGTGCATTAACCTCCCATTATTATTCAATTATGAACCATTACATTGATAGTGCCTCATGTGAGTATTGCGTTTCTGTCACTCATCAGTTGATTTTAATCCACGACGCATTATGACATGGCAGCAGTCGTTCGGGCCAAGCGTAGTTGAAATCAATTTGGCGCGCACCTTCAAATGAAATTGAAAGCTCAAGGGCAGGGTATTGTAATTAGGTTTATAACTACTTGTAGTTTGATGACTTTGCATCAAGTGTGCACTTATAAAAAAATAACTAATGTTCTATGCATATTTTGAAACAAGATAAATCTATTATTTTTAAGTTGTTCGCTCGTTTTTTTGTTTATTTCGGATAAGCTTTTACACCATTCATCAGATTGCCATGAAACTTTGGTATGTTGTTGAAGGTTTCTTAGTTGGTGAAACCATCATGGGATTTTAACATAGATGTCATTATCTCAAGCCTTCCTTGACCATTTTGGTGTAGGCCTCCTTCAACCCCCTCCACTTCGTTCTATTTTGAGCTGTCAGTATCCAATAAGTACGCAGACGTAGGGCGCGCCATACACAAAAATGTAAAAAGTAATTGACATTTGACAGCTAGCTTTTAGACATCAACCTCGGGATTATGTAAGACAGGTGTTTACGCCGACGAAATGCTGGGCGGGCAATCAGTTTTACAATATAAAATGTTTAAAAAATCGGTCAAAAACTCCTACGTTGAGCGTACGTAGATATGCGTTATAATTTTTAAGTATTAAAAAGAGTTCAATTAAAGTATTCAACCTTGAAAACAACAAGCCCGAAATAGTTTTCTTGTCAAAACTTTGCCAGTTGCTGAAAACTGAATTGAAAATAAACTTTAAAGAAGGACTCGCAATTTGTCTGTCTGTTTAATATGAAACATAGCATGACTATAATAAATTAAAAATGAAATTTTTCAAGGCGAATGTCTGACTGTAAACGACTAGTCGTGGCAAGGCACGGTTTGTCGACAATGTCACGTTAGGCGAGGCATTCGCCCCCTACACATAACGTGAATGCTCAATCAATGTTTGTTACATTAAGTTTTAATTTCTTTAGTACAATGTTTTTTTTATGTTAAAAGGAGGCAAACGAGCAGGCGGGTCACCTGATTGAAAGTAATCACCGCCGCCCATGGACGCCGCAACACCAAAGTAATCGCAGATGCGTTGCCGGCCTTGAGGAAGGAGTTGGATCTTGGGGAGGGAGTAGGAATTGGGAGGGGGGAGGAATGAGAGATGGGTCTCCGGTACTTTCACTCACCGGACGAAACACAAAAGCAACGAGTGCCATTGTTTCACGCCGATATTCTATGAGTGGGTGGTATTACGCCGGGCGAGCCGGACCATTTCGTGCTGCAACGCAGCGTGGCTCTACCACTCAGATGTTAGTGAATACATGTACATATAAATCTAAAATAGGGTTGTCGAAATGTCAACTGATAGGAAAACTTCTTAACACCTGTCATTGTAATGTTTTTGTCAATGTCATCGTCACTATTATGAGGATTGCGAACTGTGCGTTTCTTATCAATATCCCTATCAATTATTGTTAAGTGAAATAGTCAATGTAAGAGTTTCTTACAGGAAAAAACATGGCATGTGACCGCGCTGTATGTAGTATTTTTCACACTAAAGTAGTTTTTCAAAGCCGGAATTTATAATAATATTTACTTTCAAATTGTGCGGTGGTGGGTAGTTTATTACAATTTTTTATGTGTTTCATCAAAAATATCAAACAACCTCCCTAACAACTTTTACGGATCTACTCGCGTTTGTTTTACACATTGGTTTTAAACAATTTAATCCTGACGTTTCGAACTTTGCAGGGTTCGTAATCACAGAGACACTAAGGTGTTCTACGTCTCATGAAGTCTCCCTAGTCTTAAAAAACAAAATGTTTAATCCAATAATGAAAAGTTTGAATTTAGATTTAAATTTTAAAAAACTTCCTTTTAGTTTAGTAAAGAGTTTCGTTTGACCAAATAAAGATTTTTAGAGTTACTGTAATGACCTGTATTGTGTGTGCTTGTACTCTTTGCCAGGCCAATTAGTTCTGTTTAATCATTATAATATGAGCTACTTTAGCGACAGAATTTCCTTCGCTTACGTAGAAAAAACTACAAGGCATGTATGTATTCACAGTGCAAACTGCAATTTTTATGGCATGGCCAAGGCTGCTTTTGCCACTTGCCAAGTGAGCACATTTTATAAAAACATTCAGGATCATTAAAATTATGCAAATTGTACTGCGCGAACGTTTTCTTCGGGTCATTTTAGGTACCTAATAGTTATTATAAAAGTAGATGGCTTTATAATTTTTTAAGTTCTAATTGAGGTGTTTTTTAAAATTAATTTTTGGTATTGTTAGAAACAAAAGAATACCGATTAAGTAACTTTTGGAATTTATTTTTAATAATAGATAGTGAAAAATTCTTACAGTTACTTAAATAGGTTTGACGCTATACCTAATTTAACTTTAGCACATTCATTGTAACTTAAAAATGATTTAAGATAATATTGCTATATACAGCCAACACGCTTATATGCTAGGATATTATATCAAATAAACACTAAAAATACTTATGAAATTATTATTAGTAACTAATATAAATATTGTAGGATAGGTATAGGATCTACAAATATATCCGCATTGTGGACTTTTGTAAAGAAGGAGTTAAGGTGGTAGACCGCTCGAGCGCTGGGACTGTCGCAAGCATCTCACCTGGAGTCGCGAATACTGTTCCTCGCATATAAATTTTTGGAGAAAGTTTTCCGATTGCCTCTGACGGCATTTTCAGCTTTACCGGGCTTTTTTTTGGGCGGCGAGAAACTTAAAAAGCTCGAGGAAAGCCGTGTGAAACGAATCACCTTCGGAGGATTTCTAGAGAGAACGGCATCACGCACTAGTGCGTGTCCCCTTGCCCTACTTGATCCTCCGGGTTCGGATCGGATCGGGGAGAGGAAAAACTCGAGGGCGCCTCTAAAGGCTCGGACCTCGGCTCGGGTTGGCCGGTTCGTGGTGGTGGGGTGAAGCGTTCAGGTACATGTCTGTACCTGGTATAGAGTGCGTGTGAACCGGTTCGTCGTACCCTTGTTCTACGAGTACGGTGTCTTGGGCCACAACTAGTGTTCATGTTTAATGTAAATATGTAGTGGCATTAAGAGGATCGGGCGGGGACAGTCAATCTTGCTGCTTTAAAGTAAACAGAAAAAAACAAAAAGTTGTTCCTTCCGCCTATAGGCCAGCTTTTACGTACTTTTAGTAAAGGTATTTCAATTTCAATTTTTCAACGCCTCGGTGGCCGAGTGGCAGAGCGCTCAGCCATTACCCGAAGGTCCCGGGTTCAATTCCCAAGTCGGGCAAAATGTATTTCGGATTTTTCGATGCATAGTCCGGGTTTGTGATCCCAACCCGCACTTGGCAAGCGTAGTGATAAAGCCATTACCCATCAATTGTAGCGATGATTTGATTTCAATGATGGAGGCCTTTGCCCAGCAGTGGGACAATTATGGGCTGTTTACTTACTTTACTACTATTTCAATTTCAATCAGCAGTCACATATAGTCATCTATAGGGCTAGTAACTTTGTTCTATAGGTCACCAGGTCATAATATAGAGATAACAGTTCAAATACCATTATCAAAAGATTGCTCAAAAACGTGCCCAGTCAAACTTGCTTGTCGGTATGTGAGACGAGACCTCCACTAGAAGTTGGATTTCGCAACTGGCCCCGGCTACTATTATTACATTTTCAATAGCGAGCAGATGATACGCCACCGTCTGTATTGCACAAAGCAATATGTTGGAATAGCACGTGTTACTTCTATGTATGAAAACTGTTTTACTTGAAAATTAACAACTGAAATTGTAATTATATTCGTTGTGAAACTGAACAAACAATTTAAATATCAAGTCGCTGGGTCTAATATTGCCTACGGCTTGAATAACTACTTTTGAAGAGCCAACTCTCATAAAGACGTTTAATTAATTTGCGTCTAACTAATAATTGTTTCGCGAAAAATGAAAAAAGATTATCCAAAACAAATTTAAAAAAAACTACAACAGAAAATCTCTTGGCCTATTACCTATCTCGTACTATTAGTATGTTAATATTGCCGAAGATGGAATTACAATGCATTAATAATACTTATAACTGAGAAAATCTTATCTCTAACTGTCAGAGCACAACAATCCTAGTGTGTGTTATGTAGACATTCTTAAAAAATATGGTGGCGCCTATTAGCCAGGCGGACTTATCCATTAAGTGACGGCATAATGTTTTCGATTGGTAATCAGGTAGAAAGCGCTTCCCAGTTGTAGAATAACAACCAAAACAAGACTTTTATAGATTATTACATCATGAAAACGTTTACGTGATAAAAATAAATAAAGGCGAAGGCCCACCGAAACGCTGGCGCTAGATCACACGTCAGTGATACACAGTCGGCTTAATTTATCACTGGTTCGCAAAATCGAGATTAATACCAACGGTTACTTGGCGCGATAGCAGCTTGCTTTGTATACGGTTTTGTTATCGTGTTGCTGCCACGGCGATCAGAGTTTAATTTCTGTAAATGTTTTGCTTTTGTTTTTTTACTGCGCCTCGGTGACCGTGTGACAAAGCTTTCGGCACGATAACTGAAGGTCCTGACCTAGGTACAATTCCCGGGGTCAGGCTAAGTGTGTTACGTATTTTTCGATGCATTGCCTGCAAATTATATCAAAAGCACAATATTATCTTTAAACATACCGCAGAGACGTAAAGTTTTTAAATGTGTCTATCTTATACCGAGAGTTAAACAATTAAATTTGCTCATTTTCGATTATGGTTTTATATAATTTTAAAGTAAATTTAGTTGCTCCACGAGCGGAATTGGATTGAGCCACGATAGCATAGTTGGTAGTGCACCTGACCCGGCATGTCATGGGGTGCGGGCTCGTGGTTTTTTTTAATTTTATCTTTTTTCTTTTTTCACATTGCTTATATTAGTTAATAAAGGCAGATAGAAACAGCATAAGCTTTCTACAAGGTCTAAGTTATGTCGAGATTTAAAAATACCTAAGTGTATTATTTTGTAAATTCAGAACAAAATAATAATGTAAAAAAAAACATGAGTAGGTATAATTTGTAAAAAAAGATTTTCATTTCAAAATGTAGTGTTCATGTCGGTAATATATAGATATTATATATAACAATATTTAGTATAATATATTGTATAACAATATTTAGATGACAAGAATAATATAAGCGCTACAGGCCTCCAACAAGGTGGACCGGCGATCTGGTGAAGGTCGCGGGCAGCCGCTGGATGCGAGCAGCACAAAACCGGTCGTTGTGGAGATCCTTGGGGGAGGCCTTTGTCCAGCAGTGGACGTCTTTTGGCTGAGACGATGATGATGATGATGATGATAAGCGCTAATACGCTTAGTTCCTAAGCGTAAGACTTAGTACGAACAAAACAATACAACACACTTGCGCCCCGCTTAAATGAATAACAGAGTATCATTTAATCTCCAATGTCATAATGTACTTAACACCAACAATAAGTTTTCCTCAGCGGAAAGAGGGAGTCACCCCGTGATATATGGCCGCAGTAATATGGACAGACACAAGTATGAATAATACATAGGTCTGTGATACAAGCAATAATCAGAGAACTGCTCAACTGGATGTATCGATATTTATCTACGCCAATACTGACACCCGCATATGGCTGACTTGGCAATAAGAAGTTTGGTTTGTGATTCATTTGACGCAGATCTTTGTTGATGGTATGCTAGCAAGCTACTATCATAACTGACCATGATACAGAAAATAGATCGCGAATCATTATTGATTTTTCAGTTCAAATAAGAAAACGTATTTTGTCTTTTGTTGTTCGAAAACAAATGGCGACACACAAGACAGTAGATACTGTGGACACCATGTTTCGCAAACTTTTTGAGAATACGATACTCTTACTTACTGCCGTACGCAGAGACTTCAATAAATGGTAACAACTACTTAGTCCTAATGACTTGAAAAAAGATAAAGTGTTGAAAAAGTTCCACGAGCGGGATTCGAAACCGCACCCCGTGACATGCTGGGTCAGGTGCACTACCAACTATGCTATCGTGGCTCAATCCAACTCGCCGAAATTGATCAACACTTTGTGTTTTTTTTTCAACACTTTGCATTTTTTCCAATTGTTATTTGTTCGCAACAAAATTTGCATAAAATTATAAACAACCTTATTCTAATGATATCTGATTATGGAAGTGGAAGTATGGTAGAGTAATAACAGAGTAAGCACATTTTTGAAATGATAATATTTTGATACTAAGCACCTAATCATCATGAAGCTGTACAGCTTCATGCTAACCAATAACTTAAATTGACGTTTGTGACTGCGGCAAATTGCGGAGAATATGCGTTTTGAAAAAAGCAGTTTTATTGTTTCCAGTTGTTTTTTATATGCTGCTTTACGGCAGATAGGATTTTCCTCCCCTTTCCTGGTCCGGCTCCGAAAAACTGAAGAGGGGAAGGGAGGCTTACTCACTAATAAATCTAGTAGGTACAAACGCCTGCACATCAACCTATCCAAAACTGTCAAAATTCTTTAATTAATTTCCACCTTAAAACATTCTACGATTTTTGAAATTTTTGTCTGTCTGTCTGTCTGTCTGAAAGTCCTTTTATAACTCAAGAATGGCTTGACCGATCTTGATGAAAATTTGTATGTAGTAAGAATATGAGATTGTGCAAATGATATAATATAAAAAAAAAAATACAAGTTCACGCTCAGCGAAGCGGGTGGGTGACGGCTCTTGATAAACATATTTTGTATGTAGTAAGAACACGAGATTGTGCTAATGATAGGCTATACATGATGTTGGTATATAAACCTAATATATAATTTTGATTAGCATTCATCGATCCATTATTTTCGCACAGCGAAGCGGGCGGGTGACGGCTAGTACTTACATAAAGTTCAAAGTCTATTGCGGAAATTTGACAGTTTGCGGTAATCTGATGTGTAGGCGTGTGTACCATCCCATCTCTGCCTCGGAGATGGCTTGGGACCACGAACAGCAACCGAAGTATGGTTGACCGCGATCAGAATAGTGAGCGCTATGCCAGGACACATCAAAACGGGCAATTGGATTCGTAATTCAATATCAATAATGGATTTCATGTAATAGCGGAGGTCAGTGGGGCGGGATAATCGCTTCAACTCATAACCAGCGAGTGCCAATGATAGCCTGCATAGCGCGGGCGCGGGTACAATCACAGGACGGCTGCACACGTAGGCTAAGGTGATATGGAGACCGCTTTGAATAATGCAGCTTATTATTATCAATTATTACTAGGTCTAGGGGTGAAGATTCAAAATCTCAAATGTAATCTTAAAACTAAAATGTCACTAATATGAAAAAAAATTGTTTGCTTTTATAAGATTTTAAATTAAATTAACCCCTTCCCTGTCCAGTGAATCATAATATGTGATGCATAACAATTGGTTTTCAATTGTTATAATTTTTGGACAGTGAGCTTTCTTTTATTTGAGTGTTTGCTGATTGCCTTAGACGGCATTTTCAACTTCACCTGGCTTTTTTGGGGGCGTCGAGAAACTCCCGTGTCCCCGTGTCCTACTAGATTCTCCGAGGGGTTCGGATCGGATCTTTTTTTTTTTTGAGAGAGATTGCTGATTGCCTCTAACGGCAATTTCAGCTTCACCGGGCTTTTTTGGGGGCGGCGAAGGCCCTCAAGGCGTGTGAAACGAATCACCTTCGGAGGTTTTCTAACTAGAACGGCATCGCGCACTAGTGCGCGTCCCTGTGCCCTACTAGATTCTTCGAAGGGTTCGGATCGGATAGCGGATCGGATCGGGACAGTGAGCCTGTTAAGATGCTTACCGTTAGAAAATCTTCGATGTCGAAATCGTTAACGACAACTTCGAATCCGAGTGATATCCAAGTCATCGTAATGTGAAAATTGGTGGTGGTTGAACTTATCTCGCTACTTACATAACAGCCATTTTCTCAGTACAAAGTCAACATTTCATGAGAAGTGACAGATCCGATCCGCACCCCACAGATAATCTAGTAGGGCACGGGGATAAACACTAGTGCGTGATGCCGTTCCCTCTAGAAAACCTTCGATGGTGATTCGTTTATCGTTTCACACGGGTTGAGGAACCCTTTAAGTTTTTCGCTGCCCCCAAAATATCCAGGTGAAGCTGAAAATACCTTCTGGACAATGAGCAAACTCTCTCAAAAAATGAGAAGTGCGATTTGGCTTTCGACCTTATCGTCACTTGTAAACAAAAATCATTACATGCGTCTTTAAATAATGGATCATTTTAATTCGTCGTAGTTCCGTTAGACTATACCTTAAAAGCGTAAGAGTAGATGGGTTAAGGGACTATTAATAATATGTCAGTATAACAATAATCCTTTTTAATAAGTATTATGCATTGTTTTTGAAATATACTTACAAACGCTTTTTTATTTACAAACTATTGTTGAGCCATTACGGGCCGGGAAGACCTGTGATTGTTCACCTCCGTTGTTATCACAATGTTTGCAGGTTGAAAGTAAATATTTGTACTGCAAACGGTGGGAGCTGCGTTAAAGAGACATATTAACAAAACAAAAACATTTTATAAATAGCTTGCCTACTTCTTAACTGATCTTTAGTATTTGTAAAAATACTATGATCAGATGTTAATGACGGTAGTTGTTGACATTGAATTGGCGCCTTTGGCTTTCAAAGTAAAAAAGTAAATAGTGTTGAATAATATCGGCGGGCTGGATAGGACCACGATAGCTCAATTGGAAGAGCACCTGACCCGGTATGTCAGAAGGGTGCAAGTTCAAATCCTGCTCGTGGAAACTTTTTCAACATTGTGTTTTTGTAATTTGTATCGCAACAAAATTTGCGTTAAAATTATATAAACAAAACAAAAACATTTTAAGAGAACATTGATAAAAATCTTTGCAGTTTTAAAGATAAATTACTGTTGTGTTTTTAACGCTACTAATGTTTCTTTTTCTCTATATTTTATTTGGAAGCTTTGATAATCTTTTCCTAGTTTCATATCAACATTTTAGTAAACCCTTATGGTCGATGACAATTCAACATGACAACACCCAGTTTCCTAATTTGTCTTACTCCTATTTCTTCTACTTTTTATCTTGTTCTCTCTCTAGAATCGCCACATCTCCTACTGGGTTACTTTTAACAGGTAGCCTACCATACGATTTGTTGGGCAAAGGCAGTTCTCTATTCCCGCGCTCTTAACAATTTTGAGCCACCGTTTGTCATTCCTTCTCGAAAGCGTCCAGTTTCATAAACTAGTTACTTTTGAAAATCATGTTTATGTCACAAATTAAACCATTTGAGTTTTGATTGACATTATTAAGCTATTAATATTTTATGCTATATGATATTTTCCTAATACATAGTACCAATGTCAAAATGAGGCCACTGATACACGATTGTAACGTTTTCGTATCGTAGTCCTGACCTTTTGCCGGGTCCATGGCAGATAAAAAAAAGTATATTAAAGCCTTAGAAATTGTAGACATTAAGCGTGAAAAAAATATAAATATTTGTATGTAAATCACGATTGAACAAGCAAGCTAGGGCCAAGTAAATATTTTCAGATGTAGTTGCTTAGACTTTGCACAGCAAAGGTAAACTTGAATTGACAGTTGGGTGACATTGAAAGCATCGGCAATGTATGCTGGGTATTTTTGAATTAATACTGCATTCATAAAACAATAAAAACTTTTCTATGATGCTGTGAAAAAAATGTCCTTGTTCCCGGTCGGTTGATACGGTTATTTAAAGACCATTCAATAAGACAGCATAGGCTAATTGTTTCTTTTAGATGAAGTTTCGGCAGTCGGTGGACGAAGTCACTTACAGAATTGTAGAAGAAGAAGAAGAAAAACATTTATTAACAACACATAAAACAATACAAAAAAAGGCAGACAGTATACACACAAGAGAAAAAAATAAGATTAAACGAAAATAGTATTTTATTTGTGCAGGGACGTCTGGCACCTTTTCGTACTCGTATAACCTTAACACCTTAAACGCCATTTGACCGACAAACAATTGAATTTCTCTGGGCCCGACGGCGGTTGATAAAATAAAGAAGAGTTAAACATAATCTTCTTCTAAAAATGCCACTGAACCCGTCCTTCGACTGTTCTCTTCCAACTACTTTGTTTTATCGTCTCCCCACCGTCGGAGGCTACGTTTATCAACGTTTACTACTTACCATAAATAATATCAAATATCAAATACATAAAATACTGATCCACAATCAATCCACAACGGATTAGCGTTCGGAGTCAGCGGCGTGTCACAAACTCAGGGGCTGCGGATTCCGCCCCCGTACACTTTGTGAGCGAAACAAAAAACAACAGCGCATTCGTATGTTTAGCAATTGCATAATAATATTCATAGGCATATATTCTTTACAGTTTTATTTTTTTACTTTTTTGTATCGGTGAACAAACGGCATTTATATTTCGATGATAGCACAAGGCTGCGTTTCCACCAGAGTTGTGCTATGTAGCTTAGCGGTGGGAGGAAGCAACTCGGTGCTTACCATTCGTGATCCCGAGCAATCTCCGTGGTAGAGTAGGGTTGGTACTTGGTGTTAAAACACTAGTTTAGTAGGTATACCTCCTCTTCCCGGGTCGTGGGGAAAGGGAAGGGGAGGAGAGTCCCACATAACTAGGGGTCCATAGATGCGCATATCATTTTACCAAGTTGAAAACGGTAGCTACATAAATGGTGTGCAAGAAAAACTTGTTGTGGCGGTTCAGCTCACTCGGGCGATGTAGCGACGGAGGAGTCAGATAGTGTTTGCTAACATTAACATTATTATATATTAATGTAAATCTCCTAACCTTGGGCCAGCGTTCTATTGTGCTACTGATCATGAGAGAAGGCAAAAACGGGAAGGATGACGTTTTGTGTCTAGTGATGACGATATTCGTGGTGAAAATATTGTTATATAATACTTGATCTACTGGTCTAGTTGTAAAATCACCAGTCTCAGAAATTATTTAAAAGATTATTTTTTATGTTTGGTCAGTGATAGGTCTTGTTGAAAATTCATCTACTACAACAACACAGGTAAAAATGATATTTTTTTTATGAAAGCCAGGTTTCTAGTCATTCTAAAAATATAAAGGTAGGTAGTTAATGGTAAAGCAACACTTCGGAAGCATTGTAGTGCACGACCATTCGCAATCCAGGCTACAGCTCTTCTTCCGAAAAAGGTCGTAGGTTCGAGTCCAAGTTATATCTCTTATACAAATATATAAATAGATACTATAAAAATAATTATATAAATACTATTCGCAGTTTTAAATTCAGTTGCTTACCTACCAAATAGACCTGGTATCCCACCTAGATAGCTAGTATGCAAGTGTAAGGTTATTCATGTCAGGCCTGTAACGCACTATCCGGCTAGCCGTCACACGGCGCGCCGTTGTGTCGCATGTCTATTTTCATAAGAAAACGTATTGTTAAAACACTACTCGCGGCCAGCCGTCTACTATCTATGGGCACAAACGCGTGCCGGTTTGCGGCTGGCCGGATAGTGCATTGTAGGCCTTAGACCTGTAACGCACTATCCGGCTAGCCGTAAAACGGTGCGCCGTTGCGGCAGGCTGCATGTCTATTTTCATAAGAAAACGTATTGTTCAAACTCACTACTCGCAGCCAGCCAGCTAAAAAGAACAAGCAATAAACATACAAAAACCTATTGTAAAAAAGCTCGACACTCAAGCTGTTTCTGTTCTTGTCAGCTGTATTAATTCAGTTAAACAACCCAAAATTAATGGTCAAGGTGTCTTCTTCCATCTACATTCACTTGCATGCCAAATATGTATAAACTAGAAAGAACACAAGCAATAAACATACAACAACCTATTGTAACCCCCCAAAAAACCTCGACACTCAAGCTGTTACAATTCTTGTCAGCTGTATTAATTCAGTTAAACAAACCAAAGTAAATGGCAGGTGGGCCCAGATAAGGGGGGGCGGAAATTGCGGCAGAGTAGGAAACGCCAGTGGCAACGCAAGTGGGTGATGGATCGCGGTCTTGCATGACCATGCAATTGTTGGTCGGGTTCACTTGCCCTGGGTTCGCGTGACGCTATATACCTTTTAAATATAATTTGACTGGCCATCGGTCAGTGTTTATCGACTGTGTTGAACTAATCGTTTTGTATTTAAGTGTTCTTAGGGACACTTGAATGGGTACGTTTAAATTTATAGAGGCGTTCTTTGCATAGATAACAAGGATTTCGTATCAAAATGTCAACTTAAAACTAAGTAAACTGTAGGTACTTTAATTAATGTAATAAATGAGAAAGTGCGCTTGTTTGTCTTTTAAACCCACATCACAGAAGAATGCCTACATCAAAAAGAAGGTTTCCAAATCATCTGTAGGAATCATCATCACCAGCTCATTTTTTTATGTCCCCGCTGGAGCACGAGCCTTCCCTATGGATGGATAGGGAGAACGGGCCATAAACCACCACGCGGGCCCGCTGTAGGTTGGTGGTTGTTGACGACTGCTAACGGCTTTACGTGCCTTCCGAAGTACGGAGGATCTCGAGATGATCTCGACATTTTTGATCACCCATCCGATGACCGGCCTATGCGAAAGTTGCTTTACCTCAGCACTCGCAGACCAGGCGCGTTAACCACTGCTCCATCGAGCTCCTCAAGGAGGTCCTCAAGTCTGTAGTGTGTTATGTTTTTGTGTATATGATCACTCATATCTCCGCCATTTTCTTAACGTCAGAACGAAGCTATGGGGATTGACAATGACTTTTTGGACAGAGTACAGACGCCTGCACATCAATCTATTCAAAACTGTCAAATTTCTTAAATAAATGTTCTACTATATTATGACATTTACATAAACTTCAAAGTCTATTGAGGAAAAATTTACAGTTTGTGGTAGTTTGATGTGCAGGCGTGTGTACCTAAGTGCTATAATCATTTTTATTTAAGTAAATACCGATAGAACGAATAACACTCGGGAATAGCTGATTGACGAAAACTACCTACTTTTAAATAGGTATATATTAAAATGTTTTGAATTTGTTTATATAATTTTAACACAAATTTTATTGCGAAACATATTACAAAAACATAATGTTGAAAAAATTTCCACGAGCAGGATTTGAACCTGCACCCTTCTGACATACCGGGTCAGGTGCTCTTCCAATTGAGCTATCGTGGTTCTAACCAGCCCGCCGAAATTATTCAACACTATTTACTTTTTTACTTTGAAAGCCAAAGGCGCCAATTCAATGTCAACAACTACCGTCATTAACATCTGATCATAATATTTTTACAAATACTAAAGATCAGTTAAGAAGTAGGCTAGCTATTTATAAAATGTTTTGAATTTGTTTATATAATTTTAACACAAATTTTATTGCGAAACATATTACAAAAACATAATGTTGAAAAACCACGATAGCTCAATTGGAAGAGCACCTGACCCGGTATGTCAGAAGGGTGCATGCAGGTTCAAATCCTGCTCGTGGAAATTTTTTCAACATTATGTTTTTGTAATATGTTTCGCAATAAAATTTGTGTTAAAATTATATAAACAAATTCAAAACATTTTATAAATAGCTAGCCTACTTCTTAACTGATCTTTAGTATTTGTAAAAATATTATGATCAGATGTTAATGACGGTAGTTGTTGACATTGAATTGGCGCCTTTGGCTTTCAAAGTAAAAAAGTAAATAGTGTTGAATAATTTCGGCGGGCTGGTTAGAACCACGATAGCTCAATTGGAAGAGCACCTGACCCGGTATGTCAGAAGGGTGCAGGTTCAAATCCTGCTCGTGGAAATTTTTTCAACATTATGTTTTTGTAATATGTTTCGCAATAAAATTTGTGTTAAAATTATATAAACAAATTCAAAACATTTTATAAATAGCTAGCCTACTTCTTAACTGATCTTTAGTATTTGTAAAAATATTATGATCAGATGTTAATGACGGTAGTTGTTGACATTGAATTGGCGCCTTTGGCTTTCAAAGTAAAAAAGTAAATAGTGTTGAATAATTTCGGCGGGCTGGTTAGAACCACGATAGCTCAATTGGAAGAGCACCTGACCCGGTATGTCAGAAGGGTGCAGGTTCAAATCCTGCTCGTGGAAATTTTTTCAACATTATGTTTTTGTAAGGTATATATTAGTTTTATACATTTATTATAACCTAATTTCTTAAGGAATTCACGATAGACCAAGTATGACGCAAACGAAGCCGCATACAATAGCTTGTTACTAATAAAACGGCCGACCCACAATCAACATTTTCAATTTGCAATATATTACACAATATTAATCTTGTGTAAACACGAGAAAAATAATTATACGAGCCGGCGACTATGAAAGTTCCTATAAATTGTAAACGTAATATGGACGGTGACACCGTATTTCAAAATGGTATTACTTATCAAAGAATTATGTACACAACAACAGCTTAACGGTAGAACCGTGCTCATGGCATGAAAACAATTTCATAGTAGGAATAGCATAGCCTGAACGATATTTGTTTTCTTATCTCATTTTGACGCTATTGAGTAATTTTATTTATGCCTAGCTTAATAAACCACCAACGCGTATTGGGCAAGCGTGGTGGGTGATAGCCTAAGTGGGAAGACTTAAACCCAGAAGTGGGACCTTTATGAGCTGGTGATGATGACTTGGTGATGTAGTTGAATCGTAGGAACATCATAATATTTTTATTAGCAAAACCAATCAGGAGTTTTAGAATAAGTAAAGGGGCTCTCAATATATTTTTCAGTGCACTGCTTGGTTACTTAAAAATACATACTTACCTTATTACAAAGACTTACGTAGTATACCTACATATAAGATTATACTCCTGTAGAAGAAAATAAAATTATGAAAAGAAAAAATATTTTAACATAAATTGCTATCAATAAACAATTAGAAAAAATATTATTTAACAATTTAGTTTTAATTTTTTTTTTATTTTTCATTCACAATGCTTGACCCACGACCTTTGGATAACTGGTCCAATGCTCTGATTGCTGAGCTACCGAGGCCTCGGTTCGATTCCCACTCGAGCTCCCCGAGGCTGGTTGATTTCTTCCAGTATTTTTTTATATTGTAACAATTTATGTTTTCCCTTAAGCCGTTTGAGGACCCTGTATTGAGGTCCTTCTAAGCCAAAATATTAAAAGTAACAAAGTACTAAAATGACTGTTCTTTGTTAAATGACATAAGTACAAATAGAAGTTGAGACTTCGACGATCTCCGCTCGACCCGGTGCTAACTTCGACGATTGAAAACAATAACAAAAGCAAACGACTTCGGAACATTCATTGAAAAGGAAAGTTCGTCAACAGATGTAGATACCTACGGGTGGCAGCGGCAGTCAATAATACCTAATGTAGAATCTCATATCGACATAAGGCTTTAAAAATTTGGTTCACTAATTTGACGCACAAGACGGTACGATTATCTGTAACGGGTTGCTAACCTACTTCAATAAGCATGGTTGCATAATCATAGTATTTAATAATGATAGTAGTATATTACATTTTGTTCGCAATTGTGTTGTTGTCTGGTGTCCTCTTTTTTAGGTTTCCACGGAAGATCAGCGTCCGGATACCTTTGGTGTTCTGACAAATGCTGAGTAGATACCTTTTTTGTGACATTTTGTTTTTTTTTAAATTCTATTTAATTAATAATTTTTCATTTCATTTTTCGTTTCAAAAAATGTTTGTTCTGTATGGTGGTCGAGTGAACAGCCCTTCTTCTTAATTTTATTGAACTGTCAAATATTCAAATACACTTTTTAAAGTAAAAAATACAAAATTGTCAAAAAGGTAAAAAAGGTCTGTTGGTCGCCAACAATCATCACCATCACCAGCTCATTTTATGTCCCCACTGCTGGGCCACGAGCCTTCCCTATGGATGGATAGGGCCATAAACCACCACGCGGACTCAGTGCGGATTGGTGGTTGTTAACGACTGCCGGGACCAACGGATTTACGTGCGTTTTGAAGCACGGAGAAGCTCGAGATGGTACGTTTTTTTAGACATATAATATAACTAGCAGCTAATAGCACCTCAGATCCAATGGATCAAAGTGGCCTGTAAAAACAGATGCTACTCTAAGATAAGTTATTTTCAAACGATTTAAATAATAAAATTACATCTTCCTATAAATCAATGGTACCTTCTGTTATAAGGTATGAGCTAGAGCTCGAGGAGCGTCAGGTGTGGATCCTCGCAGATCCACTAAGCTTTGATGTTTGGATACGACACTTGCAGTTACCAATTATTTATCTCGTCTATATCTGTCCCACTGCTGGGCAAAAGCCACCAAAATCAGAGCGATGGGTATAGTAATGTTGATGGTTAATGGCTTTATGGGGCGTGGTGATAGCATCCCGCTCGCCAAATGCGGGTTGGTGATCACAAGCCCGGGTTAATTATATCTAAAATACAATTGGCCCCTACCCTACCTGGTAAATGAACCCAGAATCTCCGTATATCAGGCTGCTCGCTTTGACACCCGGCCACCAAGGCGTTTCATTGACAAGAGGATTTTATTTTCAATACGCGTTAATAACGTATATAAATAAAAAGTTTTAATAATCTCCAAAAGTTTATATAATTTTAATCTTTATGAGTAGACATCTTGGAAGTTAGTTTGTATTAAAACGTTATTAAACCGGTAAATCTCAGTTGAGAGAAGTTGGCAACTAGCCACATGCAAAGCAGATTAAAAAGTAATATTGATGACAATTTATACAATGTAAAACAGAATATAGTAGAAATATGTGATTTCGGCATCACCTTCCTATCTATCATAGTGTTTTGCACTGTCTAAAAGGCTATGAGATAAAGAAAAATACTTAAAACTCAATTAACCCCAACTAACTATAATGCGAAATATTTCGTCACAAATCAAAATTCAAAACATTCGTTTTGGCTGCATTTCAGCTCGTAACTGTCTAATCGAAAGTTAGACGTGTAGTTGAATGGCGTTGTTCAATCTAATGGCTAGCTGTGCAATTAAACGGCTATTTGAACCAGTTGGGACATCTACACCATCAGAGGTAGAACGAAGTAGAACTATTGCGTACATTACTACACAGTTTGAAAGAGACTAACTACAAGCAAATCTTTCATGCTCATAATGAAAATGTAGTGCAATATCCATTCTAATTTGAAAACAAAGAGCTCTGTAACAGATGAGCGTCTTGTGCCTTATCGTGCAAAACGTAGAATATTATAAAATGTCGCAATAAAGTAAATAAAGAGACAAATGTACATATTTCTTGTTGTTGCCGTGTAATATGTGACTTTATCGCTATTGCTCTACGTTGTATTTTCGCTTGGTATCATCGCGCACATAACGCTAAAGTGGCGCTCGCAAGAAATATTATGAAAACAAATTCGTGTTGAGCACGTTCAGTGCGCAAGTAATAAATAAAAGAGCAAAAGTACGTACGTAGTAGAAGAGCAGCGGCCTGCAAAATGGTATTGCTTGAAATTGTATTACGAAGTTAGCTGGAACGAACACTACCTAGCTGCGGTACGTTTGATAGGGAAACTAAATTAACTGATTAGGTGCCCAACTTCTCTATTCAGCTGGCTATGAAGCTTGAATGCTTAATAAGTAATAATCTAATTGATTACTAGCAGTATAGTTCTCTCTCAAAGGTACAGTCAGGTCGTTGGAAGTCAATGACCACATTAGAAACAAGTCACAATGGCTTTACTAAGCTTTACATAAAAAAGTATGTTTGTTAATTTACGGATATTTTCTATTATACTACTCAAAACAAAATAAGGGCCACGAGGTATTTTTTCATTTTGGTGTAAATTATTAAACATTAACATATTGAAAGTAGTAAAATATTGAGTATACAAACTCTTTGATACCTAAACTTTTTAACATTGTAGTATTCATCTAATGCTGGCAACAATTTTAAATAAAATTTGATTTAAAATTATTTTTGAAAATTTTGATTCCATTTTCTTTGACGTTTTGCTTTCCTTAGCTTCTTGGTTTATTAGAAATAATCAGAGTTCATTGATATCTCGAGTCAGAAACATCTTTTGCAATATGCCACAAGCACGCAGGCGTCATATGGACTCGCTGACAGCAACCAGAGCCGTTACAATGATTGAAGAAGGTCATTCGCAGCGATCTGTGGGTTTGCAATTGGGATTTTCTCGAAGAGCTATTCAAAATCTATGGAATCGTTTCCAAGAGACCGGCAGTGTTAGAAGAAGACCTGGTTCGGGCAGAGTTCGCATTACAACAGCTCAAGAGGATCGTTACATTCGATTAAGTCCGCGCCGAGATCGCACAACGACGGCCCGCAAGCTGCAAAATCGTTTACGGCTCACAACGGGTACTCGTGTCAGTGACCAAACTATTCGTAATCGATTGCATGAAGCAGGCATGATGAGATTGGATGATTGCAGGCATCAAGAAGGCGAGTTGTCCGTATTCCATTAACCAGAAATCATCGTGCAAATCGTTTAAGATTTTCCCGTCAACATTTGGACTGGGACATAAACCAATGGGGCATGGTGCTCTTCACAGACGAATGCAAAGTTAAATTTTTTAACGACGATCGGCGTATTAGAGTATGGAGAAGACGCGGCGAGAGATTTTCAGAAGCCTGCATCCATGAAGTCGATCGTTTTGGTGGTCCAAATGTAATGATTTGGGGCGGGATAAGCTTACACGGCAAAACTGAGCTCGCTATTTTAAATGAGGGTACTGTTACTGCTCAGCGGTATATTGAGGAAGTCGTCACACCACATGTGATCCCATTTGCCCAGCGAGTGGGTCCTGGATTCATCTTGATGCAAGACAATGCTCGTGCACACACGGCTCAAGCGACTCGGTTTGTACTGGAAGCGTCTCAAATTCAAGTCTTGCCGTGGCCGGCGAACAGTCCGGACTTAAATCCAATAGAGCACATGTGGGATTAGTTGAAACGAAGAGTTAGAGACGGTGATCAGGAAATCCACAACCAACAGCAACTCATGAACGCTGTTAAAAGGGCCTGGGAAGAGATTCCAATGGAAAATGTCAGGCATTTGATTGAGAGCATGCACTCCAGGCTTCAGGAGTGTGTAACGAAACGAGGGGGGCATACCCGTTACTAAAAGATGAGCATGGAGTATTTTCTTTTGTTTTCATAGCATAATGTGGTATTATGATACCACGATAGCTTAATTGGAAGAGCACCTGACCCGGTATGTCAGAAGGGTGCAGGTTCAAATCTTGCTCGTGGAAATTTTTTCAACATTGTGTTTTTGTAATATATAATTTTTACATAGCAGAACACTTAATAAAATAGTTAAATATTAAAAGCACAACATTCTATGTAATTAATGTTGGCACTAAGGCCTATTTGTAGTTATAATGTGCTTACAAAACTATATTATATATAAGTATGAATGTTTATGGCCACAAGTAAAGAGAAAAAAATACACAAAGTTTGACAAGTGCCTGTTAGATTTGTTGATGGTGGCAGCATTCTGGTCCGGAATAACTTAATGATGTTGTTCATACGAAAAGAAGAAGAACAAAGCACCTGATACATTGTTTGGTTGGTTTGATTAAATGCTAAATTGTTCACCGGCTTTCGCTACTGACTGTACTGTACTGATTATTATTGAAAATATAAATAAGACGAAAATAATAATAGAGATTATTAGTAAGGAGATATCCCATAAAATGCCCTTTAGACGTCAAAAAGTTATATTTTTCTTTTCTTTTTCTTTTTTAGTTTTAAAAATGCTTGGTCAATAAATAATGGTTCTTACTTTCTTTCTTCTTTCTTTATTTTACTTAGATTACTAGTACAGCTGAATAAGTGTAAATCACCGACGCCAGTTTCAAGTACGAAAGCTTAAAACTCTATTCAGTTGAATTTCATCGATAACTGACTATTCACACCAAATTATATTCGAATCGTTTGAACAACTCGAAACAAGAGCGCAATTACATTTTTTTTTATTTTATCCTCACTTCACAATAGCGAAATTCTTTTCCACAACGCGCACGAAGTCGTTACGTTAAACGTAAACGAGACAGAAACGAAAAAATATGTTAAACAAGCAATCCACGTGAATCGGAAGCACCTGAGAAGGCGTCTCGGGGGGCTATTCTAAGAAGTATTCTCATCTATTTTTAAGATTTTTTTTTTACTTTTTCATTTGCGCTTTCGTTGTTTTTTCGTGTTAAAGACAGAATGTGTCGCGATATGATTAAGAGTCCTAACATATGTAAGTGTAGTGACTGGTAAAATTTTACTAATCGAGAATAATTTGGGGGTTAAAGTTGTCCGCGTCCGTAGGCAAACCCCAAGCGTTTTGGGGTTCATGACTCTAGTTACCCTACACGTGACCCCTGGGTAGTGCCAAATGGACAACACTTATTCCGGTAGGCTTCGGCCGTGTCTGGTCACCACCCTCCGGACAAAGCCGTGTCGCAAAACGGCTTTAGCCGTGTTCCGCCACGATGTTCGGTGTAGCCAACCAGGAGAATGGATCTGGGCAGTTGAGGCGCTCTGTGTAATCGCCGATGACTTCTCGTCATTGACGCATTGGGTGCCTGGCTTCGAAGAGCAGCGGGATCCGAAGCACGGTGCCTCCGCTGGCCTACCCAGGCCCAAGTCTAACCCAAACCAAGTTGGGGGCCCATGTAGCGGGTTAGCCACCCGTGAAAGGCTGCCCCGCCACTTCACGAAAAACCCCAGATTGCTCTACCAGGCCGGTTGGCGACAGGAAGGAAGGACCAGGTAGCTATTCTGGGGGGGTTCGGGCGTCCCCACGGTCTCTGCGTCAGGCTCCTTTCCATGCGGCGGTGGCGAGTTTGACATCTGATGGGCAGGAGAATGGCAGTTGGGTGAGGAGGCATCCCCTTCTCGCCCAACTGCCATTCTCCTCCTATTCACTCTCCCAAACAAATATGTCAAAGAAATTAAGAAAAAACATTAAACAGCGGCTGCACGTCCTCCCACTCAAAGTACACCTCTCAAACGTCCGAGGACTGCACTCAAATCTCGAACCTGTTCACCAACACCTCGAGACAGAAAAACCGCAGCTGTTATTCCTTACTGAGACGCAGATCAGATGTCCAGCTTACACGACGTACCTCAGCTACCCTTAATATTTTCTGGAACACAGGTTTATATCTCGTGCCGGAGCTGTGTGTATGCTCGTGATGACATCTGTATCAAGCGTCTCAAGAACCTTGAAACGTCCAGTCTCTCTGTCCTGTGGCTCCTAGTAGACACAGGCCAAGAACAGATCCTATATGCCTGTTTATACCGTTTGCATAGTGGAAACCATGAGACAACTCGATTGTGTGACTATCTCAGTTAAGCGGCAGATGCGGGTCGGAGCTGCACGACCTAATCCCACCATCCACTTTCCGCTATCAGAGCGCAAGGCGCGAGTTCCATCCCTATGTTGTAGATATGCCACCTTGTCGCACGAGCCCATTCGGTACAACTTTCTTAGTGCGTACAGCTAGGGAATGGAACGTGCTGCCTGCGAGTGTGTTCCCAGAAAGGTATAATCTGGACGTCTTCAAGGCCAGAGTGAATAGGTTATTTCTAGGCAGGCATGTTCTATCCTCGACCGCACCGTCACTTAACATCAGGTGAGGTGTGGTCAAATGCCTGCCTATAACCAATAAAAATATATATATGAAAATGAAAAGAAAAGATGTTATCAATGTTTTTCAAGATAGTTTGCCTTTTTTGTCATTATCTTGTTATGTTTTCTATTTTTTATTCGAAATCTGTTACTAAATAGGATTATAATATAGTATCTAACAATAATAATGATTTCAAAAATGTAATAATTGTTTTATAGTGAGATAAGTAGACCTGCAGCGACATTAAAATGTTAGCTGGATGATAAGGTGAACTCAGAGATTTTTTTTACATTTGTCAAAATAATTTAATAATTGTATTTGTATAGGAAAAGCGAATTATGACGTCACTATAATGTTTCATCAAATGGCATTTTTTGATTAAAGCAATTTTCAATTTTGTTTATAATTAATCTAATAAGGTTAATGTTAAGAAATGATAGGTGATGTCATTTGTACTTTTTATGTTTCTGAATTACTAAAAAATAATTGCATTCCGTTAATATTTTTGCAAAGTACGCACGTACGTACCTTTTTCCAAATTTGACAAGTTATGATTAAATCGTAAGTGAATTAAACGAGAAACTCTAAAAAGTTCATTTTACATAGTGTCTCACTTCAAATCTCGAACGACGCCAATAATAGCCCCCCGCGAGCGTCATACATAACACGTTCATGCGATATCGTGAGCGTTGCCCCGAATTCCGTCGCGTCACAGGTGATAGGGGAGGGATCAAGGAAACATTGTTTCGGGCGTCAACGCGACAAAATGCCGACATGATGTTTATTGTATTTCAGAGATATAGGTAAGCAGGCGACCGACTTGTACATATTTGGGCGTACAATATTTTTTTCGGACTTTCGTGAAAAGGTTCGTGTTTTAGAACTGAATCAGTTTGTGAGTCGTTTTGGGCATATTGGTATTTTGTCTTAGAGACTGACGGCTTGCTAACGCACTGAGAGACGTCAATTTTACTTAATGATTAGATAGTACAATAAAGTATTACATGTTAATAATAGTTGTTGTAAAATGCTCTTTTTATTCTTCTTATAAGATATAATATTAATATATATATATGCTATATATATACAAGAAAGTGTGAAATTGCTGAAACATATTACTTAAAGTGTAAGGAAACATAAAATAATCCTCTTCTACTATGTACTTATTTGAACAATAAAAGTTATCAGCCATTAAACGTCATAATTATAGGCTGAAGCTTCCCACATTTACAATTGCAAATCTTAACCATAATCCTCTAAAAAGTATAACTGTAAATCAAAAACTTAATGTGTAATTTAATGTTCTAATTAGGTACGTGTAACCGACTAAATGACTTTTCTAAAAATGTCCAATCCCTTTTCATTCGCCATCTCCGTAGCATTACAAGGAAATTTTTATAATAATTGCATTTACCTTTATTCAGCAATTTTCCGTCCAATGTTACCCATGTCCAAAAAAACAGGGCTGTCACTCGCAACGTCAGGGAACATAGGGCCGCGCATCACGGCAGACAGCTGTCTTGTTTTCAGATGATGACCGGGGGCTCTTAATTAATAGTTTGGTAGCGGACACGTTGGCTGCACACCCTACCATTGCCGTGCCAATTCACTTTGCTCCTTATCTTGGTGGAGATAAGTTTGGGACGAAGGAAATTGTAATTAACACACCGACGAGATGTGGTATGCTTGAGTAATTGAGCCGGGGTCGAAGATAGCGGCCGCACTAAATTACTGTGACAGGGTGACAATGGGAAAATATGTCTTTTTGCTAATCCGAAAACTAGTAAAAAGTACTATTGAGTTTTGTGATTGTTTAATCGAAAATGTTCCCGCGTAAACCGCCGAGAGAATTTCAAAATCAGGACTGAATGGACGTCCACACGCTTAAAGAAATCTATCTAAATGGTGCATATTATCAAGTTTGTATGTTTAATAATTTATGAGATTGCGTGCTAAACACGCAGACAGTTAATCAAGCAGTATGTGAAAAGTATTTCGCATTTATATACATATAGATTCAAAGGTTTTGTAAGCATACGTATGACGGTAGCGTGTACAGCTAAAAAACTTCCGTATTCCGTTCTTCATCTATTTTTAGTTTTCTAAACGTAACAACAAAACTCATTTAAACGTCTAGACGGGAAGTATTATAATACGGAAAGTACCACAAGCAAAATATATTTTGCTTATTTATTTTGAATACGTTAGTGAGTCAATATTGAAGGTAAACATTGATTAAATTAGTTTAAAATCATATTATGCTAACGTAAAACATGACAAGGCAAGTTTTATGAATGAAGAAGACTTATTAAAATATCCAATATTGAAAGTAACGTAACTAGTACCAAGCGCGAAGGTGGCCGATCCTATTAAGCTCACGTTACACGGAGTTGCAGCATCGCTGGTAATAAATAAAAATAAGAGTTGGCCCATGATCGATATCGCCCTAGGGCAATCATAGTCCAACTACATCTCTTAGGGCGAGGAGACAAGAGCGAGAGCTTTTTGTACTAAAATTCTTGTTTATTATTTTGTCAACGGCATTTAGCCAACTTCATACAGTACCATCTTTTGGGTTCCTGTCAGAAAAGTGAAAAGTTTGGTTGGCAGTATTGTTTTATTTTAAAGATTTATGTTTTGTCGAATTATAATAAAATATAAAATAAAGGTGCAGTACACACGCCTGCACATCAACCTACCACAAACTGTCAAATTTCTTTAAGAGACTTTGAACTTTATACCTTAAGCATATGGTTGAAAATGTGTTGAAGAAATTTCACAGTTTGTGCAGGCGTCTGTACATACCTAACGTAAATGTGTGTAAGGGAAATTAAAGAAAACCGCGTAACGTTACGTAACTACTCATAAAATACCATTTATGTACCCACCGTCTATTAATACAACTTATTTCAAAACAAATTCGTTAATTTTCAGTGATCATAGAGTTCGGTCTCACTACTGTGGTCTAGACACAAAAATAACATAACATGCAATTTAGGTAAATTTCATTTACGACCTAGCATCGTATAATTCATTTATGTGGTATGTTTCTCTTTACAAGTCTTAACATTTGTATTTATCTATCCCTTATATAGACATTATAATGAGAATAAAACTTTGGCTTGTGATAATGATCAGCCGAAGCCCTTTTATGGTCATCCTATTTCAACGCCTCGGAGAATCTAGTACGGTACGAGGACGCGATTGCGTGATTACAATAATCTTCATATTCATTTATTAATTGTGCTGCTTTTGGAACGAATAAAGATATATTTAATTGTTTTTTTTTTTATTTTTACTTTTTATTTTCAAGTGCTACCTAATTGCTGCATCGAAGCTAAATTAAATATTAATGTTAATGGGTTAATGGGTTGGTGTTTAATTTTTTCACTGTATTTTATAAATATTTAATTTAGCTTCAGTGCAGCAATGAACACTTGAAAATAAAAAGTAAAATTTACTATAGCGTTGTGTTATCAAATTTGTGGTATTTCATCTGCAAAGGTGAATCTGCATGGCCATCGATTGCAATGACTGTTGGATAGATGGCGCACTGTGCCGCTATCAGCACTCAAAAATTAAAAAGCAGTGACAAAATTCAGCGCTTACTTCAGCCTTCCCGGTAGCATAGCGGTTAGTGCAGCCGCCCGGATTGCGCAAGACCCAGGTTCGATTTCTGGCTGGGTCGGGTGGGCGTTTAATTTTTTTACTGTATTTTATAAATTTTATCAGCTTTAGTTGATTTCAAGGACATCCACCTTCGGCCGTGTCGTCATGCACTTATCATCTGATCATCCTCATCTTCATCAGCCTATATAGTCCACTACTGGACATAGACCTCTCCAAGTGCACGCCACTGAGCATCATCCGCGGCTACTCTTATCCATCTCTTGCCAGCCGCCTTGGGAAGATAGTCGTTCCACCTGGTCTGAGGGCTTATAATTATGTAAAATGGAAGCAAAGGGTTGTTCGTTATAGTGTGCGTTATAGTACACACGCCTGCACATCAATCTACCACAAACTGGCAAATTTCCTCAATAGACTTTGAACTTTATTACTTAGTAGTATGGTTAAAAATGCATTGAAGAAATGTGACAGTTATGGATAGGTTGATGTGCAGGCGTCTGTACCTATATCGACCGGTTTTTCATAAGGCTATGGTAGCTCCACTTCTTTTAGTTTAGATTTTAACTTATGAACAGTCCAAGTGGATTTATTATTTACCACTGTTACAAACGCAGTTTTATGCGCCTTTATTTTCTTAAACACGATAAAGAAAGTTACAAGTAATATCACTTTTGGTTTGGTCTTACATTTTTTTGTCGATTACAAAATCTGTACGTTGATTATTTATTATTGCCCTTTACTCAAACCGTCGTTTAGACCATGGAGGTTGAAAACCTCGAATTGGACCAATCGAGAATTAGACCAATCGCGAATTTGACCAATCGCGAATTGGACAAATCGCGAATTAAGGGGAAAACAGTCAAAAGCAAAGAAATAAATGAGCATCTTTTATTAATTCATTTAACATTTAATAAAATACAAAACGTGTCCGTTAAAGAGGTTAATAACCTTTTAACAGCGTTAGCACACATCCGACGTCGAGGGTGCACAAGAGCTACATAATTAAGCCTGGTCGACTAGGAAATAAAAAGCAAAAATATGTTTCTATTTTTTTTACTTAATGACACTAACCTCCACCCGACGCATTCATTAAACAAACAATTTTTTCATCAGTCGTCAAACGCAATGTAATTGAAAACGTACCGTGGACTACCGTTTACCCTCGTCGTCAACATTTCAGTGTGACCCACCGTCCCTTAACTGTCTGCCTTAATGTGCCATTAGGTACGAAACTGATGCAGGTGCGGACCCTTATCTTCCCGCACATATTTGAGAAGTTTGTACGAAAAACTGGGGCGGAACTAAGCTGTTGAACAGTGGGGATGCAGTACCTTAACTTACTATAAAGTGGATCATCTTTATGCAGCACAGAATATAATAATGCACCTACGCCCTGTACCATCAAAGGAGACAGGTATAGCTTCTGCACAAAATCGTTTTGATGACAAAACAAAAACAAAAATGCCTGGCAACCCAGGCATATAACTTAGAACTCTTGGCAGCCCAGGCATATTAACTTAGAACTCTTGGCCGCCCAGGCTTACATAGAATTCTATGACAGCAATGCGCGATTTATACCCATGGTACCGCAAGCATCAATGGGTCATTATTTACCGTTAGGTATTCATGTTTGCTGACTAAGATGAGTTATTATATATAATGATGCTTTTTTAAAGTATAACATTATATTAGAATGTGACGAGCATGTATGTATGGATTGAGGAAGACATCCTATATTTACTAAGGGCCTGTTTCACGATCTACAAGTAAGTTCCCAATAGCGCTTACTTGACAGATAGTCCATACAAAACTGTCACTTTATCTGCCAAGTATCTCCTAATCAGACATTGTGAAACAGGCCCTTAACTGACTGACGTTGTATGAAAGTATTAAGTATTTAGAGATTTTGACATATAACCCCTAGTGAAAGTTATTGTATTTGAGCAGTAAAAACACCTATTAATAAGTCCACCGATTTTTATGGACCTTACTGTGGATTTTCTATATAGGTACCTACCTATCTATGCAAAGTGATAGTCGTTTTATATCTGACTCAACTTTCGACACCGTCGCCTTTCGAAACAGAGAGCTGAGTTACTGTTCATCTATGATGTTCATTGGCAAGGGTTCGTTGCACCATCTGTATTGTAACAGCCGTTTCACCGTCCGAGTTGGTGGACGTATGTAAAATGATTATATGACTAAATTGACTTCTGTACGTTTTAATAGTAATTTAATGTAGCAATTTTCCACTTTTGTGCTTATTTTATGAATTTTCGTAACCTAGAAAGTTAATTAAAGGAAATGGAAATGTTATGAATGTATACAGCTCGCGTGCCCAAAGAGGCAATTATTAGCCAGACCCTCTACAAGGGCCATTCGCATAGAGAGACCTGTTCAAGTTCAGTAGTGGACTAATATAGGCTAACGAAGATGATGACGACGATAATGATGAATATTCTATTTTAAAATTAAAGTCTACTAGAAGCTGAATTTGTTATATTGTTATTGATACCTGCCGGTAAGATCAGATAAAGACACTCAATTTTACAGTAGGTACTAATGCTTCCATTAAAATTCCAACGACATTAGGCATGAGAAATATAAGGAACCTTAAGTTTCTCTCTGCTCAGTGGGCAGCGCCCACAAACCGGCTTACGCTGTAAATAAAGGTCATAGGGCAACAGAACATCCCTACCTGCTTGAATTTCATGAAGTATGTAAATACCGTTTCTGTAAGCACACGTAACTTTCTATGAGTTATACTAATATATTTGTTTTACAAGCTTTAAAATTATTAAAAAAAAGTCTCATACATGACTTCACCGTTTTTCAGGACCTTAAGCGCTTTTTAGCTAACTTGCATGTATTGTTTGTAGAGAATATGCTTAAGCTTAACACCAAATATTTTTATTCCTTACCCATAGTGTTCAATTTGAACTAGAAGTGCCAAAATTAATCTGCCTGAACTGTCGTACATGATATGACTTTATCTAGACGCGTGTAAAAGAAACAAGCACTTCGTACGGTTGTTCTTAGATATAATATATTTAAACATCGAACGTCATTTAGACATAGACATAATGTTGTAACAAAAAACTGTTGCGCGGCCATCACAAAGAGATTTATGATTTGAAATGTTACGCAACATTTATCATGTTCCTGAACTTGGCTGACGTCTGCGCCCGTTTACTCGGGAGTCTTTTAGAAAATTATATACTCAGTTTGTTATTTGTTACCGAGCTATTTAGGAGGAATGAGAGCCATAACTTCATCTACATAGAAAGGAGCAATGTTGTTACTACACAATTATTTTTCTATTTTCGTCTGTAACTTTATTTACTTTCTGGTAAGAGGATAACTGCTTCCTTTTATGTAACTATAATATTGTTGCCTGCTATAATAATTAGGTGAATCCGTTGATAACACTCAACTTATCCCAACTTAATTAATCATCATCATCATCAGCCTATATTAGTTTACTTAATTCAAAATTCAAAATCATTTATTCAGTTCAGGCTACAAATTAGCTCCATCATCGGTTCGTAAGTCTACACAAGGCGGGAGACATTGTACTGAGAAGAACCGGCAAGAAACTCGGCAAGGGCATATCTTTTCTCCCTTTCTTTTTATATCGTCAAAATATTTGAAAATGCCCTATGGCTGCTCTATACAGATAGATATAGGCATACTACAAGCAGCTCCGGTTGTTATCGAAACATGGCATTCCTTAAAAATTACCATAATTTGGCTAAAGTGATGGGGTATCCGATCACCCCATGTACTCCCAATGTCCAAGCGGGAAGGCCTTTTTTTATACAGTGGAAAACTCATCGTCCATGTACACCAACACGCCAGGTGAGGTGCGGATGGTTATGTGGGGTTCACTTCCCCAGATCCCGCCTCCCTGCCTAGGCCTGAGCCCCAGACAGGGCTTTGGAAAAAGGATAGGCCTATCCACTAAAAACCATTATACCTACATCCTCTTCACGTACCACAGGGTAACTAAGACTACCGCTTTTCACCCTATTCACCAGTATTCACCCTAGCAGCGGGCCGTCAAAGTAAGTACGCCCGAGGATGTTTTAGCGTACTCCAAACGTGGAAAGACTTGAGCCTAGCAGTGGTACACTAATGGTCTGATGATCATACGGTTGATTATAAATTCAGCAATTACATATATTTATATATTTATCATTACTATTAGTATTTTGCTTCATTTTTATAATACACATTATTCTATAGTCCATTTCAACTGGGATGATCCCGGTGACAGTTCGATTTCGACAATTGTAGAGATGTCCTACAATAAAATAATTTCGATTGTTTCTGGTAATCGATAATACTATATATGGAAATGAAATCGATTTTACTTTACTAACAATACTTTAAATATGATTTGTGTTTATGTATTATATTGAAAGTTTATTGTTCATAAATGCATTAAATGTATGTTTTACACAGTGTTATTCGGTAAAATGAAACAGAATTTGAAAAGAGTAAATTTTTTATTCAGTAAGTATCTAAATTCAAATTCAAATTCAAAAAATTTATTCGGCGTAGCAGGCTTAGGTTCTAACAATAAAACTAATACATAATATTCAAATTAAAAAAGCTACGACGAACTGGAATCCTCTCAGCATAAGTTGCAGCTTCAAGAAACTGCAACGCTGATTTTCAGAGGAGCCCGTGATGTGTGTGTGTTAATAATAATACATATTGATAAAGTTTAAAATAGAAATAATAAATACTTAATAATACCTGTGTGATTTACATAAAAATATACCTAATGTTAAAAATGTATGTGGTTTTGCCATAAACTAAGTATGAAGAATAAAATATATTATAAAACAAAAACCGTCTTTGAAAATACAAATAATAATAAAAAATAAAAGCTGCCTGCTTAAAGTTGTTGCCCTTTTTGTTGCTCCAGTAAATATTTCCGGTACTTAAATTTAAAAGAATGGACAGTTATAGTATCTGAAAAATCACTGTCAGAATCGCTTGAAGAGTCGCTATCGCCGATATTTATTATAAGTTGGTCTTTCCACCGATCTATTCTGACGTACCTCTCCCAGTCCTCTAATATAGTATTTTTTGTCTTATCGACTACTTTCGCCCAATTTTTACCAGTGACGTGTTGGCTGTATATATATATACTGTTTTTGTTTTATAAGTTTAAGATGTTTCATTTTAATATTTTTCGTAATGACGCTGTAATAAAATGAAAAAATGTAGACTAATCTACATGTTCACATAAAAATAGACTAACAAATTAATTAATACAGCTAGAATGAAAAATATAAAGTTAAATTTAATTGATTAGTTATTGAATGTCAATTGAACTTCAATTGGATTACTATCCCAACACTAGTATTTCTTTGTAATGAAATGACCTTGTGAAGGGGTACGTTTTTTTATTATATTGTTTTAAAGTTGTGATTAATGTGTGTTATGCAAGAGTTTATTGAGACAAACCTAATC
This sequence comes from Eudonia truncicolella, assembly GCA_949315975.1. Classification (NCBI taxonomy): domain Eukaryota; kingdom Metazoa; phylum Arthropoda; class Insecta; order Lepidoptera; family Crambidae; genus Eudonia; species Eudonia truncicolella. Next base: position 12,553,464 of record OX438826.1, read on the forward strand.
TAAAGTAAAAAATAGAATTATAAAAAGTAATTGTAGTATATTTAGTGATGGATTATATAAAAATATGTTATTTTGATGTAGTCAAATAAGTTCATACGATTTTACAAAGTCACGTCTTCGTTATTGATGACATCTGTCACCGGGATCATCCTAGTTGAAATGGACTATAGTATGTTTTAATAGTTTCACTTCTGGTCTTACAGTTTATTAGCTCTCTCCATCCGACTGGTTGTCTGGAAGAAATCGCTTGAAAGCGATAAGACAAATTGTAATTTTTTTTCTTTCTTCATAAAAAAAAGTCGATCTGTTCGTTCTGAATAAATTCACTTCAGAACCTGATACAAAACGAGGATAATACATATCCTTCCGGTGTCGGAAAACTTGTTACAGGTTACGTGATGAACATTCTTAATGTAATTATTTCAAAAGCCTCATCAGCAAAAGGTAAGGTAGCCAGTTCCTTGACACCTTAATCTTCGGCCTTATCATCACTTTAGCATCAAGTAAGAAAATAAATGTTTATATTTTCAATGTATTTGTGCGTAGTCTAAATAAACCTTTCTACATACAAAGCATTAATAATTATACTAAATAGAGTGACATTTGCTATGTAACGATACTCTATCTACAGCCCCATAACTTTAAGGTTTATCTATCTGGTCGAGCGTTCCATCTCCTAGGGTACTAAAACTTCTATTCTTAAGACTAATACAAAAATAGACTACATTTAAAAAAAAACATTTATTCAAATGATGTTTTGCGATTTGAAACTTTCCATATTTGGCTAAATCGCATAAATTCAGCTTTTAACATTTTATTTATCTTTATTTGTTCATTAATACAGCAAAAGGAGGACTTAGTTGCATTTTCTACCAGTTAGCCAGAAAAAAAAATCGCAAAAAGGCTCAAATAAGAAAACTATTATTGTAGATAAAATATATCACTTGTGAAATGTAATAAACAATAACGTATATAAACTTTTCAATAATAAAAAATGTAGGTATTGTGCTTCAATGTAATAATCGAAAAAAACGTCTAAACTCTTTGGTATCAACAGGCTTATTTTGATCGGCTGTCATGTATATAGGCACTCGTAATACCAACGTAAGAAAAGTGATCCATAAATCGGTAACCACTCACTATCATCTGTTCATCGACATGACAAGCCCTTATTATGACTCCCTGATTAATTAATTGTCACTTGTAGTGCGACAGCTTGAGAGGTGACAGTGACAAGGATGAAGGAATGTTGTAGTCATTAGTGAGTAAAGTACAGTATTTTTTATGAAAATCCGTTGGACAGAGTTGTACCGATAGTTGTATAAGGTATTTTTATGAAAATTAGTTGAACAGTTTTCTATCAAGTCGCAGATCCTAGTCATATGTTAGGATATTCCTTTCCTTTCCTTTTTTTTTTCTTTTCATTCCTTTCCTTTTTTATCATCATCATCATCATTCCTTTGCTAAAAGAGAGATGGATTTATCTGTGACAACAACACTTGTTACTATAATAAAGCCAGTCTAATACTCCTACAATATGTACAGAGAGAACTGCCACAGCAAAGCCAGATAGCTCTCCAGAATCTCAATAGCTATATTCTGTGACAAATAGCTAACTCCAGTGTGAGTTTAATTGAATCGCATTGTACCCTGTATCTTAAATTCGCAATAGCTATTGCGGGCTCGACTAAAGCATCGCTCCACCGTTTAGCACGATCAATAACTATCAGCCCTCAATGGATGCCTTGCGACCGCACCGAGGAATTGATGCCCCAGATATCGGGACATCCTGTAGATTTCCGCCCGTTCACGCCGTTGAGTAATGCGTTCGCCTTAACGACCTCGTATAAATGACTTTGTTATGTATGGGTTTTATTAGACCGTCGGCGTATAGAGAAACCCTTACAACTTTTTAGTACCAACTAAGATCTTGTAAATGTTTCTGAGTAAGATGAGGGTAATGAGATGTTTTGCGTCTGATATAAAAGAAGTTCTATAGGTGTTTAAATGCCCAAATGTTATGAACAATATACGCTAACTGCTGGTAAAAGCTAGATCATGTGCTGTGATCAATGCTTTTGATCTTTCGAACCAGTTCTTTTTTAAAAGCCTGGCCACGTAAGGTTTAAGATAGAAGAAAGCTCAAAGACTATTTTAGAATTTTTAAATTGTATTTTTATATTAATAAGGAAATTTAAAATAGTTCGCTTCAACATACTTTTCAGTTTCAATACACCTTAATATAGCATTGGCGATACAAAATAACTATTTAAAATTATTGCAAGAAATTCGTTTTCTCTACAAAAAGTGACAGATGTGACATAAAACTTTCAAAGTGGCCCGATACAGTTATGATTGCTAAATACCGCGATTCGTAATTGATTTTTCCACTAACTCGCCGGATGAAAAGCTAGTTTCGCGCTAAAGGCATATTGGCGCAAAACGAACTATTACATTATTCAAACAAACGAGCGTTGCGTAAAACGTTACATTTTTAACATGCAAATATTTTATGACACCTTTTTAGTTAGTACCTATGTAGTTCATCATCAGCTCATTTTATGTGTTTCCCTATGGAGAGTTAGAGAGAACGGGCCATTAATCACCACGCAGGTCCAGTGCTGATTGGTCGTTGTTATCGACTGCTAATGCAGTCGGGACCGACGGCTTTACGTGCTAAAACACAAATATTGAAAAAAAAATCCACGAACAGGATTTGAACCTGCACCCTTCTGACATACCGGGTCAGGTGTTCTTCAAATTGAGCTATCGTAGTTCTACGTGGTGCTTTACGTGCCTTCAGAAGCAAGGCGGGGCTCGAGATGCTAAAATTTTGGTCACCCATCAGATGACCGGTCTCTGCGAAAGTTGCTTAACCTTAACTTATGTTGTACTACTGGAAAATCAATGTCTGGATTCAATGTTCAATAAGAAGAGGAATCGCCAATTTTTCATAAAGTTGGTCCGAGGCCCATTTAAAGTAATCTTCAAGAACTACTCGTAACTATTTTTGTTTATTAACATCCGACGACATCGTCTATTTTCTTAAGCTGTCTGTCAATTTCTGGCATCCACTTGCTTGTGTTTGACCACTCTCTTGTATTGTCCTCTCCCCTAAGCTATATCTACACTTAATATGTTGTCTACTCTCCTATGTCTTCCACTTCCTATGATGTTTTGAAACTGTTTACTTCCTATGTCGTCATCTGTCCTACATCAATACTGCCTTTTTCACCTTAGATGTTCACTCTTTAAAATCGTTTATTACTTCACAATTGAATTTACTATAAGCGGTTTGTCTGTAATGCACATAAAGAATGTACCTCAATTATCTATCACTGTCTTTATTATTAGACCAATTGATACTTTTATCTAAATTCTTAAACAGCAGCAGCGTTAACAATAAATTGTAAAAATAAATAAATAAGAGTTCAGCCTTTACTTAACAATATAACTAATTTATCCTAAATAAAAAATAGCAGAAGCTTAGAACAGCAACAAACTTTATCAAGCGTACACATTTAGTTTATTATTGGTCTTGACTGAGCACTACTTGTTGCATTATGAACTCTATTGTATGAGGCGTAGAGGCTGACTGTTAGCCAGGCGATCCATAATTACCATCAGAAAATACGACTTGACGGGAACGCAGCCTAACGACCGCCGCCGCCGCGATATGACAATGGTCCTAATACTTGGTTCCGTCGTTCGGGGAGCCATTGCTGTAGCTATGACAGGCTGTTAAATGGCTTTGAGAAGATTCGAATCATAGATAGGATGCTAGATAAGATAAGATATGATTAATATACTTTGTTGTACGATAACATATTGGATAAAGGAACTCTGTACATCCGTACAACTGTACATCGGAAAACTGTACATCCTCGTAGCACGACACGGACCCGTCAACTGGAACCCTGCGCTGATGGGAACGATGGGGAAAACTCGCCACCAACCATACCGCATTGCGCTAGTTCTATGCCAAACGTTCGGTTCCTGCAAAGGTCAGTTCGTAAGGCTCTTTTTTCCCTTGACATCCATATATCAAGTGGGCCTGACACAGTCCCTTCCATTGTGCTTCGGGCGTGTGCTCCTGAGTTGGCGCCGATTCTAACGTGCCTCTTCCGGCTCTCTTACACTACTGGCATTGCCCTGAGTTCTTGGAAGAGAGCCCTTGTCTACCCGATTCCCAAAAAAGGCGATCGCTCGAATCCGTCCAACTACAGGCCTATAGCCATAACATCTTTGCTCTCCAAATCTGGTGCTGGTGGTCTTTTAGTGTACCTCACTCACCGATGGGCGGAGGCAGTCGAGAGGAAATGGAAGGCGCTGGAAGTTAGCTTGGACATAGCGAAAGCCTTCGACAGGGTATGGCACAGGGTTCTTCTTTCTAAACATCCATCATACGGGCTTCCTGAGAAATTGTGTGCGTGGGTCGCCAGCTTTCTTTCTGGGCGTAGCATCAAAGTCGTGGTTGACGGAACATGCTATGATCTGAAGCCCGTGAACGCTGGAGTCTCGCAGAGGTGAGTGCTGTCGCCTAATCTGTTTCTTCTACATATCAATGACATGTTGCATAACAACTGCATTCATTGCTATGCGGACGACAGTACTGGGGACGCTGGGTACGCACACCGGATGTGGAATATTTATCTGGAAAGCGTCATCGAGAACCGGAATAAACTTGTGACTGATACTGACAACATGTTAAGTCATGTCTCAAATTGGGGCCGACTTAATCTAGTCCATTTTAACCCTTCCAAAACACAAGATTGCGTGTTTACCGCTAAAAAACATCTTTTCGTCGTACCTCTAAACTTTGAAGGAGCTCCCCTTAATACCAAACCGACCATTGGAATCCTTGGCGTCGATGTTTCGAGTGACGCTTTGTTTCTCAGTCATTTGGAAGTTAAAGCTAAATTAGCTTCGAAAAAGCTGGGTGTGCTCAATAGAGCGGGACAGTAATTCACGCCAACCCATCGCTTACAACTTTACAAAGCACAGGTCAGGCCTCATATGGAATACTGTTCCCATCTTTGAGCTGGAGCTACCCAGTACCAACTCCTCCCATTGCTCGAATTTTCAACGACGTGGTAACCTCTTGTTGGCTCGATCCACTGGCCCTTCGGAGAGACGTTGCGTCTCTCTGTATATTTTATCGCCTTTATCATGGGGAGTGCTCTGAGGAATTGTTCGGTTTGATCCCTGCCGCTGATTTCCTTCGCCGCACTACACACAATCGACTGTCTTTACATTCACACCATCTTGATGGATGGCGGTCTACTACTGTGCGTTTCTCACGTATTTTTTACCACGAACTACAGTGCTGTGGAACCAGCTCTCGGCGGCGGTATTATCGGACTATTACGACTTAGGGATCTTCAAGAAACGAGTTTATTCCTTTCTTAAAGGCCGGCAACGCATCTGGGATTCCTCTGGTTTTGCGGGTGTCCATGGGCGGCGGTGATTGCTTCCCATCAGGTGATCTGCCTGCTCGTTTGCCTTCTATAAATATTAAAAAATAAAGTTGAATAAACGCTTTATTTTGCTGACGTCTTATACTAATAGGTTTATGTATTTTACATAAGCATAGAAACTTCAAACAAATTATCTCTGCCTTAACTTCTAATGGAATATCGCGCACACACTCATCTCAAAACTTATTCGAGCAAACTCCTTTGTGCTAAGTAGATAGATAACATATTATAACTGCTCAGACAAGTCCATCGCACAAAATAATCTGACAAAGACACGTGAGCCGCCAAAAGAAGTGTAATTGTTTTGTTCGCGAGATGCTGGAAGTGATTACATTGTTTCGAGGGCGTTCGAACTCAGTGTTCGCTTTGTTAAGTTAATCTTAGGTGCTCCCGAAGGACGTCAACAAAGAAAATTGGATGGGCAGTGAGCCAATGGCTTTTAATCCTGCACTCTTTTTGACCCTCTTTATCATATTACGATCTTTAACTAGTTATGGAAGTTGTATGAGACAGCTTTAGTTTATAACATGTAGAAAATCTCTATATAAGTACTTGCATATAATTATAAACGGCCAATGTTGATGAATTTTTTCTCTGTATTTGTGTGGGTGGGTCTCTGGATGGTTCAATCCACAATTTGGATCTAGTAGGTGGCGCGACAATAGAGGTTCATCATGAGATACGGGTGTTCTCAAGCGGACGAAGTCGCAAGCGGGACACTAGTAACAAATGAATAGTGCCTCGATTGTGTTATCTTAAAATGCCTATAGTCGTGAGTCAGTGGCTTAATTTTGACATTTGGACTGTCGGTAAATGTCATGTCAATATTAATCAGACGACTAAGATATAAATGCGTACTATTTTGAATAGCATAATCGAGGACTTGTTTTTTTAATTAATGGCGAGTAGAATGCTTCTGTCTAGTCATCATCAGGGTATAAACTTCCTACTGCTGAAATTAAGGTCTAATTACTTGATCAATATCACATAAGGAGATTATGCTATAACCCACCTGCGTTGTGGGTTAAGGCGCTATGCCCAATGCGGGTAATCTTACGATAACAGCCGGAACCAACTGCTAAACATGCCTTTTGAAACATGGAGGAGATCGTAATATTTTCAGAGTCACCGATCTGTTCACCCGACATTGCGAAGTTACATAACTTGGAAGATCGCAACCCGAAGGGGCTAGCCCCTGTTCCATCAAGCTCCTCTACCCGAAATCCTTTACTACAGAAACGTGCTAATTTTAACTATCAAAAACAATACAGCTACCAACATTGTTGTTATAGTAACAGACAAATTAGATGGTAGTAGCTAGCCAGGCGAACTTAAGATTTACCTGCTACAAATTAAATCCAGAACAAGAGTTTGAATCGGCAGCGCATGGCAATCTAACAACTAGACCGTGGGCAGTGAATAAAATATTGTTATAGCATCACACTATTCAGGTCAAGAAAATGAGTCATTTTACAACCTCACGGCTGGCAGAACTATAAAGCGGGGGGTAGCACAATCAAATTTTAAGCGTTTCATAAAACGGTTGGTTAAATACCTATGTTGCCACTAACGGACAGTTAAACACGCAAGTTTGAATCGTAAACACTGGCAGCGTTGTAAATGGCGAAAGTCATTAGTAAATAAGGGTGTGCTCATAAACATGATGACGTCATCAGTTTCGAAACAACTTGAACATACTTCTCGTTTGGAACGGCACATTTCAGCTTCCGCTACGCAATGGGGAGAGTACTCCACCTTTTTAATAATTATATACATTCTATAGTAGGTATATTCCTTTTTAGAGTAGTAAGTGAAGTAAGTAAATAGCGTAATACTGTATCACTACTGGGCAAAAGCCTTCATGATCAAGTCATCGCTACAATAATGGGTATTGACTTAATTACCAAGCTTTCCAAATGCGGGTTGGTGATCACAAATCCAGGCTTATGTATCGAAAAATCAGTAACTCACTTTGCCCGACCTGAGAATTGAACACGGGACCTTCGGGTATCGGACTGAGTACTTTGCGCCACCGCCACCGAGGCGAAGCTTTTTAGTTTAATTTTTATTTTTCAGTTTTAATCTTGCTTTAAATCTCATTTTATTATAATTATTTTTAATTTTATTAATGTAATTGCACCTATAATTGTGTTAAAATCAAGCATACATCTATTGTGATTATGTTTTGTTTACAAAATTAATATGTTGGTGGTTATTTGAATAAATTGATAAATAAGTTTAATTGTATTTAATTTTAAAATGTTTTTGTTTTTTGTCTATATAATTTTAACGCTAATTTTGTTGCGGTATAATTTTTTTAAATTTTTTTTTTCAACATTTGTAATTTTGTAATTTATTTCGCAACAAAATTTGCGTTAAACTTATATAAACAAAAACAAAAACATTTTATAAATAGTTTGCCTATTTGTAAAAATATTATGATCGGATGTTATTGACGGTAGTTGTTGACATTGAATAAGCGCCTTTGACTTTTAAAGTAAAAAAGTAAATAGTGTTGAATAATTTCGACGGGCTGGTTACAACCACGATAGCTCAATTGTGGTGCAGGTTCAAATCCTGCTCGTGGAATTTTTTTCAACATTGTTTTTTTCGTATTTAATTTTATCATATTATTAAAAAGATATGAAAATATTTATTTATTTTTTTACACAAATACGGGAAAGCGCTGACTTATTTGCTCTTTTTTATATTTTTTTTTCTCTCCAAGAAACCTAACTATTTAATAAAGAGTTGAATATCATTATTGTGATAGTAATAACATTATTTGTATTTAGATCCCGTTTTACCAAAAGAATAAGAGGTCTAGACACAACGTCGTAGCCATTATAAAATATTAATATATTGCCTTTACTAAACGCTATCTTCAAGATGGGAACAATTCAATAAGCCATCAATCGTTCAGCCCTCGGAAGATAACTTTTCGAAAAACAACTGCTCAAGAGCAATTAGGAAACTAGTTGAATAATCATCATGAGTTAAATGACAGTTAAATGACGTTTGTTATTCTATCGTTCATTTGATTAAACTGTTTAATTTAGCTCACTAAATTATACACGAATTTTGCATCTTTTTATTTTACGTGGGTGTATTTATGATGGTAAGTTGCCTGTTTTAATTTCTAACCAACTTTTATTTATGATGGCCAGATATTTATTGAGCTTTGAACGCTTAAAGATAGGTAACTTAAAACTTTAAGTTTTTCTCCAATGCTTGTCCTAGGATGTATCTCACCATTGAACTCTCAAAAGAGCCACGTTGATTCATGTGACAATTGATGTATTTGCCCCCGCAACCAAATAGCCTCTTCAACTTTATAGGGACATTGCAATCTGACATTAAATAACAATAAGGAGACAGTATATATGTTTATTTATTTATTTTTATTAGGTACACAAAAGAGATAGAAACTAAAAAATAACAAAACAGCGTGATAAATTGTATAAGCGCTAAATTTCTATACAAAACATGTGTACACAACACGATCAATAATAAGCATCCATGTTAAAGTTTACCTAATCTAAAATTATATCCTATATCTAAAACAATATTACATAGAATTAATAAAAATATAACAAATTGAAAACTTATTCTAGGTTGACAACTGTATGAAGTTTTCTTAATAAGTGGGAGATGCCCAGCCGAGAATTTCACGGATTTTTTTTTTAAATCATGTATTTTCATGGAAAATATTTCGATGTTATTATTAAGCGCAACCAGTTCATTGTATAGACGCCACATTCTGACTGTGGTGGAATGAACACCTTTTATACGTTGTTTATGGTTTTTATAAGTTTTTTTTGACATGAGACTTTGTTTTGCGATTTGGTCAGATTATTACAAAAATGGCTACCAAAAGGGCGTTTTTCTTTTACGTAGAATTTAATATTATCGCCGTAGTCGGCTAGAGCAGCAATAAAGGGCTTTAGTCAGTAATAAAGTGGTCCTTCAGACTAAAAAAGAACTAGCAAAAAGTGTTTCGGTGAATTTTCTTTTCAGTCCTAATTTTTAAAGGAAAAATGGTTGTAGTGACTCGTTCACATGCTGAAGCCATGGAAAGTTCCGACCAAGCTGAAACGAGCAACGAAGGTGCTCCGGTATTTTCCGGAGATCAGGTATTCCCAACACCGGCGATTGATCCGAACCCAAATCCATCACGAGCCCCGTCAAACTCTGGCACGCGCTCAAGCCGCTCCTCCGCGACGATTACCGCGAGAAAACTCGCAGCGGAGGCACAGCACGCTCGCCACCTCGCGCAACTTGAGTTAGAGGAAAGGCGTATTGTATCGCAACTTGAGTTAGAGGAAAGGCGTATTGTATTGGAACGGGAAACCGCAGAGTTGGAATACCAAGCGCAATACGCTGCTATTGAGGCAGATGACTGCAATCGCAGTCACCATAATAGCCAACGTAGTATTAGGAGTCGCACCGATACTGTGCAGCAATGGTTGCACGATGTAACTCCCCCTACGCAAAATTATAAAGTCGATTTCCTATCTCGTAGGTGTGAGGTAGGGCCCACTAATTGTAAACCATGTTCCCAGGAATTTTCTACAAGACGTAACGACGCTGTCGTTTCCGACGTTGCGGTACAGAGTCCCACGTCGTTGCCTCTGCCCGATCTTAGCCGGGGCGACGGGGCTGCTGCCACGAACGTTCGGAACCAAGCTGACGGCCCGATTGGCGTTACGCAACTTGTCGACGCTCTGAAGATTCTTACTAAGAACAATAACGGCCCCAATAATAAAAATATAATTACCTTACCAGTGTTTGATGGCAGATCGCCAATTGACTGGTTAATGTTTAAACGTGCCTTTCAGGACACTGCAGGTACATTTTCAGATGCGGAAAACCTCGCGCGCTTGAATCATGCGCTGAAAGGTGCAGCGCGCGAGGACGTCAGTATGCTTCTCGTAATGGCAACTCACGCTCGCGATGTTATTGATGCGTTAGAGTGCCGTTTCGGTAAGCCTGAGTTGATTGCAAACCAGGAGGTAAACGCGATTAGAACCTTACCCAAGCTTGGGACCGAGGTAAGGAATTTGAATATATTTGCCACTCGTGTGCGTAATTGTGTGCAAGTGGTGAAATTGCTCGATTTCACCGATCACTTACGTTCTCCTGAACTTTTCGGAGCACTTTTGAGCAAATTCACCCCACTGTTACACTCACGATGGAAAGATTTCGCTGCAGGTCACCAGAATTTAGGTTACACCAGGATCGAATTGCTCTCGCTTTTCCTCAACCGAGAGGTGGACTTAGAGACGAAGTTCGGCGCCGTAGCGGAAGCCCCACCACCGCCGGTTCCTCATCATCGTGCTCACACAGTTTCAGAGTCGGGCGAATCCAGCACGGGTGCTATTCCTAAAATTTCCAGGCCTAAATCAACAAAATTCTCTGAAAAACATGAAAATTGTTGTTTATTTTGTAAATCAAATCATCAACTGTCATTTTGTCAAAAATTCAAGTCGTTGACAATCGATGACAAATGGCGTTTCATAAAAGAAAACAAAGTTTGTCATCGTTGTCTCAAAAAAGTTCCGCATAATTTTAATTTCTGTTTTAAAAATAAGGCTGGGTGCACAATTCCGAAATGCAATCGCAAACATCACACACTTTTACATTGTGATAATTTCATTTCGTCAACAAATCCACCGATAGCGCTCATGCCTGAGACGTCAGCCAATGCTGAACAGGTAACTATCAATACGGCCGCCACTAAGGTGGATCCGTCATTTCGTCTCTTGTTGAAGATTTTAGCAGTCACGGTTTCCGGACCCGCCGGGGCCGTGGACACGTTTGCTCTCCTGGACGATGGAGCCACCGCGACTTTCATCGACTCCGACATTGCCTCACAGATAGGAGCCGAGGGCCCCGAGGGGCGCGTACACTTGGACTGTATAGGAGGTTTGTCGAAGGATAGTCCCGTTCAGTATGTGGATTTCAAAATTAAAGGTCGAGCTTCATCTAGCAGTTTTTTGATCCAAGGGGCTCGATCTATCCGGAACCTAGGGTTGTTAAGTCAGTCGGCTACCCGCGATAGTGTAACTGCGTACTCGCACTTAGCTGATTTAGCCGATGAATTATTTTACGATGAAGCTAAACCGACGCTTATAATCGGCATAGATAATTGGCATTTGATCACTGCATCTGAAATTAGGAAGGGTTCGAATTCACAGCCAGTCGCTATTCGCACTCCATTAGGGTGGGTATTGTTTGGATTTTCGAGTAGCAGAACGAGTCCCGTAAACCACACGTATCACGTATCCCTGCGGGATCATAACGACCCACAACACGAACTGGAAGCCCTCATCAAGGATCAATATAGGCTAGAAGCAATCGGCATTACAAAACATGAGCATCACAGTTCTGATGACCAACGTGCCCTCGCTATCCTCGATGAGACCGCTCAACGGCTATCTAGTGGGCGCTTCCAGGTCGGCCTGTTGTGGAAGGCGGGCAAGTTAGAAGTACCCGATAGTTTTCCTCTGGCATTTTCCAGGTTCAAGAGCCTTGAGAGGAAAATGTCAAAGGATTCTGATTATGCAAAACGCTACCGCCTGAATGTGCAGGACATGATAACGAAGGGATACGCTGAGGATTGTACAGGGTTGTCACCCAAATCAGTCTGTTGGTTTCTGCCACACTTTGGTGTCGTGAATCCCAACAAACCTGCGAAGCTGCGTGTTGTGCATGACGCTGCAGCCAAAATACAAGGCGTGTCCTTGAATTCGCTGCTTTTGACAGGCCCCGATTTTTTGCAGCCTTTGCTCGGAATTTTGATGCGTTTTCGCGAGGGTAGAACGGCCTTAACAGCCGACGTAAAAGAAATGTTTCCTCAGGTAAAGATCAGGGAACAGGATCAGGACGCCCAACGTTTTCTGTGGCGAGACGACCCTGCGGAAGCATTAAAGACATACCGAATGACTTCGATGATGTTTGGTGCCTGCTCTAGTCCCTCCACCGCGATTTACATTATGAACCGAAACGCATCGGAATTTCGAGCTGAGTTTCCGGAAGCCGTGCGCGCCATTACGTCAGATACGTACATGGATGATTATATCGGAAGTGTAAACGGGTCAGTGGAGCAAGCTGCGCGCTTGGCAGCTGATGTGGTTGAGGTCCACAAACGAGGAGGGTTTGAGATGCGAGGTTGGATTTCCAACGAACCCGGTGCTCTGAATCAGCTGCCAAAGGCGTTACTGGCCGCTCCTGCATCCCCAAGTGACTGTGGTGTAGATCTAGGTAGACCAGCCTTTACACGCACCTTAGGTCTCATCTGGCACCCCGATCTTGACACCATCGGCTTAACTCCGGCGATCAAAGATAACGTCATCAGCAATCGTTTTACAAAACGCCAAGTTCTTGCTCAAGTGATGCGTATCTATGATCCCCTGGGAATTATAGCACCCATCGTTGTTAGAGGTCGAATTTTGTTCCAGAATCTGTGGCGTAAAAACCTTGAGTGGGACGAGGAGCTATCAGAAGCCGATCAATCTCCATGGCGGGACTGGTTTGACAGTCTCAAGCCTATTTTAGACTTCCAAATCCCGCGATGCTACAATTCGAGCGAGTATATCGAGTCCGAGCTTCACGTGTTTTGTGACGCTAGCGAGCTAGCCCACGCAGCTGTTGCCTACTGGAGATTCATCTTTGCCAATGATGTGGTCCAGCTTGCGTTTATAGCCAGCAAGGCACGTGTTTCTCCCCTGAAACCGGCTTCCATCCCGCGTCTGGAGCTCCAAGGCGCTCTGATAGCGACTCGCCTCGCTAACACCATCTGCGAAGCTCACCGATCAAAGCCGAGTCGCCGCTATTTCTGGTGTGACTCAATGACCGTACTGGGGTGGCTTCGAAATGACGCTAGAAACTACAAGCCCTTTGTGGCGCATAGAATTGGGGAAATGATGGAGACCAGCGATTTAAGTGAGTGGCGTTGGGTTCCTAGCGAACTCAACGTCGCTGACGACGCGACGAGGGGAAAGTGCGGGATTGAGTCACGCTGGATATTGGGCCCGGACTTTCTAAGGGCTCCTGCTTCCGAGTGGCCTGCTGAGCCTCGGGTTGAGGGTGCAGCCACTCTTGGTCAGGAAGAACTAAAGCCATCGTCACAACATCGTGGCGTTTCAGTTCATCATCCATCACGTTCCATTGTAGAATCCATTAACGTCACCAACTCGCAGCAGACGCCCTTACCAGTGGTAGTTAACATCTCCCACTTTAGCTCATGGATCAGACTGGTAAGGGCAACTGCTGTACTTCATCGATTTATCGCCGTAATTTCAAAACGGCTGGGGCGTTCCTTTCAAAATTTTTGGGTTCGGGACATTTGTTTAAACGACCCGCGACCACACACCTCTGCCGCTGCTTCTGCGCCACTAGAGGCCTGCGACATTTTCCGCGCGGAGCGTCATATATTAGCTTCGAGTCAGGTCAGCGCCTTCGGCGACGAGCTCCTCTGCTTGCAGCGTGGTCAGCCAATATCAAGAAAGAGTCGCCTGAACAAATTGTCTCCGGTGTTGAAAGATGGCATGTTGCTCCTGGCCGGAAGAGTGTCCGCAGTCACAAACATGCAGCCGATTATTCTAGACGCGAAGGAACCGGCGACACGACTGCTCATCGCGCATTACCATACCAAGTTCGCACACGCCAATACAGAGACAGTCATTAATGAGATGCGACAAGAGTTTTGGATCCTCGGCCTAAGGAGCGCGATGCGATCTGTGAGACACAGCTGCCAGCTATGTAAACTCCTCAAGGCTCCCCTCCTTCAACCACCGATGGGAGATCTACCAGAAGCGAGGCTCAGCCATAACCAGCGCCCCTTCAGTTTTGTCGGCGTGGATTACTTCGGTCCTGTTGCGGTCTCCGTGGGACGCCGTCGTGAGAAGCGTTGGGTGGCGTTATTTACCTGTCTGGTAACGAGAGCGATCCACCTAGAAATTGTTGCCAGCCTGTCAACGGACTCCGCAATTATGTGCCTCCGCCGTCTGATATCTCGTCGCGGCACACCTAGCGCTATTTACTCGGACAACGGAACGGCTTTCGTTGGAGCGAATCGCCAGCTCCGCGTTCTATACGACGCCGCGGTTCCCCAGTTCGCAGCGGAGCAAAAGATCAAATGGCATTTCATTCCACCATCGGCGCCCTTTATGGGTGGGGCGTGGGAGCGGCTCGTCAGGAGCGTGAAGACGGCCCTCAGAGTCACCCTTCGAGAGCGAGCTCCCCGGGAAGAAATTCTTGCCACCGTACTGTCTGAAGCGGAGGCAGTTGTCAACGCGCGACCGCTGACCCACGTTTCGCCGGACGCAGACTACCCCGAGGCGCTGACCCCCAACCACTTTTTATTAGGGAACTCCTCCGGACGGTCCTTCCCCGAAGAGGACTTAACGGACGCAGCTTTAGTGAGCAGGAGCAGTTGGCGTAAGGCCCTACGTTTGGCCGATCATTTTTGGCGCCGCTGGGTTACGGAATATCTTCCCACTCTGGCTCCACGACGCGTGCCGGGAACGGATGTCCCAATCAATGTTGGGGACCCGGTGCTCATCTGCGACGGAGATCTGCCGAGGGGTACCTGGCCTCGTGGCGTGGTTGAGGCTCTTTTCCCCGGTCGTGACGGCGTAGTCAGGGTGGCGGATGTGCGTACCGTAGGGGGTCTATTAAGGCGTCCCCTTAAGAAATTAGTTCCGCTATAAAAAAGGGGAGAATGTGGTGGAATGAACACCTTTTATACGTTGTTTATGGTTTTTATAAGTTTTTTTTGACATGAGACTTTGTTTTGCGATTTGGTCAGATTATTACAAAAATGGCTACCAAAAGGGCGTTTTTCTTTTACGTAGAATTTAATATTATCGCCGTAGTCGGCTAGAGCAGCAATAAAGGGCTTTAGTCAGTAATACTGACAATGGGATTGTAATATGATGTATTATTTTTATAGACATTCAGTACAAAGTCTTAGGTGCCCGGGTTCGATACAAAGTATTTATTTGAATTAAGGAAAGCAATTTAGGGGAATCGATTATTGAGTTCAATATTTTAAACAAGTAAATTAAATCATACTGTTTCTCGACGAACCGCAAGCGAAATCACACCAAACTTAATCATTCGAGTTCGTAAGAATAAACAGACCTGCATATATGAAAGCGATAAGATAGAAATCTTAACACGTTGACTGCCGCAAAACCAGACATAATAGAAAATTTATTGTTTGTCGGTCACCGGTGACCACCACGGCGATTAAAGACTTGAACACTTTTTCTGAATGCCTTCAAATATAATCAAATTAAGTGTAGGACGCCCTCAGACTAGGTATAGCGATCTTCGCAAGGTAGCTGGCATGAGCTGGACGAGAGTAGCCGCGGATCGTACTCATTGGTGTGCACTTGGAGAGCCTTTGTTTTAATACTTAGAACTTCCACCTCAGAACCCTACTTTGTTTTAGCTAGTTTACTAAAAATTGGTGATTTTGATGCTGTGTCTACCCTTTTTGGAAGGACGTGAGAGTATATGTATGTGTATTGTAATGAGCGACAAGCAATTGCGAGTAACATAAGGCATAGAAGCATTACTTTAGAGGGCAATAAATGTCGCCGAAGATCGTGAGTGCACGCCTTATCTCGACGGTGGCAGTCGAATTGATGCGTTTAATAACGGAAACGCTTCTTAAAACAGACCAAGGTACACTGGATGTGGCTAAAATAAAAGATATATTTATATATAGGTAATGATAGTGTAGATAAAGTTACATTTCATTCTGTTGGTGTTTATGGCTGGTGGGTTCAACAAGAGTAGAAGTACACACGCCTGCACATCAACTTACCACAAACTGTCAAAATTCCTCAATAGACTTTGAACTTTATGACTAAGTATTATGGTTGAAAATATTTTGAAGAAATTTGACAGTTTTGGATAGGTTGATGTGCAGGCGTCCGTACCTTGGTACCACCTAGAAAACTAAACTTATAATTTTCTTATTAATCTAATGTAACAATTTCTTATCTTACATACCTATCTTATGTTCAAAAGATGAAAATGGATTGGAAGTATGTTAAATGCATGCTCCCAAAAACTCCTCTTTTCATTAGATGTGTATGTTTTTAGCATTCTTAGATTTGAAATTCGTGGATGACTGAGTTACTTCCTTTGGATAAAAAAATTGTTTTAGTTTTAGTATGATATCCTGCACCGCACTACACGCAATCGACTGTCTTTCCATCCTCACCATCTTGATGGATGACGGTCTACTACTGTGCGTTTCTCACGTAATTTTTTACCACGGACTACAGTGCTATGGAACCAGCTCTCAGCGGCTGTATTTTTGGACCATTATGACTTAGGTATCTTCAAGAAACGAGCTTATTCCTTCCTTAAAGGCCGGCAACGCATCTGCGATTCCTCTGGTTTTGCGGGTGTCCATGGGCGACAGTGATTGCTTCCCATCAGGTGACCCGCCTGCTCGTTTGCCTCCTACAAATAAAAAAAAAGTGAGATAAAAGCCAAGCGTTTCTTTAAAATTTCAGCATATTTTTCTTACTCTTACAACTTTAAAACATCCAGTGCCTTTACATCTGCGCGTCAACCAACATGGAACTCTATTAGAATGCCTGTGGGGACGTAACAGTCGACTGAGCGGTGCTCTAATGTCCTCCACCTCTGATGCGAACGATTTCTGATCTAATATGAAGAATCGACAGATATCATCGCCTATAAATCTTTGCGTTAATGCGTTTGTAAGGGACTTGCGAATGGGCGCAACAAAATGGCGACATTGAGGAGAGCTTGAGTTTAAAATATTGCATTTGGAAAAGATTTGAGTAGTTTACAATTTTTGTTTTTTAAAAATTCCGTAGTGCTTACGTACTCAAAAAGAAAGTACTCATCATACCAAACCCGACCAGGGGAAGAGGCAGGCCACCCGCACTTAATAATAATACCACCACGCCATAATAAATTCCGAAGTTAATCAGTTGAAAGGAGTCTCTATTTAGATTTTTATTAAATGTATTAGGTATCTACGGGTAAGTACTAAGACTTGGCCTTCATCTCACTTGATGTTAAGTGACGATAAGGCCGAAGGTGGAAACACTCTTTATCCGGAATCCTCAAGTACGTACTCGTACTCATACTCTTACTCATACTCGGACTCATATCTGTAATCATACTCGTACTTATACTCGTACTCATATTCGTACTCATACTCGTACTTATACTCGTACTCATACTCGTACTCGTACTCATACTCGTACTCATGCTCGTACTCATACTCGTACTCATACTCGTACTCATACTCGTACTCGTACAAGTAGGTTAAGAAGAGGTATCTATCATCAGCATCATCAAAATAATGATTCGTAAAAAAGTTGTGCCTGACCCGGATTTTCAGTAAGTGTATTTTAATCTGTTCAAATGTGTTTAATACGCTCCTGTTTGTAGGTACTACAGAGAAACGTAGGTAGGTACTTTGGTAGGTAGGTACGTAGGAACTTAATTAATGAAGCTAAGCATACATAACACGACAATTTATTTAGAATTTGAAATGCTCCTATTAACGCACATTAAAGCCTATAAAATTAAGTACTTGAAAAAATAATAAAGTCCTTTTCTTTATGGGTTCGTTAAACATTGCCGAAATATAAGGAGTGTTAACGGCATCAACTATTTAGTAGATTATGTAAAATTTATAACATAGACGCTGCTGTTAGTCTTTATCGTTACTTGGAAGCAATAAAATCATTAGGTGCCAGCCCGGAATATGGTGTGAGGGATTTTATGGCTCAAAGCGTCACGAGTTTCAGTAAGACCACTTGCCTGATTGATTGTTTAAATTATATAGTCAATAACGGTTTATAGTTTTGAATTGACTTCCAAACAAAACGAGCCATTTTACATTCCGGTACATATGAAACTTTCCATAGAGGACTTTATATCGCATAAACACAGTAGTACAATTTTTTTTTCGTTTGTTCTTTTATCTGTAAACACCTTTGTATTCCCTTGGATTATTTCCCTTGCATTGGAAATTTTAATTAAATTCACATATTGGAAACCGAAATGCGAAAATAGGTATTAACTGCAAACCAATAAGAACTAATAGGACGATCGACTATAATGATTCGAAAAACTAGGTCAAATATTCATTAGATAATATCTAATTCACGAATTCACTGTCGCATTTCCTACCGAAGCAACATAATACAACATTATAACAACCTAAAACTACCCATTACAATTTATTTATTTATTATCTGCTTAAAATTATTTAAAAAAGAAGAAAGGAAGGAAGGAAAATTTTAAATAGTTAAATACTAGTTTCAACATCCGACTTTCAATCTTTGTTCGCTCAGTATCAAGGAAATTTTGTGAAAACCATAACGATTACATCACCCTTTGACAAAACTCCTAAACATCAAACGAACCGTTGTTTCATGGTTGTTTCAATAATAATTTTTATTTAATTTTATAGAAAAGACGATCAAAATTCACCTATAATATTTTTTAATGAGACGTTAGTTACTCTCAATAAAATTGTAAAAAAAAGATGGAATTTATATTTTTGCAATATATTATAGTTTGCTTTAATTACTTATTTTGTTGGTATATAATAAAACCCTTGTAAGATCCACAAATATTTTTCTGATTAGATGTGATTAAAATTGTTTCGCTGTACAATATTATATTAGTCGAAATTCACCTTTTCTACTGACATGCTATTGACTTTTTTTCCTAGAATGTTCGGTGAATTGCAAATCTTTTCGCCTTAGTCGACTTCAAGGGAACGGTAGAGACTGTGTAAATATTTAATGCATATTTCATGGGCCTAATATTTGGTTGGTTAGATCCGTATCAACTATTCTGGAGTGAAACGCTACTACGAGTATATTATATATTTGTATGTGACGAAACTATAGGTTTCTTGTTCTGTCTAGAACCAAAACGAACAAATTTTGAACAATGATAAAACTATAATTTTATCATGTCATTCCGAGTTTCCGAATAGAACAACGAGTTACTTAAAATCTAGATTAGTTAAATATTTTATGAACATAAGTATTTTGCAGTAATTTTATAACACAGAGTACTGAATCAAATACTTGTGGTTAACCTATACATTTTCTTTGGTCAATAACACAAATAAACAGACCTGCTAACGCAAGTGTATTATTACAAATGATATTAATTACTTATAAAATGAATATACTTTTTTGTTATTTGTGTACTTACAAATACAACTACTCAATTAAAAATACTTTTATCTACTAATATAGGTGCTTATTTAGATAAAACTTTGTGGTGAAACAAATTTTTAATACTTATACGACGTTTTATCTGGTATGTTTATCTAAAATACCTACGTTTATAATGGATGTAATGAAGCTGACCATTTTATTTTAGCCTCCATGGGGGTATGCGGTGCATTCTTAATAAACTGCAGACCGTGGTATGCATATAAATACCCTGCCTGGCAATGAATTAAATTTCTCGGATAGACACGTACGGGGACTATGCTTCAAAATTCAGATACACACATATTTTTACAAGATTATTATTATTTTATACTAGCTGACCCGGCAAACGTTCTGCCATATATTTTTCTGGATAGGGACACCCTAATCACCAAGCGATATGAAATATACTTTACGACCTATTCTCATACCTACCAAACATACATATTATAAAATTTCACAAAAATCAATCGAGCCGTTTCAGAGGAGTTTGGCAACTAACATTGTGACAGGAGAATTTTATATATATAGAGATTATTTTTTACAACTTATGTGAACGGTCATGTTGTAGTCTGTGTTGAGACCCTGCAGAGAGTTAATACACGTCACGATAAAATAAAAATATGCAAAATAAACGCAAGTAGATCCAAAAACTGATGAATGATCCATAAAATGAGCTAATAAAGCAATCTTTACACCCGTGTTGTCAGAAGTTACTGTATTATCTCAGTTCTTAAGGCAATATATGGTTGTAGTTAGTTTTTCAGACTTAAAAGAAGTCTTACTACCAACCAATTCGATTTGGAGATTGAGAATCTTAGGCCAGTGCAGTGTGGTCTAACAAATAGGCGGTGTGCTAAAAACTTTTATGTGACTTTATAAAGTAACTTAAGTGGATGTTATCAATAAGTTTTCATCTATTACTTTGATCCTAGATTTAGCAGTTTTAATAAAAGTTAAGTATGAGTACCACTATAGCGATGATTTTCATAATGAAGGCGTCTGCCTAGCAATGGGACAGCATATTATAAGCAATTACTTTCACTTTTAATGTAGGTATTTGAAATAAGTGAACATAATACAAAATCATTTTTTTTAGAGAGATTGCTGATTGCCTCTACGGCATTTTCAGCTTCACCGGGCTTAACAATTTCATTGATTCTATTTTTGTTACCATTTATATAGTACATGGGAGAGGACAATTTTTTTCTGCTCATGATGCGTCAAATGAAAAATTACCGGTGCTCCAGAGAAATATGGGCGTTTTAATCAAGCCGTTAAAAATCGCGTTCTCGAAATAAGCGAGTTGCCCCGTTACGGAAGTTAACGAGTGTTATTTAACCCGCTTTACCCGCTCGCTCGTTACGCTCAAAAATTGTTCCGCTTTGAAAAATTTGTGCAAATGACGTAAAACTCATATGTGTGCAGACGAGTCCGGCCGTGAATAAATGCCCTCTGGCCCCGAGCTATATTAACTTGGTATCTGTCTACGACCGGATAATTGTAGCATTTAAGCGGTTTAGGTAAGCAATTTATGCATGCATTTTGAGTGAACGTCCATTTAGCTCAGGAGATCTTTTCGCGTTGTGTTTAATTCGATACAATATCTTTAAAGTGGCGGATAGAGACTAGTTGATTGATATTAGTCATAATAATTTTTATTATATTATACACGGTTTTTATAGTAGGGGTGGGGTGGGGTGGGGTAGTCATTACTTTTTTATTACGAACAAGAGATGACCATTTACTAAGTGAAATAAATTATTAATTGCGATGACCCCAACACCTCTCCCCTTGTCCCAAAAAAGCTCTAACGCCGTGAATTATGACAAAACATAACACTAAATCTAAATTTGGACAGAAATGTTGGATATAAATCTTAGAGATGTTATGCGTGGTTCGTGTGTGTGAGCCCTTATATACAATTTATTGCGGTAGGAAAAAAGGAAAAACCGACAATTCGGTGGCCGAAGTCCGACTACAAATCTATCTCGCGGCCTGATTTAATAACATTTTGATATTATTCTTATGATTTATGTACATAAACTGACGTACGTCAAAACAGGGCATAATACAAACAGTTGGTACAGTAAAGAACGCGGTTACTTTTAAATCAATTGTAACTATAGTTACAGCTTCGGAACGAATAGTGCTAGATTTAATTTTGGTCGTACAAATATCATACTATAATGTACAGTATTCATTTACTAAAATTTCAACTTACGACCATTAACGTTGAAACCCCAAATACGCTAACATCTTCACCCAGCGCACTCACGTGGTTGGAAACTAAATTGCGGAATGCAGCAGATTTGAACCAGCTAACCACAACTTAAAGGATATTACAGACGGTGCACAAAGTATTGTAATTTACTAGTGGTTGCCCAGTGGTCGAAATTCGGCCGTAATTTTTATTTATGGCTGCACGGATTGTGTCCTAAGCAATGAAATACTAAAAAAGATAGAATTTGAGCTTGGATCGGCATTGACAGAATTCGGCCGCGCCTCTTTCATTTTTGAAATTTTTGAAAAGAGTATAAATATGCGTGTGTGTCAAATACATGATAGTGTGTGTAATGTTCGTTTTATGGACTTAATGTATTTTTTATGCATAATTAAAAAAATATATTAACATATATAAACTACTAGTTGTTGCCCGCGACTTCGTTCGCGAAGACTACAGTAAAAAAAAGTATCCTATATGCTGGTCTGGGGCATGGTCTGTATATGAGGAAACTTTCATTAAAATCCATTCAGTAGTTTTTACGTGAAAGAGTAACAAACATCTATCCATACTTACAAACTTTCTCGTTTATAATATTAGTAGGATAAATGTGCGAAATTTCATACTCCTCCGTCCTCCGCAATTTTCGTAAAAAGGGGTACAAAGTTTTTGCTTCACATTTTATATCGTAGATACTTTTATAGCTAAACCAGAGAACACTGAAAGTTATAACGAACATTATTAAGGTTAAATAATTTTACTCAAATTTTGGTGCGAACAAATTACAATTTGAAAAAAGACAAAGTGTTGAAAAAAAACTATGATAGTATAGTTGGTAGTGCATCTGACCCGGCATATCATGGGGTGCGGGTTTTTTCTTTTATTTTGTGTTTTTTTTTTCAATTATAATGAACATTTTAAAAAGTTAGTGTAACTATGTGCTATTTGTTTTGTTAAAAACGATCTACTTTTACATCGAGTTGTAAAAAAACAAATTATACATTATTATAAAGGTAGCGGGTAGAGTAATTTTATGTTTATTATTATTTTAAGCTACCTAGTGATATTTTTTTTTTTTATATTACTACACGGACACGCTAGGCTTTCATCTCACTTAATCATCAAGCGACAACAAGCGAGACCAAATACAAAGAATTTTGGGATATTTCAATTTGGTTACCCATTCTAATGACCTACCATTGCAACATTTGGTTAACTTGCACGATTGCTCCCGAAAAACGCACTGCACCTTCGTGGTCCTCTATAGCACATTCACATGGCTTTAAACTATAGCACGTAAGAAGATTTTAAATCAATGTTACAATAAACTAAAAAAAAATGAAAACATAAATTCAAATTATACCTACAAATTATGCAGACTGTGTTAGAGTATTTGCACCGTGTGTGTTAGCCTTAATACCACACGCGGGGCTATCCAAATAAGTTGTGTGTGCTTAAAGTCTTTGCGGCCAATCTAATTAAAACTGTTTATGTGCGTTCCGAATGAACCACGAATTACGCAAAATTTACTCAAGTTAGTGTGGTATTCTACGTATTTGTATTTTGCTACTTATTAAGGTATTGCCAACCATAGGCTAACATTTAAATTGGTATTTTATATATTATTTTAGTCACGAGCATAAACATGTAAACAATGTAACGCATAATACAATGGAATAAGAGTCAAAACTATGCATAAGGGTGGTATATATGTTCGTCATGTCATGTCATGTGCGCTAGCGACTGTACACTACACTTCGCATTAATACCATAAACCTCGCTCGTTTGAAAACCGGTCGTAAACTGTGAGGAATCTCTTCTTCTACTCGTGCCTCTTCAATGTTGAAGGTTGGCCGTCAGCTTCCTAAATTCTTTTTAGTCCAAGACCAGCCGGATCAGTTGTTTGACATAGGTAATGGTTATGTTTTCGCATCCGCATTCGGTTTTTAGGAGTGAGCTGCTGAAACGGTTACACTTGGATTGATCCTCTTTTTCAGATTGCATTTTACTTAAAGATGTAAAATGTGTAGGGATTCACCTTCAATGATAATGTCACTTTCGGAATAACTTATTTATTTTTCAGCATCTTAAACACACTTATCACCGGGCTTGTTTGGGGGCGGCGAGGAACATAAGTACATAGTAGTGACCCTGTGTGACTTAAAGGCTCTCGCCAACTTCCAATAAGCTTGGTGAAAGGGCGAGATCTCTATAAGTAGGTCATCCCAGTTCGTACCGCGGAGCTCTTGTATGCGCTCTTTAGCAGCACGCTGCAGAGAGCGCCATACGAACTCGGTTGTCCAAAGTGGGATAGGAGTCGTACGCGCGCGTGGCGGCACGTTCTTAGCCCTCAATAGTTGCCTCACATCGTCCGGCAGTTTGAAGCGATGGTCACCCGTCACTACAACCCGCCGGGACGATTCGCTTATAGCGTTAGTGAGATGACTACTGAGGGCGTCGACCGCGACCACTGTCTCGTGAGGCGAGGCAATGACATCGGAGATTTGGTTTAATGACTCACTGGCGGTGGGCTCGAGTCATTTCTCAAGCTTATCCCAGTCAGTCACCACCTTAATAACGGCTTACGGGGCTTGGCCTTATAGGGCCGGCGTAATACCATCCTCTCACAGAATATCGGCGTGAAACAATGGCACTCGTTGCTGTTGTGTTTCGTCCGGTGAGTGAAAGTACCGGAGGCCCATCTCTCACCCCTCCCCCCTCCCAATTCCTACTCCCTCCTCAAGATCCAACTCCTTCCTCAAGGCCAGCAACGCATCTGCGGTTACTTTGATGTTGCCGGTGTCCATGGGCGGCGGTGATTAGTTTCCATCGGGTGACCCGAATGCTCGTTTGACACATATTAAAAAAAAAGTCGCTCAATTGGCTGAAACATTATCAAGGTAATACCATTTTTAATAAAACTACAATATTTTACTTAAAATTAATAACATCTTACAATTGCAATCTGTCTAATAATAATAATAAGTGAAGTAAAGTAGAATGACTACTGAAAATGTAGATGAATGATCGTCAACTGGCATGTGTGGAAGTGGCGCGTGCGTGCGAGTTGTCACCTTCCGATTTTACCTATTTTTTTGTCGTCAACTCGCTCGATCGTGAAAGTCTGACGTAGTATGTACAGTCAGTTACAAAAATGTTTTAATAAATTTAATATATGTAACTTTTTTTATTGTATCAGACACTACACGACTTAAGTTTAAAATAAAACAAAATAAAAACTTGAGATAGATATGTAATAGAAATCAACATGACAAAAAACTGCCTATTTCTAACAATGTCACAAATAAATAATATCACAATGACCTAAAAATTTTGCTTATTATCTTACCCGGAACCCTTAACTACTGAGGCACTGGCTATCTTATCTTTAGCTGACGGAACATAACAATGCTATAAACATTGATGTTATGCCGATATAACTGAATAAGATGGAGGTAGCTAGCCAGGCGGACAAACAAGCCCTACCACCAACCAAACCGAGCCCACAAACATTCTAAGCTGGGAATCGGTCCTGTGATCTCTAGTTCTGAGATGTGTGGTCTTAGCCGACCACAGAGTACGACTATAACTAGGGCAAGACACTGGAAGCTGCTTGACGGTAGAAATATGGAGGTGTTAGTCAACTAGACTGATTCGGAGCTTTAAACCCACCTCCAGTTATAAATGGTCTTTCCAACAAACCTTCCCATTTCTCCAGACAGGCGCATTTTCCGTCTTTATCTTCTTACTTTCTTCGCAAAGTAAATTCGCAACAAATTGCTTTGTACTGACAAAACTGCGTTCGAGGAAAGTTAGCGGTTTGTTGATTGTACCGAGGAAAAAAGATGTGTTTTCAATATGTTCTTTTACTGCCTTATTTATAATCGCTCGAATATATTTTTCACCTACTTATCTCATAATAGACCTTTAGGATATCGAGCAACTTATCGATAATAATTCATAATAAATTACAAAAATAAATCGCACATTATACGTTTCATAAGTACCTACACTAAAAGTGTAGGTAACACTTTTATTTTGCAAAATTTTTGCATATAAGATTTATGAAATGATCTTTCTACAAATGGTTTACCTTATCATTATCATTAATATACCAATGCGGAGCTCAGGCCCTTTCACTTGAAAGGCCTGAGAGAAAAGAATATTTTTTTGGAGAGGGAGATAGTATTTGCCTTTTATGGCCTTTCCAGTGTCACCGGACTTGTGGGAGTGTCGAGAAACTTAAATGGTTCCTCAAGCCGTGTCATCAAAACATCGTCAGAGGGTTCCTAGAGGGAATGGCAATATGCAAGCGTTACCCCTTCCCCTACTAGATTCTTTGAGAAGTTCGAATCGAATCTAGAGCGGAAAAACCAGGGGGCGCCTTTCAAGGCAGCACATTTATGCCTTTTATAATAATGCGCTGCTTTGTCCTTGGATTAGGTCAGTCAGCGTACATTGAGTAACGACCAATGTGGTTATTATAATTATAGGTATATTACTTAACACCGTTCTGTAACCCCCGATCGATTCCTTTCTTTGTAATAACCATTAAATATTATTCATTTTATTTCATTTTATCGAATAATATTTTTTATTCAAGTCTATGGTAGCAAAGATTTACTGACGTTAAAGCTAAACCTGCTTTCTTGAAAGGCTAACTTTTAAAGTCTATTGCTGTATTGAATACAAATGGCAACTTTGACTGTGTACAGTGTATGGATACTCAAGAAGAGCTTAACTAATGACTCTCGAGTGGTTTGCGCTTAACACCCATAAAGCAAACGTGGAAGAAAAAGTATGAAGCTGATCTCAGGTGCGCAGTTGGAACAATCTTGCTTCATTAGAGCAGAATGTATTGGGTCGCTTTTTGCTTTTTCCTTGTCACGCGGATGCGATGAGAGAAACGGTAGTTGAATGGAGATACAAGTAACTTGAAAACAGTGGAGGCTTTTTTATGATAGTTTTTTTATGTAGTCTTTATGTTCACGCGAGTGATTTACAGACTTGCGATTGTTTTGCATTTAGATTTATAGCTTACAATAAGTGCATTAAAATGTTCAAAATAACTTATTCCAAAAAGAAAGTAAGTTTGCAAGCTTTTCGATTTATTATGAAATAAAATAAGTACCTACATAATTTTTTTTTCTTTATTGATATGTTTTTATTTAAGTACTCATATGCAAGTGCATTACGCCTTATCTAAGTCTGTCGCTATAATTATATATGTATTGGCGGTTCTGAGGCCGGCTACCGGACACCACGCTGCGTCGCACGTCGCCGTCTTTACGTGTAGCATAGTTTTTGATTATATTATTTGTATGTATGTTAGTCTGTAAGGTATCTGTTCTATGGGCCTCTTTGTATTTTACCATAAACTGTTTTGTTGCCTGAAATAAATAAATTTATTATTTATTATAAGAACAATACTACTAGCATGGTTTTGTACCGACATTATGAGATATGAGAAATGCAGTTCCTCAGTAGTTCCTTGCTAACTGTGCTTCTATCGTCGGCGTTACGTTTACTTCGCTCTAAATTCGAAAACGGTAATAGTCAATGGTTAGCATAGATTAGGTCTACCATCAGTCAGTCCGACCATGCTAGTAATTTTGTTGTTAAAGTGAGAGACTTAGATAAGGTCGTAGTCAGGAGAACTTAGAATTAGTCTTAGTTATCATCGTCAGTTCATTTTATGTTCTAACTCTAACTGCTGGGGCGCGAACCTTCCCCATAGATGGATAGAAAGAACGGGCCGTATACCCCAACGCGGGCTCAATGCGGATTGGTGGTTGTTGACGACTGTTAATGCAGCCGGGACCAACGGCTTTAAATGCCTTCCAAAGCACGGAGAAGCTCGAGATGATAAATTTTTGGTCACCCATCCTATGACCGGCATTTTTGAAAGTTGCGTAACCATAGCAATTGCAGACCGGGCACATACACCAAGCTCCCTACGCCATTGAACTCATAACAATATCTATCTCCAAACATCGAACTAGTTATATTATCATCAACCAAATTTGATGGTGATGTACAGTTTACTTTTAACTCTCACTTTGGTATTCCAAACGCACCAGCGGCTGTTTATTCGAATTTCTCAAATGGACATCCCCAAAACCGTTTCGGAGAGAACTATTTTTTTGCGTCCGATAGGGACATCAGTAGATGTTTTTCGGAGTACACATTCGAGCCGTGTCGGCCGTTCGCCCTGGGGAGCTATCTATCACTTGACCTATTCCTATCGTAAACTATCAGCTTCAACTTCACTACTTATAAGTATATTTGCTTTATTTCGCCTTACATATGTATTAGCCATACTCTTATTTATCTATTTGGTTTAGCAATCCGTTGATGTCTTGTTTTTTTTACAACGAAATTTATATTTATTTATTCACCATACTTTTACAAGAAAAGTGTGCAAAAATGTTTTATTAGTATATGTTCATAAATTGAGAACCCTTAGGTTGGTGTGGTAGGGCTTGGTGTTAGTCTGACTTAATAGTCAGCCAAAAAGTGGTGGTATTCCACGTCTGCTGACTCTATAACAATAAAGTTAGTAGCACGCTATGTTTTGACAATTAGGTTAAGATAGCCAGTTCCAAGGGCATCGCCAATCGCATTATTTCACCTGATAGCTGTAATTGACGATAAAGCCGAAAATGGAACTGTTAAATTTCTTAATCTAAATGTCGGAACACAGCAATGCTACTAAGCTTGTTGATATCTAATTCCTCAGTACTTGAAAATTTTGGGTGCTGAAGCGCGTTATACTTTCAGCCTTATTCATAATTACCATCAGGAGAAATAAAAGGATTGGCTTCGACTTTAGAACTGGATGTTAGGTTAAGAAAACTAACTTTCGGAACACAGCAATTTTACTAACATTGTTGTCATTGCGAAGCGAGTTGAGAAGTATAAAAAAGTGGGATATCAACCAACGAGAACATCTTTTGAGCATGCCAAATTAATGTACCTAACCTTCGAAAATAAATTCAAAGGGCAATCCCTTGAAATAGAAACCGTGGAAATGGCTATGGGAAGTAAACGGCGTAACATTGTCACGAAATGGAGATTTCCTCACACTAAATTAATTGTTGAGACGGCCCGAGTGGAGGACAAGCGAAATGGACTCTTAACGGGGAGACATTAAACTTGCAATTTTACTAAGAATTAAGTTGACCTGAAAATATCTGGAACCCTTTTATTTCAACTGTAGTTATGCCGTGAATGCTAATAATGTAAGGGTTGCCGTTTAAATTTATGGAATAATTAAAGTTAATTCTCGCGACTGAATTATGCAAAGGCGTTATTTCGTTAACTGTTATAGGCATTTAAAAATTTCAACGCCATGCTTTTATTCATCAAGATTCAATACTTTTCTTTTAAGAATTAGATTTAAAGTTAAAAAGGAAATGTATTTTCGACAGTGCATGCACCAACTAAGTACAAACAAATTCAGGAAGTGATTGTAACTGATTGTGGTTTCATGACACTTTTAGTCCGACCTGGAAATTGAATCCAGGAACTCCAATGAGCACCGATCTGGCCTTCAATTATATTACTATACTGAAGAATCATGTAATTAGATTTTATTATTCCTAGCACTATGCATGCATTACAATCTCCGATCCGATCCGAACTCCGATCCGATCCGAACCCTTCGGAGAACCTAGTAGGGCACGGGGACGCGCACTTGTGCGCGATGCCGTTCCCTCTAGATAACCTCTGAAGGTGATTCGTTTCACACGGCTTGAGGGACCCTTTACGTTCCTCGCCGCCCCCAAAAAGCCCGGTGAAGCTGAAAATGCCGCAGCGGCAATCAGCAATCTCTCTCCAAAAAAAAAAAAAAAAGCATTACAATCATTTTTATCATAGGCAGTAAGTGATTTAATAATAATAATCATAAATCATTTATTTCGGAATAAGTTGGTACATCTTCCATTTTAGTTTGACTTAATTAATACTATGTTAATTTAGTACCTATACACGAAAAACTTTATTTATTTATTTGGCAGCCAGGTTCGAGGGCATGACCTGGATAATAGTCCAGCGTCTTAAAATCGCCCCCTCGAACCTATTTGCAACTGTTTGCAGAATGCTGTTGGGGCGCGTACCCGCCGCCATAAAGATGCAACACGTTTGCGCATCACACCATAAAAATCGTCCGTGCGCACTTCCGCAAACATACCAGAGGCACTGCACTATCGCGGCAACCCCATCAGCGCCCTGAAAGCGTTGTTATACTGGATACGCAGGATGCTGTAAGTCTTTGTAGTCTATTCGATCCACAGGCTGCATGTGTAAAATGACTGGCAAAACGCCCTGAATAACGTCACTTTGACGTCTTTAGTACACTTTGCAAACCTGCGGATCAACATTTACTAAGTGCCAGCGCACTACGCTCCCTCTTCACCTCCACGTTATCGTGCTGGTTTGCAGTGACCCAGTGTACAAAATATTTAAATTCTGATACTACCTTAAGTGGAGTACCGTATAACGTGACTGGCGGTATTGTGGGATAGTGTTTGGTACCCGCCTTAAAAACCAGCAGCTCGCTCTTACTGGCGTTATACCGGCGTCCATGAGCCTCTGCATACCCCTCATATATACTGACTAGTTTTCTGAGGGCGCTAATTGACGGACTCAGCAGCACCATGTCGTCGGCATAGCTAATGTTATTTACAAATGTACCATCTATAGAACAGCCTACCATAGTGCTACTGAGCTCCCCAATCAGCCGGTTAACGTACAAGCTGAAGAGCTTAGGCGAGGTTAGCCCCTTGCCTCACTCCGCACTGCAGCCCGTACGGCCCGGATAGCGACCCCGCCTACCTCAGCATATTGCTCTGGCTGCTGTACCAAAACTTGAGCAGTTCTACGAGCTCTCCAGGCAATGTCGTCTCCTCATACAGTTTTTGCCACAGTTTGTTGTAAGACACCAAATCAAAAGCTTTTCCAGAGGTCCAAAAAACATGCTTAGACAGGTGTGTTCCTGTATGTATAGTAACAAACACCCTCCCTAGTCTGGTTTTGACAGTGAGCTGAGGGTGCTCAATGCTCACTGTCGAACCCGACTAAGGGCTAAGTTTACCAGTTTGTTTCCAAAACCTGTTAAACTGCTTGCCAGAATGATGAGCAGCTATAATGTCTAGCTTTATCTGTTCAGCATTATTCTGGCACTACTTTAACCTTTTCTAAAACTCTTGCCTAGTCCTCGCCATACTATCAAACAGCCGGCCTGTCCTAGGTTTCCCATAGAGAATTCAATTCTGAAAAGCAAGTCGAGCCTCCCCAAACCGATTACATGTTTCTTTCGTTTAAAAGATCTTTTATTATAACTGTGTTTAGCGGCACAACTTAAAATATTTATAATTTTATCGTACATTTTATTTGTTACTATTCTTTGGTCTAAGATATTACAAAATTTTGTAAAAACAATTTCTAAACTCCTCCGGAAAATCTATATCTCTTAGTGCCATATTAGAAAGTTCATTATATAATTTCGTCTCATGAAAGTTTCTTTCTCCCCACACGATATTATCACTACAACTCCTATCACAAATATATTAATTATGTCTTATTAAATCTAAGTTACATTCTAGCGATAACGGAAAGTGGCCTGACCTATTAACATTGTGGTGTATCTCAATAACCGCTTTCCATCCCGCCTCTGATACAACACAATGATCTAACCAACTTTTGGTGTAATGAACATCGCTTACGTACGTGAATGAGTCCGATCCCAGTCCCAATAAATCAATATCCGCTCACCTCCATCCTTGTTCCTCACAGAAATCCTTTAGCTCATTTTATAAGTCACAAATAATCAGTCTCATATTACTTATTTATTTTATAAATCTAAAACTAATGAGGTATCGAGTAACTTAGGTAGTTTTTGACACACTATAAAAATTAAAAAACAAAAAACAAATTTTGAGTCCTATTACCCACATATGCGGGTAATGGGAGTCGATCCTTGGGGTAATCAGAATCAAAACGTCTAAACAAAAAATCAACAAATTATAAATTTTTAAATGATTTCTAACAATCAATAAGGTTTATATTAATATAATAGCTTAGTTTAGTTTAGATGAGTTTTGGCAATAATCACAGTAATACCGACTTGTATCATCACATCCGGAGCATGCTTCATGGGCCCATCCGCCACAGAGACGGCAACGGTACCAAACCTCTCTCGACTTTCCTTCTTCAAGGCATATCATACACAGTGACTGATCTCCACCTGCGTTCATGGTGCTGGTTGGCAGCATTTCAATATTTTCTAAATCGCTGTCACCACTTTCATTGTAAGGAATTTGCAGGTCACTACCACTCCAACTTGCTATAGACGTCTTTTTTTTCCAGTTCCTTGGCATCTGAGTAAAAAAAAAAAACATTTTGGTTCATACTAGAAGACAGTGCGGGTAATAGGAGTCACCTGACCCTGATTACCTCAATGACGGTTTTCAATTATTAAATTCAAATCATACGAACCACTATCTCTAAGTTCAACCATGATACAACAACTTAGAATACCTTTAACCTTAAAAAATACTCAGTAAATACTCAGTTTTTGATCAAAGTTTCGAAAATATTACTTCAAATTCCCACTTGTGACTCGTGCCTCGCTGCCGATGACGCGAACGCAACTAGCTTTTTTTTTTTTTGGGAGAGATTGCTGATTGCCGCTGCGGCATTTTCAGCTTCACCGGGCTTTTTTGGGGGCGGCGAGGAACGTAAAGGGTCCCTCAAGCCGTCTGAAACGAATCACCTTCAGAGGTTATCTAGAGGGAACGGCATCGCGCACAAATGCGCGGCCCTACTAGATTCTCCGAAGGGTTCGGATCGGATCGGTTCGGATCGGATCGGGCGCAACTAGCGGTCCGCCGTGTTCGCCTGCGCGGTGAAGGGGCGGAGGGGGCCCCCGTGCGACATAGCCATACTCTGTGCCGCGTTCTGTTTTGTTTATTTTAAAATGACCCGCATTACCCACTGACTCGCATTCCCCCCAAATCCCCTACTGGAACTCCGCATCAATGCTGCCTAAGAAAGGAATGTCTTGCGGCAGCAACCAAAGCTAAGATGCAGAGCTATGATGTCAGCTGTTCGACATAAACTTCGGACACAGTCAACAGATCGTGTGATAGATCTACAGTTAAAAGACACTTATCTAGTGGGCTAATTCATATTACAACTATTATTTCTCGTCATTCAAATCAGACTTCTTATTTATATCTTGACTTTGCCTGTTAATATATACAAAACGGCGAAAGCGAATCCATTCGGGCCACATATCTTCATTTAAAAATATTGACAATTTGTACATACGTTTGCTTTGCACTTACGAGAAAACGAGCCGTGTCCATCATGCTGGCCTCATGATTTCTCACGCTATGTAGGTAAGAAAAATCGTATAGAAAAGAGTTATATTGCTTCCACATCTGTTGGCAAACAAAAAAGAGAAACTTTCGCAAACACGATTCTCAATAAAGAATCAATCCAATTGGCAATACAGAACGGTTGAAGCGAGTATAACACAAATACTGTAGAGTCCCCACTGAAAGGGGAACGGTGTATGTCGCGCCACAAAATGTTTGAACTGTTGTTGAAAACTTTTAGCCACGCGGATCAACTGGAAGGCTTTCTTCTACAGTTTCAAGAGAACTTAGAACGTTGAATAAATGGACCTAATAGGTTTCTTTTAACTAACATGTTTCACTTCAGTCTGCGTCATTGGGAATAAAATGTTGAAATAAATGGTTAAAAATTACTGTTCGATGAAATTACTTCAGGATATTGGGGCATTACCTCCACTATAACAGCCATTCAGAGCTATTTATAGTTATAAGTAGTATTTGCAAATGGACAGGAGCTGGACAATATAGACAGCTCACACTATCATATGAATATTGGTTTGTCTTAACTAAAACCTTACAGATATAACTATTGTTATACTCGATACCTATGTGATAATTAAAACGATCAGCTGATTTACTTTACCTTCTCTTTTAGTTATAAAGAAAATTACAACGTTGAATAAATGGACTTGATCGGCTGCTTTTAACGAACATATTTCACTTCAGTTCGCGTCAGTGGGAATAAAATGTGGTCAGAAATTACTGTGAGAGACTGTTAGACAAAATTACTTCAAAATATTGGGGCATTACCTCCACTATAACAGCTCCTCAAAGCCGTTTATAGTTAAAAGTAGTATTTGCAACTGGACAGGAGCTGGACAATATAAACTGCTCACACTATCATATGTATATTGGTTTGTTTTAAGTAAAAGATTACAGATAGAACGATTGTTATATTCGATACCTATGTGATAATTGAAACGAACAGCTGATTTGCTTTAGTTATGCCTATACTGAAAGCAGTGGAGGTAATTGTTGATTGGTTGTGTCCAATATTGTTATTTTTGGATTTATCCTTTTTCAAAGAAACCTCCTTTAATATCTACATAAGCTAATGGAATATGATATATTGGTTTAGAAAGAACATTTTAGGAGTATACAAACAGGTCAACTTGAGGACCTCTTCTGAAGTAGATTAAAAACGATTGTAAAGGACTAAGATCAACACTCAAAGTGTATCAAAGTTTATCTTGCTCGATTTTAAACTAAACCAGCAGCAACAAATAGAGCACCGTGAAAGCTGCGCCCGATAAGCATTAGATCCATTAGACACTTTAATCAAGGACCGCTAAATAGACTTGTGGAGAATCATTTGACAAATCTATCGCTCTTAGCTTAATGTCATTGCCTTGTACGTTGGGCAAATAACTGTAGCTGATTCAAGTGCCAAGTGCTGAGAGCAGTTGATCACCAAAGTCAAAGTCAACTTTTCTTAATCAAATGAACTTTAAAAAAGTGCTTTTGAAACTTTTTTTTTAGCTAATTAGGATGTCCATTTAGGATGTCTATTTTTTAGCTGCGGAGAAGAATGGGCGCAAGAAACTCCACAGCTACTATATAAGTAATGACATTTACAAAATTATATGCCGTTACTAAAACCTTCAAGTTTAACCCTTAACTACTCGCATGGGGTCAACGTTACTTTACTCGCCAAAACTCGGCCTGTAGTGCTCCCACCTGCAGAAGCTTCCTAATTCGCCCTGAAGATGACATTTTAGTGGCAAACAAACTTTGATCCTCCCCATCATCAGCCAAGAGAGGACGGTGCAATAATTGCCCTAAAATCATCAATCAATCAAAAATACATAAAATGCACTAAATTCGCTTGCAATGAGCACTCCATCCCTCATTAGTTAATTAGTAATCTTCAAAATAAATTGGGGTGCGAGTAATTGTGTAATTTCCTTCATGCGAGTAACTAAGGGTTAAAATGAATTAAAAATATTTTAAATTTGAAATACCTGGAATGATTGGAGCATTTCGAACCCATTCCACCAAACGATAATTTTGGAAAGCAACATTGCAACTAACCTCGATCGTCATGGGTCGATCAAGTTAACAAAAACGAGAATTTGTATGGCGTTCGTTAGTCGTTTAAATCCGAATATTAATGTCTATTTCATTCATTGTTTTGAACTCGATCTTGACACTATAATGAGAGTTGTGTGCAATATATACAAGGTAAATATAATCTATAATTTATCTCTTACGCCTACGTAATATAATTTTAATCCTCAAGAACCTACCCTTAGACCTAACAAAAAAAGTAAGAATTTTATTTTATTTATTTTGTGATTTAGCCGATACCCATCAAATGTAGCAATGTCTTGATTTCAATGATAGAAGCCTTTGCCCAGCAGTGGGACAGTATGTAGCATATTTACTAAAATACTTATTTAATTTGTCAAGTCTATGATAACAAGGAACTCTTTTCTAGCCATGATTTCATCTGAGTCGTGTGTGCATTGAACAAAATCGTGAGCACTAAAGCCTGAGCTAGACTAGACTAGACTAGCCGCAGCAGTCGCGGCGCGGCGGCAACAGCTGCTAATCAGTGCCTGTGTTACCGTTACATTGCGAAAAACGTTCAAATGCGTATTAACTAGATAATATGCAGATTATTACGTTAAATTCATTAATAAGTGTAAAATTTTGTTTTTAGCTGCAGTTACTTATCTGGTTACATAGATATAACGATTGAAACGAAAAAGGAATTGCTTACTAACTTTTTATTCAAGCATAAAGCCTCTTTACTTTACACAAACGAAAACTTAATATGCAGATATTTGCAAAATTAACTAGTCAATGTAAGAACCGAAACAATTTCACTCACTTAAAATGAGAGTCAGCAAGATAATTTGCAGATAGCTAGACTAGACTAATAAACGTAGTAGCTAGTAGACTAGTCATTAAGCACTTTATCTGATTAAGGTACAAAATGTTTTTAATTAAATTACAAAAACACAATGTTTTTGAAAACACACACACACTACTCACACACAAACACACTACTTTTGGCGCCTTTGGCTTTCAAAAAAGTAAATAGAGTTGAATAATTTCGGCGGGCTGGTTAGAACCACGATAGCTCAATTGGAAGAGCACCTGACCAAATCAAATCCTGCTCGTGGAAATTTTTTCAACATTGTGTTTTTGTGATTAAGGTACATTATAATAACATTTGCACAAATGCACTGTTCATTGATACATTGCAAAACGCTAAACAGCCACGCGTTTAATCTAGCGTTAATTCATTGAACGGCTTTTATATTGAAAATAGCAAAAGGAGCTTTGAAAAATGATATTTATTTCTACAATAAAAATAGTAACTTATGTATAAAATTTTTAATTACTTTATTTTAGTTTATTTGAGAATTTAAACACTTACAACAGCATATGCAGTTTTTATTATAGATATCTAGCAACCCGCTCGCGACTTCGTCTGCTTCAGTAAACACCAGTAAGTATCTCATGATGGTTAAAAAAACTAATCCTAGTTACCGAGTCCTATTGTGAATCTAAACCATCTAGGACCTACTCAAACAAACTTACACAAAAAGTTTCATCATAATCGGTCCAGTCGCTTAGGAGTTCAGTGACATATAATTACCTATATTTAAATTAATTTCAAAATAAGCTAAGAAGCACGACCAGCATTTTTCACATTCGAATTGAGACTTTGCAAGTTAAGCAAATTGTGCAATGTCGGATAAACAGATGGGTGACCAAATAAAAAATATCGAACTCCTCCTTGCTTCGGAAGGCACATTCAACTGATTTGGGCTGTTGTTTTTTCTTAAAATGGCATTAGTCAAAAACCCACAAAATCGCATTTTCAATAAATCTTCTGACTCAAGATGACAACAAAACAAACAAATCGCTAAATTTACGCGTAAAAGCGTATCAAACAAACAAACAAACAAATTCCCCTTTTTTAATAATAATCATCCCACATCATTGATCATACTCTTGAGAATATGTGTACAGAATTTCATGATGATCGGCTCAATAGTTTACGCGAGAAAGCGTATCTATCAAACATCAAACTAACAAACAAACCCACTTTCGCATTTATAATATTAGTTAGTATCCACAATATCTAGCGCAGTCAAGTTAGTATGTGAGCATCGAACAAAGTTAGCACTAAATCCTGAATGTCGGCCGCAACACCGCAGGGTGCGACCGTCAGCTGCTAATCAATGTTTGCGCACGACACTTCATCGGCTAACGAGTGTGTGCACTCGATTCAGCTAAATACCAATACGATCTACTAACATAGCAGGATTATCATCGCAAGGGCTTATTATCGCAACTGCAGTATTATTCGTATTTCCTCCTTCCTACAATATCATCACCAGCTCATTTTATGCCCCTACTGTTGGGGCTGGGGCACGAGCATTCCGTTTGGATGGATATGGAGAACGGGCCATAAACCACCACGGGCAGAATTCAAAAGATAATTCTTGTAAAATCACTGTTGACTTTTAGTTTTCAGCAATAAGCCTAGCCTTCAGAATTGAACAGTATCATTGACGTCTGTAGTGTTCTTTGTAACGAACAATTATGAAACTTAATGTAATTGTTAGCTTTAGACATGGAAAGCTTATTATCGTACGTTAGCTTAAGTGAAACGCGAGCCAGACAAACAATTTAATGCGCAACTTTTGATGTAGAGATTAAAAGTTCAAACGCGAAGAGCACTACAAATTTCGCGTTTATAAATATTGTTTTTTCTTAATCACCCTCAGTACGTAGATTAATTTAGAATACGAGCTTAATGCGAGCAAGTTCGCTACTCTAATTTGCTCGGCTTTAGAGCAAAGACGTGTTTCCATATAGAGTGAAGATTCCGGGGGGTGTTATTTAACTAATTTTACATGCGGGGCAAGTTTTAACCCCACTACCATCTGTTTGCGTTACCGTTGTCGTGGCTCCTGGAGATTCTGATCACTTTAGTGCTACGATTGCGACACGATTTTAAGAAGTTTTTTTTTGCTTTTGTTGTGGAGATAGATAGGTACTAGTAAAACTAAAGTAAATAGCCTATAACTGTCTCACTGCTGAGCCTCCATCATTGAAATCAAGTCACAATTCGATGGTTCGATAGATACAAGGTGGGCTTGTAAAAGTTTATTTTAGTTACTTGGCCGTCTCTGTTATTGTTGTACATGAATTTTATTTTGTAGGAAACATACTTTACTAAATAGTGTATATGTGAAATTTGTTGACAATATGAAATGTAATAAATAAACAAAATTTGTATAAAAATCTTGTTTTCACAACTGAAATAACACTGCAGTCATCATTCATTTTATGTCCCCACTGCAACAGCGTTTCCTTTAGACGGAAACACCACAGGTGTTTGATTGGTGGTTGCTAACGACTGCTAAGTGCAGAGCCACGTTTTACGTGCCTCGCACGAAGAGCTCGCAATTATACTTTTTGGTCAACCATCCGATGACCGCAAAGGCGAAAGTAGCTTAAGTTCAGCAATCGCAGATCTAGCGCGTTATAGTGGGTATTGCGCTTATTGGGTATTGTCTCTGTGTTCAACTTCTCGGGAGGAGAGCTCCATAGAAATCGCGGGATGCCCCAGAACCGCGCAATCCCATTTTATCGCAATAAAATAAGGAGTCTAGACGTCGTCGTCGTCGTGTCGGTCGCGTCGCTAAGCCGCTACGCACGGTGTAAGGTACTTCAACCGGAGTGACAACACCGTCTAGAATATAAAGCCGTGTCCACGCTCGTGCGAAGTGAACTAACGTTTCATTCGTTATTTAACGCTTTTTCGTGTCCTTTACAGAGAACATTACACTTACGTGAAGCTCTAGGGAGGTTTTACGTTCATACGCAGTTCTCTAGATAAAGGTAATGAAGAGTGTTTGCCTAAGAGTACTTTAGTTTGTTCTGAATGATTATCCTACATGAAACACAGCATATTAGGAGATTGTACTATAAGAAAACTCGAGAAAATCAGAGTCTTCAACTAGAACACTACCTGAAACGCTGCTTCTGTTATAATGACAATAATAATACAATACAATCGTCAGCCTTATAAATGTCTCCTTGCTGGGTCAGGCTTTCTCACATTAACCGTTGCAAATAATTTTTTAGATAACTTTTAAAACTTTTTTTTTTTATATTTATACAACATCACATACATTGTTCTGATCCCAAGGTAAGTAGCTAAAGCACTCGTTTCATGGAAATCAGAAACTACGACGGTACCACAACACAACTACACAAGTACAACTACCCAGACCCGACAGAATATCGAAAAGTTCGTTTTCGACATTGACCCGACCGGGAATTGAACCCGGGACCTCAGAGTTAGCGCCGCCCAAAGTCCGGCGTGCAAGCCACGCGGCTACGGAGGTCGTCAAGACATACATGACCTCACTTACATTAGAATTATTATTATGAACGGGATTATTACATCCGTGATCATGGCGCATGCAACTGTGCCGAAATAACGGATCCTCAGAACATGGTAATAATCTCGTTAATAATAATGATATTTTAGAGATTCAATGTTGTAAAGTTAAAAGAAAATTTGTCTTATAACTATAAAACTATATAATATTGATATGCCAAGTGCATAGTGCAGGGCCCATTTGAGGACGTCACACCTGGTTTTTAAGATCAAGGAAAACAACTAGATTAATATAGTTTTATGACTATGACCAACGTATAAGGAGTACTGGAAAACCCTGCATGCTGGCTCAATGTGTGTTAGCGGGTTTTGAAGACTGCCGTGTTACAACACCAACCGAAACTAACAGCTAAGCGTGACTTCTTTTTACTTAACATCTTTCGAATAAGCACTTGGTCTTCATTGCACCTTATGTTAAGTATTGATAAAGCCAAAGGTGGAAGCGCACTTCACCCGGATTTCTCAACTACTGAGGCCCTGGCTATCTTATCTCTAACTGTCGGAACATAACAATGCTACAAACATTGATGTTATGGCGACATATTTAGAAAAGATGGTGATAAGCAAACTTAAAAAAATAAAATTAAAATTATAAGTACTTATTTCAAGCTTCTCTTTGCTTTAGAAGTTTTAATCGCCTCTGTAGTCTAGTGGCTAAGACCACCGGTTTAGACCCAGAGGTCCCGGGTTCGATTCCTAGCGGGGGGTATATGTTTGTGTACTCTGGTACTGTTTGGTTGGTGGTAGGGCTTGTTTGCCTGTCTGGGTAGCTACCACCATCTTATCTAAATATGTCGCCATAACATCTATATTTGTCATATAGTTGTGTTCCGGCTGCTAAAGACAAGATAGCCAGTGCCTCAACTAAGTGAGGTTCTCAGGTGAAGTGCGCTGCCATCATTGGTCTTATCATCACTTATCATCAGGCGAGATCAAGGCACTGTGCTTACCCGTAAACTATATATTTTTTAAAAAACAAGCCCTACCACCAACTAAATCGAGTACACAAACATATACGCCCCACTAGGAATCAAACCCGAGACATCCGCGTCTAACCCGGTGGTCTTAACGACTAGACCACAGAGGCTATTAAAACTTCCAAAACATAGAGAAGCTTGAAATACTTTAAATTGTGTCATATGTGACACAACCGCTGACCTGATCTGGTAAATTTTACTTTACCTACGTAAACTTAAGAATATAGCTCCTCTAAGAAGTTAATGTACCAACCAATATTAATACTACCATCTAACACCAGCCTGAACCACCCTTTAGATGTTCTAAATTAGTTTTGCAAATTCTTAACGTCGTTCAAACACAAATGCTCAAGTTGTCAAGGAGTTCATGGTTCTCGGAAGACGGTTGGTAGCTCTGACATAATTATTACACTATGATTAAAATACAACATGTTGGTACTGTAAGGAGGTTATATGTTGCTCATAGTAAAACTTAATTTATTGTATTTGAATGTGAGCCTCTTTAGTCTGGATTTGGATTTGAATGGATTTGAATCATCGAACAGTTAAAATTTGCAACGGTTTGACACAGTCGTGGACTGTCGTAGGCAGGAGCTCCTGTCTGCCTGTTAATATTAAATGATAAATAAGGATCTGGAAAATATTTTTCATTTTTATGTAAATTGAAAATAATAGTCTTCGAAATCTCTATTTTGATCTTAATGGCTTGTTTAATCAAGATGGCTTAGAGCCTTTGAAATATCCAATTCTATTAAATCCACTCTAACAATATAAATGCCTTTGATTTTTCTGAGAACTAATTAAACATCACTGTTACCGACCAACAACGTTACAACCTCTTTGGATTTCTCTTTGGTCTACCTTCCAAATTCTAAGTTTCAGTGATATTTTTTTTATATATCAAAAAATATATGTGTACAGTTGACAATAAACTTCTATAACGGGAAAAAGTGGTCTCATTGCTCGTGCCCTATTCTCAATAATCATAGTTTCATTCACCTTGCCAAATTGAGTTTCATTGTCTCAAGTACGACTGATTTGGCACTGTAGTCTTAAATAGTATGGCGATATTGATTAATAAAAAAAAGTTATACAATTTCGCTTCATTTAGAGTCAATAAAACTAGAAACGTTAGACAAATATTAGAATAAAGTCGATCTCACGTCGGTACGTACAGCTGCCTACAATAGTACTCAGACATTAGCAATAAATAATGCCGGTGTAATAAAAGCCGAAATAAGAAGCGAGCTCCGCAAAGAATTGTCGCTACAAGAAGCGTATTATTCAGTGTCACTGGCTAGACGCGCCTTGTAATATATGCTTTAATAAAAGGGTTTCAATTCGCACCCGACCATAGATCACCCGACGAAACCCGAAGTATCAATAATATCGAAAAAGATCTTCAATTTATTATTCATTGAAGTCGCCGGGAAGGGCGGGCCGCTCTATAAATCCCGGGATCGCCACTAAATCATCTTTTGCGCGCTGCAATTCGACATGTGTTGGTGCAATCGTTATCTTTTTCTCTTAGTCTGGATATATTGCATTTGTATTGTAAATAATTACTAACACACTTCGGGTGTGGTACAAATTCTCGGTGCCATTTAGCGAGAGTGACGTCACCAAGCCTGACCTTAGCCATTCTTCCCGATCCGCACATTAACAATGTATTCAGATCTAAACAGAGAGAAGCAGGTGGATCGTCCGCCGCGACGCACTGAAAGATTCCATAAAAACTGTAATGTTACCCTCGTCACGTCCCGACATCTTATTTATCTAGTCACGGGCAAAATCATTGTTTCCTTTTTCGTTGTTGGAGCAAAAACACGCCTTATTACCGCCACGGCTAACAGATGAACTGCTGAACAGGCCCATTGTCCCCGATCTTTGTGTGTGACGTTTGTTTCTCGCAGGCCTTGGGAAAAAATGTCCTCTCTAGTGGAGAAACAGCTATTTATTCATGTGTTTTCCACACTTGTTTTGTGTTTCCGAGCCATTTAAGACCCATTTTTTTACACACACGCCAGAAAACTTTTCATTTTAGTAAAAATGCTTTTACTGTTTAACCAGTATACGTAACTTAAATAGTTCTCTGCAAATAAGTTACTAAATAAATAAACTATGTTAAGTTATTAGCAATATTTACTAATGAAAATTACTGTGGCAAGCTTTTTTAAAGTTTTATTGAAGTCTATGATAATTCATTTAAGGTAGTTGAGGTTAGTTCAAGAAAACGCGCGATTACCATTATTTGATCTTGATTTTATCTATACTAATATTATAAAGAGGAAAGCTTTGTATTTTTGTATGTATGTATGTTTGTAACGAATAACCTCAAAAACTACTGGACCGATTTTAAAAATCTTTCACCATTAGAATGCTACATTAGCGTTGAGTAACATAGGCTATATTAAAAAAAAATGTTCACCCGTGCGAAGCCGGGGCGGGCCGCTAGTACAACATAAAAAGGAAGAACGACGGCGGCCGCGCAACGGTCTGCGCCTTCGAGTTGCGATCGTACAAGTTAAGAAATATTCACAATGCCAGGTCACCGAATTCTACCAACTTCAAATTTCTCGACCAAATTAATTTACCTTCTTGCTTTGAAAGATACTATGTTGAGCCGCCAATTCGTATTAGCCCAGGGTGGGTGAATAACTAAAACTGAATGCTGGTGATTACCGAACCGGTGGTCCCAGTCACCCTAGTGGCACGTGAATGGGATGTACATTATGTGTTTTTAAGGGGTAGAGACCTCCTTCTTCCGAATCCCTGTCGCAATGTTAATAATACACGTCTTTTTCGGCAAATGTTTTTATATTTAGAGTCTTTTAAAAATGTACAGAGTATACACAATAAAAAAGTATAAAATATATATAAAAAGCCTGATCAGCAACATGGCCCCCGGCGGCGGTGTGGACACCCATTATATTACACTGAGTTAGATCAGTAAAGCAACTTTTATGACGGGCCTACGCAGGACTCCCCCTTTCGTAGCCACATCTACCACCCTAACTATCTGGTCATTTCCTGGGGAGGTCTGAACGATACGCACCCTGGGCCAGCATCGCCTGGGCAGGTTTCCGTCTGCGATGCATACCAAGTCAACAACATCCAAAATTCGGAAGGTGATGTCCTTCTTGGCACTAATACCGGCAGGTACTCCGACACGAATCACTGCCAGAAATGTTCTGCTAGTCGTTGGGATTTGCGCCACTGCGCTCTTCCACTCAGATCGGAATCGTCGAATTGTCAATTTTGAAGGTCATTGGATGAGGAGCCAATCAGGAAACAAAATGGAGTCAGTGCCGTCTCTGCGTCCTTGCCCACAGAAACGTGTGTAAGTGGTCTGGAATTGACAATCGCTTCCGCCTCCAACAACAAGGTAGAGAGGACTCATTACGGCAACTGTTTTTTATATTTGGAATCTTTAAAAAAGTTTAACATATATATAAAAAGGCTGTGGCCCACGGGTCTGGGCAGGGAAGTGGGAGCTGAGAAAACGAGATACAACTTTGAGACAATAAACGAAATAGATTCTTAAAACAAATTTTCGCAAGAAAGTCGAATGTCACGCCTTCAGTAAACAAGCAATTAATTATATTGAATTTAACATAATTACTTAATTCTCGTATACAAAGCTCAATCAATCATAAATAATTAATGTAAGA
Source organism: Eudonia truncicolella (assembly GCA_949315975.1). NCBI lineage: Eukaryota > Metazoa > Arthropoda > Insecta > Lepidoptera > Crambidae > Eudonia > Eudonia truncicolella. The sequence goes on from OX438826.1 coordinate 12,597,903, forward strand.
TTTTCGTGTTCACTTCCAAGGTCCTAATTAAGAAACACTTGAGCATCAAGAGGGAAAAAATTGACGAACGGCAAATAGCAAATTAGCTGTTTCTTACAGGGATGTGAACTGTAATTAAATTTTGGTTATAAGCGGTTTTGCAAACATGAGTTTCATGTTTAGAAATCACCGTTTTATACCTTACACAGTTGAGACAACAAATAATGAAATTGCTTTTGCATTTTTAAATTAATAAATAACGAGTTTTATAAAAAGTTTTTTTAAATAGCGATATGTGACACGCCCCGTGACAGTACCCTTACTACTTGCCTATCACAAATACTTGAAATTGGCTTAGTGCTTAACGCGAACCTATTAAGTAAGTTAATTATTTAACTTAGTTCTTTCTGTGTTCCTTTATTCAAGAATGCCCTGTTTGTGTGTTTAAGTAATAGTAGACCAGTTTTATACACAACAAGACGAAATCGTCGCAGCTTTATCTCACCTTATAAAGCCGAAGATGAAAGGATTTTACTCGCAATCACAGGATACATCTATGGATACTCCTAAAGGTAAGCTTCATACAAACAGAATCTCGGACCACTCCAAGCGCAACTGTTGCGAGATTCCGTGTCCGTGTGAGTTTGTCTATGTCTGCGTATGAGCTTAAACCTTCTGGGTTGTCCTTAGTTTGTGTCGCTATCCCTAACTTATCTTATGCTTATCGATAATTGTTGAAAACCTTATTAAAGGTGGAAGGTAATATATAGTCAGGCGGACTTAGCTAATCTGAGCCCTTACACCAAGCTAATCGAATGCAGTCAGATGTACCACCCACTTTGAAACAAACTCAGGACCTCTAGGTTTGATAACGGCGGCTTAATCACTAGACCATAGAAGTCGTTAGGTTTTTATTAAAAACTTTAACCACATTTGTAAGCACTTTTTATTTCAAGTTATGCAAACAATTTAGTAAACGTTACATGCAAATTCCCTGCTAAATTTATGTAGATATACTTTTTATTTTAATCTAATAAACACGTGACTTAAAAGTTTACAAATTTAATAAACTGTTTCTGGTATTTGTCAATTACTACACCTGCTATTTCAGGCTTCTCTCGCCTGCATAGTGCGAAGCAATGTGAAAAAAGAGTACGCCGTGTTCATTATCTGAAAAAAAAAAAATTCATTAGATAGAAGGCACATCAGAGAGACAAAAATTAAATGGAATAATGATAAAGGTGGTGGGATCGACATAAACCAGCGATACGTATACATTTCGATTGGCTTTTAAGTGAATCCCAAATGTTTATCATTTTATTTTATTATTTTTTCTACTAGCGTTATGCCACATAAGATTACGTGTTTTAGTTAAAACGGTTATAATGCTGGTTCTTCACTCTTGCGAGCGCGTACGAGTGAAGACTGCAGGAGCTCTAGCCATCCACACTCTCGGCTGAGGAGTTGGTCCGCTCGCCTAGGACCCATGCGTCTTTTGACTCGTACCCAAGAAGTATATGGTATGTGTCAAGAACCGACATCGAGTGGAATGCCGAGGTAAAACAAGGCAACACGAGGGGAGGTGAAACCCGTAACGCCTCGAGTCTCCTCCCTAATATTTCAAAGCTGAAAAAGGGAACCATACCCTATGAGATTATCCAGATTCTTTAATGAAATTTTAATTTGTACCAATAATCGTAAGTGCTAAGCAACTTTCGCAAAGGCCGATCATCGGATGGGTGACCAAAATTTTTTCATCTCGAGCTCCTGCGTGCTTCGGAAGGCACTCAAAGCCGTTGGTCCCGGCTGCATTAGCAGTCGTTAATAACCACCAATCCGCACTGGTCTCACGTAGTGGTTCGTGCCCCAGATGATGATTATGGTGATGACCAATAATCGTAGTAATGTCAGGAACCCGTCCCAATTTTGTTAGCTTTTAAACTTTATTGGTTGAACTTACAGAAGTGAAAGTGGAGAGTGATAGCGGAAACATTTTTCCCCCAACTATAGAGATCGGTCTATTTACACGCTCAACGAAGATCCTGAGGTTGCTCTTAAATTCCTTTGATGCTGATATCCAATCACAATTGTAGATGGAAGAAGATAATCGGGTGCTCTGAAAACCCAATAAAAATTGTCCAGTAATAGGTAATAGGTAATAGGTTTCGATATAATTATAAATATAAATGTAAATAAATGTCTTACTAAAACTGAATTACTGAAATATTTAAAATATATGTCGGAAACATGGCGCTAGCATCGCTTTGAAACGACAAGTATAGTCTATGCTTAAGTGTGATCTGTGCAGCCTATGCTCTATGGTGCGCGAAACGTCAACGGCAGTTGGCGCGACAACGGACTGGACACATTTGAACGGGAGCGGTCGGAGAGTACGCACGCGCAGAACTCACTTCGTTTCTGAAATCCATATGCATCGAGCAACTGTTTCTTAATAATTTAATTGTGATGATAAAATAACATTAAAGGAACTGTAAGGAATACGACTGCGTTTTTACTTTAAAGATCTAAGACGGTGTTATCGACGAATTCGAGTATGCCCGACTGTCCTACCTACAAACCTCCCCAGAAGTGGGATGTAATTTTTATCGTAAATGACAACGGATGTTGGAACAGCGAAAACAGAATTGTATGTGAAGTTTAGAACTTTTACTTACGTTACTTGAAGATTAGAAAGCACCGATAATAATATGAGGAAAGTCATTACCGGAGTTTATACGCGTGTGCGTAGCTACAGTCGACGTATGGATTGCTACATTCGACATGTGAGTGTATAACCGAGAAAATGTACTAAGAGTTACTGTACTGTAAGTGTACTAGTACTGTACTGTTTCTTAATACAGCTGGACAAGTTCATTACAGGTAATTTTGTCTTGGTTAAAAATAGTGAACGAAACCAAACCAAGTTAGATAATAATTTTGGAGACTCGTTTGTTATAACTGCGGCATTAGAAGTAGACTCACAAGAACTTACGTTCAGTACTCCATAGACATGAGGGTTTGATAGAGAGAGCCAGTAATTTATTAAATGATAAGCTGTGTGCGGGTACCTAATGGAGGTAGCCCATGATTATGATACGTTAAAAGCATTAAATTCTAAGCGGTCTTACAAATACGCACACGATAGATTAAGAAGGATGCCATAAGGTCATGTACCAGTCGAGGTTGAGGTGGAGGTACATTGTGACCCGATTGATAATGAGTAAAGTTGTTGTGTGAACTCGAGTTAGTGCTCTAATGACCGTAGTGTGTAGTCAGAGAGTGATGCACACGTGCGCAGGGTTCCACTCAGATGGACGCGCGTAAGCGACTGGGATGGCTGTTCGTTTGGCTGTGAGCCGTGGCATTAGGGGGGCGAGGTGGCCACTGAAAGGCAAGGTGCCCACTAAAAGGCGAGGTAGCCATTGAAAAGTGAAATCACTTGAATAGAAGGTAAAGTGGCATTAGTTAGAGGGTAATTCGAGGTTATTTTAAAGCTTTTATTTGTGGAACAAATGGTTCATGACCCTGGTTACCTAGTTATCTGATTTGAATTTGGATTGTCTGGTTACCTTTTCTTTTGATAAATGGTACATTCGATTTGTTATCTTTCTAAGTCGAAAAGGTTCAGTTATCAGTTTTAAGTCATTAAATGTAGTGTCTTATGTAGAGTTTTATGTAGTTTTATGAAGAGTCTTATTTAGAGTCATCTTCTTATGTAAAGTCATATGTAGAGTCTTATGTAGAGTCTTATATAGAGTCTAATGTAGAGTCTTAATTATATAGCTTTAATTTATCACTATACGTAGCTATTGTTCTAGGAGGTCTAAAACGGTAACTCAAGTTGCAAATAAGTTTCTTTTGCACCTTCTCAATTCTGGTTATGTGTATGCTATAACTTGGGGACCGAACTGTGCTACAGTATTCTAGCTTAACACGTACATAACTATCATAGAGTAGGATGACAGATGACTGATATCTAAAGTCTTTTGCAGTTCTTAAAAAATCCTAGTGATTTATTTGCCTGACATACAATACTGTCAATGTGGTCCGAAAATTGTATTTGACTGTCCATCAAGATACCAAAGTTCCTAATAGTTGTAGCTTCTTTAAGTTTTTCACCATTAATTGAATATTCCGATGGAAAGTAATTGCGCTTTCTAGTAAATTTTATATAGTGGCACTTTCCTGCATTCAAAAACATTTTATTATCAATGCACCATTTATATAAATTAGAAATCAGCAAATAGATCATTTTTACTGTATTCAAAGACTTTAGCTATATCATTGATAAAAACGTTAAAAAATAATGGTCCCAAAACTAGATCCTAGGGGAAACAGCCAGTCTTTAAAACGATCTCCATTTATCATTAATTAAACATCACGCTGTCTCTTAGAACTTCAAGGAATCAATAGAAAGTCAACAATATATTACGAGTAAAAAAGATTTAACGTAAGTAACATTTAACATAGTCAGAGATAATAAAGGGTAGAGATTAGATAATAATCTCTAAAATTCAATGGTTGAATTTATCAATAAAACAGTTTAAGTACAGGCATAGTAGTGTATTTAAGAGCACTACCTGTCTCAGTGACATCCTGTAGTAACATAATTCGTTTTTATTATTATTTGTATATATGTAGGTATATACATATTTATAATTTGATAATTAGTTTAAATATGTTTATGTGCTTACTACACCACAGCTAGGGTTGGCTGGAAGAGCCAATAATCTCACCTTTGTATATGTCTTGTGTAACGTATTTTTAAATGTAATTTATTTGAACAATAAAGGATTAATTAGTAAGACTTTCCAGGAAAAAATTAGTACATCATTAATAAGTAGTCTGTTTTATCTTTTAAAACAGTAAGATTAATTATACGAACAGTTACCTAACAGTTTACTGGTGGAGTTCCAAGAACCAACAATCAGATACTCATCATAAGTTTATAATTTGCCCTTTGCTCAGCTCAGGGATTCTCACATAAACTCAAGCCCTAAGCCAGCACCGCACGATACGCCGGACTCAACGAGCCTTTCGAAGAAAAGCAAATCAAATTATAGTTATTAACACAAGAAAATTACCTTATCCATAATATGAGACCCGACCCAACAAAGCACCAAAATTTGCACTATCATAACACACATGTAACTTGCCAGAAATAAATAATAATATAATGATGAGGGCTGAAACAAAAAGGGAAATTATAAACTTAGTAATAGTAGTGTAACATTTAAGTTTATGTAAACACAGCAGACTCTACTAAATACTAATAATCAGGTTTAGTAAAAAAAAAAATTTAAAACATTAAATACATTTTTACGCATTTTGTATTATTATACAAAAGACAATATTTATTTGTTGTGAATACTATTATTATATATTTATTTGGTTAAATAAAATAAAGAAAAAACTCTTGCTCAATAAATAAAACGTTGAGACATCTTCGAAAATAAAAATAAATAATTTAAATAAAAGTACTTTTACGGATCCACTCGGTTTTATTTTACACATTGATTTTGATTGTTATTCTTTATATTATAACTATATATTACTAACTACTAGCTAATTATACTGCAACCCTGAATGTCAGAATAAAATAATATAAATCAATGTGTAAATACACGCCAGTAGATCCGTAAAAGTTGTTTTATTTAAATTTGTGTTTGCGTTAACTTTAGTAAACAAAATGAAAAAAATATTATAATCAACGATATGTAGGTATGTAAAAATGAAAGCTTAGAAAATTAGATTCACAAAAATACTCAGTACTTGAGAATTCCGGGTGAAGTGCGCTTCCACCTTTCGGCCTTATCATCACTTATCATCAGATAAGATGAAGGCGAAGTGCTTACCCGTATGATATAAAAAAACGCTTTCTTCCACTTTGATTATTTAATTACCAATCAAAATTAAGACTCGAAGATACAAGAACTGTAGTGTACAGTTCGATGGTGATAATGATAGTAAGGAAATAAAATCACAACACTCATCGAACGCTGCTTAATTTTTTTGTTAAACTTTAAAATATGATTATAGTCAGAAGAACATTCCACTACATTGCGTACACTAAACTGTAAAGTTTGATTTTTAATTTTACTCGACCTATTTTTATTAGATACCTACATTACTTCACACAGTGCTTCTAATCTCGGTAATCATCGCATTTCCGAATATTTATTTCCATATCGATGAATTAATTAGACTTATCATGTATAATAATTTGAATTAAGAACAACGACTTTAATGTTTTTAAGTGGTCATTTTACAAAATTTTGTGCTTTTATACAAAGAAATAAATATTCAATTCAAAGATAATATTATTATTTATGATATACATTATTTTGTTATGTTAATAAAGCTAAATTAACCTTTTAAAACAAGGAAACTAAAACCTTTCTACTAATCTCATACTAAATGTATGGGAGTGTTTAATGTCAAAATTTTGGATACTTCTCGTATGATTTTTAAAAAGTTATTGATGCCATTTTACTCATTAGATAACGTACTTTCGTTATCAGTTTTAAGTTTTTTGATATCTCTCATAGTTTCGGAAATCGCCTGTGCACACTTAACGATTACACCCTGTATACTCTATATTCTATATACTCTGTAACTGATAGAAATCCGACGACAACCAAAAAACGAAGTTTGCTGAGAGAAAATAGATGCACTGTACGTACTTTTCACAAAACACTTTATCTATCTTATCATTATCATCTCAGTGGCTCTAATTGTACGAGCGGACCAAGAACAACCCTACGAAGAATGACGCGATATTGACCGGGTCCAATTGGAGGACACCGCCATCATAGTCATAGATATTTATTGCATCACGTTGTACAAAGCAAATACTTTCTTTTATTAACAATTAAAATATTTTGACTTACTAAGGTAAACCTGTAGCAGCAAACACAAATATTACAAGATGACATGCTTAATTGTATGAATAAAGTTATGCTAAAAACCTTCTGAACCAATTTGCAATATCTGAAATAATAAAAGCTATTTGTTTATTACTGTAACCTAAATAAAGCCTTTAACTAGTTATTAGTAATAATAATAAAAAAAATCCTATATTTCAGGCTACCATGGCCTATGTTATTATTATTGAGACCATACCTTGCTACTTCATCAAAATGTTTAAACATGCCGTACATTTCCCGACGTAGATTTTCATCAGCGTTCGGTGCTTTTAAATTATTACCTTTTGATAAATTACGAAGATTTAAATCAAGAAGTTCCAGTTGAGCAATGATTAGGACCATAACACCCAAAAACACTGTATCTACATTATAACTATACACCATATAACAGAACAGAGCACATATTTGGTAAAAATATAATAGGTCAATATATTGTTTTATGAAATCATCGGACAAAAATGAGTAAGTACAAGCAGGTAACACTGGATTTTTTCGAAAAAATAAATGCGCCATAGATGGAAACGTAAATAACAAAAAAGATATATACGAAACTGATGACACAATAATCCTGTACGTAACATTGAATTTCTTAGCTTTATTTATAATATTAATTCCTTCTTGTGTGGTGGGTTGAAAAGTATCCATTTCTAACGTCATTAAAATCTTCATAATGTCGTCTCGTTGGAATATCAATGTTAACGCTTTTGAGGCAACAGAGATGCAAGTAAAGTAAAAGATCGCTTGGTCAACAAAAATATCAATTTGTTTCGGCAGAAAATAGAAATTTATGGTGTATAACAAACAGTAGACGTAAATAATTATTAACGTAAAAATGTTTGAATACATTCTATAAAACGGGAAAATTTTAATATCGGGATGTAACCCCAGAACTATAAAACACTTCATATTATGGTTGAAACAATCGATTTGTTTGAATTTCATTGTATCTGTCCGCAGTGTTGCAATGCACTGCAATACTCGCACAAAACCGACTGTGTTTCAGTTGTTCCTTGCAATTCTTTAAATATATTCCAGTCACAAAGGAAACATAGCATGTGATTAACACCACGATACAGTTGAGTTTTAATTAAAATAAGTATCGCTTTAAAACTTCAAACGACATTGTCGTTTGAACATTGCTTTGAATTTTTTTTTAATGGCAAAATTATACTTTAACAATTTTAAAGGTAAAGAAAATGGTGCCGATTGCACATGTAAATGGATGTGGGTTAATTGCAAGAAACGGTAGTTTTTAATGAAACGCAATTTTTAGAATCCACGTCGGTTAGCTACAGAATGAACTAAAAAACTTCCTTCATTAAAAGCTTCATAAAAACAATTGATCAAACACTCGGCGTCAAAGAAATGCGCTACGAAAATAACTTTCAAGCCTTATCAACCCTTAATCCACGTATGTAACCTCACCGATACTGGTGTCATTTCAAAGCCTAATAAAAAAACTTAAAAAAATCACATATCAGTTTATTACAAACAAAAACTTAACACCACAAACGCGACTTAAAAAAAAATGGCAATTTTGCTTTTCGGTCTATGCAGGTTCAATGGAGTCATCGCTATCCACCCGTTAAAGAGGACATACGAGAACATCTTTCAGAAGAAAAACGTCCTTGAAGATGGATACCACTGCTGATGAAGCCGCCCAAGTGATTGCACTATTGCAATCAGGGATGCGGCAGTGTTATGTCGCTCGGCAACTGAACTTAAGCCTTTTTTCAGTTCGAAAAGTTTACCAACGGTTCCTGGAGACCTGTGGCTACGTCCGGAGGCATGACTTTGGTAGACGTCGCTGCACCTCGGAGAGAGACGATCAATTCATTGTGTCGCAGTCTTTGAAAAATCGGTTCTCGAATGCTGTTGAGTTGCAACATCAGCTCCAGGCAGCTCGCAGAACAACCGTAAGCATGTCTACGGTTAGACGAAGACTGAGGGAGAAGAAGATAGTGGCTCGCAGAGCTGCTACGGGTCCAAAATTGACCGCAGCGCTTCGGCGAGTCCGCTTGCAGTTTGCTCGTGATCACGTCAATTATTCCCTTGACAATTGGAGAGATGTTCTCTTCTTAGACGAGACGAGAGTCTGCCTTTTCTGCAACGATAGACACATAAAAGTGTACAGACGACAGAGTGAACGTTTCACCCAAGCCTGCATCCAGGAGACAGTAGAATACGGGGGCGATTCTGTATGTTCTGGTGCGGCATGTCAGCCGACGGTAAAGCCGACTTTGTTTGCGTTTCCCGGACTCGAGGTGTTTGCGGGCAAGGGTCGCTGACTGCTCACCGGTACATCACAGAGATCCTGGAAGAGCATGTCGTCCCATATGCCGGTTTTGTTGGCGAGAGGTTCACATTAATGCAGGATAACGCTCGTGCTCACGCTGCAGTAATTGTGCGCGACTACCTTCAAGAGGTTGGGATCTCTGTTATGCAGTGGCCAGCTAAAAGTTTAGACCTGAAACCGATAGGGCCATTTGAAACGCACGACTCTCCAAGATGAGTTCTTGGCCGTTATTGAAGAATGGCCCAGGTTTTAGATTAGTTTTAAGCAAAGTTTTTATACATATTTTTTGTAATTATTCTGTTTTTACGCTAGAAGAACGTTTTTTGACGCCTAGTGTATTACTAAAAACGTTAGTATTAGCTGTGTTTATCTTTCGATTTAAATAAAGCTTTTGATACCTATCGTCTCTGTCACAAACTACTACTTGAACCTGCTTTATTATGATCAGATGTTAATGACGGTAGTTGTTGACATTGAATGGGCGCCTTTGGCTTTCAAAGTAAAAAAGTAAATAGTGTTGAATAATTGCGGCGGGCTGGTTAAAAGAACCACGATAGCTCAATTGGAAGAGCACCTGACCCGGTATGTCAGAAGGGTGCAGGTAAAAATCCTGCTCGTGGAAATTTTTTCAACATTTGTGTTTTTGTAATATTTAAAGAACTCAAGTAGATCTAAAAATCTTGTCTGCATGGTTCCAATATACAAATCCAAGGTTTTAAAAATTACGGTCAACAAATAGTTGATCGTTATTTTTAAAACATGTTACATCATTTCCATGACGAAAAAGAAAAGTATTACATTACAGGAACCACTTACATGAAATTATATTAATGTAATTTTGTATGTGATTTTTTGTTTATACAATATTTTACTTCTACCAATAAGTCTCAAATAAGTAAACGCAGTATTTGTCGATCAAGCTTACTTCTTTTCCAAAAAAGGAGCTTAAAAAAGAGGGAGCACAACTTTGCATAATAAATAACAGTTTCAAGTCAAAACTACCTCTATATTTTATAAAATATTTCATGTTAACAAAGTTAAATGGATGTAAAATACAAAATCTAATTATTCACGGCAAAATATTAAAAATACCTCAACAATTCTATATAATATTATTATAATTTTCATTATTATTATTTTGCTTCATTTATAAAATACACATTATTCTAGTATGTTTTCATAATTTCACCTCTGTTCTTAAAGTTTATTAGCTCTCTCCATCCGACTGGTTGTCTGGAAGAAATCGCTTGAAAGCGATAAGACCGCCAAATTGTAACTTTGTAATTATTATTTTTTTCTTTTGTTCATGTTTATGTATTCTAGTGTTGCAATAAAAGTATTATCTATCTATCTATCTATAATATTTTTTTCTTATTTGTATACTAATTATGTAGATAATTTGGCTGTGTGCCGGTGTAACTAATAATAAATAAATAAATTTAAGGAACGCCTGCCACTTTACTAACTCAAACCAAGAAAGCGGAAGAATTTATTTCCGATGCAATATTTTGTACGCCGTACACAATTCTATTGTCTTCCCTCAACAACTGATTGTACTTAAGATACTTTTATTCAGCGCGTGAACCGTGCCTGGGGGCTTCGTTACTGCACGGATCATCCCTCGCTCCCGTTGGAGCCTTAGCCTCTATTGTTCTACTCACAACTTAAAGCTGACGGGCAACTTGGGACCGGAAAATAATTTTAGTATGGCACTTTGTTTGTTATTGTAGTATATGAGAATGCAGTGTGATTACAGCATCATCATCATCATCAGCTCATTTTATGTCCCCACTGCTGGGGCACGAGCCTTCCCTATGGATGGACAGGGACAAGTGGCCATTAACCACCATGCGGGCCCAGTGTGGTTTGGTGGTTGTTAACGACTGCTAATGCAGCCGAGACCAACGATTTTACGTGCCTTCCGAAGCACGGAGGAAGATAACATATATATTTAATAAGATAATGAAAACTTTTAGTATACAAAAAAAAATGTTTATATTGCTACTTCCTTACGTGTTTAAACTAAGACGTTTTCGTTCTATTTAATAATATTTATATATTTGATTGTAGTGATTATTATAATAAATTAGCTTCTACGAGTAGGTTTTAACTAATCATATTTAGTTCTAAAAGCCGTCTTAATGACGGTTATCGTAATTATCAAGCCACCTTATTTTGATAGGCACAAAAAATAATATGTTTTAACAAAACATTTTATCATCTATTATTGTCCTATAACAATAAATAATGTTGATTTATAAATTTGTGAGTCCCAAACCTATATAAATTTAACTATTAGCATAAGAATAATTCTTCTCCCTATCCATCTATAGGGAAGTCTCGTGCCCCAGCAGTGGGGACATAAAATGAGCTGATGATGATAATGATGACGATAAGAAAAATAATCAAATAGTGAAGTCACAAAAACAATTCTATATAAAACCACCTTCGCGTAGTCTTATCTTACCCTGCCCTAGAAGAGCCGCTTAGGCGAAAAAGGGATGAGTTGATACGCGTGCTGAAAGCTGATATATAATTGCATTCTTGCTTGCATGCTTTCTGATATGCGTCATGCATATTCATTAAACAATATGCACGCATGCGATGCGTTCTTTACTGTATGACAACGATATCATCACAACAACACAATCAACACGACCATCCTATCATGCCGTTGCTTGCCGTAATTGCCGTTTCTTTCTGTGCTCATTATTGTCATCTTTTTGTTTATTTTGTTCCAATCCAATCCAACGATCCATAGCGCAACTTTTGTTTTTTTTTTATTATTATCATTTTTTTTATTTTTTTTTGCTTTAAGCACGGGAAGGCAAGCAAACAGCCAAGATATTGCTGAGTAGTGTTAAATGTTTAGTGTCATGGATAATTATTGTGTTTTTATTATTTTTTATTTTTTTTCTTTTCGTGTGTTTTAGCGTTTTATTATTTTCATTTGTCTATGTTGGTTTGTCGTTGTTTTGTGGACACGTCACCGATTTAGGCCCCACCAGAATACCAGCGTTGCAGCGGCTCTAGGTCGCTGTAGCACGTGCTAAGCTGGGGGCTGGACACACTTTTATCTTTTGTTTTGTTTTGTATTGTTATTGTGAATATCGTGATATTTTGTAGTGTGTGCCAATAAATGTATTTCATTTCATTTCATTTCATTTTCATACCAATACTTAAGATGACAAAAGGCTTAAAGGACATTTCGCCAAAAATGTCCTAAGCGCATTGACATTTTAAGTATCGATATCGTAAGATTGTCAAAGTGCTTTTAAGTTTAAAGTTTAATTTTGATTTGATTTGACGTCAGTTTCAACTAAATAGTATTTAAACCGTGATTATATCGACCAATTACATTCTTGTCTCTAATCACTATAATTCGTTAAGCAATTATCACGGTCCCACGTACCTAACTCGTGCAACATGGCGGCATTAATTGGCGATTTCGACTCGGTTGCTAATGAGACGCGGTACAGGTGGTGCCACCTATTAGCGGGGATACGGGATATTTGAAGTAAATCGGTTTCGATGATTAACGAGAAGGTTGATATGTACCTACCTACCAACCTCCTACCAATGTTTTGTATAAACATACATGACTAATACTTTAAAAGCTGCACGTCGTGATTAAGCAATAGAAAAGCTTAATAATATTAAGGTTATTAGGTACTCATTGAAATTAAACAACTTATACGGATCTACTTGCGTTTATTGTCCCCTATAAGTTGTTGCATTGTGAAGTGTTCGCGTTGCATTATCTTTATCTGTTATGCACAACCTGCATGGTCGATGCTTAAGATGTTTTTTGTATGTTATTGAGCTGGTAAACTAGATAGATAAAAAGCAGTCAGTGCAATACCATGGTGCAATGCTATGGTGCAATACCATACCAATATAGCGTTTGGTTTCAGTGAATCCTGTGATATTTTGTTTACTATATAGCATTCAAGAATTTCAAGCATTAGCCTAATACGTTCCTTTCTAAGAGCAATGTTTTTATAAATATAGTTTTGTTTTAAATAAATTTCTTTTTTTTTATAAACTTATTAATTTTTAGATATTTTTTACCACGGATCCTGAAGGGTTTGAAACGTCAGGATAAACATTAATTAAAACTAATGTGTAAAATGAACGCGAGTAGATTCGTAAAAGTTGTTTAATTTCAATATTTTTTAATTTTTATTTTGCTGATTTTATTTATTTTGTTGTTGTTTTGAGATTGCTGTCATGAAATTCCACCAGGTGATGCTATAAGTTCTTCAAATAAGGACTGAGCATGATCCACTTCGTGCTGCTGCTGCAACTCAACAAATTGGGAAATCTGGTGGTTTTCCGCACTGAGGTCCATTTCCAACTCGGTGATGCGGTCGAGTGCCCTTTCATAGGTGTTGTCCTGCTGCTCAAAATTGGAGATGACATCTTGCAGTTGGTCACGCTGGTGTAGCACATCCTGGTGTTGCATGTGCAGTTGGGCTAACTCATTCTTAAACTGTGAATTTCTGTCTATTATGGATTTTTTTTCCATTTCACTGTTATCCCTCTCTTTTAGCCGCTGGTTGCAGGACTCCTTTCTTTCCAAACATTGGTTCGATGTGATTCCTTGGCTGTTGACTGTCGATGTCGATGTCGAATTGTACTGTAGACTTCAATAGTGATTGTAGTATTGTCAAATATTTATATTCAATATTTCTAGGTTTGATTTTTGTTAATATGAATGTATGTATGTATGTATGTATGAATCATATTTATATTTATTTATGTATTACTTATCATAGGGTCACTAGGGAAGTGGCCCAAGGGTATTTTTTTTATTTTTTATTTTTGTTACATATAATTTTCAAATGAGCTAAGTAAGTTTATATAAGTGAAAACATTGTAATTGTGTACTCTGTTATTTTTTATGTCTATCTGTGTTTTTCGTTACTGTATTGTTTTCCAAATAAAATAAAATAAAATTAATAAATAAATACTCATAGCTCCTCAAGTGCCTGTCTGAGCTTTAGTTCAGTATTTTGAGTAGCAGCCTTACGGGTCAGTATTTTTAGGGTGGTTTTATTTACCCCTATATGAAACTACTTATAACAGCGAGTAATATTATTTAAGAATGAGAGTTTAATTTTAACTAGTGGAGGGTAGATTATTTCCCACAAATACAAGAGGTTTAAAATCTGAGTTTTATATTGTAATTGTCAGTTATTAGTTACCTAGAAATTTATTTAATTGAGTTATAACATGTAATGTAAATAACCAATCTTATAGAATAATAAGCAAGTAGGCAGCTATGTAGTAGGTACTTGTTTGTACAGAGCTGCAATAATTTAAACTATATACACTATAATAGCCTAAAGATTTAAGATACCTTTATGCTTTCAGATAAAAACCTGGTTAGATGTTCCAACCAAGTAAATAAATAATAATACTTGCAAATCGAATGAAGTGTTCTGGTATTTCAAATGTCAAGCTACTTGCATATTAGTAATGAAAACAATATTTCCCCGGTTTATGTTGCTGCAGTCCACGGCAAAAGTTATTATTTTCACAACTTTTATTCATTTGTTTCACAAGTCAGCTGGCGCTGACAGTTGAGATGTTGTCTTTGTCAATAATTTAAAAACTATGCAACTGTTGTCAGTGATTACACTAGTATGCGTTATTTATCGCTAAATTAAATGACTAATGGTAAATATACTATAAATTTAGCTTTAAAACAAATTTTAATCGAATTTTTCGTTCAGTAAATCAGACAACTTTACTGAACAGTGTTGCCAGTCGAAAAAACGAATCGAAGAAGTCAAAGCATTGGACCGGTAATCCAAGGGGTTCGATTCCTAAGAACATGATTGTGCTGAAACAATCGATTTATTTGAATTTCATTATCTCTATCTTGTGATGCACCACTCGCACACTTCTGAATGAGCTTCTTTTTTTATATTAAAAGGAGGCAAACGAGCAGGCGGATCACTTGATAGAAAGTAATCACCACCGCCAATGGACACCCGCAAAACCAAAGTAATCGCCGATGCGTTGCTGGCCTTGAGGAAGGAGTTGGATCTTTAGGAGGGAGTAGGAATTGGGAGTGGGGAAGGGGGGAGAGATGGGCCTCCGGTACTTTCACTCACCGGAAGAAACACAACAGCAACGAGTGCCATTGTTTCACGCCGATATTCTGTGAGAGGGTGGTATTACGCCGGGCGAGCCGGCCTATTTCGTGCTGCAACGCAGCGTGGCTCTAGCGCTCAGTCAGTGTCACTCATTTAGCACCACCCAGGGGTCACGTGTAGGGTCTTAAAGGCAAACCTACGAACGCGAGTAACTTTAACCCCCAAATTGTAATTTATTATTTCCAAGCCCTTACATTTATATTCCGGTCACACAGGAAACATGGCTTATAGTACCACCACGATGCAAGTGAATATTTAATTAAAAAAGTATAAGGCGTGCATTGTCTACAAAACTATTCCTTTAATTTTTTTTTAAATGAAAAAATTATATTTTTACTATTTCAAAGGTAAGGAAAGTGGTGCCAAGTACATATGCAAATGGATGTGGGTTAATTGCAAGAAACGGTAGGTTTTTTAATGAGACGCAATTAGCGGAGTCGACCTCGGATAACCATCAAATGGTTCAGAAAACTTCCATCGTGGCTTTTTTAAAACCATCACCTATCTGTAAATCTTTAGATTTTCTTTGTTTGCGTTTTTATGATTAACATAATATTGCGGTATCAATAAGACCGGAGTGTTTATAAATATTAATAGCGGTGTCGACATCCAAACTTAACATTTTAAGTTACCTATACATAAAATGGCAACTTTTTGACAACAAAAGCCATCAATCGATCTTAATGGGCTTAGGTGAAACTCTAAAAAGATTGAGTTAATGGTGTTCAGAGCTGGAACTAAGACCTTTTCCTCTGTAGCAGCCATAACTCTAAACGGTACTGCTTTAAATTAAATAAATAAAAAATATTTGGGCCACTGGGTTACAGAAGATGTCTCCGTCAATAGCGCGCTGCAATATGTAGGCTCCTTCGATCAATCAACAATAGAATCGAAGGTAGGCTCGTAGGTTCGCACTTGTTCGCATTTGTTTTTTTTTAGATAGATATTATCTATTTAGATTTTAGATATTATCGGTTTGTTGTTAATTGGTTTAAAAAAAAATACTTTGAAGTGTTTGTATGTGATAACGAGAAATGTGTGATCTTTTAATAAAAAATTAAGTGAAGGCTGTTTGTTATATTTTAATAACTTTTCATGCAAATAAATATAATAAAATAAATATAATCAATTTGTATCACTTTCAGTGAAATAAAACATACTTTGACTTACTATTACCTCTAATTTCAATGGTGTGAATAACATACTCACTGTAAAAAGTAAGTATAGAATACAGAATGTGTGTCAAGTTTTTAGAACTTTCAAAATCATTACATTGAGCCTAAAAACTTCCGACTGCTTCTCCAAATGTATTTTTACAATTTTTTTTTAATATCAATAGCAACAAATATGTTTTAAACAGAAAAGCGACAGCCAACTCAATCACCTTTTCAACCAAGTGTTGTCAATTCTACAAAGAATAATATACTTTCGGTTGAAATTACATTAACATTATCTACTTAGGTGTTATCAAGTCCTTATTTGAAATAATTTTATATTAGCTAAAAAGACATTAAAAAAACGTTGTATTTGTCGTGCATATTTCATAAAGCCACTTAAAAATGTATATCTACTAAAGACATGTTTGAGGCGTGTTTGCATAACCAGTCAAGTCCGAAACGCTACATATAAAACGAATAACATTTTCTCACATATATGATTGGATTCAAAACTTTTCAATCATAGCAATTGCTTCATAGATTACAGAATTAATACTATAATTGTTTTACAGATAAACGTGAAGTATAAAATTGAACAAAGCGAACAGAGTGCCTAGTCCCAGTTTCATTCGCCATTCGATCACATTGACGAAAACGAGAATTTGTATGGCAAAATTTTAACTCTTCTCGCATGCCGCCAGGAAGCGCTTATTCAATGCCATATTACCTCATTTTCGTTTTCGTTTTCGTAATCGAATGAATACGGATAGTAAACAAAACTCACACTAGGTACCCTGGTCACTGGTCCTATACCTTCAAGAGCTTCGCCAATTCCGATTCGCCAAAGGGTCACGAGAGTTTGAATGTTGTCATCTTTCAACTTTATTCATCGAAGTTGTCACCAAGCCCATTTTCTTGAACCCAGTGCCTTACACAAACATTAATGTTCTCTAATTCTTACATTGTTCATTTTAAGCCCACATTTACTGGCATCCTAAGATATCCCTTTCAAACTTTGAGTATGCTTCATGGGGCACGAACGTCGTTTATTTTTAAATAACAGTGCGTGTCCTATACTAGGTGAATATTCAAAGAGTACCATCGGTAAACCTATTCAATTCTCGTAATAGAAGTACGAAATAATGTTTCAATTCAAGTTGCAGTAATCCAACCGTATAAATTTGGACGAAATATTAACTGGGCTGAATTATTTATTATCTTTCGATTGCTCTCGTAATAAAGCCGGAGCTATGCTACAGACTTGTTTGGAAATCAAAAATATTAAAGTTGTACACTTAATGGCAGATTAATTGTAACGGAACGAGCAGGTAACGAATTGACAATCACACAGTAGACGTACACGTGCTAAGTGCTAATGGAATGCTGGCAATGCAATGTTTGAGGTATTTCTGATACCTAAGACCTCTCTAAACGAATCAAGAAAGGCAAAGGGATATTATAGCTCTAGGGCATAGTCGTGATAATTGGTTTAAATTGATCATAGAAGATTTTCCTGCTTCCCTTCGCACGCCTGCAAGCAGGTAAATTACAGTGATTCAATATTTTATTTCAAGATCCTGTATATTTATGCAAAAAAAATATTTGATTTAAGTCAGTTTCAGTAAAGACGGGCTTTACTAAGAGATTACGCAGACTTCGTGAGAAAATTGTAATAGTTTCGTTCCTCTTTCATATTTTATTGGTCAATATTCATGCATTTCACTTAACTTTACTGTTTGTTATCCAACATCATAATGTCTGTACATCATCATCAGCTCTGCTGGAGCACGAGCCTTCCCCCCGCCCGATCCTCTAAATGACAGCACACATTTACAGAATACACTAAACATGCACACCAGTTTAGGCCCAAGACACCGTACTCGTAGAACAAAGGTACGAAGAACCGGTTCACACTCGCTCTACACCAGGTACAGACAGAGATGTACCTGGGCGCTTCTCTCCTCCTCCACGGCCCGGTCAACCCGAGCCGAGGTCCGTGCCTTTAGAGGCGCCCTCGGTTTGCTCCGCTCCCCGATCCGATCCGAACCCTTCGGAGAATCTAGTAGGGCACGGGGCACGGCGCACTAGTGCGTGATGCCGTTCCCTCTAGATAACCTCTGAAGGTGATTCGTTTCACACGGCTTGAGGGACCCTTTACGTTCCTCGCCGCCCCCAAAAAAGCCCGGTGAAGCTGAAAATGCCGTAGAGGCAATCAGCAATCTCTCTCAAAAAAAAAAAACGATCCTTCCCTATGGATTGATAGAGAGAACGGGCCATAAACCACCACGCGGGTCCGGTGCGGATTGGTGGTTGTATTCGTGCTGATTTCTGTACATTATCAGTTAATTAAAATAATAATAAAAATATTGCTTACAAACTGCTTATATGTTCCTTCACGATTCCGATAACAAAATAATCTTTGTGTTCCTGAACTAGTATAATGTCCTAATCAATAATTATTATTGTATTTGGGTCTTGCGGCTGCTATGTCTTTCGTTTAGTATAGGCTGATGATGATGATGATGATAATGTCTTGCCTGACCAATCAAAAAGTTCGCGAGTACTTGTTCTTACACTCTTCCATCACCAGTCGTCTTCTTTACAGAACTGAAATACAAAGGTACTATGAAGCAGTCAAAATTTTAAATATTAATTCTTGTTTTCCGACAGGATTCCACAAAGTAGCCAAGTCAGTATAGATAATTTGAATTTTTAAACAGCCCGCACCGGCGATTAATCTACATCGCCCGCAAGGGATTTCTCCATAAGTGATTTGCATTGTACCTATCTACAATCGCGATTCAAAATTTTTCGACGCCCTAATTTTACGACATTTTATTCCATAAATATTGGATAATCTAATTTAAAAAGGGAGAAAACCTACTTTGAACTTAAAAGAACCTTTGTAACTATACTAAACCCTCAACCCCTTAAGGTATATTATGTACTAATTATGTACTATCATTAAATAATTATCGTTTATTATACAATGCTCGAGAACGGAAAACTGTGTTACAGCAATACATTTTTATACATTAAAAGGAACTTAATTATAAATATATTTTTATTGTAATTTAATTATAATTATATTTTTGACGGCCTCCGTAGCCGAGTGGCTTGCACGCCGGACTATGGGCGGCGCTAACTCTGAGGTCCCGTGTTCGATTCCCGGTCGGATCAATGTCGAATACGAACTTTTCGATATTGTTTCGGATCTGGGTGGCTGCGGTACCGTTGTTGTTTCTGATTTCCATAAAAATAGTGTTTTAGCTACTTACCTTGGGATCTGAACAATGTATGTATGTGATGTTGTCTAATATTTTTATCTCTTCATTAACTTACAATCTATGTGCTAAACCTATTATAAAATTATAGTTTAGACCAATCAAATGTAGATACGGTTAGAAGAAATGAGTCTAAACTGCTAGTCTTTGAATGAGAGAAAAGGGAACACTCGTTATTGATATCATAGCGTGAGAATTAGTCACCGGTTCAAAAATCTCTCCCCTGCGCCCTGTAGAGAAATAAAAATATATATACCTATAGAAAGATTGGCAAATTTCTCTTCTTTGCCTGATGTTAACCAGAAGCAAACTAGCAGGGTCCACATGCGATGACAGCTAGATAAATAATAACAATTTAATTTATTTCTCTCTCACACGTTTACAGCTTAATTGATTTTAAAGCTATTTTAACAATATGTTACCAGCCAAAGTGTGAGAGACTGGCGCCCGAGAAAGATATCTTTAAAAGAGACCCGTAGTACGGGTCACCTAGTTTGATTTTATCCAATTAAATTAAATTAATTAAGCGACTAAGCTAAAGCGAACTAAATGAAATTATATAAAGGTTTATTCCCAAAGGTCCACGACTCTATTGTTTTAAAAAAATATGTTTTTACTTTGATTTCCAACGGGTCCACGACATTAAAAATAAAAATAATTTTCTTTCCCAGAATGTTTGTAAAACACAATAATAAAAAGAAAGAAAAACGAAAAGAAAAGAAATGTTGTGGTAATGAAGATGCCTGTGTGGGATTATAGCTAGTGGAGCAGGATTGTGCCTCACAATCCGTCGTCACCGTCTAGTTATTTATTATTGGTACACACACCTGCACATCAACCTACTACACACTGTCAAATTTTTTCAATAGATTTTGAACTTTATGCCTTAATTGTAAGGTTGAAAATGTATTGAAGAAATTTGACAGTTTTGGTTAGGTTGATGTGCAGGCGTCTGTACTAATTATAAAATAATAACTGCCGGCATCGTTTTTGAACAACGTAAGCGTTTGCCAGTAAACTGTTTACAGCCTTTTATTGAAACTCCATGTGCTGACATTTATTGTTAACAAGCGGCCCGTCCCTGCTTCGCCCGGGTGGACATTTTTGATATAGCCTATGTAACTCAGCGCTAATGTAGCATTCTAATGGTGAAAGAATTTTTTAAATCATTCCAGTAGAGAGTTGTTTGTATGGGAAAAGAAAATTGTTGTTTTTAATATTTTCCTCGTATTTTTTACGTTTTTTCTCTCCATAAGAACCTTCCTCAGACTTCATCAAACACAGCAAAAAACAAATCAGCCGTTCTCGAGTTCTCGATTTGCCGATTCATTTTTATTTATATAGATAGATATAGATATATAGATAGATTAGCAAAGGGACGTGTCCTTTTATTGTTTTAATACTTTTATAAATTACTTAGTAATGCAAAATTTAATAACGTTAGCGTTATTAACGGAATTCCGTACAATTAGGAAATTAACGGAATGTTTTTTTTTGTATTACTGAGCTTTGCCGCCTTACCATGAGCCCCTAAAAGCAGTATGAATGCAATGTTGTTGTAGGTACAAAAAAGAGGCGCTTGTACTCGTATATTTATACGCCTCTACACGCGTCTCGTTTTCACAACCGCAACAAAACTGCTAGAGAGCTTATGGCAATGGTGATAAAAATATATCACCAACTTTTTATTTTTTATTTTTTATTTTTAAATAACTTGTATCAAAACACTTTGACACCGGCTATCCGACTAAGAAAAAGCAGAACGGGTAAACACCAAAATGGGTCAGTCTGAGAAGCCTCGATAACCATATTAATTGTCATTATCGGTTAGCTGCATTGTGCTCGAAATCACAAAGTGCTACTTATATCGTAAGAATAACTTAATTAATTATCACACACATACACTCGCTTAATCCTGAACTAAATCCTAAGATAAGGTTATTGTTGAAGCAGCTACAATTGTTCTGTTACGAACTGGCGCCGATGTCAAATTGGAAAAAGGTTTTAAGAAACAACGAAAACAGAAAGAATAATATATAACGAAAATCTTACTCCAATTAATAGGTATGAGTAAAATAAATTAATTGAATAGTTCTATATTTTTAATAATAATAATAATAATAATAATAACGGTCGACATCTGTCGGGCATGCCGCCGTCCAGGAGAATCACTCCGACATATTATTTCTGGTTGTTCTCATCTTGCTAACGGAGAGTATTTGCACAGACACAACCAAGTAGCCAGAATAATTCACCAGCAACTTGCTCTTGGATATGGCCTTGTTGAATCGGAGGTGCCGTACTATAAATATGCACCTGCGCCAGTACTCGAAAATGGTCATGCAACGCTCTACTGGGATCGCTCTATCATTACGGACAGGACTATTGTCGCCAATAAGCCTGATATCGTGGTGGTTGACCGATCCCAGCGCCGGGCAATACTGGTTGATATCACCATACCTCATGATGAGAACCTCGTGAAAGCCGAGAAGGACAAGCTCAGTAAGTACCTTGACTTAGCTCACGAGGTGACCGCCATGTGGGATGTGGATTCAACCATTATTGTCCCGATAGTCGTTTCAGCGAACGGTCTGATAGCGAAGAGCCTCGACCAACATCTTAAGAGGCTCTCGCTTGATGGTTGGATCAAGGGTCAGATTCAGAAGGCAGTACTCCTTGACACGGCACGTATTGTCAGGAGGTTCCTCACTCTGCAGCCCTGATCACCGGTAGCTTGGGCCCTGTCCCGCTGCTGGTGGTACTCTAGAATTAGTTTTTTATAATGTTTTATTGTTTTTTTATTAAAATATTGTAAAAATCTAGTTTTAAGAAAGAAAATAAATAAAGAGTATAATAAATAAATAATGATGAAAGATTTTTTTAAATCATTAACCAAACTAGTAATGCTATAGGAGCTTTTGTAAATAGATTTAAAATTATTTTATTGCAACAAATCAAAAATGTACGATGTAACATTTTTGATATATACAAATATTTTAAAAAAAAGCTACAATTTGGCGGTCTTATCGCTTTAGACCGATTTCTTCCAGACAACCAATTGGATGGAAATAACTAATACACTCAAAGATTAATGTGTAACTAATACTATTGCGACAGTATCTTTTCTGTTTATCATTATCTTAGGTTTATAGTTATAAATTGCTTTCTAAAGCTGATTCTGCCGTTTCTTATACAATTCGAAGTTATTTTTTTAAATCATACCCATCATAGCCTTCCCAATGGGTCGCCATCATACCTGGTACTCCGACTTCCGCTGCCAACCTATTAAAAAATAAATAGTGAAAAAAGTTTGTAAAATTAGTTGCAAAATTTATTTCAAATAGAATACGAACAGCCCTATTCAGTTAAGGTGTGGTGTAATTTCTACATGTAATGATACGTTCGCTTCAAATATCGATATCATTAGGTATATACTTAGGTGTCATTACGTCTTCATTTAAAATTGTTTTATACTCATTTGAAAAAGGCTTGACATTATTAAGAGCGTGCATATTTTATAAAGTTATTTAAAATTGTCTGTGTAAGTTATATAAGCGCTTCACAAATATATTTAATGGAATAAATATATTTGTGAAGCGCTTATATAAATTATGAAAATTATACTATTTATTTTCTGATTCATTCATTCATGCTACTAACTACTAAATCACACAACATTTATGGACACATTCCTTGTTAATTCGATACCACATATACACGTATACACACAAGTACCTATAAGTACCTATATGTTTTAATTGATGCGGTTTGAAACTTGCCATTGATTTGTACCATGTACTTTACTTGGACATTAATTAAACACACATTCTATTACAAATAACCTTTTTTTTATTTATTTATAAATACACTTAACCGGTTACAGTTAAGGACATGAATTTACAAAGTAACTAAACAAGGAGCAGAATAGTTTTCTTGCTGTTTACTAGATTATCTGTTAAAAACCTTTATATATTTTGATAATACACGAAGTTTACATTTTTTGTAACCAAAAACCTATTATAATTAATATTTTCAATGCTTAAAATAGAATATAGCAAACTAGAAGTAAATTTTTAATTTTTATTTTTTTAAGTGCTTGCTGCACTGAAGCTAAATTAAATATTTATAAAACTTATAAAATACAGTGAAAAATTAAACACCCATCCGACCCAGCGGTAGCATAGCGGTC
The DNA here is from genome assembly GCA_949315975.1 of Eudonia truncicolella. Classification (NCBI taxonomy): domain Eukaryota; kingdom Metazoa; phylum Arthropoda; class Insecta; order Lepidoptera; family Crambidae; genus Eudonia; species Eudonia truncicolella. The sequence goes on from OX438826.1 coordinate 12,621,898, forward strand.
AGTGCACCCGCCTGGATTGCGGAAGACCTAGGTTCGACCCTGCCTGGGTCAGGCGGGTGTTTAATTTTTTTTACTGTATTTTATAAATTTTACAAATATTTATTTTAACTTCAGTGCAGCAAACACTTAAAAAAATAAAAAGTAAAATTTACTATAGCGTTGTGTTATCAAATTAGTGGTATTTCATCTGCGAAATGAATCTGCATTGACATCGATTACAGTAACCGTTGGAAAGATGGCGCACTGCGCCGCTATTAGCACTCAAAAAAATAATTTAAAAGCAGTGACAAAATGACGGTCAGTGCAGCCGCCCGGATTGCAGATGACCAGGTTCGATTCCTGGCTAGGTCGGGTGGGTGTTTAATTTTTTCACAGTATTTTATAAATTTTATAAATTTGTATACTTTTAGTATGCTCCTTGTCCAGTTTGTAAATTTATGTTACCTTAACTGTAACCTGTTATGTGCCTTTATAAATAAATAATTAAAAATGAGATCGTTTAATTGCAGTTCAAAAAACGATGTTTATAAAGTTTTCTACTAGCAATTTAGTTCCCTGCATTTTTCTTAAGCATAGAAAGGTTTTATTAAAATTGGAATTATGTTAGAAAAAAACTTCGTGTATATATTGCAATACTCGTTTATAAAAGTTTTCAACAAAGATAATCCAGTAAACACCAAGAAAACTATTCTCTAAACAAAATGCATTTATGCAAATAGTTATGTACTTCCCCCATTTCTCGGGACACGCACACCCAGTAATGACCAGCCTCATTAGCACGATCGTCAAGCACTGGAGACAACCACTTTTATCTTGCTGCACCAAGCAACTATTAATGTTTACATAAAATACGTGATATTCTTGAATATTAATATTTTTACAACGGCTTGATAAGCTGTTTCTATAATAATGGCAGAGCAATACAGGATGTGTTAAATACTGAACAATGTTGGCGAAAGAAAATTATCGACCTCAATTTGTTTGAAATAAAAAGTTATCTACTCGCGTAGATAAAAAAATTTACCGCCTTCGGCTTCGTCCGCGCAAGCATTCGTATTCTGTAATCATTATTCCGAGTATCGACTCGGAATACTATAAGATATATACTCGTTAGACTATAAGATATCACGAAACAATACTAGGTATAGTGCCTTACAAATAAACAAAGAATAAGATCCGAATAGTAATTCCGTGTTTTGTTCCGATCATTTAGACGTCATTTTAAAATAGAGTAAAAGAGACAAAACACGCAATAACTATTCGGACCTTATTCTTTGTTTATTTGTAAGGCACTTAAGGTCAATTCACACATCTCAGTCAGATCTGTGAAGTCACAGTTCTGACACAGTACCGGCACAGTGCGAAATATTCTTTCATACATTCTCTATGAACGCATCCCCACTTGTCAGTGTCAGTGACGACACAGTGCTCTCAGTGTCAGTGCCACCACCGGCAATCACGGACGTATTCGTTGACAACGATATTTTTTGTCGGATCACGGACGCCGCGGCTTACCTTAGACATATTGCTAGTCTCTCTCTTGGAGATATAGCCTTCCTTCAACTAGTATTTTTCTTCAAGAATTTAGGCATTTAGGTAGGCAGAGACCACTTCTTTCCACTTGCTACGATCCTTACATACTTGTTTCGCTACGTCCACTTTCATTATTCCCTTCATACATGCTAAAGTATTTCCATCTTTACTAATTCTTTGCATAATGTCATGAATTCTCCGTCTGTCTCTCTTAATATTGCCGTGCTTCATACACCCTTTTTCCTTGATGCTGATCTTCTTTTTCGTCTAAGGCAATAGCTATCATTGCTAGCTCCGTAGTATTGAACAGAGCTATAGCAACAATCACGATACTTGACGACGGACACGTTTTCACTAAAGCTCCGTGGACTGAGTACTGACATGTGTGAATTGAATTACTGACGCAACACTGTAGCACTGATACTGAACTGAGCGAACACGTTGACGGAACTGTGACTTCACTGATATGTGTGAATCGACCTTTAGTGTCAAAGTACAGACCTGCACATCAACCTATCCAAAACTTACAAATTTCTTCAATGAGTGTTAAACCATTTGCCATACACATAAAGTTCAAAGTCTATTGAGAAAGTTTGACAGTTGATGTTGAGAAAGATGTGCATGCGTGTGTTAAAAAATAAAATAAAAATAAAAAGGGAACCTCTGTGTAAATTCTGCCTTCTATGTCTTTCTAGGCGTTGATGATTCAGTAAGTGTATTGTTTGGTGATTCAGGAATTTCTTTTCAATGTTTTTGATTGATTTTAGTCTGACTTGTGCTCATGGTCAGGCGTCCGTCTTACCAATGTAATAATAAGTAATTAATTCATATTAAATGGTGTATTATTGTTTTTACTCATGACCCAGCGGATGGCTAAGTTGCCTAGAAAGTGTCTACTCATTCTTGCCTTCAAGAGGCTAGTTTTGACGCTCGTTTCTTCATTCCAACATATTTTATGCGAAAGTAGTGGCGATAAGTTTGTTTTACTTATTTTTTTATATTTTTACCAGACATAGCCACTGTAAGTTATATTTATTTATTTATTTATTTATTTACTGCAGACCTACAGTACAGATTTTGGAAAGCGATGCCGTAAAGATCTGTATAAAGTGTCTTAACATTAATAACTTTACAAATCTTGCAGACTAGACCTATAATATTAATGAGATATAAAAATAAATGAAGAGATTTGATATCTTCATCAGCTCACGCTTGACGATCTTGCACTTTCCGGAGAAGAGTGAAGAAAGAGTAAGCCATTTTTATTATCTGAAAATGAAACAAAAACCATTTAGGATAGTGGCACCAATGTTCGGCAGGACCGATGATCGAAACTTTTTTCCTTTAATCATTAGAAATAGGGGTCAGCAGCTGATTATTTACTAAAGCAACAATTGAGTATAGCCACCTGCTTCCCAGCTGTTATCCAGTAAAATTTCAATTAAATTCAATAAAAATGCCTGTCGTCAATTCGCCATACAAAAATGTATGAACATACCCAACAAACATTTGATAGGTCGCCACAACGTGCCAATTATAATTTTTGGTTCCACGCTGGTCGTAAATACGACACAACCGAGAATAAGCCCATTTTATACGAATCAGTGTCGTAATAGAGTCACGTAAGAGTCGAATAAGTCGTGTAGTTGTAGTGTAGTGGTCGTATACATGTCGTGAGATTCACTTTTCGTCGACTTATGGTGTTTATTACAGCTATTTTGCGGCATTTTATCTTATAACCTGATTATCACGACTTCTATATGGGATTTTGTTGTAAAGTGATTAGATAAATGTAGTGAATATTGAAACTTTAAAACCGCACAATAATTTTATACTCTGTGTTAGAAATATTAATAGGGGAGTATAACCATTTTATTTATTCATTTATCCATCTTCGAAATTTATGTTCAAGTAAAAGGAAATTAAAGTTATCGAGTAATATGCATTAGTTTTCTCAATATAATGAATGCGCCTTATAAATTCTTTAAATTAAGCCATTATCTTTATCTATATTGTAACAAACGTGTTACCTTTATACGACTAAGGGATTAAGTTACAACCGTAATACAACATCTTAAAGACTTTTCATTCCGTGCACTTATTTTTTATCTGTATACTACTAGCCATATTAACGAAATAGGGTTCATTCAAAGTAAATCTCACGTGAAAAACCATTTTAAATACATAATTAAACTAGTAGGGAATTATTTATTGGTGCTTTTGTTGATAATAAAAATGATATGACATGTGATATAATGGACATCGATAAGTTTTTAACCAAATCAGATTATATCATATTGATATGTATGTATTTGAGATGGCCATGAATATCTAAACACTTTTTACGCGCGGATCGTTGTTTCGGTTACGGATTTTCGATAACTAGTGACGAAACCAAACCTACACATTTTATAATGACTGAGGTAAACATTAAATACATGATAGATTTTGATTTTGATGCGCTTCCTTTGCAATATTAAAGTCGTATAAGAGTGCAATTTATCACTTTTACACGAATGTCAGGTGAAGTAGTTCTTTTGACTCTTATACAATTAATGAGTAAAAGTCGTATAGACGTTACTAAGACTAAAGTAAGTAGTCTGGTTCTTTTATTTGGGTAATAATAAAACAGTTTTAAACTTACCGACAAAAACGTACCCAAAGTGAGAGGTAACACTTTAAGGCCGCTGATCACTACAGGAGTGACGGCGCGCTCCATAAACAAACGAAGGTTGCGCTTGTAAGGCTCCGACCGAGATATCCAGTCACTGTTGTAGGCAGCAAATAGTAACTCTTGACTCTAGAATTTAATCAAAAACATCATTTTCATAATCGTGAACCTAAAATTGGCATAGATTGTGTGACTTGTTTTTATGTGTTTATACTTTAATTATAATAATAGCGTTTGAACTGAACTCGAGTCATGAACAGAGATTGAACCATATAGCCCACCACTCTTGCCTAGAGCGGGGTAGCGGGTTTTAGGAAATTATTTTAATGAAATCATTTGGTGATCTGACATTGAGATTTCATTACTTATTTCTAATAAATAATAGAATTATTATTTCAATAAGATTTATATTTTAATATGTTTATTTATTTTATAATAAAATCTCACCTCGTAGGTCAATTGGGTACCTAGCCAAGCAGGTAAGAATATTTGCATTACCATAATTGATGAGTAAGCAAACAAAAATATAAAGCTTTCCGTAGATTGAGTCTGAAATAAGATAAATTAATTGTTAATAATGTTCTTAGACGTTTGTATATTGATAAAAAAATATTTTAAAAGTACAAAATATATAAATTATTTATAATTGCTTGTGTATTATGTCTTTGATGTTTAAATTGTTGTTAAGATGTTTTAAATATATGAATTATTTAGAAATTAAACTACTTTTACGGACCTACTCGCGTTTATTTTACATATTAATTTTATTTAAATATTTTATTGATTATTTATCGTATCTAAATTAAGTTACTCGGATGACAGTAAGAAGTGAAAGTAAGAGATTCCGCGATTTATATTTTTGACTCACCATTAAAAGAGCCATAACACAAATGATGCCTGTCGCCATACAAAACTGTATGAACATAGTCAGGCTTATTATTTCTTGAACAAGAGAGCAGTATCTGAAAACACACAACGTATCATTAAATGTTCTTTACTAAAAAAACGTAAAAGTCAAAATAAAATGTATTTACTTTAAAGTCAAATCATAATGATATAGTAATTCATTTAATTTTGATACATCTCGTTTTGAAATAGAGCCAGTCTTGACTGAATCAGGATCAACCTTCATTATTGAAAAATTGTGTTTCAAAATGTTCAATTGAACTATTGCCATTAGAATCAAACCGGCAATAAATGTGTCGATGTTCACGTTATACATCATATGCACGTATATGCCAACTGACTGGTAAAGGAACCAGATCATGAAGTAATTGTCATGAAATTCGTCACTCAAAAAAAAGTACTGAGAGATGGGTAGGTCTATATTTGTATGCCTAATAAAATATAATAGTGCAGGTAAAACGCATTGTAAAAAGTACGCGAAGTGAGACATAACAGCTAGAACCATCCAGAAAATTTTGTAGCTAGCCTTATTTTTCTCAATAATGTATCTGCCGACGTGATCGTTCCCTTGAAATTGTTCACAATCAAGTAGATCAAACACTTGAAAAACTTTTGTACGCATACTTAGAATCATATAAACCTTAAACCCGACTGCCATTTCGGTAAAAAAGAAAATGCCCTCAGGAATAATTTTATCGATCTCCATAGGTGCGTAAAACAAATTCAGAATTAAGAGAAATAGATATATAACCAATGTAACCGTAAGAAACGAGAATGAGTAATATTTGTAAATATTCGATGGCGTTCTGCCTGGCCATATTCCAAATAATTTCCAGAAAAATGTGTTAATACTGTAACAAGTTGATTGTCCATTTGACGCCATGATTCTTAACGAAATAAACTCATGTTCGCCGCTGAAGGCTTTTTATTTCTTTTGACACCTACTAATTATGTCAAAAGTGTTAATTGGTAAAGTAACATACATAGCATCTTATGGTATATTATTACGAAAGCTCTTATTAAGTTCTTTTCATTTTAAATGTCATATTGAAAGGCCGAAAATTATATAAAAGTTATGTGGAACAATTAATGTCAAAGTTATGTGAATAAATTAATTTGGTACTTGGAAGGCTACAGCAAAGAACAAGTTCGTTCTGACTGATTACATCGTACCTTTGATATACACTATGTACGAAAAGAGTGTAGCTAGCAAAATTTAATGAAAACCTTAGAAATATCAAACGATAAATTGTAATCAAATCTCCATTATCATTGTCCATGATCGCTTGGCATCTTCGCGGCATACTTTCCGCCAATTTTTCAACATAGCTGCGAAGTAAAGACCTTCACGCGGACTTCAGTTCACTAGTAAGGTCAGCAACGGTCACCACATTTTTTGCCCTTAGTTTACGCTTCATCCACGCCCAAACATTTTCAATTGGATTAGCATCAGGGGACCGTGAGGGCCAATCCAACACGTTAATACCATGTTCTGATTTCCAAGTGGTGCAAAGCCGACTTCGGTGTTTAGGATCATTATCCTCTTGCAGAATCCAGAAATCAATTTGGTGTGGAAACATCTTCTTAGCCAACGGCAATAATGCTTTTTCGTAATTTTTCGTCATCTTCTCAGCACCTAAAGTACCGGTAAACAAGTGCAAATTTCCGAAATTCCCTTTTTTGAGAAGCATCCCCAAACATGCACCTTTAAGGGGTGTTTTACGGTTCGTGCCATTAGTCTATTGTCAGCCGTAGTCCACGCTCGAGTCGAGTAACCGGCTGCCCAAAATGGAGCTTCATCAGAAAAAATTATCTTGTCTCAATATGCGTGTGTGTCAATATGCGTTTCAGAAAGGAGAGGTTTGTTCACAGTGCTTCAATATTTCACGCCATTTACAACTAAACGCCTTTTGATGGTGTCAAGTGATATAATTAAACCCTTTTTCTTCAACTGTTCTTGCCCAGAGCAAAGTGATAATAAAGGATTGTGCAGCAAACAGCTGCACAATCCGTTTATCCTCTGCGACAGACGTCTTTTTCGATTTGCCACGATCTGGTAAGTCATCGACGGTTTTGTTTGTGAATATGTCTTCAGCCACTTGGTCACGAAGGCCTTGGACTTTTTCATATAATGGGTGGCATGGTCGCGGGACATTTTGGGTCCTTCCGAATGAGTACAGAGAAACAGCTTCAAAGCGGGAAGCGTACGCAGTACTCATTGTAAAAAAAACATATTTTTAACAAGAAAAACTGGAAAACTTATGTTATTTACAATGCATTATAGGCAAAGGATTGTTCTAATCAGCCTAATATTTACTTTTATAAATTGCATTCCAAAATTTAAAAATATGCCGGTCACGTTCTTATCAAACACACTACTATCATAGAAAGATTTATATCGTGAATGAAATAGAAATCCAACTCTAAACTTTATTGCTAGAAACAATAGCACCACGTGTACAATTGAACACTGCCATCTAACAGAAGCTGGGTCAGCTATTTTTGGGATTAAAACGAACGACTAGATATTAATATTTCAATCAAGTATACTTTGGGGAATTTCCGCACTGCCACCACCATCTAAAGCACAGAGATACCTTAATCTCAATTAAATTGTACTGGAGTGTTCGCGCGAAGGAGTTCCTGGTAAAGTGGTGCTCCTCATTTTGGGGTGGGGAGTAGATTAAAACAATGGACGTGTTTGCAATTTGGAAAGCGGTGCAACCCTTCGGGTGCGTTTTAATTGCAGGGTGTGTTGAGAATAGGGGACGAGGTAGTATGAAACCTTAAGTTCTTAGAGGTTTGGGATACTGATCACGGTTCATTTAACACACAATGATAATTATGGTTATAATTCTTGCTACTCAAAATTTGGAAGAAAGGAGGTCTTTTGATGTCAGAGGCTTAAGATGCTTAGGAGTCGCTAAAGTTCATTTTTAAATTTCAGTAGCTTATGTAAATTTTTCGGAAAAAGTATTGTACTACATTTTTATTATCTTATTTATTCTTTGCGAGTACATAAACTTGTAAAGTGAAATCACAGGGTATGGTGGTCGGCATCGCACGCGTGATCTCAGCATCACAAGCCTCTGTGAGTTGTAGTCACGTGGTAGCCACTTCCATCTTGCGGGCCGTTGGCTAAATAAAATAGTCAGTCACTGCGAAAGTACATACACAAATAACACAGAAAATTAAAAGGGGTTTTTTAATCAAACCCGCTACCCATTCACTGGGAGGCGTCACACGCAGAAAGAAAACATTTTAATTACTACTTACGCCATACCCTTTGAAACGGCAGAACAATGGCTACTCTTACCATTTTGCATTGCCGGAATGGCAATACTAAAACAAAACAAGTCACTTGAAGCAAACCTCTGCAGGCGGTTCTTTCTTCTGCTAATTGTAGGGTTCCAGCCACAGTAACATTTTCCCTAAATAAAATGTTGTATTTCCTTTATCATATCCCATTAACTAAGAAAGTCACATAAAAGATGATGCTGATGATGATGATGATAATGATGATGATAATGATGATGATGATTATGATATTTCTCCTAAAGACATGTCTTTTAACAGAAAAAATATAATTAATTCAGTGGTCTAATAAAAAAAAACTACCGATCTAATAGGTACCTTTTGGTCCTGAGTTCCATTTCCACCTGGAGCTACATAGCGTCTTATTTCTGTCAGTCTTCCAGTGACATTCGAACCATCATCCGAGAGGAACTAAGTGAAATGATGAAAGTCTTACAAATGCAGCAGAATTTGCATATGGATGCAATAGAAAAACACATTACAGACATTAAAATTCAAAATGATAAAACGCATAAGGAAAACTTGGATATTGAGATTTGAGTTTGTAGCTGCCAAAGTGGAGGATGTTCAACACACGATAAACTGCTTAGGAGAAGACCGCAACCAGCTTTCTGCCCAGATAACGACCATTGAAGCTAAATGCGATGAGTTGGAAAGACTATAACTATAAGACACGGAAGACCAGTATCCAAATCAGAAATGTTCCAAGACAAAAAGCTGAAACCAAGAAAAAGTTATTCGATATGATAAATATATTATCAACCACTCTAGGAATCAGTATGGAGGCTGCAGATATTCGAGACATCTACCGTTTGCCAACCAAACCAGATCAAGCGACCACAGCAATAGTAGCTGAGTTTTCCTCAACACTTCTTAGAGGAAACTCTATGACTAGGGCAAAAAACTATAAAGCCTCCTCAATAAGATATAAAACTGAACAGCTTAACTCTACACACCTGGGGTTAGAAGGTCCCAAAAATCAGAAATATACCTGTCGGAGCACCTCACCCCCCATGGTTCTCGTTTATACTATCTTGCCCGAGAGTTCCGCAAAACTATGGAATACGATTATTGCTGGACCTCAAACGGGCTGGTCTACCTACGGAAAAAACAAGGTGAACCCTACATATTGGTTAAAAGTGAAGCCCAATTACAACTTTTAAGAAATAAGGGACTAGTTAAGTACTTAAACTATATTACAGCAATGATTGACGAAAAAAGTGTAGACCTAGGCGGACGTTTCGAGATCAAATCAGGGACGTCTTGTAAAAAGGCCTGGTCAAGAGTACCCTAAAGCGAAGAGCATGTATGAAGGGAATAATGAAAGTGGACGAAGCGAAACAAGTATGTAAGGATCGTAGCAAGTGGAAAGAAGTGGTCTCTGCCTTCCCCTACGGGAAAGAGGCGTGATTTTATGTATGTATGTATGTATTGTCTATCACAGAGCCATACTAGAATCATCCAGACTTATTGTAAGATCACTGAATTACTGGTTAAGAAAACATTTACTGAATAAGAACTACTGGCTTAAGCACACAATACCTATTTACGAAAATCAAAAGCCACCCTTAGCCATTCACTACTATTAAAAATTGCATTTACTTTATGCTCCCAAAAAACTTATTGTTATCTGAAACAATATTTATGTAACTTGAAATTTATAAATACATATATATTCTTAAACTCTTTCTGGAAACAGCTTCTCACCGAGACTAAGCTCACAATAAATCCTAAATAAAATCCTAAATAATAAAGAAAATCTTTTTGAAGAAATTGAAAAATTTTGTTCTCATTTGTGCAAACTCATTGAAGATCAGAATCAGAAGCTATCTCGAATCAGAACTTGGCAACCTTTCTACTAACAATAAAAATAAATTTAACATAATATATCATGTTTTTGTTTTGTTTATATGATTTTAACGCAAATTTTGGTGCGAAACAAATTACAAAAACACAAATGTTAAAAAAATTTAAATCGTTAATAATCAGTAATGAATTAATTATTAACAATTCAAATACCGTTAATTGTTAATGACGGTAGTTGTTGACATTGAATGGACGCCTTTGGCTTTCAAAGTAAAAAAGTAAATAGTGTTAGATAATTTTGGCGGGCTGGTTTAACAAAAAGAAATTTAAAAAAAAATCATAAAATGTTATTGTTATTGTTTTACATTACATTTCTCTTGCTTTAGTAGATCTTACCAGCTTATACTCACCAAAGCGACAAAGTATTCAACCTGTTCAATTGTTTCTACCTTCTCAGTTCTCAGTCTCAGTTTTTCATTCACTCATTATATTCATATAGGTATTCTACTATCTATAAGATTAATGTATGTATAATTCGTCAAAAGATTGGATTTGTGAACCATACAATAAATTTATTATAAGCATGAACACTTCCGATATTTAAATTACTTTTGTAAATCTATTGTGGCTTTATCGTTTCTTTAAAAAGAAAAAAAACCTATTTTAACGATTAATCATATGTACCTATTTTCCTGACCATTGTTCGGGTGGAGGGTCGATAACCTGTATTTACGGGAAACTTCCTAGTTCAGGTATCGGCCCGCCACAATCTGTAAATTGTATCACTCAATTCTTTTGTAATTTTATTATTTTGTATGTTGATTGTGGTGTGAAATACTTACTTACTTACTTACTACGAACCCTGCAAAAGATACCAAACTTCAAGACAAAATAATCTTAATATGTGTAAAATAGACTCAAGTAGATCCGTAATAGTTGTTTTTATGAAATGTGAAAGTAGTCTTCGCGTAAAATTTTTAAAATAGGGGGGCACATAATTATTATACTCTGTTTGATTAGCGGTACGGCTTGTTTCTGTTCCTGAATAGCTACCATCATATTAACTAGGTCCTGCGCTATAACAACAATGTTAATCATTGTTTTGTTCCGACAGTTCTTACTGTAGGATAGGATAGTTCCTTGTGGCGGCCTAATAATTTTCTATCCTCACGAATGGTTAAAGAGTTTGTAAACGCATTCCTAATCGCGGGTAGATCTGATTAAGATAAGACACGGCATCCTCCCTCCAACATCTACATAGTTCATATTGTATAAATAGTAAGGTTTACAATGTTGTAACTTTAAATATACAACATCACATAATGAGACCCAGTCCTTATTTACCAACCCTCCATTATCACAACCTCCCATTCGTCGACCACTGGAACATTCCTCAATGGTTGAGAATTCTAGGTAAAGTGCGTTTATTTAACTATTATTTTAAATTATTATTCATTAATAAATTTACATCATTATATTTGGTTCAACCATGTCACGAGCTTTAAACACGTTCGAAGTAACGAAAATCGCACGCTTTTTAATAATCTGGGTTACTTGAAAAACTGTTTTGTTAAAAAGGCTGCACTGAAAATTTTTCATTAAATATGCGCAATGAAAGAACCGGGCGGCAAGCAAGCAGCTGCATTCACGCATCGCGACGCGAAATTGGCAAAAGTGGGACTAGGCATGAAAGCTGCATACCTTAATGATGGCTGGGGGCCAGCGCTCATTGTGCGACGCGTCGCCGGAAAATTACAGCGACTAAACTTGGAAATCCTAGAGCGGGCGATGCTTAATTTCACACGCGCATTGTACGAGTTGGATCTTGTTATAAACAGGCGGGTTCTTAAAGATTCTTTCAAGAATTAAGTACTTTTTGCGGGCAGGAGGGCGGTGCATGCGTACTGCATCCAAGCTGGAGAAACAAGTGATTTAGCGGAATTAACACTACATAATACGTATTTAATTTCAATTACATTTTTTTGTACCATGGATTACGATTCCATTAATTACTTCGGAAAAACTACGAATGAGTGCTGTATTTCTTTATTGATAGTTAATAGCAGGAATATCACCATTTTCTTTGGTGTCTATGAGTATCCGGTATATCGGCACAGTTGTATTGCATGCGCCATGTTCATAGATGTATTGTGGCTACCGTGATATAATGATCACGTGATATAAATATATATGTTATGATTGATGATGAGGTGTTATGAGAACCGCTCTGTCCTCCACTTTGAAGTTTGATGCCTACTTAAACCTTATTACGTATACCCTGACTCGTATTATCCCATGCCTTAAGTAAAGTACACAATTTTTATCACTTGCATAGAACCTGCATAGGTACCACAATATTCTTAAACCATCAATTATAATCATTTAACAATGAATTTAACTCTCATTATTGCGGTCGTGATAAATAGATAAATGTTGCAACAATATTATGTAATAAATGTAAAAACTAGATCTTTAAATTTAAATGAACTAAATATAAAAGAGCTAACTTTAGCTGTTCTACAATGCAAATTTATAGTCAGTCATGGTACTGCCGCGCTTTCATCTTAACCAGTTGATCGTTTTTTCATCTTTAGCTCAATTTCATCATGTTTCGCCTCTATTACACCTCGTGTATACACTTATTACGTAACAAAAGTAACTCAACGTGATATATCCTCTTGGAATTCAGCTCGTGTTTCACATCCCGTTCCTTCAGTGCAGAACTTGGGAAACATTTTCCGTTTTACCGGCTGGCACTTACTCTCTGCTGTATTATTAATAACCGTCTTAATTAAAATGGTAATTAGAATTGTGCTATTTTTATTTATGTGACGGGGAAGTGCTTGAAGTGCTTCACAATGATTACCTGATGGTGAATTATGTTCTTATCGGCAACTACCATTTTTTTGAGAGAGTTTGCTGATTGCCTTGGACGGCATTTTCAGCTTCACTGGGCTTTTTTGGGGGCAGTGAGAAACTTAAAGGGTCAAAAAGGGTGTAAAGGCTTAAAACAAGTCATGTGAAATTTATCATCTTCGGAAGTTTTCTAGAGGGAACGGCATCACGCACTAGTGCGTGTCCCCGTGCCCTACTAGGTTCTCCGAGGGTCTCGGATCGGATCGGGAAGGCTTACTACCAGGTGGCCGAAGATGCAAAAGCAATATACTCCGTTGTAATCGTCAATTGAAAAAAGCAAAGTGTTGCAAAAATTCCACGAGCGGGATTCGAACCCGCACCCCATGACATGCCGGGTCAGGTGCACTACCAGCTATGTTATTGTGGCTCAATTCAACTCGCCGAAATTAATCACCACTATCTACGCTTACTCTGTAAGCCAAAGAGCTCTATTCAATGTCGACAACGTGTACAATATCGACGAGATGTTAAAGGACATATTAAAAGCATCACTGCACACCCAATTTATTTACATTGTAATAATACACTTGTAAATATAGAAAAGCGTACACCGAAATAAATAAGAAATGCGGTCCAGCCCGAGACACCAGTGGCATGTTACATTGCCCGGCAATTTTTCTACCGCTCCTCGTTTTCGTCTTTTTTAATTAAGTGAAACTAAGAGGCCCTTTTGTTTTAGCTCCATCGTCTAATTGCCCGCCAGTCAGTCACTTGTCACCGGCAACGCTTTATTTGCCCACTTGCATTTTAAGACAAATCTCTAAGCAGAAACGCGAGGAATTGCGTTGCAAGAAACTCATTTCGTTGCAAACTCTTTGCACTGTTTAATTTCAATTAGTCTGAGTGTTTTTGCATTGTTGCACTTTGATAGGCTTTTGTTCTTGTCTTGCTTGGTAGTAAAAATTTTTGTAGTTTTAATTTTTTGGCCAGTCACGAAAGGGGGGAGCGGCATAAGACTGCTGTTCAGAATCATATTATAAGTTGCAGACTGATTTAGAAATATTTGCTGACCATTAGTCGCTGCCCAACTACCTTTATTGCTGCCCAACTAGCATTATTTGCTAACAAAAATGCGAATACTTTGCTAACCGAATCAGATCTAACAGATTGAAAAGATAAACTCTGTGTACACGAGAGTACCTACCTCTGCCTCCAACCCTTCCGGATTTAAATAAAAACAAAACACACTACACACTTATTGTATTGACTCTGGTAACTCCGTTTCATTCTACTGATTTCCTATCCTTCTCTTTTTCTGTGCAGTTGGTCCAGTTATGGAATGCTTTGCTTGAGCGCATCAGGAGTGCTCACCCTTTAAAATCGTTCAGAGCTCAGGTTCGGAGATGCACTCCTCTTTATATATTAAGTTTTATCAACCAACGTTGCCTGGAATAGATTGTTTGTTAACAAAAAGGCCTCTTTAGTACTCAGTACCTGTCTCAATTTATATCTTTTTTCTTTTGTGCAAATAAAGTATACTTATCTAAATATTAATACGTTAAAAAAAAACTTTGTACCCCTTTATAAGTACATTGCGCGCACGGGCGGTTATGAGATTTGGCATAGTTAAATGGATGAGAAGTGCAGAAATATAAAATTAATGCATAGTTAATATGGTGTTTTATTATATTGTTAAGTGTTATAAACATTGTACGTTTTGTGAGTTACGGTCGAATTTCGACGACTCTGGGCGTTCTCTATTTAATTATTACTATTCAAAGAAAAGCTGAAACTCGTTGTAACAAAATGCAATCGCATATAAAATTAGACAACAGAATGGTCTCGAGAACGACATGTGGCTTCCTGTTTAGTATGCATTAATCAGAGCGCTCGACCAACGCCGTGATTGAAACTAAATCCCTGAGGACCCCCGCTTCACTGGCAACTGATTACTGCCCGCAACGCCACTACAACCGGGATTAGGATATTTAAATTACTACAGCAACTGTATCAACGATATTTTTTACGTTATCTAAGTTACGGTAAGTAAAGCTAAATTATGTGTAACCCCATTTACAAAAGAATGAAAAAACCGTAGTTAAATATTTGTATGCTCTTATTTATTAATTTATGTATTTATTAAGGACGGCCCATAAAATATACACCACTACAAAAAAAATGCATGTATCGGCGAAATTTAAGTGCTATTTTAATTATAGGTCTAGATTTAATTATAGGCTTCGTGCAATAACTGTGTTGCTCTCTACAACTAAGCTCTTCGTACTTGAAGGTGGAATTATTTATTAAATGCAAAACAAAATAACATATTATCGTTAGATATAACATAGAGTGATTAAGTCTTTTACAGATGTGCAACAGCACAGTTTATTTTTTCTTATTTTTAGAGCAATAGATATATAAAACAAAACGAACAATGACAATCTGCAGCGATATAACAACAACGGTCTGAAATTAACGAAATTAAATAACAACACCAGTTGCAATTTCCAACGTAGGAACAATAAACAATCCAGTGCGAATAAGAGTAATTAGAAGTGCCCACCTGAACCGGGCCGGGTCATAAATCCATTTAGCGCTGAAGGGAGCGCTGATTCCTAGCAAAAACCCGAAGCTGTATTCGTGCACCAATTTAAACTTCTCACTAGCATGCTGTAATCTTATTATCACGTCCGTCATTATCAGTTTCAGCAGAGGTTTGCACGGAATTGACATTGATTTCGTTCGCTTCCTTTTTTAATTGAACTGATAAACTAGTGGTATAAATAGAAACTTTTTTTTTGTGGGTGACTTTGATGGGAAGATTTATCGTGAGTTGGGTAGGCAGAGGTTGTGAGGTTTTGAGAAACTGCACAATGTGCAAATAACGTCTCGAAGTAGCGATGTGGTCTGAAATGTGGTATAGAAACAGACCAGCTCTAGATGACAGCTGCATATATTTATCTATAGATACCTACTCTGTTTTTTTTAACATTATAAAAAATGGTATCTATATCAGAAGAAAGCAGAAGTTCAACAATTCCAAGTCCAATCAGAATCGAAGTTGAAGCCTTGTCCATTTTCAATCCAATCCAAAAAAAATCATAGTAATTTTTCGTGACAAATTTTTAAACTAAAGCTTTTTGTTGGAAGTAAAAATTAAAACTTTTAAAATTACAACTTTGATTTAAGCTACCTTAGGCTAATCTGTATATGCAGGTACCGTTACAATGAGTTCGAATACCGACACCCAATAAATCTTCCTTTGTCAAAAGAAAAATGTCCGCACGAGCAAACTGCCAAACACTTACGCAATCAGTCCGCCGGCCGCAACGCATCAAACCTTCATCCCTCAAAGAGAAAACGAAGAACGCTTTTTGTGCGTCTGAAAAAGTGGCGTAATTTATTTTCCCTCGGTGCAATATTTAGTGCTGTCCATTACGACAGTTCGCGACCGAACATTATTCACGGACATCCATCTTTTTTTTCTTGGCCACGCGCGCGCGTGGCTCCCCATATTAACTTTTTCATTCATATTCTTCGCAAACCTATCGGATATTGCAAGACGCTCCGGTTGTTCGATGTTAATTGTATTCGGTGGCGGTAAATTGCTTTTGCATGCTTATCTTCTATGGTTAGCTAGGTAGATACTTCAAATATAAAAAAAACAAATATTTTTTTATATGTCTAGTAGGTTTGGTACTTGATATTGACTTCATTATTCCTATTCATTTATTTTTAAATCTTTAATTTGGTCTTTCAAATGCAAATATTTTTGTTTTAATTTAAAATATTAACTTCTAACCCCCTTATTCATAAAAACTATTGAGCATTATTTAGTTAAATATTGGTTTGTCAACGTCACACAAACGTCATTTTGAATTTGAGAAAAAGAGACAAAACAACGATTAACTAAATAATGCTTAAATAGTTTTTATGAATAAGGGGGTAAATATTTGCAGTTGAGTGCAGTGTAGTGTGTATTAGTAGTATCCGCTTAGCAATTGAAACTAATAACTTCCTTAACTTCATATCTACCACTCGTAGGTATGTATAATAAATGGTTTGAAAAAGTAACTGATTGTCGCACACAGTCTGCTGTAACTGAAACTCCTTACATGGCCATATAGCGGTTTCAGGGCTAAGTGCAGCGTGCATTAGGATGCGCCGCCGCCGGACGTCCGCTCGGCGGCGACGTGCGGCGCGACGACACTTCACGCTACCAACAACGCAAACAATTTTTGTTAGCTGTATGTTAGCAAGGATTGACAGGTACATAGACGCTCTATTTTGTATGAATTATTTATTCGAGGAGATTGTACCGATACGTAGGTTATATTGATGCCTTTATTTAAAGTCTTATGCACAGAAACCCTTTTAGGTATAAAGTAGATAATGTCTTATCTGTCACATTATTGTCTTATTCTTTCAAATAATGCTTGAAATAAAATACCAACAAAGAAAACACTCTTGTCAGCTGTACCTATGTTAGTACGAATGTACGAATGTCTGGTCTTAGACGCTCTATTTATAATTATTATTTGAAGAGTTTTAAGCGATGTCTTCATTGAAAGATATCTTTAGGGACAAAGTAAATTAATTTAGTCACGACTTTTTTCGTGGTACTGAGTTCACGAACAACTAGCGGCCACGGGCCACGGCCACTACAGCGCATAGACGAATACCAAACCCTAACCCTAACTGAGAATCAAACCCGGAATCTAAGACCGGTGGTCTAACCACTACACTACACAGTCAGTTGAAACCGACAGACTAAATACTTGTATTATTATCCGGGAATGAGTAAAGGGATACTACCCCTATCCGCACATTGCCAGTGGCTAGGTTGTTTGACGCTAATGCATTTTGCACTTAGCTCGATCATATACTTGTACTAGTACTACCTACGTGTGATACAACATCTCATAATAAAAACCGGCCAAGTGCGTGTAGCCACGCGCAGTGTAGGGTTCCGTAGCCCATCTCAATAATGCGGACTCTGAGAAGAGGGCTTTTATGAACATTTATTTAACGATGGCTCATAATAATATACTTAAATGTAGATACTACCGGTTTCACACATCTGTCAACGTTTTAAGTAGTTCCTAATGAGGAATTTGTACTGCGCCAAGTACATTTTATAAGTTGGTCGACTGTTACTCGTAAACTTGTAAAGCCTACCTAGCTGTGATAGTTTTCCTTTTAACTTCTACATATATATACAACTACCTACCGTGATTTTTTTCACGTATCCAAAAACAACCATTTGGCTGGCAGGGGTGATACTTGACTCTAACAAAATTTTGCACTTTAAAGCTTAATAGTTCACAAACGGATGTCTCAATCAAAAAACTGTTTTCACAAACCCGCAATATTTTTGAAATTGCTATCCAACGACACCCCACACTATGGGGTAGACAAGGAAAAAAAATACATCCCCACTTCACGTGTAGGGAAGTAACCTAAAAAAAAATTAAAAAACTTTACTTTACCACTGTGTCGGCCTGATTAATATGTATATCCATGCCAAACTACAGCTTTCTAGTACTAAGAGTCTACTAAAGAAAAGTTAGGGGTATTATACTGTCTCTTTTACACACCTATTAGCGTGAGCGGGACGGCACAATACGAAGTTCAAATTTCTTATTTCGCAGTTTAAGAATAGTGTGCACCATAGTGTTTATAGTCACGTTCTAAATTTAAAAACCTTTTCCACCCAAACGGGGAAAAAGCGCTTTTTCACCATTGAGTTAACATAATTATATTGTCAATGTTTTCCACCCAGATTTTGAAGGAGGAAGTAAGCCTTTTCGAGCAAGTGAGGTGAAAATAAAATTGTGGGTTTTACAGTTTCTGATAATTAGTTTTCCCAATGTCAATGAAAATCAAAAATTTAGAGTTGATAATTATTGCTTTTTTTTGGAGAAAAAAAGCAATAATTTTTTTTTTTTTTTTGGCGCAGGCGGTAATTTTAGTGTCACTGGACTTTAATTGTTATATGGTGTATGGTTAACTTAATTTGAGGATATCCTGTCATAATCAAAAAAGCTCAAGTTTATTTGTGATTCTACCAATATTAAATTATTTATAAATGAAAGCTGACAAACTCACCAGATTTAAGATAAAAATGATTAGAAGATTGAAAGCACCTTGTTCTAACGAACCAATATTGTAACAATTTATGTTTACTTATGGAGTGCAATAAAATGGTTGAATTTAATTGAATTGATTTTACCGCTACTGAGTTCTAAGAAGTCCTGAGACTTCCCACATTTGGTGTTGATTTATGACGACTGTCATCTATAGAAAACAACTAGGAACAACGGCTTATCGTGCCTTCCGAAGGACGTGCTAAAGATATTATAATGTTGCCGCCAATCCGGTGACCCGGCATTACGAAAGTAGCTTAATTTTCAAGATCTCAACCTGTATGCGAACCGCTGCGCCATCAAGCTATTCTTAACAAGTAACCCTACTTACTTACCTGCTAAACCCTAAATGTGGAGTACTGAGAAGCGTAAATGCAGGCTAATGTGTTTCTAACCTACTAGCTCTTTAGCAGATGGACCCACTAAGTGGCGGTCACAAAACTAATTATAATTTACTAGCTTTTAGCTTTATTATTTCGCTAGAGCTAGAAAATCTTACATAAACAAATTTAATTTTTGCAAAAAGTGTAAACTTGTGCGTAGATTCGGCGGATAGTGAAGGCGAGGAACTGTTCTACGTGAACACCTTAACTGAGGACAAAAATCTGAGTAAGTCATCTATTGAATCGATTGAAAATGTTCTATGTAACGATAAAAAGTTATTGGTTAAAGTAGATACGGGTTCGATGTTAAATGTTATTTCTAAAAATGTTTTTTTTACTTTACTTTTTACTTTCAGGGTGCCTACTGTTGTGAGTTTCATTTGACATTCGAACAAGTTAACGAAAACGAAACAACGAAAAAAAGGTATGGCATTGAAGCAGCGCCTCCTGGTGACATACGAGAAGAGTTAAACATTTGAATTACAAATTTTCGTTTTTTTAAACTTAATCGAATGAATACGGATAGTAAAAAAAAACTCACACTAGGCACCCTGACCGAGCGCGTTAACCACTGCTGCGTCAGCAGTGCAGCTTCTCGATACATTACTCGATCAGAATTTGTTCGCCAACCTATGACCTATTTCTTATAGCCTTTTTACACCTAGTATAGAGTTTACTATCGTCTTACGACTTTAAGCAAGTTATGCCCCGTTTTAGTGCACATAACTCTAGCATGAAAGTTACAACTGTAATTTCATAAGCAATAACGCTTGGCGTTTTGCTAGGACGTAGTAGGTACTTATTATATATGCAAGCGATACGCTTATGTGTAGCCATAACTAACAGTTTGATTGTCTTTTATTTTACCAACCGAAACGCTTACCCGAAGACCTTATGGGATCCTTCGGTTTTTCAGAAACATTATGGTATAAATTTATAAGCTTTTGCGAAATTGATTGCAAAAACAAAACGCAATCTATCTGGTCTTCAAAGTGTTCGTCGTTATGTTCCGATATCAAAACCCATGAGCACGACACCAAAAGTCATAATTATATTAAGTGATAAGCGAGAATTAGGATTAAACCGTGAAAAAAAAACGTCCCGCTTTCATAATTTTGAGGCGACCATTCTCTAGTCATAAATCTCAGTCCTCATCAAAAATTTAATTTTTCGCCGACTAGCAAGGATTTGCGGGAAATTTCACCAGCTTTTATACGTTATGAAGAATCTTGCCATGAATTAAAATATACTTGTGACATTTCTTTTACTTTCAAGGATATAAGTATAAAAAGTGGGTGCCCTTCGGTTCGCCTAAAAATTTTAGTCCTAATAGGGTAAGTCCGGGGGAGATGACCGTGCGGGACTGGTTGCAATGTGTCATTTGTTCATTTTGGGTTTATGAACACTGTACCAAAAACTGTACCTGTAAATGTTTAAAAAAGTGTGCACAGTAGCAAAATCTAATTACCTTAAAGAAAAAATTAAAAAGTCTAACAATAAAATTAAAGCCACTTGGGACATTATAAACCGTGAAACAGGTAAATTTAAACCACGGGATAATACTTTCACTTTAAAAGTAAACGACAACTTAGTCAATTCAGATTCACAAATTGCTAATATTATTGATTTTTTTGTAAATATACCTGTAATAACAACTTCAAATTTAGATTCATCACCTTCTGGTGCTTCTGCTGCACAAACTTTACTCCAAAAATATGTACCAAAATTCCTTTCAATTTAAATACATTGATTCAATGAATATTATTAAAACATTCAAATCACTTAAAATTAAAAACACGAGTGATTTGTGGAGTGAATTATTATATTAAAGTAATTAAGAATATTATTCGTTCTATTGCACCGTATCTTGCTGAAATTTTTAATAACTGTGTTGATAAAGGAATTTTTCCTGATCTTATGAAGTTTAGTGAAGTTATACCTTTATTCATATCAGGGAACAAAGAAGACCCCAGTAACTATCGGCCCATTTCAATATTACCAGCGTTAAGTAAAATTTATGAAAAAATCATACTCGAACAGTTGATGTCATATTTTAACACAAACAACCTTTTACATAGTAAGCAATATGGCTTTACTAAGGGTCGTTCTACTACTGATGCAGGTGATGCTCTAATAAAACATATATTTGATGCCTGGGAGAAGTCTCAAAACGCTCTTGGAGTTTTTTGCGACTTGTCCAAGGCTTTCGATTGCGTTGAGCACTGGACTCTGGTGATGAAGCTTCATTATTACGGTCTCAAAGATTTTGTACTAAATTTAATACAGTCATATCTCAGCTCTAGAACACAAACTGTCGATATAAATGGTACTAAATCATCTGGTTCACATGTAAAAATGGGAGTTCCACAATGGTTGATTCTTGGTCCTTTCCTTTTCTTGATTTATTAATGACTGCCATTCTTTGTAGAGAACTTCTGTGAAATTGTGTTATTTGCAGATGAAACTTCACTCATTTATAATGTAACTAGGTGTAGGACTAATTATGAAAATGTAAATAAAGCTCTTTCAGAGGTACTCCGTTGATTTACTATTAATAATTTACAGCTTAACGCTAAAAAAACAAAATGTATTAAATTTATATTACCAAATGTCAGATATGAACCAACCGATATTAGAATAAACAGTGATCAATTAGATTTGGTACATTCTACAGTCTTTTTAGGCATAACCCTAGACTCAAAGCTTCAATGGAATCCTCATACTATATCGAAATTGACCGGTAAACTCAGTTCTGCTGCTTATGCCATTAGAAAAATTAGGCAGTTAACAGACGTTGAAACTCTTAGAATAGTCTATTTTAGTTATTTTCAAAGTGTCATGTCGTATGGCGTCCTACTGTGGGGAACAGCGGCTGATATTGAAACTATATTCATTTTAAAGAAACGAGTAATAATAACAATCTATAGACTCGGATCACGAACTTCCTTAAGAAATCTTTATAAAGAGATTGGTGTCCTGACAGTTGAATCTCAATATATTTAAAATACATATACATAATACAGCTACATAAAACATAATATGCCACCTACAACGTACATCATATCATATAATACATAATATACCAGCTATAAAGTACATAATATACCAGCTACAAAGTACATTATAAACCAGCTATGAAGTACATAATATACCAGCTACAAAGTACATAATATACCAGCTATGAAGTAAATAATATACCAGCTACAAAGTACATAATATACCAGCTAAAAAGTACATTATATACCAGCTATAAAGTACATATCAAATCAGCTACAAAGTACGTTTGCTACTTTTAAAATTGTACTTTAAAATTATGGGGGGTTAACGCAGCGCCTCAGTCCCAGTAGGGATTCCCCCCTAACAAAGTTACGTGTCCGAGTTATACACATTAGGAAAAATCTCACTTCAGTGCAACACTCAAGCCTCGCCCTGGGAGGAACGCTTTTATGATCACGATCGCCTATGCCAGGTCTAAATGATTGTGAAACATAACGTGGAGCAACTTGATAATGCAAATTGGATGCTAAGCTGTTGTAGACAAAACTCATTTTATTCTGAACTGTTTCCAATAATATTATATAACTTCTATCTAATTCGTATCTGTTATTTATTACTCTTTATTTTATTTCTTCTATTAAATAGTGTAACTCCTAACTAATTCGTATCTTGATGTGTTAAATGTGTATAAAATTATACAATAATTCGGTACTCAGGAATATAATTATAATTTTGAAGTTTAACACGTTGACTGCCGCAAAAACAGACACAATAGAAAATTTATTGTTTGTCGGTCACCGGTGACCACCACGGCGATTAAAGACATAACAAAATGAAGGTACATTATTCGCGTTGGTGACCGCCACAGTGGCCTATACAATATTTTGATGCTAGTGCATCGGTTTTTATCCAACATGGGTAAACGCTTGGCCTTCTGCTAAAAGTAAAAACGCACTTCACCCAGACACCACAACCACCACAACCACTGAGGAACTGGCTATCTTACCTCTAACCGTCAGAACCCTACAATGGCATACAATAAAATAGTGGTGGCAAAGCGGCAATAAATAAAGAGCAGTCCGAGAATCTACCAAGCCAGCATTATATCGACACCTGCAAGGAAAAACATTGTAAGTAATTTTTAGGTGATTTTGAGTTAGTCATGTTATTCACAGAGGCTGAGTATCGAACCTGTGGTAAAGTCCAAGATCTATGAGGTTTCTGATTTAGACAGAAGCTAACATTACGAAAATGCATATCCAAGCAAAAATTGAATATTGAATCAGTCAATATAATTATTTATTCAAATTTATATTTGAATAAATAATTACATTGCCCTTATGGGCATGTTGGCACACAGCAAACTCGGGGTCTGTTGGCGGAGCTAAAGAAATTACAAGAGATGTGAGAGCATTATGTGAAATTCGCCTCTTAACCTCTGTTAAACGTGATTTTGCTTTGAGAGAAGTAATTTAAATATGTCGTTTCGCATCGCCAACGTGGGAGTGTCGAAATTACATTTGTAAATAAGATTCGTTTCAACATGTTTAACATTACTTTGGCGCTTGGTTCGTTGTGCCGATACTGCAGATCCATAACCATAATTCGGTTTGTTACCCTCACTTTCTCGATTCTCGATTCTTAATTTTAAGTTAAAGAACTTAAAATTAAGATATGGTACTTTTATACTTGGGAGTGAAGAGATCAAGCCTCCACTGGAGTTTGCGTTTCGTTATGGATTTCATGTATTTGAATTCGGTATGTCTCAACGTCTTTTATGGCGTGCCCCTGAAACATCATATTTAACTGAGGATTATATAGGTACGTGGGGGATTATGTTGGTTCAGATCTTCATGGAACTACCACCTCCATACAGACAAACAAATAAAAATTTTACCACCTAATAATATATGCGAAGATAAATAAGCAGTTTATAAAAAGCAGAAGTTGGGTAAGACGTTAGTGTTAAATGTTAAAATATTATGATTAATTTGTGAAGTAGTCTTGAAAACATTTTGACATCTAATAAATTATACAATCAGTCATAACTTTTCTTGGTGGTCTTTAAATTAATAGCAACAATTTACGAGTAGAAATGAATGGGTGAGTATTTTGTTTGACGGATTTCTTGTCCTTGCTTTTATTCAGAAAGCAATGAAAGACCTGTGATCCTCATTATTGACTTTGTTGATTGAGTACTTACAATTACATACCTACTCGTAAAACTTTTCGTTTTCGTCGGTCTACTCTAATCTACAACGACAATCAACATTTTAAAAATCTTTGAATACAGTTGCACCTTTTTTTCCCACTTCAGCCTTTCTTACAGTCAGCAGCGGAATTCGCTAACCATTCGGTACTATATCCTAATAGCTTTACTAGATCTGACTATCTATGGAAACTAGATACGCCGCCTTCATTAATTGGTTGTCTTGCTACTTCATCAACTAGATACTTTTTACATTATCATAAATCTTTAAAAAGATATTCACCACAAGAGTCGTTACAGTGTTTCGCAAGTCGGCAAGTCTGCACGCTTGCATAAACTCGCCTGGCATTAATGCAACATTGCATCAGGACGCATGACCATGCCTCTGTGAGAAACTTATTAGTTATGCCGAGATTTCTCATAGCGTGCCCCAGCACGTAGCATGGTAACTCAAGTTATGCTAAACGAGTCGTGCTTTTAAATAAAGTTGTAACTTTTTTCTCATGCACATTATATATCAAGGAGATTGCACGTCGTGCCTCTATTATTTTGTAATCCCAATAAAATTGTACCCAGTCCCACACACCTATAGATATTTGGTATGTGCCCAGTCCTATTACAAAGTCAGCAATTTATTACTGTTTAACGTCTTTGCAAAAAGCTGTAAGCATTTTCTTTCAATTACACTTAATAACGCTAATGCAGATGAAGGTGAAAGCGCACTCCACCCGGAAAGCTCAACTGCTGAGGAAGATTCTAATCTTATCTCTAAATGTTGAAACACAGATGAAGAAGAAGTTGACATTAGAATAAAACAGATAAGTTGTACACACTAAGATAAGATTCAGAGGGGCAATGTTGCCAGCATTCTTGGGACCGTTCCCATGAGCCCACAGTTGGAAGACATCTTTTATTTATAGGTATTTAGTTTTTAATTTTCTATTTTTTTAAGTTCACTTGAGTTATGTTTCTTTTTGTTGTGTATATATTTCTTATATTAACAAAAATAATAATATGTCAAGATAGCTAACCAAGGAAACCAAAAAAGGCCTATAAGTACTATTTGTAACTATTTAGTTCCTAACATTTACCTGTTGACTTCAAAGTTCGTTTAATTTAATTTTCATGTTTATTTCATTTATATATAGGTATTATGTTTTAGGTAGGTGTCGTTTCTTTCACATAGTCAGGCACTCATGCATAAACCTAGCTTAAGTAGGTAAATAACTTTTGTTGTCAAAACTTGTATTACAGATTCTTATCTACAAGAAATTCAAATAATAATTATCATTTTGTGAAGATTTGCAAAGCTTAATGAGGTTTTGAAATAGGAATACGGCTCCCGGAAACGCTCCACCGATTTGCATTTCGTAATTACGAATGTTTTTTACTCTTTTCTTTCTTTTAACAACTTTTGTTTTACGTCTGTTTCAGTTTAAACTGTGTTCGAAACTCTTTTTATTTATATCACAAATGGCACTGTTTTAATGTCATTTTTTGTCTTTACTTTTGTCCCTATATAATTTGCTTAAGTATACCTTCATACTCACCTCTAATCCAAGTGGTATCCACACCTGTAATCAAAGATCTACACATTTTGAAATTACATTCATGTATTGCATGTAATATTTCTGGACAAAGACAAACACAAGATAATAATTAAACTAATTAAAATTAAACTTACAAAAAACTATAAACTATAACTACTACTAACTATAAATAAAAAATTTGCCCCAAATCATCCCCATCAGGCAATGTGCCCAATAAGCTAGCAGCATTGCCACGTTGGATAGCTATGCTTATACGCTGGCTCAAATAGCTGCTAGCTCTGGGGTCCCGGGTGGTTTCTACTAATTCAACAGAAATATCTCGAAAGAGTTTGTGAGCCCTGGGCCCCATATACCAAAAGTCTCTACCCCAAACAGCTCAAATATGAGATCCCCAGTCAGATTCTCATACTTTCGCCGTTTGAGGGTCTCTGTATGATTTGCCGCCGCGCCAGCGCTATCAGAAATGCTTGGAATGTGGGACGGTGCAAGCGTATCGACACAAGTAGCATTCCATACCAGAGCCCGTCCCACCCTCCAAGGAACTAGGGTCATGCCGTCCGGTTTTTTGCCGTTATCACGTGCCAAACTAGAGGGTTCGAGTACCGCTGGTACTCCAGTTGTGTCAAGAGCCCGTCGAATGAGGTCATTTAGGTTATGATGACCAGCAATGCAGCCAGCACTTCTAGCACAGGACAGCCCGTGGTGCCCGTGGCAACGACATTGATGAGGGACGATACTGGGGGCGCTAAGACGCAAGGCAGTGGCAAGGCGAAAAGTACTGCGGTCTAGCAGAGTATCCGTATTAGGAGAGGGTAACACCTGCAACCTGCAAGACCTAAAGACCTGACTTCCATTTCCCTACATCTAAGAGGCGGGTGCACTCTGCAGGGCTAGAAGACCTGTTGATAAGATTATTACGCAACAGTCCGCAGAGAGGCTCGTCTCAAAGTCTTTGGGAAGAGGTGTTTGTGTTTCGGAATTCGGCCAAGCTGCACTCCAGGCGACCTTGGCCTTGTCCAAGTGAGTAACCAGAGGGGAACACGATGTGTGTTCCAGTATCTTGTTGGTAAGATGTTGAGTAGCATGGACCGAGGACAAGAACGCCGAAAGGGACACGTCAGTAATTTTACGGATACCCACCCAAGTAACACATCAAAGCAGTATAACGGCCGATTTATAACATTTCTGTATCGTTTTCGCATGTTGAGTTTGCTCTATTTACAAACGTTAATACGGCTACTGTAATGCATATTTGGGCACAAATTATACGGCTTTAGATCCTAAATAGGTTCACAATAGTTGTTTACTTGCACTAAAAATTGCATTAAAGAAGCATTATTATGGTCAATGATGATGATGCTAATCGCATCACAGAAGCACTAAACTAGCAATATTTTTGATAATGAAGATGTTAGTTGCCAACATGACGGCCCTGTTGACGGAGTTGAAGGCATTTTTAACATCAACTTTTAATAACACCTCACCACCTTTGTTAATCAAAAATTATCTGAGTGAGTGTACTGCCGCCTCACAGCCCCCTTTACTACTAAAGCTTAACTGCTTAGGCTGAAAGTACGATTTCAGAAAATCAATTGATTTACAACAAATTTTGGCTGTGAGGCGCCGGTATTTAGAGCCAACAGCAATAGGACAAATGCCACTGTAGCCGCACACACACAATAATAATTTGATCGTTGTAAAATACCCACGCCGCGCGCAGCGCTTTGTCTCAGCTTAGCACCAGATGTTTCCCGCGCCGCGCGCAGCGCTTTGTCTTAGCCAGCACTAGATGATCGTTGTAAAATACCCAGGCCGCGCGCCTGCAGCGCTTTCTCTTTACTTATTACCACGTGCATTCTCTGAACTTATTACCACGTGCAATCATTAATAATAGCCCCGTTTAAAATATCTACAATATCGGGTGCTACATTACCACGCAGCATCAGATTGCACAGACTTATAAGTGCCACAAGAAGCATCTCGGCAGATTCACCGCAACACCCGCTGGTGAGATCCTTAAGATGCTGCGGGGTGAGGCCGTCGAGACCTCCCGCAGAGCCCGGAAGAAAAGAGTTGATAGCCCCGCAGGCTGTTTCTGGTGAAGCTTGTACAGATGATGGTGTTGTCGTATCGTCGGTGTTGATATCGGCAAGAAACTGTGTAAGATTAATGGTATTAGTAGATGGGGGGTGTTTGCTGTTCAAGGCGGTGAGTGTTTCTGGGTAGTCCGGACTCTGGAGCGATCGTGTCATTCGAAAAAAGTAACCGCGCTGCGTCCTTAATGTCTCACTCACTTTTATTTTATTTTCAACATATTTAAAAATATTATATTTTGGAGCGGTGCGAAAGATATGGCTATTGTTATTAAAACTGTCCGAAATACAATTTTGCTTAACGCGTGAAGTGAGGGAGGCATTATTAAGTTAAGAGTTAAGTTAATTATTAAGTTAAGTTAGGAGGCATTTTTCGATGACAAAATCGCGTTATCAGTTGAAGTCCGCCCTGGCTTTGAGATAGCATAAATTACAAATAACATTAAAAAACACAAAAAAAAGTTAGAAATAAAAATATAAAATAAAATAAGAATGACAGCTGCTGCTGACGGCTTTCAGCACAGGCGTGAGATGTCAGCAGCACTGTAGATCTCTATACGTAGCTCGACAAATGACAAATGGCAAAAGAGCAAAACTTATTATTTTGCATAGAAGACTCAACTCCACCTGATGTTAAGTGGAAATGTAGTACAGATGCAAGAACAACTGGTGCAGCGTGAAAATAACGCAGCATCAGTCACCCTCACCCTGCCGGCCCACTTCCCCCGGTGCCCTTTCACGCCTCGTTTGAAGGAACCCATGTCATAGGAAGGAGGGAAAACGTGCGCTGGTAGACTACCTATTCCATCTTTTGGAAGTGCGACAAAGAAACGAGTCACCAAATTTTTTTGTGCGCGATGGAATGTTCGAGACAGTACAGGGTTGACTCCGGAGAGCAGAACGCGTACTCCTATGGAGGAAGGGAGAAGATGGGATATAGTCAAAGAGTTCTTCTGAGCACGCGCCGTGGTATAAGCGGTAGAAGACGCTGAGTGACGCTGAGTGATCTCTCCGCAATTGCAGGGGCTCGAGAGCATTAAGTGACCTCTGTATTGCCAATAATGCGTATAGCGCGCCGCTGCAATCTGTCCAAGTCATCGAGAAGGTAAGTACTTTGGGGAACCGTCCCAAAGGTGTGAGCAATACTCCACGCAAGATCGCACCTGTGTCTTGTACAAAAGGCACAACTGATCCGGCGTGAAGAATCGCCGCACCCTGTGCAGGACACCGAGTTTACGTGACGCTGTTTTATCACGGCTTCGATATAGTCCCTCTGGTTCAGATCGCAACGATTCTCCATACCGAGCATGTTGATGCTGCTCTACAGGCCGAGTGATGTGCCTTGAAGAGAGGGAAGGGGTAGGAATTGCTATTTTTTACCGTGAACGCGCAAACCTATGTTTTCTTGGCATTGAACTTAACCAGATTATTGGAGCCCCAATTAGATTTGAGGTCCAATACCCGATTGAGCTCAATGACAAGATTCACTCGACTCATTTCGGTTTCGACCCGCCCGGCCGCTGGGTGACCGTTATATCCCCCATGCACCGTGCTATCATCCGCATAGCAATGAATATTTCCAAGTGGAAGCATATCATTGATATGCAGAAGGAACAGCGTGAGGGATAGAACGGACCCTTGTGGGACACCAGCGTTCACTGACATGAACCGCGAAGCACATCCGTCTGTGAGTACTCGGATCCTAAGCTATGTAGAAGGCCAGCGACCCAGTTGCAGAACTGAGCAGGCAGACCGTATGCCGGGAGCTTGGAGAGAAGGGCTTTGTGTCAGACCCGATCAAAAGCCTTGGCTATGTCAAGGCTAACAGCCACCGACTCGCCACGCTTATCAATAGCCTCACCCCAGAGATGTCTAACGAACGCTAGAAGATCACCCGTTGACCGTTTCGGCCGAAACCCGTATTGGCGATCGTGAATTAAGGGGTGTTCTTCTAGGTTACGGATAAGCTGTTTGTTTAGAATCCGCTCCATGACTTTACACAAAACTGAAGTAACGACTATTGGGCGGTAATTAGTCGGATCTGACCGATCTCCTTTTTTCGGAACCGGTTGCACATTAGCATCTCTCCAAGATTCCGGCAGATAACCCGAAGAGAGCGACAGACGGTAAAGACGAATTAACACGGAGGACAACTCCGCTGCACACATTTTTAAAACTGTTGCTGGGATGCCATCAGGGCCATTAGCTTTCCGAACATCGATTGACTGCAGCTCCGCACGTACAATACACTGCCTGATTTTAATATCAGACATTATGTGCCCACAGTGAGGAATTGTAGTTGGCTATTGCTCACTATTGGTGACTATTGCAGTCATCGATTAGGGAGTTAACCGCAAAAAGTCCGACCAGGAGATCGGCCTTCTCCTGCGGCTTGTGTGCTAAAGATCCGTCAGGACATCTCAAAGGTGGCAGCGAGGGTTGGCAGAAGTTAGATTGCACGACTTTGGCTAGACGCCAGTAATTACGGCTGCCCGTAGGATGCGTCAGTAATTCTTGGCCAACCCGTGCAACGCGCTGGGCATCCGCTCTAATCTATCTAGTATCTTCTCGATGCCTTAGACAGGTTGTAGCGTCGCGCTGTACGCATTATCGGCAATGCAGAGGTCACTAATACTCTCGAACCCCTGCAATTGCGTAGAGATATAGCTTCACTCAGCGTCTTCTATTGCTTATATCACGGCGAGTGCTCTGAAGAACTCTTTGACCTTATCCCACCTTCTCCCATCCTCCATAGGAGTACACGTGCTGCTCTCCGGAGTCATCGCTTCACTGTCACACATATCCCATCGCCCACAAAGAAATTTGGTGACTCGTTTCTTTGTCACACCTTCAAAAGATGGAATAGTCTACCAGCACACGTTTTCCCTCTTTCCTATGATATGGGGTCCTTCAAACGAGGCGTGAAGAAGCACCTTGTGGGCCGGCAGAGTGAAGTTGACTGATGCTGCGTTGTTTTCACGCTGCACCAGTTGTCTTCGCATCTGGACTCCACTTCCACTTAATATCAGGTGGTGTGGAGTCATTAGCCGTGCTAATTATAAAAAAATGTAAGGTTTCTTGCAGGACTTGGTGGGGACTTCTTGGCGGGAAAGTGAAGAGTCATGTCTGCGGTTTTGTTTTATTTTCTAAAATGTGTGTTATGTCGAATATTAATGTGAAATAATGGTGAATTATTAACCGTTAAGTGTTCGTGAGTGTGCATGAGTGTTGGCAAATGAGACAAAACAGTACAACGTCACTTTTCAAATTCTCTCAAGATGTCTGCATGAGGACTTAGTAAAGCCCCATATCTTTACTGAGATACTCGAGGGGTTGGGGGGTAATATCATTTCTCACTTCCCATTTCTATTATCAATCATTCATCATCATCGATATTGTTTATTTATGTATTACCTAAGAACATAGAACGAACGAATAGGCTTGATGGATTTCATCCGGAGCCGTAAAATATTTTTAAAAAAAATGGACTTGGTGGCATTTTATAGGCTGCTTTCACGCACTACACATTTATGGATCATTTTAATTAATAAAGTAATCTATTACTACGTGAAATTATCAATATAAAAACTTGAGTCGACAACTTAACATGAGTGACAGCCGGCATCATTATAACATTTAAATATTTAATGGCGGCCAGTATTGCCCATATGACTAGGTCCCTAAAAGTCGGTATATATTGTAGAGTACATACAGTTCACGGAACAGGGTAATGTTAAGAAAATACGTTTTAAAAATGTAAAAAGTTTTTTAAATTTCCGTCTAATAGTATGTAAGTTTTTTACTTAGTTCAAATTGTGTTTGCGATCTTATTTTAGTTTACTACATAGTGATAAATTTATTTCAGTTTACCCATTTATCAGCAGATTTTATTTATTGACTATGAATACCTTCCCACCAAACAAGTGATGACAAGGCTGCTTCAGACTTCTTGGCGGGAAAGTGAAGTCATGTCTGCGGTTTTGTTTTATTTTCTAAAATTTGTGTTATGTTTAATATTAATGTCAAATAATGGTAATAACCGTTATGTGTTCGTTAGTGTGCATGAGTGTTGGGAAATGAAACAAAACAGTGCAACTACTACTTTTCAAATTCTCTCAAGAAGTCCGCCCCGAGGAAATAGTAAAGCCCCACATCTTTACTGAGATACTCGAGGGGTTGGGGGTATATCATTTCTCACTTCTCATTTTTATTATCATTCATCATCATATTGACTGGAAGGAAATATTGTATATTTTTTTTTAATTTTATATATGGCTTTCACATCTCCTTTACTTGAGATGTATTTTATGTATTACTTGTAAGAAAAATTATTTTGACACTGGCTAAATGTGCTAATCGCACGAAGCCATCATCTAAAAGAAAGAAAGAAACTAACAGGACTTCTTGGCGGGAATGTAAAGAGTCATGTCTGCGGTTAGGTTTAATTTCTAAAATGTCGAATATTAATGTGAAATAATGGTGTATTATTTACCGCTAAGTGTTCGTAAGTGCGCATGAGTGTTGGCAAATGAAACAAAACAGTGCAACTTCACTTTTCAAATTGTATCAAGAAGTCCGCCCGAGGAATTAGTAAAGCCCCACATCTTTACTGAGATACTCGAGGCGTTGGGGGTATATCATTTCTCACTTCTCATTTTCTATTATCATTCATTATCATCATACTGGAAGGAAATATTGTATATTTCTTTATTACTTGTAAGAAAAATTACTTTGACATTGGCTATATGCAAACCGCACGAAGCCAATAAAAAAAAAAACTACGTTTGCTGCTGTTTGCTGGCTTGCTGGCCGAGCTCACTGAGCAAGTCATATAACTCTACTCTTTGGAGTATAACGCATAGAGTAACTGGTATAACGTAGTGATTACCACAAAGTACTTTTATATATACGGTGATTACTTGCTCAGTGCTTTGAAGCAAGTAATCGCTAAGCCGAACTGGGGTGGGGACTGGGGAGTTTTGATTGGAGGCAAAAGTTTATCCTTTTACAAAAGTACCTTACCTTTACCTAAAAATGCGTTTCGTGATTAAACAAGCCGGTTGTAAAGGTGAACGTGTTGGAAATCTCACTGGGTTTACAAAGGTTAAAAACGCAATAATTGAAACTCCGACAGCCGCTCTACTGACGCAGGTTTGTGCTACGATTATCAGGTAGGTACCTTATATCCACCGACCAAACCTCGGTAACCAACTACAAACAACCCAATTGTGGTAGGCCTACAGTGTCTTCCGTAACCCACCTATGGCAGATTCATTACCTACTAAAAGATTGGCACCCTAGCAATAAATAAATTAATACTATTAAACAGAGGTTTGGTGTAGAAACTAAACACTGACTTAATCGTAGCGAGACATAAATGAAAAATAAAATAAAAACAAATAAATAAAATAAATATAAACCTTCAATGTATTTATTAAATTTTCAGAGTGGCAGTGTTCCCCATTTGACCGCCGAAGTTTTGGCAAAAGTATTCACAAGCCCTCAATTACTTTGGGTACCACTATCCAACTCGATACGGCTGGAAGCTGGTGTGAAAGCCCAAGGCGAGGGTGTGGCCAAGTTTGCAGGTTTGCCAGGCCACATAACTTGTTCCACACTGCACAATCTCAGTGAAACAACACCATCCGGTCATTTTGAGGCTGATCTGGTTCCCTTATGGACAAGAAATGGGAAAAAGATGATTACAGCTAATAGGTATGTGTAATTACTTACAAATTACCTTTGAACAATAAAAACTCTGACCAAAGAAAACTTTAATGTTATGATTTCTTAAACTAGTATTTGAAATTTCAATTTATGGTATTGCCCTTCTTTTTTCAGGTACATGGATTTAATGCAAGTATTTAAACCAGACATTCTGTTGACCATTGCTGATAGCGGCATAACTCTGAATGAAGGAAGAAAGCGAGATATAAAAGCTATAGACAGATCTCAGAAACTTTTGGATACATGCATACATCGATATAAGGCCTCTAAAGAGTTACAAGATAGTGCATTAATAGGTAAGTAGACTTTCATTCTACTCTACTACTATGTTTTTCTAATTACAAATTTTAACCTGACATTTCATTGTACAAAACAATTTATATGAAAAGAAAACTGATGTTAGTTATCTGCTTTCAGGTGTCATAACCGGAACTGGTACAACTGATAAATGTGATATTTATATAAAAGAAATTCTTACCCATATAGAGCATTTGAGTGGTATAGCGTTGTCAGGAATTACAGATGGCTCTGAACTCTCACTACAGGAGCCTATTGAAAAATTGGAAGAAATATTCCGAAGAATAAGTGTTAGTACTTAATCATGACTGCTTAAAATCATTGGTAACTTATAATGTTTGGGTTGCAAATGTGGCTCTTAACTGGTATTTAATCAGGCAGACTTGTAACAATGCCTATCATCAATGAAACTGATCACAATAAAAACTGTATAAAGAATTGAACCCCTGCTAGGCATAGAGACTAACCATTAAATCACAGAGGCGGCTGTGTCAACGAGCTTGCGCTTCAGTAACAGAAGACGCTACAAAGCTTAAAATATTACCTTAATTTTTCTGTTGTGGTTCTATATATTATTATAGTTTATATATATTTCTATTTATACTCTTTATACTATAGTGACCAACTAATAACAGCTTATAGGACAAACATGGAGATTGTGCCATACAAACCTTTCGTTCACTTCACAGTTTTTCTCGCAATTGGCGCTGCCAGTGCCAATATGGAAATGCAGTTTGTTCCTTTTCAAAGAGTGTAAAGCAAAAAAACATGCTATAGTTTTAAAAATTCTATTTCAGGAATCTATTCCAAAGGATCTTGTGAAGTTTATAGAAGGGTGCTGGAGTCCTGATGTTGTTCTGACAGCTATTCAATATGGTTGGGATGTCTTTGATGGCACCTACCCTACAAAACTCACCAATGCTGGGCATGCATTAGTTATCAACTTTCATATCAATCGAAATAGTGAAGAGCTGTGTTTGTTGGATCTTAACGATGTTCAGTGAGTATTTCCTTTTGGTTTGCCTGATTGTATATATAAATATTTTGTTGCCCAAACATGTTACCACATTGATGCATAATCATATTCGTCTGTAATACCCATGTTGATCAAATAAATTACTCAATATTGCACCAAGAATCGTTAAGAAAATATAAGTGGAACAAACAATCTGGTGTTGTTATATATTTATTAAAATAGATGGTTGCAAACCTTACAATCTGCTTTTTAAATATTTGAAACAATTGCTATTAACCCTTTTTATATTTCACAGATATAAAGAAGACTTTAGACCATTGTTAGAAGATTGCAAATGCCTTGCTTGTCAAAAACACACAAGAGCTTATATTCAGCACCTTCTTAATACAAGAGAAATGCTTTCAACAGTCTTACTTAGCATGTAAGTAAACTAACACTTATCAATCCGATCCGAACCCTTCGGAGAATCTAGTAGGGCACGGGGACGCGCACTTGTGCGCGATGCCGTTCCCTCTAGATAACCTCTGAAGGTGATTCGTTTCACACGGCTTGAGGGACCCTTTACGTTCCTCGCCGCCCCCAAAAAGCCCGGTGAAGCTGAAAATGCCGCAGCGGCAATCAGCAATCTCTCTCCAAAAAAAAAAAAAAAAACACATCAAATATCGGACACTTATCTAACAAGCGTTTCTTTTTTTCTTCCTCTGTATATAGCGTTGTGCCAGCCTTGCTGGGACAACTATCGCCTAGGTCTAGGCCTAGTTTTCCTACTCAATCTTCTCCACTTTCCATTTTTTATACATGAAATCACACCATTAAAAGAGTTCCTCTTTTTTCTCCTTCATCAAACTTGCATTCTAGAATTAACTTAGACGTAAACACTTGTCTATACAATTACCAGTTTTGTCTGCACTAGATCTAGGCCTTTGTCTAGCAGTAGAATTCGGTAAAGACGATGTAAATACGTTTCGCCAAATTTCCACTCACCTCTTACATTGAAAAGGATTTTGTTAAAATATTAAAATTATTCATCAGCTTTTGATGACTATTTAAAGCAATAGCTGGTGTTACATGGACACAAACCGCTAGAATCGGAGTTAAGTGGAGGGTTTTAGGGGAGGCCTATGCTGATAGGCAAATAGACTATTATAAATCAATTATTATAGTTAAAGTATTATTTTAGTAAAGTAGTAATGTTGTTTATATAAAAAAGCTAATATAACTTTATAGTTAAATAAAAATTTAGATATTCTTCTTTGTACCTTCATTGAATATGTTAAAACTGTTTCAGACACAATCTTCATCATTTCAACCAGATGTTTGTTCATGCTCGTCAACATATTACCTCAAGTACCTTCGAAGTATATAAGCGGCATATAATCAAGCAATATGAATCGTATAAACATACATTATTGAAAGAAGATATTAAGGAAATAGAACAGGAACCAGAGCAGCTGAAAAAGAAAATATGTGTAAGTAACGATATTAGTGTAGTACCTTCTGAAGGCGTAGTTAATGGTCATTGGTAGTTTTAAAATGTAGTTAGTTTGTTTGTAACAGCAGGTTGTATTGAAGAGGTTGCCTATACATAGTTATAATTTAACCCAGATAAGCCTGAATAAATTTTTCTCAAGATCATAATGTAACTTGAGTTTTTGAAATAAATAATTAATAAAAATTTGTATTAAATCATACTGTCCTAAATGTAGGATAGTAGGCTAATCTTGGTTTAAGTAGATACAATGAAGACTTCTATAGAAGTGTTGGCTTCTGAAAGTGTCCTGCTATGATAGGGAATTTTCCAATATTTTTGAGGCTGTAAGGGAGAAAAGAGCTGGACACTGCTGAGTTTCTTGCCGGTTCTCTTCAGTACAAGATCTCCCGCCCAGAGTAGACTTACGAACCGATGGCATAGTGACATTCACAAGACTTGTAGCCTAAACTGAATAAATGATTTTGAATCTTGTATTTTGAATTTTGAACAAGTTGAAAAACGTGAAAAATACAGCTCCTAAAAATATGAGCAATAGCTATTGCTTAATAACGATTTTTAAATTCATATTTGTTACTATAAAAAAATATTTTATGTGGTGATTGTACGCTGTCTTTAGCGGCAGTGCACCCATGCCGTAATGGCTGTGCGGAGCCCTATTTCCGGCGTTAATAATAGAGGTAGGGTTCCGGGAGCTGGAACTTTATTTCGGAAATTTCCTCCTCTGTAAGGATTTAAGATATCGTAAATATTAATAGTTTTTGAGTTATTAACAAAATACTAAATACCTTTTTTTAACTTATTTTGTTAATAACAATTGCATTTTTTTTAAGTGCAGTAAAATCCCCACACTGCATTTTTCTAGAGGTCATTCCGAATCCAATGAGCTATTGCTCATAATTTTAGGGGCTTTATCTCAATTTTGACGTTTTTTATTTTGTTGACCGGAATATTGTAAATTACCTATTGTTTGTTTGTATTGAACTAATAATAAGTAAAATAATTTGTGTAAATAGGTTCCTAACTTGTCATGTAAAGTTAGCTTACATTTCTTAAGAATTTACCATACTTGTTTACATGCATGTTTTCACATGATTTCTTTAGTAACCTGAATAATTGTGCAAAGGAATCCCTTCAGGTCTACTGTTTCTGTTTCGTATGCATTGTTGACATAATGTTTGTTCAAGTCTATGGAAAGTGTTCCGTAGCCTTAATATTAATGTAAGTTGTATAATAATACCATTATGTAGCTATGTAGATTATACCAGTAACTGCAGTACAAATAGTTATATTATGTTTGTTTTATTTTGGTTTTCTTTTGAAATACCAAATTTGAAGTATTCCATTGTAGCCAAAAACAAAACTGCTATATTTTATTGTTATCTAAATTTTATGTATGCTTTAATCGGTTTAGACAATAATCTGCTTAGCATAATAATAAAAAAATGTATATAGTATGCAAGTTTTTCACACCCCATTATGAATGCCTTGATTGGACATCCCAATCATCCCATAAATTGAAAATAGAAAATATATTTTTGTAAACTTCTAAGGCGTCTAGTGAATTAGAAAGCCGGGATAAAAAAACGTTTATTGCCTGGATTTATGCGATTTGAAACTTTCAACAGTGAATCTTAATTAGTTCTTATAGTTATAGATATGTTATGGATACAGTACTGGATAAATTTGTTTTAGAGTAGATCGCTATAGTCTTTGAGCGTCAATAACGTATAACAATGGTTAAATCAATTGTAAGCGACCAGTGGCCGGTCGTTCGACGGTGGAGGGGTTAAGCATAGTTTTGTGAGAATTGCTTTATTGCTTTGAATAATACTGATCTTTGAAGTTTGTATGTTATACCGCAATGTATAAAGCCTCGCCCAAACAGAGGCGGACTGCGGTCGCGGGCATGGTCACGGTCGGATGTGGTAGTCAGTATAATATTAGAAGAAGTATTTCAAATAAACGCGAGCATGCCGCGTACTACAGGCGGGCGCCCGTGACCTCTAGCCCCGCCCGGTCGTGTAACGCGCGGGCACACCAGTGATCTCTTGGTGATCAGTTTTTACAACTTATTTACAAACTTTTTGACAACTGATTGTAAGTAATAATAATAGTATGATAGTAACTCTTCAGCCTATTGCCGTCCACTGCTAAACGTAAGTCTCCCCTAAAGAGCGCTAACCATCCCGGTCCTGCGCAGTCTATCTAGGGAACTATATTTTTTGTCAGCAAAGTTTATAATTGTCATAAACTTGTATCGCTAATTAATAGACCTATCGCCACGAAATATTTTCATTCTCAAATAAATAAACAGTGTCGCTAGGTAATAATAATTACCAAGTTAGTGTCAAAATGTATCTAAAATAAGAAATGGATTCTCAATAAAATCGTAGTTCATTCCGTGAATAAAAACTTCGTTCTCAAAATAATAGGTTTATTCCTTAAATAATAGCTTCGAGCTCAGAATGTTAAATCTGTCGACAAATAAATCGATTATTGTCCTCAGAATGCGACTTGTTTTTATTTGTAATTTTGTCACCTAGTAGTAGTAGTTACATTTTATTACGTCCAGTTGTTAAAATTATTCGTTACCAATTTAATAGAAAAAATATAAATTTAATGAAAAAATGTACAAAGGGGCGGAGCCAAATTGGCGCGCTATGAAAAGTGAACTAAACGTGCCCGCGCGGACAGTCCACCTCCGAAACCATACCGCCGCTCCACCACCTGTTTGGGCGAGGCTTCACCCTTTCCACGCCACGCTATTTTCCGAAAACCGTGCCCCTGACGCCACGGCCTCTTGAGACGTAAAGTATAGTAGTGAAGAGACAATTTCCTATCGAGATTCGATAAAAAATATGTTTTTAAGCATTATTCGAGTGAAAATATGCTTTGGTTTGTTATTATGATCACCTCTTCACTCAAATATGGCAAGAATAAAATATATATAAAGAGTATTTTATTAAATATAAAGCAAAATAAATTCTCAAAAAGATATTACCTTTCGCAGCACTATTTGTCTGATTTATCAGACTGGCGTATGCTTGCCACACAAGCCTTTAAGTTTTAGTGAGGTGACTGCTTCCAGTGATAACATCGACGATTTTGATATATTTGATTTCCAATTTCAACTAAATATTTAGTTAACTTTTAACGGCCATTATATACCGCAATAGAATGTGTCTCTAGCGCCAACACGTATATTCCATGCTGAAATTGTAGTGTTATGAACGTACATACACATACATAATTTACAAATTACTACGATAATACATATGAGGTTGAAATAAAGACTTATGAATATGGAATGGTTTTCAAACTAAAGGAGATTGACCAATGAAGTATGGACTTTGGTTTCACATTGTACGATTATGTACCCCTATGTAACCTACCCTCATCTTGTAGAGTTTTATCTTAACATTAAGTTAAAAAAAACCTCATTTCTATAGTTCGCCGGAATCAAAAGACTATCAAATTATTGGTACTTTCACATCCAAAACAACGTTTTTCGATTTTTCTTATCATCTTTTGCAATTCCAGTGTCAACATATTACATATTTTAGGTAGTTTTGTGGAAATCAAGTTAAAATAAAATACAAAAACACAAATGTTGAAAAAAATTCCACAAGCAGGATTTGAACCTGCACCCTTCTGACATACGGAGTCATAAGATAAGATAAGATATTTTACAAGACTAATGAGATATAATAATAGCAACGAA
Source organism: Eudonia truncicolella (assembly GCA_949315975.1). Lineage (NCBI taxonomy): Eukaryota > Metazoa > Arthropoda > Insecta > Lepidoptera > Crambidae > Eudonia > Eudonia truncicolella. The sequence goes on from OX438826.1 coordinate 12,662,576, forward strand.
TATATTTTTAAAACTTACCTTACATATTAAATGCAGGGTAAGTTTTAAAAATATATTTTGAAAATATTTTCTATTCACATCACTAAATAAATTGTTCTAGAAACATCCGTCGTCTCTGACGTCTGACGACTTCCTGTCTAATATATCAGACATTGGCGTTTCTTATTACAAGTTTTTTTTATATATACGTAGCTTGACAAATGAGTCCACTCCACCTGATGTTAAGTGGAAATGGAGTCCAGACGCAAGGACAACTGGTGCAGCGTGAATACAACGCAGCATCAGTTACCCTCACCCTGCCGGCCTACTTCCCCCGGTGCCCTTTCACGCCTCGTTTGAAGGACCCCATGTCATAGGAAGGAGGGAAAACGTGCGCTGGTAGACTATTCCATCTTTTGGAAGTGCGACAAAGAAACGAGTCACCAAATTTCTTTGTGCGCGATGGAATGTTCGAGACAGTACAGGGTTGACTCCGGAGAGCAGAACGCGTACTCCTATGGAGGAAGGGAGAAGGTGGGATATAGTCAAAGAGTTCTTCTGAGCACTCGCCGTGGTATAAGCGGTAGAAGACGCTGAGTGACGCTGAGTGATCTCTCCGCAATTGCAGGGGCTCGAGAGCATTAGTGACCTCTGTATTGCCGATAATGCGTATAGCGCGCCGCTGCAATCTGTCCAAGGCATCGAGAAGGTAAGTACTTTGGGGAACCGTCCCAAAGGTGTGAGCAATACTCCACGCAAGATCGCACCTGTGTCTTGTACAAAAGGCACAACTGATCCGGCGTGAAGAATCGCCGCACCCTGTTCAGGACACCGAGTTTACGTGACGCTGTTTTTATCCCGGCTTCGATATAATCCCTCTGGTTCAGATCGCAGCGAATCTCCATACCGAGCATGTTAATGCTGTTCTGCAGGCCGATTGATGTGCCTTGAAGAGAGGGAAGGGGTAGGAATGGCGACTTTTTTGCCGTGAACGCGCAGACCTGTGTTTTCTTGGCATTGAACTCGATCAGATTATTAGAGCCCCAATTAGGTATGAGGTCCAATACCCGATTGAGCTCAATGACAATATTCACTCGACTCAATTCGGTTTCGACCCGCCCGGCTGCTGGGTGACCGTTATATCCCCCATGCACTGTGCTATCATCTGCATAGTAATGAATATTTCCAAGTGGAAGCATATCATTAACATGCAGAAGGAACAGCGTGGGGGATAGAACGGACCCTTGAGGGATACCAGCGTTCCTCACTCACATGAACCGCGAAGCACATCCGTCTGTTTCAACAAGATAGTGTTGGGAAATCAGTGGATTAAACAAAATACATCATTATATGTATTGAGCAAAACTTATTATTTCGCATTAAAGATTTTTATATTAAAATAAGCCGGTAATAAGGCTATCCCTAAACATCAAATTAATTTAAAACTACTTAGAAATCGAGGAAACTCGAGGAAAATCCATTAAAATAGTTACGATAGTTGTTTTGGTTACATCACCGTTGGTCTCATATATCAGACTTTGGCGCTGGATATCAAGGTTAAAATTTTCGCCAAAAAAAGGGTTTGAATTTATTAGAAATTTAAATGAAAAGACGTAAGGATACTCTGCAATTGTAACTTTATTTTATGCTTTAGATAATAATAATTATATTATTTGATGATGATGGTGATGATGATGATGATGATGATCATGATAATTAATCCCCTTATTCATAAAACCTTTTAAAGCATTATTTAGTTAAATATTGTTTTGTCAACGTCACACAAACGTCATTTTGAATTTGAGAAAGAGAGACAAAACAATGATTAACTAAATAATGCTTAAATAGTTTTTATGAATAAGGGGGTAAATACCGACAAAAACTTTAATAAATTCTTTCAGGCATGTAAAAAAATATAAAGTCATGTAATAAAATAAACAATTGGTTTCTACTACTTCATTGGCGTTGAAAGGGTTGAATGCTTTCAAGACTTTTTTGTCACAGTTAGTTTTTATATAATTACAAATACCCTCGCGGGTAGTACGGCCATAGAAAGAGATGGTTTGAGAAATACCCTCACAAAATTGACCACTATGTAAAAAGGATTTAATAATGTTACATCATTTTATGCCAGCTGTAATTATTATTGTTATTTGGAGGCATTTGTTATGTATAACTTGTGCTGATAAGTTTAATTAGTGTAGTATTCCATACTTATATATTTTTCATTTAATAATGATTTTAATTCATAACCTGGTGATCACTGCCTCGCATTTACTTTTGATAATTATGTATTCCAGTTAGGTTGTAGTTTTTACCGGTGTTGGTTGTTTATAACTAGAGTTAGTGAGTACCTTTGTTTTTTACGGGACAGAGCTCGGGCAACTGCTAGGGCCAAGAGGTTAAGGAGTGTTGACCTGCTAATCCAATGTGAATGTGATTCGAATCCCATCCTCGTCGACGCTGTGTATATTTTGAACTTGTCAGGCAAAAAAATATATATTTGTATTGAGAAGTATGAGACTATGCCCAATAAACAGTTCTGTCACCGACCAACACCGTTGCGTGCCATGCAAGGAGCGCATCCGCACCGGAAAAATATCCTCGCCAACAATTTTTGACGGTTGTCATTAAACCCGTTATGCACGCATATGATACGCTGTTGATACGTTTTAGTGGGCATAGTAGTCCGTGTCGTGATCCTTTTCGTGATCCTTTTCGTGATCCTTTTCGTGCCCGATACGTTTCTAGCACGGTCATGGTATGATATAGTGTAATGGGCAGACACCTTTAGATCTATTTATCCTAATTCATAAAAATTTAGAAAAAAAATTAGTATGGGGTAGTCTAAATTTTTATGAATCCTAATGAGGATGGATCACCTGTTATGTTGTTCTTCTAAACTGGTATAAATAAAAGAAATTACTTAACACATTTTACATATATTTTACTGACAATATTTACACAATAATTTTAGTGACCACACTTATTGAGCTAGGCATTTCTGAAATGTGCATCAAGAATTATTTTAATGTAATCGAATTACATTACATTTAAGCTAGTATTTAGGAGATTTGGCAGGATTTTGCTCGACAAAGTCACGTTCCAAATATTAGATTAATTAGTAATGATGAAAATATATATGTATATATATAATTATATTGCATGGTGAATGGGAGGCCTTTGCCCTGCAGTGGGACACTACAGGGTCATAATATTAATAATAATGGTAAACACAACCATTACATAATATTAAAATGAATATAAGTAATATAAATATGAAACCGCAATAATGTATACTTAACAACTTTATATAATCCAAATAAATTAATGGCAACAAATATAAGTCATACATGTACGATTGGAAGATTTTATGTAACACAAATGATACAATAATTATGTAAAGATAATTTGGCGAATTATTTTTTAACAATTTGGCACACTTCGCATTCATATTATTAGCCTAACCACGTCAGTGTGTCCTTTTAAATAAATAAATTTATTAAATCTATAGGAATTAACATTCAAAATAATTTAATGACTGTATTTTAGTCAAAAGTTGTATAATCAGTTTAAAGTTGAGTTCAGAAACGAATTACATTTTGCTAAATAAGTACATTCTCTATATAATATAAGCAGCATAGATATGAGCGTTTTGTGCATAGACAAGTGTTTACATCAAATAAGTTGCCATAACGGGTTCTTAAACCGAACAGACCCTTAACTAAATTGGAATATAAAAATTGTAAACTCTATCATAAATAATTACATAATGCACCAGGCATAGTTGTTGTAAAATATTCGAATTTCAATCGCATTCACTGTCTAAAGAGAAAATATACAGATAAAACATTTCTCTACGTAGTTTCTAATGTGATACGAGTAGTAGTACAAAAGCTTCAACTAAGATCTCTAGTGCGTACAAAACGGTCGATTGCAAGCCAAACGGCTATCGAATTGATACGTTTTGGTATGAGATCCGGCACGAGGCATGACATCGATAGAACTTTGTTCAAGTAAGCATCACACTTCACTGCACTAAAGCTAACTCTAGTTAACGAGTTTTCTACAAAACGTTAGCTCATGTCCCATTCACTGGTTCACACTATTTTAAGTATCACATGTCCTTCTCTTTCTTTTTACATTTAATGACACACTAATGTATTTGCTGCCGGCTTGCACACTATACAAAGTTATTTGTACCAGGTGTATTGAGTGGTTCTTGGGCCTGTAAAGAAAGAAAACATTAAATTAATTTACTTATACACAATCATTAAATGACGATTTTTAACGTTCGGCAGTTGTTAAGTTTCAGTTTATTCATGTACTTTTGTGCGCACGTTTACATATCTGGTTTGAAAAATAATAAACTCATTAAATTACATTAATAAGATTTTAAGATGTCGTTTATCGTTTATTATTTACAGTAATTCATTAATATTATACTTTATATTTGCGACATAAATTATGAAGATGATTCGAAAACACAAACGGTAGTTGTATCTTATGTGTGATCAGCTGGTAGGTATAATGTGATGCTTTCTGTAATTAATAAACTAACAACTTGGTTCATTGTTTAATTGTGAAATCGAGACGCGTGTAACGGTGTTTTTATAACATTTTTCTTAGTGAATCGACGAATCACTAAAAATATGACAATCACTAGAAGATTTCGTTAAGCAGAGTAAAATTCTAATCTAATAGTAAGTAGTAGATTAGAATTTTTGACATCTTCCGTGATTTCGTGGCATCACTAGGTATATCACGAAATTTCTGGTACTTATCCTTAATTCTCTGCGACACATACGTATACGCGTCTCGTTATCACAACTGCAATAACAATGCTTCTCAATGAATCAATCTAATAATATGAACCTAAAAATAATAAAACGACTGTATAGATGAATTCCCCAAAATTTTCTTTCTCCGGTATTTTTAGTTCCATTCGCGTTTTTCCCCAATTTCTTTATTTCCTATACGTTATTTCTACCAACAGATGATTTCGTCACACGCATTTTTTTCTACTTGTTATTTTTGCTACACGCATCTTTACCAATGCAATTTTTCACCATCACATTTTTTTTTCAAGACTCATCTTTACCATGTTTTAGCATGAATACTAAGCGGGCGGGCGGGGTCGTGAGAACTGCTACAGGTATAGATAGGTGATGGATGATAATAAGCACTAGAAATAAACCTTTTTTTTTAAATATGACAATCACTAGAAGATTTCGTTAAGCAGAGTAAAATTCTTATCTAATAGTAAGCAATAGATTGGAGTTTTTGACATCTTCCGTGATTTCGTGGCATCACTAGGTATATCACCAAATTTCTGGTACTTATCCTTTATTGTAAACCTGTACACCTCTCTGAAAACTTTGTTTGCGTCCACGACTGTGACATTATAATTTTTATAACAAATGAGTGCAAGCAGTGGATAGCTGGGTTAAAAACCTTTTTTATAGATGGAACTTTTAAAATAGTGCCTGAACCGTTCATTCAGTGTACACGATACATGGCGACATAGGCTCCGACAAAAATTGCACGAAGGTAGTTCCCTGCGTATATGCGTTGCTACCTAACAAGCGGCAAACCAAGAACGAACGAATGATTCAACTCATAAAAAAAATATACATACTTTTCAACCCGATTCATATAAAAATTGATTTTGAAATAGCAGCTGCTAATGCGATTAAATGTTTATACCCGACAGCTAAGTGGTGTTAGGGACAAAGTTTCGTCCTTATCATAATAGGCCAGCTTTCAACTGCATTATCATATCTGATAGCATATTGAAGTTCCTATTTTTACGTTAGCTAAAGTACAGTTTTTGTTTATTTCGTCCTAATAAAACAGATTGGTGAAAACTTGCATTGTTAAAGCGTGTAGCAAAAATAACGAGTAGAAAAAATGCGTGTGACGAAATTATCTGTTGGTAGAAATAACGTATAGGTAATAAAGAGATTGGGGAAAAACGCAAAAATGCAATAAAAATACCGGAGAAAGAAAATTTTGGGGAATTCATCGATACAGTCACATCTGGCTGGTCGTTTATAAACCTAATATGGTGCTGTTGGGTACTGTTATGGCTATTATCCCTTATTATGATCATCCTGCATATCTTAAAGAATATTTGATGACGTTATAATTGCAACAAAAGGGATACACCTGTCTGATAACTATAAGCTTAGCCATACACGGTTCTTACTATATGTAACTCACTGAGCACTTGCAAAACATAAAAAATTACCCTTTAATTGTAGCGATAAATTACATGTTACAATAGCGTGTAGCTTTGCAGGTGCATGCATCATAATTACTCTGTAATTTTGTTTATATTGATTCACAAGATGAATATCTTATGAGACAAGGGAGTTTATTTCAACAATTAAATGCAGCTTCTCCTTTTAAGGATCTATAAAGGAGTAAGTATAGTTACCACATTAATATTTAACGCTATATACCTATGCGAGAAATTTTACTATGAAAAATATAACGGTATCTACACAATTGGAAATACTACCACAAATCTACACATAAAACTTACCATGTTTTTATAGCCCTCGCATGTAAATGCATGAAAAACAAATTTCTCAGCAGTAAAACATTATCGTCCTAGAATTAAGCGGGAGGCGAAATACAAAATCATACAGTTATGCTAGTTCAAAGGGGACTATTTACAGCATTATACACCTACCATTTAAAACCAATAATACAATTTGGCAACTATTTCTTAATACTGATGCGGTAAAAATGTTGGCACTTTAAATTGCCCAAATCCTTATTATCTAAACGAAAATATTTTCTATAAATCCCTTAAAATAATACCTAGTAAATATAAGTCTAAGTACATCAAGTTTAAAATGTCTTAGGCAGACCTTAATTTTACTATATTAAAATATCCCTAAGTGTTAATCTTGTTTATTTACAACTTGGCCAATTTTATTCTGGGGTCTTATAACGTTTCATTGTACACGAGAAGTATAGTATAGAAGTGATGTTTCCAAAATAAATATTTTATAGTTTTTTGTAAAAAATATATGAAACTCAAAGAGCTACAAGTACCACAGAATAGTACGTAGGGTCGGTGGCTTTGGAACACAGACTTATATTAATTGGCTCCTTGTTGGAGGGGAGTTTGATTGTTTGGTGACTTATCTAAGACTGTTCTGTATGTTTAGGGTACACTCCATTGCGGTTAGCGCTCTCACCTCTTCTCCCACTGTACTGGGGTACAGTTTCGTTCCCGGCGCGTACCCATTTTTCTCGATCGCGAATTGGTCCTCTGTAGTCTTGCGGTACACCGGGTTGTCGAAGTTCATAGAAGTGACGTTGCGGTGCACGTAGTGACGGTACATCAACACTGCGATCTGTAATATAAAATAAAACAAAAGTTGTAGGTTTACTACGAAACAGCTTGTAAAGTTAACTAGACCCGAAGAAGAAGATTTTGCCGTTTTTAAATTCATTAATTCGGTTACCGGGTCTCTTCTCTTAATAAGAATTTTAAAAGCCACCAACTTATTTATATAAACTTAATTATTTACTCATTATACAATGTTTGTGTGAATTAAAAAAAATATAATAAGCACATACCCAAAAACAAACTAGCGGATAGAAAAATACGGAAATATTGAAATTCTACATCTAAAAGCGATTAGTGACTTCCATATAATGTCCGATTTAAATAGCGGTGCCCAATTTAGGTAGATCCGTAAACTGAACATTTTCCGGCAAGACCTTCTACCAACTTAACGCTTTATCAATTGACGTCAATTAAAGAGGTACTGTGATGAAATCTGACAATTAAACCATTGATGACAATCACATACATCGACAAGGTCCAAGAACATTCCACATCAAGAACGATGCCACTGTTTTTGTTCATTTATGATTTCTTGAGTGGCATCAGCAAATCGTAAATTATTATTACATTTCAATTATGAGACATTAGAACGTAATTTAAAAAGATTTATTGGTATACTAATAAGTAGTAATACGTTGTATTTTCATAATCTTTACGACTTGTGCCTATCTAATAAGTTAATAACCAACCGTGCTGTTTAAGATTTTTACGGTTATTAAATTCGTGACTATAAAAGTTTCCGTAGTGTCGGAACGTGCGTACGCGGCGACGGCTAACAATAACGAACAAACGTCATGAGCGTAGTTCTCGAAAGTAATATTGCATTGTGTCAACAGCGGTACCGCGATTCTTGGTATCAATTCGCGACAGCGAAATGTAACACCATAGCTGTTTGATACTGTATTTAGGTTGAACTTTTATGAATATATCGTGCACTGTAATATTAAAACAGTAATTGAAACATTTTTGTGTTACGAAGTACCTATGTAATTTTGGTAAGTATCGCAATTTTTAAATTAGGTTAGTGGTTGATGATTGTGCAGTTTTTTTAAAGAAAAGTTGCCAGTGCCACTGCCATATTCCCAAATAATTCCTAACAAAATCATTACGAAATTAAACTCGGCAAGTTTTAGATTCGTTGCGGATTATTTATGAGGTTCTCTTAATATTGAAAAAAGTCAAGGAAAATGTCGAGACGGAGTACAATTAAATAATACGTACCAGTGCTCCCAAAATTATAACTCCAGAGATGACAGCTACCACGATGCCAGCAACAACGCCTGCATCACGGCCGCTGCTTGAGATTCCTGTTCCAGCCTTAGGCGTTTCAGGCACGCCTAGAATTAACAAAAACAATTCTTGTCAGCATAACAGCAAGAGTGAATTTTGAACTGCAACACAATTGTTGTGAATTCCAAAATCTTTTAACGTAGGACAGTTTTTGAAAAGTAAAAGTTATTACTGACTGTAGTATAATTTACATAATAATAAGTGGAATATAAATTAACTATTGTGTCGCAGTGTGACAATACGTTATTAGAATTGTTAACACAATACACAGAGTTCACACGGAGCATGTTGTTATACCACCACCTCGAGACAGTAAAGCGGATAGTGGGGAGAAAGTGATTAATATGATAACTTAATTTTAGTACTATGAGAAAAACTAATAAAAAAACCTGAGCTAAGATTGTTTTTAAAAGATTTTGCAATCTGTGCAATATAATTTGTTGAATTGTTAAATTTGTCGACATAACTTTGTTTATATTCATTTACTTATCAATAGATCTTTCTAATGTATATTTTAGCAATTTGCAATTTTTAAATATTCCTCATATTTTTTATGTTTGTGAGCGTTGTAAGCTGATTACAACCGCCAGTCTATTTGGAGATACAGTGTCAATGAAACGTGCCAACTAATACTGATAAACTAAAATATCTTAACCTATATATCACGTAACAACTGTCGTGTATGATATTCAATAACTATTAGGGAAAAATCAGAAAGTACCTACCTACCGCTAATAAGGAAATTGTTTTATCAATGATTACAAATCACAATGACTGTTCTTTAATCGGGTATTTGTGTTATCTTTATTATAGGATTTTAAGAATCATGACCAATACTTTGTGCGATAGTATGTCTGTCCTTCCTTAACTTCAAAACGAAGCAAGTAATCGACGTATGTTTGCATAAAGATAGTAAGATGACCAGATGATGCTGTATGACACTTTTTCCCGGTCAAATACTAAATTCCCAAAGGACTATAGTGATTAGTCTTTTGTTAGACTGAATTTCACGCTAGTTAGCTAGTTATAATTTAAATGCCTTTCGGGTGTTTTACCATGACAAAAGACAGGAAGGATGTCGAGATTGATAAAATGTCAATTGTTCGTTGCTGAGCTAGCTAAATCTGGCTTGGAAACATTACAATACTTTAGTGGTTTTTCAAGGTTAAACTATTTCACAGCATCTTTTATAATTATAATTATAACGATAAGTTGATACTTATTTTTTTGGATATACTTTTACATTGATATGTAAAAGTATATCCAAAAAAAGTTTTTAAGAAACATAACTTGTTATAAAATGTTAGTATTAGCATTCATAATACATGCACCCAGTTCAATGCGAATCTGTGCGTCTTCCTAAATTCAGAAAAGGTGTTGGTTATTTAATTTTAAAATTCAATACTTTACCCGCGTCTAAATTATTCAGGGTTTCTGGTAAATAGGCTAGGGTTTTGCCAAATTTGTAATGAGATTCCGTAAATTTTCCATCGACGGTATCCGGTATCCTTTCCAAAGCAACACCCCTTTGGTACAGATCTATATAAGCTTGATTTTGATTGATTGAGGCTTCTTTATCCTTCTCCCAATACAACATCATTGGTTCTGTCTCGGTGTTAGAGAGAGCTTCTTGTTTGGATGCTTCAGTAGTTTCAGATGTGTCCTCGCTTTTTAAAACAGCACGTCCAAATTTCACGAGAAGGCTTATAAGCCTTTCTCCTCGTTTATCCACCATATGTTTCGAAACTTCTTCTTGATGATTCGCTTACGAATTAGCAATTCATCCAATCGATATTTGTTTGGCATACCCTGTAAATCAGTCAATGAAACCCGATGAAGACACACAGATACTTTCAAACATTCACAATGGTGGTGGGGTGTTAGTCGAAACAATACGGGTTAGTGATGGCAGGTGAGTTCGCAGCCCAATTATATAGATGTTGCTTTATCTTATCTGATATCGATGAACTGAACCACAACCAGTAGAAAGCAGTCAATACAACGTTGTGGCATTTGAAAATCTTAATCGTCCGTACGCTAGATAAATACGATTAGTAACTTAGTAACTTGAACACTTGTAATCGGCTGTCAGAATTTTTGACTCACACACCTAGTACTGACACATTCACTTTCGGTAACCGAGACGAGAATGTCTTAACCTCAAATGCCGCAAAGTTGATCCAATAGCACGCCGGCAAAGTTAAGAAGGGTAATGAATTTAACGAAAACGTCACTGAACCACTCTTAATACTCACTGGTTACAGGTTTTTCTTCATTTATTAAAGTAGTTTCTTTTGTACCGATATTCGCTTTTTGCACTTCCACGTCTTGTTTTGAATCTGTTGATTTATTATAAAAACAACCTTAATATCCAATTTGTGTTCCTCGTTGTGTTTTATGTTAAGGTTATGTTATGATTTCAAGGTAAAAGTCGAATAAATAATTTGACTTGCGCTGCGGACACGCGTACGGTGTCACGGCAGTCACGGCGCGGAATAAAACTGAGTCCGGTTGGAACCGAAAAACCGCCCGCGCCATGACGTTCCCACCACGGCTTCTTTCGTCAAATTAACTGTGCGCGATCCGGCTCTCGGTATGGTTTCGATGCGTGTCACCAAACGATTTCTAGAATGTTATTCTGATTTCTGAAGAAATTACCTATGCGCATTGAAATGCGCATAGGTAATCGCAGTTTATACAGAATTGGAAGACAAATATATGTTTACAAGTGGTAACGTCGCATTTAGTTTCAATAAAGATCATCTATATATTATACCTAAATACCATAGGTAATAATTTTAAAAACTTTTTAGAAAAGTCATTTTAGTGAATGTACGCGTAATATAAGCAAACTCACTAAAATGACTTCCTTTCTAATCAAAAATATTTCCGACTGTCAATGTTGAGAGACATATTTAGTTAGAGCAAGCGAGAGCGTCGTGCCGGGTCGCGTGTGGATTGACTAACAAAAGGTGGCGTGATGTTGTGACGTCACCGTACCTTATTCGCCAACCGCTGCAGCGGGCTGCGCTAGACCGTCGAGTCAACCAACCGAAACTCAAATATTCATCGGTCGACATCATAACTAATTCGTAAAAAATATTCTTAATTAGGTACATTGCGTCACCCATTCACATATTAAAACTGTAATGATGTAGGTAATGTATGTAGGTACAAACAATTGAACATGATTTCGCAAACTCAGATTTTACTAAAAATTTAAGTAACGTTGGTATTATACGAAAATAGACATACTAATATCCCTGACCGATATACGTTAATAAGTAATTTAAAAAGCCTGATCTGACGACTGTCGAGACTGCAGTGTTAACGATAAAGAGTTACACGTACAAATATTGCTAAGATAGTTGCTTTTGAAAATAACAACGAATGAGTAATTTCTACTCATAACTTATACTAAGTAATTTGTGTTCGAGTAAAACCGATAAGGTGGGAGGCGTGGTATATTCCTATCACATCAGCCAAGGTTGGAATCGCACGCGCCGTCTGCAATTTAAAACATCGTACGATGTAGCGTCATCGGATGACGTGGTAGATTACACAGCACTTACATGTATTTATTTAGAGTCTAAAATTGAACGAAACAGATTTTTTACTAATGATGATTCAACTAACTAGCACCAATCATTTTTGTTTTGGAATATTTCGTCATTCGTGTTTTCCTATCATCGTTTTTCAGGTTCAAATAATTGTCCTGCCTAACGGTTGTGGACTTGTCAGGAGAACGTACAATATTTACCGTTTCGACAGCATTACTTACTTTTATCGAGAAAAATTCATCAAAAGGTCTTTTCTTTAAAGAAAAACATAGTTTTTACAACTATAATCGTAGTGTGTTTATGAACCATGATTTTGTTTAAACTTTGAGGTGAAATGAAACCATCAGTTTAGATACCTATAGACAGACAATAACACATTTATTTTTGAATAATTTAATTCTCAGCTTTTTAAACTAAAAAATAAACAATCAGATTTAAACAATTGCTTTTTTGTTCCAAATTATCAATTAGTGACTGTCAGAATTTTCTTGATAAAATAAATTCGCATTGTGATGACTTATAAAACCTGTTATATAGAAACAGCATATAAAACAGTTAATTGGCAAAAAATATTTATGTGTGTTTTGTGTGAATAAAAAATCCCATAAAGTAAGCAGTTAATAAAAAAACATCGTCGAACGAATAAAGTTAATTCTATGTTTACTTATAGTTTTAAAACCACAACTTACGTCAAACCAGTGTTTACTCCCAACACATTGCAGCTTAGTTTTTCCACTATAATTGCAGCTTAGTTTTTCCACTATAATAATTGCTTGATAAAGTCCAATAAAAATTATCCCCATGGTAGGTATATTACGAATACAAACAACATTTTTTTATAAAAAGGTGTCAAGGGAAATAACGTATTGGAATGCGTTTTACCATGACCATTGCGTATGTATTTTTACGCAACAAAGCCGATAATATACGGTCCAATAAAATTGAAAGCAGATTCATTATTTTCGTACTATTCTACCATTCTACCATGGTAGGGGGACGATGATTTATGCGTTTGCGCATTGCGCATTGTGTCCTATTTACTAATTACTACTTACTTAATATCATATTAATCAAACGTTATCAAAATTTTGTGATTGTAATCAATCAAAAAAAAAACCAGATTAAGTACATTCGTAGCAAAAACGTAGTATTTATTAAAGTCATTAATTTAATGTGTACTTATGCGTGTGATATACCGGCTTCATTTTATTTACCTACTTACCACAACATTTTTTAATAAGTACCTACATTTAATTTATTTACCAGCTTGATTATCCGAGCTAAAGAACCGCCGTTATTTTCCTTTAAATTGGAAACTTATTATTAAAACACAGTTAGGTCCGTCGCATAGTTTATACTAATTCGTAACTTGGTGTCCTTGTTGAGACATTATGTCGGTAGCAATTAGAAAGTGCAGACCGCACGTGCACGTGCAATCAAATCACAGTTATAATTGAATGAACGATCCGATTGAAAACGATTAATATTTGCAAGCCACAACAAAAACTTACATTAATAACTCAAAGAATAGAACGAAAAATGACAAATTTATTCATGAATGTCACGTCACGAGACTTTAGGAATTCGTTAACTTTATGATACCCAATTCCCTTTGCGCTAAGCTATTCAATTGAAAAGGTCGTGTTCCAATCAATCATTTTACAGATGACTGTAAACGTCTCTTTTATTGAGTACAATCAATTGTATTTCAAATCAACAGATGAACGAACCTAACAAGATACTTCTGGTTTAAGAGTATTCTATTGACCATGTTAAGGAATGCTCCCTTTAGTTTAACGTCTGATATTATTCAAGATATTATAGTCATGTTTGATATCACTTCACAATCGTTTGTGTACCAATTCGTAAGGCTTAAAGCGTAAAATCCATGCACCGTCCACTACTATTTAAGTGCCGATTTGTAAACAGTTTAACAAGAATGACGCAGATTGTTCGATGTACAGACGCCTGCACATCAACCTATCCAAAACTGTCTAAGGGGTTTGGGTAATTTTGTAAGGACCAGTGGCGTCATTTTTTTGTTCGCGGCCAGTGATAATTGTTTTACTATTTTGTAGTACCCTTATAAAGAAACGTATCAAAGTGGTTAATAGCTTTGCTCTAAGTAATATCGGAGCTGAGATATTTTTTAATTTTTTAATATAATTATTTTTGTGCTTTAATGATGATCTCAATAAATATTTGTTATGGGGTTAATCTTACATAACAAATGTAGAGAGTGTGCAGAAATACGAGAAGTAAAATTTCTTTAAATATGCTTAACTGTTGTGAACATTTTCTCATAAAAAAATACAGTCAGCAACATATAAGTTGTAATACTCATAACAATATTTTCTGACTCAATAGTTAAACATTGGGAACAGTGAGTGGAATGATATATGATATGAACCATATGGGTAACTTGATGTACCTATGTGTTGTCTACTGTACTTATTTTTTTTTATCTATAAATAATGAGACTTCAATTTTTAAATATCTTTTTATTATGATGTTTTATACCTTTTTATAATACAGTTTGAAATTACTTTGGTAGAATTGCACACTTTCTTTAATTTACATCATTTTGTCACTATCAGTCAAGTTGTAGTAGAAAGGTACACAAAACTTATTAAATGTCAGGTTCGTCAAATACTTCATTTTCAATATCTTGACGAATAATCGTATCTAGGAACTGTGCCGGGCGGTGGGGCGAGTTGTCTTTGGTAGGTATCTGCCCCTACTCATGAACCATATAATGGACATTATATGGGAGCAGCAACCTAAAGTTCTTTTTCCCACAACACAAGAACAATAATGGCCTAATATCGCTTCAGACCCCTGTAAACCACTATATAATATAATTATAATAAACTAGCGGCCCGGCTTTGCACGGGTGGACATTTATTTTTTAATATAGCCTATGTTACTCAACGCTAATGTAGCATTCTAATGGTGAAAGAATTTTTTAAATCGGTCCAGTAGTTTTTGAGTTTACGCGTTGCAAACATACAAAGATACAAAGCTTTCCTCTTTATAATTTAATATGATGAACCATTTTTGATATGCTCTCCGTAGTAGCTACGAGCTCGTTCTATTTGGTAAGTATTACCAAGTGCATATCTTATTAAGTCGTCCATACTCAATTGAGAAAAATCGTCTATTCCAGGAACTTCCACATTCAGGACTTGGAAATCAGCCTTTGTACTGTTGATATTATTAGAAATAACGTAATCGCTGAGCCGATTTTGATTGCCTTCTATTCTAGGTATACGAATTAGGATAATATCTTGGGCCAATCTGTGGTCAAAGGGGTCCAAAAGCATTTAAGAGCGATGCAGCGATTTTTATTTTGTCTAATAAATGTGTTGCGGCAATATTGAAATTCTGGCCTCGCAATTGCCGGAATTGATTTTTTAACCTCCCGTTTATAGTTAAGATTATGGATACTAAACTTATTTTTATCCTAGTTTTTTAGCATAAACAATGCCGCTTTAAAATTGTTTGCTTAGTACTTTTTAGTTTATATCGACGATACCTCTGGTAAAAATTTAAAAATAAAATGCCTATTATCTCAGCCCGATATAGTTTAGCTATATATGTGTCCCATAATAAAGTATCCCCTTGATGTGTTCTTTCAAAGTTTTTTCAGTTTCTAGTTTTATCAGTGACCGCTAAATTTGACAATGACGCCAAAATTACCCAAACCCCTTTATTCATTACATTTTCAACCATATTCCTATGACATAAAGTTCAAAGTCTATTGAGGAAATTTGACAGTTTGTGATAGTCTGATGTGCAGGCGTGTGTACACGTACATAAATGATAGATATAGATATTGATGATAGATAGGTACCTACTTATTTCCGACAGGGAAATTGTGCGGCTTATTTGTATTTTATTGCCCTCATTGTTTTATAAACATGCATTTACTGACATGCAGATCCCCATATTATTATAGTTTCAAGATTTGTAGACATAATGAAGTGGTACCTACAGGTAAAACTTGAAGATTATAAATTAGTCAAAGCAAAAAATTCTTGCTACAAAGTATCTGTCAAAGTGACAAAAAGTTGTTATTTCCTTACTTTGACGACTGCTGTTTTATTAATGTCCGCGCATAAGATCTACGCAAATATATTGAGTCTTGATTTATTAACACATTTGTTGAAAGCAATACCCAAATAGTTTAACATTTGTTTTAATCAAGTCTCTTCACAACGGCTAGTGGTGTCCTTCCTTAAATGGTCAAAAAAATTTGCCTACAAATCTGTGAAACTATTATTGAAATTTAACACCATTTACGAATGAACTGCCTTTTATTTTTTTAATACCGTATAAAACTTAAACAAAATATTATTATGTAAAATAAACGCACGTAAGAAGCGTTTAGTTTCTACGGTATAGTGTTTGCGTTTACAATATTGATCCCAATTATGTAAAACCGTATGGGGACCGTCTCGCGAAGCAGAAATTGGGCTTAGGTATATATCGACGAATATAATAAATATCATAATGACGTTCATAAGAGCAATGTAGCCTAAACTGAATTTTGAATGATCGTTCCTATATCAAAAAAACCACTGGGATATGCCGGAAAAAATCTATGCGCGATTGCAAATGCAAATGTATTACCTAAAGAGAAAAGGTTAAGAGCAACCTTCTTAGTTTACTAATTTTATTTGTACTAGCACTACTTACCAACCGTTAGGTTATAAGAAAAAATGCCAGACGTTCCTGCGTGAATGAAATTCGCACAGGGGACCATCATCTACCGCACTCACTTTTCAGTACCCGTCCGGGTTCCTTACTAGTTTCACGTACCTACATCACTAGCTAATTTTATGCCCCACTGTTGGGACACGAACCTTCCTTAAGAATAGAAACACATGGAGAATAGGCCACACACCACGCGGGCCCAGTGCCGATCGATAGTTGTTAACAACTGCTTTACGTGCCATCCGAAGCACGGAGGAGCGAGAGATGATAGATTTTAGGTCACCTATCCGATGACCAGCCTTTGCGAAAGGTGCCTAACTTATGCAATCGCAAACCGAGCGTGTTTGCAACTGCGCGAATGTCAAAAAACTGTACCTAAGAATACGTAAGAATCACAATTTCACGCACAATTTTTTTATGTATTTTCTTGTTTAAAACTGTGTTTTTGTAAAACAAAAATTTTTGACGTAGTCAAAACCATCTAATTCCGTTGTGAGGCTGCTAACTAGACACACACATTATTATCATGTTCTTTGTTTATGTGTGAGTATCCGATATTTCGGCACAGTTGCATTGCATGCGCCATGATCACCACAGATTTACGTGATACCTATACGTACGTCAATAATAATTATTCTAATGATAGTTTAAAAAGTTATAAATATACTTACTATCTTCGACGCACATCTGGTTGTCCGGTAATAACCTGAGGCCGTTGGGGCAGGCGCAGGAGACGCGGGGGGAGTGCGGCCCTATCCTGGGCGCTGGTAAACAGAGGTGGGAGCAATGGCCGTTGACAGCGGCGCAGTGGTTCACGCCGTCCGGCTGACGGTACGGGTGGTACACGTGGATCACCATCGGGTTCTGGAGCTGTTGAAGGCGGCATGTTTCAGTGCTTTGCGTTTGTGACAGCTTTTATACACTTTGATATCTCATAAAAAATTGGAAGTTCTAATTTTTTCCAAACCAATTTTAACCAAGTAAGAATTTTTACACATACACTGCTTTACAACAAAACAATAGTTAAGTTAGACACTGCTTAAAACAGATGCTATCACTTTTTAGCTAATACTTTTAGACAGAGACAATATATTTTAAACACTCATTGTATAAGTTTAAACACTGTTTTGTAGTAAGGGAAAATAAAACATTTTTGGGTTTTGGTATAAAAAAAACTAGCATACCTACTGAAGTTTTTTTATAGAATATCGAAATATAGAACATTTATCTCTGATTTTTCTGGATTCCTATTCAAATCCTATCAGGATCTCTAGGGTGTAGCTTCACTTAAGCGAGTAAAATATATAAATAAAACTACGTTGTCAATATCGTAGCTTCAATTCTATACCTACGCACAAACATCCTTTTAGTTGTTGCTGGGCGACAACATAATTATTATTTTTACTAAAGTGAGGCTAAATTAATTAATAATATTAATTTTAACAAACTAACATTCGAACAATACGTGGGGCACACTTAAAGTTTCCGGAATCAGTAATATAAAAATACTATTAAGGGTCAAAAATGAATTTATTGTTTTTCAAAATATTCTCCATTTGCGTCAATGCACTTTTTCATACGATTGATCCAATTATGAAAACATTTGTGCCACTCCTCTGTGGGGACGTCAGATACATGTTTTCATACTCTTCGACAGCCTCTTCTGGTGATGAAAACCGTAGATCGCGTAATTGGTTCTTGATTTTTGGGAACGGAAAAAAATCAAAGAAAAGAACACAGCTTTCTCACACCCAAATGTTTAAGATTGATTGTATTTGACTCATGCCTATGTCAAATATGCCAAAGATGTCCGAATCTCATGGTAGGTCACATGCCTGTCTGTTTCGATCATACGGCGCACAGCATCGATGTTTTTGTTATTCACAGCGGTGCACGGGCGACCTTTACGAATTTCATCATGGAGATTGACACGACCGCGTTTGAATTCTGCAAACCAGCTATAAATAATCGTCTTGCATGGTGCTTCTTCACCAAAAACAGATTGAAGCCGAACAAGGCTCTACTGAGCTGTCAAATTACACTTAAAATCGTAAAAAATCATGCAACGAAAATTTTCCCGAGTTAAATCCATTTTATTGTAATCAAACAATTTTTAAAAAGACGCCACAATGTGAAAACAATTGACAATCAGATGAAACAAATTGTATTCCACGGCTAAAGAGTTCCATTTTCAAATGTTGTAATAACTTTTTAAATATTGTTTATGTAAGTGGCCAATTCCGGAAACTTTTAGTGTGACCTATGTATAATATAATTATATAATGAAATATAATTATATTATATATTTTATCTGTTTCCTGTAATTTATTATTAAAACTGGGAACTCGGAAACAATAGCCAAAAATATGAATTTAGTTAAACCCGTTCACATCAAACTTATGTAATAATATTCAATATTGAAATTAACGATTGAATATGTTATGAAACTATACTTATTCTTTTGTATGTAATGTTTTGCAAAAGAAAACATTATAAATATTGTATAATTATGTTTACATTATCGCTTCCTTTACCTACCGAGGCCCCTATGTGAATAGGCAAAGCTATTTCTTAACCTTTGCTTCATAAACGTTCAGTGTTCTTGAGTATAATTTTATAATAAATTTATAAATGTATACAACTCTTTATAATTCTACTATGACAATACTAAATATTTAGAAACAATATAACTGTTATTCTTATAGTCATTGGTATATTTTATGGACAAATAGTTTTATCACGACTTTCGTCAGAGTTTGTTAGGGTACAAATAATGATTCATGTAGCTAGGATAAAAACTATTTATAAGTAATAATTCTGGCTATACTAGAAAATATGCAATTTGCTTAATGTAATTTTACAGGATTTCAAACGATTTTTTAAATATGGACATGCCACAAGTACCTACTGTCCGCCAAGAACTGGTTATATTAGATTTATTTAAAAAATGTGATTGCACATATTTCGTACCTATTTCTATCTCTGTACTTACGGTATGTGTGGACGTGACAGCCTCAACATCTTTCCCGTTGAACTTATTGGCGCGGTAGACGGCAGTCTTGTCCCAATCGGTCCAGTACACCCAGTCCTCGAAGGTAGTGATGGAGAAGGGGTGACGTAGAACATCAGTCGAGTACAGGATCACGCGACGCCCGGTGCCGTCGTAGTTGCACGATGATATGGTGTTCATTTTCGCATCCACCTAACGAAAGAGTATGCACAATAAAGTTTGGTATATTGTGTGATTTTGCCCATAACCCAACTGGGTGGCAATGCAAAATGCTGTCATAAGCATACGCCGGGGGCAGGGGTTACCCAAGCATATATCACTTCACTTCCTCTTTCCCCCCAGCCACGAAAGCTCGTCAGAGGGAGGTCAGGCCTACCTACTGTAACACCTAGTACCATCCTTTATCTGCCATCAGGATGGCTCGGGACCAAGACCGACCGGTATCGAGTTCTCCCCCTCCTCGCAACTGCCCGCCAAAGGGGACACGACCGGAATTGTTTGGGCTTTGCGCGTCCCGTAAAGCTATGCAATGCAGCTAGGGGTGCTCCAAATGGCGTTCTAAGAAAAACTATAGCGTAAACATTCTAGAATTAAGGGGATTGGTCAAGCGTAGATCATTTATTAAAACCACCAGAATAATACACCACTAAAACGTCAATTGTGAGAAAAAATATGGAATAGCGACTATACAATATTAAAAAAAAACTATTGTTTCGGACATCCATATCAAATATGTACTAATTACATTCTAGGTGTACTACCCAAACATTGATAAAACAATGCTGGCTAAAAGCATATTCGCGTAGACAAAACAAGCACTTGAAAGCTTAATATACGATGCGATATGTATCGCTATAGCTTGGCAGAGTAGATAACGCTCGGATTGCGGAAGGTCGTGGGTTCAAATCGAACCTGATGTAAGTAGTCTTTTAATTTATTTATTATTGCTCGTTAAAATTAACCTTTCGGTCCAGGCCATATATATTCATATACCTACAGTCACTTTGTATAATGGTTATTTACCTGTCCTTGAACGAGAGATTTTAACTAAGTTGTCAACACTTCTTGTTACATCGTTTTATGGCATTGTTTAACCTCGTGCGTAGGTATACACGTTAACTTTAGATTACAATGGAGATATGGTACAAAAATAGCATAGCAAAAACAAAGATTACGTATAGGTAGGTAGAAAACAAGCTGCACTTTTTAAGTTAGCCGCTAGATTAGAGTTAGTTGCTAGATATCCATATCTAGCAGAAAGTAGCCGAAGTAAAAATTGCAATGTTTAACCCATTTCATTCTACATTATCATCACAGTGTCATTTAAGGACATAATCCTGGAAAGCTTTGTCAAAGAGATTTTTGTTATGAAAATTTTATTTTAATATTATTTCATCAAGAAAGGAGAGAACAGCTGGTGGCATGCATTAGGAATATAGGAGAGGCCAGCAGTGGACTGATACGGGCTGATGGTGATGATTAATGTTTATCGTATAAATTGATCATCAGATGATGACGTCAATTATAACATTACTGTGATTATTTACATATACTTAGGTACTTAATATTTTTTTATTTACGCAAATTTTGTTGCAAACAAGTGTTGAAAAAATTCAACAAGCTGAATTCGAACCCGCACCCCATGACATGCCGTGTCAGGTGCACTACCAACTATGCTATCGTGGCTCATTCCAACCCGCCGAAATTAATCAACATTATCTGATCACACTCTGTAAGCCAAAGAAGCCCTATTCAATGACGACAACTACGTCATCAACATCCGATCTTAATATTTTTACAAATATTTAAAGATCAGTTAAGAGTTCAAATACCATTACTGATCAATTGTTAGAAAAACAGTTTTTTGATTGAGGCATCCGTTTGTGAACTATTAAGCTTTAAAGTGCAAAATTTTGTTAGAGTCAAGTGTCAATCGCATTAAGATTGTAATGTTTATTAAATTATATGTTTTAAGTGTTATTGTGTGTACTTATATTATTTTATTTAATATATTTTTGTTTTTATGTAACAAAAAAAAAAAAGTGTCCTTCCCCTCCCCCCCCTGCCAGCCAAATGGAAGTTTTTGGATACGTGAAAAATTCACGGTAGTTGTGTATATGACGAAGTTAAAAGAATACTACCACAGCTACGTAGGCTTTACAAGTTTACGAGTAACAGTTGACCAACTTATAAAATGTACTAGCGCAGTACAAATTCCTATTGGGAACTACATATATAAGTATTTATAAAATACAGTGAAAAAATTAAACGCCCACCCGACCCAGCCAGGAATCGAACCTGGGTCTTCCGCAGTCCGGGCGGCTGCACTGACCGCTATGCTACCGGGTAGGCTAATAATCATTTTTTCACTGTATTTTATAAATTTTATAAATATTTAATTTAGCTTCAGTACAGCAATTAGCACTTGAAAATAAAAAGTAAAATTTACTTAAATAACGTTGTCAGGTGTGTGTATAGATGTCAAGCTGTTTACTAATTTGGCTTATTATTATTTCTAGCGATAACTAGCGGCTGGAAACGACTGCTTACATTTCATTGATATATTCACATGATTAGTTTTTGTTTTTGTTGTTTCTCTACTGATTAATTTACTTTAGGATACATTATAAATAGACATAAACAATGCCATTTTCATCTGTTTTAAGTGTTAAAAACTCAAAATTCTCATACAAAATGTGACACAGCAGTGGAATAGGACTATTTTAATAATTTATTTGTCAGAGATGTTTTGGAAATACATAGGTATTTATCCATGAAATAAGTGTACAGATACCTAGTAATAGTGAGCATTTAGTTGTATTTCTTTGTTTGGTTTATAATGATAATTAAATCCAAAGTAAACTAATTTAGAGCAACCTTTATTCTTATAATTTTCATACACCACCACCTAAACACAAACGTTGTTTCAAAATTTCCTGATCGTCTCTGAATTAAGTAAATTAGTAGGTATAAACGATGTCTTCGGTGTTTATTTTGTATAACAAAAATAAAAGTTTAACAATAAAAAATGAAATTAAAATAGTTTTTTTTTTCGATGCTCAAGTCGGTATCAAGCGGCTGGTTATTCGTTTCTAGCCGCTGGTTTCCGTAACTACCGGCTTACAAGCCGCTGGTTTACAACTACAGGTGTGTGAAACCGGTAGTATCTACATTTAAGTATATGAGCCATCGTTAAATAAATGTTCATAAAAGCCCTCTTCTCAGAGTCCGCATTATTGAGATGGGCTACGGAACCCTACACTGCGCGTGGCCCGACACGCACTTGGCCGGTTTTTTTACTTAGATACCCACAAAAAAAAACAAAAAGTCGGATGTTGCTATCTACCTATACCTGCCCACTGAAATATTCACTCTTAATATTTACCTACGTTTATTTATAGATTAGTATCACAATCAATTACGTCTTCACCAGCTGCTTATCTGTCGCGTTATCAATATTAATAAAATTTGCGTGATTTATTAGCAATCAAAGAAAGAGATAAATTTAATTTTCAGACGCTTGATTTTTAATTATGATTGATGTGTAATTGGGATCACTCATTCATGATTATTGAACCTGGGTTTTTTTTTGTCGCACCGACTTCCTACTTGAATGTGAGCAGTTTATAAAAATCAAAACGATCTTTAAAATTTATACGAGATAAATTTTTACTTAAAGTTGTTATTTATAAGAAAATTTCTGACTTACATACTGACTCATTAACGCCTTGCCTAATGCTGTAGAGACGGTAAATACTGTCTGAAGCGTATTATCGTAACGTAACATGTTCGATGCGAGCATTCGCATGGTCAGTTCGAGTCGCAAGCTCCGCCCTGTGTTATTGGTCAGTCAGCAATAACGAATCAAGCTCGCAGCCAATGGTACGTTACGGTTAAGTCACGATGTTCGCTCCGGTCTCAGTCTCCACAATTAGACATAGAAATTTTGCACAGTGGTTCCCTGTGATGCAGACAATGTCAATAGGCGGAAGAAGTCACGGCCGGTCGATAGTAAACTTTTAATTATAAACATAAGACGCACGTGTGACGTTATACCAATTTAACGACACCACACTCGTTTTTGTAGGCTTAGACAGTTTTGGATAGATTGATGTGCAGGCGTACATTAAAACGTCACGAAACTGGAGCATGCAACTACAGCAGTTTGCTATATTTACAGCCTTCAAAATGTGTAAGAAAATTGGTCTGTGAAGAAAATACTATCTCGATTCAAACTAGCACTTCTCGATAACCCGGAATGGGTGCCAATTACAATTAGGTCATTGTTGTATCTAATTAAGGCAAATTTGGTTCACTTTCTTTAAGAATCTCTTATGAGCAAATAATTAAGAAGATATTATGAAGCTGTATTGCTTTCGCTTTCGCAATGTCAGTGCACCGGATGAGTAATTAAAGTAAAATATCTCGAGTTGTTCCGTGTTTCGAAGGTCCCTATAAAATTTAAATATCTATCAATTATTTAAATGCAATTAAAATAAACTTATTCTCCGCATGTAACAGCTATTTTATGTAAAGGGAACCTTAGTGGAAATTATAGTTTTCTAAGGTGTGGGCTGGGCGTTGCTGATAATCCAGTCAATTTATGCTCAAAAGGGCCCCTGGTGGGAAAGTTTTGTGGTGCTGAATCCGAGTCTGAGGTTTGCTGACAAAATTTCGTGACGCAACATTGAGAAAAATACAAAAAAAAATCTCCTTTTTTCCGGTTTTTTGCTTAAAACTCGGAAACTATTAACTTTTAGTAAATAGCCTGTTTACAGAAATTAAAGTACCTACCTTAAATTCTCTCCAAATATCACTATTTAGTTTTTTTTTTAGAAGAACCGTTCGGTCTCTGTTGCAAGTTGAAAATTGGCATATTTCAGCGGTCTATGCAAAACCCACTTTTTACATTCCAAAACTTTACTTTTTATTAAAAGGCTGTCAGTAAGTGAATTACATCTAGTTTTAAGTTGATTTGGTCTGGGTGGTTGTGGTACCGTCGTTGTTTCTGATTTCCATGAAACGAGTGCTTTAGCTACTTACCTTGGGATCAAAAACAATTTATGTGTTTATCCAATCACAGCATTTTAATAAAAAATAAAGTTTTGGAATAGTATGCCAATTTTCAACTTGCGCCTGAGACCGAACGGTTCTTCTAAAAAAAACTAAATAGTTATATTTGTAGAAAATTTAAGGTACTATAATTTCTGTGAACAGGCCATTCACTAAAAGTTTTTAGTTTCCGAGTTTTAAGCAAAAAACCGGAAAGAAGCAGAAATTTTAAATTTTTTGAGATTTTCTCAATGTTGCGTCACGAAATTTTGTCAGCAAACCTCAGATTCGGATTCAGCACCCCAAAATACATATAGAATGGAAGAAATTAGAACTACCTCTAACTTTCCTAGCAAACATAATATAACTGAACTATAAGTCTGTCAGTCGGTGAGCGAGTCAGTACTTTTCTTTTTATAATAGTATGTATTGATGATACAGATACAACATGAAAAATAATAAACGCACATCCAAAAAGTAGATTTTTTAGGAATCGGTTAGTTATTATTTCAGCCATTTTTATGTCAAACAATTGATTAGTCTATACTAGACGTTTTGTTTTGTCCCTTTCATTTGTTGGTTTATAAGTTGAAATCAATTCAGTTGCCGATCCAAAATTTTTTCAGCGTGTGGTTTTTTTATGTTACATATTGTATGCATAAAGATAATGTATAAGATTCAGATATCCTTTCAACAGTTATTAACAAATGTTTTTGTTTTGTTTACCTATATAATTTTAACGCAAATTTTGTTATGAAACAAACTACAAAAACACAAATGTTGAAAAGTTTCCACGAGCAGCATTTGAACCTACAGCCTTCTGTAGGTTCAAATGCTGCTTGTAGTTATGAACAACATTACGAAGACTTACCCAGTAAACACGTTTGCGCACAAGGTCTAACGTCAGCCCATTGGGCCATTTGACGTCATAGGACACGATGGTCTGCCGGTGAGAGCCGTCCATGCCGGCTCGCTCGATCTTCGGCACCTGGCCCCAGTCGGTCCAGTACATCCAGCTGTGAAAACACTCTTTGGTCAATAACTTTTTATTCACACTTTAAAACTTACACGTTCCACTTTTAAACAAACTAATATATAATAACGAACTGCTTAGTATAGGTATCATAGTACCTTTCCGACGACGTTTCCCCGTACAGTCCCCGTTAAAAACTTTGTTTAAAACTTTTTATTGCTTGTAGAGTGTGCAGAGCTTGCGCGGTCGTTGCGATGTTGCAAGTTAAAGCACAAAAAAAACAACTTTACATCTTGTCCAGCCACTATGTTGTACGTAAGATTCAACTTTTATTGGGTCGGCTTGGTAGATTATCAATTTATCATAGTCAGATTTCTACATATCCTATTGTTGAAGTGGGAAGGCCTGAGACTACCACTAGGGACGTTTATAGGCAGACAATGATGTCCCTACAAGAGTAAGTCTACATAATTATTATCTCTATACTATGGTACCTATACTGTCTTGTTAAAAATAACAATATAAAGATCAAAATTAAGACTATGAACACCCCATGACTAGTGTAAATGTGATTGGTAAAAAAAAAATATTTTCTGGTAATTATTCTAATTGTCAAAATATTTCTTTGATTCAGATAAAATGGTGGTAAACGGCCAAGCGGACTCAGAACAAGTCGACTACCAAGGAGAAAACGAGTACCTACAAATATGAACCCCATGCTGAAAATTAAACACAAGATCTTTGGGTCCAAGGCCGGTGGTTGAAGAGGGTAAAAATTAACAACCCTTATATGATAATTATAGATCTTACAATTTTTTTTAATCCACCGAATATAAAAACATTAATTATAAGTACGTAGGTAGGTACTTATCTACATAGTTATCAAGTAATTATACTTTAATTAACATTGCGGTTTGAAGGTGACCTATGATTTTGATATTAGGGATGAACCAAAAATAGTGAACTGTAAACCAGTTACAAAAGAGCGAATGGAGTGTTTCAAAAATAGTATAGCTTGTAAAATTGATGCATTACCCTTTGTACAAGATGATCCAGATGTACTTTATAGTAATCTTTTTAATTTAATTAAGACCGAATACAACCATGTGTTTACACCAAAAACAATAAAAATTACTCATAAACTTAAGTTCTGTGACTGGGCCACGACTGGTATATATAAGAGTAGAAATAAATTATATGATTTATATAGTTTAAAACAATATAACCAAAATGTTAATTTTACGCAATATGTAAAGAATTATTCGAAAATGTTTAAAAAAGTGTGCACAGTAGCAAAATCTAATTACCTTAAAGAAAAAATTAAAAAGTCTAACAATAAAATTAAAGCCACTTGGGACATTATAAACCGTGAAACAGGTAAATTTAAACCACGGGATAATACTTTCACTTTAAAAGTAAACGACAACTTAGTCAATTCAGATTCACAAATTGCTAATATTTTTGATGATTTTTTTGTAAATATACCTGTAATAACAACGTCAAATTTAGATTCATCACCAGAAGCTGCACAAACTTTACTCCAAAAATATGTACCAAAATGTAATCTTTCCTTTCAATTTAAATACATTGATTCAATGAATATTATTAAAACATTTAAATCACTTAAAATGAAAAACACGAGTGATTTGTGGGGTATATCTATTAAAGTAATTAAGAATATTATTCATTCTATTGCACCGTATCTTGCTGAAATTTTTAATAACTGTGTCGATAAAGGAATCTTTCCTGATCTTATGAAGTTTAGTAAAGTTATACCTTTATTCAAATCAGGGAACAAAGAAGATCCCAGTAACTATCGGCCCATTTCAATATTACCAGCGCTAAGTAAAATTTATGAAAAAATCATACTCGAACAGTTGATGTCATATTTTAACACAAACAACCTTTTACATAGTAAGCAATATGGCTTTACTAAGGGTCGTTCTACTACTGATGCAGGTGTTGCTCTAATAAAACATATATTTGATGCCTGGGAGAAGTCTCAAAACGCTCTTGGTGTTTTTTGCGACTTGTCCAAGGCTTTCGATTGCGTTGAGCACCGGACTCTGGTGATGAAGCTTCATTATTACGGTCTCAAAGATTTTGCACTAAATTTAATACAGTCATATCTCAGCTCTAGAACACAAACTGTTGATATAAATGGTACTAAATCATCTGGTTCACATGTAAAAATGGGAGTTCCACAAGGGTCGATTCTTGGTCCTTTCCTTTTCTTGATTTATATTAATGACTTGCCATTCTTTGTAGAGAACTTTTGTGAAATTGTATTATTTGCAGATGATACTTCACTCATTTTTAATGTAACTAGGTGTAGGACTAATTATGAAAATGTAAATAAAGCTCTTTCAGAGGTACTCCGTTGGTTTACTATTAATAATTTACAGCTTAACGCTAAGAAAACAAAATGTATTAAATTTATATTACCAAATGTCAAATATGAACCAACCGATATTAAAATAAACGGTGATCAATTAGATTTGGTAGATTCTACAGTCTTTTTAGGCATAACCCTTGACTCAAAGCTTCAATGGAATCCTCATATATCGAAATTGGCCGGTAAACTCAGCTCTGCTGCTTATGCCATTAGAAAAATTAGGCAGTTAACAGACGTTGAAACTGCTAGAATGGTCTATTTTAGTTATTTTCACAGTGTCATGTCGTATGGCGTCCTACTGTGGGGAACAGCGGCTGATATTGAAACTATATTCATTTTACAGAAACGAGCAATAAGAACAATCTATAGACTCGGATCACGAACTTCCTTAAGAAATCTTTTTAAGGAGATTGGTGTCCTGACAGTTGCATCTCAATATATTTATAATTGTATAGTTTTTGTACGTTGCAATATCAACTCCTATACTAAACATGGTGACGTACACAATTTCAATACTAGGAATAAGACAAAACTTGTAATGCCACTGTTCAGGTTACAGAAGGTTCTTGGTTCTTTCTTGGGGCAAGGTATACACTATTACAATAAAATACCAAGTACTGTACTAGATTTACCTTTAGATAAGTTTAAAAAACATGTGAAATCTATATTACTTTTAAAAGGTTATTATACAGTCAAAGAATATTTAGATGATAAAACAGCTTGGTTATAATGAAAAACATATACTCTATTTGAATTAATATAATAAAATTAATTTATATAATTTTTATACTGATATGATAGCCTTTATCAGCAGTGTCCTACAGATAACAAACAGCGTTGCGTTAAATAGATCATTAAGTTTTTATTTAGAGTATCTTGAGTATGTCATGCTCTCTTTATTTGTCTCTGCGGTGGTGGCGTGTGCGTCGGGTCGTTACGTTCCCTAAAATATGGTTGAGCGAAGCGATGGCTGATTCATACGTCATACTCGTGAACGGGTGCTGCCTGTGGAGGCTGGTCTGCTCTTGCATACTTATATTATTTTTAATATTATTTACTGTAGTTTGACTTGGTTTTTCTTAACCAAATTTTTTTTTTTTTTTTGAGTACTGTAGTGGTACTGTATGACATTGTGGAAATTGAAACTTTTACCTGATGTAAATTTGTTAACTTAGTTTTTTTTTTTTTATTTTTATTTTTGTGATATTTTTGTTTTTTATTTACATGTTGTGGTTGTCTTCTATAATTTTGTGTTTATTTGTAATGGAAAGTGTCCTGCTATGATAGGGCATTTTCCAATATTTTTGACGCTGTAAGGGAGAAAAGAGCTGGACACTTGCTGAGTTTCTTGCCGGTTCTTCTCAGTACAAGATCTCCCGCCCAGAGTAGACTTACGAACCGATGGCATAGTGACATTCACAAGAGCTACTTGTAGCCTAAACTGAATAAATGATTTTGAATTTTGAATTTTGAATTAAATAAACAAAAAACTTTATATGAAGCCGCCCGATAAAAGCAATTTGCAAAGTTGTGCTCGAGATAAGTGAATATGTAAATAAATCAAATCAGAACAAGTGTAGGTACGTAATCAACATTTTATTTTTGAACAATAATAAATTAATAAGTCTATATACTAATACGATGTTATTATTTTTATCAACGTTATCTATTGTTTAAGCGCCATAGCATTCGCCGGTGACCAACATACAATGACATTTATATTGTGTCTGATTTTTTAAAGTCCTTTTTAGGGAAGGCTGGCCCCGGCTCGACTACATGGTGCATTAAATAGCATTGAGCAACGCCTCCTGCCCCCCGACCGCCTAACTCTATCGCTATCGTTCTCGCTATCGCGCTCTATAGTTTATGGCGTCATCTTGTCATTTCTAAAGCGGTATAAAAGCAATATCGAATAGGCTTTCGATATTGCTTTCATATTGCTTTCATATCGCTTTTGAAATGACAAGATGACGCCATAAACTATAGAGCGCGATAGCGAGAGCGATGGCGATAGAGTTAGGCGGTAGGCCCCCTGGTTACAAACGAAGAGAGCTAAAATATTGCGATACTAATTCTCCTTTTTGATTACGTGATCGAATGCAAATAAAACTTGCACTAAGTACCAACTTAGGTATACTCGTACATACCGTAAGTTTGTCTTTGGTTTGGCCGCATTCGACTCGCCATGAATGCGCGGTAAGCCAACAACTAAATTGTTTTTACATTTTCTTTATTAGATCACCAAGATCACAAGATTACCAAAGAAGGTCAGGCACAGTCAGCACCAAGTGAATGAATTGTAGTCAACAACCATTAATCTGAACAAATTACTAGATTTTACTTTTTATTATCAAGTGCTAATTGCTGCACTGAAGCTAAATTAAATATTTATAAAATCTATAAAATACAGTTAAAAAATTAAACTCCCACCCGACCGTCAGCCTTCCCGGTAGCATAGCGGTCAGTGCAACCGCCCGGATTGCGGAAGGCCCAGGTTCGATTCCTGGCTGGGTCGGGTGGGCGTTTAATTTTTTCACTGTTATTTATAAATTTTATAAATATTTAAATTACTAGATGTTAAATTATTACCATAACTGTATAAGAGCAATGTACTTTGACATATTAAAAGCATAACTAGAAGCGATAAACGCTCAAAGAGTTGTCAAAGCAATAAAAACTATATTAAAACGCCTGCCTGAATTCTCATAGCTCCATGTTATTATCTATCTATAGTATAAACTAGCTGCCCCCGGCGGACTTCGTACCGCTTTGACAGTTTCCATGACAACACTACAAACAAATAATTTTGTATTGGAAAAATTTCAAAAATCAAAAAAAATTTAGGGGTGGACCACCCTTAACATTTAGGGGGATGAAAAATAGATGTTGACCGATTCTCATAGATACCGGATAAGCACAAAAAATTTCATCAAAATCGGTCAAGCCGTTTCGGAGGAGTATGGCAACGAAAACTGTGACACGAGAATTTTATATATTAGATAAAATTGAATCGCTAAATGTGTTGCTAATCTCAAAACTCGGGAATGGCTGAACCGATTTGGCTGATTTATTTTTTGCTGTGTTTGATGAAGTCTGAGAAAGGTTCTTATGGAGAGAAAAAACGTAAAAAAATACGAGGAAAATAGTAAAAACAACAATTTATTTTTCCCATACAAACCACTCTGTCCCCATCAGTCCCCAGCTGTCTAACATTTGACGTCAATCAAAACAAAACAAAGGCGCGTTAGGATTATCTTTGGTATGCCTTCAAGTTGATTATAGGTTGCACGTCATTAATCAAAATAATATAACGAGTTCCCTCAATTCTTTCACCATTAGTATGCTACATTAGTGCTGAGTAACAAGCTATATTTAAAAAGAAGCTCACCCGTGCGAAGCCGGGACGAGCCGCTAGTCTCTAATAAATATCTTGCTGATTGTTGATATAACCA
Organism: Eudonia truncicolella; assembly: GCA_949315975.1. NCBI lineage: Eukaryota > Metazoa > Arthropoda > Insecta > Lepidoptera > Crambidae > Eudonia > Eudonia truncicolella. The sequence goes on from OX438826.1 coordinate 12,694,369, forward strand.
GGCAGGCGCAATAATATGAAGTTTTTATTTTTTTATACCTCTTTACTTAACCATTTACCGCATCTAGTTAATATGATAAAGGACTTTTCTTTTTTTTTTTTGGAGAGAGATTGCTGATTGCCGCTGCGGCATTGTCAGCTTTACCGGGCTTTTTTTGGGGGCGGCGAGGAACGTAAAGTGTCCCTCAAGCCACACGGCTTGTGCTTGTGCTTGTGCACGGCTTGTTTCACACGAAACGAATCACCTTCAGAGGTTATCTAGAGGGAACGGCATCGCGCACAAGTGCGCGTCCCCGTGCCCTACTAGATTCTCCGAAAGGTTCGGATCGGATCGGTTGATAAAGGACGTTGCTCTCTTGCATCCTGATGCACACTAATATTGCACTAATGTTTCACTTCTCTAGGACCTCATGGTAAGACTTTTTGTGCTCTTTTTTTTATTCATTGCACAGCAAATAACTCCATTTCACCTGATGTTAAGTGAATATGAGTCCAGATGCAACGACAACGCTGCATCAGCGTAAAAACAACGCAACATCAATTACCCTCACTCTGCCGGCCCACAGGTGCCTCCTCACGCTTCGTTTCAAGGACCCCGTATAGGAAGGAGGGGAAACGTGTACTGGCAGACTATTCCATCTTTTGGAGGTGCGACAATCAAATTTCTTAGTGCGCGATGGAATATTTGAGTCAGTGAATCGCCAATTCTCTGGAGAGAAGCAAGTGTTGAAAAAAAATTGCAGAGATTTAAGAGTATTTGCAACTTCTGTGTTGCCGATAATTTGCACACCGCGACGCTGCAATCTATCCAAGGCATCGAGAAGGTACCTACTTTGCGAAATCGTCCCAGATGTGCGAGCAATACTCCACGCAAGACCGTACCTGTGTCTTGTACGAAAGGCACAACCGAACACCGATTTTTCGTGAGGCTGTTTTGATCACGGCTTTGATGTAGTCCTCTTGGTTCAGATCGCAGCGAATCGTCATACCAAGCATGTTGATACTTACTCATGTGTTGGATGTGTCAGTTTTTTGGTACATCTACTGATTTCCTACAATAGCACTAAATACTGAACTAAATGTTACAATTTTGTTTATATTTCATTGATTCTTATCTGTTTTGTTGTCAAAATAAATAAATAAATAAATAGCAAGTTGTATTAAGTTAGATAGGTAGCACTCACCCGTCAAGGGGATTGAGCGCAATAGCTCTGGGTTCCTCCAACTTGTCCCTGATCAATATCTTCCTCATGTTGCCTTGCAAGTCAGACAGTTCGATGTGGTTCTTGCCCGTGTCCGTCCAGTAGAGATGGTTGTAGATCCAGTCTACCGCCAGGCCGTCGGATGTTATCAGCTGGTCACCGATTACGACTGTTCTCTGCGTGCCCTCGTCGATAGGAGCCCTAGAGAAAAATATTCATTATTGTTAAAAAGGAGTTCGCAAATTTTGCAATTTTCCAACGCCGACTGATGACTCGGCGTTCGGAAAATTGCATGTGTGACCAAATTAAATGTAGTTTTTGCCTAGCAGTGCCTGACGTTCAGTAAATGATGATGATGACGACGCACAATAAGTTGATATTAATGTAAAAACAGCATCACTGCTTATCTGCAATTAGTGCGAAGGGCGTCCAAAAATTAAATAAAAATAAAACGCTCTAAAGAAAATAGTCCTTTGGGCACAGATTAAATAATAGTCTTTTGATTAAAATCTGATCCACAGAACTCAATCCCTGTTAACTATTCTGTATTCTAACAGGGATTGAGTACCTACGTAAGAACTTTGACATTGATATGAAAAATGATCTTTTGTTCTTCTATTTCTTATATTTTACGGGTAAGCACAGTGCCTTGATCTCACCTGATGTTAAGTGATGATAAGGCCAATGAGGGAAGCGCACTCCATCCGAGATCCTCAACTAGTGAGGCACTGGCTATCTTATCTCTAGCTGCCGGAACACAACAATGCTACAAGCATTGATGTTATGGCGACATATTTAGATAAGATGGTGGTAGCTAGCCAGGCGGAGAAACAAGCCCTACCACCAACCAAACCGAGTACCTAAACATTAAACATTTACCCCCGCTGGGAATCGAACCCGGGACCTCTGGGTCTAAACCGGTAGTCTTAATCACTAGACCACAGAGGTGGTTTCTTCTAATTTATGGAAGAAAAACAAGAAACGACTTTACAAACAAACTAAATAAATCTCAACGTAAATGTTACGTATTCACATGTTTAGACTCCGATATAGGGTCAAGCCCGGTCTCTAATCACTTCTTTACTGAAAGCTTACCCTTCTTTGGAATTCGGATTTGCGACCGTGAATTTCGCAGCCCTGGTCACTAGGTTAAGCACCAGACTAGCCTATGATTACCAATATTGACTTATTTGTATGCTCAAGTTTGAAATGAAACAACTTTTACGGATCTACTCGCGTTCATTTTATACATTAGTTTTAAATAATGTTTATTACCTACATCAGATTTGATAAACCTCAAATACTCGCTAAAGAACAACGATTCATCCTTAGGATGATACGCGAGGCTATTGAAATTAAAAACATCCTAATTTAAATAGAGAATATGGTTGGAATTTACCACCAGGCTGCGGGATCCCATCATACAAAATATTAAATCCCAGCCTTAACACCATACTGCCAGACCAAAAGATACTGTAAGCTCTTTCGGCGTAAAACGGAACGCACGTGATTAAATTAAAATGAGGATATACCTACAAGCTACCAACTAATTATGAGACGACCAACAACTCAGTCTCCCTGTGACCACGGATCCTGCAAAGGGTACGAAACGTCAGTATAAACATTATTTAAAACTAATGTAGATGTAATGTAATGTAGATCAGTAAAAGTTGTTTCATTTCAATGTGTAGTGTTCGCGTAAACTTTAAAAAACAATATGCTTAGGTTTGTTAAACAATAAGCTTCCAACAATTGTATTTATAAAGAATAATAGTTACTCTACCATTATCAAAAAACAATTGTTGGATTGCATAGCCAATGACGAATCACTCTTTTCGTAAAAATTAAAAAAGTTAAATTTAAAACTTAAAATGTTTAATTTCTTTTACTTGGGATTCTAGTCGCACTAGCAATTACAAGTTTGTTAGCTTTGGGTTTTTTACACTTACCTACAGCCGGTAAAACTTTTTGTATTTTTTACCGATTTTTAATGTACCTACCTATCTACTATTTCATCGACTTAATTATTTGTCTTATAACAAATAAAACCTCTTTTAGATACTTACAGTGAAATTCAAGGGTATGGAGCAATAGACACTGAAGCTTCAGTGATCGCTTTCCATCATTAAGGCTCTTTGTAGATATGCTCTATAAATTATCTCTTATAACATAAAAAAAAATCAACTTACTTATAAATCTTTTCATCGGTGACGTCACTCCAGAAGATCATGCCAGTCCTGAACACATAGTCGAGCGCCGTCGCTGATTTCGTGTCGTTGACTATAGCGACCATCTCATGATGATCGAGACTGATTTTCCTGATGTCGAAACGCCTCGCGAACAGCAGCGACGGGTGACCTTCTGTAGCTTTGCACCTGGTGCGGTCTCTAGGGTCTCTGGCGTAGCCGGCATGGCATTCGCACTTGAACGTGCCTTTCTCATTGATGCACATTTGTGAGCACGCCCCTGGATCAGCGCACTCGTCCAAATCTGAAATGTAATAGAAGCTTGGTAAGAAATATGCATTGGTGCATTTTGTTTCATTGGTTTGTTTGTCTAGTCAGTTTTATTATGAAGAGCTAATACTTAATATTGTATTAATTCTTGTGTTGTTATATAAATAAATATTCTGGTATGGTATAGGTTGATGGAGTACTTTAATTAATTAATTAATTGTTCATTAGTATTAAATTCATTGTATTACCAAATGTTTGCATACTGTTGGTCTGTATTTATATAAGAAAGCATAAAGGCCTAAACAAAGTTTTTACTACTTAGAGAAAACACTGATTTGAAAAAACAAGTTACAACTATAAGTCTTGGGCGTTGCATTAGGTACACACGCCTACACATCAACCTACCACAAACTGTCAAATTTCCTCATTAGACTTTGAACTTTATTATTAAGTTGTATGGTTGAAAATGTATTGAAGAAATTTGACAGTTTTGGGTAGGTTGATGTGCAGGCGTCTGTATCTACCTACTTACATACAGTCATTAACATGTTTATGTACACTTTTCACAAGTTATGTCTTATTCCGTTGCATTAAGAGACACTGTGTAGGTACATGGTAATGCTCGTGACTGTTCATAGACAACGCTAGAGTTATAAGCCGCGTATTCATATATATTTGTAACGGTCGTTTGTAATTCTCTTAACTTAAACTTGAAGTTAAGCGACACATTTATGCTCGTGCGTCGTGCCTACACCAACATTCACTTGTCTATAACTCCTTACAAGCGACGAGAAAGGAAGCAATTACCTACGTGTCACAAAATCTAGTTACCTTCACACGTCCGGTTGTCGACCAGCTTGTACCCCTTGTCGCAGTCGCAGTAATATCCGACGGGTGTGTCGACGCATCGCTGCGTGCATCCGCCATTATTCTTCTCGCATTCGTTCGCGCCGCACTTGTCGCGCGGCTCGTCCTCAAAGTTGGGGCAGTCCGGCTTTTTGTCGCAAACTTTCGACAGGGGAATGCACATGGATCCGCCGCAGTCGAACTCTGTTTTCTGGTCGCATACTGGCTTGGGGCGCGCTGTGAACAATACAATATTATGTATTAATATATACTTACATACATACAGTCAAGCCTGTCTCCCATAGGGTAGGCAGAGATTATTTGCCACTTGCTACGATTCATACCTACATACTTCTTCGCTTCATCTACTCTCATAAATTTCTTCGTACATACTCTGCCGGACTACAATATCATTAAATGGGTTTTGAAGGCGTGGTTTTACATATGTTACACGTGGTGTTACACCTCAGGGTGCCTAGTTAGAGTTATTAATATTACGAAAATGATAAATTTCAGGGCATTGAAACAGCAAGTTAACTCTGACAGTTAACATAACGATACCAATTTTCAATGGCAAATAAAACTTGCACAAATAAACCATGGAGTTGCAAACGTCCATAGGTTAAGGTAACCACTTGCTATGTGGCGTTTAATTTACCTGGTTGCCATTGCCACCTTTGTGGTACAAAAAAGACAACGAAACGAAACAGTTTGAAAATGACATCTGAAAAAGACTTAATAGAAGAAGCGCTTTTCTCAGCTTCGATATAAAGAATTGCGAATGTGAAATAACAATTAATAAAATTAAACAGTTTATCTATATGGATCTTGAAGCTTTTGTTTACGAGGTATTCAGTTGATCACGAACACAGAACCTTAATCGGTTTTGAAATGTTAGCTTGTACCTACTCGAAATATAGAATAGAATAGAAAATAATTATTTCGGCACACACAATACAAAATAACCAAGTATGTGTAGCGTAGAATCCCAACTGAGGAAATGCCAATTGTGAAATAAACGCTAGTAGGACAGTTTTAAATTTCAATATATACCCAGAAACTCTAGAATACGATCAAATATATTTGAATCTTATGTTACCAATAAAGGTTATGTATATCTATCTAAGTATTTTGTAGTTTTTGAGTTAAACCGAAAAATGGAAAACAAATTACTCTAAAATTTATTCAGTGGTTTTTAATGTTTGTCATATAAGATAATTTACAGTAAATTAATAAATAAGTAGTCCGTTCTTAATTCCAACCACTTATGGATTCATTAGAACCACACATTACTCGAACCAAGTTGGTAACTACCAAGTTACGCTACCGTGTAACTTTGGTGCGGTACTTTACAATCAAGAATGTAAGCCTGCGTTTAAATTTTTTTAGCTGGGAAACCTCATTCAAAAAACAACAATACTACTACCATTTATTTTATGCCGACAAAATTAATAAGGTGGTAATATTTACCAAAGTAGACTAAACGAGCCCTGTATGGCATTGATTGGGATCAAATGCTTTTATAAATCTTATCGTAAAATCGTGAAAACAACACAAAAGAAAAATAGGCAACCAACAACGAAACCCAAAGACTAACCACAAACCACTAGAGGCGGCTTTAAACATCTTAACATCATCAATAAGTAAACTTACTGCAGTTGAACTCATCACTGCCGTCGGGGCAGTCCTTATCGCCGTTGCAGTAGAGCGCGCCAGGGATGCAGCTGTGGTCCTTGCACTGGAACTGGTCCAGGCGGCAGGTCACATTGCCCCGGCAGATTTCCGAGGCCTCGTCCCCACCGTCTGGGCAGTCCCGGTCGCCGTCGCACACCCAGGCTTTGTGCACGCAAGTCATGCGGTCCTTGCATTCGAACTCGGTTGATATGCAGGGTGAGGTTACTTTAGGCGTTTTGGCGCAGCCCTGAAAATAAATACGAGTGCAGTAGCTATAAGAAAATTGTTGTCAATGTCAATGGTAAGAGATTTCATACAGGCAAATTTTTACTGAATTTTAGGAAAAATTGCTTTTTAACGATTTCAGTCAACGTACCACGCTCAAGGACTTTTTTCTGGCTTGAGAAAGATGAGTCAAAAAAACATTATAAACGATTATGTAGTCTATTGGGTAGGTGGCAGGCATTGACTATGACCACTATGCTTCTATACAGTATTATCAGATGGAAGCAGGACACTTGGCGTCGTCGCTGTCGTCGTCCGCGCGGGCACCATAACAAAATCATCAAGGTAAGTTTACCTTGATTAAATGGTGAGTTCACCATTTCATCGCTCGCGTCTGGGCAATCTATGTCTCTGTCACAGCGCCACCAAGCAGTTATGCAGTAGCCGACCGCGCAGGGGAAGTGCGTGTGAGGCTGGTAGGTGGGAGCTGAACATTCGGCATGTCTCCGTCGCCAATCCATAACAGAATCATCAAGGTAAACTCACCATTTCATCCCTTGCATCCGGACTGTCTGTATCTCCGTCACAGCGTTACCACGCTAATATGCAGTGGCCGACTGCGCAGGAGAAGTGCGTGTGGGGCTGGCCGGTGGGAGCTGGACATTCGTCATGACACCGTCGCACAACCATAACAAAATCACCGAGGTAAACTCACCATTTCGTCACTTGCGTCGGGGCAGTCTATGTCTCCGTCGCAGCGCCACCATGCTGATATGCAGTGGCCGTCCGCGCAGGAGAAGTGCGTGTGGGGCTGGCAGGTGGGAGCGGGGCACTTGGCTTCGTCGCTGTCATCGCCGCAGTCGTCGTCTCCGTCGCACACCCATCGTTGCTGTATGCACTTCCCATTGCCGCAGGTGAACTCGTCCGAGCGACATGTCTCATCTAACATACGAAAGTTTTATCTTAAAAGAAATACAGTCGAACGCGGTTACTTTTAAATCAAGTGTCACAGTCACAGCAAATGTTCTATTAAGTCATCCTATAGCTTTGATCAATAATAGTTCTTATAGGTACATGTGGGTAAACCTATTACGCTTTAAGATGTCACGCTAGAGATGCCTAGAGTGACAAGGACACCCATTTTAGCAACGTTGATCAATGTTACACTTAATCTGAAAGTAACCTTGTTTTATACATGATAGCTATTGTAAAGACAGCTCATCCAAAGGTGCTTGCCAAAAATTAATTAATTTCATCTAACTTGAAAGTATTTAATCGCCGGCGGGTCTGCGTGACCTTTCCGTAAATGAACCAAAATAAAACTAAGTAATTAAAAGATTCAAAATAGCATTTAAAAAAAGACGACTTGCCTTAAGCGGGACTCGAACCCAATCAAAGCTCTGTGATAGTTTCGAAATGAATAATAATTTTTTTTTAACAATTCAAAATAAATTAAAAGTAACTAAAACAAAGTAGACTTTAGACTAAAATTATATTGCAAACATTTTCCCTAACAGTAGGAAGTTGAAAAATAATTGATGAGCACAAAGAGCACAAAAAGTTCTAGTTTATGAAGGTACTAACAACAATACCGTTTTTATTTTAAATATTCCCTTTCAAAAGTGTACCAGGTACAAATTTAAATATTTCTCTAAAACAAGAGGAGATAATTGCAAATGCTGGAAAATACCGCAAAGAGATATTTTATTATTTCATTTTCTGCAAAAGCTACCTGATACCTTTCTTTCTTTAGAAAAATTTACATAACTGACGTGACGGAGTCTCTACGCTTAATTGAATTCCTAGTCTCCGCGCGTCCACCGTCATTGTAAACTTCTTGATGTAGGATGACATGCAAATGCTACCATGTTTCTGAAATCCAAGTTTGAATTATTGTTCACTAACTCATCCTTATCAAATTTGTAAAGCTGATTGCAAAAAAGACTAGGCACTTAATTTTTTTTTTAACAAAAGACGCTCTGCTTCTGGAACTGATGTTTTCCACGACAAAAACAAGACAATATAATACCACTGCTTGTTTCAACTGCCAAGGTTTTATCACTTTAGTTTTAACCAAGGCGATTTTTTTAGTCAGTATCCAAATTTTGATACGTTGTACCTTTTACTAAGCCACTTCTTTTAACGGAGAATTATTAAAGATTCTGAAAATAGTAAACATCATTGTAAATCCGATACTATAACGGCCAACTAATCGCGCGCTTTCGTATAAAAGGTCGGGTCAGCGATAAGAAAATCGTTCCTCTACCGTAGGTAGGTTATTTTGATCAGAATTTGATTCTAATGCTTAATTTATTTTACCGAACTGGAATCTCAATGACGCATATGTAGTACTATCTAATTTAAACAGATCGTGCGCAAGGTATGTGTGGAGGATCACTGATAACAAAACCGCCTTGTAGTAACTAAAGTGAGCGACAGCTACCTCACAAGAACTTTGAAAGCAAATATTGAAATAAGCGATGACATAATCGCGGTGCGGCCTACGGGTGGCAAGAAAGGCTCGGGTGGTTGGCAGTACACGCCACGTCACGCCGGAGGGCGGGTTCGGCCGGTGCGGGCAGATAAGAATTTATAGACGGATGAGCCCGGCGTTGATAGAATACAGAGTGCTTCGCTGGGTGGGAACCGGGAACCCAATGATTGATTGATACCGCTGACGCTGGAGAGGAATAGTTAAACGTTGGCGTCGACTCCATCTAACGGTCTAACAAAGTAATTTTTCTACAGAACGTTCGGACACCTTCGATAAAAAAGTTTTATCCGACTCTTATGATAGGTTGAAGCGTGCGTTGTAATTAAAGATTATGCGCAGCAGACTGTTTTGAGACGAACTTGGTGTGCTCTTTGTGCTAAATGTTACAACCAAAACAAATGATAAAACAAGTAGGTCGGCATCATGCAGTTTTCATAACTACGTATCATGGGTTCAAGTAGCCAATTACGCAATTAGATAAATGTAAACGACAAGCCAATGAACCAACCATTTTGAGTGCATTCCTCATTTATTTAGGTCATCGGAGTGATGAAGATAGGAAACAGGGCAATTATGTAAATACGCACATTATATACATATTGCATTTAAACGTTTTGTAAAATACTACGTCAATATTTCCTGCGCACCAGATAACGGGCTCAATGTGCAGAATTTAAATATTCACCCTGCATTAAGTATTGCCAGGGGAAAAAATGTTGGGATAAATGTTCATTTGAAAGTTCGACGTCTGCTCTTGTGGAAGCGTCGCGTTGTCGTGCGGCTAGAGGCTAGTCGCAATTTTCCAATGAACAATGTTATGGCAAGACGTGTGGGTTCCCTTACTGCATGCTTTCTCGTCGGAGCCGTCCGAGCAGTCTGGGTTGTCGTCGCACATCCACGTGAGCGGCACGCACTCGCCGTGCTTCCCGCGACAGGTGAATTCCTCTGGGCCGCACGCCTCCACTTCTGTCAACCCAATGCATGCTCATGCTAAGTACGATGCAAGTTAATGCACGTGATAATACAAATGTTGGAATTTTTCGTACAAATGGATGATAACCGATTTTGATTTTGATACCTACTGAAATTTATTACAATTCGGTGGAAAAAAGTTACCTGTAAGAACAAAGTGCCTAGTGCGGTTTATTTTTCTATCCGATCATCAGACGTTGAAGCAGCGCCTCGTATTGACAAACAAGATGAGTTAAAATTTTGTCGTATACATTCTTGTTTTTGTTAACGTGATCGACTGGTCAATAAAACTCGCATTAGGCACCCAGTATCAACTTAAACATTTAAAAAAATCGAATAGACCTATAAAATCTTATATGTCACAAAGTGATTGCTACCAAATTTTTATATTTTAATCTCCATAGAAATGTTGCTCGCATCCATACTCCTCATAAACTTGGATGCAACATGATTGTCCACCCTCCATGCCATTGCAGCATGCTGGTAACTTTGACCTGGGTCTTACCACACTGGTGCTCGTCAGACCCGTCCGGGCAATCGGCCGCATAGTCGCAATGCCACGACGCGGGTATACATTGACCCGTGGCACACACGAATTTGTGTTCCGGGCACGGACGTTGTGTTGCTGTAGTATAGAAACAGATTGATAGCGCAATAGTTTGTTGTGACATGCCTTAGGTCTAACCTTTTTGCTAAAACCTAGTAGCCTAAAAGCTTTATAGGTAGTACAAAACAATATTGTAAAGTTTGATTAGCAAATAAATAATAAAAAATAATAATTCGAAGGGTATAAATTTGTTTGTGACGTCTATAGTAACAATGATAACAGAGAGGTACGATGTAAATTTTTAACCTGTCTACAAAAATAGCAGTAGATAATTTCATTATTAAAATAATAGTTATTTAAACGTTGCTAAGGCATACAAACATTTTGATTTATGACATCTAATTAAACCTAATTAGATTAAATTAAGACCTAATTATTAAGGTTAAGAACTAATGATTAACCTAACTTAAATTAAGATTTTTATCTTTTATGAAGTCTTAAAGTTTTCCTTACCTTAGATAGGTGTACTCTTAATATTCTCTTCGTTCTTATAATAAACCAAATTAGTAGTATTTTTTAATTAAAGTCCTCTCGATAATAATTACATTTATATGTGTTAAGTAAAGGTACCTACGATGTCAATTTTGATTAAGTATAAGTAATTATCCTTAAATGTAGTTATAGAGATTCATTTATTTCTCGATAAGTTAACCAATACTAGTTAGATAATGATATCTTGTTTTATGAGGAATAATAATCGCGAAATTGGTCATTGAGCCGCCCTCAATAACAGAATTTGGGTCGGCCTATTTAAATATTTTTGCAATAGGTATATTCTTCTCGATCTCATTTCGTTTGCCTTTATCGACTTGGTTCTCGCAATCGCAATAGCTTAGTGATTTCAGATCCTCCCTATTTAATTTTACTAATAAATGATATGGTTCCAAATAGTACCTAGTAAGTATTACGTTTTATCATTACCTATTAAAGACATTTTGTTACAAACCTTCATAGTAGTTCTGCACCGCATTGTTTTGACAAAAATTTAATTAACAATCCAACGATTACCTAACTGCCCAGATCAAGGGAGAAGCATAAAACTCATTGAAGATCGAATCCCAATCCCATGTTAATTCCATTCAATCGTATCCTTAATGACTTTTTAAATATTTAACGGTTCTAATTAAGCCCAGCGAGGGGATAAAAATGGCTATACTCAGTAGCAAAACGAGGCGCCTCAAGCTGACAGCACAAACTCATTTAGAATGCTCAGTAAATACGACTGCAAAATAATGAATGCTAATGCTAAACGCGAGGCGAGGTTAAATCGTAATTAATTGTACTAAGCAGTACTTATAACAGTCCAATATGGCTCCGCGGCGTTGTAGCAAATTCAATAAACCTCAATTATGAGCACTCGCGACTTCTACGCAACTTTTAGCCAACTGAGAGGAGTAAGTTAGCATAATAATTTCCTTCGTGGGGGTTGTGTGTTTAGACGTGGAAGTTTCAATAGAGCTAACTTGTTGCATTGTAAGATTTGTTAAATTTTAAGTATAGTTAAGTATTTGCTATAGGTAGGTACACAAGTCAATAGACTTTTTCTACAATAGACTTTCTTGAATATAACTTTATACCATAAGCATATGGTTGAAAATGTATTGAAGAAATTTGACAGTTTTGGATAGGTTGATGTGCAGGCGTCTGTACTACTTACACTATGCACCTACTACTCGTAGATCGTAGTGCGTATAATAATTATGTAAGGGAAAAGTACCAAATATTGGATACGTGCGCAATATTGGATACATAAATATCTAAAAATGTATCCACCACCATCTGTCGTAACAGTCTAAAACTACTTCGTCAATGTTTAATCTCAATGCTTTCTCCGACAGCAGCGCCATATCTAGCTGCAGTCGACTGTCAAAATTCAAAGTGTGAACGAAAGTTCTTCGAATTATTTTTGATATTGTGCTGCTAAGTGTTTTAAACAACAATAAGTGCATTTATTTGTTGTTAGGGATACACACTAACAAGACACAGTTATTTAGACGTATTTAACGCTTTTTCTTGATAAGTTTGGTAGGCAAAGAGTTTGTGAACAATTTTCGTAAATGTAGGTACTAAACTCAATACTGGACACCTTGTTACGCCTAATATTGGATATCCAGTATTGGGAACGGTGGATCAAGTGTATCAACTGTTATCGATGGGCTCATGAGGTTTGTGCGAGGTTAGATCCAGACGTAATAGACTATGTTTGTGAACTGTGTCTTACGGGTTAATTTACTTTTTTGGTAGTGTGTTTATGTTTTCCTGAGACTGGTTATCTTATATTGAGTTATATACCCAATATTGGATATCCAGTATTTAGTGATGTACCCAATATTGGACATCCAATATTAAGAATACCTACTATCCAATATAGGGGTACATATGATTACATAGTTGATTTATGCCAAATTAAAGAAAAACAATCATTTACCGACTATTAAGTGAAGTTACCAGTTTATTTCTTTTTGTAATGATAAGCCAATAAAATACTTATAACTATGAGTGTAATAAAGAAATGTTTTTATTAACAACGCTGGTTTTTTTTCCAGTTTTCAAAAAGTATCCAGTATTTTACTTTTTTTTTTAATTTTAGTTTTTTACTTTTCCCTTATAATTAGTGGACTTGCTGCTACAGTTCGCTTTCAATTATCTGTAATTGACTCAGTTATAAATAATAGTATAATTTATAACAGAGTGTTATGAATACTGTTTTTACACAAGTGACAATCAACTTTCTGAAATAACAATATTTTTTGTAACAAGCTTTACCTAATAAAATATATTATATTTTCTACCTCTTTGAAACCCAAAAGTCCTGAGATAAGTTCCCAGCCGTATTGTGCATGGTTTAGTTTTGGTTGGTTAGTGGCAAGGCTGGTCTTAAGTCCACCGGGCCAGCTACCACCACTATCTTATCTAAATCTGTCGCCAAAATGACAAATGGTTGTAGTATTGTTGTTTTCTGATAGTTAAAAGAAAAGCTGGCGAGTTCCTCAGCAGTTGCGGATTCCAGGTGAAGTGCGCTTCCACCTTTTAGCCTTATCGTCAAATTCCATTAAGTGAGTAAAAGACCATTGGCTACCTTTTTGTGAAAAGACAAAAAAATACATAGTGGCCATCAGCGTAGGTAGGTAGGTACCTATTGGATCGCTGATAATGGATGCTCATAATACCTGTTAAAAGCCAATTACCTGCTCTATTTACAGGTGAAGATATTAAAAGCCACTAATGTAACAAAAGGGAATGTCTGCTTCTCGCAAAGTAGTTGATGATACCACTTACTTTGAAACTTAAACGATATCGCTTCCATTAACCACGTATCGTATGTTAAAGCTCTGTAACTATGAAGGTGTCTCGTTATTTGTGCCAACTAAAGGTCATATAACAGATTTTATTAAGCCAAAAACGGTGAAATTAGAGGTTATTATGCTTGACTTTTGTATCAAATGACGACAAGTAATGATAAGACTGAAGATGAAAGGGAATTTCACCTGGAATACTCAACTACTGGTTTTTTTTCTCTAATCTGTCGGAACACAATAATACTACTAATTTTGTTGCTTATGCTATAGACTTTTAAGACGGTGGAGGCTGTCCAGGTGAGCTTAAAACAAGACCTACTAAACGGAGCACACAATAATAATACCACCACGGGATATCGATTCCACGCCAAAGTCTAAGACCAGTAGTCGATTCAAGGTTTTTTTTTTCATTACGTCAGGCTAACGTTATACAAAGTTGTTGGATTCTGAACTGCGGTCGAAATAATTTCTTTTCCGTCCTTTAGGCACTTTACAATAACCTCTGGTAGCTTCAAAGCTCTTTATACACATTGTTACGGTTAGGACAAAAAACAAAAGCGTTAAAATCCCGCTTGACGCTCGCCGCGCGACTAATACAAGTTCGCGAACTTTTTTAACAAAGTTCGTGGAACTCCCCTAAATAATTTATGCGACTTTAATGTTGTTCACTTCTATGGTAATAAATCCTTTAATCACGACACAGTTTTGTTGCTCACACCTACTGATATAGTAGATTAACACTCGATCCGCAATTTCGTTTTAACACGTTACTTTTGTACAGCCATTGTGTTTTAAGAACATAATTCTAACAAAAACGAATTATAGGCCTTTTATGATCAGAAACCATAAAAATGGGAGCATCCCATAATTTCACGGGTCACTTATATTGAATATAGTATCTGTAACAATCACAATTTATTGCAGACCCTTTCGTGAAATACAACACGGTGTATGGCGACATAACAGGCAGTTGCGTTTGGTACTCTTTGCTTAAGAACTGTAAAGAAAAAAAATAATTGCCAGTCTTTTTTAAATTCTTCTGTAGCTGCTGAAGCATTCTATTATCGTATTTATTTTTAATACATTTTAGTTCACTATACTTACTTCATCATCTTAGCCTTTAAACGTCCCACTGATGGGCTTATGCCTTCCCACATGAACTTCAGGAGATATAAGCTTTAACCTACCAGTCCTACAGTCATAAAAATATGTTTTTATGACTGCAGAGGTGTGTTAGAATTGTTAGGCTATCTAACATTGTAACCCTTGTTATTATGTTATTCCGAATGCGCTTACAGTGCATTATAAATTACAGTCTTATGTAAACTTGTCAATATAAACTTTTCGAATATCTAAATCCGAACACATTCCTTTTAAATTTTCCCTTCCACCGCCGCCAGCGGCGGCGGCGTTACTCGCGTGTAATTCGATCTGTCACAGTCCTCTGTGCAGAAAACATGTAATTTTTTCCCCAGGGGAATGAGTTGTTTTTCCGGTATAAAAATAGCCTATGGCACTCCCGGGCTCTCCAACTATTTTTGTGCAAAAAGTTTAGCCGATCTGTGGCTCCGTATTTGACATGAAGTAAATATAAACAAACGTACACTCACACTTATTATGGTAAAGGAGTTACTATCGTTTTACGTATCGTTTTACCTACATTTATGTTACTTAGATATTATAATCTGTAACTTCAATTGATTACTTTAATAATGACTGTATTCTATTTTGTATATCAATAAGTTAACAAATAAATACTTATATTACCCTACAAAATTGTAAAACTTAGGACATTTATGTTGTGGTAAGTAAACACCTGAATGGAATCGTATTACTTTACGAGCATAATCTACCGGAGGAGTTAATATTTTATTTATTGATTTACACTTATTTACCTATATTTGTGTTTAAATAATATTTATTTCTTATTAAAAACCATACAGTCACATAAGAAATTTACAAATTTTCAATTTAATGTGGGTAAGTACAGTCCAGTAGTTACCAGATGTATTGGGATTGGGAATCGTCTTTCAAGTAGATTCAAGTCAAACTGTGTAAATTTTTCTCATCATCATTATCAGCTCATTTTATGTCCCCGCTGCTGAGGGCACGAGCCTTCCCTATGGATGGATAGGGAGAACGGGCCGTAAACCACCACGCGAGCCCAGTACGGATTAATGGTTGTTAACGACTGCTAATGCAGCCGGGACCGCCGGCTTTACGTGCCTTCCGAAACACGGAAGAGCTCGAGATGATACATTTTTGGTCACCCATCCGATGACCGGCCTTTGCGAATGTTGCTTAACCTCAGCACTCGCAGGCAGGGTGCGTTAACCACTGCGCCATCGAGCTCCTCTCGTGTGTGGGTACTGTGTAACTGTGTACACAATCATACATTAAGTAATCTGTGGTCATATTAAGGGTAGGTACTTAATTTTATGATGCCCCTACAAAAGTGTTTAAAACTGAGCTATGTGGTACGTGTGGTATGTAAACATCCGAATCGAGTCGTATTTCTTGTCGAGCATAATTTGCCGGTTCACTCGCCCTGAACACATCGTATTATCATCCCTCAGGAAGATATCCACCGTCAAGTCACGTGTAAATGTCACGTCAAGTGTGAATATGTAGTAAATAAATTAGATCGTACACGAATCCCATAGCGTTTCAGACTCCCCTGTCATACGGTCATGTATTATTTGGGGTTGAGCATACCTACAAACAATAATGGGGTGCTTATGTTAAGCAAGCAAGCGGCAAGAGTACGGTCACATAAACGAAAGCGGCCACCGCAGCCCGTCAAAGTCAAATTGTTTATTCATTATAAGCATTCACAGGTACTTTGAAACTACTTATTGTTAATATTTTTTATTACCTGCGAATGAGCAGTTGGCCTTCATCTCAAATGATGTTAAATTGTTAAGTTACGATAAGGCTGAAGAAGGAAGCGCACTTCACCCGGTATCTTCAACTACTGAGGCGCTGGCTATGTTATGTCTAGCTGCCGGAACACAACAATGCATTGATGTTATGGCGAAATATTTAGATAAGATGGTGGTAGCTAGCCAGGCGGACTAACAAGCTCTACCATCAATCAAACCAAGTACCTACACAAAAATGTAACCCCCGCCCCCTCCCTCCGCTGGGATCGAACCCGGGACCTCTGGGTCTGAGACCGGTGGAATTCTAGATAAATGAACTTAAATTTCGATATCCACGACTAGTTCGAATTTAAAAAAAGTCTTCGACTTAGAAAAGCTGACAAGGAACTCGGGAAGCTTTTTCTTTTCTTTTTTTCTTTTTATTAACGCCAGTACCACCAGGTGCCCCTGGTGGTACAGGCGTTAATAATGACGTGCGATCCTAGAGCTTCAGTACTTATGCCTCTAAGGTCTAATTTAATTGGATTTGGGACTCTTCAAACCGAAACAGAAAAATGCTAAACAATGCTGCTTGACAATAATAATTAAAGTGATAGCCATTCAGTCGGATTATGAATAGATTAATGCAACCAAATATCTTACCATCAGGTAGGTCTGCCAGATAATATGAACATATACAGTACGTTGTCCAATGGTCAAATTAATAAAATCTATTTAATATAGGTACCTCCAGCTGACCCGACGGACTTTGTACCGCTTTGACAGTTTCCATGACAACAAAACAAACAAATCATTTTGTATTGGAAAATCAAATAGTTTTTAGCATTCCGTTACTTATTATTTATGTTTCTCACTGTTTAAACCTTCCCTGAACTTTCACAAATATTTCAAAATCAAAATTAGCCAAATTGGTCCAGCCATTCTCGAGTTTTAGCGA
This sequence comes from Eudonia truncicolella, assembly GCA_949315975.1. NCBI lineage: Eukaryota > Metazoa > Arthropoda > Insecta > Lepidoptera > Crambidae > Eudonia > Eudonia truncicolella. The sequence continues at coordinate 12,711,962 of OX438826.1, forward strand.
GAGACACGAACAGTTTTATTGAAATTCATTCTCATTTGAAGGTTTCTAAGCTTAATTCGATAATAAAGGACTTTCCGAAATTCTATCCTTATCATTTCAAATTTCGAACTCCCCTAACGTCCCTATGAGGCCGTGTCCTAAAAGTGCATAACCTCTTTAAGCGTAGAAACCTTCAAATAAGATACTAATATAGTACGGTGACTTTCGAGACATACCAATTTTAAAGAGTATTTGCTATGTGTTTAAGTGCGTTCAACTTTTTTTGAATAAAATCGGATTGAGTTTTCAAACATGTGTCAAAATAAAATTTAATTTAAATCAAAAGCACTAAGAAGTATTGATATCAACTTCGAAGCAAATAACCGTTAAAATAACTTTCTACCCCTTTTTAACCCCGTTAGGGGACGAATTTCAATAAAATACGAAACACGTCTTCCATCAATTCTGTTAAAAAAGGTTTATGCAAAACTTGAAGTAGATTGGACCCCTTGGTCCACGTTGATTCACATTGTGCCATACAAACTTTGACCCCTTTCTCATCCCCTTAAGAGTAGAATTTCGGAAAATCCTACGAGACGCCTACGTCATTCAAAGAACACACCCTCCAAGTTTCAGGTCTCTACGATCAGCGGTTTAGGCTGTGCGTTGATCCGCCAGTCATTCAGGACAAAGCATTTTATATGTATCTCCGCAGCCGAGTGGCTTGCATGCCGGACTTAGGGCGGCGGTAACTCTGAGGTCCCGGGTTCGATTCCCGGTCGGGCCAATGACGAAAACAAACTTTTCGATATTGTGTCGGGTCTGGGTGGTTGTGGTACCGTCGTTGTTTCTGATTTCCATGAAACGAGTGCTTTAGCTACTTACCTTGGGATCAGATCAATGTATGAGATGTTGTCTAAATATGTATAGATATTTTTAATGAATAGCCTGATCAGATAAATGAGAGGGCACGGGCTATAATAATAATCCTGTAAACTTTGGTCCGTAATTAAGATTTTAATCTACACCGGGGTCGAGTTACATAGAAATTACGCGTGCGAGGCACCCCGGGAAGTTTGCTCGTAATTCTTAAGATAATCATGTTTTGGGAAATTAAGTGAGTAAAAATTGTGTGTCCATCTTCTTTTGACTTGACAGATTTTTTGAACCATTAGGAAGCAATAGAAAGTCTGTTCCCACCATACTATTATATTGTTATAAGATTTTGTATTTTAAATTAAAAATTCAAATTCAGTCATTTATTCAGTTTAGGCTACAAGTAGCTCTTGTGAATGTCACTGTGCCATCAATTCATATGTCTACTCTGGGCGGGAGATCTTGTACTGAGAAGAACCGGCAAGAAACTCAGCAAGTGTCCAGCTCTTTTCTCCTTTACAGCGTCAAAAATAAATGCCCTATCATAGCAGGACACTTTCCATCACAAATAAACACAAAAAAATATAGAAGACAACCACATGTAAAAATACAAAATTAAAAATCTAAGTAAACAAATTTACCTCAGGTAAAAGTTTCAATTTCCACAATGTCATACAGTACGGTGACACTTTAAAACGCATACTGTTTATTGTCATAATTTTGACTGCCATACATCATATGGTATAAAAATCAAAAAGCATAATATTTTACTATGCATAAACATAATAACGCAGAATTGTTGAAAGGCATAATTTAATAAATCATAATCGTTAAAATCTATATTTTTGTTTGACATAATTTTATTAAGCATACTTTAAAACGCATATTTTTACTATGCATAACTGTTAACATTCATAATTTTGTTTTGACATTATATTAAGTGGTTTTAAGGGATGTATTTCATTTCATACAATTACAAATGAACTAATTTCAAGGTTATAACGTTCATTGGATATAATCTTTACTTGGTCTTAATACCTCTTACCTTCTTATAACAACATTATTTATATTATTCACTTGCAATCATTTTACTAAGTTAAATTATGTACTTTTTTATATAAATAGCATTTTAACTTTAATTTGATTTAAAATATACATACATACATACATATAATCACGCCTCTTTCCCGTAGGGGTAGGCAGAGACCACTTCTTTCCACTTGCTACGATCCTTACATACTTGTTTCGCTTCGTCCACTTTCATTATTTCTATTATTATTATTATTTAAAATATACTCTTAAAAAGTTAATACGTTGTGTTTTTAGTAATGTTGTGCTACAAAAGTCAGTGACAGAAACGACTCGCTGCAAATCCGACTCCACGTAGTCTTGTCTGTCCTACCCCTAGAGTGTAATTTAGAAGCGCGTAGGCGCGGAGGCGGCTCGCGTGGGATTGGAGCCCCGCAGCGCTGGAGCCGTGACAGAAATCATGCCTGCTGCATGTTGCATGCTTGCTTGCATGGTTCATGCTTGCTTGCATGCTGCTAGCTTGCTTGCCTGCTGCTTGCCTGCTGCTTGTTTGCTTGCTTGCTTCATGCTTGCTTGCTTGCCTGCTGCTTGCTTACTTGCTTGCAAATTTTGATAAACAAGTATTATTCCTTAAGAATATATGGATTTTGTCAGTTTATGCTTATTATGCCTTATGCCTTATGCCTTATGCCTTATACTATGCCTTTTGAATATTATGCCTTTTAAATGTTATGGCAAATTTAAATTATGCCTTTTGTTAATTACGATTATTGCAATTATGCCTTTCTATGATTATGCCTTACAGATTTCGGCCATATGATGATATGCGTTATGAAGTTTCGCTATAAAGACTTATGTATGGCAAGTGACGATTATGGCCATGAACATTATGCATTTTCAGTTTAACCCATACAGTACCACTAAAGTACTGTAATAAAAGTCAAAAATTGTTTGAAAAAACAAAGTCAAACTATAGTGAATAATACTAAAAATAAGATAAGTATGATAATAATAATGATTGTATAATAATAATAATAATGATTTCACATCGGGGATGCACTTGACCTTTGTCTCATTCTATCCGGTACCCCCATTGTATCCCCAGTAGACTACAGGGGTAGTTAAAGATGGAAAGCAATGAAAAAGACCTTTTTTTATTATAAATGTACTCTTTCTGTCTTATAAATTATAATAAGGTATTTAATTATTAATAATTTGCTTTTTGTGACAATTCGTTTTGTATTTAGATAACTAATGACTTCCATTAATTTATTCATTCATAACTAAAACAGAGTTGTCTGATGCCACTACTTGTTGTTATTTACTAACAATCCCGTTATCTATCGCCAGCAATCGTACGAGCTAAGCTAAAGCTCAGACATACCAAGTTAGGTAAGCGCCATAAATGCCTCTCGTTTGGCGTAACGTATTTCGGCAGGGATTTGAGCATGTTCTCGTGTACTTTCGGGGATCACCCTCGTTCGGATTAGAGGATCGTCCGGTTTTCATAGCCTTCAATCTGGCTTTGTCACTTGGCGACGTTGTTTTTTCATTGTTCTTTATCTAAACAAGAGGAGAGCAAGGGCCGAAAGCAAATTTGCCAAAGTAATGCTGTTTGCTTATTTCCGTCACACAAATTATCCCAAGTCGCTGGCCCTGCTGGCGTGTCGTTCTTTGCCTGTGTACATTCGGCTCTTTGTTTCGTAAATTGGTTCACGGAATATTTACATTTTTAAACGTATGGCACGAGAGGGGGAGACCCCTTGATAAAACGCAACGTATTTAAACCCACACTCGCCCCTTGACGAACAAAGTGAAATGTTATCTCTATGCGGTACTTGTAAAAAAAAACGTTGTTGTCACATCATTGGTGGCGAAATGGAAGTAACTGTTGTTGCAATCATTATACTAGCGACCACTCGCGACTTCGTCCGCGTGATCGTTAAGTAATTTCGGAATCCTGTATACATATTTTTTTTAAATTTTGTGATGTCTAACGGAATAACAATATGTGTTACTTAATGTTACGTTAAATACAAAACGAACACATACATCATAAAGTTAACCTCTGTGCAAAATTTCAGCTTTCTAGGTCCAAGGGTTTGGACTGGGCGTTGATGTGTCAGTTAGTGAATGAGTCATGTGTCAGTCAGTGAATGAGTCACGTGTCAGTCAGTGAGTTTTGTTTTTAATACTTATTGCTTTTTGGAGCTCGAAAGCGCAGCTCGATCACGTTCGAGTTATTTTTTCGCAGGTTTCGAGGTTACACGATGGCAGACGAAATTAAAATACCTCGAGTACATCCGTAAGTTTTAACGTATATACCGTTTGTCGCTCTCCTACTAATATCGTAACCGCCTCTGTGGTCTAGTGGCTAAGTACCACCAGCATATGTACCACCGGTTTAGACCCAGAGGTCCCGGGTTCGATTCCCAGCGGCGGGTACATGTTTGTGTATTACAGGGTTATGTTTGTAGCATTGTTTTGTTCCGGCAGCTAGAGATAGGATAGCCAGTGCCTCACTAGTTGAGGATCTCGCGTGAAGTGCCTTCCATCATTGACCTTATCAACAGTTAACATCAGGTGAGATCAAGAAACTGTATTTACCCGTTAAAAAAAAAGATGGCAGTCGTTGAAATTGGCATTGAAGCCTGGAGCCGATTTTCCCACGTCTGTTAATGTGGAAAGGCGCACTCAATGAGGCTGATAATGATGATATTTTATTAGATTTTTCTTAGGAAGGATTTTTCATTTCGAAATATATTTTTTTTATATTTAAGGTAAACTTTCTTTATCTCGAGTTACAATGTCGTGCGCTACTCACTGCATGTGCCCGGTTCTTCGTCGGAGCCGTCGGAGCAATCCTTCTCGTTGTCGCATCGCCAGGACATGGGCACGCATCGTCCAGTCTTGCAGCGGAACTCCGATGAAGTGCAGGTGCGGCTCTCTGCGAAAAAGAAAACACGAATCAGTAAGGGTTGATTCCACCAGTCTTCGGTAAGTAAGTATAGGTACCTACTTGGTATAGTCTGAAGCAGACCCATAGAATAAGAAATACAACTTATTAGGTTAGTCGTAGGGCTTTTGAAAATCAGCTTGGCTAGCCATCTAAGTCAGTCGCCATAGCGGTTATTACCAAATGTTCAAGATCTGTTCTCGAAAAACGTAACGTCCATACAAAATTTTAATATCAAATATTTTTCTTTCCCACAACACGTTAGAGTAGAGTTGGCGGAAACAAATTCATAGAGGTCTGGGTACGACGCGACGGTGCATTGTTATGATCGGTTAGTCAAAAGATGAGATAGTTGAGGTAGTGCGCTTCTAAGATAGCCCCCAATAATTGAAGATTCCAAGTGAAGTGCACTTCTAAGAAAGCTTAATAGTTGAAGATTCCAGGTGAAGTGCGCTTCTACCTTTGGCCTTATCGTTACCTACAATCAGGTAAATATTTTAAAGATTCATTTACATAAGAAATTTTATTGTACACCGTTATAGTTCCGTTATAATATGATCAGTTTTAGTAGTCGACAAAGGGCTAGTAAATTATTATTATCATCATCATCGGCCTATACTAGTCCACTGCTGGATATAGGCCTCTCGAATTGCACTCCACCATCCATCCGCGTCTTATCATAACTACTGTGATACTATTATGAATAAGATCAATATGAGATAATTATAGAGAAGTCAAATAGGAAAAAAAAACAATAGCAACTATTTCAGATAAAAAATAAATTTGTAACGTAATTTCGGATTACATTAAATGTATTTGTAGAGTTCATTATGATGATTGTTGTGGTAAGCCTTATTGAAATTCATATTATAAAATCAGCATCGGCACGGATTTATTTTCATTGGGCAGCAATATCAATAATAATATATCAGGAAAACTGCTTATTTGTTGACGAGCATTTTTGATGTAATTATAGCAGAAATTATGTTTCAAACTATAGGTACAATAACTGCCATTGTGATGACTACTCCGACTACTCCAATATCACAGACAATCGTAAAATAAAAACGAAAAACACTTTACACACAATACAATAGATAGTTGTTCTACAATTAATTGTTTCTGGATGCGAGCAGCACAAAACCGGTCGTTGTGGAGATCCTTGGGGGAGGCCTTTGTAAAGCAGTGGACGTCTTTCGGCTGAGATGATGATTATTATTCCAAGTAAGACATCATCATCACCATCATCAGCCTATACTAGTCCACTGCTGGATATAGGCCTCTTCAAGTGCACGCCACTTAGCACGATCCGCGGTTACTCTCATCCAACTCTTGCCAGCTCTTACTTGCTTTTTGCAAGGGATTTTAGTATTCCTGTGATAGTCCTGGGTGCGATCACCTCGTGGTGTAAATCGCACGAGGATCCCTGACCACAAACCCAAGGAATTCGAAACATCACGATAAAATACCTACCTCTTGAAAAAACGCAAGTATCTTCTTATAAGTGTTTCATTACGATATGTACTTAATCACTTGTCAAAACTAAACACAAACGACGGTATAGTATAGAAGCAACTAATAAAGATAAAGGTTTCGCTACAGGTCACGCTTAAAGTACATTTTTTATTACTCCTGAGCTACCGCAAGTTTGCAGACAAATAACTCGGAAACTTCAAGGGGAAATAATTCTTATTACTCAGCTAGAGATGCCAAAATTCTACGTTGACACTTTGGCGGTGATCTCCCATTTCTCCCTTTAATTTATATAAAAGATGTGACGGCGACGACGGTGACACTTTTACGGACTTTAATCTTCACTAACAGGAATATGAACCAAAAAATGCTTTAATGCGTGAAGAAGCACCTTGTGGGCTGGCAGAGTGAGGTTAACTGATGCTACGTTTGTTTTCACGCTGCATCACTTAACATCAGGTAGGATGGAGACATATGCCGAGCTATCTATAAAAAAAAATACTTGAAATTTACAAACATAGGTAGTAGTAGGTACCAATATAATTTTTTTCATTATAAATAATTTAACCTGAATTCAACAAAGGTAAACGTTAGAATGTAAAAGCGAAGCGTTAGACACTTAGGGCGGATTACACGTGGACCTCAGATGTATAAATTTGGCATACATTCTGCTTATGACATCCAATGTTTTCTGTCACTTGTTTTATGTTGATGGATACAGAGTGATTTTTAAGCGGGAATATCTTATGTCTTTATTTGAGATTACGTTGCAAGACGCACTTGATGCCTTTCAATCAGTCAAGTGCTCTACAACATAATATGCGGCTTAGGGTTCTTTATATTACATTATCTATTTTCATTATTATTGCATGCCATTACTGTCTTTCAGCAAAACAAAATTGTGTTAACGCTTTAGGCGAAAATGACATTAGCAGTCGTTAACAACCACCAATTACTTACCTACTTGTAAATTAGTATAACACAATCTAAGGTAAATAAGTTATTGTACAAAATACTTTTAATCCTTAGTCACAGATATTGTTCCTCTAATTGTTATGTTTATAAAATAAAATCGTGAACTAAAGTGGAGCCTTTCGACCTGAAGACAGACAGCCTGAGATATAGTCTAGTCTACAAGAAACAGTCTCGGAAAAGATTTCTGCTTTTCTCTTAACTTTATTATTTGACGAGTAAAATAAAGGAGTTTTAAGATACCTACTTACAAGTACTCGTAAGTAGGTATCTATCTTTCAATCGCAAAGGTACTCGTACCTATGATAGTTACACACATTCGCAAATCGAAATTAGAGTCTAGACCGTTGCCTGCCGTTCGCAGGAAAGCAGTAAACAGGATCCATTTATTTACGCTCGAAATCACCGTGGAACGTGCGTGTAAAACAAGGTTGAAGAAAATTATCGGCAAACGGCTCCTACCGCTTTATCTTGAGGTGGTTCCGTGGCGGGCACGTGCCGGGGAGCAATTTGTAAACAAAACGCACCCTTACCGAATAATATCACCCGCGTGGCCGACACTGCGCAGCGATAAATTCAACAGCACCATCAGAGATTGCTCTATACTCCATGTAACGCAAGAGCTCAATAAAAGAAAAGACTCTAACAAATTCGCGTGTAGTCACTGCCTATTTGTCGCTCATAATTGCCTCAGATACGCGCCACAGTAATTTTGTTTAACGACCCTGGCTGCGTTCCTTTGTAATGGTCTGCAATGAATTAGTTACTTCGCGGGAGCAAATTCTGTTCTGTAAACTGGAATTACGCAAGCCAGCTCGATATTGAATATAAAGACGAGTGAAAGGAACTACTGGAAATTTTCTTTCGACCCTCGTTTACTTTGGGATTGCGGGCCAGCAGGGTTGCTAGCTAATACGGGTACAATAACAGTGGATAGTGTAAAAGGTATTCCTCGGAGAGGCGGGCGGCCATTTGCTCGAGTGAAACGCTTCGCCGTGTAACACCCACATTATTGCCTCCTCCGCTCTGGAATGTTAATGCGAGCTTCTTCTCGGCGCAGCCCGCTTCAATCCTTGTTTGAAGCCAGCGATTATCACGCTAACTTTCTCATTAATGTTTTACGTGAGATTTCTCTCAGACTATGCAGTTTTAGTGCTGCTCCACGGGAATCCTTTGCAATTGTTAAAACGATATTAGTCTACTGGAGTCGTGGATACCTCGCATTTAAGAAATAAGTAGCTAGAAACAATTTTTAAAATAACTCGTTTACTTTTTTTTACAAATATGTATTTATCTAATTATCTGTATTTATTTATCTTAATCGAAGTAGGCATGTTGTGATTTACCAGACAAACCCATTCTATCTCAACTGTGGATAATTTTAATTGGCTTTTATTGTAAAACATGTATTGTAAGCTGTTATTATCCCAAATAAATAAATAAATAAATAAATAAATAAAATGAATCAAAGTGACCACAATATTAACTACCGCTAGGAGTCGTTTGTTCTTTCGTTGTTTTCTCTTGGATCAAATAATCATGAATCATAAAAAGCTACATAAAAACAAACAAACAAATACATTTGTCACAGGGCAAGCTAAATAAAAGCTTTTAATAAAATAGAACCTATATGATTAAATTTAACATAGCAGCAAGCGATAAACAGCACCAATTGAAGGGTCCAGAAGAAGCAATTTCGCGGTCGCCAATTTTGTCTGGATTTCACGTTGGAGTGATTTTTGATCGCCGTAAAGACATGAACGGGCCTATCAGACATCATAGTATTTTCGATTTTCCACGTGTTAGTTCGTCGATCGGATAATACGCTTTTCTGTCAGCATCAATCATCGTCAGCATCATTTATCAGTCAGGATTCGGTTGGTAATGTTGAGGTACTTTGAATCGTATATTTCCTTACCCTTGGTTACTGAATATCACACAATTTCAACTTTCTTAGCTAGTAAACTCATTATCTCGTTTGAAACTGATGCTAACTCTTTTTTATTCACAAAGGCAGACAGAGACAGCATTAGTTTTGAATCAAGTTTAACTTTAGAAATAATTGATATTGTGCTTTGCATTCCAGACATGTTTACATACACACGGCGCTTTTCAATTGGCTTGGGAGCTGCCGCGAAGTTGATGTGTACAGTGAACTGAAAAACTTTCTCCCGCAAACTTTTGTCAGAATAATATGACAAAAATATTTTATATCTGTATAAAATTTTAAAAACTATGACCCTCCGTTTATTTAAAATTTACGATATTGAATCCTATTATTGATTCAGTTTAGCTCAGTGTACATCATCTTTACTATCATCTCCATGGGCGGTTCCCTAGACATAACATTTACATTTTATAATGAATGTACCTACTATACACACTTTTAGTCTTTCACGTTTCATCACAATTAACAGTTTTGAACGAGGTTTCACACAAAATGCTTAGTAATAGCTTTTTTTTAAGTTAACCCGACGTTTCAGCCATATGAGCATTCAAAAGGTATACGAATTACTTATATTGAGAACTATGCATTTTTAAGTAACTAGAAACTCATCGAAACAAAATCCTACTTATACAAGTCTTTGCCGAACATTCGATTCCGTTCTGTCTCTCTTTGAGTTAAGTAACTGCTTATCATTCACAATCGAATGTCCGAGTACAAATCGGTATTTTTTTCTTGGACAAGGATAGATCTGGTTTCACTTGATTAGTCATTCAGTCTATCGCCCCAACTAGACGAACGACGCCTCAGGAACACCATTCCACTAATAGCACCGTATCCGAAGGTTTAATTAACTGTACTGGCAAATGATCTCTTTGCTACAGCCTCGGGTGTACCCATACTAAATCGCAACTTACCTGTTTAGACGTGTTAATTGACACATGACTACATTGCTGATACCCAAATTGTGAAAAGATCTTTATACATTGTTACGCATATACCGAAACGTAATAGACATAGTTATAAAAGATTCTGACGGTTGTCGAAAGTATACGGCTCAAAGATCACACAATATATATTCCAGACAAAATATACACTATATTAAACATATTGTTAACAAATCACTTGATGAATGATTTACCAAAATCGATTCGTCTGTTAAAGCGAAGAACAGACTGGCAGTGATCGTGAAGAGCAACTGAAGTCAAAGCGCTTCATTACGCCATTTTTCCATTTCATTACGCCTGCACACACGATACACACACACGCAGTGCAGAAGACCACTAGACATTTGAAACAATGCACTCCGAACGCGAGATGTGAGCATTAGGCCAAATTGTTCCCAAGATGGCGATGCCGCCAGCAGCGGGAAATTGTATTACCGGTCTGCACTCAGGCTGGCGATGAGTGCATTCGTTACAGACCTAACTCGATGCTTTCCACTTGCATGCCGGCACATGCCAAGTAGAAACTCGGAGCACGTATGTACACATCTCCTCAGCTACGGTAACGATCCTCGTAAAGTGGTTTAACGATCAAAATTTTCACGTTTAAAGTTTAGTAGCACGATAGTTGCGACAACATCATCCGCCTGAGCACTCGTAATTTTTCCTAAGATTAGGGAAATCAGGTTGCTTGGGGAGGATGACCAGAAAGCTGGTAATTATCATTATATGACTGTTTGAAGTTAACCAGTAACTTGTGATTAACTAGTGGACATATAAATAAAAAATTAAAGCCTTCGAGGTTACTATTTCAATTATGTTGTTATTCTGCTACAATAGGCACTGTTCTGTTACATTATGTGCCTAGTTAACAACAAAAAAAAAGTATAAAAAAATATTTCATATTTTTTATCTAATAAATGTTGGAGGTATCGTAAAAGTTTCATAAACATAACTACTTTAATCTTAGACATCTAGAAATGTAAAAAGAATGAAATGGTTTCACGTTACGTCGTCATTATATGTGCTTAATCAGTAAAAAGTACAGACTACGTGAAACTAAAGGTTTAGCTGACTTAAAAGTAGACGTTGTTTTTCATGCGGACGATAAAAATTGCTGCAGGCTACATTGAACGTCTGCGTAGTTTCGATCTAACGACTGCCGTAGGGTTTGCGAGAACCATTTGCGCATTTTAGAAAAATAACACTGTAAAATAGAGTAGGTATTTCAATATAAAATTCAAAAAGGATAATTACCTGATGATTTGTAGTCGTATGCCTTGGTGTATGTATCGTAGTCGTCATCGTCGTATAGAGACGCCTCCGCGTTCACCAGCACAAAGCATAACGCAAAATAGTACGCAAAAGATGCCATTTTAATAAATCCTCTTTTTTCAGGTTAACACTAGTCAATCACACTTATTAAGGGCGAACTCCACACTCCACACTTTCTACATCAGCGACTCTTGAGCTGTAGGGATACGTTTATATTTAACGGTAATGAACTAATAGGAGACATTTCAAATTACATTAGCACGGCTAAGTGACGGTGGTTGTGACGGTTCATAACTTTTATGAGATGTTTTTAATTACTTATTTCGAAACGGTCAAATAACATGGATTCAAAAATCATACAAATAACGATCGATTGCAATGAGATAAACTTAAACTTTGAAAAACCAAACGTTGAAAAAAACCTTAAATAAAAACCAGTATGTTATTCCGAGAAAAACATGCAATTTAGAACTTTGGCTAACGCAATTAAGGACTCAGTAAACCTTTTTACGTGCCACGACCGAAACGTAATCCCAATGGAATCAATTATAACATCAAACGATAGAGATTTATCTATTCGACAAGCAGGTAATGGTCGAACTAGTGTATTAACCCAAAGTTAAATTATGAATCTACCGGGAGCAGCCTGAATTAAAAGCAGGTAACTAGCTGGGATAATCTCCTCGACCCTTTGTGTTCTACAGAGGTCGCCAAAAGTTTGATGCCCATAAAATATTACGCAGCCCAAATTCCTTCAACAATTCGTGAATTGTCATTGGATTGCTATTAAAATTACTCGTTTTCAGTCTAAGGTTTGGCTTCGAAATGAGTTAAGTGGAATGCTTAACTTAGTTTTGATTTTTATATTTCTTTAAACTTTGCTAAAACACGACTGCTGAAAATATTAATTTATTGTCTTTAAATAAAACTAAATTCACGTTTCAGTTTTAACATAATAAATGTAAAGTACCAATGAGAAATCTTATAAATAGTATGCTTATTGGAACAGGAATAAGCCAGATATACTCGTAGACTAAGGAAAGCAAGTCATATTTCTATTTATATTTACTTAGACTTTACTTTCGATCGAGATATAATTTTGTGCAATTTACACCAGCTTTAATAAGTTAATGCATTCCAATTTGCTCTCGATTATAACTGATAGCCCGAGATTATCGCCAGATTGGGAACAACTACAGGTTTCCATTAGTGGAAACTTGTACACGAACGGGCAGAAAAGATTTATAGCTATCTCCACGCTAACTATCGCCATTTAGGTAAGCATTATACCGGCAACATTCTACTACGCAGGTACATAAATATAATCTTGAATTTCTGTCTCTTTCACTGATACTCTGTGGGCTTCTACCACCACGGTCACTGCAAACTTTTCGGAACGTCAGAAAAAATGAAACGTTAGTCAACGCGAATATGTCCGAACTGTTACATTACAGTGCGCTTTATTCGCGTAAACATGTCTCCCTTTCTTCATCATCATCATAGCATCCTAATTTATTATCTAATCAGTCTAACAATAAAGCAAAGGAGATATATTTATTTACTTTAAAATCATAATATATCTTGGTAACCACCAATTGTGCATGCTGCTCGTTACTAAGTTAAATACAGTTACGAATTGGATACAAAATTTCTTGTTGAGATATATCAAATTCAAACTTTCAAAACGCGTGTATATCGCTACTTGAATTCAGATTAGGTATAACCTCATATTCAAGCTCAAACGCTTTAAGCAACCATGTGATCATAATTGCTGCTTTGCAGGGCGAGTCAGTCAGCGTTATTACACTACTGGTTTGTACCCTATTTAGGTCACCCAATCTATTACTTCTTATGTATACGCTATTACATTTTCATTGCAAACTTTTTATAAAATTGTATACTTTAATAGTTTCCACTTGCAAGGAAAATATAATTGTTGTGAAATGAACTGCTTTTAAAATTTGTTTAATTCTTTTTTTAAATGTATTTTTTAAAACAATATAATTAATGTTGTTATTTGTGTCTTGTTTAGATACATACAATTTAAGGTCTATCCACTACAATATAAAAGTCAAGTAAAACTTCAAAAAGTCAACGAATACAATGATTATTTCCTTTCGTAAGTTTTGATCGTTCTTGTGGAAATTATATATTCGGTTATTTAACATACCTACATACCCGCAGCACAGTACAAAGTGGCAATAAATATAATTATGTAGTTATTGCTCTACGAGAAGTATAGGTACTTCATTAGCTAATACTAGGAATAAATACTTAATTTTTGCAAAAACACAAATGTTGAAAAAATTTCCACGAGCAGGATTTCAAAGTAAAAAGTAAATAGTGTTAAATAATTTCGGCGGGCTGGTTAGACCCACGATAGCTCAATTGGAAGAGCACCTGACCCGGTATGTCAGAAGGGTGCAGGTTCAAATCCTGCTCGTGGAAATTTTTTCAACATTTGTGTTTTTTAATTTGTTTCTCAACAAAATTTGCGTTAAAATTATATAAACAAAACAAAAAAAAATTATACTTAATTTTTGCTTTAGTAAAATACACCCATACATCAAAAAGTAGTTTTTCCTCTTTAAAAAAATATTTGTATCCATTGTGAAGTCAGCAGTTATCGCATCGCTTTATTTTAAAACACTGGTTTAAATTGTTTACTGTTTATATTTATTTTTATAATTAATATACATTAATCTTTTTAAAAGTTAATCAAATAATGTACATGTTTCCATCTATTGTTTTCTTGATTTATCCTTTTGTCAAGAGAGTGCCTTTTCTAAAATAATCCCAGTTTAGATATTTCCAAATACAAAAGCTACACCCTATCTACAATCATATTTTACATTTAACGAGACCCATGTGCAAGATCCGCTTGGGATACTGAACTGTTAAGATGCTTTACAGACCACGGAGACTAATTTAATCAGATAAGGTCTGATAACTGCAGGAACGGAGACTGCGGTTTGTTTGTCAGGTATAATTTAACAAATTCAATGCGAAGTGCTAATTAGAATTATGTCGCATTCATTAGAATTACCTAACACCGAGCGTAGTATTATACATATGACGGCATATGAATAGGTACATTACCCTGATTCTAACCAAAAATTTTACTTAACGTAGTATTTATAAAGCTGTTTTGGTTTTATTATTGGACATGTGTAATGTATATGCCATTTGCTTCTGAGGTTTATTAATCAAAATCTTTAGATTATTATCATTGCCTTTCCTTTTTAAATTTATTCTCAAATTGAAATGAAAAACTTTTACGGATCTACTCGTGTTTATTTTACACCTTACTTTTAAATAATGTTTATCTTGATGTTTCGAACCCTTTGTAGGGTCCGTGGTCACAGTCTCCCTGTGACCTTATTTTTTTTTATTTTCTATTTCTAGCTTTTGGTATATTTAAGGGTATGTTTTTACACTGTTGGATTGTTCCGCAAATATTTTTGCTTGTATAAACTAAAGAGCCGCGCTCCGAGACCGCTCCCACCATTTCTAAATCCATGTTAACTAACTCCGATAGATAGGGGCGAGCCGAGTATTAATTACCAGGAACTTTTGAGGGCTGTCCTTTACACCACGCCATTATTCTGCCCGCCCTACATTTCTCAGCCAGGCGGCCAATCATCGATCCAATCGATTTATCAATAAACTATTCAAATTTATTCCCAATTGTTCCGAGCCCAGTAACCACAATTACTTTTAGAACGCTCCATTGTGAAATGGCTAAATATAGATTACCACATTTTCTCACTTCTTTTCTTTTATACTTTATTCGCTGTGTGAGGTTTACGCATTCTGAATTTATTATAATTTTAATCAGTATGCTGGCTTTCAGCGAGGTTAGCTTTTTCCAACAATTTATATTTATCCAAATTGTCGTGTCACCTTATGACGATTACCTACAGGTTTTCGTTCCAGTCTATAGTTACCGATGATTCGTTTATTGCTCTAACTGTGTTATTTTACGCTGGACTATGTATGTGCAATAAAATTTCCTCCCAACGAAAGGGAGATCTCCTTGTCCGCCTTTAAATATTCTTTTACGACACCATTACACGACGCGTGCGTTAAACGAGGCTTGAATCTTAATTTTCCTTACTGCGAGGAGGTAGACTACATCTCGATCAGTACCAGCAGGAGTATAATTAACTGCCTCTGTCAAATTCACAACCATCACTCTTGCCTGAGCCACGCCTGTTTTGAGTAATTTTCAGTAGAATAGATCCTATTGCGTAGAACCACCAAATTTTTTCTCTGCGACTTTAGTACAGCTTACACGCATGTGCAATAAATATTTTTCTGTCATTTAGGACAGCCCCGTTAATTTGGATAGATTGTCAAATAAACGAATTCAATTGTGTAACATTAATTTAAATGTGGATCGACATTTTTTTAGCTTGGTAATAAATTTTTACATGTTTAGAAGTGAACAGAAACAGAAAACATCATTGGACAATTAACTTTAACATTAATTATTAAACAAAAAATGTATTATTAAACTATAATACATTTTTTGTATATCAAAGTTCCTTTATAATTCAACCCTTACATTTCTTTACAACACCCAAGCGTTCTAGTTACGATATGGCGCCGATTATTAGAATATTTTGAGGAATATCTAACGGAAGTTGTGCAGAGCTTGCTAAGCACACGCGAGGAATGCCTCTAAGCGGCTTACGATTTGCATCGAGGAGCCGTGACTTGAGCTATGTGCTATGTGTTTCTCTTATAACACTTTCGCATCGCAAGTAGCCAGATAGCGATATTCAGAAAAGCACCATATACTTTCTTGAAGTACTAGATAAGCTATTTTTAAGGATTCTTAAGCATTTATTTGAAGTTAATAGCTATCCGCAAATTTTTGAAATAAGTATAACAGTATGACCTTAGCCACAAGCACGAGCGCACAAGCGTCTTGAGTTGAGACGCGGGCGTGTGGATTTCTACACGAGAGCCATGAATCCGGGTCACTTAAAGAAACCTATAAATCTCGGAAACTAAAAATGCTAAAATCAAGCTCTAACCTACGCAAACCAGGAACATGCAGAATCAGGTGTACCACAGCACGAGAAGATCGATGCTTGGTGAACACTATACTTAGTAATCGCTTTCTCACAGGAACTGAACTTATAAATCAGTTTCGACGCCTCGGAGGACGTAACCCAAGCGCATGGACAGTAAGACGACGACTTGCTGAAGCTAACTTGAAACCACTTAGACCTGCAAACGGCCTTAAACAGAGCGTGGGCATCGTATTTCTAGACTAAAATATGCCCAGAACTACTTAAATTAGACTATTTAAGATTGGTCAAAAGTTATGTTCTCCGACGAATTTATGCTCTACAAGCACGATGGAAGACACAGAGTGTATAGAAGACCAGGGGAAGGATTCAAGCAAGCATGCATCGAAGAAAAAGTAGCCTACGGTGGTGGGTCTGTACTTGTGTGGGCCGGAATTTCTTATGAGAGTCGCACACAGAACTGGTGTTCATAGAAAATGGTTCTTCTAACTAGCGTAAGATATGTGAAAGAAATCTGTTTGTCTAAATTGGCTATTACTCGGTCTACTGAATTCGTTTATTAAATAAAACTAAAACAGTTAAATTCTTATTTAATTGTCACATCAAAATGTTATCATCACTACATAGTATAAAACAAAGTCGCTTCCCGCTGTTCCTATGTATGTATGTATGCTTAGATCTTTAAAACTACGCAACAGATTTTGATGCACCCGTGCACCCGTGCGAAGCCGGGGCGGGTCGCTAGTACATAAGTACATAATAAACTGCAGACGGAAAAAAACTGAAACTGTAACTAATTTAACAGTTACTGAATCATTAATTAATTTAAGATATGTTTACTAATCAGTTTCATGATTTTGATATTAAATATTGAAATGTGATAATAACAGTTCAATTACTGATTAAGTAAATAGAACAAATATTGCTGCGATAATAACTAATTAGCGAAATGTTTTTATTTCATTTTATAAATAATAGAGAATTTAAATAAATAACTATAAACAGCAAACAAAGATAACATCGAACGCTTTCATTGAGATGATGAGATAATGATGAAGATCGTAAAAAAGTTTAAGCTGTATTCTGTTTTTAAAATGAACCTGACCTATCCTGACCTGTTTACAAATTTCACTTTTGATATCGTTTCTAGTTAGCGACATTGTAAGTTCAAACTCCGAAAGATAAGAATATAGGACAAGCTTTAGGTCAACGTGCGTCAACATTCGACGCCTATACTATGTTAATCATTTCATGAATTTATTTGCATCCGATTTTACTGATATCGGGCGCACACGAACGTTTCATCACGAATTCTGCTTTTGATCTTTGAGCGTAGTTGGATTGAATTCTGTTTTAAAATTGTCCATCGAAATGGAATACAGATCGACATCAGATTTTCGATTTGCCACGCCTTTACCTTTAGAAATATCGATATGAAAGCAAGCACGTTTTAATAACTAATAAGGTAGTTACAATGCCAAAAGGTTTTTTATACAACTACAGTGTAGGTTTCATCTCAAACCTTCAAAACCATGGTAACATAGCGTAGGTAGAAGCGCAGTTCCACCGTAATCCTAAACCACTGCGAAACTGGATACCTCATCTTTAACTGTTGGAACACAACAATGCTACTAACATTAATGTTATGATGACACAATTAGCTAATATGGTGGTAGCTATCCAGACGGACTTAAAGCCCTACCACCTACCAAAGCCAAAAGAACAATCTCTACCACTAACCAGTTGATCAATCTACCAAAGCAAGTTTATTGGATCATTAAATAAAAAAGAATATAAAATTTATGTAAAACCAAAATGTTGAAACGTTACACTTAAAGTTGAACTTTTAGTCTTTTGATTTATTAGATATTCCACGGCAGCAAGAAAAATCTTGATACTAACTTTCGGTATGACATTTAAAAACACTTCGTGACCCGCACTCGGCATCGTTACGGGGGCATTAAAAGTTTTCCTATTTCGTGGCGGGGGAAGTGTTTGCGACACAATAAAAAAGAAATTCCTTTTGATGAGCAATCGAATGAGGTTCTGAGGATACCTACGGGGAGAACTGGGATACGGGTATAAATACAATACCCAATATTGTTTGTTTGATGTTTCTCTAGGTGACTACAGTATCAAAATAATTATGAGTATGCTATAAAATTACCCAGTGATAAAGATATATCGTTGAATCATCCATCATCAAATATACCCGTTGCGCTGACGCTATTGCTTATAAAATGTATTAATTGCGCTATGTTTTATTAAAAATATGTCACTAAAAATCTCGAGGTTTTTTTCGTAAATTTACAAAAAAGAAACACTTGATAGCGGCTTCACTTTATAAAGCTATTTTTTAGCATGAATAACAAGCTCTAGGCACAAGCACACACACATCACATGGTGAGTGTACCTATTAAGAAAGTTGTGGAGCAAGCTTGCCGCCTTGCGATCACGTATTTCATAGAAGCAGTTTTCTTGCAAATAATATCGACGCGTAGGTATGATGGATTGGTACAGTCGGGATCATAACTCATTATGAAATTCCCAATTTTCCCATTTCGAGTCGAGTTAACGCGGGTTCTTCAATCATAAGATTTGAACGAAACTTTGAAGGTTTCTAAAATTTCAACAAGATTCTTTGATGTAAAATCACTTGGTAGTTTGTAGTCAACAAGGGACTCCACAATTTAAATGAAACACATTAACTGTGTTGATGATATTCACGTATGACTTCATAATGCCGACATTGATGCATTGAATCCCAATACTCACATTAATTAAAATGGTTAACGCCAGCTCCATCGAAGCAAATTTGCTTTGCATTTGTATTGTGAAGATAATAAAAGGGACGAGTGGAATATAAATGATTAATAATACATATTACTATATGCTCTAATGTTACTTACACACACAAGACGTATAATTCTATCTAGTGCCCCTTATTGTGATAGACAGTTCGCCGGCTTCTTAGAGAAAATAGCTTTCGGTGAATATAAAGAAAGGTCAGAGTTTATTTTTTTATGAGAGAAATGTATTGTGTTATTGAATATACCTACAAAAGACTTAGATAACATATAGCCTATAAAAACCCATGTATGATAGTTATTTATAGTTAAATATCAAAATTGTTAAATTTTACAATAAAATGTATTAAAGATATGTTATTGTTTATTTTATAGATAGATGGTTTGTCTATTCCTATATCAACGAAAAAAGTATCAAAATCAGACGATACAGAGAGAAATAGTGCAAAATATTATCGCATTCGCAGTATGCAAGTATGTTTATTTTGTTCTTCACGAGAATTTGTAACTGTGTCAATTTTTACTTACTTAAACTTACCCGATTGATCTAAACAAAAAATGTACATGATCAATAAAAAAATAACATTGTCAATTGTCAAATTACGTTGTTGTTCACACATAAACAATGTTATGATATTATTTCAATGACGTCCACGTTATACTAACAATAACAACACTACTATTAGATTTTTTAACCTATCATTTATTTGCCATAAAAAATATTTTGTACAATAAAATTTAGCATCACGTTAACTTCGAGTATGTTTTTAAAATAAACTTCTCTAATAAAACGTTAATTTAATAATTATATTTTGTTCTATTTTTATTTGTATAATAAAAATTCAATGACTTAATGTATCTGCTTGTATGCTTGCTTGCAGGACAGCTTACATACCTGTTTGCATGCATCCGGAATGTCCGCATTTAGATAAAATAAGTTGTTTTGAATTTTATATGAGTACAATGTGTGTGTTTTTAATGAGTAATTGTTATATTAAAAGGTTTTATGTGAACAGTTTGTTACATATTATACAACTATGCATTGTTTATTACCCACGTTAATTATACAAAATAATGGTTTTGTTAAAAATAATAATATAACCTCAATTTGTATGTTCTGAATTTTATACGATTGCTTGTTCATATACTGCTTTTCCCCATACAACTCCCTCGTGAATGTAAATTCTGAATGCAGTTTAGTCCGGATAGATTGTTGAAAATATTGGTGAACGGAAAATATTGTGTTGTACACACGCCTGCACATCAACCTACCACAAACTGTCAAATTTCCTCAATAGACTTTGAACTTTATGTCTAAGTAATATGGTTGAAATTGTATTGAAGAAATTTGACAGTTTTGGATAGGTTGATGAGCAGGCTGTCTGCACGTTTTAGTGAAATGAATACGTCAATAGTTTTTTTTCTTTCTTTCTTTTAGTTGATGGCTTCGTGCGATTAGCACATTTAGCCAGTGTCAAAGTAATTTTTCTTACAAGTAATACATAAATATACAATATTTCCTTCCAGTCACTATGATGATGAATGATAATAAAAATGAGAAATGAGAAATGATATACCCCCCAACCCCTCGAATATCTCAGTAAAGATGTGGGGCTTTACTAATTCCTCGGCCGACTTCTTGAGAGAATTTGAAAAGTAAAGTTGCACTGTTTTGTTTCATTTGCCAACACTCATGCACACTTACGAACACTTAACGGTTAATAATCCACCATTATTTCACATTAATATTCTACATAACACAAATTTTAGAAAATAAAACAAAACCGCGGACATGACTCTTCACTTTCCCGCCAAGAAGTCCCCGTCAATAGTTATTTTAACGACTTTTTGCTGATTACTTTTAATTAATGATTTTAATCATTTTTATTGTTTTTGAGTGTAACTTTTACATTTAGTTTTACATACAGTCATAACAAGACGACATTTCTAGTTTGATTGAAAGGTGATACGCTAGGGATTACGTGGATTCCAAAATAAATTAAAAAAAAAAACAAAATTTGATGACTTGAATCTGACAATATCTTCATCAGTTACTTTTGAAAAGTATTGTCAGTTACAAACAGTTTTAATAAAACAAAAACTTATAGTTGTCTGATAATATAACCAATGAGTTAAACTAATATAACAGCACAACTTTTAACACATCGTTAGAAAATGGTTGTTAAAAGTTTCGCACAAAAAGGCACACACGCCTGCACAAAACATACAAATTTCTTTAATAAATGTTCAACCTTAAGCTACACATATAAAGCTCAAAGTCTATTAAGGAAATTTGACAGTTTGTAGTAGTGTGATGTGCAAGCGTCTGTACTTCAAAATAGTTTTATACATAAAACTTGCTCCGCAGCCCGGATCGAAAGCGCAGCTTTATAGTTTTTGCGGCTCGAGGGGCCACATCGAGTATCTAGGCTTCGTAGCAAGTGGGACGGCACTGCAGGAAAGCCTAGTACTTAGAGGCTTTTCACCCAGTTTCGCTGTCCATAATATGGACGTCGGAGATGCAATAGATGGCAATCGAAACGTGTTGCCTTTGTTCTTTGACCGTTTGCGGTACCTACGAGGCAATTAAGAATGAATATATATGTATACTAGCTGACCGGTGGATTTCGTACCGCTTTGACAGTTTCCATGACAACAAAACAAACAAATCATTCGTCCGCATAAGAAGACCCGTATCCCATGATGGACCCCTATAGCAGCGCCACCTACCGGGTCCAATTGTAAATCGAAACCATTCTCGAATCCACTTCAACACACACACACAGAAAATGTCATCCAAATCGGCCCAGCCGTTTAGAAAGAGTTCAGTGACATACACACGCACAGAAGATTTATATATATATAAAGATATACATTTAGATACCGATTAAAGATAAAAGATCTTCGCAGTTCAGTTTAAATAAATATTGTAAATCTTTTATCTGACCTTTAACAATAGTCCGGAACCTCATTTCTGCTTTTATGTCCAATCAGGACGCCTGACTTGACAACTTTCCCATATTCCTAATCAAGCTGTTCCATGCTGGTCTGGGAAAATAATGTATCAGCTGCCTAACTTCCCATACATGTCGTATGAGCCTACTAAGAGAAAGGGTTCCAAGATGTTCGCACATCAGGCGATCGGCTAGCAACCTATCACTGATATTATCTATTCCACCTAGGAGCCCAACTTTAGTTATGCTAAATGTGTCGTCGACCTTTTTGGGTGAAGGACGTGAGGTTATGTATGTATAATCAAGCTACCAACACACTATTGAGACGTTATTGAATTAACAGACCTTACAAATCTCTCCAGAAAGCTAATTCGCTTGTGCTGAGAGTTAGTTCACGTCAGCAGCCTAATGCGGCTGAACCGTGATATCTCGCATTAAACCGAGCATCCGTTTATCTACCGACGCTTTGTAATTATATACAACGTTAATTCTTGGTATGTAAAATATATTATTGATGATTATTACGCTTTAACAGAGCTTAAAAAAACTAAAGCGGCCTAGCTGATTAATTGCGGTACCAGGCACCAAAATCAGTATATACCTTAATTACAAAAGAAAAAAAATGTACGCAAACAAAGCTAATTATTATGTAGAGAGTCATTTGGTGCCGTTCATAAACATCACATCAGGAGAGGAAAGAAGTGAATAGCAATTTGAAATTTAAATAAATGTTTATTCGGTGGTTTATTGGTTATAGTCTGGTGAATAATTATTTATTTATTCACTCATCAAGGGCTTTAACTGAGCAATGTTCACGTGTTTCACAACTAAATATAATGGCATTTATTTAAATAAATACAATTTGATTAAGGCAGATTAAGCTGTTCTCTTTCTTCTTTATTTTTTCTTTCATATCTGCACTGTTAAGAGTTTTTGGTTATTTTTTATGCTGTACCTTTTTTTGAATGTATTTATTTATTAAAAAAAAAGCTAGAGCTTTTCCTACAATAAAGTTGTTAAAGGTATTTGAAAACACACTGTGATGCAGCAATATTCCTTTGTCTTATAATCTGCCGGTAGTTATTTATCTAGCGTTAACGATCTTCAAAGCTACGTAAGTTTCGCATTTCTTGGTCAAATGATGGGTAAAAAAAATCCCGATGTCAAATATATGTTAAGCATTAAGTTAGTTTCACTGTTGTAGATATATTGCTATCTTTAACATCTTGTAATAGCCATCGGACGAAAAGATTTGCTTCTGTCCATGTGGAATGGCCGCTGACCATTAGTGGAATATTTACAGCGCTTTGATGGCACTCACGTGTTTTGTAGACGCATTGCTCGTCCGTGTCATTCACAACCGATTGATAATGGTAAAAGTAGGAGTATTGCACAAAGGCAACATTTTCCTACTAAAACTATTAAATTTTAATAAGTATTTTCTTTTACTCGTAACAACTAGTCAATATTTTTATTATGAGTCCATTAATTTTATTTGTTTTGACGCCAATCATTTGTGCGTAGATATTTGTAGGTACGAGTATGTTATCTCTAAACTGTGTTTTGACCAAATTGTTTGTCTTCAATACAACTATTTTATGAATTGTTTTGGTTCTTAGGAGTTTCAGCATCTTTTGTTGTTTGGTATTGCGATGTTAGATTTAACTTTAACTTGTTTACTGGTGTAAGTGCCTACAATATATACTTGAGTTCAAGATTGCACCTTAACTGTATCGAATAAGGCTTGTTTTAATTAAAACAGTTTATCCGAGACAGGTACCGCATAGATTATTAATAGACGCCGATCGATCTAGATTTGATTTGAAGCTCAGCTTGAGTACCTACCTAGTTGATTTGTCTCGAACAGATAGGTAGGTATATTTATCATTTTCCAAAACGTTTCAAGAATTATAAATGAATATTTTAATTGAATGCTTAAGCTTGCTAAGCTTAACAAATAAAAATATAAGAATTTTTATTTGTCTAAATGCTCTACTTTAAACTTGAATCTATTGAATTACTGCTTTATAATTCCCCATTTGTTAGTTTCTAAGACAATAGTAACTTAGTATGTTGATCTAAACAATGTTTAAGGTTTATGATTTATGATAGGGCTAAAGACAATACTATATGTTGATGAACCCTCATTCTAATTTCGCAAATTAAAATGAGATTTCCAATTATGATGGTTATCTTTATCATAATCAGTATTTATGTGGTTTACTACTACCTACTGGTTTCAGGTCTGCTCACAGTAGCGTGTAGAAAATTTTAGATATAAAATTTCTGACTAGGGCGGTGAAAATTGATAGGTGCAAGATAATGCTATGAAAATCTTATTATCCTTGTCGAAATTCTCTTCTCAGATGCTGGAGCTTTACAAAACGCAATCAACCATAAAATGGATTAATACCTACATGTAAATAATGTTAACTACCTACAGCAAAATTATGTTCAATATAATAGAGTTACCACTTTAACTCCAACCACAATTTTCAATGTAAAGCTGATTTTATTTTTACATTGACAACTATGAGTAACATTAATTGTAGCACGTTAATTGTTGCGAAACATAGCTCGGCAGTACTTTCGATTTGTTTGGTCTTAAAAAGAGGGACAAGTCCCACCATTATTTGGAATATTTATAAAGATAATTATTTAATATAGGTAATTATTTACCAACGTCCGTATTGTTGTTAAAATTTTAAAAAAGAAACACGCGCGAATCTGTATTTAGAACCCTCAAACACACCGTCACTTATGGTAGCCACAACAAACCTTCACAGAGTACGTAGAGGGAAAACGGATGGCGCGTAAGTAAATAAAATAAAAAGCTGACGCGGAATAATCGGTAATAACGGGTTGACGTATCGCGGCGGGCGGCGCGGTGTAGCGCGCCGAGCGTCGGCACACGAATGCGGGGGCGGACCACCACCGCCGCCGACATCTCGCTTTTCCCCCCACCCGCCCCCCGCGCCTGATAACCTGCTACTTCGGAAGTCACTAAACTCCATGAATGTTACCAAGCACCAACCCGACTTGTGAAAGAAAATGTGATTTTTATTGAAAGGCCGATGTTGTGCCACTAACCTCCCTTTGTGAGCAAAATCGATGATAGCGTATTAGGTGTTACGAAATCAACCCGTGTCGTAGCCGTTCTGAACTAAAAGCTTTGTAAAAGTAAACCGCGGCTCGGAGGCTGGATAAGCTAAATCACTATTGGTTGTTAGATACAAATATACCAATACCATGTCAGGTTACATAGTTGATGTTAACATCATTTTGACTCCACTTAGAATTTGTGCATACTATTACATATTCAACCTTCTTTTTTAGTGAAAATAATGAATTTAAGTATGCTAACTTTATGGGATGGCATAAACAAGTAAATATCTTGTTAAATAGGTAGGTAAGTGCAACTTGTGATTCCAGGTGCTTTAGAGTATAAATTATATCTATATACTTATATAATAAAATTATTTAATCAACAATACTCAAGACTTAAATATTATAATTAAGAGAAATTAAAATAGGAAACAGAAATAATAATATATATAATTAATTTATAGCTCTATAAAATCGAATCACATTTATAGTTTTAGATATACTTATGTATCTTGATTGATAGCTACCACATTCGCGAATACAAGAAGTATCTGATTAGGCAAATACACAATAGGCACTTATACTGGAGCATCATGAATGATTGCAATAAATTGAAACTCAGAGGGCTATTGAAGTTTTGTTTAGCTCAAGCCATAACCAATTATAAAATCGAGTGATTTAGAGTTGGTAATGATAAGAGTTGCATTTTACTATCGTATGAAACTAGATACAAATATTACTCCAACGCTACCTATATGAACTGGTACCTACATAAGAGGATCGGGCTATAACCCATCAAGCTGGCTCAATGAGAGTTGATAGGCTTCAAGAACTGCTAACTTAAAACAAAAATACACCCATCGGCTTAACTTGCCTCCCGAAATACGAAGGAACTTTACATTCTTAAACTACGGTCACCAATCTGGTTCGGTAATCCGCCATTGTTAAAAGTTGCAAAACATTTAAGATCACAAACCAAACGCGCTAGCCGCTGCACTATCAAGTCTGCTATGAGAGCATGGACCCCCATGTGAAGGGTTCGAAAAGTCAAGATAAAATAATATTATAAAAAACAAAACGGAGCAAATTCGTAATAACGTGTTTTAATAATGTAGTGTACTCAAGCCTAACCTCTAATTCAAAGTCCATAAACAGCGCCTAATATTGGGAGCGAACGTAAAAACTTTACTTGTTGCATCATGAAAGACATGCCCCTAATTTCCGCGCGCAAGCACGACGCAGTAGGTAAGCCTGCGCACACGCACGTACGAGCTATCAAAAGCTAGCATTCGTGAGAAGACAGTAAACATTCAACGTCTAAAGTTACTGTGTTTTTAATTACGGGCACAGAAATAGACTTTCCATATGAACTAGTAGGTACATAAGAAAATCGAGTCATAGCCCATCACGCTGGCCCAATGAGCATTGTGGGGGGTTCCAACGACTAGTAACTTAAGACAAGAAAACCTATGGATGAATGTGCCTTCCGATTTACTCTATATATTTTAATTTTAGTCATCGCAACCTTGTTAATCTTCAAGATTAGCAAGGTTGCGATGACGAAATTTTATGTTCGGTCAAAACAAAACATGCAAAGCTTCAAGATAACAACCACATTCCATAGTAAAACGCCTAATATTGAGGGCGAGTGGAAGCGTACGTAAAAATCTGACTTATTGCATCATGAAAGACTTGTCCCTAATTTCCGCGCGAATGCGCTACGCAGTAAGCCTGCGCACGCGCACGTTTGACCTTTCGAAAGCTCCCGAGCCGTTTTCTTATCGTCGCTGCAATTAAATTGCATCAGTCAAGCTCTACCTGTCTGAACGGCGCAGTTTTTACTTAATTACGGTAAACCGTAAGATAAGATTTCTCGATAAATGGAGAAACATCTACAGAGTAAATATCTTCTCTGATAGTATTCAAAAGGTGATAGTAAACATCGTACGTCATCAAAAATTTATGTATGTACAGTATTTTTTGATGTTCAAAAGAGTTCTACTACCTACCTACTCGAATGTATTAGGGCAAAAAGAGCCAAAAAAGTGCAGGCCACCGCGTCATATTATATATTATTTTAATTTTATTTTCAAATCTATCTAAGTAAATTGGCAATATTATACACGTACCAAGCGCCGCGTTCTTGTATTTGGCTTTTGTTAAAACTGGGTAATCTATTCTAAAAAAATCCTTCATACATTTATATTATTAGGTAAGTACCATGAAGTACTCGTATCTTTGCGTTCTATTAAAAAAGCTTTTAAGAAGAATTTGTTGGAACAACCTCTTAATAATTTAGTCATGGTGGCTTTACCTTAACATTTATAATGCAAAAGACTTTTCGGAATGATTATTAAAATGTTTCTAACGTCGGAGTTAGCAATCAATATACCTAGCATCAATTTTGTATTGTTTTCGAAAGTT
Organism: Eudonia truncicolella; assembly: GCA_949315975.1. Classification (NCBI taxonomy): domain Eukaryota; kingdom Metazoa; phylum Arthropoda; class Insecta; order Lepidoptera; family Crambidae; genus Eudonia; species Eudonia truncicolella. Next base: position 12,739,740 of record OX438826.1, read on the forward strand.
TACGCGAACACTACACATTGAAATGAAACAACTTTTACGGATCGTAAACGCGAGTAGATCCGTAAAAGTTGTTTAATTTCAATCAATTTTGTAGTTATACTTCCCACATGCTCTATTTTTTGGGGAGGATTTTTTGAGGAACATGTGGAGCTCGATGGCGCAGTGGTTAATGCGCGCCTGGTCTGCGAGTGCTGAGGTTAAGCAACTTTCGCAAACTTTTTAAGAAAACATATTGTTTAGCCAAATAATTTATTAAGTAGGTCAACATTACATCAAACTTACAGTTACTTCTTGAAACTAAAACTATTATAATCAATGAGCTTAGGTTATTAAATAGTTTCTGGTCTTACAGTTGCGGACATGATCTTGCAACAGAATTATAATTGCAAGTCAACAGGACTGGCTGCGCAAGCGCATACCGAACCTTATAACTTTAGACTAGACGCTAGATAGGTATTGTTGCCAACTGGCTATTAGACTTAAGATCTTTTTGTATGGTTGTTTATGGTTTTCTTGTATTTTTTATGTCTTTTTGACGTTTTTTATGATTAAAGCGGTTGTCTTTTATCTACTTGTGCTAAATGGTGTTTTTCTCCCTAATTATCCCGAAGTCCTAGTTTTCCCTCAATTCACTAGCCTTTCCGTAACATTTGGTCCTTCTACCGTTATTTTGAACATTCGCGTTTAAAAATTTTGTCCATTTAAATTCATTTCAAAATTTGATGATGAACACTAGGGCTCCAGCAAAACTTCGGGAGACCGAGGGAAAGCCAAGTAAAAGTGACAACATGAGCGATCCTGTGGCGTCTATATCCGCCGCGGTCGCTCCAATTTCGAGCGTAAGCTCTAATGCTTCAAGTTCCAGGTCTCGCTCAACTGGTACAATGCGCGCTCAAAAACTCACACTGCAGGCTGAACATGCACGAAAAATTGCTCAGTCTGAAGCAGCTGCAGCAGCAGCAGCAGCAGCAGCAGCAGCCTCAGAACGAAAGGCCGCCGACTTGGAACTGGAAGCGCAGCTCGCATCTTTGGAGTCTGAAAGTGGTAGGAGCCAAATAAGCTCCAGAACTTCAGTCCAAAACTGGTTAGAATCTATCGCTAATAATAATCAAGATGATGCTGAGTTAGAACCTTTTACGCCAACTATCAGAGTTGCGCTTATAGGTAGCAAAGTTCGTGTAGCCCCATTAAAACCAGCCTCCATTCCACGGCTTGAGTTGCAAGGCGCCTTAGTAGCTGCTAGGTTAGCAGAGACCATTTGCAACGCCCACAAGTTGAAGCCAAGCAAAAGGTTTTTTTGGTGTGACTCAATGAATGTTCTAGGATGGCTTCGCAATGACGCTCGCAATTATAAACCCTTCGTGGCCAATCGCCTAGGCGAAATTGCAGAATTGTCTAATGTTAGTGAATGGCACTGGGTTCCAACTCAATTGAACATAGCCGACGATGCGACACGTTTGAGCAAAGATCCATTCAGTTCAGAGTCACGTTGGTTCGTAGGCTCAGACTTTCTACGTTCTGGTCAATGGCCAACTGAGCCTGTCATTTGCATACCAGTGAATAGTAAGTCTGAGTTGAAACCAAAACATAGAGTTCATTGTCATGCAACTGTTGAAGAACCATTTTCTCCATTAGCTCCTGTAGCGGCCAATCCTCATCGCATCAGTAAATGGCTTTGTTTAGTTCGAGCCACCGCATTAGCTCATTTATTTATTAGAAAGCTTCTTGTAGCACGTAGAGGAGTAGGTGATACGAGACTCTCTCCAAACGACCTGACAGCGCACGATTTGCATGAAGCAGAAAGGCACATCTTATGGCAAAGCCAAATAGACAGCTTCAAAGCAGAGATCGCTTGCATAGTCAAGAAAGCATCACTTCCCCGAGGAAACCGATTGTGTAGACTGTCTCCCACCATTAATGAAGACCACCTGCTTCGTTTGTCTGGACGCACCGCAGCTGCTGCTAACGTTCCATCGGCAGCCAAATCCCCAATCATCCTTGATGGCAAACATCCAGCCGTACGATTGCTCGTCCATAAATTTCACCAGAGAGCTGCACACGCCAACACCGAGACAGTAGTGAATGAGCTCCGTCAATCTTACTGGATAATCAGCCTTAGAAGCACAGTACGTTCAGTGGCTCACCATTGCTTGTTTTGCAAACAAAGAAAAGCGAAACCGTTTAACCCCCCAATTGGACAGCTCCCTCACGCAAGACTCGCACATCATGAGCGGCCATTCTCGTACACCGGACTGGATTACTTTGGCCCCATTCAAGTCACAATAGGCCGAAGACATGAGAAGCGATATGTTGCTCTGTATACGTGCCTGGTCATAAGAGCAGTTCATCTGGAGATGGTTGACAGCTTGTCAACAGATGCAGCTATGATGAGTTTAAGAAGGTTTATTGCTCGTCGGGGAGCACCCCGTGAAATTTACTCCGACAACGGAACAGCTTTCGTCGGCCTGAGCAGGGAGCTTAAGAAACTTTACGGGGAACAAGTATCAACCTTTGCTGCAAACCAGCTCATTCATTGGAGATTTATTCCACCTGCAGCCCCATTTATGGGAGGGGCCTGGGAACGGCTCGTCCGTAGCGTAAAAAGCGCTCTCAAGGTTACCCTTAAATCGAGATCACCTACTGTAGAAGTCTTGCAGACTCTTCTTTTGGAGGCGGAGGCGATAGTAAACAGCAGACCCCTCACGCACGTTTCTCCTGACCCCGACTATCCAGAAGCCCTCACTCCATTTCACCTGTTAATTGGGACTTCTTCAGGAAGCAACTTGGTCGTTCAGACCGAAGAGGGCGACTTGTGTGGAAGAGTGAAATGGAGAAAAGCCGCCAGAATGGCCGATAATTTTTGGAAGAGATGGGTAAATGAATATTTACCTCTTGTGAATGTTCCAAGACTACAAGGTCAGAAGCCAAATCTTAAGGTGGGGGACATAGTCTTAATTGCAGATAGCAACCTGCCTCGAGGAATGTGGCCAAAGGGGCGAATAACCTCGGTACACTGTGGCAAGGATGGTGTGGCCAGGGTCGCCGAGATATGCACCTCTGCAGGACTTTTTAAAAGACCTCTGAAGAAAATCGTGCCCTTACTTTAAAAAAGGGAGGATGTTGCCAACTGGCTATTAGACTTAAGATCTTTTTGTATGGTTGTTTATGGTTTTCTTGTATTTTTTATGTCTTTTTGACGTTTTTTATGATTAAAGCGGTTGTCTTTTATCTACTTGTGCTAAATGGTGTTTTTCTCCCTAATTATCCCGAAGTCCTAGTTTTCCCTCAATTCACTAGCCTTTCCGTAACAGGTATGGCGAAAGAATAATTTGGATAATAACATAAAAATTACAAATGTGCACATACACATGAATTATAGCTCTATTAGTCCATCCAGATAGCTAATTTGCTTGTGTTAATGAGTATATATATCTATATATCTATACTATTAATAAATAGGTAATGTTTGTGACTTTGTTAAGTTGTATGAAGGGGCTAATCTCTGAAACTACTAGTCCAATTCCAAAAAAAATATCACATAGAAAACTACATTCCTTGCGGCTAACATAGGCTATATTTTATTTAAAAAATAATTTAGTTTTAAGTCTCAAATCCCTTCGGACGAAGTCGCAAGTAAAGTGCTACTTATAAATAAAATCACATAAGAAATAACTTTTGTATATCAACAAAACATTATACCTAAGCGCCCGTGCAATTAGCTAGGCAAACACAAACATTTGTTTAGAAGCGCCATTACCAAGAAAAAGTTCTCAATTAAAGTTCCAAACATCAACTCAACAGACATCAAACAAACAAAAACAAAGAAAACATTCTTATACCTCCGCCGTGTTTCCACTAAGTATGTGAGGAGTTACGTTTTAATACATATATAATGTAATTAAACGATTTGCTGACAGCAATTTACATGTAATAAAGCCTTTAGTGTTGTTACATAAAGTTTATTTATGTACCGCGAGGGGTGGAATGCTTATATCGATTGCAAGCCGTGTTTAGGCAAGCAAGTTTAATTATACGTTGCGCATAACCATGATGGTAAATAGCTACTGCATTGGAGACTTAAATAGTTGTTTGAACTGCTGTTATAGTATGTATAATTATAGAATTGTAAAATATGAGAAAAGAACAGTTTTAAGTGATTAAGGGCCAATTTTTCAATTGACGGATAAAACTTATTCGTTTAATAAAGTATTAGGCGCGGGACACACAGAAAAGACGTAAAACGCGGGCGGGGCGCAGACAGGGCACAGACAGGGCGCAGACGGGGCGCCGCGCCGTCGCGACTTTTTAAAACATATAGAAAAGACGAGGCACGGATGTGACGCTCGCTGGTCGCTGCGTAGGGTTGCCACCTTTTTTTGAAGGTAAAATTGTATTTTTTTCAAAACATTGCCAAAAATATAGTACTATTGGTAAATTCAAGAAAAAAATAAAGTACACACTTAATTTAGTAAGTAATTATTTATTTTTCCATGTGTATATGTTATTAGTCTTAGATTTGGTTAACAAAGTCTTATTGTTTTAGAAATGATTATAGGAATCTGAGCAATTTACATCCAATATAAAATAAATTAACAATTCGTTTTTAATTAAATTATTAGAAGCCCTATTCCTTTCTTCTCGCCATTTTATATTAATTACGGAAAAAAATATTTCCGTAAAAGAGGTAATTGCAGGTATAGAAAGTAAAAAGGAAATCATTTTGAATGTATTTGTTAAAAGAGATTGGCAGTCGCCCATGTAATTTCAGTATCGCATATAGGCTTAGCGTACCGTTAAATAAATATGTGAATTTTATTGCTTTAATATAAAGCAATAAAAAATGTAATCATAGCATTTACTTCAAAGTTGGGAATAAAATGTGAACTCCAATATCTAACCTCAAAATCATAACCTTCGTCGGGACGGACGCCATTTTGCTACGGCGCTTATTCCACTAACGAATGAAAAATTATTTTTATACATAACGGGAAAGAACTTGATCTTCATCATGCCTAATGTTAAATGATGATAAGAATCTTCACCTAGCCTCAACACTTAGGAACAGGCATCTCATCTTTTAATGCCGGAATACAACATTCCTGTAGTTAAACATTGTCCGAATTCGTTACTGACGTTTGTAAGTTGTATGTAAGGTACCTTTACGGTTATATAGGCTTATATACCATAGGCTTTACTATGGTGGATGTGCGTTTTGTTTCTGCAACTAAATTGTTCACGATTGAATAGAAATTATTTTTTACGGTTTATTTAGTACTCCCAACAGCTATCAGAACATTTTGTCTTGGAAAATATTATTAGTATTTTGCCCTACATATTGCATATAGTTCGCTTTCAATACGTTTAAAATTCACAATAATTCACATGATACTCAGTTCGCCAATCTCCTTTGTATCTGAGTTTTTAAAAAGTATTTGCCATTTTTCAGCAGGATTTTTAGATTTAAACACTTGTTCGTTGCTTATTTTTGAAATAATTTCATTAACTATAATTATTTCTGAATACAAATTGTTGACATTAATAAAGGATTGGATCCTTTAGTCACTAAATTAAATCTCTCAATTTGTTTAAATTCAATTTCGTGCTTAAATTCCGAAATTGGCATTGGTTGAGCCAATTAGTTGGGTTAAAATTAAACAATTTATTTAAATATATAAAACTTTTTTCAACGGTCGGCGGCATTCATCAACAAATTTGAAGTTGACGTTTATTGTTGTTTTTTGAATTTATCCCTTTCAGGAAAGGCTAAGGAAACTAAACCCAATACTGCCAAGAAGTTGACGTTTACTTGCCGTGACACGCAATGAATGAATGCGTTCCTTTCTGAAATTCCCAATGCTGCGTTGCGGGTGCGTTTCAGTCACAGTTAATAATATATAAAAAGCGCGACAACTGAATTACCGAAGAAAATATAGTATTATTCGTACTATGTTATTTTTCTATAACGTATAGTACAATTTACTGACATATAGCACGATACTTTATAATAAAGTACGGGTGGCAACCCTAGTGTGACAGCGACGCGCGAGTCCCGGCCCGCGCCCCCGCCCGCTCCCCTCCCTCGTCCGCTCGCGCCCGTGCCCTGTCCTTTCTGTATGTTTTACAATAGGGCGCAAACAAGTAAGCGTCATGCCCGCGCCCTGTCTTTTCTATATGTTTTGCGTTGCGTGCGACGCTTCTATACATTTTGTATGAAAGGGACGCGGAAGAGACATATGTCCGCGTCTTACGTCTTTTCTGTATGTCCAGCACTTTAGATACCCATTTTAAAAATGTATTGTCATAACATGATTTTTTTTTTAAACAGATGACATTTTAGCTTGATTGCGTAATACTTTATCAGAAGGATAAGTTTTATCCGATGATTGAAAAATCAACCCTTAATGAAATGACTAATGTCGTATATTATGAATTTTTTTTTACTATTGGTTTGTCAATGTCGCAACCGCCTATGAGGTTTAGTAGTTAGAGCTTAGAATCCAGAGGACCCGGTTTCGATTCCGATCGAGTTCGATAGGAGGTATATATCTATTATTAAAATTGATTTGGTTCATTGACCTGAGACCGCCCAGCTATCATTAATATTTCATAGTATTGCTGTTTCCCGTCTATAAAACTAGTTCGTCGGGGTTACGAATTCCTGGAGAAGTGCGAACCTTCGGTCGTATTATTACTTAGCTTATGTATTGAGGTATATTTTTTAAAGTATTTTATTTAAATATAAATGAGTCTATATATATAAATCAAATGCTGCTCGTTTGTCTCGCTAAAACTCGAGAATGGCTGGACCGATTCGGTTAATTTTGATATAGAAATATTTGTGGAAGTTTAGGGAAGGTTCAAGCGGTGAGAAACATAAATAATAAGTAACGGAAAATGCTAAAAACGACAATTTAATTAATCCAATACAAATAGATTTGTTTGTTTGGTTGTCATGGAAACTATCAAAGCGGTACGAAGTCCGCCGGGTCAACTAGTAAATAAATAAATATAAGTTATCAGGGAAATAATTTATTTGTATTACAAAATTATTATTTGGTCAGCAGAATTATATAATAGGTCAGCATAATAAATCCTTACTGTTGGTAAGGTTAAGTTATTTTTTTTTTCGAGCGAAGTGCAGCGTAGCGAGGGCCAGTCACGGAAGGGGGGAGCGGCATAAGACTGCTGTTCAGAATGATATAAGTTGCAGACTGATTTAGAAATATTTGCTGACCATAAGTTGCTGCCCAACTAGCATTTTTTTGCTAACAAAAATACGAATACTTTGCGAACTGTTTAAATAAGACCCTATTTACAACTCATTTGAATTATTAACTAGCGATCGTCCACGACTTTCGCGTAAACAACGTACCCGTGATCCTAAGGGAATTTCGGAAAATGCCATCTTGCCTACACGTCATAAAATGGACCTGACTGCAAAATTTCCGCATCCTAGATTGAATTCGGTTTGAAATGTGCAATGTTGATTGTTTATCAGTCAGTCAGTATATAATTAATTGTATTTTTATATCAAGGAATTCACAAAAATATAGGTCAAGTCAGAAACAGGTCATAGGCTAGGTTGTCAGATAGTGACAGCTGTCTGAAAAATAAAAGCTTTTGCTTTCCTCGTGTCACCTCACCTGTTTTCGGCTTGGCGTTGATTTTTCGAAGCAATCTGTATTGTATGTCTGTATCTGTACTCTACATCTGTCTATAAGTAAGGTATCTATAACCGCTATTTGGATTATTTAAGTTCAACTTATTAAGTTTAAATTTCAAAATGACCACATTTATTCAAATCAGCCAAGTGAAATCGTGTTTATTTCTAGTTAAGTACATAAATATCAAATACAAGGGTGTGTAAGGTGTCAGACGCACATACGCGTAACGTCACTCCGGAGCGATGAGGCTCGACGTGACACTTGACTGACTCCCTCGTTAATTTGTAACTGAAATCTTATATCGTCACAGCGTACAAGTAAACCACAAGCTTAGTCGCAGAGGGGCGGTATTACAACGCCTCCAGCTTTAGCTATGATATTGCTTTTGGTTTACTTTTGAGATAAAAATGTCTAGTGTGCCAACCACGAAGGTGCGACTATGGAAGAGTTATACGGTTGTCATGTTTAGCTGATTCTAAAATTGAATACTTTTAGTTTAAAATAAATATTATTTACTATTACATTTCATGATTTTTTCAGCAACATAATTTTTTTTTGCTGTTATTATAGGTAACTAGTCTCCCAAATCTAATTGATCACCGTTTATTTATATTGGTTTGTTCAGCCTTGACAGTTAGTTCGAGTAGTGAAGGTATATTTATTAATATTTCTTGTTTTTTAGTCATGATTTTTTTCATTAATATTTTTATAATAGTATTTATAACAGTATTTCAAACTCTTTGAAAAATTATTAAAACGCGGTAATGTCACTTGGAGCAAAGCCTTGACCTGATGGTTACCAAACACAGGTTGAAGATACTCTGGTTGTCTGTCAGCAAGTCAGATATAATAAGAATTTCGAGTAGGTACAACTTGAAACCGCTCAATGTAGCAGCAAATGCGAAGAAAATCCTATATTCAACAGTGGGTATTTCAGGGCTGATGATTATGTACCTAAGATAAAATAAAACACTAAAACGTCTTACATTAAGAAGTAAGAAAGAGTATAAAACCGATGCCAATAAAACTAATACAAATCTAAAAATAGAGCATATATCCGGGAGCAATTCTCATTAATAAATTAACGGAATCGACAGAGGACCTTGTCGCTTCTAGTTGCAGGACAATATTTCAGGGCAACGGTCGCGTTCGGCGCTCCCCAAAGATTTGCTCAGGGCTCCCGGAGAAGATTGAGAACTATTAACGCGGCGTGAAAGCCCCGCTGCTGTTTCTTGGGATTAACTTTTACGGTCCGGAGCAAAAAAATGTGTTTCAATTTTAAAATACATTTTCTTGTTAGAATAGGTATTCTAAACAGTTGAAGGTTGCATAGCTACCCGGGCGGATTTAAAAGGGGAAATTAAGACAACAGATTGTATTTCAAAAAAGGTCTTTAACTCTACTAACATAAAATCTAATATTCTTTAATACTGAGAAACGATGAGAAACTTAATAAAAATAAACGGTGGCTACATCGTCATCAGCCTGAGAATGTTCCACAGTTGGGCTCAGGCCTTTCCTTATACGATAGCACAGGGTAAGATCGGGCCGTAACTCACCGCGCTGGCCCATAGCGAGTTGATAGCGATATGTCAGTGCCTTATGTCCTTTTGTACTAGTTAAAATGCTGTTACGCATTATGTATAGGACCAGAGACGATACGATAAGTTCGATGGGGCAGGTACTTCCTGTTTGGACAAATTTTTATATTTTCATACATTTAGTCGAGTTCGGACAACTTTTCATATTCCACACATATAGTGGCGTTTGGCTCCCCCGTTAATAAACCTAGTACTTCCATCACTTCTTTACCACGGGAATGGCTACTTAAATATTCTAGTCAAAAATATGTCTTCTAACTGCCGTACTCAGAGACGTCAATTAAGTTTAATGACAATTAAATGTCTTTCCTTCTCTATTTAGCACTATACATAAGAAAGTGACAGCAAGAGAGTTAATTGTCATTAAAACTTAATTGACGTCTCTGAGTACTGCAGTAAGGCATGTTTCAACAAGCTTTCATTGTGATATACTATTCTTTATAGAAAGATATATCGATAATGGGCGTTTTCATGACATTGGACCTAATTATAATGGTTATCTTTGTGCTAGTAGAAGAATAGGGTTACCAACGATTGTGTTACACTAATAAAAACATAAGAAAAAACGTAATTCCTCTTCCTGTTTATTTGTTTTGATAAAGGTTGTAGGATGGTAATGGTAGGGGGTGCGCCACATTGAGGAAGGCCAAAGGGAAGATCTTCCTCCGAGCTGAGTGGTATAGCTCGGGGACCGAGGTCCAGCGAACGTTAGTTGGAGGTGCTATATATAGCGAAAAAAATGGTGAAACTTCGCTACCACGATGCAGGCTTCCCATACTATTTTATCGTCGTAGTGTGGCGTTGGTATGCGTTTGCGCTATTTGTTGACACGGTTGAGAAGGTGTTTGCTTCGTGTCGAATAATGTGCGGCGTATGCGGTAGGTGACGCCGTCACAAGGTTTTTCGTAGGTACCTACTTTGGCCCCATCATACTGGCATTGGCGTTAGCCAATGTTCGGAATGCCTAATAATGTAACGATTTACGACCTGTCAAGACATCGCTAGCAACTTGAGATACCTTTGTTTTGGTCACCCATCCGAAAGCAAAAGTTTCGACGGTTGCTTAATATTTAGGTTCGATACGCCAGACGCTACAAGCATTTACGCCGCCGTTTCGCACAAAGTTTAATAACTATGGTCAGTTTTTAATTTTATTTAACAGAAGATACCTACTCAGTAACCACATTGTAAAATATTTCGCACCTACATCAAAACTTACTTAACTTCAAACTTTTAATTTTTTTTATGCTCCCTGAGTTTTATTATATGATGGCAGTTTTCATCTACACTTTTATCACATCGCACTACCTACTACCAAGACTACGTGTAGGAGCTGTAGTTTTTTATAGCTACTACTGAAAAGCATATAATTTTCGCATTGCATAAATATATGAAATCATCATCTTATTCATCATCATCATTTATATTTATATATTTTATATTTATATATATATATATATATATATATATATATATATATATATATATATATATATATTTATATATATATTATTCCAATATATATATATATTGGTATATTTATGTTTACTTATTAATTTACACAGTGCTTATATTAATGTACTCTTTATTCATTAGTATATGCGCACGCCCTATCTCCTTCCGGGTCCTTAAACCAAACGTTGGAAGAGATCATTTTAAGTGTTTTAATTAACTGCTTTCCTTCTGTATATATAAATAGTATGCCATTAACAAAACTTTCCTTTCTAAATAAATAATATCGCCCTTAAGATAGCTAATTAGTGCAACAGTCTTATAACTATCGTTCTTGTGAACAAGATCTGTTTAGGAAAAACGTTTCCTTGTTGGCAACGACAAAAAACAATTAAAGCGGAAATGGGAGATGTTCTTTATTGTTACAAGCAAAATTAGACCTTAAGTGCTTAACGTTTCTGCTGTGCGACCGTACCTACGCTTAAGTAATTAAGTTTCCGTTTTAAAATATGTATTTGAACATCGTTACGGTGTGTTAGCCTTCATTGATTCTGAACCATGCTAAAATAATTACCTAATCTGTAGTTAGTTAAGGAATATCAGCATAGTTGTAGTATAAAATTAAATCAAATTAAAAAAATCAAAATTATTTATTCTGATTATGCTACAAATTAGCTCTTATGAATGTCACTATGCCATATAAAAGTCTGTCAAAAATTACTTTAAAGCAGCTTAAGGTAGGCCTGGATCTACCATTGCTTACCTGATATACCTGTTACACGGTACTCGGCGGCGATGTAGCTCCCTTACACATTACACTGCACTACACACACTACACACACTTTACGGGGCGCCTCGCGTGTTCGATCGACCATTGTTGCCCAGTGTCCGCGCGCCAAAATGGAATATTAGAACAACGCCTTTTCGCCCTCTAGCCTGTTTTTTGAACTTACAAATGTGGCGTTTTCACTTCTAACTTAGATGATTATGGAGATAATTTTGGTGTAATTAAGTCAGTTTCGTATTTTTTTTGCAGCTGCGTCACTGTCGCTCCAAACGAGCGATATATGTCACCATAACGTCAATTTTAGCAGCATACCTAAGTTTTCCCCAGTTGTTGATGATGAAGGCTACATTACGTCAATATAAATTATAGCTACGAACATTTTTTTTAACTATTTTGTACATACTGGTCGATACGTTTATGGGCCTTGAATAACTCAAGTTTGTAATTGCTTTTCATTTAATGAATTAATCTTATTAAAAGACAATAAATTGCCGTTAATCCCGGTGTCTGTTAACTCAATCCTGGAGTTTTAAAGCTTTTCTTTTGGTGCGGTATCCCGGTTTGCGACCCCCAGATCCAACAAAGAACAACAGAGATACTGAGAAAATAACCAGGGGTTGAAGTTAATTGATATATCTATGGCTAATTGAACCTACGTCAAGACAGATTACATTTTATATCTACTGCAGTTAAGCTTCGTCTTCGTTAGCGGAGCATCGCTTTTCATCAGGACACTTTTGTTGACTTGACAGTTCAACTTCAGTGTGCGCTGACCTTAAAGTTGCTGTCCTCAGCTGCGGAGTTTTCTCTTAAGTTACATATTCAAATATGAAATATGACTGTCTCGCTTGTCACTGTGTTAATTGAGTAATCGGAGTCAACAACAAAGTTGCTGCACTCTTGTCACAGCAACTTAATAATCTTACAGGCGCTTGTCAACTACTAGTAAAATTATTATGACATGGTTCTTTAGTGCTCGGTGGCTGTTGCTGACCGTTTGATTATTATGTAAATGCGAAATAAGTACCTTTCAATGTAAAAAAAACTGTATAAATAAAGAGTCAATATAATATGTTTCATCATTTGCATTCAAAGGATGGTTCGTTCTAAGTCATTTTGTATCATAGGTAAATAAGTGGTAAACTTCAGTTATAGATTATGTTGTCTTTCTTGATTTCATTAAGAATTGTAGTCATCAAATAAAAACATAATGGCACAAATCCACGTGCTGTGATATTTACGACAAAACACTAGCTACACCAACTTAACGTCGAACTATTATTCTTCGGAAGGGAATCCCAGTGTTACAATGCCCCAGAGTACGGCATAAGACTTTTTGTTAACTTCTCGCAAAAGTTTTTCTGTGTGTAAACTACGTTAATTCTTCGCGACGGGAAGTCTCGAGAGATAGTGTTGTGTTGTGTGTATGAGTTGGTACACAGTTTGATTGGATAACATGTTTCGGTGTTGGTAGGTGTCGGTACTTGAATAATACGTATCAAAAACTTATATAATTAAAATTTAATATTGTACAAACCTTTTTGCTTATGAAATCAAATAAAAACTATCAAAGCCAAATGACATGGCTGTATGAGTTGGCCCTTTACCTTAATTACGTGAAAAAGAATATATAAATACCAAAAGAAAACACGTCTCACGCACTAGACAAGTCTAGCGAAAGCACGTAAGGAATGATTACAGGTGTCAAAAAGAGATGAAAGAGAATTCTAACATTAATTCGTATTTGCAAAGTTTCGTGAGAAAGTGAAACTCCACGTCGTCGGGTCTAGTACATTATCGAAAGTTAAATTGTCGAACTCTAATAGATCGACATCGATTTATCAAATGATCAAAACGGCGATATTCCAATTTACGAAATGCCGGATTCATCAAATGGTGGAACAGTTTATTAGGTCAAAACTTCAGTAGTAGTAGTCGATTTTTTCTAAATAAGCAAATGATGTTATGCATTCGATTACTGCTTAGATTGATTATGGTTTTTAAGTTATTTATGTATGTAGGTATGTTGTGGTTATTACTGATTTCTTACTTCATTTTGTATTTTCGATAAGTAATAAATATCATTAATTTTAATGATGACTATATCATATTCTCGTTCTCGTTAACGTGAACGAGAGGCGACCAAAATTCGTACTAATCACAGCACTCAGTAGGTACGCCTGCACATCAGACTATCCAAAACTGTCAAATTTCTTCAAAGAATTATCAACCATATGCCATAAATATAAAGTTCAAGTCTCTAATGTGCAGTCGTACGCGTGTACGTGTGTTCTATTTCACATAACGTTGAATAGTACCGCTACCAATGTTATCCTGAAATTAAAACAAAAGCTAAACGTTAGTGCCTCCGAAATCTCAAATTCTAATCGAACACAAAGTGGCAGATAGCTACTAACTAAGACATCGCACCGAACTCGGTCAACTCTCGATCTTGTAGGACAAGCGAGCAAGTATTTGCCATCGCCACACTTAGGTACGAAATAAGGAGGCTGCAGAAGGGAAGCTTCATGACATGACGCATTGAGCAACGCACACATAGACCCTCACGAACACGGCTCAGCTGCTCGCAAAAGCCCGAGCGTAGTTGATGCGAAATTCCGTGTCCGTGAGAAGTTTTCTTGAGGAGGAGCTCGATGGCGCATTGGTTAACACGAACAGTCTGCGAGTGCTGAGGTTAAGCAACTTTCGCAAAGGTTGTTGTTTATCGGAGGGGTGACCTAAAATGTATCACCTCGAGCTCCTCCGTGCTTCGGAAGGACGTAAAGCCGTTGGTCCCGGCTGCATTAGCAGTCGTTAACAACTACCAATCCGCACTGGGTGCGCGTGGAGGTTTATATACAGCCCGTTCTCCCTATCCATCCATAGGGAAGGCTCGTGTTACATAAAATGAGCTGATGAGAGGTTTTCTACGTGTGCGTTGCTCGAGCACGTCATGTATGAAGTTTACCTTCTGCAGTCTTCTTATTTTGACATAGGCGTCACATTATGTAGGTCGTGCGTATCCGGAGGGTGTCTGTCGCCTGATAGTGCCATTAGTGCATCACACCGTTACTGTTATGGCGGACCCGCCTATTAGACATTTGCATTCAAATTAAAGTGTGTTGCAATTAAACATTAACACGACGACGCAGAGTCAGACATTCGTAGTGTTATTGTGGAGTGAACGTTTGAATTTTCAGATTTAATCTTTCTTGGGCATACCTAAAGAGTCTACATAAATATTATTGGACATATTTTATATTCTTTTTATTAATAATATTTGTCATAAAAAAAACTTGTCCTTTTAATTTTGTTTATGAATGTTGAGTGTACTGGTCAAATAAATACCTATTCTATTCTATACAAAAAATACCTATTAAACTTTAGGGATTGTCTCTGCTCAGCAATTTACTATCTCATAGTAAATATTGCGCAAACCAACAACACCGTTTTATACATTTTGATCGAGTTAGGTAAAACATATTGTAAGTACTTATACTTATAAGCCATTTTTATCACGATTTCGGCATAGGTTCCATATTTAAAGCAATTTTAGTTTTTAATAACTATCAAAAAACAAAAAATATATATATATAATTTTTACACATGAAACATTTATTTAATATGCCTCTAAAACTGTTCAATTACAGCCTCTATTGCCGCGGATTGGTCTACAACTACATCCATAGGTCTTAGATCCAGAAGGTTTATCTGAGTATGTCGTTATAACAACAACGTTGGTAGCATTTTTGTGTTCCGACAGTTTATCCCTAAAAAGTTTAGAATTCCAGATGAAGTGTGCTTGCACCTTTGGCCTTTTCGTTACTTACCTACTATCAGATAAAATGAAGGCCAACCGCGTCCTTGAAGTACAGTAATATCTAAAGGCTGTTTGGTAATACCTGTAAAATCCCGAATATGGCTTAAAGGGTCCCGTGCATAGAGCCCCGGAAAAATGCTTTTCAGACATAGGTATTCATAATTTTCACATGGCTGAGATATAGAGGTTGTTGGTTACAAAGTCAAAACTTGGTGCTAAGTTACAACCCTAGGTCCAGCTGATACATTGTTCTCGGTCGTTAAATCTAAGGTCTATATAAAAACGTCCAAAAAACGAGTCCTTAAACGAGGAGTGTAGAAGCAACTTGCGGGTCGGCAAGGTGGGTACGGCTAGTGAGGCATAATCCTGCTCCATTAGCTGTCCTCACATCTGGACTTTGCTTCTGCCTAACATTAGGCAGAGCAGAGTCATCTGCCTACTCTTCTTTAAAAAAGCACACACTCTGCCCGACCTAGGAATTAAACTCAGGATCTCCGGATATCGAGAGATAAAAAAGGTAAAATATGAAACCCCTATATAGTTTCATAGTTAGCAGACATGAACCAATAAAATACCCTATACGTATGTGCGTATGGAAATTAGTTCTACAACTTGTGTGTACAAGGAAAAATATTGTTTGTTTGTTTGTTGTCGTCGTTATACGCCGAGAAAGTTGACAGACGTGATAAAAAAAATATTGGCAAAGTTCGCCGCGCCGCCCTTTAAACGGAGCTGGCGACACCGAGTAGATACGTAACAAAAAGCTATTCAGAAGTTTTTTTTTTAATTTCCAGATAATTTAATGAAATGCGTTAAGAATAAAAACTTATTAAATACTTTCTTCTTTCTTTGATTCAATGTTATTTGAACACAGTTAGTTTCGTTAAAAAATGTTTATTACCTACTCTGCATCGCCGTGACTCAATATGCCGCGAGTTTAAATTACACCATGACGTAAGAATATCCATAATAATATTATTATCCTGTTTTCGATAATATCCTTACTATTTCCTATGTATGAGTATATAAGTATTACCACAGACCATTAAAGGTCGCGGGTATTTCTATGCATATGATCTAAACAACTCATCAGTATAACAAAACGAATGACCTATCTATACTATAATTTAGTTATATAATAGATATTTATGTGATCTAGAAATCTGCATATCTTCTGAGTACCTTTATTTGTGACGTCACTTTGAATTTTTCACATAGTTATAAAACCCAACTGATTACAATTTACGTAGAACGCAACAGGCTACAACAATAAATAAAAATGAAAACCAATAAACGTCGCCATTGTTCTTGGTACGTAATTCATATTTATGCACTTAATTAAATGACCTAACAAACTATGCACGAAGAGAAGCCCTGAGGAGAAAATATTCTCATAATACTAGTCTCGCAAATTGGTCTCGTAATATACTCAGACTTTAAAGACTTTCTAACATCCTAGTTATATTGAACAAAGGAAGGTTAACCTCTAATAGGTCTAAGGTCTCATAATGGGCCTCATGGATGCCACTGAAAGAAAATTAATTTATACGTTGACTCGCTTAGTAGAAAAATTACAAAAGGTAATTAAACAAGACGTCCTTCTTCATTAGCCTGGCCTCAACGCCCTTTGTTGTCTTTAATGAATTTATATTTGCTTCAGAGTTGGCAGACTTTTCATGTTAAGGAAACTCTTTTTTTACTGCCGTGCCCAATTTTATTGTTGTGTGTCCTTAACAGCTAAATGGGTAGGTAGTTCTTGTGACTTAATACTGTCTTTACTTTTATTATAAATGCGAAAACATCTTTGTTTGAATTAACCCTCAAAACAGCTCAACACGATATAATCGAATCGAGGTGAATTTTTGCACAAAAATAAATTGAGAGCTCGAGAGTAACATAGGTTCAATAAAACAATATTAAAAAGGTAAACTCAATGCTGATGTAGGTATAGAATTGCGTTGTGAATGATGTTATGCACAACTTTGTCAATGGGTGAGGTAAATGACAGCATGATACAGGCACTGTATTCTCTTTGATCGCACAGGAATTGCAGATCCCGTATTACGATATTGGTATAGTGAATAGTTTAATATTCATAGAGGTATTCAGACTTTCATGGATATGTAGCCTGATGTGACCTAACCTAGGCTGTTACATATTCATAGACAATTGTCTGTCAAAAAGAGAGTGATTGAACTAGGAATGACTGAGGTAGGTGATTACTATACTAAGAGAGCTATACTTGATTCGTTCAAGTTGTAGCTCTGGTGCACCTAATTCTGATATTTTATATTATATTTGATTTAGTTATAGTCTTAGTTGTAGTTTATAGTCTTGCTCACGTTTGCTTGTCGTGGCAGCCTGTAAGTGAATCTGCACTTATCCTAAATATAGTACGTAAGATTAAACCTAAAATCCTGCCTAAAAATACACGCATCAGGACCTCTAATAATGTCCATTAAAATATATAATAAATTGCCCGAAACAATAAAAAATATAACAATAGAAAAAACTTTTGTAAAACAATTAAAACAATTATTAAATAATAAAAACTACTACTCCCTACAAGAATTTTTGGATGATAAAAACCTCAAATAATATTTATATCATATTAAAGTTGTTAATTTATAATGTTAATTGTTAATGTATAAGCTAAAAATATGGATTTATCTATACATGATTTATATAAATATAATAAACTAAAAAATTAAAAAAAATGTGAATACGAGCATAAGGTGACTCCTCGCCTCTCCTATTTGCCGTGCCCTACAGGGTCCATAAATGTACCTACTTATATTTATAATATCTTTATAACTTATGGAGTGCAATAAAGATATGAATATGAATATGAATATGAATATGAATATGAATAAACAATGTAATTAGTGTAAGATTTGTTGGTTGCCCTTAATAAATAAATAAATAAATAAATACTGAATCAAATGCCTTCCTTGCGTCGAGGACCAAACCATTTAATACGGCTAGTAGAACACTTGCAAGACATAGTGAGGATCAAGCAAGAGTATTTTTAAAGAAAGGAATTTTAAAATACTCGTATTTTCAGTGGAGATCAATAGACGAATGAGTAAACGACATGCATAACAATTATTCATAACTTATAAAAAAAAATAACAAGGGCAAAAGTTTGTGTTATTGGGAATGAGAAACAATCTTATTGCCACTGTGATTAGGGAACGATATAGAGTGAAAGTATTGGTGACAGCATGCACCCCCCGTGTGGTACCGGGGGTAAAGAATTGCACCACTCCATCTCTTCCCATAGGTGTCGTAAAAGGCGACTATGGGACCATTCCAGAGGATGGGCAGCAGCGTCTCTCTGTGATTATGCTCACCTTACTGCGATCGCCAACCCGCCTGCCAAGCGTCGCGATTATGGCAAATTCCCCTCAAAATGATTTATCCTTGAGGGAGGCCTTTGTCCAGCAGTGGACGTCTTTTTGGCTGAGATGAGATGATGATGATGATTGGTGACAGTAATGTTTATAATAAGTAGTTTGGTTATGTAGAAAGCGTGGATAAGAGTTGAAATACTGTTAACGTTAAAAGGACAGGTTTATAGTACAGTGTATCTATTTTTTTAATGTCTCTTGGCAAACTTCGTGTTCCGTCTGTCGTTGGATTTCTATCAGTCATAGAGTATATAGAGTCACTACTACTCTTTTTACTTATTATTAATTTATTTTAGAATGATAATAATACGGGATACGTAATTGATTTACGATTTATAGTTTTACAGCTCTTCATTACTTCTTCTTCTTATGTTCAAAACACAACAACAATAAAGTACGTTGTTCTAAATTCAAAATGACAAATCTAATAATTAATAGACATGGGAATTAATATTCGCTTGCATTCAGAAATACGAACTACTTGTGAATTGACGAGCGTGCATGAATGTGCTAACAAAAGCAAGTGATGTGTGTCAAAAATAGCACATATGAATAAAAAGTCCGTGATCTCTGCCTCTGGAAGCAGGCGCGAATTTACGTAATATTAAATTGCATTTAATTCCATCATCCATTACTCGCTAACAAAGACCGCCTGATATCAACTACATAAACACGACAAGAAAAGATAAATCGATTCCACCCATCACAATCACTTTTTAGTGTTATATTATTTATTAAGCTGGACATCGTCAACAAACATTATTGCTGATTTATGTAGGCAATTAATTTTTAATTACTGGCAGAATGCTTCCATTACTGAGATTTATACGAATAGCAACCATTTAAGTGCTACTTTTTGATAAAATTATACTATTGAGCGGACAAGCACACGATTATATCAGAATTATAACATTCTTATCACTCTTTGTAAGAGAAAATTATGTTGAGTATAGCTACGTAAGTTTAGACGTTACATGAGAGACGTCAGTGTTATAAAACTTGTTACCATTAACTTGTTATCATTAACGGTATTACCATGTTTTTGTCTTAATCTAGATCGACTGATATATCTTTTTTTAATGTTTGGAAACAAACGTACTGTAACATTTCCTACATTTAAAGAGAAGCAGCAACCCTGAGACAAGCGTTTATCATTTGGGTGGGTTCCGTTATAACGATCCCGTAGTTGAAACTTCGGTGGCTGTACAAAGAACCGTGTTTATATTGTAATTGTAACCATAAAAACACAAAAGAACAATGTCTTAAACTGACATTTTCTACAACTATGGCAAACTAACATCTCCTACAAGAACACTAAAGTAAACTGACATAATTATATCCTATAAGTACACTATATGGTTAACTTACCCATGAACTTACCTGCATTCTAAAAGAACATTTAGGTAAGCTGACATAAAAAATTTAATAAGCACACTATAGTAAACTGACATTTCCTACGAGTTCACAATGGTAAAGTGACATTTCCTACATAAAAACCATAAAACACAAAAAGGACAGTATGGTAAATTGACATGGCAAACTTGCATCTTCTACAATCATAAAACTTAAAGTAAACTGACATTAATCATTTCCTACAAGTAGAATATGGTAAACTTACATTCTACCAGAACACTAAGCTAAAATGACACTAAATTTATAATAAGTAGGTACACTATGGTAAAGTGACATTTCCTACATTTTAAGAGTGGGAACAACCCTGAGACACGCTTCATGCATTTGGGTGGGTTCCGTTATTACGATCCCGTAGTTGAAACTTCGGTGGCTGTACAAAGAGCCGTCTTTGTGTTGCGTGTAATTATAGCCACTGGGCTATTTGCACAGGAGATAATTTATTTCGGCGTGTAATTGCGCACAAGATACGTTCAGGGCCCGTCAACAAAGTTGAATGAGTGTGCCTTCAAAGGTATGCGTTACCCTCATGCGTGTATTTGTATGTCTAGTTCCGTTGTTGATAGTTTTAAATTAACTGCTGCAATTAGAAATTTAGATTGACATTAATATGATTACTTAGCACTTATAGTTTTTCCAAAGTAAAACAATAGCTAACTAGTGATGTCGTTAGTTCTTTTTTGGAGACCGATTTCTTCTTATCCAATCTAATTTATCATTTCTATTGAAGAAGACAGACAAATGTAATTGCGATAATAAAACAACAACAAACTGTGATAAAAAAAGATACACAATAATATTCTCATAACTGTAAGGTGAAATGAACCTCACTGAATAATTTAAAAAAAACGGCAAATACATTGTTATATGGCTGGGGAATTATATTTGTAGTCTTTGCCCGTTTTACTAAAGAGATATTTTTATTTAATCACCCTTCTGGTAACCTGGTTCTGGTAACTTCTGGTTCCGGCATGGTGAAAGATCCTTAACTTTTATGATCGCAACCTGACCACGCAATCCACTACGCTATCGAGTTCCTCTATTCTAATAAACTATTTTCATCATCATCTCAGCCAAAAGACAAAAGTCTCCCCCAATTCGTAGTTCTTTATCAAACTAAAACTACTTTAATTTAAAAAAAAAAACAACTAAAACGTAATAATAACATATATGTCCGGACTTCTTGGCGGGAAAGTGAAGAGTCATGTCTGCGGTTTTGTTTTATTTTCTAAAATTTGTGTTATGTCGAAGTGGATTATTAACCGTTAAGTGCTCGTGAGTGTGCATTAGTGTTGGCAAATTAAACAAAACAGCGCAAGGTCACTTTTCAAATTCTTTCAAGAAGTCTGCGTGAGGGCTTAGTAAAGCCCCACATCTTTACTGAGATACTCGAGGGGTTGGGGGGTATATCATTTCTCACTTCTCATTTTTATTATCATTCATCATCATCATACTGACTGGAAGGAAATATTGTATATTTATGTATTGTAAGAAAAATTACTTTGACACTGGCTAAATGTGCTAATCGCACGAAGCCATCAACTAAAAGAAAGAAAAGAACATATATGTCCCACAGCTGGAGACAATTGATGGTTATCGTGTTATCCACACGCTTTCTCAATGCGGGTTGGTAATCACAAACCTGGACTACGCATCAAAAAGTCCAAAACACACTTTTCCCGGAATTTAGCCCAAGACCTCCGGTTATCGGGCGGAGAATTCTGCAAATAAAAAAAACCAGCTAAAAAATACCTATGGGATTAATTTGATTATTTAATCTGCCATAAAAAAAATTGAAAATTGGAATTTTTAGTTTTTACAAGCAAAATGGGCGCAAACGGTCCGTGGGAGAGAGCAAAGATCCACTAATGAAATTAAGCGAATTGTAATGAAACTCCGACGAGTTTAACGCCGCTGTGAAATTGGACCCGTTTAGACCTGACTCGCCTACAAGTGGATAGGTCTTTTTATTACATCTAATGCCGTACGCTCTTAGTACAGCTTTGAAATGTGAATACGGAACTTCGTAAGTACTGAATAGGGTAGGTATTATGTAAGTTTATTAGATACAGTATTACTCAAATCGTTTATTATAAAATGTTTTCAATAAATTTGGAAATTGTGAAGAACGAATTGCATTTGATCTTGTTATACCATTACGATTTTCAATATTTAATTTGTATGCAATATTTGAAAAGTATTTTTTGAGGTAGGTACGCTAATGACATGTCAAATGTAAATAAATACAACAACAACAACATAGCCAAGAAATAATAACAATTATTTTGGTCAATCGTTGTTTACTCTTTTGAAGCTTAGGTATATCGGCGATATTAAATCTTTGTTAAAAAACCTACCAAAACATCGATAAAACATCAATATAAATTCAGGCCTCTAATGTAACAAGAAACATTTTTAAAAAAGGACAGGGAAAGTAATGTCTCGTTAGCCCGGGTGGAAGAGCAATCGCCCGGATTTGAAAGGACGTCCTTTAGCAATCCGCGCGACTGCTCTTCGGGTTCGCGTCTCACCCGAGATAGTAGCTTTCATAATTATTGTTGTATCATTTCCTTAGTATACCAGACATGTTTGTAAGTAGACAGTAGTAGGGGCTCGCAACTGCTAGTGCTTCAAACACAGAGTAGGAACTCCTGAGTGCTGATTGCAAGTTTTAGTCACCATTCGATACAGGTCACCAGGTAACCTGGCGCTGTTTCATTGCTATACTAAATTACATTTTCGTTATTGTGATCGTTTTATAATTCCTACTCAGTACTCGGGCTAGGAATATCTCCGTGTTTTGGGTCACGTCTTTAAACGTTCTGGTTGGCAATAAAACCACTGGGCCAGCGTGGTTGGGTTATGGCCTGTTCTACCCTTGTGCTATTTCTTATGATGTGGATGTGGATTTTTTAGCAGTGGGACGTTTATAGACTGATGATAATGACGATGATGATTATTAAATATGAATGTTATTCTTGATATTACATACTGCTGTCACGACGTAAATCACAATACACTTGTAGTACCCATAAAACTTTGATCGCTTGTAGCCGAGTTGAAGCTGCATAGTAACAAGCTTACAAACTCCAGACAAGCAATAACCGAAGCAGGCTCATTCGAGCGTTCTGCAGCAATATCTTTACTTAAAGACTCCTAAGGGACCGTGGACCTATAAATGGATATGTACGTACGACAGAGAAAAAGTGCGAAGACATTTAAGTGGATGACTCGCTAGTTCCTCTTGCAAATGGTGTTCTAAACTTTCTTTTTAGATTATTAAAAAAATACACGGTACGGTTTTTGGTTCAATGTTAAATAGCCGAGCACGAGTTTTATTAATCATTCGCTAACGAGAGTTATTGATGTCTAAATAAATGCCTACTTAACTTTGAAGTAGAATATTAAAGGAAAGCTTTTTTATATTGAGTTAATTGTTAAAGTTTATGTAACTTCGGAAGTTACAAAGACTTCGCCTTATCAACATCATGTATGAACAAAAAATAATCAGGTACCTACTCTATGACTTAATAAATTTATTTTATCAAACATGATTAAACTCGAATTTTCTATGAATATTTTCTATCACTTAGATGTTCTGAATATAAACGATTATGATATCACAGTTGAAAACATATTTTTAATGATGGGTAAACTGTACCAGATATGTACGTATTTACACAGTATTTACCAACTTACTTGTTAGACTATAAATAAATATAGATACTGTCTTATTGAATATGTTACGGTAAAATGTGATGATAAATAAGCGTAATATAACGTCGACAAAGCTGTGAAAATGTATCGATATAAAGAAGGCAACAGAAAATAGACCGTGCTCATATATATGAGCACGGTCTATTTTCTGTTGTATACTCATATTAAAGACAAGATCTCTGATCGTCAGTGCGTTTAATAAACTCGAGACTGCTTATCTGACTGATCGGATTTGCATAATTTTCATATTGTCAAACGTTCTACTCAAAAACGATTTTGAAGCATTTTCTGTGAGCTTTGTCTCATTTGAAATTAATTTATAAGACAGATTTCTATGCGTATTTAAAATTTTTGTTGTTGACTGCTTTGTTTATAATTTACGGTGTAAGTTAAGTTTACATACTGTTCTTGATGGGTGTCTATAATAATAATGTAAGTTCCTAACGTTATTAATTTTTAATTAACTCACATAAAATTTAAAAGAACTATTTAATCGTCAAAGTGAAAGTATTTTTTTTTATTCAAATAAACTTTTAAAAAGTGCTTTTAAATATTTTTTTTTAAAGATTTAATGGTCTTGAACTGCAGATAGACTTAGCATCAGAAGTCTTATTCTTAATGTCAAAACATATTCGAAACAAAGTTATCACATAACTTAACATAACAAACTCAAAGAAATTGAAAGTACATAACTATAAATTAAAAAATAACAACAGCTTATTAAACACAAACAAATTCAAATTACATATAATATAAATAAGAAACTATACCTAACTATCTTTTTATGAAATCGAGCCTAAAATAAACGGAGAACAGCACATACTAACTTTAAAAACATTTAGGTACCGTTAGAATTACGTTTATAGTAAGGTGCGAACCACTTGTTTCGGGTTACATATCTATTCCTGTTTCGTCCTATTTTTTCTTCTTCCATTCCATAATATTCTTAATACGTGATGTTTAATGTATTTTCTGTTTCGTGCCACATTAACTCTGCATTTTTAAAGTACAGCCAGTAAACACATTTAGCAAGGAAAGCGACGGAGCGGGCGAGCTAAATTGCAGCTACTTTAACTTGTCAATGAGCAGAAGTTGAATTAAACAATAATTTTAATGTAAATGAAATATTCAAAGGGAAATAACAATAAATAGTGACAGTAATGGCGCAGACGATACTTTAGATAACCTCGGAGCGGAGTGGAATACATGACATGGAATTAAATTATGCACTCGTATGATTGTTATTAATTAAACTGTACGAGCAAAGAACTCTGAACATTTCCGGAACTGTACGTGTAGAACAAAAATAAACAATTAATTTTAATCAAGTATGTCACTTATGTCAAGTATGTTACTTAAAAGTTTTAACATTGTTTTATACAGTGCTGCATATTGAACAGAGAGCTAAAGATGCGTTACCGTTTATAGATGGCGCAGAAGTTCCAAAAACAAAAGGCGATCAAAAAGATGTCGAAAACGTCGAGCTCCTCCATGCTTTCGAAGCACGTGAAGACGTTAGTTGTTATTGTAAGATAGCATTCGTTAATGTTGATCAAGTGTCTTGAGTCTGCATTATGGTTTGGTATCCCAATTAAAGTCAGCGATAACTGTGGGACTTTATAGGCTGATAATGATGATTATAAGGTTTGAGATGCACAGTTTTTTGCATTCGCGTTATGCAGATGCGAAGTTACATACCTAAGGGTTTATAACATCTGCTTTCATTACCTGTAACAAAAATTAAATTAATGAATAAACCATTGTAAAAATATAGCAAAACGGCAGACATAGCATTTGCTTTAAAATTATGCAAATACGGCTATTTAGTTTCATTATTCACTTCCCTTGAGAACATGCTCATATATTGTCTGGGATAATTTTCACGTCTTTGTTGTTTTTGAGAGTGTTTTGCAAATTTACACAATTTTATAGGAAAAAAGCAGATACGCGGTATCGACGCCCACCAACTGAGTGTCGGTGGGCTATGATATTTTAAAAAGATACAGTGAAATGTTAGATATTGATAATACACCAAAAACCAGCTAATTATATTATGAACTTACACAATGTTGGCGCCAACTTCGTGCGTTACACAGGTATAGGTAAGCTTATCTCTAAAAAGAGATTTCTTCCAGCAGACCATGGTGGCAGGATAGTATGAAAGTAGCTAGTTAGATAGACAAACTGCGCACAGAACTATTAAGAAAATATGATATTTATATAACATAAAGACAACCACACATTAAAAAACATATATACAAAAAAATATGAATATACTACATACTAAATATAATATATATTCTATATATAAAAACATAACGTGATTCAGTGCCACTCAAGTAACCGATAGTCGATAGCTTTTTAGTTGTTTTCTAAAAGTACCTACAGTCCGAAATTCTCGTATTAGAGGTATCGGTAACTTATTCCAAAGTTTAGCTGCTTGGACAGTAAAAGAATCGCCATGCATGTAAGTGCTGCAATGAAGAGGATTTAAGTGGAGGTAGTAGGCTGAGCGATGAGCTCGTCCAGATGACGAAAGGTACGAGAAACGCTCCTTGAGGTAATGAGGAGAAGATGGGTAAAAAGAATATTATAGAGAAGAACCAATATATGATAATTACGGCGCATTCGTATCGGAAGCCATTGTAACCGTTGTCTGTATTCGGATATACCTATGATCATACTTGCGAAGGCTAAAGATGAAGCGAATGCATAGTTTTAAAAGCGCTCAAACTTGTTCAGTAGTTCCTCGGTTGCATCGACATAGCAGCTATCAGCATAATCAAGGTCGGAAGCATCAGAGATTGAGCAAGAGTGATTTTAGTTTGAAGAGGGAGAAAGCTCTGTAAACGCTTCAGGAGTGATAGGCAGCAAAAACTTTTCGGCCGAGCTGATTAATATGACAGCTCCACGAAAGATTGCAATCAAAGTGAACACCAAGGTTACGAACAGACTCCGCATAAGCAATCGCTGTCCCATCATAGGCTTACAACTCCGCCACCAATGAGGACATTTGGTATAGTCGACTTTAGAGTTGACGACCCGAGCAGTGAAATTGCGAGATGTACTTTTGGTGCAACAAGAAGTGAGCGAGCTTACAGCTCCGGTAACCTATCTGGATATTAGGTAGTGGACTATACGTGTCCACGGAGCAACTCGCTCGAGACACTAGTCTTAAAAGTACCAGATGAAGAATGTGTTTCGGCGCGTCCTGATCCGGCGTTATGACCTAACGCAGATGGTCCCTTGTGCTTGCGCAAGGATGTCTGACACCTAACTTTATAACCGTTAGGTTGGTGGGGGGTTTCAGTATAAACTTTAAAGTCGTGTGTAGTGGAGTGTCCCATCATAGACTACAACGTTAAATATCGGCTTACAACTTTAGCTGCACACGGTGGGCGAATTATTAGAACGTTAATTATAAAGTTTGAGGCGGAGTTTGCGCTGCACTATAATGCTTTGTTGTTGCCGTGCCGCTGCATAAACATGACACTGGCCATTACCTACTATTCGCGAACCGTACCTTCTCGATTATAAAAATATGGTTAATTAATTTCATTAAGTATTTACTTCGAACATATTGTATAGGCAGGTATATAGTTTTTTGTTATTTTTTACATTAGAAAGAGGCAAACGAGCAGGCGGTTCACCTGATGGGAAGCAATCACTGCCACCCATGAACATCCGCAAAACCAGAGGAATCGCAGATGCGTTGCCGGCTTTTAAGGAAGGAAAAGGCTAGTTTCTTAAAGATTCCTACGTCGTAATGGTCCGGAAATACCGCCGCCGAGAGCTGGTTCCACAGCACTGTTGTTTGTGGTAAAAAGTTACGTGAGAAACGCGCAGTAGTAGACCGCCATCCATCAAGACGGTGAGGATGGAAAGACAATCGATTGCGTGTAGTGCGGTGCAGGAAATCAGCGGCAGGGATCAAACCGAACAATTCCTCAGAGCACTCCCCATGATAAAGGCGATAAAATATACAGAGAGACGCTACGTCTCTCCGAAGGACCAGTGGATTGAGCTGACCAGAGGTTATCACGTCGTCGACAACTCGAGCAGCTCTGCGTTGAATGCGGTCAAATGGGAGGAGTTGGTACTGGGGCGCTCCAGCCCAAACATGGGAACATGGGAACAATATTCCATATGAGGCCTGACCTGTGCTTTGTAAAGTTGTAAGCGATGGGTCGGCGTGAAATACTGTCCCGCTCTATTGAGCACACCCAGCTTTTTCGAAGTTAATTTAGCTTTAACTTCCAAATGACTGCGAAACTAAAAGTCACTCGAAACATCAGCGCCAAAAATTTCAATGGTCGGTTTGGTATCAAGGGGGGCTCCTTCAAAATTTAGAGATACGACGAAAGGATGTTTTTAGCGGTAAACATGCAAACTTTTGTTTTCGAAGAGTTAATTTGGACTAGGTTAAGTCTGCCCCAAATCGAGACATA
The DNA here is from genome assembly GCA_949315975.1 of Eudonia truncicolella. Classification (NCBI taxonomy): domain Eukaryota; kingdom Metazoa; phylum Arthropoda; class Insecta; order Lepidoptera; family Crambidae; genus Eudonia; species Eudonia truncicolella. The sequence continues at coordinate 12,768,049 of OX438826.1, forward strand.
ACTTATCATGTTCTCAGTGTTAGTCACAAGTTTATTCCAGTTCTCGATGACGCTTTCCAGAGAAATATTAGCACGTCCGGTGTAAAGCATATCCCCAGTACTGTCATCCGCATAGCAATGAATGCTGTTGTAATGCAACATATCATTGATATGCAGAAGAAACAGAGTAGGCGACAGCACACCCCTGCGGGACTCCAGCATTGACGGACTTCAGGTCAGAGCATGATCCATCTACCACGGCTTTGATGCTACACCCAGAAAGAAAGCTGGCGACCCATGCACACAATTTCACACAATACTAAGGACAGCTCCTTATAAAAGCTGGCTTACATGTCCGTTTTATGTCATGTCATGTTATTACAAACTTCGTGCGTTATTGCAAGCATGCGCAGGTAACGTTAAATATCGGCTAACAACTTTAGCTGCACACGGTGGGCGAATTATAAAACGGAACGTTAATTATAAAGTTTGAGGCGGAGTTTGCGCTGCACTGTAATGCTGTGTTGTAGCCGTGCCGCCGCATAAACATGGTAGTTAACACCGGCCATTACCATTCGTGAACCTTTGTTTTTATTGCTAACAGGTAATATAAAGATAGTAGGGGAGAGTGGGGTAATTGAGAACGGCGGGTAATTATGAACAGTTGAATATCAAATACTTTCCGTTTAAACTACACTACACTAAACCACCCGCGCACATTTAAGTAGACGCGCTTGGCGTCTCTCAGTGTGCCCGCAAATGTGAGAGTGAGAGGTCGCGCGCATGCTGTCACGGTGAGTCAGACAAATAATTGCGTACTTTTGTTATAACTTTTGCCATATGTAGAAATCAATGTAAAAAACATCTTTTTGAGCTTAAATACGTCATATTATGATACTATCTTGCATATACTATCTGTTTATAAACTCCAATTAGCTTTAAATTCAGTGAAGTTGATATTGCAAGTAACGGCCATTTTGATTTGAGTTGCCTACTTGGGGTAATTAGGAACGGCGTCAGGAGGGTAAATGTGAACGTTCCTAATTACCCCTATTAGTTGATTTTGATCTTGTAAAAATGTTCTTACATTTCTTTATTGTTTTAGATGCCGAGACATTACGAAAGAAAAACTACAGCGAGATATGAAATTGAAGATCTTCGCCGTGCAATACAAGATGTTAGAAGTAAACAACTTACTTTGAGCAAAGCAGCTATCAAATACTCAGTGCCAAAAACAACGTTATTTAAGCATGTTAATCAAGAAGTATTTAAGGAACCAAAACAAGGTCGGTATGCTGTCTTTAATAAAGACCAGGAAGACCAGTTAGAAAGATACATACTTGATTGCTGTAAGTCTTTTTATGGCATAACACCAAGGTCATTACGAAAGATTGCTTTTACGTTTGCTGAAGCTAACAAGTTGAAACATAAATTCAACAAAGAATCTCAGTTAGCTGGTACTAAAGACTGGTACTATTCTTTCATGTCTAGACATCCTTCCATCAGTCTACGGACTCCAGAAGCTACGTCACTTAACCGAATAACAGCTTTTAATGCCACCGAAGTCAAACTTTTTTTTGACCAACTAGAAGCCCTCCAAACAAAACACAGTTTTTCTAGTCAACGTATCTTCAATATTGATGAAACAGGCATAAGTACTGTTCAGAAAAACTCCAAAATTTTGGCTCCAAGAGGCTTAAAACAAGTAGCAAAAGCGACGAGTGGAGAACGTGGTATCACCACAACTGTTGTTTGTGCTGTCAGTGCTAGTGGTATTTATGTACCTCCAATGTTTATTTTCAAAAGAAAGAGAATGAGTGAATTGTTGGTTAAAGGCTGTAATAGCGATATGATTGCTACGGTTTCTGATTCTGGGTGGATAAATGAGTCCATATTCGTTAGTTATCTGCGACACTTCATTGATTTTATAAAACCTACCAAAGAAGAACCAGTCTTGATAATATTAGATAATCACGAAAGTCACGTTAGCCTGGAAGCATACAAACTCTACCGAAAACACAACCTGCATGTTCTTTCCTTGCCACCTCACGTATCTCACAAAATGCAGCCACTGGACTTAACTTTCTTCAGTTCACTCAAAATGGCATACAATCGAGAGTGTGAGCTCTACATGGTTAACAATCCTGGCAAACGTATTACCCAATACGAAGTTGCAGAGCTTTTTACAAACGCATATAACAAAGTAGCCAATATTAGCAAAGCTGTCAGTGGATTTAGAGTGTCTGGGATTCATCCTATTGATACAGACAAGTTTAAAGAATGCTTTGAAAACATGCCATTAGATGAGTCTAACGTCACTCAAACCCAAGAACCAAGTACTTCCGTTGAAACTGCAGCTGAGCAAAGCTTAACTGAACTCATTAACAGTCAGAGTCAAAATGCCATTTCTGTTCCTGAAAATCGGACTGATATAGATGTGACCATTAATGCTGCTCCTCCATCTTCTCCTGTGCTTCTTGCAGAAATTATCAATGTCCCTGTCATTCCTAAAATAACAACTTCTAAGCGAGGAAATAAAAAACATTCTCAGATTCTATCCAGCACACCTTTAAAATCTCAATTAGAGGAAAAACAGAAAAGGAAAGTTGAGAGGCAAATTAAAAAAGAGAAATTTCAAACGACAAAGACTACTAAAACTATAAACACGAAGCCAAAAGTTAAAGGTAAAGGGGTCAGAAATTTGAAGACGATGTTCGAAGAAAAGGAAAATAAAGAGGAGTATTACTGTATGTTTTGCAGCGAAAGATATGAACATCCACCAAGAGAAGATTGGATCATGTGCGCTATTTGCAACAACTGGGCACATGATAAATGTACCTCTGGTCAATCTAGTAAGGGATACATCTGTGATTTCTGCAAATCAAAGTAATGGTAGTACTTATAAAGATTTAATTATGTCGTTCACAATTACCCCATGTCGTTCCTATTTCCCCCGTGGACTGATCTCAATTACCCCACATGGTATCGGGTAAAAAAGAACGACAATGTTTTTTATTTTATTTTATTTTTTGATTATAAAGTTTATTTCTAAGAGCTTTGTTTTCATTTTTTTGTAGGTAGATTAGTAAAGTTAATGTTGCAATAAAAGTTGATTCTGTTTGTGACTTTCTTTTATTTTTTTAGAGTGTTGCAAGTTAGGTGTTCCCAATTACCCCACTTTCCCCTAGTGAAGTTCGGCACGTGGTGCTCGTTCAGCAGCGTTCGATTGCGATCTTGCTAGTTAAGCAACTATCCCAATGCTAGGTGTTCACCTAGCATTGGGATAGTTGCTTTGCCAAGATGACCCATCCGGACTGATGGGTTCGTATGGCTCCGAAACGTCTGTACTATATGTGTTCAGTGCGTGCGTGCAAAGTTCATAATATATGTTGCACAAAATGTAGTATAAAACTTAAAACTTATAAGACAATAATATTTTTCAAGTTTTCTTTAACATTAAATTTACCAGGGTATTGCAAACCCTACTGTGATTGCCAATCGTTGGCCCCAGTCCCCCTAAGTGGCACGTGAAGGGGATGAACAACCCTGCTATACATTTACAAAATAGGTGTCAGACAACCTTGCGCAAGTAAGACTTCGCACAAGGGATCAACAATGACAGGCCATAACGCCACATAAGGGGCGCCGCGAAGCGCATTCTTCAGAAGGGGATGTACAGTGGTTTTTAAAGCTTCCAGCGGAAGCGCTATGGAAGCCCCATATAACCATCCAAACCTCCCCCCCCCCCCCCCCCCCCGGCCCCCGGGCGCAGTTTACTCGGACAATAATTTTGAAATGACAATAAAAAGGGCATTGCAAATCTTATATTTTTTACCATTTACCCTCTTGGTTGTTGACCTGGAAAAGGTAAAAAGGCGATATTATTCCCTAAGTCTAGCCTCTGCGCCGTCTACGTCAAAAATAATCTAGAAAATGGATGACCAAATTAAAAATATCTCATGTTCTTTGGACGGTATGTAAAACATCTTAGTCCCGGTTGTGATAGCCAGGAGGGCGCCTTTTGCGTGTTAAATACACTAATAGATCACGTTAACGATCACGTCACCATAGAAATTCTAGTTTTTGTTAACGAGGTCAAATGGCAAAGACCCAGATATCGCCAGATAGCAGTAGCTAACACTTACTTATCCGCATTGGGCTAGGCCAATACGTTGTGGTGATTAGGCTTATCTTCGCATCGCATATCTGCTACTTAGTCTGTCAAAGACCTGTGGGATGTTTATTCGCAAATGAAAATTACCAATGATTGAAGTACTTATCAGTTTGCAAAAGAATAGTTATATCGTTACATGGAGCAATCCAAAATGTTAGGAATCCAAGTAGGTCAATAGACATGACAACTATTTTAAAGTTAAGTGAACGTGCAAAAATATATATATATATATATATATTACATTTTAAATAAATGTAATATTTTTTTTTGTGATTTATGAAAAAATTAGTTATTCCAAAATTTTGCAAATAATTGTCATTTTTTTTTTGTAGAAACTGGAATTAATTATAAGATTTATTTTTACAACTTACACTTTTAACTATTGTCATGCCTATTGGTTGCTAACGACTGCTAATGAAGCCAGGACCAACCACTTTAGGTGCCTTCCGAAGCACGGAGGCGCTCGAGATGATAAACTTTTACTTACCTTTCCGAAGACCGGTCTTTGTAAAAGTTACTTAACTTCAGCAATCGCTGTCCGTGCGCGTTTTCCAATGCGCCATTGAGCTCCTCAATGCAATATAAGCATGAGTGCTTATAAAAAGAAAATTAAGAATTTTAAAGCATTTCTACTTACTTCACTTTACAATCGGCGTAATGGTTTCTTTGAACAAACATCCCCAATACCGACGTTTAGTCTCAGATTTCCCCATATTCCCTAGATTGTTGCTGTGTATTCTGAACCCAATGATCTCTGTCTGGATATACGCTGCAGCAGGTATTTATTTTATTGCTGTCAGAAAATTTAAAATGGTAATTTTCGCATTGGTCATATTCTTTATTTTTTTTTTCGTACCGAAATTTTTCAGTTTAAACATTTATCTGACGGACATTGTTCTAATTGATAATTATCAATGAACTGGATATTTTTATAATTGGACATAAGTCGCGCCATTTGCCCATTTAGGGTACGTAACACAGCCGCACTAAGTCACTAAATGCATACTTAAGTGAGAAAAACTATTAAAAATGCGTTAGTAATGGTTTACTTACACTACATAATTTAGTCATAATTAGAAGAAACATATATCACCATACAGGTAGGTAGCTTTTACCTAGTAATTACACTAGAACTCCCGAGTGGGTCAAAATGACTACTTTGGAATTTATTTCTAGGTACTACCTAACTAAACATGACAACTTAATTAAACTTATTTAGTTTTAAGATTATTTACATATAATTTTACGCAAATATTGTTGCGAACAAATTACAATTTGAAAAAAGACTAAGTGTTGAAAAATTTCGGGATTCAAACCCGCACCCCATGACATGCCGGGTCAGGTGCACTACCAACTATCGACAACTACGTCTCCACACTCACGAGAGTGTGTTTTCAAAGTTATTTTTGCATTTGAAAAACCGTATAATACCGTGTATAAAACCGTGGCTCAAAGATGTACATTGACGTTCAACGATATACAACAAGAGCTGGGGAAACTAAGAAACATTCAACAAAATCAATCTGATGATGAATTCGTTTCCAAACCGTTCATAGACGAGGATGATGGCAGGAGTTGCATCCCACTTATACATATATGCGTATTCTTTTTTGGACTTTCTGGATTCTGAGGGATCAAAAAGTAACGGACCCGTATCTGAAGACCTGCGGATGGGTCTGTTCCATTTAGTTCAGTTCCGTGAAGATGAAACTGTGAAGAGAAAGAATGGTGAATATGTCAGAGTACAAGGTGGAATGACAGCAAAGAGGCCAACTAGCTTAATCCCAACAGGGAAACGCTTGTAGTTACTAGATGACGCAGAGTGTCAACGTATCCTTGATTCTTGCTTATCGAATGCAGTATACAGCAGGCTTCGTCACAGAATAAACCAACCACAGTCGAGCGCCAACCTGCTGTACTTCCATATATGAAAGGTGTCACTGACAAGATTGGACATATCTTAAAGCGAGCTTCAATCAATATTTACTTCAAGCCGCCGAAGAAGATCAATCAATTTTTACGACCTGTCAAGTGCAACATACCCCTTCAAGATGCAGGCGTGTACAAACTAGACTGCGACTGTGGGCTCTCTTACATCGGGCAAACAAAGAGAAGTGTAGAAGAAGAAAAAGAAGAAGGAACCCGTGTTGAAGAACATATAGCCGACGTCAAGCATAGGTGCGAAAATAAGTCTGTGGTATGCGAACATTCCCTTGAGGGGCCCAACCATTACATCAGATTTGATAAACCACAAATACTCGCTAGAGAACAACGATTCATCCCTAGGATGATACGCGAGACTATTGAAATTAAAAAACATTCTAATTTTAATAGAGAAGATGATTGGAATCTACCACCAGCCTGGGATCCCATCATACAGAATATTAAATCCCAGCCCCAACACCATACTGCCAGACCAAAAGATACTGTAAGCTCTTTCTGCATAAAACGGAATGCACCTGATTAAATTTAAATGAGGGTATACAAGCTACTAACTAATTATGAGACGACCAACACCTCAGTCTCCCTGTGACCACGGACCCTGCAAAGGGTTCAAAACGTCAGGATAAACATTAATTAAAACTAATGTGTAAAATAAACGCGAGTAGATCCGTAAAAGATGTTTCATTTCAATGTGTAGTGTTCGCGTAAACTTTAGAAAACAATATAATAGACCTAGATAACTTTCAGGGCCTACTTACAATTTTAAAGATGTATCATAACGTAATATTATCATTAAACATAATTCATAAACATAATGGTCATTTTGGCCACTTTTGGGCGTTCTAAGTAGTACCAAAAGTTTGGGAGTTCTAGTATTAAATCGTACAACCTTACTTATTATGCACGCATGTTTTATAAAATGGATACAATTCCTTTTAGTCAGAATATTTTCATTTAACTGTAAAGCTCGTCCCATTTCACGGCAAACATAAATCTCTTTTAGCATTCACTTCTTTACTTCACTATTGCCCGAACAAAAACAGGCGAATCCTGCGTCAGCAAGATATATGGAAATGTATTATCCGGGGATTTAGTTAGTGAACATGTGAAAATGCGGTGTTTGCCGTGCGATCGCTTGATTGGGCTGCCGCTTTGTTTTCAAGAAACATTCAATGCCCACTAACGAGAACTGCCGCTAACATTTTGTTTATCCTCCCCAAACTCCGGGCAAACCCTTGTAATTGTTTACGGGATCAGCTCTGGCTCGACGTCAACACAATTAGGATTTTTAACGGAACTTCACTCTCCATCAATTTTTCGGCCAATTAAAAATTCGCGTGAGCGAAAACATAAATTGACTTGGAAACACTTCGGGAATTTAATTTAAAAATGTACAGTGTGAACTTGGCTCGAGAAATTGGGATTACGGCGCGGGATGAAACCCGGCGTGACGCTGCCGCTGCGCTGGCATGTAATGCTGGTTTTATTATGACATCGCGCGACAAATGTTAACTCCATTGTCTACAATGCGTTAGCAGTTCCAAGAATAAACCTCGGACTTAGGAAATAAATAGCGGACAGCCTCCGTCGGAGTAAGCACGGGCCATTTGAGAAATTTATTGAGCGTACTTAACCACAAATAAATTGGGCAGCGGTGGGCGTGAACGCGCGGTTTGGGCCCGCTTTCTAATGTGCAGCATTCGTGTTTTCATTTATATATAGGAAAACTTACCTTTGTAGCGTGTATGATTTATGGTAACATTTTACTTTGAAAAAACAAGAGTAATGGGCCTCGAGAAAGCAATAACGCCGCATGCAGCATTTGCTAGGTTTTTCTGGATTACAAGTTATGGAACAAACTTATTTACGAGTATCTGTCGCACACGTGCTAACACTTTCTGCAGTTGTTATTTTTTGCTGATTTTTGTGAAATCTTTTGTTATCTTCAATCTTGGCTTTCGATTTGTGCATTTTAAGTTTGAGTGCCTGTGAACCACAGACCACCAAGCTTTCACCAAGGGTTCTGACGGCTTTTTTGCACCAACAACCGGGTCCAACGTTTGAACGTGCCTTTCGAAATAAAGAGTACTTGGCATCGCGAATTTTGCATAAATTGCAACATCTCATGCAGACTTTTCCCGCTTCCCATCGTAATACTAATTTAAATCAAATTAAAAAAAACCGTTGTAAATTATACATCTTTTGAACAGTTTATTATACTCGTATTTACGAGGTGACGAAAAATCCGGTCATCATGAAGCAGTGCAATTGTTGACACTGATTCACCAACAAACTAATCTTCCGGAGACAATGGCCGCATTAACCGACGCTTACAAAAATGATAGCCTCCAAAATAAGGGATCTGGTCGCACCATTAATCAATGTCGCGTTTGCTCTGACATTTTTTAGAGCATCCCCCACACAATTGTAAGTTGATATGGGCCGTCCAAAAACGAAGGTCTGCAGCTTGTACGTTATAAATAATTGTTTGCAGCGAAATTGTAAAAACAATCCAGCGTTTGGACCTCTAAGAAGTGCTGGCAACAGGCCACATACAAAAAATATGAAAAATAAAAACGTTTTAAAATTTTGTACTTTTTAAGGATCGTTTTTTGTTTTCCATTTATTGAAATACAGTTGGCAAATAGTATTGACCACCAAAATTACTATTTTCTTTTATTTTCATGCTCTCAATATTGTACAGTTAAACATACTATTGCAGTGACAGTAGTTATAGTTACGTTTTTCAATAAACCTAGCCACAAAGAAAAAGCACAGGACAGCAGTTCCACTCGCCGAGCTGATTTGAAGACTGCTGCACATAGTAATTAACTATTTAAAAAAAATTCTACACTGTAAAACAGTTAAGTAGACAACATTTTAAAAATAACGGATATTCATCTAAGCTTAGGTGTTTTAATACTTTCTATAGTGGATAAAGGCATTTAATAAGACGAATAAACGTTTTTTTAAGTTAATTACTAACTTTACAATAAAATGATTTTATTTTGTTTATATAATTTTAACGCAAATTTTGTTGCGAAACAAATTACAAAAACACAATGTTGAAAAACCTTCTGACATACCGGGTCAGGTGCTCTTCTAATTGAGCTATCGTGGTTCTAACCAGCCCGCCGAAACTAGCATTGTAAGTTTTATAAGAATTATAATAATCATAATATGTTCTTTTTTGAAAAATATTGAACTTTCTAGATTTCATGGGGTACCGAAATGGAAAAAAGGCTCTTAGATAATTAAATATCATGTGAAAAAACACACAAAAAAACCTACAGTGATGCACACACAATAACAGGAAATAAAGCGTTCCCCATTCCCGCGTTGTCCAGCAAATAATATCAAAGCAAACAAAACAACACTAATTAACTTCCGAATTAGGGTTTCATTGTGGAAAACATGTTGTGAAAAAAGGCAGAGTAGAGGGAATTGTTGAAAAAGTTTTCTTGTTTCGCGGCATATCGCCTACGCTGCTCGCATGTAACCGTTCTCAATTGATTTTTAACTTAAGCTCCTCGTATATAATTTCCTGTCACGTCCCGAGGGTACACAGTTTGAAGACTTAACAAGTTTAACGGACGCAGATATAAAAACTATTTATCTGTGGTCAAAACCAACTTTCATATTAGGAGACTTAACCCTATTTTTGGCATAGTGGATTATTTAAGAAACTTTACTTTCAAAAAATTTAGAGTAGTGAAAAAAGAACACATTTCATACAAAAAATATATATATAATTCTACAAAAAAAAAACTCTGCCAAGCCCTATGGTTAAAGCAAAAAAATAAGTCGCTGTAAGAGTTAAAGCAAGCAATTGACTATAACAGCAAGCACAGGTAAGATAACTATTATTTTAATATTTATTTTGCATTTACAATGGTATTAAAAAGGCAGAGTGGAGGGAATTGTTGAAAAAGTTTTCTTGTTTCGCGGAACATCGCCTACGCTGCTCGCATGTAACCGTTCCGAATTGATTTTTAAATTAAGCTTCTCGTATATATTTTCTGTTGTGTGTAGTTTTCTTAAAAACTATTTATCTGTGGTCAAAAATCACTTTCAAATCGGGATACCTACTTATAGAAAAGTTCTAGAGCTTAACAAATTAACAAAGAATAAGCTTGGAATAGATATTCCGTGTTTTGTTCTCATCCTGTAAACTTAATTTCAGATTAGAGTAAAAAAGAAAAATAACTATTAGAAGCTTAGGGTGGGTTGCACCACATTACAATTTAAAGTAATAGTTTGTGTCAACTTTAACAATAACAATAACGTCGACTATAACGGTTACAGCAAAAGGTGTTGCACCAGAGAATTCATTAGCTTTGTTAAAGTTAACAGGGTTGCAAGTCAAATGAGGCGCATTTTACCCCAAATTAGTTGTGGGTAACATTTTTAAATATTGCAATACTAAACATAGCCATAAAGCCTAGTCTCCGGCGCTGTCATTAGTGTCATTTCATTTGACGGCGATGGCATTGTCAGATGTCTGTCATACACAATCAAAACGAAACGAAATAACGAACGTAAAATACCTACATAAAGAAAGTTTAAGCCCTAGAGATTAAACTCTATTGAGAGACTTGGACCGATTCTGGTGAGCAGGAAATAAAAACATGGACAGCAATTTGCTTGTAAACATTAAAACAAAGTAATTATCTTTGCGTGTTATTTTTTGGTTGAACAATTATTACGTACGGTGAATATCAATACTACACCTTTGCTTATGTTATATTTAACTGTTTCAGAGAAAGAAGTGTAAAGTTACCATGGAGCAGGGACATGATGTTTAGAGGTTCAGTTTTATTCGACGCGTAATTTGACATGTAATTAACACTAACAATAACACTAACCAGAGAAGAGTGGGCGGTAACGGTTACGGTTAAAGTTATGACGTCATATAACTTTTTGTCAACTGGTGCAACTCATTTTTTGCCTAATCGGTACTTTAACTAAAATTTCGACGTTTGTTATACACCGATTCCACACACAGCGCAAGTATAGGTTAAGAAACTATAACCTAAACCGCGTTCAGGCAGACGCAGTCCGCTTTGCGGCGCGGTGGCCCGACGACTTGAAGAAGATGATGAAGAAGCGGGTGATGGATGGATGCGGACTTATGTTATGCAGTGGACGGACTTATGTTATGTATGGAGGCTTATGTTCAGCAGTGGACGGTAATAGGCTGAAGAGAAACTAAGTGGAGCACAGTATGTACCTAATTATCGAATCCCTGGACTTATCCACAGATCGGTCACAATGAGCTCATCCCATTGAGTGACTTTTTTATTAAACTATAAGTTGTACAGTGGTAGTAAAATAAATACGTTCATTGCCATAATTTTTAAAATTCTACCACAAAAAATTATACTTATTATTATACAAACAGTAATTGCTTTGCAAGTATTAAAACACACGTATCGTGTCTACAAAATCAGCATTCTCTCAAATAAGCTACGAGATTTAAGTACCAGCAAACCAAGCACAATTTGTAGGGGCTGTTTAATAAAGGAGTACACACACGCTTTTGTTCATCTAGAAGGGTAATTAGTGAGCACTTCACACCTAATTAGCACTATCGCGGAATTTTAAAGGACCCCTTACAGTCGTGGGTTTGTTGTGGAGGCGCTCAGAATGTATAATTTGAGGACTTAATTAAATTTTTATTTTCTCTTACACGCGTACTTCGCAAGGCGGTCCCTAAATTGATTTCGTCAGAAGAGTATAATTACAGAAATAGAATGTAGGCTCGTTTTGTTTGGTTTTTCATTAATCGATAGCTATGCTTTTCTTACCGTTTTTAATAGGACTATCATTTATTTTTTATTACAATAATTCTTTAGATTCCATATAAATGGTAATAACTTACCATTTAGAAGAACAAGGAAAATAAAATCGTACTTGTTATAAACAAAAATAAGGATGCCATTGAGAAGAATATTCGACAAATAAAAAAAAAACAATGCGATAAAAGAAAACTAAAAGTAATGCGGCAATGGCAAAGGAGACTAAAAACAAAAGAAACAGTGCAATACCATTAGAAAGCTAGTTCCAAAAGGTTTTCTTTAAACGGCCAAGTCCATTCCAGCGCTGGAAATAAAACTGTTGTTTTTAAATTTCCTTTTTCATTGGACCATCTGTAAAGTGGTGGTTCTAAAGTCAATCGCTTAGTTTAAATCCGTGTAAAGTGCATTTCTGTACGCTCACGATCCAAGTTATTGGGTTCAAATTGTAAACCTATCTTGCACAGTCTTTAAAGCATTACTTTATTTTTTTATTATTGCTCAATAACATGTTTACGCCTTAAAATTATTACAGCATTTAAAACCACTGAGGTTTGTGTTAATGCCGTTTTACCTACATCGATAATACAATAATTGACATACATTACATTGTTAAATATATATATATATATAAAATCACAATATAAGTACCTACCTAGTACACTTTTAAACTTTCGCGTTTCTTTATAAATAAATAAAAACCTAGACGGGGATCAACGTCAGCCACCCATTAAAGGCATCCTTTTATATTAATAAGTGATTTGCGCCAACCCCCGCCCAAATAAATGGCCATTCACAATGTACTTACTATAGGTTAAGGTAACTGGTAATTCATCTCCAAGCTTCAACAACATTCACGTTACTTATTGATGATTAAACGAACTTACCTGTAAGTGAAGTTCTATCACAATTATGGTAGTACGCTTCATTCGAAGATATAGCTTCGAATGAAGCGTACGTGGTATAATTAAATGATATTTAAGTTTCGATTTGATATTGTTTGATGTCTGTGACTTATTCATGCTTGTGCAGTTGTTACTTTGTACTTAAGGCATACTTAAAAGGTGTAATTGTGGTGCAAATTTTGCAAAAATCATTAGGGGACATTTAATTCTGTAGGCCAAAGTGATTCAAGTGAATGAACGAAACAATCTGAACTGTTATATCATCTAAATGTTGAATAACTCTATAAAATCGCAAATTGAATATCAATAAAAGTATTGACCCAGCCAATAAAGCCCTGTAAGGGATGATAAATACTAAAACAAACTGCGCCGAAAAAAATATGCTATCGACGATAGGCTATGAAGCAGGAGGTATTTGTGTAGTTACATTTCAGTCTTTAAAATTACATTTTATAAATAATTCAGATATAATTACACTTGGTTGCAATAATTATATGAAAAATTAGAAGAATGCCCAGATTTTTTTATTATTATACCAGAAACATTTAGACTAAACTACCTATATCAAACAGGGGGGTACGAGGTAAGAGACGCGAGTATATTCGCCGCTACACGCGTTTCGTTTTCTCAACTGCAATAATACTGCTATAAGAGCTCGTGGTTACCCCCCAGAAGTCGATAAATCGGATCAATCTGGCATATTACATTATGGGTGGTAATTTACTTATATTTGGTACGAGAACTAATAAAATTACTGGCCATATAGACATAATTACTAAAGCCTAAGGGTCGGCAATGTGCGAGTTACAACTGTGATGTCGCAATCGAGTTATTGCCAACAGTCGAGTAAATGAAAAGCTCACTGATGAGAATCTTAGGGTTTTCGCATGACCTCAATTACAGGAACAATAAAATTACTTTAAAGGGTGCCCGGTGGCGTGCACTTGGAGAGGCCTGTGTCCAACAGTGGACTAGGCTGATGATGATGACGATGAAAGGGTGTACCAAATAAAAGAGGTTTATCTATATATAATTAAACTACTTATCTAATGGAATAAGGCAATTCTAATGTCTAAATAGCTTTCTAAGCATAAAAATACAGTCATAGGTATTACTTACTTCGGTATAAACATATTTAACTTTCAAAAGTACTTATTCAACTAAAATCACACGCTTTGGTCTTCAAACTTTTAACATCGACTATGAACTATTTAATTTCTAGTCACATAAATCTTTTATAAAGCATATAGCGACTGTAAAAGTTATATAGCGACTGCAATTCTCATTTCCACCGATGATTCCCTAGTTCCTGAAAATGACAGCAGAGATGGCATGATTAGAAATCCCGTCACGAGTCACAAGACCAGTGACACGTCTATTACGCTAATTGGTGGCCGAACTAGCCGAAGCAAGCCAAAGCGTTCGCCATTGCAGCCCAGCGAATGCTTTGTGCCGCCTACAGTACGTGGTCTGAATGGCGCGTCACTGATTAACCATTACCCGTTATGCAACAATAAGTTGCCAGTACAACAAGTTGCCTCAGGCGAAATTAAATGTGGTGAATGCACAGGCTTAGGTACACAATTACCACAGTCGGTCGGACAACCGTCTATTCCACTAATTCCGCCGAAAACTAGGCCGAAGTTGATGCGTCGGTGTACCGCAGCGAATGCTTTGTGCCGGGCTGCATACGTACTTGGTCAACATACTTGTCTTGATTAAATCAGTGCATTCCTGGGCGAAAATTTGGATGAAGCAAACATAGTGAGGTACAATCATGTTCTGTTACACGTGAAATAGCTAGGTTAGTTAAGCTAGTTTCCTTCATACGTTTCAGTATCAAATCATCCACCACCTCCATCATAATGAGGCTTTGCATTGATTAAATCAGTGCATTCCTGGACGATAGTTTGGATGAAGCAAAAATAGTGAGGTATACAATCATGTTCTGTTACACGTGAAATAGCTAGCTGGGTTAAGCTAGTTTGCTTTATACCCTTCAGTATTGATTCCTGCACCACCTCCATCATGATGGGGCCTTGTATTGATTAGTTCAGTGCATTACTGGACGAAAGCTTAGATGACGCCAACAAGGTACACACGCCTGCACATCATTGTCAACCTTAAACATAAAGTTCAAAGTCTATTGAGGAAATTTGACAGTTTGTGGTAGGTTGATGTGCAGGCTTCTGTACAATAATAATGAGGCATAATCATGCTTTGTCACAAATGAAATAGCCAGCTAGCTTATATTGACTCATGTACATCATAGTGGACCCCATCATAGTGATGGTGCGTTTTGATGATCAAATAAATCAGTGCATTCCTGTGAATCGTGAAATACCGTGAAACATAAAAGAAATATTTTTTACGGTAGCATACAACTAATTAATTTTAAGACGACCTACGTTTAAGTCTGCCTTTGACCACGGATCCTGAAAAGGGTTCAAACGTTAATCTAGAATAAAATTTTGTTAATATATTAAGAACATGAGTAAATTTGTAAAAACTGTTAATTGCAAGGTTATATTATAATTAACAAGTTCCTTTACAAATGGTGTATGAAAGAATATCTTGACGCAAACATAAGTATTTCTACGTTGGACCTATTTCAGTCACTTTCATTTATTGGCCAAAGTTCTTGTAACATCTTGATGCCGAGTGGCAAAGTGCTATAAGGCAAGTTAATCATCGATAGCGTTTCATGTTATGTTATGCTAACACTAAATAATACAAAAGAGTATCCTCATTTCTACAAAATAATGTGAAAATGAGTCACAATCCTTGGAGGTTGGCGAAACGTCTATTGCGCTAATTGTTGGTCGAACAGTCTAGCCTAGACTTTGCGCCGCGATGCACCGCAGCAAATCCTTCTTGCCCATTGCATACGTGGTCGGGATACAATAGCCCTGATTAAACAGCTAAACTGCTTTGTGAGGATGGCAAGAAAGTGCTAGTGTAACAGTTTTAGCGGGTGGTTAGATTGACGTGCGGGGCTTTGTTACAAGGAAACGAAATTAGGTAAAGAATTTTGAGAAGCTCTTTGGAGCAGCAGCTAGCGGGTTTGAGTTGTGATCATGCAAGTTAGGAAACTATTTTATTAACGAATCACTGAATGGTAATACTTGTATTAATTATTTAGTTTTTATAAAGCTCCAGCTACCGCTCGCGATTTCGTCTGCGTGAAATTCAGTATGTCCCAAGTCATTCACTTCCAACTCGAAATATTGTATTTGACAATAATAAAAAGTAGCATATTGGCCCTCTAACTGCTAACTACACAACAACTTAGAGAAGCAGGATTAATGATTACACAGTCAAATAATGTTTCGGTACTTATTATTTCGATGTGAAGTTGAAAAATATTTTCTTTGTAAAAGATAAAATAATAATATCTCATTTTGCCGTTGACGCCATCGCAAAGTTGAAAATGTTTTCTTTAATCATAAAAATCCAGCATCAATAATTTCTCTCGCTTCACTTCTAGATGGATTGTAAAGTAAATTAAATTGGTAACGCAAATAAATCAAGACTTCTACTGCACCTACGTTTTAATATTTTAAACTAACCGAAAATATGGTCTACTAGTGAAGTAGTTCCCTTGTGTATGGATTTAATTAAATAAAGATCTATTGTAAATTTTGTTGTAAAATACAATGCCATTAAATCCAATACGGATATCATCGGCACAGCAAAAGTTCACGTCTATAGGCGGCTCCCGTTGACAAGTATGACATATAAAGCTGGTATGTCTTTACATATCTTTTATTTATTTCTTAGACTGTTAGGTCCTTACGTTTCTTTGAACGTAAAGACCTAAGAAATTATCTAAATATCATTTCATGAAAAAAAAAATTTTGGTTATCTTCCAATCTATTTGCAATATTTTGTCATTGGGTCCCTTCTGTGCTACAAAGTCCAAGCTCAAAGCATAAGATAAACTTCATCCAAAACGTAAAAGGTCATCCAATCAGCGCAACAGAGGATATTACCAGGTGCCGATTGGAGCTGAGAGTAGTTTGGTGCGGCTAATCCGGCAGATTCAGGCAAACCCCCATTACCCTGATTGATTCTCGGTACTAGAGCCCTGGTTACAAATACAAAGGTCTATGGCAATTCGAGAGCGCTTTCAATTTGCACAGCACCGAACCGCCCGTGGCCGTCTCAATTTGTGGTGCATAGACCGTTCTACAGTCGGCCTGCCCCTTTCCCCCGACTGTGACTATTCACGTGTAGATTTCTTAACTGCACACTGAGCTCTGACGCTTAAATCCCTTATTCCTGACTTTAATATTTCTTTTACTGTGATAGCCTTTAGTCTTTTTCACTTCGAAATCCTTGATTTCTCTACAAAGTAAATAAATAAAAGGAGTCCCGATTATTTTAACCAGTTGTAGACTCAATATCATTCCACTTTTAATGGAGTCGAAACAAAAGTTCAAAATGCAGTTTTCAATGTTCTATTTTTATTATTATTATAACATCAATGTTAGTAGTATTGTAATTTCGACAGGAAGAGATAAAATAGTCTAGCCTAGCCTCAGTAGCCTAGCCTTCCTAGTTTGCTTCAATCTAGGATTCCGGGTGAAGTGCGTTTCCATCTTCTCGGTTTAACATCACCACTTAATATCAGATGAAATTAAAGTCTTTACCAGTTGAAGAATAAAAAAATAAAAAGTAAATTCACTCCAGCTCAGACAATCTTGATATTACGAAGGAAGCCAGCCTCGCGCATCAATTCCTCGAATATTAAAGTTCAATCGTCGGTAAAGCAAATCAATACGATCGTTCCAAAGCTAAAATGTGTGATGTGTTTAAGTGCGATATTGCGAACGCTCACAATGTAGTAAAATATATACGTACGTATATCATGGCGGTTCATAAACCTGTGTATTGCGACGCGGAGGTGAATATTGCACGACCTGCTGTGAAATTCATGTCATATTCGAGACCTTCGGCTGATTGGACCAGTGCATGTAACAGCACTGCATCCAAAATATCCTCTTTATTTAGTATATAATAAAGATATTTAAGTTTTCAGTTATTTATTTACTAAGTAAAGTTACCATATAAATGTATAATAAGAGCTTTCAAATAAATAAAGGTTATTTTCGATACATATTATAACATAATTTGTATAGGTTTAACTCTAAAACATACTGTTGATATAACTCCCTACATAATTGCTTTGAAAAATTCGCGACTGCTACTTCTATATAAATTGCATTGAGAGTAACTAAACCTAAACATAATCTCTCACGGCATGCTCGTTATACAGAGAAATTCTCTGGCAGTTAATCCAGTTAGCACCTGAGTGTTTAATCTTTTTTAATCACTCTTTGTCTACTTCAGCCCCATCTGTCATAAACTTTTCTGTTTTATCTTCGCAGTGTTCTCTTTTCTTACTCTCTACATAATATATTTTTGCGACATTCGTATGAGTCTTTATAACGCCTAGGTTAACAATTCTTTGCATGATAGGATTTAAGTAACATAGTGGCGTTCTATTAAAGCACCTGAAAATGCAGGCAAAAATCTTTTTGTCGAAAAGCGAGAATGCTTTATGCCTACCTACTTGGCAAAAGGTTGGGCTTAATGAACCTGGCTCTTTCATTGTAGGGTAACTAGAGTAGCTAGTAATAGGCATTATTGAAACGCGAATGATCCGGCGGAATGGCAGATGTCACGCTCGGATCTACCTAATTTTCGCTCTGACTGAAAATTAAAGAAGTCCCACGCGAATCCATTTCACGGGAGCGGTAATCTCATTAGAGACGTCTGGCTTTCATTAACATTTTATACGATTTCGCGGCAGAAAACTTGCGAGTCGGTGCCAGTTGCCTTTCCGCGAACTTCGATGCTCTAATCTAAATTTGTAGATGCAGGTGCCCGATGGAGTTGCATCAAATGTCGCTCTGTTCAAGAGTTTTTGTAGTACCTATCTTTATTCACAGCGAAAATAGCATTTGAAATAGTAGACTTGCCACAGGTAGCGCTTTTTACTTTGTATCGTAGATCAGTCAAAGTTTTCTAAAGTAAAGTTTTGTTACGTTGTTGATACGTTTTTCTAACGCGATCTGGTTGGTTTCCGAACATTTTGTATTATTATTGTATGTTTATTCATAGATCGAATTATAAGAAGAAAACCCACGTAAAACAAACACGATAGAAATAACATTTTCATACCATTTCCGAACTACAAATGAAAGGTAATTAATAATAGCATGATCAAAACTATTTCTAATAATGATGAATGGTTGACTCAAACTTTCATCCTCAAGGAATACCTTATTATATAATCGATCACTCTTTCAATAACCACTAATGTTATATGAAGATTCTGTTACAGTTTTGGGAATCTTCAAGTTTCGAAGTCATTTGCTTTACCGAACTTGGGATGCACTAATAATTTAAATGTTCGTAGTCGCAGGTGCCGGATAGAGTTGCATCCAGCTCTACGTTATTTGCAAACTCGTTACATCAGCTCCGTTATCTTTCGGTTTCAATTTAACGCTTCTAAAGCTTATTCTTTTGAAATTTGGAGACTCGTTTCTTTGTCGCACTTTCAAAAGATGGAATAGTCTACCAGCACACGTTTTCCCTCCTTCCTATGACATTGGGTCCTTCAAACGAGACGTGAAGAGGCACCTCGTGGGCCGGCAGGGTGAGGGTGACTGATGCTGCGTTGTTTTCACGCTGCACCAGTTGTTCTTGCGTCTGGACTCCGTTTCCACTTAACATCAGGTGGAGTGGAGTCATATGCCAAGCTAAGTATAAAAAAAAATCCTGTTAAATTGTTGTCATTTATAGGATTCTTGAGGACACAGTTACGTAGTTGCATTAAACTACAGACATAGTAACAATAAAGAATTCCTCCTGACTTCTAATGCGTATTTCTATATATAAACTTTCTCAAGCCTTCTTCACA